>OY756223.1:21694375-23040000 GCA_963576875.1 Acrobasis repandana
CGAGGAGTTGGGGTTCAATTCTGACGACGAGGGCTATTCGCGGGAGCTGGTGGACGACGCGCCGGCGTTGGCCACAGACACTGCTTCAGAGGTAAGTTTTTTTTTGACAAATCACACAGATTGAGCAAGCCCGAAAGTAAGTTCGAGACTTGTGTTACGGGATACTAACTTAACGATACTATATTTTATAACAAATACATATATAAATAAACATCCAAGACCCAGGCCAGTCTGAAAGAGATCATTTTCCATCTTGACCTGACTGGGGATCGAATCTGGAACCTCCGGTGTGACAGCCTGGCATGATGACCACTAGGTCACAGAGGTCAGGGGGGGGGGAAATATTCATGGTTCAAGTCTCGGTAGGCCGATTCAGTATTCCATTTTTCCGTAATAAAAATAAATCGATCTATAGCAAGCTAGGTTTCGTTTTTTGAGAAACTCGCTTTCTTTGGTTTTGTTTGTTTAGGAAAGTTGTTCAGTGCCGTGGATTGAACGTGCCCTTCATAGAATAGCTTCAGTATATTTTGTTATACCTTGATAGTTACTCGTATAGTCTAGTTTTTTAACACACGAAAAAGTAGGCGACAACCTGAACGACACATTGCGAAGAGTCGGAAGTGGATGAGATCTTTATAGGTATCCTGTTGTGACCTGCAGCAGGGTCGAACTGGGCCTGAAGGGGCTAGCAGGTTTCTGTTTTGTGGTATGTGCGTACAGCAAGGGGCCGGGATGCTAGGGCCCTTTATTTGAGCGAAAAAGCGTTAATATTATATTTCTATATATGGTAAAAGGTACATACAGAGCCGACCCAAATAGGGAGAAGGCGAGGAAGAGCCTTTTGACATGATTCTGATTCTCGGCCATTCACTCTATCTGCTTTTACGATCTGCACAGAAAGAGAAGCAGCTGAGATGTACATTCTAAGCTTTTTCTCTTTTCTAGATCAACATGGAAGATCTGATTCATACACAAAATACCTACCGCGCCAAAAAAGTATGATCCCAGAACAAAAATTGTTCATGTTAGCCTTGTGGCGGCTGAAATACAGGATGATTTCATCCTAGCTCAGGCACCGTTAGTTTATATGACCTTATTGTTTTTTAAATTAACCTATAAAAAGAGTGGATGGAATTGGCGTTGAATAGAGAGTTTTGGAAAGAGATGGGGGAGACCTTTGCCCAGCTGTGTGACAATATAGGTTAATATGACGTTATATGTATTAATGAATGTATTGTAAAATGTTTATCTCTAAATTATTTGAATAAAGATAATTATTATTTTATTATGTTGGTAAGTCAACACAACTTCCAAGTTCCAACAGCTTTCGGGTCAATATACTCGTACCCATTTTATTACATATTGTATGTACATAAACCGCATATACAATGTATACATTTAATTCGAAAACTATTAAAAACACTACTCTAGCGATAAGATTTATTTCCTTTCAAAGCAACCAAGATATTAATTGAAAAAAAAATTGGGCAAAATTATTACTGAAAAGTAAACATTGTTATCGAATGAGTTACGAGATCCGGACGTCTTCGTAATGAAGATAGCTATAAGGGGCCATCAACATAGATCCCCAAGCCAGGGAAAGTTAGATTTCTTTTCTGTCAATTGCATTAAAAAGTCTGCAGTTCTTAAATTGGTAGCATACTACACACACACATTAACGCAGCTTCTCTTCCCGCGCAAATCGTATAAGGGTTGATTCGACCAATCATTAAGTTACACCAGCCAGTGTAATTGTCGAGGTTGACGTTGATCCTATTCCTGGAGTAAGTAATCCTTGGTATTGTTAATCTATGGTGGAGGAATGAATGGTAAGTGAATGTATAGTATAACCCGACAAAAAACCCTATTATACTCTTTCCATAGATTGACTTGGATTGCGGGGACCATTTAATTTAGCATGAGATAAAAGTCAAATATTGCATTTGAAGCAAGCGTCACAGATGTCATCTTATCAACTGTTAACAGTCCGCCATTAAAATACTCCCGGATTACGTCACAATCCCTAGAAAAGTTTTGTAAACTTTCACGGTTGTCAACATTATCCCAAGTAATATTATAAATGCGAAAGTGAGTTTGTATATTTGTTTGTTTGTTACCTCTTCACGCTTTATCTACTGAATCAATCTTCTTGAAAATACACATAGTTAGGAGTACTGAAAAAGACATAGGGTACCTTTCATCCCGGAAAAATGTAATGTTCCCGTGGGATACGCGAGCAAAGCCGCGGGCAAAAGCTAGTTATAAAAGAAATCGGGATATTTACCGCGATTATTATTTTTTAGTCTTCGATATTCTTCTTCTTTCTTTCTTCTCTTGACTTCTTTCGTGAACATGGTTCATGCAACTGGGCCGAAATATCGAAAACTCAAAAAATAATAACCGCGATAAATATCCCCACTCATTTCATACTAATCCCTAGAAAATTTGCGGTATAATAGCATACTCTGGAATAGACATCTTATTCTTGGATTAGGAATTGGTAAAACGCAAAATCGAGTTATTCTAGAGTATTTCGCCATTTATTCTCAGAATAAATTTTAAAATTTTGGTCGTATCCGCCCTAAGTCGATTAAGGGAATAAGGTTAAAGACTATCCGTTCTTAAAATCACTAGAAAATCTAAAACGAGAGAGATTATCCTATTATTTTATTTATTTATCTATTTTACGAAAAATGTAACAGTTTTAAGTAATTACGTGTTAAACGCACTCCCATCGCTGTTTACTGCCCCTGAACTGATAATTTACGTTTCATTACGAAATGTGACGTCACAGTGTATTTCTGTTGGCTGCTGTGAGGCTCGGCGCTGACTAACGCTTTTGAAACTACGCCAGAGACGAAATTTTCGCTCGATTATATGATGAGGGCGGATTTGCGGTCTACAACAATATTTGTAATTTTGAAGCCGAAGTTACTCTTACTGTCTTCTGTGCCGGAGGTATTTTGGCTTACTATATATTTTTTCAGAATTCATATACAGGGTTATTTTTAATTAACCGGCAACTTTTTTGGAGCCAGTTCAGTCCGTGATACTGAACCACTTTCCATAAAAACAATTATCGAAAAACGAAAACAAAATTTCGTCCTCCCATACAAAATCCATTTGGTTATGCGCCGATTTGTATGGAAAGTCGAAAACTTTTTTCGTTTTTCAATAATTATTTTTATGGAAAGTGGTTCAGTATCACGGACTGAACTGGCTCCAAAAAAGTTGCCGGTTAATTAAAAATAACCCTGTATTATTCTTCTTCATCTAAGCGCGTTCCCGGTTGCATCCTCAGCTGTGCTGCATTGGAGCCCGGGGTGCGCTTTCCCGCTTTTTCTTCTCCAAATATAACATGCATGTCAATGGTCACCCAAGGATGCCAAAGACCTTGTAAAATGGAGAAGAAATAGCCGGAACAGTTTAAATGATTTGGCTATAGTTTTACGACCGGCCGCCCGCCTGAGGTCAACCCTTTTTGGGAATATATTTGTGCGAAAAGTTTTACAACCGGCCGCCGCCTGACGTTAACCCTCCTTGGGAATGAAATTGTAGCACGAGATGTTTGTGCTTAGTCCTTTAGTCGCCTCTTACAACATCCACAGGAAGAGATGGAGTGGTCTATTCTAACCCGGAACCACAAGGGTTAGAATTCATATATTATTATAAGCTCAAATTTTTATTTGGAGAACAAAAAGTTGTTAAGCGCACTCCGGCCTCCGAAGCAACCCAGCTAATAATGAATAAATAGATAAGGACAAATCAAAAAGAGTGAACTATAGCCCCAAATTAAGATTTAAACTTCTGTTACGGGATACTAACTCTAACGTTACTAAAGGATACTACTAATGATACTTTTATGATAAATACATATATTTATAAACACACCAAGAGCCAAGACCCAGGACAATTTGAAAAAGGTCATTTTCCATCTTGCCCTGGCTAGGGATCGAACCCAGAACCTCTGAGTGGCGGACTAGCGTGGTAACCACTATGCCAAGGAGGTCGTCGTAATAATGAAACCGGGAACGAGGCAAGATGAGAAGAAGTTATGTACTCAGCTTGCTCATTAGAGATTATAATGTGAGCGGTAGAAACCCAACACTTGTATTTTCGGCGTGTCGTCGCCAAGAGAAACATCTGATCACGTTATCTGTGATGAGGGTAAAGGTGTTTGTCCACTGGAGGGGCGAGGCAAAGCGATTTTTTTTTATAGAAAAGGTATCTTGCCGGCAATTTAAACCGGTTTGAAGTGAGAAAACAATTTCAACAAGTATTTTAATATTTTTACTTATTTAGACCTAATATTGGGCAAAAGTTTCCCTTTACATATATTTATTTCATAATCGTAGAAAAAAAATTATTTTATTAATGGTTGTGCGGACATCAATAAAGTCAAAATTTGATTTAAAATTTGATAGAGATTTTCACATAATTTTTTAAATAAGAAATTATTTTACCCTTATTCTTATAATTTCATGAATGAAGTACAATTTGTAACGAAAATCGATCGCGCATAGTACGCGCGACGACGCGACAATTTTGCTAGAGGCTACCACGATCTCGATTCTCGTCTCGTGCCTGTGGAAAAGCGCCTTAACACCGGCCCGCGCCGGCGCAAGGTCGTACTGTACGTCGTGCTATCAGTGACGTCACGCGCTCACTTGTTTCAACAATTCAACATTCAGTCGCTCATCTCAAACAAAATGTTTCAGTGCTCCGATAGCAATTACTTTAAATAATGTGTTTATACACGTCCTACGACGCTCAACACTCTCAGGTACAACCTCACCGCGAATCGTGATCCGATAACGGAAGCCGATAGTCATTATCACGATATGCTCGCGATAAACACACGAAATGCGAGTGCGAATGCGTTAGTTGCCAGTTTTACGATGGTTAGAATTGGGCGCGCGAAGAGAAAAGTGAGTTTGTGGTGATTATGTGTCAGTGGACTGCTGTACTGTCGTTATGACGTCTCATGTTGACGGAGTGATAGGTTGTAGTCAAAGAGGTTCTTTGTTATCATGCTGTAAACGGGATTACATCTTTTCGTGTCGATTGGCTCAAATGACACTATATTTAATTACAGAATAAATGGAGCAGCGCACTAGCCAGATTTATTTTTATACAAATATTTATACCTGGCTTGCTTTTGTATTTGGCATTTGTACAAATGAGACACCGCTTTGGCGTATACATTGTCACGTCTTGATTCCAAATGGGGTAGACAAAGCCTAGGGTAATAAGACCCTTGGGTCTTATTACCCTAGGCTCCGTTTAGCGTGATCGTGGGCGTGCAGATTAAAAGATGGAGTCAAAATATGAAGTTGTGGGTTCCTAGCCGCATCGCGCCTATTAACATGATTCAGATTCTAGCCCATTCCCTCGATCGGCTTTTGCGTTCTGCGCGGAAAAAGAAGCAGGCATGAAAGGCAATAATTGACGTATACAGATTTTTTTTCAGTGTACAATTTTTTACAAAGGTCAGTCAAAGCATTATACTATCTACTGATTACAATTGCCTACAATATGCCGCATAAAGATCAGCTGATCACGCAATACGGTATTTGACCAGTGTTTTTATTACTCTGTCAAAAATAACATAATCCGAAATCGAACACAAATTGTTTTTTTTAATCCGCTCTAAAATAAGTATGAATGAATGAATGAATGAATGAATGAAAAACTCTTTATTGCACCTAAAAAAATAAATAAAAAATAAAAAATTAACAAAACACAAATATATATACATAGGTACAATGGGCGGTCTTATCGCTGACAGCGATAAGACCGCCCATTGTAAGTATAAGTAGGCTTATCTTATATAATAATATGCCGTCTTATTATAAAAACAGAACTAGCTTTGTTACTAGGTTTAAACCCTTATCCGCCCAAATCAAATTGACATTGACAGGTGAGATAGTGTTATGTTACTAGATGTCAACTTGATTTGGGCGGGTAATGGTTTAAACCTACTAACAAAGTTAATCCTGTTTTTATAATAAGACGGATAGTCTTTCAAATCTGGTGGAAAGGGAAACTGTCAAGTAACAGAATAAACGGGCAAGTGCGAGTCGGACTCGTACATGAAGGGTTCCGTAAACACGTTTCTTGTATGACGACCCCCCGTTAATTTTTAACTTTTTCTTATTTTTAGTATTTGTTGTTATAGCGGTCATAGTTATACTTTGACTCTTACGTATTCTGTGGTTATACATAATCTGTGAAAATTTCAAGTATCTAGTTATTGCCATTATAAAGATCTAGTTAAAAACGCTGAAAAAACACGTTTTTTGTATGGCGACCCTCTTTAATTTTTAACTTTTTTTTATTTTCAGTATTTGTTGTTATAGCGGCCGTAGTAACACATAATCAGTGAAAATTTCAAGTGTCTAGCTATTCCGGTTCAAGAGTTAGAGCCCTGTGACAGACGGACAGACAGCGGAGTCTCAGTAATAGGGTCCCGTTTGCACCCATCGGGTACGGAACCCTAAAAAGGATGCTCGTACAGGCGTGCGTCGTCACTGCCATCAGGTTTCACACGTACGAAAAAGATAGTGAGATGTACCTACCACGATCTCACTTTTCTTCATACGAATATTTGAAATGCTAATTGCTGCTTATTTTACAACAACTTTGGTTGCTGTTTTCGAAAAAAGTCTTCATTTTACTGTAATTTGTTGTTTTTTTTTATAAAATATTGTTTATAAATACTTTTAAACTATCGCGTTGCATTATTATTAAATTAATGCATACGGGAATTAACGCGAAACGTACCTTTTTTTATTTATTTTGCTGACGTTTCGTTCGGGTTTCACCGAGTTTAAAAATATTGTTTAAAAACAAAAATACTTAAATATTGTCATTTTCATCGAATCTTGCTTGTGACAGAGGCGTGTAAAATTATTCGCGTTTTAAAAACATTTTTTGTGTGTATATATATATATATATATATGAGGATACGAAAATACATTGTATAAGAACAAAAGCGACTGTTTGATCGTACATTGATGTATGATGTGGGTGACCATTGACGTGCATGTTATATTTGGAGAAGAAAAAGCGGGAAAGCGCACCCCGGGCTCCGAAGCAGCACAGCTGAGGATGCAACCGGAAACGCGCTTAGACGAAGAAGAATAAAAGATTGGAATCATGAAAATGGTATAGTTGGGAAGGTTTTATTATATACTGTGTTTGTGATGTATTTCTATCGAGCAATGTTTATCTTATCGTGTACCTAACACATGTGGGAGACCTAGACAAAGGTTCGAACTATGTTATGTTTTATTTTTTTAATTTTTAAACTATTTTTAATACTTCTACATGAATTTTTATGAATATGATATTTAGTTGTAATCTGAGGAGGCACGTCGTTAAAAAGTTAGCGAGACAAATACAAAAGCACCACTGTCTAAGGTGAAAGTGATAAACGATTTTTTTACTTTTTTGTATAAAGATGGCAAGTTGTCACCATTGCTGACAGCTTCGTTTCTAGAGTTAGCCTTAAGTATTAGTTATTATAATATCGAAGAAATGTATCATCATCAGGACTTTTTTAGTCTCCACTGCAGGAGCACGACCCTCTCTGTACTACCAGAGCCATACTTTGCCAGAGCGGCCAGAGGATTTAGTCTACTCTCTCCACGCTGGCCAGACGGGTTGGAGAGGTCTCATTGTTGTTTATAAACTTTGTTTAGCTTGTATTTCCTAAGTCGCCTTCTACGACATCCGCGGGGAGACTTGGAGTGGTCCTATTCTACTCTGCCGGGAGCCACACGGCACTCGGATCATAGAAGAATTGTATACTTACATATATCATATTCATGGTTAACTAATTTATGTCTCAACCGATATTCTCTGTGTTCTAGGACCTGGTAGACTCGTCGATGGAGGCGAGCGTGGGCGCGGGTGACGGGCGGCAGGAACGCACGCGGCCGCCGCCGTACGCGCGGGACCGGGATTCATCGCCTCCTCTAGGTTTTTATTTTAATTATTTTTTACGTAATACTTGATTTTTTCAACACTGTCCCACTGCTGGATAAAGGGTCCCCATTTTTTTGGAGGCGCGTTTGGGCGCTGGCGACCGTCCGATAGGAACGCACGCGGCCGCCGCTGTACGCACCAGAGCGGGATTCATCGCCACCTTAGGTAACTTGTTAATTTTATCTTCATAGCTCCTCCACACGATGAGCCATCATTGCACAGATATTAAACGCCCTTTTTGAGTAACTTCATAGTCTTAAGACAAATCTTTGGCAGCCATTTCATGATTTAAGCAGTAGAGATATTAAGTATATTATATCTTTGTTTTATATATGACTTATTGTATGTTATTTAATTTAATATTTAGGCGTAGTTTGTGTATCTTAGCTAGTAAGTAGACTTTTTTTTCTCATTCCTGTTTTGTATACGCTTGCACCCCATTTATCGCCTTCTCTTATACGTCCCAAAGGTACTTTCTGGTAGACAGTGCTTAGCGTTAAGATTATACCTATTGTACATTAATTTTATAGTGCAATAAATTAAATAAATCACTACATAGTATAAAACAAAGTCGCTTCCCACTGTCTGTCCCTATGTATGCTTAGATCTTTAAGGTGAAGGGGTAAGCAAATGACCTTGAAGTGTGAAATAAATTGTTAACTCGTAAATATGGTGATAATTTCCATATTGCTCTTCGTCATGCACTAGATATCCTTTTAAATTATTTTATGAACTGCCGTTGAAACTATTATTGGTGATCCGTCTAGCTTTGCCGTGGCCACTTTTGGCGGAGGCAAGTTTTAAAGCTAGACGGACTAATGTAAATACTTTCAACGGTGGTTCATAAAATAATTTAAAGGGCTATCTAGTGAATGACGAAGAGAAATATGGAAATTATCTCCATATTTACGAGTTAACAATTTATTTCTAATGAGGGCGTCACTTCAAGGCCATTTGCCTATACCTTCGCCTTAAAAAACTACGCAACGGATTTTGATGCGGTTTTTTTTATTAGATAAAGTGATTCATGAGAAAGGTTTATATGTATAATACATACCCGTGCGAAGCCGGGGCGGGCCGCTAGTACTTAAATAAAAATAAAATAAAAAATTCTAGAAACCGTTGGTATCCAGGCTTATCATATAGATAGCGGTAGCTTTAAAAAAAAATAGTAATTTTAATATCATAAATAAACATTACACGTAATGTACTTACACTAAAATTATTGACGTGTAAAAGTGCCTGCAAGGCCTATTTACTGAATAAATATTTAATTCTTTGATTCTTTATGATTTACACTGGCCGTCTACTGGCTCGTAGAGGACCAACGTCCAACATGGCCTATTGGTTACCACGCTCTTCCGTCTCTCTTCTCTTATATAGTGAAGTGTGTAAATAGCTCACTGGTGTCAAATCAATCAAATCAAAAGAAGAATCAAATATTTATTCAGTAATTAGGCCTTTGCAGATGCTTTTACACGTCAAAATGTTAGTGTATTACGTGTAATGTTTATTTATACTTGAATTATTATTATTTTTTACTTTAAAAAACCGGTACTAGCGATTCGCAACGACCACTGCTGATAGAAAACGCCGAAAGAAACTCATTTACATAGTATTGGTCGTTTACGCGCCAGAAGGGCTTTGTCGATTTTTTTGAGCTGCTTTAAGGCATCTGACGTCGTGATCTGATCTGATCGAACGGGTGCCGCCAGTAGGGACTGGTCAGCTCTGACTACTCTGTGTTACTTATTTCTGTAAATTGGATTTGGCACTCGTTCGCAAGCTTTACATGTTATATTGTGATAACATTGTATTAGGGACAATATCTTGTAAACTGACAAAGCCCTTCTGGAGCGCAGGCGACCAATGCTGCGTAAATCAGTTTCTTTCGGCGTTTCTTCTCAGCAGTGGTCGTTGCGAAACGCTAGTATCGGTAGCTTTTGCACTAAAAATAATTAAAAATAATGACCTTCAATAAGTGATATATTTATCCTACATTGAATAAAAAAAAATGACTGACGCGCCAGAAGTCAGTACTTTCGAGCTGCTTTTAGGCATCTGACGTAGCTAAACGTCTGTTATCTAGTTACAAAAGTCATTATTACAGACTAGTGAACTAGTGTGCAGGTTTCATCACCATGTTTTCCTTCACCGGAAGCAAGTGGTGTTGAAAGTGATTAGATTAGATTGTACATGAGTTCAAACTCAGAGGTACAAGCCGCGCCTGGTGAGGATCCAACTCGTGCCTCGCACATCCTCCAACTTATAAGGGTTGGGAGTGGGACACATCTGTCAGCACGGAATAGCCAATGATTTCAACTAAGGATGAGCCCATTGGAACATTTTGCATAAAATATCTTCATACAATTCAACGTCGCGCACGGAGCGCCCACAGAGCATGCGCTGTTACAGTAGCACATGCGCTGTTGTCACTCCGGGCGCGAAACGCGAACATGGCTGCCATTCGGTTGTAAAATTAGCGCGGTAAAATTCCTTAGTATTTTTATTATAACAAACAGTTATGTTACCTACCGATGATACGATATTCTAAGTACTTTTTAAACTAAATCGTAGTTTTTGCAGCCTTTAAATGCGCAACCAGGCATTTTTATGGCATTCATTGAAGAGAGTGCAAGAGTTCATTCGTTTTTGTTTCATACTTGTATATGAAACAAAAATTAATGAACTCTTCCGCGGACCGAGGACGACTAAGTCGCGTTGGACCGCAAACCGACTTTATCGGTTTAACGAGTTGGTGCCATTTCTTCGCGCGGTTGGCCTAGTCCTTACGCTAGTAATATATAAGTCAATGGGAACAGCACTTTCCTATGCTGCTATCCTTTTCTGTCGCTCAGAAGCGTCATTTGCTAGAGCGAGAGAGAGCGACGGACGGGCGGTGCTGAAGCGTTCCGTCGCTCTCTCTCGCTCTAGCAAATGACTGGTTCGGAGCGACAGAAATCAGCATTGGAAAGTGCTGTTCCGTGCTGACAGATGTCCCAACACTAAAGAAGCAATGTGCTATGGACGGGCAGCCTTAACCGGGGATTCCGGCGGCTACCTGAGCTGTATGGCCGCCATATATATCGTGAGACAAACCTGAGTTACTCAGTTTGTGTATCGCGAGCTGGACGTTACGTCGCTTCAGTCGCTTGCGTTTAAATAACTCAAGTTTTAATTCGTGATTTGTACATATTCGTTATAACTTTAAGTGTGACTTAAAATAAAACTTTTCTGGCTCTATGTTAAACTTGAAATAATAGGTAGTTAATATTAAAAATGGGTGTGAGGATTATTAAGGGACGGTGAAGCGCGCAGAGCACCATGAATTGCGTTGAACTTCCTACTTTATTTAAAAGGAGTTTTATAATAGTACTTGCTGTGCCCGCGACTTTGTTCGCGTGGTTGTCGGAACGTAATGTTATATAGCCTAAAGCCTTCCCCTATAAATGGACTATCCAACAAAAAAAGAATTTTTCAAATCGGACCATTAGTTCCTGAGATTAGCGCGTTTAAACAAACAAACAAACAAACAAACAAACAAACAAACAAACAAACTCTTCCGCTTTATAATATTAGTATAGATACAGGGTGACTTTTTATACTTTCCTACTTTTTGCTTTCCCCAAAAAAAACCGTTCGGCTGAGCGTATGGGGGGGCAAATTTTTTTTTTCGTTTTTAGTTATTTTTTTATGTAAGTAGTTCAGTATCATAGACAGAACTTGCTTCGAAAATTTGACTGATGTTTAATAAATCTTTTCGCGTAAATCGCGTAAATCGATAAAAATATATCCAAGTGTTTCACAATAACGGAAGTTACTTTAAGTTGGCACATTGATCGAAACCTACATCTGCAAATTTCGATAAATACATTGATCTAACTCGATTTTTAACTGTACTAATTTGGAAGTCGTCAAGCTTTGTCAGACTTTTACGTAGCTTGAAAACTCTGACACCAGTGTTGGCTACTAACACACGAAGAACAAAAGACTGCAATTTATATTGAAATAGCTTTTGCCCGCGGCTTCGCTCGCGTATCCCACGGGAATATTACTTTTTTCCGGGATGAAGGTACCCTTCCTTCTCAGAACTCCTAACTATGTGAATGCGAATTTTCAAGAAGATTGGTTAAGTAGATAAAACGTGAAAAGGTAACAAACAAACAAATATACAAACTCACTTTCGCATTTATAATATTAGTTGGGATTGTATATAACAGTTTTGCCTCGGCTATTTTTAGTTAGAAGTTTATTTATAATGGAACCCTACATTGTGCGTAGTGAGAACAGTAGGGTTATTGTTATATATCAACATGGCAGGAAGTGCCATGTTTATACGTCCGCTGCTAATACGGAATTTCCGAGAAAGATTAATGTAAACTAGGTATACTCCGTTTGGTTAGCAAAGAGACGAATATTCAACGATGTCTTAGTGATCAATCGGATCAAAACCGGCAGCGATCACCGTATATTAAGAGGCATCGTAAATATTGGTCTCAAAGTCGGAAGGTCGCGGCTGATGAAGTCGACACTCCGACCGCCGCAGGTCCAAATTGTAAACTCGAAAAGCTTTCAGCTTGAACTCTCATTTAGCTTCGAAGGTCTTCAGGATTGCGCTACAGTGGACGAGATAAACCAATAGTTTGTAGAAGCTGTCCAAGTGTTGGGACCGAAGGTCCCACCCTAAACGCAAACCTCAAAAAATCTCTGCTTAGATCCTAGACGACGATCTAGGCCGCTGCAGATCTCCGAAGATGCTAAATCATATCGGCAGCTCAACAGACGTATACAAAAGTCCTTGCGACACGACATCCGCTCCTTTAATACCAAATGTATTAAGGAGACGATTGAGCAGAACAATGGCTCAAAAGTGTTCGCAAGAGCTATGTCGGTTAGGCAAAGCCGATTGATTGAAGACGGAGGCCGGTGGCGTGGTGACGATAAAGGAAGGGGTTCTAGCAGAGATCGAGAGGTTTTATGGACAGTTATACACCTCAGTTGCACAACCCAACAAACAATTGGCTAAAGAGCCAAGAGCCAAGCTGACCCGACACTATACTGAAGATATCCCGGACATCAGCTTGTAAGAGATTAGGACAACAAGGCGCCGGGCGAGGATGGAATCACAGCAGAGCTTCTGAAAGCGGGCGGAACGCCGGTACTGTCCTTCAAAGGCTCTTTAATTCTGTTCTGCTCGAGGGCGTAACGGCAGAAGCGTGGCACAGGGGCGTGGTGGTCCTGTTCTTCAAAAAGGGAGATAACGCCCTATTGAAGAACTATAGGCATATCACGCTTCTGAGTCATATATATAAGTTGTTTTCGAGGGTCATCACGAATCGTCTCGCAAACAGGTTTGTTGCCTTCCAGCCTCCCGAACAAGCCGGTTTCCGTAAAGGCTTTAGTACCATGGACTACATCCACACGCTGCGGCAGGTTATAGGGAAGACGAGGAACGGCCGTTATGCTTGGGGTTCGTGGACAATGAAAAAGCCTTCGATTCCATCAAAATATGGGCCGTGCTTCAGTCTCTCCAGCGACGCCATATTGACCATCGGTATATCGAAGTGAAGTGTTTGTACAGTAACGCCACTATGTCAGTCCGAGTAAAGGAGCATTGCACGAGGGATATTCCACTGCAAAGAGGTGTGAGACAGGGAGACGTTATATGTCGGAAACTGTTCACTGCTGCACTGGAAGATGCCTTCAAGCTTCTGGAATGGAAAGGACTTGGCATCAACATCAAGCGAAGCGTAGAACACCCACCCACAAGGTGGTCAGACGATCTGACCAAGGTCGCTGGGAAGAGCTGGACGCTGGCCGCTCTAGATCGGTCGTTTTGGAAATCCTTGGGAGAGGCCTATGTCCAGCAGTGGACGTTATGCGGCTGAAATGATGAATGATGATGAAATCAATACCTTTGCAAATTACAAATAAATTCTTTTACAAATTACATAAGATGATTGATTGCCTAAGCGCGGATTCCGACTGGATTTGCAACAGTGTGAATGACCGCTTAAAATAATAAGTTGGAGTGGTTACAATGTCTAACCTTTTTTTAGGGTGACTGGTAGACTCTTACAAAGTTGTTCAGTATTTTAGCCTGAGATGGCCTTGTAAGTAGGGTTTAAGCATTTGAGATGCAATACATACTAAAAACGATTAAAAAAATAACCGGTCAAGTGCAAATCGGACTCGTACGTGAAGGGTTCCGTACCTCCGTACAAAGTTTTAAAACGCTAAAAAAAACACGTTTGTATGACGACTCCTTTATTTGTTTACTTTATCTTGTTTATTATAATATATACGGCCAGTAGTTGATTTTTTACGTGAGTGACCCTGTTATCTTAATTAGTAATATATATATATATAATATATTATTGTGGCCACCATATCACAAATACTAATGTTATGGTGGCCACAGTAATATATTTTTCATTTAAACCATATCTTATTCTTCTAACTCGCATTAGGTTGCGTTTCCTAAATTAAAAATAATCCACTAGTGTCGAATACAACCAAACGCAACTTTAAAACCATGTATGAAGCCCTTGCATGGAGCTTGGTGAATCGCTTGGTGCAGTACTATATGACAGGAAATCTGAGCACTCGTATGGAGGGCGACTTCGTCCGCGTGGACGCCAAGACGCTCTGGGAGGAAGTCGTCGAAGGCACGGAGATCGGCGAAATGGCTTTCGACGGAACTTACAATATTAATGGAGGTCTGAAAACGAGGATGGAAGAAGACTTCTTGTTAGTGGGGGATCATCCTTTCTGGACGGGCGTGGTCGAAGGCACCGCGATTGGAAAATCGGCGCTTGATGGTACTTACTATTTCAAATTTCAATACATCAGCTTTTTTTGCGACTCCGCGTGATTAATTTTGGGGTTACATAGTAAATCTGACACAGTGTCGAAACGCAGTGTGGGCGGCAGGGGTGGCTAATATATGTGGCAAAATTAATAATATATTAGCCGTGTGTTTCCCGGCAGAGTAGAATAGGCCGCCCACTCCAAGTCTTCCCGTGGATGTTGTAGAAGGTGACTTAGGAAACACAAGCTAAACAAAGCTTCTAAACATCAAACCATAGCATTGTCGCACCTACGATTCGGACCAATTGAAAAGAGCACAAAATTTTTTATTACTTAATCTGTGGCGAAATCAGGGAATCCCCTCCTAATGTATAATAATGGCTTGTTCATTGTAACGACTGGCAAGACCGTCGGTACTGACTTCCCTGCAAGTCGGGACAGAGGGTGGTTCCCCGTATTTTGTAATTAGCCGAGCGAACGAACAGTTTCGAGATTGGGTACAAAATTACAAATGTTTTTGTCCGTCAGTATGTCGGTTTGTTCTGCCTACCTGATCGCATTTTTCAACCGATTCTCGTGAAATTTTATAAGCAGGTTCGATAATTATATATGTTTTTTTTTGTCGATTCAGTTTTTGAAATTTTTTCAAAATGGCGGATATATGGGGATTCAAAACTATATATAAATAAATAAATATATAGGGACAAATCACACTGATTAAGCTAGCCCCAAAGTAAGTTTTAAACTTGTGTTATGGGGTACTAACTCAACGATACTATATTTTATGATAAATACATATATAGATAAACACCCAAGACCCAGAACAATTTGAAAACCAACCATTTTCCAACTGGCCCTGGCTGGGGATCGAACCCAGAACCTCCGGATTAGCGGTCTAGCGTGTTAACCATTACGCAACGGAGGTCGTCGAAAATAATCATATTTCAGCAATTTAGAAAAAGAATCAAATACCTATGTCAAAACTTTTTTATCAGATCAACTTTTTTATATGAACAGCTTTTTCAGCTTTTTTATCCGATAAACTTCAACGAGTGGGGGTAAGTCGCGAGGTTTACAGTTCACAGAGCCATTAGTGTTAGACACTAATTACTATGTTAGCAAGGGGTGGCACAACACGTCGCCAATCCGATCTGTCAACCTCTGCGTTCTTGATCTCACTCCAGGACATTCCAAGCTGCTTAGCTTCTGAGTTAACGGTGCGGCGCCAAGGTTTTTTGGGGTGACCTCGTTACGCATGCCCTGTGCATTCCAATCAAGGGCTCTACGGGGAATAGGTATTATGAGGCCGACGCAAGGTCCCGTAATACTAATAATTGCCGTGTGGTTTCTAATATTTGTCGGCAAAGTAGAAATCACTCCAAGTTATCGCGTGGATGTCGTAGAAGGCGACTTAGGAAACACAAGCTAAACAAAGCTTGCACATCAGTGAGACCTCCCCAACCCGTCTGGCCAGCGTGGAGAGGCCAAATCCTCTGACTGCTCTGGCCAAGTATGGCTTTGGCAGTATAGAGAGGGTCGTCGTGCTCCTGCAGTGGAGACTAGAAAGACCTGATAATGATGACTAATAATATGATGATGATGACGACCTCTGTGGTGTAAGTCAACACGCTAGTCCGCTAATGCGAAAGTTCTGGGTTCGATCCTCAGCCAGGGCAAGTTGGCAAATGGCCTTTTCAAATTGTCCTGGGTCTTGGCTGTTTATCTATATGTGTATTTATTATAAAATATAGTATCGTTGAGTTAGTGTCCTATGGGACACTAGTAGTGTCACACTACACAAGTTTAAAACTTATTTCAGGGCTAGCTCAATCAGTGTGATTTTGTCCTTATCTATTTATTTATTCATTATTTATAATAACAATGTATTTTGTCGGCAGTGACGAACGGCTCGGGCACGTACCGCGACGAGGAGGGCGGCGACACCCTGCCGACGGACATGTCCGACACCAGCGACAGCGAGCCCGACAAACACCACAAGTGCGTTCTTTTTTCTTCTCTTTTGAGTCCCCGGTTACATCCTTAGCTACTGTGGAGCCCAGGGATGAACTTTCTTTTATTCGGTTCTCGTAATTCTTCTTCACTATTCAGTCTGGTTAGGATATTGCAGGCTTGAATCACCTGATTATCCAAAAGAAAGATAATCCCGTGCTTCGGAAGGCACGTAAAGCCGTTGGTCCCGAACGCCATCTAGTGTTTGTACCTATCCCAAGATTGGTTCTGGTCTACCCTTTGGGTTACGGAGGTCAGACGGTCGCTCTGTGTAAATACCAGTAACCTCGTTGAATCACCTAGGTAAGGTAGCGGACCCCGGGCTCTGAAGCGTAACCGCTGACGACGCAACCGGGAATACGTGAAGATGATGATGATGACTTCTGAATAGTGTGTAGTAATGAAGATTTACGCATGCTTGGAATGCGTGTACTATGTGATGAGAAAATTCGTCGGGGTGATTCGAAGTCACGATAGCACAAATGGTAGTGCACTCACGGCGTTAACGTGAGGGTCGTGGGTTCGAGTCCCACTCGTGGCGGATTTTTTCATCACATATTTTCAATTTGGATAAAATTTTCATATTTCGATATAGGTATGTTCCTTGGGAAAAGTTGTTGAATTCACTCTTAAAATAGTTTCAGTATATTCTGTTTGTTAGACGTTATATTAATCTTTTTTTCTTCAGCAGCAGCGAAGCGCACGAATGCACGTGCTCCCACAAGGAAGGCAAGCTTCTTCTCCACCAGGAGTTCCCGTTCAACATCGACACCATGTTCACCATGATCTTCACCAACTCCAAGTTCAATCTGGAGCTGTTGGCAGCCCGCGGCACCGCCGACTACGTGCAGGTGACGTTAAGTGCTTTTTTTTTCAAATTCAAAATTTCTTTACTTTTATAAGAAACTGGCGACCTTCATGGAGGCGGACTTTTGGCCGGAGGGTGTTATGTATCGTTGCTTTCGCGGAACGATACCCGACACTCCGATGTCACGCAACATGTCGCTGCCTTGTGAAACGTGTGACGTAGTTTTTGATTTATTTATATAATGTATGCTAGTCTATAAGGTATTTATTCTATGGGCCTTTAATATTGTAGCTAATATTACGTTGCCTGAAATAAATGATTTGATTGATTACATAACATAACAACGACATACATATATGTATATTTTATTAACGATATCTGGTGGCGGCTATTACACTATCGCGTCATTATCCCTAATGGGGCAGTCAGAGCATTTTGGGCCCAGGGCTGCAAGACCCAAAGGCCACTTTAACGTGATGGTGGGCGAGAACGGTGAAAAAAAGAATCGAAATACTGATAGCTTCCTAGCCGCATCGCCTATTAACATGATTCGCATTTTTACCCATTCCCTCGATTGGCTTTTACGATTTGCGCGGGAAGAGAAGCAGCTGGTACATTTTAAGTTTTTTGCTTTCTTCCAGATCAGCATGAAAGAAATGGCGGCTAGTTGAACTAGTAATTGAAAGTTATGCTTCTCTATAGATGTGGTTCCGCAAGGTAGCTCCTCATAGGTCAGCGCGAGGAAGGGCGCTGACATTACCGTCTCATTTTTAGGGTTCCGTACCCGATGGGTGCAAACGGGACCTATTACCGAGACTCCGCTGTCACAGGGCTCTATCTCTTGAACCGTTATAGCTAGACACTTGAAATTTTCACCGATTATGTATTACTGTGGCCGCTATAACAACAAATACTAAAAATAAAAAATAGTTAAAAATTAAAAGGGGTCGTCATACAAAAATCGTGGTTTTTCTGAGTTTTTAACTAGATCTTTATAATGGCATTAACTAGATACTTAAAATTTTTACAGATTATGTATTACTATGGCCGCTATGACAACAAATACTAAAAATTTAAAATAAAAGGGGGTCGTCATACAATAAATGGTGGTACGGAACCCTTCATGTACGAGTCCGACTCGCACTTGCCCGTTTATTTATTTATTGTCCATCTACCGTCTTTCCGAGATATATATTTTTATAAATGTTATACTCAACGTGTGGTTGGTTCCGCAGGCGCCGTGGCAGCCGCAGGGCGGGCTGGAGTGCCGCCAGTGCAAGTACACGCTCAGCCTCACGTCGGGGCCCATCGGGCCCAAGGAGGTGCAGGTCACGGAGACGCAGGTATGTTCCACTAAGCTTCACTCACCAAAACAACACGGCTCTTCTTCATCTAAGCGCGTTCCTGGTTGCATCCTTTGCTGTGCTGCTTCGGAGTCCGGGATGCGCTTTCCCGCTTTTTATAGGTACTCCAAATATAGGTAACATGAACGTCAATGGTCTCTCAAGGATGCCAAAGACCTCACGAAGGGTAGAAGAAAGTGTCGGAACAGTTGAAATGATTCGGCTGTAATTTTACGACCGGCCGCCTGCCTGACGTCAACCCTCTTTGGTAATGCAATTGTAGCACAAGATGTTTGTGCTTAAGTAATATGTTGTCCCGCAGGTTTTCAAAATGTACAAAAGAGGTAAAAATTACTCTTTTTAAGGCATATTGCCAGTCTTTTTATACCTGCAGCCTGTGGGTTAGATATACGCAGAGGGCCTACAACGTACTCCGTATACAATATAATGATGGTTTTAGGATGCTGATGGGGCTCCCGCGATTCTGTAGCGCGTCAGGAATGTTTGCTGAGGCGCGTACCGACGATTTTTTTGCCATATTACGGAAAAGAACTGCTTCCTTGAGGCGCAGAATGCGCGGGAGCCATAATAGCATTCTGAAAGTCATCACTGATAAGCCGGAGTGTCCAATCCAATGGCATTGGACGCGTCTGCATTGTGACGTAGTTGGGATCCCCGGGGGTGTGCACACCAGATATTTAAATTAGAAAATTAAATATTAATATAAGTATTAATTAATGTGAATTATTTATTTATTATGAAATATTTTATTATGAATTATTTGTATGAACGCACTCATTACTAACACTAGACTGTAAGCTTTGTTACTAACAATGATATGGTTGTATGTGTGACCGAAATAAACGAATATTATTATTATTATTAAGTCCTTTAGTCGCCTCTTACGACATCCACAGGTAGAGATGGAGTAGTCCTATTCTGACCTGGAACCACAAAGGCAACGAAAACAACACGACTATCGTACGATATAACCGTCGCGATTCTCTATTCATTCTCATAATATAGCTTCACATAATTGAACCTAATTTTTCATTCTTTTAATATTTATTGAACATATTTTTTTTAAAATATGCGGTCACATTAAAATGGGAGATTGACGGTATGCATTTGTCGGTTGATATCATTAGGTTTTATTATGAAATAAGGTACTGTACCGTTTACTAGGTAGTTAGGGCGGTAACAAAAAAACTGTAGGTACTTACTATCAGTAGGTTGGAAGACAATAATACAAATATTACAACTAGAACAATATTTATTAATCTAATATAATCATAGTAATAGTGACTTAGGGTCGTGGATAATTATTATTACCGCACCGCAATACTACCGGTAATTAAATTTATATAAACCCGCTACTGTCCTCGGAAGTGCTGGTGGTAGCGAGCACTGTTGCAGTAGGCTAGTCGCTTTGAGGTAAACGTAGAACCAGCACGGATGAAGCACGGCAGAGGAGGTCTCGCCAGAGCAAGTAAAATTTATCTCCGGCACGAGGAACCCTGGAACCGGAACCCGGACATTTTACAAAATTTTTTTGGATGACCGCAACATCATTCTCCGAGCAAGGCATGATTTAAGATGATTTAAACATTAACAATGATCATGATGTGGCGGTCATACACAATGAGTTTTAGCAACAGAAAATCAACTTTAGGTGGAATGATTTTTAGGTGAAACATAGTATTTCTGTCGTAACAACATAACGCATTAAATCTAAATATTCCTATCATATTCAAGAAACATTATTTGCATTTAGCTTAACATTAATTTGGGGGATAACCATAATTTAGGTTTTTTTTTAAAATAACAATGTAGGTACGACAATTGGTGAAATGACAATCGACAATGATAAATAGAACTAAGCTAATGATGAAAAGGTACACTGAGAGATGAAGCAAGTCATAATATGCAATACATAGGATAATCATAACGTTAGCAATGCTTTTAAAACGAATTATTAATATTATTTTTATAATGTAGGTAAACTAAATATTACTCTTCCTATTAGGACTTACTTCTATGGAGTAATTGCAACACTCACCCAGTATCCGGGGTAACACTTTCACAAGACTATAATTTAAAAGTACTCAATCAAATAAGTATATATATTTTATATAGATTCTAGTATGTAGAAGTGAGCAGCGACTAGCGACGTCTTATTGGTACGCCTCGATGTCTCAGTATACTCGCCGCATTCATCCTTCCGTAACAATTGCTGACGCAATCTCACAGGAGAAATAGTTTAGTAAAAACTTTAGTTTCTAGTAGGTGAATTATACTGTTTTGTTTTAGTATTTAAGGTTATAATTAGTTAGTAATTAGGTTAGATTTAGTTTTTATATATTAGTTTTGAGTAGATTATTTAGTATATTTAGGTAAGTTTGTAACGAATACCGTTACAGTACCTATATACGTAGTATGACAATGTATTTTTTATTTTGCTTACAGAGTACTTTCCTTGAGTATATCTAGCAGGTTAAAAATCACTCTTTATACAGTTTTTAGCCGTAAAAATATTGTTACTTGCGCCCGCGCAAGTAAGATAATTATGAGCGCCGCAATTTGTGCGGTGTTATAGAAATCCTCAAATAACATACTACACTTGAAACTTTGAAACGTTGTGTCCTTACTTTTTGTATGCGGTACGCCAAAACGTGTATGACGCTACTAAATAGAAAAGTCGCTTAACCAAAAGTCAATGTCATTTAAATTTTGTCGTATTAAGCAGCAAACAATGGATTCTTTTTACTTTCGACGGTTGGCGAAGTCTCATTCTTGCAAAAATAAATGCTTATAAGAGAGGATCTCTCTATAAGAAGGTACATTCCAAGCTCTTTGATGTTCATCTACATATTTTAATGACACAGGTAATGAACAAATGCTCGAAGCCGGGCGTGCTGTACTCCATAGACACGACCAGCGAGAACGCAGGCATCCCCTACGCGGACTACTTCACGGTGCAGGTGCACTACTGCCTGCGGCGGGTCGCCGACACCTCCACGCATCTGGCTATTTATGGCCACATTAAGTATAAGAAAAGCATGTGGCCGATGATCAAAGGTTGGTTGCTAAAAGTTTCGATATTTATATATCCGACGTAAAAACTTCGATACCGCGTTTTAGGAAGCGCCATCTACCTCCAACACTATAATCTAAAAACCCGAAAGAACACAACTGTGTGAGTCACTTCACATATTCATAAAATGTTCAAGTTAAGTACTTTTTGGAAGTCCTTGGGAACGCTTTGTTTATTATGTTAATATTTATTGTGCAAGATACAATTTGTACAGCACAATAAGCAACAATAATGCTCAAAGCATTATCTGACAGCTACCAACACCTTTGGGTTGTGAGAAAATGACAGTTGGAGCAAAATAAAAGGATGTTGATATGAGTGTAGTGTGTTGATAATTATGTTCAGAAATTATGACTTACTGTGTGAAAATTTTGACATTATTACCTTTTGTATTGTGTCAGGTTTCCTGGAGAAGAACACGATGTCAGGTCTGGAGGACTACTGCCGGCTCATCGAGAGCAAGCTGTGCGCCGAGGCCGAGGGCGCCGCGCCCACCGCCAGGAAGGCGCGGCGGCACCGCAGGGTCACCGGTGAGGGACACCATTACTTTTTTTATGTTATAGGGCGGCAAACGAACAAGCGGGTCACCTGATGGTAAGTGATCACCACTGTCCATGGACAACTGCTACACCAGGGGTGTAACAAGAGCGTTACCGGCCTTTCAGGAAGATATAGACTCGTTTTTTGAAGGTTTCAATGTCGTATCGGTTCGGGAACACCGCTGCAGGAAGTTCATTCCACAGTTCGGTCGTACGTGGCAGGAAGTTCCTTCTAAAAAAACTTACTCTACAGGATAAACTTTTTAACCTGAAGCCTTTATCATGGAAGAAAATTCTAGAGGTTTGACCCTATACAAATTACGTACTCAGCTAGAAAGTCAAAATCCTGTATTATTTCTAGATTTTACTAGTATCTCGCTCCCTAGTTATACAATAGATGGTGAGTACTTAGGCTGCTAATATTCACGGAAAATCAGAGATGGCGTTTGTTTGTTCTTGAAAATGAACGCTAAGGCGGTGATCCCACTGCACCGCGCACCGTGGCGGAGCGGCAGATTTTTAAAATTGTATGCATGTAGCTCAGTTTGTATAGAAAACACGCCTACACCCACCCACTGAAAACGCGTCACCGCGCGGGAGCGTCAATATGTAGAAACCGCGCTCCGCGACGGTGCGCGGTGCAGTGGGATAACCGCTTTATACCTCCTCTTTCCAAAATTAAGCGGCACTACTACCACAGAAGACAGTAAGTGTATTACATACAGAACGGAATCTCCCTAAGGTCCCTTGCAATATGCGTCCCCGCTCCCCGTCCCCGCACCTCTCCCCCGGTCTTGTGCCGCCGTGCGCACGTCAATGAGTGTGTGTTCGCCCGCTCTCGCCCTGAGACAAGGCGAGGGAGAGGTGCGGGGACGGGGAGCGGGGACGCATATTGCAAGGCATCTAAAAATCGAAGATATCGCGTAACATAAATAATTATTATATCATCATATCTCTTAAGCATGGATTTGATTGTTACTTGTTGTGTATGCCATAATAAATAAACAAATATCAGCCACAGGAAATCCACTGCTGGACATAGACAAAATAATAATTATATATATCGTGTTAATTAAAAAACGTAAAATCTCTCAGATGCTACCTCAGCTTTTGTTCAACAATTTTCATGAAACTAAAAAAAAATTGATTTTTCATACTAACTGATCAGCTGATCGAGTCAATTTATATGAAAATCTGATTTTTTTTTTTGGATTTCGTGAAAGTTGTTGAACAAAAGTTGTTCAGTTTTATGGGCTGAGGTACCGTCTGAGAGGTTTTGCGTTCTTTTATTAACACGATGTATAATAAATATGTGTAGTAGTGTGTCGTCCGAGAGCTAGATGGGTCGATGACATAACGAAAGTCGCGGGTCGAAACTGGTTTCGTAGGGCGCGGGACCGACGTGGTTGGCATGCATTGAGGGAGGCCTATTCCTAACGGTGGGATATAGAAGGCTGCCAATGAATGAATGAATGTTAAATATTGGTTTATGAAAACCAGTGGACTCGTATAGATTTGTCGCCAGAAGCTCCCTTAAAGCAATCAAAGGCGTACACCAACCTTTGATTGTATTGTAACTTGTTAGGAATAATGAATTTCCTACGTTTTATTAACTTGTTCCTGGCTAAATACGCAGTAGCGTCAAGCCATTAATAAAAATTAAAAAAAAATATTGTTTCGACGGTAGCGGCGTCCCAAGACAGCAGCGTGGCCGTGTCAGCGCCGCGCGCCGCCGCCACCGCCGCGCTGCTAGCGCGCCGCGCCTCGCTGCCGCGCGCCGCGCCCGCGCCGCGCGGCTGGCTGCTGTGGGCGCTGCTGCTGCTGCTGCTGCTCAACGCGCTGCTCTACTGGCGGCTGTACCGCGCCGACCGGGGACCCTCCACAGACGACATCCAGCACAGGTGACCGCGCTCATATTATATTCATTTTCAACAACCTTGCTCGTAAAATGGATCTAATTTCACCGGTTTTAGATTTTATTTCAACTTACATAAAACTTTCGCTACTCAACACTTCAACTTACATAAACTACTTACAACTACTACTCATCTCAAATGTATATATGTCAATACATGTACTTTAATCTAAACTTTACATCGTCCCGAACACCAATATAGGAACATAATAGTACATTACGATATAAGTGCATTATGATGGTTTTTTTCGTGTGTGTAAGTGGCCAACACTGGTGTCAAAATTTTTCAAGCTGCCTAAAGGCATCTGACATACCTTGACGACTGCCATCTAATGATGACAACCGGGATCAACAGCTTAACGTGCCGTCCAAAGCACGGAGGAGCTCGAGAAAATTTGTGTGCCACTTGTCACCCATCCAAGTGCGGACCACGACCTATGTTGCTTAAGCGCTAGTAATGCATACTCTCACTAAGCCACCGATTAATCTGAATTTTACATCGTCACGATAACTAATATAAGAACATAAATAAAAATTACTTCAGAAAAAATCTATACTCTATTACCCATAACAGCACTTGTGTCTTAATGTCGCCATAACGATACCAATAGATTAATCTACTCAGATCAGATTACTAAATGTAGGTTACATTTAGATTAAACTTTTAGTCGATCAACACTAACTTTAAATAACTACAACAACAAATCAACAAAAAAACACGACTACCAACATAACAAACAACTGAATTCATACGTTTTTTATTAAGAATGAAACTTTCCGAAGAAAATGATCTACTGCTAACTCAATAATAAGTAAAAAGAGTAATAAAAACTTTATATACGAGTACTTCCAAGGGACCATTCCAACGAAACACAAGGATTTCCGAAGAACATTAAGAAGCACTATATGTACTTGATGAACATTAAATTTTAAAAAAAAGTTGAAGTACTTGAAGATGATTTGAAGCAATTAAATGATACAATGGCAACTTCTCCTATAAGTCTCAGTTCAGACTCACAAGAAGATATTTTGATAGAATTGCAGGAAAGGAGAAGAAGAAGTAAGAATATTATTATAACTGGTCTCAATGAAACTAATGCAGCATCTGTGACTGAAAGGCAGGAGGCAGATATGCAGGAAATATCAGATTCACTTAAAACTGTAGATGCCGGTCGTATTGAAGTGGAAAAAGCATATCGGCTAGGAAAATATGACCCAAAAAAATGTCGACCGTTGAAAGTTTGCTTAAAAAAACACATACGCCTAACATGACATGAAAATCTGTAAAAACATAAACAGTAAATTAAAAATAATAAAATGTTTCGTACGCAGGCCACATCTAGTTGTGCTTATTCTGCACACTAGTACACACACACACATTGGCATAATTATTATTGTGCATCGAAGATGCAGATATGATTATGACAAACTAGTTCCGCGCGCACAGCCAGCACGGAACCAATTCATTTATTATTAATCTACCGACATTTTGTACGCGTCCACTAAATGTAAATTTGTAAGTTCTCATTATAAGTGAATTTTGTAGATTCTTTTATGAGAATAAATGTCTTTGACCAGAAATAGAATCTCTTTACGACAGCTCTACTCTAACAAAATAATGTTATAAATTAACGTTCTACAATTACAATACAGGACAAATATTTTAAAGTCCTTTCGTGCCCGATACAGGATTTTATTTTCTTATTTTTTGTCATAAAAATGGTAAAACGCCGTCCATTAGCAACAATACTAATTGATCTCCCCAAGGAGATTCGATCTCCATTAATTATGACAATATTTAACAAAAGTCTTAAAGAAGGGGTTTGTGTCTGTCGTGGCTCTGCAACTTTCAAAGGGATGAAGAGGTTTTAACATTTTTTTTTTGTTTTAAAATGGACTTAATCGAACATATTCTAAGCTACGAGTATGTTTTGACAAAATCGGTTGAGCCGTTAACAAGTTATGTGTTTTATTAATTTTATTTTATTTGTGTGCAGGATAAACTCACTGAGTTCTGCCCAGATGGCGGAGTGGTCCAAGCTGTTACAGCAGCACAGCGTGCGGCAGCGCGGCTCCATGCTGGCGTGGCAGGACGCGCTGCATCGCACGCTCACACACCTCGCGCAGGTAACGTGACGTCACAAGTTGTTACAGCAGCACAGCTCACACACCTCGCGCAGGTAACGAGACGTCACAAGTTGTTACAGCAGCACAGCTCACACACCTCGCGCAGGTAACGTCACGTCACAAGTTGTTACAGCAGCACAGCTCACACACCTCGCGCAGGTAACGTCACGTCACAAGTTGTTACAGCAGCACAGCTCACACACCTCGCGCAGGTAACGTCACGTCACAAGTTGTTACAGCAGCACAGCTCACACACCTCGCGCAGGTAACGTGACGTCACAAGTTGTTACACAGCTCACACACCTCGCGCAGGTAACGTCACGTCACAAGTTGTTACAGCAGCACAGCTCACACACCTCGCGCAGGTAACGTGACGTCACAAGTTGTTACAGCAGCACAGCTCACACACCTCGCGCAGGTAACGTGACGTCACAAGTTGTTACAGCAGCACAGCTCACACACCTCGCGCAGGTAAAGTGACGTCACAAGTTGTTACAGCAGCACAGCTCACACACCTCGCGCAGGTAACGTGACGTCACAAGTTGTTACAGCAGCACAGCTCACACGCCTCGCGCAGGTAACGTCACGTCACAAGTTGTTACAGTAGCACAGCTCACACACCTCGCGCAGGTAACGTGACGTCACAAGTTGTTACAGCAGCACAGCTCACACACCTCGCGCAGGTAACCTGACGTCACAAGTTGTTACAGCAGCACAGCTCACACACTTCGCGCAGGTAACGTGACGTCACAATTTTAAAGTCAGTCAAAATTTTTTATTCAATGTAGGATAAATTTGAAGTTGATATTAGAGAAATTTCTACCAAATTCTTTTTTAAGAGTAAAGTCCACGCCCACCTTTCAAACTCCCTTTCTATATAAATTCATCATCATTCAGTTCTTCTTTTCATTAGCTATTTCTTTGTTATTATATTTATTAGTATATGTATTGTGTAAGTAGGTACTTACTCTGATATATTTATATATAATATATACATATATATAATAGTGTGTATGAAGTGCTTAGTATTTTTGATGTAAGTATATAGGTATTTATAGCTTTTGCGCCGCACAATTTTCTCTGCTTATCCCTATGGTTGATTGGGAGAAAATGCTCTTAGCATTAAGTCCGCCATTTGTTAAAAGTATATTTTTACTTTGGACAATAACGTTTGATAAATAAATAAATATATCATTTATTGAAAATCATTATTTTTAATTATTTTTAGTGCAAAAGCTACCGATACTAGTAAAGAGATAATTCTTCCTCCAATCAACGGCCAAGAAGAAATTATAATGTAGGTGTACAAATGTACATACCTTACATATTTATTTATTTATATATCGTAAACGTGCGCAGCAATGGAATAGCGCCTTAGGGTTTGGATACATCTGTCAGCTACTCAGCACGGATCAGCACTTTCCTATGCTGCTATCCGTTTTACGCTCAGAAGCGTCATTTGCTAAAGCGAGAGAGAGCGACGGAACGCTCTGCACCGGCCGTGCTGCAGCGTTCGGTAGCTCTCTCCCGCTTTAGCAAATGACTGCTCCGAGCGACAGAAAAGGATAGCAGCATAGGAAAGTGCCGTTCCGTGCTGACAGATGTGTCCCAACCCTTACTTCTGATTCCCCTCTCCAGACGGAGCAAGCGCTGACGAAGCTGTTGGAGACGATAAAGCCGTCGCTGGAGCGCGCGCAGCGCGACGCCGACGACGCTAAGGACGAGCTGTGAGACACTTACTCTAATTAAACGCAACGTGGGTAAATGGAAACTTTAGTGAGTCGGTAAAATAGTTGCAATAAAATAAAACGAAAAGAAAGAATTTGCCCTCACGTTGACTTGAGATTGAAACCTGCTATACTTATCAGTATTTATATAAACCACGAACTAACTTTATTTAGTAATGATTTGAATCCGCTAGTTCCCAACAAGTCAAATCAGACACTTTTCTCAACGTCAAAACAAACATTTTCTATGGAATTTGTATGAAATATCGGACTGTGACGTCATAGTTTCTTGGAGTCAAATAGCGCTTTTAATATCCGTTTTTCTGCATTAATAAATTAAAAACACGTTCAAAAAGGATGTAATTAATGACAAGTGACATTATTTTGTGACGTTTTATTCTCTTATCAGTACCAAATAATTTATTTTTGACCCAGGAAACTACCCAATTGGGCGGATAATTTGTTATCCGCCCAAATCAAGATAACATCTTATAAATGACACTTTTATCTGTCAATGTCAAATAGATTCGGGCGGCTAATGGATTAAACCCAGTAATAAAGTTAGTCATTGTTCTATAATAAGTATAATAATACGGTATACGTCAGTAACCATTAAATATTTATAAAAGTAAATCGCGATAAATGTTACCATTTTCTCACCTCCCACCTCAGTTTATATTTACCCACTTTGCCTCTAAGGCTGGTTGCGAGCGCGCGCGATTATTCACCTACTTTCCTTTTATCTGGAGTCGACACGGCATGTCAGTTTGTCCCTATCTTTTTCCGTCACCAGTAGAGATAGGCAAATGCCCGGGTATTTAAATTAAATTGGGAAGATTCCCAATAGACGCCCATAAATACCTTCCATTGTAAATGCACAAGGGAAGGTATTTATGGGCGTCTGGGCATTTGTTTGGGCAATTAAGAGTCTCTTTACCCTAGACAGAATCAGAGTTTCCCATACAAACGTAGTCTACGTTTTATTTTAAAACGACATGTCAGATTTCGGTAAAAATGTGTAACTTTAAAGAAATTGCATATTTCTAGGGTTATAATTGGTTTTCACAGTCAAAATATAAACTTGAAAGAGAATATAGTGTATTATATCATTTTTGACCATCAGTATGGAAAACGTTTACATCCTTATATTTTCTTTCAAGTTTATATTGTGATTGTGAAAACCAATTATAACCCTAGATATATGCAATTTATTTAAAGTTACAATTTTTTACCGAAATCTGACATGTCGTTTCAAAATAAAACGTAGACTACGTTTGTATGGGAAAGTCTAGGGTAAGGGCATTCTTAAGGAATTATGTCCAAAATGCCGGAAATCTTCCCAATTTTCCCATCCGGGCAGAAACACTGCCCATCTTCAGTCACCAGTCAAATTGTTCGTTACTCCCTTCCTACCCATATCCTTCTCATCCACCGTTTCTTTGATCTGTCATAACACCATTCTGAATTACCTTCTTGACATTACTCAGGTATATCCAATATCAATTCTACTAGATTACTCTTGGATTTTGACGTTAAATATGAGAGTATTTGACATACTATTTTCCAGTGCACGTCAGCCTCAGTCATATTTTTATGTGTATTACCCACCACACCACTTACCATAAAGAAAGCACTGGAACTAACTATTTGTGTGTATTAAAAAGGGCTAAACACCGTCTTATTCATCTTATATTTATTAGTAATAAAGTTAATCCGTGGTTTAAAACCACGGATTAACTTTATTACTTGGTTTAAACCATTATCCATCCTGAACAAGATTGTTAACATGAGGTTGACAGATGAGATCTTGATTTGGGCACATAATGGGTTTAACCTACATAGGAGTAAAGTTAATCACGTCAAGACAGGGTTGGGTTCATGAAAGAATATTCTGATGAGGTCGCGCGCGCTCACAATCTGTACTTTAAAATTATAAACTCGATTAATTTTAATGCAGTTTGCATTTCTCGTGACTATGCGTTTCGACAAGAAATAAAACTTAAAAGGGTCATTTACTATCGACATCTCTGTCATATTTATGAGTATGGCAAGGATAGCGACAGTTTTACCATCTGGTTTAGTTACTAATTTACAAACGCCCTTACCGTACTTTTTCAGTAAGGGCGTTCCTTAGTTAGTAACTAAAAGTGTTCATAAATAGTACATAATGTTGAACTTGCTTTTCGCCGCTTTCTTTAAATGAAAGGCTGCTAAAAACCATATAACTAGTATACAAATATGTGGCCGCAGTAAAGTTATTCGAGTAAATACGTTATGAATTTAAGATATTTATCATATTTTATGTCTGCTAGGGGTTTTCATGTTTTTATATTGTTTGATTCTAAAATCATACACTTAAGACAACGGACAAGTGTGCGATCAGAGAACATGTAAGTTAAGGATTTCTATACGTATTTTAGAATAAGTCCTACATGTACTTTTCCTGGTCCCATTTCTGGGCGCCCACTTCGTTAGCGGAGACCCGAGGTCGAGGTTTCCTTCCCTCGCTGACACAAACCCTAAGTGCGACAAAGACAGCCGAATGTCTCCCGTCTCAGTCGCACATAGGGTCCGTGATACGGACTAATGGAGAAGGCTATGTACGAACTGAACCCTTCGACTGAAAATCAATTTGCCTGTTTTTATATAGAGGTATATTGCTGGTTTTGTAATGATGCCATTTTGACCAATTGATGCAAAACGGGCAATGTTTATATAATCAGTATCTTAAATTCAGCATAGTATATTCCTAGCCTTCGCGGGTCTTCGTTTAATGCAGTAGTAAGACTATAGTACTAGCGAGTTGTATTGTCACCCCGGATCGTAGACGCGATGCGTTATGGTGACATCTAGTACTTAAAGATCATAGACACTTGCCCGTTCAGTCAGGGTTGGTACACACTTATTCGGGCAGGCATTAACCCTTTTGGGTCGGCTTGTTGTTCGACAAATATTGCCGTACCGACAATGCCAGCCCGAATAAGTGTGTAGCAACCCTCATTTTTTCCAAAAATGCACGATAAAGCATTTATTTACTTTTCACCACCTTTGCCTAGTGGTAACAAAGGCGAAATTGAAATAACAATTTAATTTCGCCACTTACAATTTTAGGCAAAGGCCTTACTATGTTTTTTATTTCATCCAACCTCTTTCTCTTACCATACTTATACATTCAACATCAGCCCCGTAGAGGCCGTGCAATGAAAACCTCACAGATCCCCACTGTGATAAGTACGTATAGATACGTTAATTTTAATTCCTCTAGTGATCAGTTATGTTAGGCGCTTAGCGATCCTTGGCCGTTTCGTACGCTTGCGTACTGCCAACGCGTAAGTTCAAAGCATTAAGTATTCAGTAAAGCAGGATGTTGCTGTTGTCCCACTAGTTCCATAAATATAAAACACGGATTAACTTTATTATTAGATTTAAACCATTAACCGCCCAAATCAAGTTGACATCTAGTAAATTGACTATCTTGTCTGTAAATGTCAACTTGATTTGGGCGGATACAGGATTAAACCCAGCTGTCAATGTCAACTTAATTTGGGCGAATATTAGTTTAAACCCAGCAGTCAATGTCAACTTGATTTGGGCGGATATTGGTTTAAACCCAGCTGTCAATGTCAACTTGATTTGGGCGGATAATGGATTAAACCTAGTGTTAAAGTTAGTCGTTGTTTTATATTATGATAGGAGTGTTCCCGTCTTCGGATAATTTGTTCCCAAATCAGCGACGTCGCAGTACATTTTTTTTTGTTTTGAATCTGTGTGAGAAACGAAATTAGGTGCGGATGGAGATACTGGGAAATATGAATTTGAAGCCAAAATATTAAATATTGTTTTTTATATTGAATTTAATTTTTTGTCAGGTGTCCCATTGTAGAGCGCTGAATGGGAAAGAAAGAAATCATTTAATTGAGAACAATGGCATTGGGACTAGTGGCACAGTTAGGGACTTTGTAAGATAGTTGAAATATTATGATCTAAGATTTTATTTTTTTGTTATATCAATCTGTATTTATGTGAAAATATAAATTATTTTACGCGGTGCATTATTTAAAATATTTTTCTTTTTTTAATATACTTTTAATGAATACATAAAATGTATTAAATTGTATTAATTTTGCTAAAATTAATTTTACAAAACAGCTCTACCAAAAATATGGAATAAGTTCCAATATTGCATTTTCGGTGAAATAATGGAGTATAGAATATTTATTTGTAAGATTTAGCAGGAGACGGAAGCCAAAAGTAATGGATTTATTTGTAAAAGTTAAATCATACGTGTTTTTTGTAGCTAAAATTCAGAGCGACTTATTTTTTGTAATATTTCTATGAATTTGTAGTAATATAAACAAAGAAAATACAGTTAATTGTACAATCACGTGAGATAGCTTGGCGACTTTATAATTTATTTCTTTTTGTAAATAAGTCTACTTTACAGTTATTTTTAAATTTCTGTAACTGCAATTCTTTGTTTATATTAGTTTACGAGTTATTACATTAAGAATTTGTTATTTTCAAATTGTGAAATAAGTAGCCAGTGCGCCAATTACGTCATGTTTTAATTAACATTTTAAAGACAAATTATGCAATCAGTGACTATGTTTTTAGAACCCATTTAGAAATAAAATTTATTGTGGTTAAGAATTGAAAAAAAAACAACGTTCCATTTATATGAATTCCATAATTATTCACCGATTTGAAAAATTGATGTTTTATCTATAAATTAGGTAATGTGTGCGATATGATGCTATGTGGAACAAGTGTATCCGAATTTAAGATGATATAGTAACGTTAAACCTTCAAATGTTTATCCAAGGCAAATTGTATACTTGTGAAAAAAAAAGATGGCAATGTCTCATTTAGTTGTACTAAGTATGACTATTATTGTTTAAATATTGCTTTGCGGTGCTGTAGGTATTTTAAAATTGTGTTATGTCAATTATGTGTGTTGCTTCAGAAGACGCGTGTGTGTATATTGTCTATTTCATTTAGGTTTCGGGTAAGTGGTACTTTTAGAATCGACGGCGTTGGTGACTCGCGGTGTTTACCTATTGCGTTAGTGCCAACGCCAACTATGATGAAGTGTCGAGGCCACGACAATACGTCAGTGGTGCATATGGAAATGAATTTTAATTCCCAGTAGCCCTTAAGTATATGGGCTATTTAGTTTGTACTTGTCCTTATGTTAATTATTTTTTATTAATTAACCTATTTCGTCCCACTGCTGAGCAAAGGTCTCTCCTATTTCCCTCCATGCGTCAATTAATGCGTTAATTCCTATTCAAGTGAATTTCTAGATGCCCCGTGTGGTGGCGACGAATGTAATTGTTTGGCCTCAAAAGAAATATCTTTTATCGCCGTTGCTAAAAGGGCTTATGCGCAAAAGGTCTCTTTCGCAAAATGTCCCCTAGTCGTAAACGTCTCTTTCGCAAAATGTCGCGACAGACTTAGAATAAAATTTCGATTTTCAAAGCAAAATTATTTATTAAACTCCAATCGACCCAAAGGTTTGACTGTTAGAGAATGCTTTTAGCATTAATTCCGCCTGTTGTACTTTAAACATGTATATGTGTGTACAATAAAGTATATATAAATAAATATTAAAGTTAGAGTAAACATATTATGATGTCATTATTTTAGTACTTCAATTTACTTACGTACGTGGGGCGCACTATAAGTTTCCGGAATGAATATGAAAAAATACTATTAAAGGTACAAAATTAATTTAATGTTTTTCAAAATAATCTCCCTTGGCGTCTATGCACTTTTTCATTCGATGAAACCAGTTTTGAAAACTTTTGTGCCACTCCTCTGTGGTGACCTCTGAAACGTGTTTTTCATACTCCTCGACAGCCTCTTCTGGTGATGAAAATCGTTGACCGCGTAATTGGTTCTTAATTTTTGGGAACAGAAAAAAGTCACAAGGTGCCAGGTCGGGACTGTATGCAGGATGACTCATGAGTTCTACATTTTTCGCCTTCAAAAAGTCGTTTGTCTGTCTGGCCGTGTGAGAACTAGCATTGTCGTGGTGCAGGATGATACGGCGTTTACGGTTATTTTTACGGAGTTCGTCAATAACTTCCGGCAAACAAATGGTCGTGTACCAGTCACTATTCACTGTACGACGATTCTCTAAAGCAACAGTAGCCACGTGTCCAGTTTTATTAAAAAAAGAAGCAATCATCCGCTTAGATGCACTTTTCACGCGCGCCACTTTGGTTGGTTTCGGCTCATCTTGAAAGACCCATACGCTCGATTGCTGCTTTGTTTTGGGATCGTAGCAATAAATCCATGTTTCGTCACCTGTTACTATGTCCCACACCAAATTTGACGCACCTTCGTTGAATCTGGTAAGCATGGCACTGCACCAAGTGACGCGGTCCGTTTTTTGAGCCTCGGTCAAGTTGTGTGGGATCCACCGCGAGCACAGCTTTCTCACACCCAAATGTTTGTGTAGGATTAATTGTATTTGACTCATGCCTATTTCTAAGGATGCGCGAATTTCATGGTAGGTCACATGCCTGTCTGTTTCAATCATACGGCGCACAGCATTGATGTTTTTGTTGGTCACAGCGGTGGACGGCCGACCATCGCGAGATTCGTCACTGAGATTGATACGACCACGCTTGAATTCTGCAAACCAGCTATAAACAGTTGTCTTGCATGGTGCTTCATTGCCAAAAGCTGTTTCAAGTAGAGCGATGCTCTGTTGAGCTGTCAAATTACACTTAAAATCGTAGAAAATCATACTACGAAAATTTTCCCGAGTTAAATCCATGTTGATGCAGACACACAATTTTTTTAATGGCGCCACAAGGTAAAAACAAAAGACAGTCAGATAAAACAAACTGCATTCTACAGCCAAAGAGTTCTATTTTCAAATGTTGCAATAAATTTTTAAATATTGTTTATGTAAGTGGCCAGTTCCGGAAACTTACAGTGCGCCCTATGTACTCTAAATAAATATGGATAGGTAATAAAATCTTTCAAAATTTCCATTAAAAAAAAGTAATATGTTGTATAACATAACCACAGATTAGATAATAGAACAGTTACTACATAAACATAACTACCTTCTTATTATGGCACTAGTTTGTTAATTACATGACAGTATTAAATTTTGAAATTTTGATACCTATCGATATTTTTTCATTTGGAATAGGTACGTAAGTAAAAAGTACTAAAATTATGACATCTTAATTTGTTCAGTTGTTCGGTTTAACTAATGATTTTGCTATCTATATATGATATTAAATATCGAAATTTTATTCTAAGTCCCTGTCGCGACATTCTGCGAAAGAGACCTTTTGAACGTAAGCCGCTAAAAGTACCAGTCTGCTCGAGCCCTTACGCAGTTGTAAAAATATTCATTCCATAATAAGATCTGAGAATTTGTTTAATAATTATGTACTAAGTGATGTGGACGAAGTAGATTCCTATTAGTTGTAGACTGTGCATGTGGAGGCGCTGTGCCAGCGTGCACAAATGATTCCGTTAGCGTACAATGCGTGTTGCGGTAGACTATTCCGGAAATGAATAAATATTTTAATGAATTTATTTTTGGTTTTTATTTTTATAAAATTTGGCTTTTCCTTTTTCTTTCATAAAGTACCCTTGTTTTTTTTTTATTAATACACGAACATGTAATTTAGAAATAATGAAATGACCTATGGTGGGGGTATGACGCAAATCGTCCAAATCGCAACTTGTCCCATTCTCAACTCATCCCATTCGCAGTTCGTCCCGTTCGCATCTCGTCCTATTCTCTATTTTTTTCGCAACTTGTACCGTCCTTGGCTCGCATTAGGTATATAATTAAATAAAAAAATGCTTCTTAAAATAATTTATTTTCTCAAAAAATTATTTGAGGTCTTCTTAGCGAGTCGGAATGGCTAAAATTATTAAATGAGTGTGGCCACGACCAATGTGTGGCAACACTTACTCATTATTTGAGGTGAGAAGCAGTGACTTTAATCTACATATAACAGTATAGGCAAGTAAGGGTTGGATCTCATCTATCAGTACGGAACAGCACTTTCCTATGCTGCTATCTTTTTCTGTCGCTCAGAAGCGTCATTTGCTACAGCGAGGGAACGCTTCAGCACCGACCGTGCTGCTGATGAGATCCAACCCTAAGACACCGCAGACAGTTTTACAATTTGTAAAAATACGCCCTAGCGAGTCAAAAAAAAAATTAAGCAACAAGATTATAAAAATGGATCCCCAAAATTGTAGGGTTAGCAACTAAGATAAATCTGAATTTTCTAAATTATATAATAAAAAGGCAAACAAAATTATTTTTAAAAATACAATAAAACTCAATTGATACCCATGCTTACAAGATTTTACAAAAAATATTCAAATTCTTTAACTCATAAAAAGTGTTATTCCGCCCTATCCCCACATATCGTAGTTTATGAATTTTATGATGGTTTAATTATTGGTTGGTACTGAATCACCCCCTGGGCTATGGCATACATTCAAATTAACACCCTGGTTTATTTTTATCGATACGACGAGAGTTGTAAAATATAAATGAGACGAGCTGCGAATAGGACAAGTTGCAAACGGGACGAGCTGCGAATAGGACGAGTTTCGGATGTGTGACGAGTTGCGAATGCGACGATTTGCGTCACACCCCTATGTGGAAAGCCGCCATTTTGTTTTCGAATAATTAAGATGGCGTCTTTAGTATCGTGGATCAAAGGTATTTCTTTAAATATTGTAGTTAGATTTCGGGTCTTTATTTAATTGATTTTGATAAAAAATATATTGCAAATAAAAACATTATTAAAAAAAAAATCCTTTATTGAATTCATAGTACTTACCATTTCAACTAGTGACACCACAAGGCGTAATATGCTGTAATGTTTTCTTCACTTTAAAAGCACAAGCACTCATACTTACCCCACGTTTACTTAGTGTATCTTCTTGGATATAGACTACTACTCGACTTCGAAAACATGGCACTTTGCCACTGTCAAGCTCCATTGACATTTATACAAAGAGTTGTCGACAGATAATGGGCGTTTCACATTAACAACAACAGTCCGCCACGCGCCGTGTAGTCGTGGTCGAGTAGTGTGTGCGGGCAGGCGCGCCCTTCGACCTTCAAACATTCCATGTGAAGGAGAAACTGCATTTTATTGTTAACAGTTACCTGTTCTGTTGGGACTTGGGATGGTCAGAGCGAAGAGCGGGCCTGCCTACACAGAAGTCTATTCTGAAAAAGAAATCTGAATTTAAAAAAAAAATTGAGGGATAATAAATCTCAATCTGTCTACAGGATTTGGAATTCCAAAATCTAAGTCATTCGCACTTTAATTTAGAGACTACTAATTTTAAAAGCCATAATTTACAATTAGAAGATACACCTCGGGCAGTAAAATAAGCCGAATCCACCTCGGGCGGCGATGAAACCATCGCTAATTATGATCCGACACATTTTTCTGTCACTGCCCTTGGTGTAAAGTTCAATTATTTATAAATGGCCTTACCCAAAAAAATTATCACCATTGATATGGCATAGCCACAAAGTTATTCTAATATCCCCGATAGTTAATCTATATAAGTAATTAGAAATACCAAATCCTGTGACATCACGAGATTCAGAAAATAAAACGATAAGTACTCGGACACTGTGTCAAGATTTATTGCAAATCCATCATACACAGCCGTCTGAGCAGTAGTCTTAGCCTAATCCGTGTTCTGGTCTATTTATCGTCGTCCTTGAAGACCATGGTACTGTGGCACTTTCCGCAGTAGTGGCGGTCCTCCATGACGGCCATGAACACTCCGGCGCCGCACTGCTCGCCGGTACACTCGCGTCGCAGACGGTGGATCTTGCCGTTCTCGTCCACCTGCCAAAGGTAAGTAGGTTTTTATATTCCGGAGCGGTTGGTTGGATTGTAAGGGTGTGTACCTTACTGGTCAGTTCAGAGTTAAACAAACCCAATGTCACTCACACAATATTTATTTTCAATCGCTCAATTTACACGAAATTCAATTGTCTTGATTAATGACTTTTGTCATTGAGCTACGTCAGATCAGATACCTGGCAGTTAAAAAAATATAACACCAGTTCTAGCTACTAACACATTTGATAAGAAGACTTCAACATTGTGTTTCCACTGCAAGATCAGTGTACAAATTTCTATTTTAAGGTTAATTGAGGCCATGATAAGGAACACAGCGAAATCGTCATCTTAGGCAATCTTCTATATCCCACTACTAGAAATAGGCCTCTCTTAACCTCTTTTTTTTTCAAGGAACCAATATTTTTATGTCAATGTAATAAGTTTGAGATTCGCCTTGTGTTCTACAGCCCCATGGGGCAGATTCGTTACTGAAAGTTTAAGTGAACATGGCTTCTCCTGTCCGCCAATGTGTTGATGGGGGTTATTGCAAACACTGCTTAATTTTGACGCGCCCGAAACCAGAAATTGACATTACACTACTAAAAAATTCACTATCTGGTGGCTCTGGTTAATAATAGAATAGAATTATAAGACCACATGCCGTGCAAATGTGCCCTGTAGTTCCCGGCAGAGTAGAATAGGACCACTCCAAATGTGCCGTGTAGTTCCCGGCAGAGCAGAATAGGGCCACTCCAAGTCTTTCCGTGGATAGCGTAGAAGGCTAATCAGGAAACACAAGCTAAACAAAGCTTATAAACATCAATGATGCCCCCCTCCAGCCCGTCTGGCCAGCGTGGAGTGTAGGCCAAATCCTCTGACTGCTCTGGTTAATATATTGCTCTGGTAGTGCAGAGGGTCGTGCTTCTGCAGTGGAGACTAAAAAAGACCTGATGATGATGATGATAAGACCAAATGTAGCTGAAAGGATCCAAACCTTGTAGAACCTAAGCACGGCTAGTTTAACCTTCTTCTTCTTGTGCTTGATCTTCTTGGGGGTGGAGTAATTCTTCTTCTTGCGCTTCTTGGCGCCACCGCGCAGGCGCAGCACCAAGTGGAGTGTGGACTCCTTCTGGATGTTGTAGTCTGACAGGGTGCGGCCATCTTCCAGCTGCTTGCCGGCAAAGATCAACCTGTACATGAACAAAATGATGATTATTATACGATTTGTGAGAACGTAAAGCTTTACTATGGCCTTTAAAAACGGCCACTTTTGGGAAATGTGCGCAGCAAAGCTTAAAGTTCTCATTATAAACTGTAAACAGTAATTCATAAAATACTGCGAAGGCTTATCTAGGCTTTGGTAGTAGCAAAATTTTAAGGAAATGTGCGCAGCAAAGCTTATAGTTCTCATTATAAACTGTAAACAGTAATTCATAAAATACTGCGAAGGCTTATCTAGGCTTTGGTAGTAGCAAAATTTTAAATAATGTCTCCATTTTCTTTGAAATGATTTATTTTAAATGGAGGCTGCACTGGACACCGGAAAATTTAGGTACGGCCTTAACGTTCTCACTATAACCGGTAGTTCAAAAAATAGTTTGAAAGGTTATTTGGGGCTCAGTAGAACCAAAATTTAAAATTATGTCTGTTTCCTTTGAAATGATTTATTTTAAAAGGGGTCAGCACTGTACCCCGGAAAATTCCGGTACGGCCTTATTAGACAGACAGAACTAAAAGACCTTTGACAAAAAATAAATGTTTTCTTGCCCTTTTTTTTGAGATATCTTTCTTAACAGTATAAAAGAAGGCACATTCTGTATGAATGATTTTTTTAAATTAATTTATACTGACCTCTGCTGATCGGGAGGAATTCCCTCTTTGTCTTGAATCTTAGCTTTGACATTTTCGATGGTATCGGAGGGCTCGACCTCAAGGGTGATGGTCTTACCCGTGAGGGTTTTGACGAAGATCTGCATCTTGATCTACCTGGAGAAGATAGAACAATGATAAAAATTAGCTTGGAGAATATGTTGCAACTGAACCTTCAAATCTTATTTTACTGGGTAGGTTAGATAGTATAAAGGCTGATTTACATTGATACAGTAAGTGGCGCCAGCATCACTGGATTCCGGCGCTGGATCAGCACTGTATCAATGTAAATATGTTTCCAGTGCTGGATACTGGATGCTGGACTGGATTGAAACATGTTTACATTGATACTGTGCTGATCCAGCGCCGGAATCCAGTGATGCTGGCGCCACTTACTGTATCAATGTAAATCAGCATTAAATATTCAACTGTTATTTTGTTCAATAGAATTTAAAAAAAATTTGGGTCATGGATTAAAAAATATAAAATAAATAATATTTTTCAAAATATACTGCAACTATTTTAAGGGTAGATTAAGACCGCGATAATGAACAACTTTCTTCAAGGAACAGATATGAAATAAGAAAAATAAATACTTTCCATAGATACTCTGTCTGATACACCAGAGATTCTGACGTTCATAAAATGCTGTATCTATTCGTATTTAAAATTTACATCAATAAATTACTTAAATCATATTATGCAATACGAGTACTTAGGTACCACATAACCACAGCATAAAACTACTAATACTAGAATTTTTATTTCAGTGTATAAATTTTAACAGCAAGTTGACACTGATACCAATTTGTGAATATGATGTAGTGATATGTAAATTGTAATCCCATCCCAACTAATATTTATTATAAATGCGAAAGAGAGTTTGTATATTTGTTTGTTTGTTACCTCTTCACACTTTATCTACTGAACCAATCTTCTTGAAAATTCGCATACACGTAGTTAGGAGTACTGAGAAGGACATAGGTTACTTTTCATCCCGGAAAAAAGTAATGTTCCCGAGAGATACGCGAGCGAAGCCGCGGGCAAAAGCTAGTTCTGTATATATTTTGTATTGTGATATGTAATAAGTATTCTGGACTCAAAATGCTGTGAAAATGATGCACTGGAAAAAGAAAGTAGCAATCGGCACTTAGGTGAAAATGGAGGTTGGTAAATGAGGTCAAAAAAACATCTTTTTAGAATATTTAATATTTTATTGAAGTCCAACTTAAACTAAAAGTACAGCATTAATGCAACCATCATTCTCAGGATTGTTGGTGACCTGCGCATACTTCCCCCACACCACCTTGCCAGCCTGCGTCACCAAACCCAACTCAGAGATGTTCACCTCAATCACTGTACCCTTCGTTATGACTCCCAGACTTGTGTACATCTGTGAACTGGGGTTTTTCTTCACTCCAATGATCGGTAAACAAAATGTAGCCTTCAGTTCCGGATGTGTGACATGTGCCTTCTTGAACCTCAGAGCCATGGGCCTGATGAAACGTTCAAACTTTGGAGGTTTGCGTGTAAAGTTCTCTCCAACAAAGGTAACTTTGGTGACCATGCGTTTCCACGCCTTTCTCTTAGATTTACCCGACTTCAGTACTTTGAACACTTCAGCATCAGCTTGTGCTCTTACTTTTGGTATCGGCACGTCCCATTTACCAGCTTTCTCTTTGCGTTTCTGTTTGATCATGTTGGATAGTACTTTAGCTCGGGATTGTACATCTCTGTCGAGGAGGTATACTGGTAGCGCTCCCTCGGAGACCTTTTCGGTATTTTCTTTGACATTTCTCTCTTCATGTGCCTTTATCTTCTTTTTCATTTGAATCTTTTCATTGCGCCGCTCTTTGTTGAAGAGTTTGGCCTTGATGCCGCGCAGTTTGCGCGCCTTTTCTGCCCGTTTGTGAGGCTCACGAGCCTCGCGCTTACGTTTTCTCTCCTCATAGTCGAGTCTCCGACCATATAGTTTTTGATGACGTTCAATATATTCGTTCTGCGGCATTGTGGTTGCTTATTCGGCAACTACAACAAAATTAGTTGACATCAAATAGGCTTCAATAGTGACACTGAGCTCCTTCGTAAACTACAACATAACCTCTTCAATACTTGCCAACCGCCAAAAACAGAGTATATCTTGAATCCCGATATTTAACAAAGCGACCATTTACAAACAAAATAGAAATTAGTGTTCAATAAAGGTCTAAAATGTAAATACAGAGAAGCGACCACGTGCATCAAATAATGCTGCCCCAAGTAAAACTGTTACTTCTTAACTTCTAGTATAACCGTGTTATAAATAATAGACGTACCGAATAACAATTTCATAATGATAACAACGATTATTGCATTGAAATAAAATTAACTGCGTAAAAATCACTAACTCACCTTATTCCGACACCATGCCACAAAGAAAAGGAAGGAAAGAAAACTGTTGAACAAGACGTGACGTTTAATATTTCAGTGTTACCTACCTACCGACCACTACCATTTACCAAGTATTTTCAAATCTATGAGGCTGGCCGTTCACGTCCGGAATATTCAGATTCTTAAGAGGTAGATTACACAATCAGTATGGCATCAGTCAAGTCCATCAGTCTGATCAAAAAAGTCTGGCAGAAAAAAAATAAAAGCTAAAAGGCGTTTTTTAGTATTCTGAAGGGTATCTATGCTTTAAAATATAGTAGAAACGTTCTTGACACCATGCCGCACTAGATCAGATTAGGTTTAGTTTGGAGTTATGTAGTTTAATTTCAATTTTATTTATTTATTTTCTCCTTATTAAACAATTTGTAGAAAGGTTATTCATACTTATAGAGAATTAACTGCCTTAGTGGTTCAAAGGCGTTTGCCTTGTGATCCAGAGGTCGTGGGTTCAAATCCCACTGGGAAGCTTGACTGTCTCGTTAATAATTGTATACGTTTCATTTTTTGCCTTCACAAATATGATCATATATCATCTTTTCGTTCTGAGCTTAAATGGCACCTATCCGTGAACGCAGACAAATGTGAATTCTTTGCACTCTCTTTTCAATTCTTTTGAGTACCTAAATGTAAATTTTAATTTCTTTCTGACACTCATGCAACTTCTTTCTACTGATAATCTTCTCCTTTCTGTTCCTCCTCATTGCACAAATTTTATGATAAGCTCTTTTATTTTACAAGCTATAAGTCTCTTTCTACAATTTTTTCTTTTAAGAGAAGAGTGCACTCTTATCTTTTTGATTGATGTTATTATATTCTTTATTTTTCACCATCATCATTCATTATTTATGTATATTGCATGTTTGTATATATTTATTTGTTATATGCATTTAGGGTATTAAAGATAGTCTTATGTACGTATGTAGGTATATTCTATGAGGTATATTTTATTCAATTGTATATTATATATTGTATCATATTATATAGTGTTAAGTAGGCATATATATTATGCACATATTTTAATACTTTATTTTGTATCTAGTTTTTTGAGCCGCAACATGATTCGTATCTGTTTATCCTTATGGTTGACTGGGAGAGGAAGCTTTTAGCGTTAAGTCCGCTAATTGTACCAATTTTTTATTGTGGAACAATAAAGTTTTTATAAAAAAAAAAAGCATAGGTACTTTGTTAAAAGTTTATTTATTGATTTAACATTTATTGCACAATAATCTAACAATTATAATACAAAAGGTAAAACATAATGCTAAGCATTGTCTACCAGTTCACCTTAGGGACGTAGGATATTGCAGGCTTGAATCACCTGATTATTCGAAAAGAAGGTTTTTGTTTAAACCTATCCTCGGATTGATATACCCTTTGGGTTATCGCGGAACTAACATACATACATACCTACAAACAATGTGTTTTAGCCCCAACTTGAATTATAGCCCTCGCTCGCTTCGCTCGCTCGGTCAAATAAATACCAAGACCTATGATATTTAATTTTCTATACAACGATGGCCTTATTTAGAAAGATCGTAGATTATTCTATTCTGTCTGACATACAATTTCTATCAACCAGAAAGGTTGTTCATGTTGCACACATAAACAAAATGTCGTCCTGGTTGGTTAAAATTGGGTGGCACAGTGAGGTCAGGGGTGTACGGGCCGGCTTCCGGGATACCTCGGCCCTGAACTGTGTGAACGAGTTCATACAAATCGTATGTAATGTAACCGATTTTTCTCCGTCCCAGTCGGAGTCAATGTTTTGACAATTATAGTGCTATGCTTGTTTAAATTAACTTTAGGCCGCTGTACACATTTTGCGACATGACACTGCAACAAAGAGGGCTAAAATGAGGAACAGACTCTTTGGAGCAAAAAAAAAATAATCTTGTGGAGAACTTTGGGACTAACCACCGATACAAGCAGCGCTTAGTGTAGGGTCCAAAGGTACTTCTGTCTGTATAAGTTTAAATAAGTTTAATTAGGTTATGTAAAATTTTTAACTATTATTATTATTTTGATAAATAAATAAATTATTATTTGTCGGTACACTTTCTAGCCACAGGTCCATGGGGACGTTCCCAAAAAATTTACCTAAAGTTATAGGCGTCTCTTTCCCGCAGACTGTCAGTGCAATAAAGTAGAAGGGGAGAGCTACAACTTTAGTTATAATTTTTGGGAACGGCTTTGTCATTTCGTAAGCATTCTAGATTTGTATACAATTTCTTTGTGCCAGCCAGTCAGAGTCATACTAAACTAGAAGGTTAGGGTATTTTTTCAAAATAATACAGAATCTAGGGTAAAATTAGGTTAAACTTCGGGTAAAGTCAAAACTTGACCTGGCAACACTGCCAGTCAGAGTTGGTCAGTCAGTCAGTGCTATTCTGTCTTAATTTGTGTCATGGCAGTTAGCGGTAGGTGTCATTTTATTTATAAAGTTAAAGCTTTAGTTTAGGTTTTATACGTAATTCTATAATTAATCAGTGATTTGAAAGTGTATTAGAACAACACCTGACTAAAATAAAAGCTGCTTTCAATAGTCGTTAACATTGTTAATATTGGTATGTTGGTATCAATGACGGCATAGTTGTGATAAAAATACTAAGTGATAAAAAAATACCTGGAATTATATCTATATGTGAATGTATGCGTATAGTATTTTATTGAAGACAGTTTAAATCCTTGGCCTACGTACTTGTTTTTATTGAAAGTTTGAAAAAGCTCTTAAGAGGGCGCCTGATGTTTTGTAATCTAAATTTTGATCCCGCTTCCACGCACACAAATTTACTCTAGCCGAAGCGAGACAGCGAGCCATGCGGGGCGTAGGGAAATACAGCGGGTTAATGAGGCTGGTTTTGGTTTTAGGTTTTTTTCGTTTTACAATACGACATAAATGATGACTGCCTTATGTAATCAAAGTTACAAGTGCTAATGTATTGTATTTCTTGAATACTTTCTGGTTTAGTATAATTCTGAGGTGATTTGGAGGCAACTTCGCAATGTTTTCGAAACATAGTACATAATATATAGTTTGTCCTGAACTTTGCTTTGTTTTTATTTCAAAATAAGTATTTCGTTACTATTGATTATATTTAAGATCGCTATAGGGTCATACATGCCCTTTAAGTAAAATCTGAAAGTTTATTATTATTTTTGTTTACCAGTTTATTTATTTTGATTTCCAATAACCCTAAAAATGCTCATAATGCAATACCTAGGTATAAGGTGAACAATTTTATATTATTAAGTATAAATAAAATAATTCATAAAATGAACAAAACTATATTTATCCAAATCATAAAGCTTGTCTTGAATTAATAAACTTTGACGTAATAACCTAAAAGCAGTGGTGAAATACAGAAAAAAAACAAAATCCCATACAAATGTGTAGTCAGCTGATCAAAATTTGTAAAGAAGTTAGAATGTAATTTTCACTTTTACTGATATAAGTTATTTTTTGAGGAATTTAAGAAGTCAAAAGTAAATTGCACTGAATGAGTATGAAAAATACAACAATTTTTTTTGTCCTATACATATTGACCAATTAGCTGATATTAATAGTAACCACTGCAATACTTACACTATGTTCTATTTACCATGGACTGCGTAACATTACAGCAGACTTCAGACGGTGTTCAACCGAATCCATACTCAGCATACAAGGCAAAGATACAGGTATGTACTGTTATATGTTAACATCATGATATTTTGTAATTGTGGTGTGTCTATGTTGGTATGGCATGTTGTGTGTATTCTGTATGTTATATATTATAAATAAGTGCTTTTAGCAGCAGCGTTGCTCGTGTGATGATAAAACGATTCCAATCCCTTCCACTGCTTTTGTACCATTGAGTAACAACCTCAAACATCCGAACTAATCTTACAAACTTTCACATTTATGAGAAAGATATTTTGAGATATGCGATAACAATCTAAATATCCCTAGATTAGGGATATTTAGATTGTTATCTGTCACCATACTCATAATGTTATCATTTTAAATCCAAGCTATACTAATGCCATAGAATAATAAATAATATTTTTGTACTAGTTTCAAGACTAAGGTCCTTGTAGTAAAAATATAAGGGGAAGTCTGCAAAACTCCCAGGAGTGGGGAAGTACCTAAAACTAAATGAGCAAGGGAAATTACCTTTGCGACTACAGGTAACACAGGGTTGTGGGACTTGGACCTGTCGCGGCAAAGTCGGGGGATTTCTCATATAGAAGATTCCTATCTTCTATGTGGGAAATCCGGAAGGTGGTAGAGTGGAGACAGAACAACACAGATATATTCAATTTATTGTACTGATACTAACACTTTATAGCACTGGTATAGTTATAATAAGACTTTAAATAATATTAAGTTGAAGATATTATAATAAAAATAGAAACATAGTTCTAGATATCTTTCCAGTATAAGAGATGATGGTGGATTGAGTCATAATGAAAAGGTATGTGTAAATTATTCGAAAATGGAATGAAATGAATTGAAGAATAGATGCAGGCCGCTTCCGATCGCTCGTTTTGGAAATCCTTGGGGGAGGCCTATGTCCAGCAGTTGACTTCCTGCGGCTGGTATGATGATGATGATGAAGAATAAAAAGCGGACAGGATGAGATCTAGAAATGAGGTCAAAACATGATGCATGATGCAGCATCGTTACAGCCTTTTTATAATAACAGAGGTCTGCCCCTCGCAGGCTCTTGCTCTAAATCATACTTTATTTTACTATGAAATGTTTGTTTACAATATTTTGTAGATGCCTATTGCACCCTATGTGCTCCCTGTAATTGCCAAGGTACTTCCCCACTCCTGGTTGAGTTTTGCAGACTTCCCCTTTTATTTTTTAGTACAAGCCATGAGCCAAAACAAAAAAAGACCTGATGATGACAAGCCATGAAACAAGGCCCTTAGTCTTAAAACAAGTTCAAAAGTATTATTTATTTCAGAACATAGTATGGCTTGCATATAAAATGATAACAATCTAAATAATATAATGTAATATTATTTATTTATAGGTACATACTAAGTTACAGATAGAGAACTCTCGTATTAATAATAATAAAAATCACCTAATAAAGCATGTACCTACTTGGCGACGCCCGTAATTGGTATAGGTAACTTAGATCAGCTGTATAGAAGGCCATAAATAATATTCCTACTTGCATATTATTATTTTTAGTAATTAAGGTGAAGATATAGGCAAATGGCCTTGAAGTGTGAAATAAATTGGTAACTCGTAAATATGGTGATAATTTCCATATTGCTCTTCGTCATGCACTAGATAGCCCTTTAAATTATTTTATGAACTGCCGTTAAAACTATTATTGGTGACCCGTCTAGCTTTAAAACTTGCCGTGGCCACTTTTGGCGGAGGCAAGTTTTAAAGCTAGACGGACTAATGTAAATACTTTCAACGGTGGTTCATAAAATAATTTAAAGGGCTATCTAGTGCATGACGAAGAGCAATATGGAGATTATCTCCATATTTACGAGTTAACAATTTATTTCAAATGAGGGCGCTACTTCAAGGCCATTTGTCTATATCTTCACCTTAATAAAAAAAATTGAGGGAAATGCCGTATTATGTTCATAATGTATGTACTGTTTTCTACTGTCCATTTACTGAGACCACTTTCTTTCCTATCGTATCACGCAGTGTAGGTACTTGAATGTACAAGTCGTGGCGTCATTGTACTCGACATACTTTTGTACAAGAGGTCCCATTGTGTATACATACATGTATTTGATTGTAATGTAGTATGCATTTCCAACACAAAATATAGAGAATATAGACATATATATAGACATGTAGCTTAGAAAAGAAATGGGTTGTCTGTCCTTATTTGTCGGCTACCTTGCTCACCTATCGACAGGAAAAATAAATAAATAAAAGATTCAAAAGTTATAAGTGATATATTTATTACAGGAATGATTATTCTATCACTACTCAGTATGCGGCCTATCTGGAACTATATCCGGTTGGTAAATCTTGTATCGAACTTGTTAAAGGCTGCCTACGCAAAGCTACAACATGTAGACACAGAGCATTGCGCGCTATAAACAAAATTCAAATTCAGATAGTCCTCATTTTCCAGTTCTATTGTAGACATTTATCCGAATAAAGCCGGACACAGACAGGCTTACAGACCATTATTTTTTTACATTTGTAATATCTTGTTTTCCGCTCCGTCCGCCTCTCTAAAAGTTTTTCTGATAAATGATAAAACTGCTTGTTTTGTCATTTATTAGAAAAACTTGTTTTACTTAAAAATTATGTTTAAGATATTAAAAAAGTGGAGATGTCCGGCCTTTAAACCTAAAATGTTAAGCTAAACTGGCTGGTCTTTCCGTCTTTTCCGTTTTAAGACCTGGCAACACTAATTACAAAGCAGGGTCAATTCTGTACTCTTTTTATGTTGTATCAGACAAAATGTATAGTATACGGCACGGTATATTGATATTGTAGGTACTCCCGCGCAGCCGCAGTGACGCATGCGGTCTTGTACGGACCTGTTCACTGCATATCGTAATGACGAACTCTATTGGTACTACCGAAATGATTAATTTGAATGTGACCTGTCATTTGGGTACACGGCAGTGTTGTCGCCAAGTCTCTACATTTTTTTATCACTTTCTGGAGTCTGCCTATATTTCGACGTGCACTTTTGCCCAACCTATTTAAAAATAGATACCAGCCATATTAATAAGTAAGGTATTTTTTATCATAGATTAGAAACTTACCGTGATACGATAGAATTTTTAAAAATACAAAAAAAATATCGTTTTGTACTTATATCTAAAATAGTACCCACCCTAGATATAATATAAATTAGTGATCAAAGACTTATCTCAAGGGCAAGTTATTCTTTATCAGAAATTACTTTATTATCAATATACTTACCTATATTACTTCTCTATCAAATAAGTAAACTACGCATAAGAATAGAATATTGTTGCTTTCTGTAGGTATCTAAAACGACTCCAACTTTAGGAACTAGAAACATTTCCGGTTGTAAATATTAAGAGTCTCTGAACGTCGTCGCTCTGTTCGTGACTAACGTATTTCCCAGAGCGAAATTCTTAATTCTCTTGAGTCACGGAACCTGGTTTATTATCATTCAGAACTTGTACGGACTTGTCTGCCGGGCTAGTCAATGAATTGCACTGCTGCATTGGACCGTGAAATAATTATATCCTAAAATGTAAATATTTTTGTTTTAATCGAGGCTTCAGCCGTTCATTATTTTTGGCTGCTTACATGACGTCAATAATACATCAACGAGATGTTTGTGCTTAGTAATTAAATCGCTTTCCTAAGAAAATGAAGAAATTCACATTGACCGAAATGAAATGGCAATGATCTTTATATATTTATTTTAAGAATTTATTATCCAACGTAAGGGACATAATATGCGTAATAAATCGAATCACGGGCTATACTAGATCACTATATAAACAAAATTAAAGAAACGGTCGAAAAACATTTTTTTATTTTTTATAATAAAGAGTAATTTTCAAGTCTTAGTAAAATAGCGAACATTTATATACCTTTTTTAACACTACTTTGTGTCTTAGCTTGAACTTCTCCATAAAATATTCCCAAGCCTGGCAGTATCTCGTCACGTCCGAGCCTGTTTTATCGGTCATTGCCATCGCCATTCCTGTTCGCGAAGGTCACATTCCTCTAGTCAATGGCCCAACCCATTTACACTACTACACCTTGTATTCTAAACAATATCCATCAAAAAGAACTCATTTAATTAGTCAACTAAAATCATTATGAAGGACATCTAATTTTATTTTTCTTACTTTACAATCACTTGTCTGTGTCCTTCGTCTTTATCTTTGTTTAGATTAGCATACCTGCTCGTTGAGAAGAAAAGATAAAACGTAGAATGTACTTTCCGCGCAGATCGTAAAAGCCGGGAATGGGCGAAAATGCGAATCGTGATAATACGCGATGCGGCTAGCAACCCATCATTATCATTCCTTTTTCCATGCGGCTAGCAACCCATCATTATCATTCCTTTTTCCATGCGGCTAGCAACCCATCATTATCATTACTTTTTCCATCTTTCCGCCCATCATAACACTAAAAGTGGTATCTAAACAGACAGAGCCCAGGGTCGCAAGACCCAAAATGCTATATCAACCCCATTAGGGAAGACGTGATAGTTTATGTATGTATATTGTATGTTTAGATTATAGGATGAACAATTTGACGAAGCAGCGGGCTTATATTAAGTATAATATACATATAAATATTTTTAACAGTGTTATTTTATAGCTATAAAGCCTCCTCGGTTGGATAACTGCATACAAGTTTTGCTTGCAGCCAAGCAAAACTTATTCCCCTCGTACTTCAAAACTTAACTAACTGAATTGGAATTCAGTTATGTTTTAAATATAGAGGAAATCGTTGGCAAGGACTATTTCTTAAGTCGCTATTATACTGGACTAGGTACTTATTGAGATTTGATGAACATTGCCTGTCTTGTAATGAACAAACTGAACGTCTTGCAAAACACGTTATGTGCCTACGTGAAAACAGGCACTAGAGACTGGTATAATGGCGGCTTTAATATCATACTTCAATTGATTTTGCATGCCTTGATTTTATTATACATTAGCATGAAATTTTAACGGTGACCGGCGTCGTTAATATGTTTTTTATGTATGTATTAACGTGTGATGGTTATCAGATGTGTCAATGCATCAAAGCGGGCCCCTCTGCAGCCGGCCTCCGGTTGGGGATTGGATTCCGAAGACCGAATTTGCATGATATAATAGATCTTAGTTTTAGGATAGAATTTGTCATTCTAGTACAGAAATGTGTGATGATAAACCGAGTCTAAAAGGTTGTGCACAAATTTTGCTGTATTTGTAAAAACCTTTACTTTTTTTTCCAATATATAAATGTTTATATTTTGAACGATATTTACAATATCTCTAGGCAATTTCATTATTAATTGCTCATCTTTGTGTTGATTCTAGAGAAAAAGTAGCGCCACAAACTCTACGTCAACTTAAAATTGAATTGCTATTAAAAAGTTAGATATGTGGTGTAGATTTAAAAATTTAATTCAATTCCTCGAGTGGAGCAAAAATGTTCACAGATCTTTGTGCTAGTTAATATACCTAAGCCACAAATAAGAACACGAAACTGTCCTAATTATTTGGGACGACATCGGGTAAAATGCTTGTTGTTGTTGTGTGGGTGGACAAGGATTTTTTTCACCACTTGTAAGACTTAAATGACCACATTCGTCCCGCATTCCTGTCAAGTGAAAAGTCAAGATAGGTGTTAATTGACCTTGGAGATGGCGTATGACATGTCTGCTGCTTTATTGCAAAAAAAATATCGCACCTTTATAATAAAAATCCTTAGGTACTTCATATTATATTTGATCAAATGAACTAATTAAAGTTCGATCGATAAAATACATGTTTCATTTAAAGATAATAAATAAAGTTGTAAGATACTTTGATTTATATCGAAAAGAAACCACGAAGCTTACGCACGCTTTAATACGCACGAGAGTTTTAATTGTTACCAAACTATACCGAACCACATGGTCTGTTTTGGCGCGCTTTTCCTCAAATTCATTCGATAATTGATTCATTTTAGACTCGGTTCCACAAACATGTTTCAACGATAGTCAATGCCGAGTTATGACTAGTTCAGTCCGGTTCCCATTATTATGAGGCAATACGTATGGCACAGATGTTTGCTTTTACGATTCCTTCCGTAAATCAATGATATCATCATTGAATGTCGGTAGTTTATTGCATTACTGGGCGCTTTGCAATTACCAAGTATTTAGTATACCAAGTTACGCATCATTAATAATGTAAAAATATTGTTTATTTGGTTCATTCTAGATTGCACTTGCTTCCACTTTACTTGGAAAGTACTGAACTAGTAATAACAAGATATAATTACAACAAAATTAGATTTAAAAAATGTACAAGGTACTTTTAATAGATATGATTTTGTCAGTAATCTTTTAATAATAATTATTGCAGTGTTATTTTATTGGCACATTTTTGTGATAATATAGATTTTTTAAAAGTGGATATTATCGTTTAATTAGAGTACAATAATGATTCATGTCATGAGCAAATATAATCACTGGCACAAATGTTCAAGCAATAACAATATTGTTTTTTTTTTCAATAATAAAGGATTGGTACTCACTTACATTAATAAAAAACTTAGAAATAAAATTTCTAAGTACTTACATATTAACTCTTATTTGACATTTCTAAAATTTCCTTTAATATTAACAATCATTAACATTTTAATCACACGCTAGTTAGTACCTGCTCTAATTAGATGATACTAACTACTTTTATAATTTTTTTTCGATGAAACTTTTTGTTTTATGGATTGCACTTTTGTTCTACGCATTTACTTGTTGTGTGTTGAGTTAGTTTGATTTTGACTTAAAATATCTGTAAACCGCATCTTGTTTTGAATAAATATTGAATTGGCTTAAAAAAAATAAAGAATAAAAAGAAAGAATTATGTCAGCATCCAAACAAAAATTAAATAAAAAATAATACTTAAGAAATATTGAATACTACCATAAGAAAAAATGTAAAAAAAAAATTGTATGGTACACAAAGAAAATATTGAAAAAATGCAAAAAATTGACAGTTTAAAAAAGATATAATGGTGAAATGATACCAAAAAAGACAGTATAAAAGTATCAAAAAAGACTATAAAAAGTGAAAAATTGAGCCAAAAAAAATTCATAGTCTAGACCGCCCGCATCACTCCGGAGGAAACATTTTGGGATGGCACTTGGTTGGCGCTTATTTCGTGTGACTGAAGTGAAGTGCTGTTTGTTTAGATTTTGTGGCAGACACCACCGACACAGAGGGAATGGATAGCGATGGCCAAGATGTGGAGTACGAGCCGGTCACAGACACCGAGGACGAGGCGCAGCTGTATGCAGACACCTCGGGTGACAGTGAGGTAAGCATAGACTACTTCCTAGTAATGTAGTTTGATTTACACATGGATTTAGACGTATGTAGATGTACGTATGTACATTTTGAGCACTTCTCTTTTTTTACTAATCATGAAGCTGTATTTGTAAAACTTCTGAAAAGAAGGAATTTTCCTAAGGTAAAGTATTATTGAAGTTTCTTATCAAGTTGCAGCTCCTGTCGTTATTCACAACTATAACACAACTCTTGGTGGTATAAATTCTGAGGTACGATATTAGTTTGGAACTATGGTCACCACTATCAAGCTACTTATACATTTTGGCAAAATAAATTGTCGTTACCCAATATATACTCGTTACTCCCTTCATTCATACATGCTATTTGGAAAAAGTGGTATATTATGTCGACCGAGAAATAAAAATCTGCGCATCAAGAAGAAACAGAGTTAAGATAAGTTTCTGTTGCTGATTCCAGGAAGAGATAATAAAAACGAAGGTAATCACTGTGACGATGGGCGACAGCGGAGAAGTGGAGTTTGCGGATTCGGAGCACACAGAAACCAACGACAGCGACAGTGAGGTGGATCTGCTGGGCTTCGAGCGCTGCGCGCAGTGCCACTCCACCGATTTGGACAGCTTCTACCGGTATTGCGACAAGTGTTTCAAGGTACGTTGACCACAGGTCTAACAGGTTCAACGGAATTTTTAATATTTCCGAGAGACATACCATTCTGAGATGAGAGTTAAAGTACTGTTGCAACTTTACCAGCAACAGCTAAGATATCATAAAGTAGTAATTGACTAAAGTTTAAGGCCGCCCGACCTGGGTACCAGGCACCAAGGGGTGACAACGACAATTCACTTGTACAGCCAAAGAATGTGCACATAATCTCCATCTTTATAGACGTATCAAGAAATTACTATCTACTAATCATATTTTGAAACGCGTCGCAACTATATTTTAATTTTTTTTTTTTGGATATTTCTAATTTTCGTATCTTGCGTTTGGTCTGATCTTACGAGTATAACGCACTTAACATCGAGCGCGAAATTTCCGTGGTTGCCACCACAATGGAGGTTCTCAGATTCATTGTAAAATGGGGCTTTTCTAAGTCTGTTCCAAGTTGAGCGCTGTCATTGATTTTTTTAACAATTTGTGTTTCCGTAGCTTCATGTGGAAAAAAGCATGTTTACTCGACAGCAACTAACAGTGCTAAAAGTTACGAGTACAATGCCTTTCGAGATATTTGATGCTGTCTGTACTCGCCTCATTTCTCATAATTCAGCTTCGATTTCTTAAAGGTGTATTGGGTTCTGGTTCCTTTGAAGACCGCGTCATGCATAATAGGATGTGCACGATCTGGCGGATGTCCTCAATCCATTTAAGTGGATTTATATTTTTGGTCTCCGAAGATTTAAAATATGTAATTACTTAATATTGAAATAGGATAAAATTTAATCTACTTTTCATGACCTAGCCGAATTTCTATAGATAATTGCAACAAGCTCTTTGTCTGTATTCCGCCGATTTGTGCTCATCCTTATTAATTTCCGATTATTGTTGTCTTGTTGTGTGAAAGAGTGAAAGTTATTCTTCGACTGTAAAAAAAAATCAATTAGTGACATTCAACCTATCAGTGCGGGAAGTCTTAAAAATATTAATTGCACTTAGTAGTGTGCGTGTGTGTGTTAAGTTTTTACTATTTGGTCAGTCAGTTAAAAAGTGTTATGTTTAGAAATAAACTTAATGTCACAAGTTCGTGCTTTGTGGGTTAACAAACATCATGGTATATCTGTTTCACATTTTGGGTTGCTTGCTTTTTCATTGCTTGTTTTAAGTTTGGTGGGAAAAAAAGTATTTTGTGTTACTGTTGCATTTGTGTTTCTCCTTTTTGTGTATGTGTGGTGCTTGTGTACATTACATGTGTGACGTCAATGAAGATGTATGAAGATATTACTGAAGCAATTACTTGCGCCAGATGAAAGACAATAAATGAATAAGCAAGAAAGTTAGAAGTTGGTGTCATTTGCTGAAACGAAGATTAAAGATTTCAAGATTCAAGCGAGTTTCATTCATCAGTGTCATTAGCTAAGAAGAAGTTTTTACTCACATCAAGATTAAAGACATTTTTCATACAAGATTGTTAAGACTGCATAATAGAAAATTCTGAAGGATTGTAGAAGAATTTCTTCAAGAACACCATCAAGATCGCATATTAGTGATAAGGTTAAATGAATTTACCGAACAACCCTTCAAGATCCGTAAACATAGGTAGATGTATATTCGGAAAGTTTCTTCGTCATTTAAAAATATTTAATTACTTTTGTTCCATTAAAATTACGTTATTTTTTATTCGTTTTAGTTGCAACTCGTGAATGCGATCCAAATTATTATTTTTTTATGTTAATTAGATTTTATATTCTTTATATTCACAAATTTATAAGATTTTTTAAAATATCTAGAACAATTTTTATCATTTAAATTTTTAAATAAATTATATTCATTATTACGATTTCAAAAAAAGATAGTTGTAATGAAGGCAGGAAACATTATCTGAAAGTTATGTCATATAATTCTGTAGATTCTTTGTCATTTCCAGTTTGGCGTCCATGGTCCTCCACATCCTGGAGTAGCTGGTATGCTGGCCAGCTGACTCTTTCATGCTGTTTAGCCCAATACCGGGCTTTGTTGCTGTATTCTATAATCCCAAACTAGGCACATGTAATCCTTGGGCCTTGGGTTCAACAATTAACTTGGATTTTTGGATATTGTGCAGTGTAGTGATTGGTTTAGTTTTAAATACTTAATACTTAATTTTGATTTCCGAAGAAAACTTTGTGACTAAAGTGTTAAGTTTATTAATCTTCTGAAATGGCACGGAACTAAGCAGCAGTTGGATATTATGTGTTACAAAAAAGTGAGCGAAGTGTTTTTAGGAAAGCGGATTCTGGAGAAATTTATTTAAAGCAATATCGATTTCAATACGTCGAAGAAAGTCACATAATAACAACGGATCAATAGGATCGGTGTTGGAAACTGAAGTTAAGCCTGCATAATAAGCCCTATATTAAGTGTTGTTTAGCAAAATATAGTGGGCCGATATTTATGTACCCGTAATTTGATCTGATATGTTACATTTGACAGCAAAAGCCGCATATTTTGAGCAGAAATGAAACCGAGAGCGATAATTCTATTCCAAGCACATAATAAACGATATACATCAAGCCATATTTTATATCTGACTGACTTGACTTCAAACTTGGCAATACACGAACATCCTGAATAGGTCTACAGGCACTTTTCACCAACATAAACTATGAAGATTCTACGGAGAGCCCAGTTTAAATGATTAAAGGTAAAGGGGTAAGTAAAAAAGATCCAGATGATTTGAGATGCAGAAAATAATCCCCTTTTGCATAATAAGTTATTGTAACTTAAAAAAATGCTGTCAAAACGTGAATTCGTCGTAAATTTTAAATACTCACTTGTGCCCGTGACGGCCGCACGTTGATTTTGACATGTCAAAAATAACTTGCAATTTATTGTGCTATTGAGAAGAAAATAACAATGATTGCAAATGGTTAATTACCTTTTCTGTGTGGATTAATGGATAAATGGATAATATGAAAAATGTATGTGTCAGGAGTTACATAAATACAAAAGGGCAAATTCTATTTTGATGCTTCAGAATAAGCTGAATATAAATTGAAAATAACACGTAAAGTACAAAGTACATGAACTTCACACCAATTTAAATAAAAACAAATTTGATAAATGTTGGTGTAAAAATAAAACTTCATTGTAAGCCTATAAGATATAAGTGTATCTGAAAAAGAATTGTAATTTGCAAACAACGCACTGAACGATTGATGAAAGTAAACATAAATAATAGTTATTATTTTCAGGGAACTTGTACAAAATGCACTAATGTAATTTTTTTCCACAGGCACGAACATATTGGTTTATTGTACTCTCACTTAAAGAAAAAAAAACTTTATAATACGTATATTATTTACATTTACGTAAAAGGAATTATATTATGTAATAAATAGTATTTGTATTATCATTATTATGTATGACACATATCTATTTATATTTAGGAAATTCTAGTTACTTTATATATATGTATGGTATGTATTTTTAGCTTATCATTCTATCACTATTTATTTTTTACACAATTTTCCAAATACCTAAATAACAAGATGTAAAATAAATACATTTTAAACACTGTCTATTATTTGTCCCATGTTGTAGGTAATATATGTTATATTATTTGGGTAAAAATATACAACTTGTTTTAGATTGTTGTCATACATGGTAAAAAAATGTTCCGGACTTGGCATATACATTCATTAGTCTAAAATATCAAAAAGTATAATGTTTTTATTTAGTACTTATACTTATTTTTAAATTTTTACTTATTTTTTTTAAAAGCCAACAGTGCGCCGTCCAGATTAAACCAGTCAGTACCGACTTACTTCTAAGTATATCGCGAGGGCTTATTGTTATATTTAAAACGTCAATTTTTTTTGTGTAAAAATGCGTAAGTTATGCTCTTTGTACATAAACTTAAAATTCCAGGTTATTCATTTTTTTACCATTTATTTCAGCAAAAAAGAACCCGCATACTACAAAAAGATTTATAAATTTTATATTGATTAAAAAAATATATCTATTTAATTTTTAAAAAGGTAATGTTGAATTGTGCTAAGTAATTTTGGAATCTTTTTGTGGTAAAGGTAGTAATGCTAATGTCACAAATAGAATGAAGGAAATTATATAAGGACTTTGTGTAGGTGATATTAGAAAATGTTGTTGTTGTGAAACATTGGATGATAAATACACGTGAAATTTTAGATGATGTTTGTAAGAGGGAATTAAGGAATGTTTTTGGCTTATGGAAAATATAGTCATAGGAATTAATTTCACCAAATTATATTTTGAGAAAATGGTTTGAAGCATTTTAAGAAAAAGATGCTCATGTCAATCATAGAGCTAGAACCCATTAATAATGGTAAATCCAGAGCTGAGATCTATATCTATATATGTTTTCAGCTGAATCCTAGGCCGGACGTATATTATCGTTATTTAAGAACTTTTCGCCACTTACGGCTGTTGATTCTGCACGCTGTGTGCACGCTTCCAATCAGCCATTTTAGAAATCTTTTTATACTTGTCTATGTCCTACCGTTATCGAAAACGATATGGTGGACTGTATAAGTCCAGCAGTGGATTTTGTAAGACGTACATTTTCTTTCTGGTTTTTTTTTTCTTGTGACATTAGTATAAAATCCCAGTATTTATATTTAACCCATATCACAAAGGACTAACAATATCTGTTTTACAAGAAAATATAAATATGTATATTCATTTTAGGTACGTAAAAATTCGTTCCCGCCCCGACCGAAGCGAAAGCAGAAGCGAAAAAAGTCAAAAGACACAGACGAACTATCGCGTACTCTGTCGCAAGACTCTGGGTTCCAATCGCAAAACAGTCAGAAGACGGAATACGGCGAAGGGTCCTCGGTAGATCCGAACGAATTCAAGGGAACACGCAAACGCCGCCGCGCCTCCGTCGACTCTGTTACTTACAACTCTGAGCCTGAAACGAAACGTAGTAAAACTAGTGATATGATTGTCCAACCCCTTATTAAAACTATGAGCGAACCCCCTATAGACAAGTCTAAATTTACCGACAAAGATAATCTTTGCATCACGTGCTGTGTCAACCCTAAGTCGGGCGTTTTCGCGCACGGGAATATAGCACATATTTGCTGTTGTTATAAGTGCGCGGTCAAAGTTTGGACCAAGTCAAAAAGATGTCCCGTTTGTAACCGCAAAGTCAGTAATGTCTTGAGGGCCGTCGTCATGTAACCATTTTTTCGTGACACCTTTTAACATTTCGTAAACAATAATTTAAAAAATAGTGGGAGAAACAAAATCTAATATTATTTCGCACTGTGAAATGCGAGGCTTAGTTAAAACTTAATGAGTGCTTTCACTGGATAAACAAAATAATTTTTAAAACAAGCTTTTCTGTAAAACAATCAACAAAAAATTGAATAATAAATTCTAGTAAGCATTATGTATATTCTACGTTCGTATTAACCCCTCTTTTGATAATAATTTACTGTCATAATAGGCGTACGTACGTAGAAGACTGATAGGTACATACATAAGTTGTAGAGTCATAATTATATAAAAATATACACATTTATTTAAACTATAAAAATACATTTTTAAGCTGCTTATATATTTTAAGAACTTCTACTTAAAATATAACATGTATATTTTTATTCAATTATGATTACAGAACTTATTTACTCGTAAGTATTTATCTGTCTGCTACGTAGGTACGCCTATAATGACAGTAAATCATTATCAATAGATAATAATATTTTCATACAAAAAGTGAATGACTTTCAAAACTAGGAATGTCATTAATTTGTTTGCAACGATCGTTCTGTTTCATCCAGCTAAAGCACCCAATTTTATGTTCAATAAATAAATTTACAAATTGTTTACTTTTTGTTGAAATGGCCCTTTGACTGAAGTTCCTATGTTTATAAATAACTAGCAGTCCACCCCGGCTTCGCCCGTGGTACGCATGACTAGTCACAACACCTATATTACTCGGGAATAGTGTAGCTTTCCAACGGTGAAAGAATTTTTCAAATCGGTTCAGTAGTTGCGGAGCCTGTTCAATGCAAACAAACAAACAAACAATCAAATCTTTCATCTTTATAATATTAGTATAGATTATCAACAATCCCATCTAAACGATCTTCGGTTAAGCTTCTTTATTGCAAGACACGAATAATGTTCCATCATATTCATATTCATATATTCTGTTTTAAGATTACTATGTTTATGCGTATGGTTATATTTTCGTGTTTTATTTTCAATGTGATCGTCATATTGCTAGAAAAAGTCCCAATCCAAATTAAAGCTTGTTTTACATACTTTTCCATCAAATGTTTAAAAATAGTTGTGGCTTTACAGTGTTTAGGATGGCATGATGTCATTAAAATTTTAGTAAGAACTTTTAATAAGACCTTTGTTATTTTGACATTAACGTCGCTTTTCCACTAGGCCGCAACCATTTCTAAATAATAATTTTGCAAATTTTTTGCGTTTTTTTTTTGTTTTCTATTCGTTTTTCTTTAGTTCGTGCAGCCTAGTAAAAGATTGATTTTTATTATCATTCGTAGTCTCGTGTAAAAAAAATGATATCGGGGTCTAAATATTTGTTTTGATTTTCTTCGCATTCCTACAGGTACATTTTACCAAAAAAAATCGCGTTATTCACTTAACTCCATTTAATTCCTACGTACGTAATTTCTGTTACAAAATCTTTTTGTTTATTTGGGCTCTGCACTTGAAACATATTCAAAGTATTTATGGAATCAGTTCATTTATTATTCATCCAATATTTTTTATATTTCCGTCTCAGTACGGTCAAAATTTCCGTAAGATCAGTAAATAATTCTATTCAGGCATTTAAATTAAACGGTTTGTTTTTTTAATTGTAAATAAGAGTAATTAGTTAAAAGTTAAATTACACAGTTTAATTAATGTAAATAACTTTTAGTGCATAAAGATATTGTATTCTACTTTTCAATTTAATTTATATAAAACTTAAACGTTGCACCTAATTTTCCCACCGTAAATTGTTAAAACGCGAGAAATGCCTTATTTTCATATTTTTAAATAAAAAAATCTACATTGCTTATAATAATCTCAAATAAGGATATATTAGTGTTAAATATCTAGTTTGTAACGACCTTCCTGTTGATATGCCACCAGTAATATTTAGTTTTTGTAGTATTGAAACATAAATATAATAAGTGCTAAGAATTATAGTGTACCTATAACGTTAATGACACAGAGTTAATATATTGAAAGTAGATTAGGTAGGAAAATAGTTTAGGTTAAATCAGAGTAGTATAACAAAAAAGAAAAAAATATCGAACTGCAAATAATTTGTTTTCATTTAGCTTGTTCGCATTTTTTCTGTTATTCTAAGCACAGCAGTGCATTATAAATAAACGGGCAAGTGCGAGTCGGACTCGTACATGAAGGGTTCCGTACCACCATACAATGTTTTAAAACGCTGAAGAAACACGTATGACGATTCTTGTATGACGACCCCCTTTAATTTTTAACTTTATTTTAATTTTAGTATTTGTTGTTATTGTGGTCATAGTAATACATAATTGGTGAAAATTTCAAGTATCTAGTTAATGCCATTATGAAGATCAAGAAACGCTGAAAAAAACACGTTTCTTGTATGACGGCCCCCTTTAATTTTTAACTTTTTTTTATTTTTAGTATTTGTTGTTATATTCGCCACAGTAATACATAATCGGTGAAAATTTCAAGTGTCTAGCTATTAAAGTTTAAGAGATAGAGCCCTGTGACTGACGGACAGACAGCGGAGTCTCAGTAATAGGGTCCCGTTTGCACCCTTCGGGTACGGAACCCTAAAAATTAATATAAAAAAGCTTTTATTATTAAAATATGTTTTATTCATTACAAATATATTATATATTATTACTAAAATATTTTAACTGAAAACTTCGTTTTTCAAGATCTCTTCTAATTTGTTTTGAGTTGAGACGCGATAAACAAGAGATTTTTACTTTTTGAATTTGAACCAATCAAATGTATATTAAATGTATATGTGGAGTATTAATAACAGATGCCAGGGATTCTTCCGTTTTTCTTTGTTATATTTAGGTAGAGGCTGATTTATATGATTTAAAACATCCGCCCACCTTTTTTTGAATTAGTAATATAAAGAATTATATAATAATATTGTTAGATTTTCGACTTATTGTTTGTAAACAAGGGCTTAATTTAGTAAGTATAAGTAGGCTTATCAGATATATATTTTTACCAGTTTTAGAAATTGAAAAGGTCTTGGGATTTTTTGTTTAGTAATAGCTTTGTTTTAATTGACATTTGAATTATGTTGCTTTTTAGCGGTTTTAAATGTATTGACAAGCACAATATTGTGTATAATTATAATGGTACACTCGTATATTGTACTTACTGCAAAAAAATTTAAAATTTTAAAAGACAAATATGAGTAAATTAATTCGATACGACTAATTTTTAAATGATTTTAGGGGTAATTCGTGGTTTTAAGTATTTATTTTGTGCCTAAAATACCTCAATTTTCAAGTTGAAAAGGATACTAAGGCACATTTAATTAATTGCTAAAATTTTTCAAACCTTGTTAGTATATTCGTAGCAACATAATTTATTTGTCAATTGTTTTTTTTTTACATTTTAATTGGCATTGCAATGGGAAGGCGTTGCATTTAATTTTGTTTACTAAATTAATGTAAATTTAACTAAGTAGAGTAAACAAATCAAGGCTGTGATATATTTTCCACAATAAATATAAAAACATTTTAAAATCAATTTGTAATTTTTATTTATTCCTAACATATGTGTCCTTAATGGTTTAGAATGAGCGATCGAGATATACGCAGAAGTTTCGCGAGCAGGTGTCCAGACGTCTGGATAGCGTGGAGAGTGTAGGCCTCCTCTGACTGCTCTGGCCAAGTGTGGCCTTATCACAGAGAGGATCTTGCTCCTGCAGTGAAGACTACAAAGGACCTATTGATGATGTCATAAAGCTCAATCCACATAACCAGATCATACGACTTGAGCGTATGCGCTGAGTGACGCTAACCGATTAAAATGCTGCATTTTTCCACATATTATATAAATCGAATTAGTGCGGGGCAGACAACCAAAATTAAAAATCCGCATTCCGGGAGCACTGACGCGTCATATAATTGGGCCGCTGCGTTGCTGGATAAAAAAGATGCATTATGTACAATTTAATTCTGGCCATTGCCGAGCAGATGGAGCAGTGATACATCACATCTTAACCTTTTTAAGGTGAATATATAAGCAAAGGGCCTTAAAGTGTGAAATAAATTGTTAACTCGTAAATATGGTGATAATTTCCATATTGCTCTTCGTCATGCACTAGATATCCTTTTAAATTATTTTATGCCGTTGAAACTATTATTGGTGATCCGTCTAGCTTTAAAACTTGCCGTGGCCACTTTTGGCGGAGGCAAGTTTTAAAGCTAGACGGACTTATGTAAATACTTTTAACGGTGGTTCATTATATAATTTTAAGGGCTATCTAGTGCATGACGAAGAGCAATATGGATATATATATATATATATAAATACGTAAATATGGAAATTATATATATATATATATATATATATATATATATATATATATATATATATATATAATTTCCATATTTACGAGTTAACAATTTATTTCACACTTCAAGGCCATTTGCTTATATATTCACCTTAAGATGTGATGCGTCAACTCGTGAACGGGTGCTAGTAGGTACTGATTAACTTGGTTCCGTTTTTAAGACTACTCAGTATTACTAATTGCATTTTCTGTTAATTGGATTTGGCACTCGTTCGCATTAGCTTTACATGTTTGTGATAAAATTGTATAAGGCATAATATCTTTGTAAACTGACAGCCCTTTGCCGCGTCGTAGGCGGTATGCGTAACCCCAGCAAAATGTTGCGCCTTAGAGAAATGAGAGTATTACAGATTAATGGTTCATAGTAAGCCTCAATGTAAACAACTATAGCAAAATTCGTTCATGTTGTATTTTCGAAGTTATTCGAGAAAAACTGATTTTGCTGGGGTAACGTTACCCCAGCAAAACCTTTTTCAAAAAAAGCGGTTAGCCTAGAATCAAGTATATGAAAAGATAGCTCTTAACACTTCCACTGCTGAAAAATGCAACGTGTGTGTTTTTCCAAAGAGGAAAACACATACGGTGCGTTTTCAGCAGTGGAAGTGAGTTGTAAATGTCTACCAATAGCAAAATCTGTTCATCTTATATTTTTTGAGAAATTCAAGATTTTGCTACAACTTTTTGCAATTTTCCATATCGAAAATTGTTAGTAGCAGAATTTTGAAAAAAATATTGTTTATAGGCCTTCATTTGTTCAAATGTGTTCGAATATAATTATTTCGATTCATCAACAAATATCGGCCTGTATGTATTCAGAGAGAACTGCGTATTCAATGGCCAAAGTCACACCGCTCGAAATTCGATGAAATACCTTTATATCTTCATATCACGTAATACTTTTTTATCCGAATTTGTACACGTTAGAAGGCTATATCATACGCATATGTAACTGCTTTTGATTTGTTAGTAAATGTACTAGTTTACGAGTAAACCGGAATTTTCAGATTTTTTAAAATATTAAATTACTTCGATATATGTTAATGATTCGAAATACTTATATTTGAACACATTTGAACAAATAAAGGCATAAACAGTATTTTTTACAAAATTCTGCTACTAACAGTTTTCGAGATATGGAAAATTGCAAAACGTTACCCCAGCAAAATCTTGAATTTCTTAAAAAGTATAAGAGCTATTGGTATACATTTACAACTCATTAAGAGCTATATTTTCATATACTTGATTCTAGGCTAAACGCTTTTTTTGAAAAAGGTTTTGCCGGGGTAACGTTACCCCAGCAAAATCAGTTTTTCTCGAATAACTTCGAAAATACAACATGAACGAATTTTGCTATAGTTGTTTACATTGAGGCTTACTATGAACCATTAATCTGTTAATACTCTCATTTCTCTAAACAACATTTTGCTGGGGTTACGCATACTCGTAGGCGACCAATACTGTGTAAATAAGTTTCACATTTGGTTGCCTACGTCCTCTATAGTATAATAAAATATGGTATTCTCTTCCTGCGATAGCCCAGGACTACATCACAAATGTCACGAAAAGTATTGCGTTACACCAGTACCACTGACAATCAGTGGTAATGGTAACGTCTTTTCAGTAATGTCACGGGAAGGAAGAGAATGCCTTGCAGTGTTGTGCCCCTGTAGTGGCGCGTCAACGGGTCCCGTGCTTCCAAGACCAGGGTAACAAGTGAATAGGCTTTTTTTCTTCAAAAAAATATGCATGTCAATGCAATGGTGCAAGCAGGAGACGAATCTGAAGACCGTGCGCAGTGGAAATAAAAAGTGAAGAAATAAAACATTTCGGATGTGGGATTTCCGACCGCCCCAGCCTTCTGATGTCTCCTTGGGAATGCAGTTGTAGCTTGTTGCACAAGATGTTTGTGCTTAGGTAGGCCTTGGTTCTATATTCACCTCTTGCGACATCCACAGGAAGAGATGGAGTGGTCCTGAAATAGACAGTGTAGCTTTAACTTTTTTAAATTAAGATTTTAGCCTTAACCCAAATAATCACAGACCATGGATCAAGATAGACACAGCCTATGAATGTACTTTGCGTGTCCAACTGAAGTAAAATTCACTTCATTCAAAATTGTCTTTAGTCCGCGTATGACAGCTTACTGCACCTAACCTAGACCGCTCTGCAGAAAAATGCCCGTTTGTGCAGTTTTGAGCTGCAGAAACACGTCAATAAATGATGGAGGACGTAAAGAAAAAGTTTTCTTTCATCGGTAAGTAAATTTCTTATTAAATAGTATTCGATTTATTTTAAAATCAATTATTTCGTGTTTTGTTTAACTTTTATACTGAAAACTGCTGACTGAGTGAAAATCGCATATTCAAAATCCATTGCTTACATTAGTAACAAAATTTTGATGGCCTAGTATTTATAACACGCAATGAAAATAAAACGATTAGATACTTTCACATTCATTCGTTGTTATACACTTGTCAATCATCGTTCAAATGAAGCGTTATTTTAACGATAGTGTTGTACAGTGTTATGTTATGACTCTAAATCGATTAGGGAAACATTGGTTTGAGAGGTACCTAATGTTTGCTTTAAGATATTTTGTGGCATAAGTGTGTTTGTAATATATTTGTAGAAACTAACATTTATTGACCGAGCGAGCTAAGCGTTTTAGTTTCGAGATTAGTCGAAAAATTATTTGGTCTGTCTGTTCTCGTCTACAGATTGCATTTTTCAACCGATTTTGACGAAATTGGCACGTAAGTTCCGTGATTTATTTTAAATTATTAAGTCAATCGCGATTTTTGATTGGGGGTAAAATAAGGAGAAGAAGTGGGGGAAGTTTGCAATAGCATTATTTATCGACGGATTTCAGTCTTGAGAGAGGCATACTAACCACACGGCCACGAATATACGCGACAGCGACGTCGCTGTCGCGTATATTCGTGGTCGAGCGGTAAGGACTTAATCCTACACAAAATGTTGCAATAAAGGGGGAGTGGAGGAGGGCAAACTGGGAAAAGTTTGCTTTAGCGTTATACATGGACGGATTTGATTCTTCAAAAATTTTTGGATAATTTATGCTTAACCACAGAAGACAGTAAGAGTATGGAGTGGTCCTATTCTATTCTAAGCCGGAAGTCACGCGGCATGCCATCCATTTGATCATAAGTTTAGCTGTTGATTATCAGCGTGTCTTTCTGTCACAGGCCGGAAACTCCTAAGGTACGCGCAATATGCGTCACCCAGGCGTCCCCGTTCCCCGTCCCCGCACCTCTCCCCCGTTTTCGCCTCGATTCTCACGTTGGCCGTCAAGAACCGGGGGAGAGGTGCGGGTGCGGGGAACGGGGACGTATATTGCGCGTACCTTAGAAGAGTCCCTTCTGTTTACTCTTACTGTATTCTGTGTTTCTGTGACACAAAACCCTCTTCTAAGCGAGCAAGCGCCTCAATTCGAGATATAAATAAATACAAACAGAAATAAAAATGATTACCTGATAACACATAGAGCTCCAGTGAAACAATTTAACTTCTGCCATTTTGGGGGTTAATGATTTGTGATCCCAGTGCCTTTTACGTGAAGTATGATCAAAGGTGATTTTTTTTTTCTGAAAAAGAATAATAATAAACATCAACTTCTCCAAAGGGAGACTTCAAAGGGTCCAGGGTTAAAACACCCGTTAGCGTGAATCCAAAGGATATAAAAATATAAGTAGGTATTACTTATCACTTGAACATGCAAACTTATTTATCGCACTAAATTGACAAATGAATAGTTTTGCGTTATCATTGTATGAACAGAGTAATATTATTTTACATACCTTCCTCCAACGAGTTCTATGTACTTATTCCTCATATGAGTTCTGTAAAGTACTGTACTGAATCTTTTTCGAAGTAAAAAGAAGTAGCTTACGTTCTCACTTTAAACTGTAAACAGTAGTCCATAAAATACTTTGAAGGGTTATCTAGGACTTGGTAGTAGCAAAATTTTAAAAGATGTCTCCGTTTTCTTTTAAATGATTTATTTTAAATGGGGGCAGCACTGAACCCCGGAAAATCAGGTACGGCCTTAAAATGTCTTCCAGTATGCCCTACCTCAATAACCCTTCAAACTATTTATGAACGGCTTAGTTGCAAAAGGTCTCTTTCGCAAAATGTCCTCTAGTCGTAAAACGTCTCTTTCGCAAAATGTCGCGACAGGGACTTAGACTTAAAATAAAATTTCGATTTTCAAAACAAAATCATTTATTAAAGTTATAAGAGTAAACAAATTATTATGTTATAATTTTAGTAAGTACTTAAATTTACTTACGTATTCCAAATAAAAAAATATCGATAGGTATAAAAAATATTAATTTTTTTTATTTGGCGTACGTAAGTAGTACTAAAATTATGACATCATAATTTGTTTACTCTATAACTAATAAATGATTCTGCTTTGAAAATTGAAGTTTTATTCTAAGTCCCTGTCGCGACATTTTTGCGAAAGAGGCGTTATGAGAAAGAGACGTTTTACGACTAGGGGACATTTTGCGACTAAGCCTCATGAGCCTTCATGAGGCTTAGTCGCAAAATGTCCCCTAGTCGTAAAACGAGTGTCTACAGAGTGAGAACGTGACGTGAAAAATGGCCGTTTTCGCATATTGATTGATTTTTCAAGCTGCCTAAAGGTATGATGATGACTTCAACGGCTCAACGTTCCTTACAGAGCACAGAACCTTAAATGCTTTATACCACTTATGGCTTTTCTACATAATGGTCTTGTCAATTAAGTTGCGTCACAAGAAAGAATTCTGTTCGATAGCATCGTGTTATTATGAATCATCGCTTCGGAAACAACTGGCTACCGGCTTGGGTAGTTGGGTATGATACCTAATAACTGTCTTCAGTTCCGGTTTTAGCCTCTCTAGCGCCCCGGGCGATACCCCCCCCCCCCCCCGAACTGCCTAACTGCACTAGAGGGGGGGGGGGGGGTTCACTAGTAGAGTAAAAAAAGACTATGGCAACAATTTAATCTGTCATAAACTGTCAATGTAATTTTTTACATTAACTAAAATATCTTGACACTTAAAAAAAATGGTATGTACATTTTTTGAAGTTCAAAATATAACGCAATTTACAACCCATATCCTAATGAGGGTAACAAAACTAGAACTTACACAACAAATAGGTAGCATGAGCCTATTGATAAAGTAAATGTTTTTATATTGATAAAAAGTGATATATTTCGTTCATGTACTCACTGTAAATATAATTAAGTAGGTACATTATTTATTACAGACCGTCGATTGTTCTAATTACCCCTCTAATTTAGTTATACAAAACATTAAAATAATTTGATTGAAATAAATATTAACACAGTATGAAATTACTTTTTAGGATTCCGTACCCAAAGGGTGCAAACGGGACCCTATTACTGAGACTCCGCTGTCTGTTCGTCTGTCACAGGGCTCTATCTCTTGAACCGTAATAGCTAGACACTTGAAATTTTCACCGATTATGTATTACTTTGGCCGCTATAACAACAAATACTGAAAATAAAAAAAAGTTAAAAATTAAAGGGGGTCGCTATACAAAAAACGTGTTTTCAGCGTTTTTAACTAGATACTTGAAATTTTCACAGATTATTTATTACTATGGCCGCTACCTATAACAACAAATTCTAAAAGTTAAAAAAAGTTAAAAATTAAAGGTACAATGTTTTTAAAACGCTAAAAAAACACGATGACGACCCTCATCGTGTTTTTTTAGCGTTTTAAAAACATTGCACGTAGGAACCCTTAATGTACGAGTCCGACTCGCACTTGTCCGTTTATTTTTAAATGTACGTTACGCGATATATCTTCGCCAATAGTGGACCGATTCTTTTATTTATTTGAAGGCCTTTACTGTGTACCAAGTTGGTCCCATTTTAATTATGATGAAAAACTATGGCCAAAAGTGGCCGTTTTTCGCAAATGTGCGTAGTAAAGCTTAACGTTCTCACTGTCAACAGTAGTTTATAAAATACTTTAAGGTTATCTAGGACTTGGTAGTAGCAAAATTTTAAATAATGATGAAAACTCCGTTTTCGTTGAAATGATTTATTTTAAATGGGGTAACTAGCACTGGACCCCGGAAAATTCAGGTACGGCCTTAAAATAGTTTCAGATGTCTTGTAAGACGTTATAATATTAATAAAAACGTATCTGGTGAAATGAAAACCGAAATCTGCTATTTTTGTATTTCGACGTAAGTATAATAGAAAACGTTGTTCAGGTGACTGCGCTTATCCTTATCCCTAAGAATCCTAAAATATTTGAAATAAATCAGTAAGGACCTCATGATGCGATGGTAAGTGTCATCGTTTGGGTCTCAGATACGAAGACGAGGAAGCGCTGTTTCCTCGTGGTCTGGTCATACTAGTTTGTCATACCAGTACCTATGTCTACGAGGATAGACGACCATGAAACCATGCGAGCCAAGATAGGGACTTAGGGACCTAATCCGGAAGGGACTGAGACATTAAGCTGTACAGGGTGACTTTTTGAACACTGTCCAAAATTTTTGGAGCAAATTCAGTCCATAATACTGTACTACTTTCTACAAAAAAGTTATTAAGTCAATAAAAATTTTCGTCCTCCCATACAAAATCTGTCTGTCTGAGCTCTGATTTGTATGGGAGGATGAAAAATTTTTATCGATTTTTAATAACTTTTTTATAGAAAGTAATTCAGTCGGTATCATGGACTGAACTTACTCCAAAAATTTGGACAGTGTTTAAAAAGTCAGCCTGTATACATACGTATTAAAAGATATTATTATAGCTCAACTGAGATGACTTATTAGATTCTCAAGGAATATTGGAAAATGGAAAATGCATCCGGCATTTTCCTTGCAATAGGACAGTAATAATGGCTAAAAAAAGAAATACAAATAAAAGCTTATGACTCTTAAAATCCCATTTAATTATAGAACCTTGTTTTCAGTCAGATATTACAAAAAACAACATTTTCCGCGACAAAACATCCATCTCCACCAGTCATAATCTTTTTACGGCCTCTGCGTACCACTGCGAACATTTTACTAAATAAATAATATAAAATGTAAGCAAACCCGCGGGGCGACGCGAGTCGATATTATTATTCCGCGGAGTGCGTGCAACGAACGACACAACACTGCAAAATGAAAAGATGATGGAAAGCAAGCTCTTGGTATATGACATCATGTAATGGCATAAATGTACTGGGAGAAGAAAAAAATAGATAGATTGCTTATTGCACCACAAAAAAACTTCTTAGATGACTGGGTCAAAAATAAATTATTTGGTACTGATTAGCATAAAATTGAACGAATTTGACTCCAAAAAAAAACTATGACGTCACGGTTGTGATTTTCATACAAATCTCCTTTGATTATATACAGATAGAGTGACGCCCTGCAATCCACTAAAAGAAAACAGGCCAACTTTTTTCTCCTCGTGTGCACAACACGCACACAAGCTAACGTAATTACGTTGTCATAATTCGTTGACTTTTAAAATTAATTACAACAAAGCAAAGAAACATGATCAAAAATGTATGGAATCTAAAATGAAAAAGTAGACTGTCACACAATCAAGTGGCTTACCATATTTATCTGTTTACATGTAGCATTGTATATAAGAACGATGTGAAGCCTTATCTCTGTCCTCCAAGTGCGCCGTGGCTCCACCCCCGATGGCTGCCTGCTGTCGTGTCGACCGTCCGACAACGGGCGCTCCGCACTCCACCTCAGTCGCGTATTGACGGTGAACCACTGTGCACGTGATACCCTTCCCTTTTTCACCGACAACTACTTGGTAAGTCCATTTATTATGCCCCAAGTTTAATAAGGAACAGGAAAAAATATCTCAGTGGAAAAATGTGCGCTCAAAAAGTGGATCAATTTTCGCCCGCGGCCTCCCACGGGAACCGGCCGGTCGAAGGTACAAAATTATAAAACGTATAGGGGTGGGATAATGTAGATTTACTTCCTTATGAATCGAATATTGGACATTTTGTCGCGTAAAGCAAATACCTACAATTGAAGTTTTTAACGGAACTTTAGTCCGGTAGTGGGAGCGGTTGAGTGACTTCATTTCAAGATTTTTGTGCCGGCGTATTGACTGCATGTATTCTGTCTGTCTGTTCGTATGCACGGCACACACATCCGCCAATACGTTAGCGATGTATTCTTTCCATAGTAAAGTCGCAAGTCTTCAGTCAATACTATTTAATTTGTGGTTGCAAGTGGGAAACTGAGCGATTCGGCAATGAAAATCGGCCAGTTTTGCATTTTGAGATAATAAAGTCTGCAACCGGTGATATTCAAAACATAAAGATAACTTTATTGTGTGCACTAATATTAATTTATTTAAGTACTTGCAATTTTACTAAATATTTTAACGAAGTACCTACCTATCTATCTATTTCTACAGTATCAATGCACTAAGTAGTACCTATCTGTTGTTTGTAAAAATAAAAAGTAGTTTTTTTTTTCTAAAGTTTCCTATTTACCCTCAGTCTTCTCAATCACCAAATCATTTTCTCTTTTTATGATCAAATAAGAAAATTAAATAAATTCGCAAAATAAATAATCGAAGAAACCATACAAAAATCAGATACTGAAAATAACCATGCCATAGAACGTAAATTACAGTATGTCACATCACATACAGGAAAATGTTCTTGCATTTGACAAAAAACGATGACTTTAGGCAGGTCCATGTATAAATTGAAACAATATATTGTCAGATTGCCAAAAAGAGTGACGCCGCTTTTTCAAGTGAAGGAAAGGGTGACTTATTACAAGGGAGATATTGTGACACGTCAGGGTGACTCACAAAAGTAAAATCATTTTCGGCTTCGGTAATTTTATTACCGATTTAATGGATTTATGAAGACTCAAAAATAGGTTAATTAACAATTTGGTTACAATTTCTATAAGACTGCTAGCTATTTCTTGAGTTTAGAAAAAATAACCGTTTGTTTACGGTTCGTTGGGCAGCATGCGATATATTATGTTAATACATACAATTATCGCGCTGCGCTAAGTTTTCGGTGTCAGTCAACTTTAAATACATTTGGACCAAAGATTTCAACATTTTAATTATTTGAATAATTCAGCATTTTTAATCATGGCTAGTCACACCGCGTTCCTTTAAAGTAGGTATCTGTTACTGTTACTCATGTTTTCGAACTCGAAGTTTTGTTGGGATCTATAAATAGCCTCTGACTAACGCATATGGTTGACACGACGAATAACTGCTGCTTGTTATTTTGAAATATAAACAGTTTGGTTGTGGGGTGTAAGCATTAAGCACTTACTGTTCTGTAGGGTGATGATTTCAGTGCCTTGGCAGTGGGTTAGGATAATACAGTCTGTTAAAACGATACACGGTGTCCAGTGCTGCCCCCATTTGAAACAAATTATTTGTAAGGAATCAGAAATATCATTTACAATTTTGAGCTAGTAAACCCTAGATAACCCTTCAAACTATTTTATGGACCACTGTTTACAGTTTAAAGTAAAAACGTTAAGTTTTAGTTTGCATTTTTGCAAAAAACGGCCACTTTTGGCAAAGTCAAAGGGTGTACCTCAAGTTTTAATGGTTTAAATCTTTACTTCTCAACAAATTATAGCTACCGTTTTCTCGATCAATTATTACGTAGGTATGTTTTTGTTTATTAGCTTACAAGTTTACAACCACTCAGTGTATACCTACTTACATAAGTACATTTCGATTCGACCTTAGAGATTTCAACTTGGTTTATAATTAATTAAAATTTAAACACACATACATAAGCCATTAAAATTAAAACTAAAACACATGAAAATGCATTAATTAATATCATACAATATAATATACATAACAGGCTGTGCTTTGTAGCAATTCAAAAAGGTTGCTAATCTATCTTATTTTTCTTGTTTCTCATACATTCCAATTATATTGGCGCCGCCCGTTGAACAATTACAACTACCAAAGTCAAAGTAACTTTCTTATGCGTCCTACACGACATTGTTCATAAAGCACTACAAACAAATTACAAAAGAGTTGAACCGGTCTCGATGGCCAATTGGCCACGTTGACGACTTTCGCCGCTTTCGCGTTTAACTCGTCAACTGCGATTATTCACGAAATACTCAATAATTATTTATAAGTAAACAACATGCAAGCAGTAATTCTTTTGATATTTGCAATTTTGCTGTCATCAATTGCAAGAATTATATATTATACTGTATTGACATTTACCTTGTTAAGTACTACATTTGTATGTGAATCTATTCATCGGAATACTAACTAGGTTACGTGTAGTTACAGACTTTTTCTGCGTACCTATTATTTCCTTTATGTATGTATTGTAAACTACCTTATCACTGCGTTACGATAAATCGGCATAAAACGTTGTTTTGTTTTTATGTATTAGCTCGACATTGACTGTTTACTAAAGTAATTAAATACCAAATTCAGCACGCACAACGAACAAACGCAATACATACGAGTATGTATAGCAACATCTGCAGGGCATAACAGAGAATACATAGTATTCAGACTATGTACCTAACTAAGTGCGTAATGAAATCTGCACAGACAGGACAGCGGTTGTGCGTTGGAGTAAGATAGAAAATACCCAGACACATTTGCCAGAAAGAGACTAAACACTTCCGGAATGCTGAAATCGATTGCCCGGAGCCAAACCACCCTAATACCTAACTGCTAGGGCTGCTATAAGGGCATTAGCAGCTATTTTGTTTACTACTTTATGAAAGTTCGGCCTTATAGCCAACCGAGGCTCAGAAAAGGATTGGATTTTAGAAGTGTGATATTTCAAGAACAAATTTAAACAATTTTCTATATTAAAATAAACAAACTTATATTTTTAAAATTGGTACATGTTAGTCATTTAGAGGTACAGTAATAAAATGCCCCAGAAATTGGATAACTTTTATGTCTATGTCTAGCATAAAAAAGTATGTTTACTCTCATATACCTATGCTTTTAATTTTTTTTGTTAGGGATCCAAACACCTAATTCCCGCGATCTCCGTGCAGGCCGTGTGGTGTGATGCTCATATAAATCCTAGGTACAGTGCGTTGGTTTGTTGATCAATAAATTGCGAGGGGAGCCGCATCCGAACTTGCCGTTTTGACGACGAACGTAATAATAATAAAACTTTGATCGGTGTCATGCATTTGGGAGTTATTTATGTCTTATTTATGACTCATAGAGACTCATATTCATATAAAAGTACAGAAATAGGGGAAATATTTTGTAATAAGTACCTTTTTTGCAAACCGTTGGGAAGGATGAGTCACTCATAACGACGCGTCTTACAAATAAATGTGTCGATAATACTTTTGATGATTCATACACCACATTCTTTATAGTTTATACACACAACACGTTCATCGCTGTTCTTAATTATGGAATACAAATTAATTTACTTACTCAATTAATCTAAACTAGAAGGAATGTAATTAAAAATTACTTAAAGCGTCATGTGATAAATAAACAGCATTTTTCCCGTTCGTTGTACTCGTAATCATGAAATTTATAATTAATTTGATGCATTCGGATCAAAAAACGGCCGGCTAGCCTAGCCAGCACCCATCCGTGAGACACTTGAATTTTTTAATTGCCTAAGTTGGTTGCTGGCCGACTTGACGCTCCATAAAATTTTGAGACGCATCTCTTTACGTGCTATCTCTAGCGGGGGTCGTTGACCACGCGGTATGCCGATTCTCAAATTTAGGTATCGATTCGATGACGATTAAAATGTAAAACTCGAAGAGAAAATAATGTAAGTAATATTTAAGCAATGTCCTTTCTGCTCAACAATAAATAATCTTCCACTAAAGATTACTTAAATTACTAATGACATTAAAAGGGGGATGCTTGGTTGGTACCTACCTAAATAGTACCTACTTACTTATATTCATTCTGTGACCATGTAGCCAAATAATTTCTAACCCATTGCAACCTAAAAGTTGTTTGATGTATGTAAGTAGTGAATAACTAGGTACTTACTTAGGTGGTTTTTGTTGTAAGAATATAATTTTTCTCCAGTTTAAATTTTAGCTTCCGTATCCGACAGCTATAATGACGCGCTGAACATAAAATCCAGAACAGCTGCCTGTCTTGTCCACTATCTAGGTACATTGAACGGCTGCCCGATTCTATTCCAAGCGGCGCACGAGCCCAGTTCTGCCTGGAATTCGACCTAGCCATCTGGAGCGCTTAATGTCGAGGATGCTTTTAGCTCCGAACACTTTCACGGATGGCCTTGTCGCTTTGACTTTCACGGCTTTTGAGCAAAGTGATACTTTGCATCTCTTTTTGATGTGTTACATCTTTCTTCTCCCTATTGCAATCTGTGGGAGAGATTTCGTGAAATGCGACGAAAGTGTGTAACTGTTGTACTATTTGATTTGCCCAATGAGCGCCGTTGCTTATTTTTTTTTATTTATTATTATTACCCAGGTGACATATGTATGTTACACATCATAAGCGATTAGACTACTGTAAAAGCAAATTTTAATGTTGAGCATTAAAAAATTAAAATTTGTTTCGAAAATTGTAATAGGTACTAGTTTCATCAAACTAATTTAACAAAATAAAGGTAGGTACTAAAAAATATTTTAAGAGTGAATTTAGTCCATGAACAACTTTCCCCAAGGAAGACATAGTTATTGGAATATGAAAAAATTTTTTGGCCTCCCATACAATTGATCTTCTCATTATGAGATCACACAACTTCTACTCATAATAAAAAAAAATTGAGAGAAGATATAATGTGAGTTTATTCCAATATGCCAAATTAGTCGTAAATTCCATGGGGTCCAGAAACAAAATCCTTTGTGACTGAGATTTCAACGCGTCTCCGCGATGTCACGGGCGATCCAAGGGCGGGCAGCTACTTTGCACAAAGGATTTCTATCGCGGTGCAGAGGGGTAATGCTGCCAGCCTTTTGGGTACCCTGCCTCGCGGCGAGGCGTTGGAGTCTCTTTTTTATTTGTAAATTTTATTTGTAAATTTTATTTTATTTGTAAATTTTATTTTATACAATATCAATAAAAAATTAGTCGTATCATTTAATAAGTCTAACAGGATTTTTGGAATTAAAGGATTGTGAATAGATCAATCAATGTCTCCTTCAAATCACTGGAAATAAATAGGTAGGTACTTTATATTCTCTCCATCCATCGGTGGTCTGGAAGAAATCGCTTTTAGCGATAAGACCGTCCATTGTACATTTTTAATGTATTTTTTATTCTTATTGTATATTTTTCTATTCTTGGTGTACAATAAAGTATTACTTACTTACTTACTTTGGCTTTTAAGCCTACAATTGGAAATTAAAGAGACTAGCTTTAAAGGCTACGATAATGGAAATAAGTAAAAAAAGTCAGTTCATATATTATAATGAATTACAGCATCGATCAAATAATAATGATTACAGGCAGTAAAATCTTACATAGATTCCAAGCCACATTACAACAACATACAGCCCCATTCACATCATACAAACAGAGACGGCAAACCGGTCGTGGTCGTGTCGCGTCGGATGTCTTTACGTAAACACCATTGTGGCATTGCATTGTTGCACTGAGTCACTGCAACTGGAACACCTTGGAGGGCTGCAGACAGGTGGATTGCGTAGACAAGTTCAGATAGTGCTGTGCTCGTGCTTTGAATTTCGATATAGTCTTAGGTACCTAGGCGTAGTCTATGGTTGGATATTTGAATATTGTCTTATTATACATTTCTTTTTCTTTCAATTCTATAAAAATCTAAATGTCATTTTTATAATTTTTCAAAACTAAAAACCGACCTCAAACCAAACTACTAACCAATTTTGATAACATTCCTATATGACCACATTAATAAGACAGATATTAAAGAACACATATTATTTAAAACGATCAAATGTACAAACAATTGAATTACTAAATCATATTTCTTTAAAATAAAAAGAAATGTTGCTTAGAGTGAAGAAAGCTGAAATAAAAAACTTTATAGCATTCCTCTATTGGAAGAAATCTAAAATACCTAGGAAAGGACACTGCTTCATTTCTTTGCCAGAGCTAAAAGAGGAAGATATATTTTATAAGTAAAAATAATTAGTTAGACAAATAATTACTTGTCCGAATGATTCTAACACAGAACTAGAAAGAAAAAACAAGGAAAACCTGGTCATAATAGGTAGAAACTTACTTACCTACCTATCAAGATCAGGAATTTACTAAACCTATAACAACGACTTATTGTAAAATCTGATGAAGACCTTAAGAAATTGAAGATACCCAGCGTATAACATAAAGAAAATATTACGTTTGTAGAAAAAATATTTAATGTTGCCAATGTTATTCGTAAAGTACAGCTCGCAATGTAAGTATGTCTTGTTCATTATGAAGGTAACCCAAATGCATATCTCCTAAACATTGTAAGCCTATGCTTAGACAAGCAACTGTCTGATACGCTATCCTTTGTTTTGCTCACGTTCCTTTGTTGTTCCACGTCCACGTCCCTTTGATAACGTCCAGTTAGTCACTGACTGATAACGTGCTGATAACCGAATTTTAATGACCATTGTTTATATCGAATGCATTGAATCACTTTATCGCTAATTTTAAATGTAATCTTTATCTATTAGGTGTATACTGTACTGTTTTTAAGATTTTAAATGCATTGCATTTGCAACTGGTGTAAGTCATCAAGAATTTTATGTTTTCCTTGACGATTACATCGTTCGATGAATCAAACAAAAAGTACTTTAAATTTCTATCTCTTTTCTCAAAAATTATTTTATAGGAATACTAGATTTTATACCATCAACTGCAATAAAACTGCGATCATCTTCCGCCCCGCCCAGCGTGGTGATTATGCAGATCCTCTTTTTATTACGAGAGGCCTTTAGTCCTGTTATAAGCTGGTAAAGAAAGGAAAAGAGGAAGCAAGAATAGAATAAACTAGGATCATCTTGTCAGTACCTTAAATATAGCTGATTGTGAATTAAATCTCTATGAATGAGGCGTAAATTGTAAAACCGTCGCAAAGATTCCATGTAAATGCATTCGCGAGTCAATTTGAACATTCCACTATAACTGGTTTTCTCGCAGTTAGAGTCGAAGTACCGTGCGGTACACACCTAGTGGTTATCTGGACTATTCAGCTATGAACGAACACGCATAAGCATTTTTGCGTTTTTAGATTTGATAGAAAAAAAATTGTAGACAAACTGTCCATTCTCGATTTTTTGTAGCTTTACCATGTTTTTATAAAATATAACTTCAGATACATTAGAAGTTTTCAGATTTTTGTTATTAAGGTGAATATATAAGCAAATATATGGCCTTGAAGTGTGAAATAAATTGTTAACTCGTAAATATGGTGATAATTTCCATATTGCTCTTCGTCATGTACTAGATATCCTTTTAAATTATTTTATGAACTGCCGTTGAAACTATTATTGGTGATCTGTCTAGCTTTAAAACTTTTGGCCACTTTTGGCGGAGGCAAGTTTTAAAGCTAGACGGACTAATGTAAATACTTTTAACGGTGGTTCATAAAATAATTAAAAGGGTTATCTAGTGCATGATGAAGAGCAATATGAATATATCACCATATTTACGAGTTAATAATTTAGTTCACACTTCAAGGCCATTTTCTTATATATTCACCTTTAATAGGTAGGTACCTACATACTAAGTACTAATAGGTACTGACCGACAAAATATAAGAAAATATATAATGTTTCGCGACGTTATACAAATCTGTATCTAACAAAGTACACTTACTAAAAATATCTGAAAGGTAGATTCAGTCCATGATACTGAACAAATTTCCCCAAGGAACATAAGTATATGTCTATTTTTTTTAGCTTTTCATAAAAACCCGGATCAGATAAATCGTCTAGGTATGGCTAACAAAAATTATTTTTTATGACTCGATATACAATATTATTTATAATTGTTTACACATATGTATGTGTCTTGGGAAAGTTGTTCAGTATCATGGACTAAATTCAGCCTTAGACAAAGAATATTCTTTAGTAAAAGTTGTATAAATAAAATCATTGATTGAACCCTCAGGTTGAACCGCCCCTTCAAAAATGCAATTATAAAATGAAGTAACTACTTTTATCAATATGAGAAATCTGAACACCAAGAATGCATAAAAAAATTAAATAACTTAAGTACATGTAGCACAGGATGTTCATGAATCTATCTATAGCTAATAAATAAGGAAGAAATTTAATAAACGATGGTCCACAGTATATACAATATAGCATATAATACTCTCAATTCAGTTCAAAAGCTAAATGAATCTTCGTACCGTACATAATATTATACATTTATATGCGGGCTGACTTTATCCACCTGCTAAATTTTTGAAGCAAGTTCAATCCATGATACTGAACACAGTAGTAGTAGTACAACAGTATCATGGACTGAACTTGCTCCAAAAATTTAGCAGGTGGATAAAAAGTCAGCCTGTAGATTCCGAAGAATCCTGGATGAGTTTTCCTCAAAAGGCCAATCCCATTCGCAGTATATGTGAGTAGTATATCTTAGTATAATAATAGTGTGTATTATTTGTATGTAGTTTATGGTTTATTATTACATATTTAAGTATACCTGGTTCATTTTTCGTCATTTCTTTTTGAGTTTTTGCACTACCCGTGTCTTTCTCGACATCACCCGGTTGGTTGACTGGTAGATAAGGCCTTAGGCTTTAAGTCCGCCATTACACTTGTATTTGTGTATAAAGTTGAATAAATAAATAAATAAAATTCGCTTGAGTACTTTAATAAAAACTTTCGATGGCTTTCCCTGATTTTATCGTCAAATCAATAAAAGTTGTAATCTTCTTCTTCCTCTTAGCGAGTCGGAATAGCTGATATTTTTATATGAGTGTGGAGCAATGTAATCAATTGTAATTAGAGAATACGACTAGATTTCCTTAATTTAAATTTTCCTCTATAACCCTCTATAACTTTCATTTGAATAAAGCCATTATCCAACTTGCCCCTGGGATTGAACTCAGAACCTTAAGGTGCCTCAAGTCACATCGTACCTACTTACTCGTTCAAACAAACGGTCCCTATTTACATAGTTATAAATCGCCTAATTTAAAAATACTCGCCTAACTCCTCGGTTTACGCTTACAAGCAAAATAGTCCTAGGCTGTGGTCCTAGGTGTTTATTCTCAATACACACAATTTTTTTTCGTCATTGAGTGCTTGTCAAAATGCCGAACATCCAGATATGTTGACCAATTAGTGCATAAAATGCAGGAACGAGCGACAGAGCAAGTACATTTCTAGGCTAGACAACCTATACCCTTTTACAAGTACAACATTTACTACACGTTCTCAGATAGTATTTCAATACATAAGGCCGGGCACATCACGCATTGAGTCTCGACCTCATTCTGTTCCAACCATAAAAGGTGTAATATCTAAATGTATACAATCCCTTATATGGAGACCAATATCCTAGCAAGGTTGCCAGCTAGCTCCAGGAATGCTCCTTGGCCTATAAATAGCTGAAGGTCATGCGGTGAGCGGTTGTCATCCGATCTGATAGTTAATCTAATCTCTTGAGCTGGTGGCTCCGGATTTTGAGTGGACATGTCTACAATGTCAATAAAAATCAACCAGTCACGCGAATAAGATTTGTTGAAAACTTGAAAGCATCTTGACAAAAATATGCCTATTGATTTTTAACCCCGATTTTTTTGGAAAAGACCGATATCTATAGGCTTTTTTTTTGAAAACCTTAACTGTCGTGTTCTTAGCTATGTTTGATCGGAGCCGTTTAAAAGTTATTGGAATAATATACGCTTGGAAGTTGGGGATTTTTGAATTTGCCTGGCTAATAAACTTGTTTATAAAAATCCTTTTTTTCATATTTATTACAGACTAGCTGACCCGGCGAACTTCGTTTCGCCCTTTCCCGTTCCCTTTTCCATAATTTCTCACCGTTTAAACCTTCCCTGGACTTTCATGAATATTTCAAGACCAAAATTAGCCAAATCGGTTCAGCCTTTCTCGAGTTTTAAGCAGACTAACGAACAACAATTCATTTTTATTTATATAGATAGAAGATAGAAGATTTGCTCACCGTTTAGACCTACCCTGGACTACGACAAACATTTTAAAACCAAAATCAGCTCAATCGGCCCAGCCGTTCTCGAGTTTTAATCAGACTAACGAACAACAATTCATTTTTATTTATATAGATTTAGGTGTCGCACTTTAAAATTTATATTTTGAATGCTCTAAATAAATATTACATTCAAGTACATTTATTTGTGCTACTGAGTCGGGAAGCTGAGATGAGATTACTCGTGTCAAGAGTAATCACCTAGAGTGCTTAGTCCAAGATGTATTAATAATAACTTGTGATGCAGTCATCTTCATATTCAAAATATATTTTTTTTAGGGAAAAATCACAGATTGAAAATATGTTTAGTCCATTGGATAATTTCTTCTCAATAAATAGATAATCCTTCACAACTCCTTCTTCTGATCGAGTCGACGATGGCTAAGGTTACCTAAAATTTTTTACACCATATTTGCTTTATATCATAAAGGGTGATAAAGGTGCTCAGACAACGGTATAGATATGTATGGAAATGTAGGAAACGCTAGATTCAGATCGCTTTAGATCAGTTATTTTTGAAATCCTTTGGCAGCGGCCTATGTCCAGCTGTGGACGTCATGCGGCCGAAAGTTCACTAAAAGTCAAATAGACACTTTGTAGACCTGAAGACGAGTTTGAGTAGTGACATCAAACTAAATTCTATATTTACTAGAATTTTCGGCAATATGGCGGTTAAGTTTCTAAAGATTGAATCATATCTGAACGAGATTAGAAACAACATTTTTAAAATTTACCGTTAATTTCCACATTGCTATGCAAAGAGCTACGACAACTCTACAAAATTTGTAGAGCAGTTTTAAATCCTACAGAGAAGGAAAAAAAACTGTTTATAAGACATGTACACAATAAACCGGAGTCCCAAAAGTAACTGTAATTCTTCATTTACTCGCAGTGATCCCAATTTGCTTAAGGATTTCCATTCCTTTCGTGCAAAAAGGCAATTTGTCTTAGCGGGATTTGGATATCTAACGAAATGAAGTTGGGAATGTTTTTACGACTCAAAGGTGAACGGACCTTCTATTAGGGAATCGATAAGTTAGTACATGCTTACTCGTATTTGTCGGTATTACTAGTTATTTGGTTACTTACACTGCTGGCATTTGAATAAATCTTAAATACATGTAAATCTATTTTGTTCGGCTCTATTACGAATACAAGTATCTTATTAAATTGCACAATTTTTTGACTGTTGTATGTTGAAATACCACTGAGACCCTAGGTTAAGCAATTTACGCCATTTCAAGCAACACCAAATTAAGAGAAACAAGTTTAAATAGCCCTAAAAGAGCTCGATGATTGTAACAATTGCATACACAATGAGGTTCATCGTAAATCAGCAGAACGGTACGTGTCGAGTCGAGGCCGGCGCTCTGCTTACGGTGAAATTTTAATAACATGACTTTCTACGTCGCGTGGCGGTGGCTGCGGCTGTATGACTCACTCGGTTCACTGTACGCCCGTGCCTCCGCGCTCAGACGATCGATCCCCAAATTCACTGGGATAAAAGCAATACAAAGTTACGCCAACGCCAGAATTTGAAAAAAGAATAAACGAGAGTTAATCCTTTTTTAAATTTTGGAATTGTTAATGAACGATTCTCTGAGCTAAAATGTAACAAATGTATTAATTTGAATAACAATGGCGGTGTAACGAACTGATTTAATTGGATGGAAAGCTTTGGCGATTCAGCAGTAATTTTATTACCTATTGATATCTTGTGATCTCAATCGAACGCCTGCAAGCTGTCTTATCATAGCTTTTTATATATCTGATATGATCGTGTTCTAAAGATACTTTACTTTCTTCTATGGTGATAGATAAACTAGCTCCATCGCAACTTTCATTTTCTGTAACGTTTCCTCGGGAACTATTAACTATTTCATCAATCATCTCCCTACTTTTCCTCTTCCATTTCGACAGGCCGATTAATCCCAGTTTTAATGCTCAGATTTTATCGCAGTTAAGGCCAATTTGAGGTCACTTCGTCGCGGCGACCATATGGCGCGTTGGGACATTTTTACGGCGCTAAGAATTAAGAATGTCTTATCTACCATTCCTGTTCTTTACGTCCATAAAAGGATTTGTAAGAGCCGTAACATGGACCGCTATACGCGACAAATTACAATAGTGCGTTGATTTTATTTAGTTAAAGCCAACAGATGGTCACGCTACGTATTGTGGTGTTATTTAGGACGTGTGTCATGCCAAGATTGAACAAAAATGGTATTGTCATTGACACTTTCTAGGTAAATAACTATATTTCCGTGATATATAAATGGTATTAGACATAACCCACTTATCATTTTCATTGTAATTGTACTTTTACTCAATCATCCATGTTTATTAATTCATGTTCTATTCGTAACCCTGTTTCTTTTCGCTTTCCAGCCGTGAATCATAAGTGACGCATTATTATACCGTTTTTAAGATGAGTAAAGTCTCTAATGGCGTCACTTATCGATTTACGCGACACACACACACATACTGTCACGTCTCAATCACTAACGCGGTAGACAAAGCTGAAGACCGTTAGACCCAAAGCACATAAGATAGTAAGAGTATTTCATAATGCAATGCATGCCCAAAGGCCACTTTTAGCGTGATGGTGAGCGGTTGAAATATGGAATTGAAATAACGATGGGTCGCGCATCGCCTATTAACATGATTTGATTTTCATTCGATCGGATTTTATGATCCGCACGGTAAGAAAAGCTGCCGCTATATGTTGAGATTTTTCCTTTTCTCCCAGACCATCATAGAAGAAACGATATTTGCTTTTGATAAGCCGTGTCTTTAAACGCCCAAAAAAGGAGAAAACGTGTTTATGAATATAAATGGGTGGTTAAAACATGATCGTTAGCATATTACAAGTACCGCACAAAGTTGAAAAAAGTTTACTAGCATGATGGATAACGAGTTAATCGGTTCCGGAGAAAAAAAACTTTCTAGTTTTTATGTTAGGTAATGCAATTAAGTAAATTCAATTTGCAATTTTAAGCACCGATGCTTAACATGGTTACGGGTTACAACTTACGGCTATTGAACATGCAATAAAATGAAAATCATCTGCGATGATTCTTATATGAATCTTGTAGAAAATAAAGTAACTAAATATTTTTGTGAAAAATCAAACGACTAGGTATTAGAGAAAATTGTGACGACTAACTATTATGTCGTACTTTTGTTTTTCAATGACGTAAGTTTAATTATTAAAAAGTACATATTTATAGAAAAAGAAGTTGGTTGGTTGCTGTCGTTGCAGATCGCTAGAAATTAAAAAAAAAACCTAGGAACATATCGATGTAGGTATGTAAGTATATAATATGATAAGTAGGTCCTCTCTTGCGTAATCCATATAGACCGTCCCGTGTTTTTTGAAGTAGCATCCTTCCTTAACTGCCGTTTAGTCGTGCTGATTTGAATCCCGCTCTTTAATATGTTCCTTTACGACAAGAATGATAAAGTCAAATAAATTGCTTTTCATAAACGGATACTTTATATTGGTGATCTGATTATGTCCGCCATCTTGGCTTCTGATCGGCCATCTTGCGCAATTTGTGCGATCCCTTCCTAAGGGATTAATTTATTCCGGCCCAATTTATAACAGTGGGTTAATTGTTGTCTCGTCAAAATTAATTGACGGGGAAGTTTCTGTCCTAATTGGTAGAGTGAGAATTTCAGCGAAATGATTAAAAGTCGTGAGTGGTTAACAGACCATATCGCCTTGCGGTATCTCACCACTAAATCTAATACACGGCTTCATGATTCTATTAGTAATCAGTAGCAGGTTTAGCTAGCCCAAAATAAGGTTTCTGTCTTTTATAAATATTTGTATATAGATAGGATTTGCTCGTAATTACCAGCGTGGTAATTATGATCAAATCCTCCTTTTATTGGGAGTGGCCTTTAGTTCAGCAGTGGACTGATATAGGTTGTTCAAGAATAACTAATAGCCCAGGAACCTTCATGTTTTCATTTTGCATGTGCCTACATTGAAACAATAAGTATTAAATAAATAACTAATAATACCATAGCATACCTAGATGTGAACAGGAAATAGGAATGCAGGCATCTTTATTGTGTTTGTAACTGAATAGAATCCCAATGTATTTTTCCTCTTCTATGCTTATTTCCGTTCCATACACTGGGATGGAATAAAATGCAAATAAGTTTATTGGGTTTGATAGGTTGACTTGCAGTAACCATGTCATCAGCGTACGTCTAATTAACTTCTTTTTAAGCGTCAATATAGGCAAACATTTTAGTAATACAATTGAAATTGGCCAAGTAAATCTACCAAGTTCCAATAACAATCGTTCTAACATGATTTTGGTCCTAATACTGTTACTGGGAATTTTCCCTAACAGTAGCGTAAGAGGCGCACTTAATTAGAATTATTATATTTGGACGGTCTCATCATAAATTCCATGAGTGATGACGGCTCCGGTAGTTCTAAAACCTTATTTGACAAAGACAATGAACGGTCATCGACATCGAAAACCGTGTTACCATCAATGGCATATTAACAACTCTTTAAGTACCTACGTACCTACACTAATGCTCGTTGTCATTAATGACAAACTAAAGATCTTAGTATCATCGACAGTTTTTTTATGGGATTTTTTGATTGATTCCAAAATAGCTGATTGGTTTGATAGCGATTTCATTGATGATACATTACGTTAGACTACCGTTCAAAGATCAGTAATCATTACACTAGTAGCTCTGTGAGCAGTAGACGTCGCGAGTCTGTCTGCATTACACCCCTTACCTACCCCTCGAAGTTTATCGGATAAAAAAATTATTCGCACAAAAAAGTTGCGTCTTCATAAGCGGTGGTCACAAAAAAAATATCATTTTTCAGAATGGCTTTTTTTTTAAAGTTTCAAACCGCCATTTTGAAAAATTTCGAAAAATTGGCTCGTCAAAAAAAATCTACATAATTATGTAGAATCGCTTGAGAAATGCGACCTGTAAGCGAGAACAACCGGAAAATTGGAGTTCGGATAAACGAAAGGATTTTTGCCGAAGCTGAAACGGAAACATTCGTTCGCATCGCTCACTTGGTCAGTAATCAAAGTACTCGTACCTACCTATTGATATTCGTCCCAATCCCAATAGTGATTATAATAAAAATTATACCTATAAATATGACCGTAGTAAGATAAATATTAGTGATATTCGAAGAAGGAAGAGCGGGACAGGCTCGACCTAGGCGAACATTCTATGATTAGATTGCAGACGTTCTAGAAAAAGGAGAGGTAATAAGTACCCGTAACCGAAGGGCATGTATGAAGAGGTTGATGGATGAGTGTAGATGAAGCGAAAGCAGTCTGTCAGGATCGTAGCGAGTGGAGGTCCATAGTCTCTGCCTGCCCCTGTGGGAAACAGGCGTGATAGTATGTATGTATGATATTCGATAAAAAAGTAGCTAGTTACCATAAAAAGTATCGCATTTAACCAGAAAGCCACTGAAGATGCATGGTTATCAATTATGAATCAAAAATTTGGAGGAGATATATATATTTTAATACAAACACTAGAAAATGCCGTTCATTTGCAAGGATTTTAAGTTTCCTATAAAATAATACCTAGCACTAAGTCTAGTCGGCTCATTGTAATTCCAATTTCTGTCCAACGCATTCCATATTGTTATTCATGTATTCTCTTATCACATGCATGGGCGAACAATAGGGTCCCGAGATTCTCTAGCTATGCAGATGTTATTGTAAGTCTAATTACAGTCTGCCTAAGCTAGGATAACAATAATATGACTTCAGCTAGCACTAGCAAGAAACTGTATTATAAAATAAGTAGTGAGAAACATCGTTTTACAATTGGTTTTAGGGAAAAAAGGTGTAAAATTAGTCTAACTATTTATTATCTTGGAGATTTTTAATTTTTATTATAGACTATCTATGGTATCGTCCTTGACATGAAAAAATATGAGCTGACGCCATTATATCAAGGTTTAAGTAAACATATAAACTTTTACAGTGCTTTAACAGCAGAGTTAGGTAGATAATACCAACTAGTTAGTATCCTACTCTGTGATAATACTAAGTTGATTTTCGTTGCAAATAGGTAGGTATCCATTAGACACACCCTCATGTTGTACACCATAAACCTACGTCAACCAATTTTATATCATTCTATCTATACATATACGAGTATGTATATAAAAGCGAAAATCACTCACTCATCACGAAATCTCGAAAACTACTTAGCCTGGAGATTAAATTTGGCAGGAAGGTAGATTGTGACTAGGAGACGTCCGCTAAGAAAGGATTTTTGGAAATTTCATCCCTAAGGGGGTGAAATAGGGGTTGGCAGTTTGTATGAAACTTCGTAATTTTTAAAATGAGACATGACATTTTTAAATTAGTGGTTAATAAAAAATAATAATCCATTAATTGGATTTTAATAAATTGAACCCCAGTTTAGAAAAAAAAACAATCTAATTTGTGTAGTCTACGCAGGCGAAGCCGCGAGCAAAAGCTAGTTTAGTATATTACCTAAGTCACTAAAGTGCTTATTCGTGTATAGCATTCAGTAACTCGCGTAAAAAGTCAGCTACTGGCCGACATGTTTCAACCTCATCCGGAGGCCTTCCTCAGGGCGAATGTGATTCGCGACGCCTATACATACTTACTCGTTTATCGCATACCTATTAATAATGTTTGTGCCTTGCGTTGTTAGTTTTAACCAAAAGATTCATTACTAACTTATGATCTGAGTTGTAAATTGTTCTTATCCGAAAATCCCTATGTAATATAATGTATACTAAGTTTAAATAGCCCTTAGCACAGAATTTATGGACTGTCAGTTGACCGCTAACAATGAAATATTGCCCTGTAAAGCGACTATCTTACTCTATTTGCGAAGTGTAGAGCGCGTTTATAGTATCAGTGGAATGATCTCATCCTTGTTTATCAGATGTGAGGTCCGTCATAGGATTTCACACATATTGGTCTTGTTTGTTAAACGATTTTATTATTTTTACAAGCTTTTATTTAGTTATGTTTATGTACTTATTTAGGTCAAATCTTGCATCTCTTGCAAGTTTAATTTGAGCCACTTCCCGGTTTCCGATTGAGATCCAATTTTGTATGCTATAATTTAGATGACAATACCATATTATTATAACAAGACGCTGATCTGATGATGGATCTGGAAGGTGGCTATAGGAGACCTGTAATAAAACGACGCAGCTCCGCATCGAGTTTGGGCTTATTGCACGCCTCATAAGCGGAGCGTTGAGGTATTGCACGCCTCATAAGCGGAGCGTTGAGGTAGTGCTCTACTCTCGACATGTCAAAAAACCCAGTCTTACGAAACTTAAATGACGTTTTTTTTTAATATAACACTTACAGGATAATATGAGTGCACTAATATGAAGTTAAATAATCTGTCTAGCACATATGGTACATTTTATAAACAATTAATTTGTTTAATATAATAAATAATAACATTAAAACTAATCATTCTTGGACGTCCGTGAGTCTGTGTTTATGTGACCATGTATGTGGCAGAGAAATTGGTCGAAAAATTCATCTTACCGGAATACTTTTGTTTTTAATATATAAAGTATTACACTGTGCTGATTCCTAGTTAATATTAGCGTTCTAAGTACTGTCGTTTAATTATAATTTATAAAAAACTAATATACCTACCACTGTATAAAAAAAATTAGATTATGAGGCGTGTACTTTTGGATTTTCCAAACTATTACATTAAAATGCCTTGATAAGTACCTACTAAGGCGTCACATAAATAAAATTAAACTTGTACCTACCAAAAAAAACTTTTTTTTCGTAAAAATTTTGTATATACCTACTGCGTTGCTTGACTGTCTCTATCATTTCAATAACATTCGAATGGTGAACAGTGGCTTCAACAACGAATGAATCACGCTTTTACATTATTACCCTTGAATTTTTTGTTTTTTAACTTTTTTCAAGAATTTTGTAAGAAGGCTCTAACACCTTATTACAAAACGCGGATTCATATCTGATAAAGTTGACCACATTTTGCAAGTCATACTTACAAACAAAAATAAATAAAACAGAAATAGAAAGCAAACAAACTTATTTAACCCAGGATTACTAGTGGCTGGGTCCTGCCCTGGGGCAGACAGGATGTCCCCAGTCTCACGTTCCCGTGGCAACATTCACACCACCTCATCTCATTGGTATTCCCCGTAAGTCCACGCTAGTACGCAACGCAATCCACCGGAATATGAATACTGTCTTTTAAAAGTTTTTTTTAACAGTTTGCAACTTTGGAATAAGTAGGTAAGCATAATAAGTATTTTTCTGTCTGTAGTAAGTCACGAATGTAAAACATCTGTTTCGTATTTCTTATTTATTTAACAACAAACTGTCATTCGTACTGATAAAAATTTGAAGTTATTTGCCAACTTAGCTAATTATTTATCTAAGTACATATTAAATATGTTGTCGTCTTTCTTCAAAAAATCTGCTCCCTGTCGAAATTGTAGGAAAATTGTAGGAAAGACGGTTCAGTACAGCAGTACTGAACCGTCTTTCCTACAATTCACTGAAAACCAGTAAAATATTATTTTTTTAAATCTAAACACCAGTCACATGAATCCTATATAACGTCTAACAAAATATACTGAAACTATTTTAAGGGTGGATTCAGTCCATGATACTGAACAACTTTACCCAAGGAACATATGTCGAAATATGAAAAATAATTTTTTGCTTTCCTTACAAACTAGATCAGCTGATTGGTCAACTTGTATGGGAGGTCAAAAATTATTTTTCATATAAATTTCGGTATATGTTCCTTGGGGAAAGTTGTTCAGTATCATGGACTGAGTCCACCCTTAAAATAGTTTCAGTATATTTTGTTAGACCCTGTATATTAGTAAGCATTCTAAGAAAAAATACATATCGATATTTGAAATATCTTTATCGCTGTCAACGTTATTAATTTCAATTGCAAATATTATACACCGTTTACTATCACAAAAGTATTACTTAAACCATTTTTAGAAAAACTTAAAAAAGAACATGTAACAGATAAAGAAAAGGTGAACATCGTGTCGTACAGCGAAGTAAAACAACTGGCAGATGAGAGAGGCAAATGAAAGAGAATTCATACTCCACCGACAAGAATACATAGACATAGGTACCTACTTAGTTTGTATACTATGCTGTACATACACTATCACGTCTTCATCCCTAATGGAGTAGACAGAGCAAAAGGGCACTTTAAGACGGTGGGCGAGAAGGTACAAAAAGGAATCAAACAAAATAGTGATGGGTTGCTAATGTTGCTACGCTAGCCGCATCGCTTATTAACATGATTCGCATTTTCGCCCATTCCCTCGATACGCGGGAAGAGAAGCAGCTGGCACATACTAAGTTTTTTCTATTTTTCCAGACCAGCATGGAAGATGTAAGTTGTAATACCTTACCAGATATTCAATTTCTTTAGGAATTTAAGTTTCATTCGTTACATTCTCTTTGGAACTTAAAATTTTAGTAAACAGACCGTTATCATAGAGTACAGCATATGGCATTTCAAATGATGAAATCTGACCATTTTTTTACAAATATAAATTATTTATTGTTAAAAAAGATTTTATTTCGATTTCGATTCTTCCTTTGGGTTACAATACAATGAACTATCCAAGTATCCATTGCTATGATTGCTATAAGAAAGAAACAACCGTGTTCACGAGAAAGAAGTTATGTGGGAAGAATGTTGTGTAGGCGACTCAAATTACAGTTAGCTGCAGCCGTGGCTAGAGGACGCTGTAGTATCCGCGTTTCAGTGTCAAGAAACATTGAGCGTTAATACATATTGATAAAGTCTAATTTGGTTTGATATATAAATAGGACGACACTATCGGACGACTATCGTATAGTTTATGGAGTAACCCGCCGTAGAAGCCAGGAGTGCTATTTTTAAAATCGGAAGTTGATGATAAGAATGATTTGCGCGATTGTTTCCAAACGGGCGCATTGCGAAAGATTTGAACAGGATTTGAACGAGTGGTCTTGCTTGATCACTCGTATTTTTGACATGTAGCGTACTGCAAATGTTAAAGAAACCTTTAATGGAGAATGCGTTCCGTTTCACGCTGCTTTTTTATGTTGAAATGTTAAGAAAACCAATGACAAAATTATGATATTTTCTGCGTAAAACAATTACTTATCGCTGATACCATAAGTAATTGTTTTGATGATCGAAATTCCCATACAAATCGCCCAGGCGGCTACACACTTTTGTATGGAAATGTTGAAATTTTTTTTTGTTCTTCGGCTGTTATTTTAATTTCATTATAATTTAGTGATCTAGAATAGCCCGTGGTTCGATTTATTACAAGTATGTCCCTTCAACTTTGTATAGCACTCCTGAAACGATGTTAGCAGTCCAGAAGTACATTTACAAAAGTTACAAACCTAGCCCCCAAACCGCTCTCGACAGATGTTTATAATTTTCCTTTGTTTTTCTTTGCAAAATAGGTATTACTTTTGTCGAGTCAGCAAGGGTGATGTGGAATCATTTGATATTATAACGTTCTCAAAGATGGAAGTCATAATTTTTAGGATGGCACATAGGTTTGAACGATACTTCGTAATGTGAGGAAAACATTTCTTACATATTCTATGTTGTGGATTGTGGAATGACGGTAAAACAAGTGAACCTTCAACAAAAAAGAGATTAAGTTGGTAATTTTATTTTAGAAAATATATATCGTAAAAGGTTACCTAAACTAAAACCAAATATACGTACCTACAAATGAATTTCAATAAAATAAAAAATAAAAGGGGCAAGTGCGAGTTGGACTCGTATATGAAGGGTTCCGTACCACCGTACAATGGTTTAAAACGCTGAAGAAACACGTTTCTTGTACGACGACCCCCTTTAATTTTGAACTTTATCTTATTTTTAGTATTGGTTGTTATAGTGGTCGTAGCAATACATAATCGTTGAAAACTGTAAGTATCTAGTTAATGCCATTATAAAGATCTAGTTAAAAACGCTGAAAAAACACGATTTTTGTATGACGACCCCCTTAAATTTTTAACTTTTTTTTATTTTTAGTATTTGTTGTTATAGCAGCCACAGTAATACATATTCGGTGAAAATTTCAAGTGTCTAGCTATTACGATTCAATAGATAAAGCCCTGTGTGTGACAGACGGACAGACAGCGGAGTCTCAGTAATAGGGTCCCGTTTGCACCCTTCGGGTACGGAATCCTAAAACCAATGAGTAGGTAGGTACCGACTTAGTTAGTTTCGCAAAACTTTATGCATAAAGTTGCTCGTATAAACTCTGAAATAAATAAGTATCTAAGTCAAAGTAAAGAGTTTATTGTCGTGAAAAGTTACCTTAACGCAGTCACATGACGAGTGGACTTGGGCACAAAATGGAGCATCATTATCTCCTAAATGTATTCTAAGCACTGCAGCTGATTTGAATTGAAAGGGCCTTTGTTTGTCCCGGAATAGCCTAAATCGGCGGTTGTCTCGGATCGTTTAGCTCGTAACTCGGAAATTCGTCACATTTACTGATGACTAAAAGACATGTCATTGGAACTCGTTTGCCAAGGCTTGATAGGGTTCATAGGGTAAATAGAACTATGTTGAAGTCATTGACCAAAGAGCAAGAAAGGATGTGCCTTCCTCCAACATCTCTGTCATTGACCGACTTCATTTGACAAGACAATTAGTTTAGTTTTGTAGGAGGAATACCAAAACCAAGTACCTACATATCTATACAAGGAAAAATAAAAGTAGTTACATTATTTTATTTGTATAGCATGTCAGCAATTTAATTAGTTAGAGGAACAGAGGTCAATGACTAATTGATTTTGTTTTAACCATGGATTTAACTTACGGATGTACTTTAAATGATTGACCAAAATTGGATCCCTTGAGTTGTCCCCACTATTATTGCGATTAAATTGCGTGCAGCGTGACGCGGCGGGAAGGGCGGGGGGGGGGGAACATTTAGGCGGTGATCCCACTGCACCGCGTACCGTCGCGGAGCACAGCGCGGCATATTTTAACATTGTATGCAAGTATCTCAGTTTGTATAGAAAACACTCCTACTCCAACCCACTTAGGTAGTTCTTTTCCGTTTGGAGTTCCTTTATAAATAAACAGGGAATAAAATATTTAACTTTTGTGGGATATATTAGTAACCAGAAGTTTTTTTAAAATTTTAATTTATTTTTTAGTTTTGTTTAAGTTAGATTGTTATTAAGGAAAGTTGTTTTATATCCTTTATATCAAATAAAGTCTCCTCTTGTTGGTAGGTATAGGTATATTGAGATTAGATATAAAAATATAGTTATGTAATTTATAGGTATCTATCGACGGGAAGCAAAACTGAAAGAGGTGCTAAATTGCGCTTAGGGCTAGTCTGCAGAGGCTAGATCTAAGGGCTGCAGCACCCTTAGATCTAGTAAAGTAGAAGGCTTAGATCTAGCCTCTGTCTAGTCTAGTAATTTAATTACCTCACTACTATTTTGCTAATTAAATATGTATCTTTAATTCCAGAATCCTAATCCACAATGGCCTGCTCAGTCAGCGACGCGCCCTCCCTCAAGGATCTCCCAAAGGTGGCCACGGACCTCAAGAGCCAGCTCGAGGGCTTTAACCAGAGCTGCCTGAAGGACGTCGATACCAATGAGAAAATCGTCTTGCCTTCGGCTGAAGGTAATAAATACTAATCCTTTTTAACCCCCGATAAAAAAGACAGGGTGTTCTATATAAGTTTGCCGCTAATGTCTGTCCCTCTGTGGCATCGTAGCGCTCGAACGGATGGACCGAATTCGATGCGGTTTTTTACGTGAAAGCAAGTTCCCTTGCGGTGGTTCTGTGTGATGAAAATCGGTTTAGTTTTCGGTTCAGAGGGGCTTTCTCTAGCAAATAATAGATGGCGCTACGGATATCAAGTCGTATCGGTAGTTGCGCTACTCATCACTAGATGGGGTTTCTGACAGTCGGGGGTTTGTTAAAACCCGATTCTTCTTCATCTTAGCGCGTTCCTGGTTAAATTCTTGCTGTGCTGCTTGAGAGCCCAAGGCACCCTTTCCAGTTGTTCCACAAAATGTTAGTGCTTTGTCTCTAAATCGCCACAGGAAATCCTATTCTAGGCAAAAAGCCACACCGCCACCGAATTATAGTATCTACTATAAATTGTATAAGTCTGAGTTGTGTATTTGTGTGCATATCTGTGATATCTTAGCTCCTAAACAATTTTGATTAAGTTTTTTTTTTGTTGGAATGTTGACTTGACACTCCTACCTAGGTACCTCGTGTTGGTACTTAGCTATGATTACAAAAATGAGTCATATACCTATCATATACTTAAAATTTAAGTTTAATTTAATTTCATGATTGTACGTTAACAGATGGATTTAGGGACATTTTCAATGCTTAAATTTTTATTATCATCAAACAAATCGAGTTAGGAAGAGGTTTATAATCGTGAATCAAGTTATAAGATCGACTGGGACTGAGCGTAGATATTTTGATCCTGACACCAGTCTCTTGTCTCCTGACTACGTATTTAGGAAATAGAAACAGAAAATGCACTATGCTTGTACTAAAGAAGCTTAATTTAATTAATCGCAGACGTAGCGAAAGAAAAGCAACACAACGCGCTCCTACAAGGCGTAGAACAGTTCCAAACGTCCTTCCTCAGGCGAACAGACACCGTCGAAAAAATTGTGTTACCGAACGCCCTAGGTACTTATTTGAGGGTGAAGTGTGATGTGCAAACAGAAAAATAATTTGGAGTGGAGTGGGATAAATAAATAAAACAACGCAAGTCGCAACACACTTCGACCGATTTCGCTAAAAAGATAAACACATTCCATTTTTAAAACATCGAAAAGAAATTACTCGTATGAACCAAAAAGACTTCAATTTTATCGAAATCGGTGGCAATGTGTGTCGCGGTTAACAAACTCCAAAAGCCACAAAACATGTACAAGTGCGAAATGTGGCTGGCTTACGATGCGTTAAAGAATTAATTAATCGGCTTATTTTAACACGTAACAAAAACTAAGAAGATAATGTATTGCTGTGTTGAAAACTAAATTACGTTTATTATTATTAATTTAATAATTTAGGTGTTGAATTTTAATGCAGCAAATAACACGAAACTAAGCTTTTTTGGAAATAAATAAACTAAACATGACTGTCTAATTTCGCCAAAAAAATAACGACCAAATAGGTACACGATCCAGCATGTTGTTTTATATAACGCGCCATTTTATTTCTTTTCTTTGCTTGTATTATTGAGTGTTTAAAAAAAATTGCCTATGTTTCAGATGTTGCCACCGAGAAAACCCAAAAGTCCCTATTTGATGGAATTGAAAAGTTTGACGCTACCAGGTTGAAACACACAGAAACACATGAAAAAAACCCCCTTCCCGACAAAGATGGTATGTCTTTTTTTTCTATTATTTCACACAATTTGCATGTGCTGAGTGCACTGTTATTTTACGTATTGTGCCTTTACATTCAACTTTTAACATATTTTTATTTTAATAATTTCCTAAAACCCTAAATGAAAGGCTGGAGTGAGTTTGTACCTAGTCACTGCCTTTTCAATGCAAGAAAGACTATTAATTTTTCCTCTACCCAAAGGTTGACTGGAAGAGATCGCATCTAGCGATAAGTCCGCCTTTGTACCAATATTTTCTTTGTGTTTGTTATTTTTATTTTATTAATTATTATGGTGCAATAAAGATAATTTGTATTGTATTGTATTGAAAGACAGTTCAATTATATATAACAATATTATTTTATGATGAACAGTTTATACATAACTAGCTGTGCCCGCGACTTCGTTCGCGTGGTTGTCGGAATGTTATATAGCCTAAAGCCTTCCTCTATAAATGGACTACCCAACAAAAAAAGAATTTTTCAAATCGGACCATTAGTTCCTGAGATTAGCGCGTTTAAACAAACAAACAAACTCTTCCGCTTTATAATATTAGTATAGATAATGGCGAATACAAGCTTGCACTTATAAGTTTAATGTCCAATAATAAATGAATATATTATATAGAATAATCTGAACTGAACTTTTTTGGAACTTTATATTTTACAATATTTGCTTTTTTTATTGGCACGCTTCTACAAAGTAACATATTTTAAGTACCGAGTTTAATTTTGCGCGGACGAAAGGCTTTTTATTTATTTGTTTCCTGCACGATTTGCTTTATGCCAGTTGTCGCGGCGGAGAAGGCACACCAGAATCTGCTCGAGGGCGTGGAACACTTTGACAAGAGCCAGATGAAGCACGCGACCACAGAAGAAAAGAATCCTTTGCCGCCTATGGAAGGTTTATTTCGCTGCTTTTATTTATCTGCTTACGATTAACTTTATTTTGTCTTTGTATAGAAAATTAGTAAGTAACAACAATTTAATCTTTATGAAAATAATTATCCTAGATATCTACTAATTTTCTGATCTAGACATTTTTTGTGATTTTTTTTTATTTTTTTTATTAACTTTTATTATTAAATCGTTAGAAGGTAATAAAATAAGGAAGAATAAACATGAACATAACAAACGTGTAGATAATTCCCTAACAGAAAACATTTGTAAAAAAAAAATTGTAAAGGTTACATAAAAAAGTGGCTGGGAATTTATAGCAAAGTGGACTTAGTTCCTACGCTCTTGCTGCGAAACGCTGGCTGGGTGGGCACAGAACTGAACTGAACTGAGATGTGGAAACCGGAATAAGCAATATTGCTTATGCTAACTTATCATCTACATATTTAGAAGGATTCCTAGGTATCCCATTACCGTTATAAACTTTTATCCTCGTTTTAGGACATTGGCTAGCAAATTGTACATTTTATTTACTCTCAGACGCATTTGATGCATCTTTTGCAAAAGATAAGAAATAGAAATGAAATCTATACGTATTCTACTCGTATTATGTTTATATCACAATATTCTTCTTACTTGTATAAACTAGACGGGTGTAAACCATTAACCAAAAACTAAGTACCTGTCTGACTTGATTTTTGTTTGTAACAGCTATCGAAGCTGAGAAGGAGAAGAACAAATTCTTAAATGGCATCGAGAACTTCGACCCCACCAAGTTGAAGCACACGGAAACCTGCGAGAAGAACCCACTACCCACCAAGGACGTAATCGAGCAGGAGAAGACGGCTTGAACTGCTCCTTCCATAATCTCTTGCAACTATATCTCGCTAGTATCGCCGTATTTTAACTCGATGTAAGTTACGTAATAGTCCCGTTTGTGCTCTCCGTCGAGCAGAAATAATCTTCCGTGTATACTTGATCACCTATGGATCGGATATCACGAACGGGTCCTTATCATTAGTTGATAGGAACCAAAATTTCTATGTCACTTTTAACGGTATATATTTTAGTAAGTGTATTTTACGAGCATTTTATAATTTAATTTATATTGAAGAAATAATTAAGTATTAAAATGTCCAGTACTGATTTATTTAAGCCGGGAACACACTGCACTCCAACTCGAAGTTATTTGGCCTTGTTTGTGCTTGTGTTCTCTATTTAGTTGAGATATTATACCTATGTAATAAGTAATTATTCATGAGATTTATGCATCTGAGTGTATGTGATGCCTCTGGTCAATAAATACATTAGGAGTGTAGTTACCAAGCTTCATTTGGATCAAAAATTATTTGCATTTTGCTTATTTCTCTGTTAAAATCGTATTTTATATTGAATATTATGTTGACAGGGACGTAAACAGAAAATATCATCGAAAAATTTTAAATAATATTGCTCAAGCTTAATGTACTACTATTTAAGACTCTGTCTGGTTTTGAAAACGCAATAATTGTGTCGGATGTAACATTGAAATTAATACAATAATATTTTATATTGTCATATACACCAAGAAATAATTTTCCAATTTTATAATAATTGTATGCTATTGATGCCAATACTGAAAACATTTTTACCGGAATTTTGTATGTTTTACAGACGGTGCTTTTTTATAAATATAGATTGAGAAAACCTTACTAGTTTAATTTAATTGCTTGACTCTTCCTATACGCATGATGTCTGAAAAAATATTTTTGGCCCATCGGTTAGATTATTAAAAAATATTGTATTGTCACGAACGAGAAAGAATCTTCCCGAACAATATTCGCGAACTACGAACTACTATGATAGAATGGTGCAAGCCAAATTGGCCCATATGTCATGTGTCATAAAGTCTAGAGTTGCTTGACCATGTTACACTCACACACATATCTTAGTGCGACAAGTGGAAGTACCTGCGACTACCTTGGCGAGATACCTGGATCTCAGCTGCTACGCGACTTGGACTGTGGACGTTTGGAAGACCATCTTTACATGTCATCTTTGGGTTAGTGAATAAATCCCTCATACGAAGTTTGGCGGTTTTCTCCAAATTCGAACCCCAGTTTCGTAACAGTACACATATTTTTTCTTTTCTCTGAGAAACAATAAATGACGAAGATACAGCGCATTTAAATTTCGCATGACGTCATGCTTTCGTGCGATTTTTACACATGGGTGACGTCACAAGCCCCCACTCTGGAACTTCGATACTCTGTATCTTTGTGAATTTTTACTTTTTTAATAAACTGAAAAATACGGGTACAGTATTTTTGGATAATCTAACTGACGGACTAATTAGAATAATACTTTTCTGACCCAGTCATCATCCCTATTCTTGTAAGTTTTTTGAAGACCATTATTTTTTATTAGGATTGTGTATAAAATGATATTAGAATATTGCCTAATTTATTTTTTTAGGCAAATTGGTAATTTGCCAATTTGTAAAGTAATATCTCTTCCATGCTGGTCTAGGAGAAAATAAAACTTAGAATGGACCAGCTGCTTCTCTTCCCGAGCAGATCGTATAAGCCGATTGAGGGAATGGGCGAAAATGCGAATAATGTTAATATCAATGCGCCTACCAACCCATTGCTATTTTGATTTATTTTCCACCGTCTTACACACCGCAACGCTTAAAGTGGCCTTTGGATATTACGGCCCTGAATGATGACCCAAAATGAAGACCCAAAATGCTCTGTCTCATTAGGGAAAAAGACGTGATAGTGTTTTGTATTAAAGTATAAGCATAGGTATTGATTATAACCCGTGTGGTTCCCGGCAGAGTAAAAGGACTCAAGTCTTCCCATGGACACAGGCCGGAATCTCCTAAGGTACGCGCAATGCTTCCCCGTCCCCGCACCTCTCCTCCGTTTTCGCCTCGATGACTCACGTTGGCTCACAAGAACCGGGGGAGAGGTGCGGGTGCGGGCAACGGGGACGCATATTGCGCGTACCTTAGGAGATTCCATTCTGTTTACTCTTACTGTATTCTGTGCCATGTATGTCGTAGAAGGTGACTATGAAACACGGCTAAACAAAAAAGCTTATACGAACATCAAGACACAAGTGCACCTTTTGTATTGTTAGTTTTAAGATAAGATAGCGTACATTTTAGTCAATAGTCGTAGTCAACCGTGAAAAGTCAACCAAGGAACAAGAAATCGTTGAGAACCAAGAAGCCTCCAGTAGTCAAGAACATCCAGCAGCTTGTAAACATTTGGGAAAAGTCAGCCAGATCGGCATAGTTAATTATATTTGTGAACTTAGCTTTAGGAAATGTAATCAGCCAGATCGGCACAGCTTGGTGACAAATAAATTAGTAGTTAGTCGTCATCGTCATTTAATTCAAGTCATATACAGTCCACGCACGATCCATCGCCATCAAATATCAAAACAAAGCTTATATAAACATCTAGGTGACCAACGTGGAGAGTGTAGGCCAAATTCTCTGACTGCTCTGGGTAATATATGGCTCTGGTAGTACAGAGAGGGTCGTGCTCTGCAGTGGAGAGGAGACTAACAAAACCTAATGATGATGATGATTTCCGAGGGGAGGCGGGCGTGCTACTTTTCAAAAATATTTGCATATGGTTTTTTGGTTATAGAGGGCCTATTGTGCCCACGCCCTGTTGCTGTGGCATGTATTCTGTGGCTGTGGTTCAATAGGAGCACAGCAAAAGCTTATTACTTCCCTCAATAAATACTTAAGACGATACACGGAGTCCAGTGCTGCCCCATTTGACATAAATCATTTGTAAGAAAACGGAGTTATCATTTAAAATTTTAAGCTACTAAAACCTAGATAACCCTTCAAACTATTGTATGAACCACTGTTTACAGTTTAAAGTGAGAACATTAAGCTTTAGTTTGCGTTTTTGCCAAAAGTGGCCGTTTTTCGCAAAAATGCAAACTTAAGCTTAACGTTACATTGTAAATTTATACCTTTATTTAGAGCCCATTCCATGTTCACTTTCTGGTCACAGGTCTAGTACCTGTTTAAAACATAGGTGTACTTCTTTGACTAAAGTAAAAGCTACTTAATTTATTTTAAGATTTCGCTGTTGCGATCCTGTTAGGCAAGATGACTGCACCAGCTAAAAGTCATACGTGTTATTTTGTTTAAAATTCGTGGTTTGATTTCTATAGAAATTGTCTGTCATTATGTAGAAAAAAATTATTCATACTTACATTTATTTTGAATCGAACGTAAGTTCAAGCTTTCTCTAATGAAAAAGTGAACCAAACAAGTGGAATAGGAGGGAATCCCCAATTTATGTCCCCGCCCAATATGCAACGGACCTTGCCAGTTGCCCTTGGTAAGTAAATATTAAAATCTGTTTTAAAAGGTTCGTTATTGTATTATACCTATACCTACATATAAATTAGAATATTGTGTTTAATTTTTGTCGTTTAGCAATAAAGGCAATAATTTATGTATGTATTATGATGTTTTATTCACAAACCAGTATGTTAAATTACATATTTATTTATTGTATGTATGTAATTTTATGTGATAAATTAGACGTTTTTCGCGTTTATCTGTCTGATCACCCCACATGTTTCGTTCTAGCTAGACAAGTACTTCTAAACCACTCCAGTCAGAGGATATCGATGCAGTTTTTACGTTTTTTTTTTCGAATTTTCTTAGGTAAAATAAAGTACAAACGTTTTTTCCCCGGTAATAAGGTAAATTTTATGTAAATGGCAGCACTAAGTTTCTTTGGCATTTTCTTTTTCTTGTTTTTGTTGACATTTAGAATATTTGGCGGGTTATATTGAAAACATTGACGTGGTAAGGATTTTGCCCTAATAATTGATGAAATAATGTCCCTATCAAACTGTATCAACGTTATTTATTCACAATTATTATTTATTTAAAGGTATTTTTTAAATTGTACGTATGCATAAAATATAATTACAAAATGTAGAAATCAATAATATCGACCATAGACAAAATAATGCTCTTCCTTCATGCAACGCCAGCGCCACTACTACGAAAGCACTGCAATCTTTTGTTTGAAGTGGTAACATTTTTTTGCAAAAATGCCAATTTTGTAAATTTTAATTTTCCTTCCCGCCGGCTCTTGACGGTTTGCTTTTGGCACGTGCAATTTTCATTCAGTTTTATTGAAATACAGCTTTGCAAATCTAAATATAGTTTATTACTGATGCTGACTGTTGGGAAATATCATTTAGGTAAGTTCTACAATTGTATTTTAGTGCCATTTGTTTGATTCAATACATGCACGTGTTGTATATCGTAGACAGCAAAACAACCATTTGCATTCGCCAGAAGATATAGCTACGATATGGTTTTGTGGACACTGATAATGCGTTTTAACCATTTAGGTATTTCTTTTCTATCGTGAATTGTGTGCGGCAATCAATTAATGTTTTGCAACCGTAGTACGTAGTAGCGTCATTTGTTTTTGTTTACCTACAGATATTTAGGTGTTGTGTACGATGTCGCCGTCTCCAATCCGCTGTCGCGGGCCATGGAAAATACATAAACGTTGTTCGGAACCGGATAGGTGGCTCGACGAAATGGGTTTCTTTAGAAAACACACTGCTAGAGACTCTAGTTGTCTCTTCAGAGCTGTGTCAGAGAATGTTTACAATACTCAGAGGTACTTCCATAAGGTGCGCCTGGACACTGTTCAGTACATGGCCTCTCAGAGGCAGCTTTTTGAAGGGGTAGGATCAGTATACTTTTCAATCTTTGTTTATTTTTATTGATCTGTCAAATTTTAACTTGAACAATTTTATGTTGTAGTCATTGAATTGTCCATATGAAAACTATATTAAAGAGATGTCTAATCCGTCTGAGTGGGGTGGTTTGGTGGAAATTTCTGCCATGAGCCACTTGTATAGGTAAGACTAAAACTTTATTCTTGAAGTACCTCCTTTTTGTTTGAGCGGTGTAATATAAACATTGGGTATCTATTCCAGACGTGACTTTATAATTTTTGAAGCAAACAAGGGTCCACAAACCAAAATAAGCAATGGTTATGGGGACACCATTTACTTGTATTACTGTCCCGAAACAAAACATTTTGATGTGGTATATACTAAAGATTTTATAAATGCATCGTCATTTTGCCAATGTAAGTTAATTTCATATTATTTTGATGAATGAAATATTTAAAATTATGCAACTGTTAAATACTTGAATAATTTACCTAATGAAGTTGATTTAATGATAAAAGGCAATCATTATTTTTTTTATTAACCTTATAATTACACTTAATGCTAATAATTTAAAATCAGGTTTTGTTGTGTTAAATTGACTTTTTTGTAATTATATGTATTTCCTTTGATTACAATCCAACTATAGCTCTAGTATATGAAATCCTTTATGATGGCGTTTACCAACTAAAAGATTTACCCTATGCTGTGGACAAAATGCTGCATGACAAAGTGCCAACCAACCACATTGAGTATTTTATGTCGGAGAATGTGGAACGCCGCAAGAAACAGAAGGAGAGGGCTAAGATCTTTATAGAAACTTGTAATGAGGGTGACAAAGATAGAAATAATAATGCTGTAGCTTTGAAATGCAAGCATCACATGGAAGATTTGGAACGGGCGAGCCTTTTGAAGGAGTCGCTGAGTATCTTTGTGTTCAACCGCAGTCTCATACAACTGGAAAATGTATGCATGAACTGCTTGAACGTAAATAGTGCTAAAGATTTGATTGACAATGGCATCACTCCATTTCCATATAAAGTGGCTAAGGCTTTAGACCCAGACATATACCGGAACATTGAGTTTGATGTCTGGAGTGAGATCAGACGAGGTATATTATCAACATTATTAAAATATTGGTTTATACAATTTGTAATATTCTGTAACTTGGTTCGTGCTGTAACTTTGCAGAATTACGTTATGGAGCTAGATACTCGGATGGTACGACTCTGCAAGTTGGGGTCAAATGTTTATGCAAGCTCCAGCCTGAGCAAACAGTTCCATACCATTGCCACATTCAAGAGATGCGCCCGGATGGTGGGCCGTGCTTAGTTTTCATTGAGGAACTCGGAGAGAAGAGAGTAGTGAACTATGAGCAATTGGAGCCTTTGCCCATTGATGAGATCAGGCCCTGGGCGCCGCCGTATCGTTACTCGCGCGCCAACTCTCAGCTCTTGACACTTAGCCAAATGTTGCAGCAAATAGGTGTGATGACTACTTTTTATTTATGATTTTGCTGTTCCCTTCATTAAAACTTCTTTCGCTCTTCTTTTATCTCTTGTTATTCCTACCTCATTTTTATGGGCATTTGACAATAATTGACAACACATTACCTGACCTAAGCACTTGACAGTTCACAAGGTGTGATGTTTTGTAAACTATCGTCATGTAATCTGCTCATAATATTGAGGATAAGAGTATACTTGGAAGACAACACTAATTCCCTATCATTCACACATCATTTCATCACCCAGGCAACGTCACTCGAAAACAAGGTCTAAAAACGCGCAGTAAGTCTAAGAGTGGTACAGAAGACACAAAAACTGAAAAGGCTAGCCCTAAACCGACGCCCAAACTCATTTGGAAGGACGAAAAGCCCTCCGAGGAGCCCCAAATGCCTCAATATGTGACCCCTAGCATTGATTTCTCGGCGTACCAGCATTTGGACTATCTTAACTTTGAACCGATGCCTGTTAGTTTGGTATAGCGTAGCGCAGTATTAAGAATTACATTAATAAGCAAATCACTACATTTTCTGAGAACTATCTACTAATTAAGTTTGATTTTGTGTATATTAATATATATTAAATGTTATTTTTATGATTGTTATTTTTTTATTATTAATTTTATTTAACCTCATACACAAATACAAGTGTAATGGCGGACTTAAAGCCTAAGGATTATAAGGTTCTCTTATTTAATGGAGTGCGGTGCTTATGGATGGAGAGTGGATTTGCCATATCGTAGCTATTCTATCATTGTTGGTGCTAGAACTTGTAAAGTTGTGGGTAGTGTTGGTTTAGTTTTCTAGTATAGGTGTGTAAGTGTATGTATTGTAATTAAGATTTAAGTAGCAGTAGTATTCTCAGGTAAAGTATCGATGGTCATGTACATTACTGACAAACAGGATTTTTTTTTTAAATAAAAAAATGGAAAATTACGTAAAAAATATTAAAATAAAATTATAGTTAGCCTTTGTCACTCGTGTCCAGTATATAAGGATTGTAACGATACGTTTTACATCCAAATCTGGTAAGGCATTTCAAAGTTATGGCAGAATAAAGAAATAACCCGGGAAACATTACACTCTGTTTATTGGCTACAGTTGTGTAAAATTAATTTTAATTGAACCTGAAGATCGCTGCTTCTCCTGTCAGCTATGATCTTCAGGATTTTACACGATCTCTTTTTCTCATGGTTAAGACCCACGCTCATGTCCGTTTGTCAGTAATTTAATGAGTAGCCTTTAGCTAGCGGCGGACCCATTTGGAGCCCTATTTGAGCTGTCACTTTATTGCAGGTTGAAGTTCAAGCACTGCCCCTGATGGTGGACTGCCGGCCGGCGGGCGCTGCGCCCCACGACCTCGCGCACTCGGGCTCCAACGGCGCCCCGCCCGAAAACCATCACAACCAGGTCAGATCTCCATGGGTTCACTAGATAAGAGCTGGAAATCAGTTTCTGGATTGAATGCAATTTAAATATTAATCATGCACTAATATTACTAATTCTTGATTTCTACATTCATACAAACATGCTTTAACGTTTTTATCCCTAACGGGGCAGACAGCATTTTGGGTCTTGCTGCTCTAAGCAGATAGAGCTCAGGGCCTCAAAATTGTTTTCTATTTTCTTCTTTTTTCATATTTTAATATGAATGACCTTTTTTTTTATTTTGGTATATTAGACAGATTGTTTATCGAGCTTATAGCTGTCAATGCAGCTCTGGCTCTAACCTTTGGTAGAGCGATTTATCGGCGCCTTTTTCTCTACGTTTAGCTTGTAGTTTTTTTGCTTGCAATTCTAAATAACTTCACTCGTCAATAGTATTATTTTTGGTATATTAGACAGATTGTTTATCGAGCTTATAGCTGTCAATGCAGCTCTGGCTCTAACCTTTGGTAAAGCGATTTATCGGCGCCCTTTTCTCTACGTTTGGATTGTAGTTTTTTTGTTTGCAATTCTAAATAACTTCACTAGTCAATAGTATTATCGAGAAGCTGCCAGAAGTAAAATAAATAAAGTAGAATAACTCAGGTTGTTCTAGAACAGTCTATGGACTGTTCTAGAACACCTTTGCAATTCTCGGAAAATTGGAAAGTTCTATATAGTACTAATATTCTGGAAGTTTCTACTGCTATAGCAGAAGACAATGAGGAATGCTCTGGAAGACTAATGATCTAGAAGTGTGATATGTTTGTGCAGACGACCGTGCCGGGCGAGCTGCCGCACGCGATGCCCGCGCCCGCCAACGCTCGCGCCTCCACGCCCGCCACCACCAACACGCACACCACCTACGCTGCTACCGGTAAGCTATGAGCCGAAACTATATTTGTTCATTTATTTCTACTAACTTTTCATTGATTGAAGTGAAAACTTCTTTTGGCGCGTTGGGCATTTTTTGAGATGGGGTTAAAACCATTGAACTCGCGACACTGTTACCGTAACCGACATATCACGTTCAAATTTTTTATTTTATTTTATTTTATTAGAGATTAGCCATTTGACCTCCATCTAGCCTGATGGGAAGCTAAATTTTCACTTCTGTGGGCACTCCCGGAGTGCCACTGTTTCTATTAACTTTTTATTTGTTTCGATCAAGTTCGAGTTTGATTTGACAACGAAGGTTTTCGTATTGTCTCAGTGACTTGAACACAGATGGTAAGAGTAGGACAAAACCATGGTTTAATGTCATTAATTGAAGATTCTCATATTCAAGTCTGTACGAGTAAGTTCGCATATTTCGGCTGCACGCGGCTACATTATATTATGAGACACGGCATCATGCGACAGATACTGCTATCTCTTTCGCACGTAGATGGGACAAAGATAGACTACATTTAGAATTCTTAATTTCGTTAATAAGGCGTTGTTCACAACAAACGTATAGTCCACCGCTGAGACTGAGCGCGCGTTACGCAGTTTATCGCTTTTCCATTGTATTTTACACGACCCTCTCTGTACTACTAGAGCCATATATTAGCCAGAGCAGTTAGATGATTTGGCTTACACTCTCCACGCTGGCCAGACGGGTTGGAGAGGTCTCACAAATGTTTATAAGCTTAGTTTAGCTAGTGTTTCCTTAGTCGCCTTCTACGACATCCACGGGAAGACTTGCAGTGGTCCTATTCTACTCTGTCGGGAACCACACGGCTATTCACAGTCGGTGGCGGACTATACGTTTAGTGTGATCGACGCCTTATGATGTGGGTATCTCCTAGGTGGCATGAACCCGTCTACCGGCGGCGGCATGAACCCGCCGGCGGTATACTCAGGCGCCAGCACGCCGGGCAACATGTGCGCGCAGTATGTGTGCGGCGTCAAGTCCGTGGTGTGGTGCGCGCCGGGCGGCGCGCAGTCCCCGCCGCCCCATGCGCTGCCGATAGCGGGCGGGGTGCCGGGGATGGGGGGAGGCCCGCTGGCGCACGTGCCGCCGCCGCCCGCGCCCCACGTGCCGCACGCCCCGCCGCCCCCGCCCGGCGTCAACACGCACGTACACAAGAGCATGCACGCTAACGGCGCTGATCTGCCTATGAACGGTGAGTTTTTAACCGACTTCTAAAAAGGAGGTTATCGGTTCGACTGTTTATTTTATTGTCAACCGATTTTGATGATTCTTTTTATTTAAAGTAGTACTATTTAGTTGTTTCCATATTTGGTGAAGATATAATGAAAACAAGAAATGCTGGTTTGACGTCGTCAAGGATGAAATGCATGCCAATGGTCTTACAACCAAGGATGCTCAAGACCATGTGAAGTGGAGAAGGAAAAGCCGGAAAGCGGCCCCCGGGCCTCGCAGCTTTGCAGCTGAGGATGGAACATAAAATACTTTGTAAGACTAGACAAAGACCATTAAGAGCTATTCCTTTGAAATGAATTTAAAGTTGATGATTAAACATTGTTACGGGACCTCTCATAGTTGACTTTATCAATGACTTCACTAGGATTTCCCATAAAATTTTAATCAGCATTTGATACATTTATTCTTTAGACATCCCAACGCTGCGCTACTACTTCAATCTGGGCGTGGACTGCATGTGGGCCACCTACGGCCCGCCGCCGCCGATGGCGCCCCCCCGACACTACTCGCCCCGGGATCTTGCGCAGGTATGTACAGTACAATACACACATTGCTTTGCTAGAAAAGTATAGATCATCTAATTTAAAAATGCCTGCCCCAATCGGTTTACACCAAACATCCTTTAGTTAGTTAGTTAAAATCTTTATTGCACCAAAACATAATGATATAGAGAAATAGATTAAAGAAAACAGATAATACTTTAATATAAGATACGCTAAAACTTCTTTATTGCACCAACTGCGTATTAATCAAATACCCGTAATACTAAAGTCACACAGTTCGCTTAGACATTTCCAAAGTGCTACATTAATTGCTTTGTGTTAATACAGGTAAGCATTAGTATAATGTTGATACGTTAGGGTAGCCTAGCATATTCTGACCTCACTAAATAATCAGCAAATCTAGATGGGGTCGAGAATCGAGAGTTGAGGTCAAGCAGGCGGCCGGTCGTAAAACTATAGTTAAATCGTTAAAACTGATCCGGCTATATCTTATCGATTTCGCATGGTCATCCTTGCGTGGCCATTGACATGCATATTATATTTAGTGAAGAAGAATCAGAAAAGCACCCCGAGATCCTTGCATAATTTAATTCTCCATGCACCATTCCACCATCGGATAACACGACGTGGACAGGGATTCCACCCATTTGTGATCTTCCTAGGTTGATATTCCTCCTCATCGTACGTCTCTTTTCCTCCTTCATTGTGCAAACCGCTAAGGTGTGGAATTCCCTCCCTGCGTCGATGTTAAAGAGTGAATAGGCGTTTTTGAGACTGTGTGTTGTTACACACAGTCTCAAAAATGCCTATTCAAAATGCCTTAGACCTCATCTTAGCTTCCCATCAGGCCATATAGAGGTAAAACGAACTCAACTCTCAAATAAAAAAAAAAAGATCTGAAGCAACACTACTAAGGATGCTACCGAGAACGCAGTAAGGAGAAGAAGAATTAATTGGTATTTTGTCATGTTGTCTCCCAGGACATGCAGCAGATCTCCATCCACTCTGGGCCCGGCATGAACCACTCCGGCAACGAGAACCATAAGCACAAGCCCAACAACGACAAGCAGCAGCTCAACAACCAAAACAAGGGCAATGGACAGCGACCGCTGCTGGGGCCCAGGTAAGCCAACTGATTATAGAATTTTAAATAGGCATGATTGAAAATTTGATTTTAGCCCATTAGTTTGATTATTAAAAAATATTCTACACAAATTTTTTCTTTTCTCTCTGAAACACTTAAAATCAGTCAAAAATTTTTTATTCAATGTATGATAAATATATTACTTATTGAAGGTCATTATTTTTAATTATTTTTAGTGCAAAAGCTACCGATACTAGCGACGAAGATACAGCGCATTAAAATATCGCATGACGTCATGGATTCGTACGATTTTTACACAGCGTTGACGTGACAAGCAAGCCCCACTCTGGAACTTAGATTGTCTATATCTTTGTGAATTTTTACTTTTTGATAAACTAAAAAATACGCGTACATTATTTTTGGATAATCTAACTAACGGACTAATTAAAATAATAATTTTCATCATCCCTATTAACTAGGCACGTCTCTGTGATGGATAAACATTTCTCGCAGGTGCCAAGTTCATTTCTGCGGGTTGTAATTTGTATTAAAATTTATAATTATAAGAATTATATGAGGCTGGCATAGTCCACCAAGTGAACTGAAGCCTCGGAACAAAATAGATAAAAAAAAGAATTATAACTCGCAGAAATCAACTTGGCACCTGCAAGTAATATTTTCCATCAGAGCAAGGTGACTTCTGCGGGTATGTAAGTGTGTGAGTATTTGTTGTGTTTCACCATTGCTTCTGAACCGCTCATCCGATTTTAACAAATGAAATCTATTCATCATACGGTCATACATATACGTCATTACGGACCAGGTGACATGTAGGCTGCATTTTGTATGTATAAACATGAGCTTTTATGATGTGAAGAGATTTCCTTTGGGTCGACCATAGATATGATATCATATGTCCTACCTAAAGCAGGCCTGTGTCACACTCCGTTATGGATCGAAAATGTACCTACATTATTACTATGCGCGCTGCCGGCCCCTCCGGGTGGTAAATTCAGTTATACGAATCGTTTGTCCAGAGTAATAAGAATGAAATTACCGCCAAAAAAAAGGTGCTGAGTTCTTACGTGAGCTAAATTAAACTATATCGCTAGCCACATTGAGTAGATAGATATTTCTTTGTTTTTTTTGACAAGTGAGACTTCTGTACGTTCGTATTATTTATTCTGTACCTAAAGTAAAAATTGCTGAAGAAAAAAGTAAAAAAATATTGGATCACTGTAACATTGTTTGATGTACTTTCGATGTCTGAATTTTATTCGCCCTTATTACAAAGCAAAATAACGTCACGGTTGTTTAAGGCCGTACCTAAATTTTCCGGGGTCCAGTGCTGCCCCCATTTTAAATAAATCATTTCAAAGAAAACGGAGACATCCTTTAAAATTTTGCTACTACTAAGTCCTTTCAAAGTATTTTATGAACTACTGTTTACAGTTTAAAGTGAGAACGTTAAGCTTTACCACGCACATTTGCGAAAAACGGCCACTTTTAGCAAATGTGCGTAGTAAAGCTTAACGTTCTAATTATAAACTGTAAACAGTAGTTCATAAAATACTTTGAAGGGTTATCTAGGACTTGGTAGTTGCAAAATTTTAAATGATGTCTCCGTTTTCTTCGAAATGATTTATTTTAAATGGGGGCAGCACTGGACCCCGGAAAATTCAGGTACGGCCTTAATAAGATCACATAATAAAGTAAACTTTGGTTGTACTAGGTTCAAGCGCGGCGGCAACAACCAGGACGGGGGCCAGAACAACAACCACAACCAGAACAAGGGGCACAACAACAACATGGCCAACAAGGGGCCCAACAACCGGTGAGATATCTTTACAAACTATTTATTTGATTTACTCTTTATTGTAAATAACTGTGGACATGGGGCGGTACATTCAGGGGCGCGTGCTTCCGAATGCTTCTTCGAGTCAACACTTGTATAGTGTTGGGCTAAAGAAGCTATCTATCGGGCAGACAGATTGTTTGTGCGTATTTCCGAATGCTTCTTCGACTCAACACTTGTATAGATAACTAGCTTTTGCCCGCGGCTTCGCTCGCGTATCCCACGGGAACATTACTTTTTTCCGGGATGAAAGATACTCTATGTCCTTCTCTGTACTCCTAACTATGTGTATGTGTATTTTCAAGAAGATTGGTTCAGTAGATAAAGCGTGAAGAGGTAACAAACAAACAAATATACAACTTCATAAACGTCAATAAATGTTATTTTTTACAAATATAATACAAAAACACACTTATGTCACAAAATATCTCAAAGCAAACCTTACCTCTCAAACCAATGTTTCCCTAATCGATTTAGAGTCATAACACTGTACAACACTATCTTTAAATAACGCTTCATTGGAAGAATGAATGACAAGTGTATGACAATGAATGAATGTGAAAGTATCTAATGGTTTTATTTTCATTGCCTGTTATAAATACTAGGCATCAAATTTTGTTAATGTAAGCAATGGATTTATGAATATGCGATAAACTCAGTTAGCAGTTTTCAGTATAAAAGTTACACAAAACATTTTTTAATTTTTTTTTTATCTATTTTTTTTCTGAGGCTTCAGTTCACTTGGTGTTACTATGCCAGCCTCATGGTTTCGGTTAGATAATTTCTAGTTTCTGTGCAACATCACAGCTCTTATGAAAAAGTATATGGCTTCTGCCATATTATGTGATAGTAGGTTGCTTAACATAATGTTAAGCTCACCGTTGCACATCGATAGTCCCACTAAAAATCGGTCACGTAGGGCGGTATACTGGTCACATTCCATCAAGACATGTAGTAAGTCCTCCTTCTTATCACAATAATTACAAAGTCACATCACATTACATCTCATTAAGAGCAGAAATTTGTTCAATGGAATATGACCAGCCCTCACCCTAGATGCACACACAAGATATTCCCTCGGAAGTCCAGCATAATCAAACCAAGGAACTGGATTCGGTGAAGTTTGAATGGTTTTGTACCAGATGCCTTTTGACTGAACATTTATCAAAACGTTTTTTCTAAACATCCATACAGTATTGTCTCATGGTAGGTAAATGTTCAGAGGCATAAGGAGGGCACAAAACAAAACATGAAATAATTGATTTTAAAATAAATTGAATACTATTTAATAAGAAATTTACTTACCGATGAAAGGAAACTTTTTTCTTTGGAGGACCTAAATTTGTGACGTGTTTCTCCTTGACGTGCAGCTCAAAACTGCACAAATAGGCATTTTTCTGCAGAGCGTTTTAGGTAAGATGCAATAAGCTGTCATACGCGGACTAAAGAAGACAATTTTAAATGAAGTAAATTTTACTTCAGTTGGACACGAAAAGACATTCATAGGCTGTGTCTATCTTGATCCATGGTCTGTGGTTGACTAGAAAAAGCATTTGGAAACACACAATTTGTCTGCCCGAAAGCTTCTTTAGCCCAACGCTATACAAGTGTTGAGTTGAAGAAGCATTCGGAAACACTCTGCCCAATTTGTCTGCCCGTAAGCTTTTTTAGCCCAACCCTATACAAGTGTTAAGTCGAAGAAGCATTCGGAAACACTCTGCACAATTTGTCTGTCCGAAAGCTTTAGCCCAACGCTATACAAGTGTTGAGTCGAAGAAGCATTCGGAAACACTCTGCACAATTTGTCTGTCCGAAAGCTTTAGCCCAACGCTATACAAGTGTTGAGTCGAAGAAGCATTCGGAAACACTCTGCACAATTTGTCTGTCCAAAAGCTTTAGCCCAACGCTATACAAGTGTTGAGTCGAAGAAGCATTCGGAAACACTCTGCACAATTTGTCTGTCCGAAAGCTTTAGCCCAACGCTATACAAGTGTTGAGTCGAAGAAGCATTCGGAAACACTCTGCACAATTTGTCTGTCCGAAAGCTTTAGCCCAACGCTATACAAGTGTTGAGTCGAAGAAGCATTCGGAAACACGCTTTAGCGGCGGCGAAAATTGATTAGCCTACTAACAGGCCTCGCGAAAAACTGAAGCCCAGGGCCTCGCAATGGTTAAGACTAGTCTTCGACCGTTGGAATTTTTTATTGAACACCCGAATCTATATTTTCTATCTACACATACGCATTGCGCTGTATTGTACATGCACCATGGAGACGAATTCAGAAGCGCAGCGAGTGGTCTGCCTTATCAGCGTTTTCGTCCCCATATTTATTTGAGAATTTCGGAGAACTTTCAATTTTTCTATCTTTTTACAAAAGACAAATTATTTTTATTTATTTATTGTAAGTGTTTAAGCATAAATCAATCTTCATATATGTGTATTTTTTATTTTTTAACTCATTCGTATGCGCAAGAAATCCGACGACGTATTGACTTATATTTTCTTCAAAGTTTAACCTTTTTAACTAAGTTTTTGAATAAATAATTTTTTTTTTTATTAAAATCTTCTCATTCTCTTTTTAGTATTTTCCTTTGTCTTTATTTCTCTGTAATTTACACAACTTCATGTTTTAAATTCCGTGTAAACAACAATGACATGAACGTCGCACACCGCAAAAAATCGAAACACGTCTCAGGTTATTTGGAATTAAACAAACTATTACAATAAAATTCAATAAATTGTCGAATTCACTTTTTTAATACTTAAATAAACTTCAATTTAACATACCTTAACATATTGTTACTAAGATAGTTTGGCTTCAATCAGCTCCGAAAAAGCAGTCAAAATCATTAAAACTAAGGACTGGGCCCTTAAGGCGGCCGCCGGGCATAGGTACTGCTGTTGTATCACCCAGTCGGGATTTTCTTTAATGCAATTTTTTTTAAATAAACAAAGTTGATGTATGTGTTCCTTGCAGCCGCAACTCCCACCCGGAGCCGCGCTGGCCCGACGAGGTGGTGGTGGAGCCCGGCGTGCTCACGGTGCCCTACATCCCCTACCCGCCGCCGCTCTACCCCATCCCCTACTACCCCGTGGACTCCGACCCCGGTGAGATTACTACATTACAACCACGTACAAAAAGTTGACAATTAAATCATTTGTAATCTGTGTTATGGGCCAATCCCATAGTAAATTAAGTTTCAGAGTTTTCGCAATATGACAATGTCGACAAACTTTATTATTGTGCTATACAGAGTGACTTTAACCACTAACCAAATGTTTGGATCAAATTCAGTCCATGATACTGAAATATATAAAAACTCTCCTTATGTCAACATCATCAGGTCTTTGTTTAGTCTCCACTGCAGGAGCACGACCCTCTCTGTACTACCAGAGCCATATATTAGCCAGAGCAGTCAGAGGATTTGGCCTACACTCTCCACGCTGGCCAGATGGGTTGGAGAGGTCTCATTGATGTTTATAAGCTTTGTTTAGTTTGTGTTTCCTAAGTCGCCTTCTACGACATCTACGGGAAAACTTGGTGATATTATTCTACTCTGCCGGGAACCACGCAGCACTCCACCACGGGAAGTCTTGGAGTTGTTAAGCATAGACTCTAGAGTCGCTATGCCAAGACGATAGAAATCGTTTAAGTCTGTCTGAAATGAGGCTGAACGACCCAACAATAACATTGTGGTCTTTTCGTTCCAGCAATGATGGGCATGATGGGGGGCATGGGCTACGTGGGCTACGAGGAGGGGGTGGAGTACGGCGCCCCTCTTCAGTACTACCCGCCGCCACACTACGCGCACCACAACCACAACCCGCCGCCGCACCACGAACACAAGTAGAGGGGGGAATGGAAAAAATAACCAATTGATATGCATTGACTTGGAATTGTCTATAAAGCCTTCTTCGGGTTAAACAGATGTCATCGAGAAAATGTGAAATTATAAACTTACAGCTCAAGGGTAGTGATAAAAAATATTCTTTTCGCATATTTTTCGACCTCACCGTCTCAATCCGTTCGGACGATTAATTCCCTCAGTCTGAGGAGGATATTTGTTACACCAGTTTTTTTTGTGGTTTACAAATTTTGTAAAAGGAAAACTGAATATTGCAACACGGCAATAGTAGAGAAAGATTTAATCGTATATTTATCACCGTCGACTTATGGCAAATTCCTGCTATTTGAGACATTTCACTGCCCTAAGTGTAGAAGGTAAATAATTTATAATTTTTTCTCATTTGTAACTCAATGCATATCAGTGTCATCTTTCTACACGTAACGACTCCCACTGAATTTTTATTTTAACCTATAATTTCCACGTTAAATTGTCTTACTCCATTTAGCTAAGCTAAACTAGTTTTAACCGCGTCAATTATTTTAACAGGTTTAGTTCTAAAGTATTTAAGTTGTAACCTAGTAGATTTAGGCTTAATGTTAAGCGAACATTCCAATATTCAGTGGTTAAGTCGTGCGTGTGAATTGTAAGTTTATTGGCTGACAATTTCCATACTTTGAACTTTGAAAAACTATTTGAAAGTTCACTTTTTTGATTTGCCAGTAATTTCTCAAGAAAAAAAATACTGAAATGTCTGACAACATTTATTGAAACTTAGATTTTTTGGAAGCTAATTTTGGGATTTTTTGGAAGCAAATTTTTAGGCTAATGTCGTTCGTCAGTCGGTTCGTCGGATAGGTCGTGCATTTTTATGGCAACGACAAGCTTGCTAGTTCCCGCCAAAAAAACTACTTTTGGAAATAGATCTCTGAATTTTCCACCTTCCCTCCCTCGCGTTATTGATTCCATAGTAAAAGTGGTTCATATCAAGTTCGAAATTTGGCAGACGTTCAAGGCGTTCGTTAAACTCTGTCAGATGCCTTTAGGCAACTTGATAAGTGTTGGCAACTTAAACAGAAAATAACAAAACATTGATGTATGTTGATTCTCTTTCGGCTTGACGTTTAGATAAATCAATGTAAAATATAAAAATTGTATAATTGTCAGCCAATAAACGGGTGCCAAGCGTTCCACACGGCACCGAACCTTCGACCAAATGGAACAACGACCTTGCTCAACGAAAACGGTATATGATAATAAGTCGCGCCGGCGACACATTTTTGACGTCTTTTGGCCGTCGGCGTGGCCGAGGCTCACTGCATATTCGCTACTACCTCGGGGGGAATTCTAAAAAAAAATAGTTAACGCCAGCAAACTATAATGCTATAGATTCAAAATCCACCGCAGAAAATGGCCCCATCAAAAGTACATTGTAGGCGGTAGGTACCTACTTAAAACTACATCTCTTTTACTGCCCATACTGATGTTACTTACGCCAATTGCTGGACCAATTAGCGGCAGCTGTATGACGCTGCGTCATAACAGACATTAACCCCCCCTTCCACAGTTCTTTTTTGTCAAGGAACCATTATTTTTATGTCAATGTCAATAAGGTGGAAATTCGCCTGTATTCTACTGGCCCCATGGGGCCGGTTCGTTACATTTGATGCTGCGTCATGCGACAGTCATATATAAACTTCGTGGGTTTATTTTGCACGATGAATAATTTTTGAAGTTACTCTTCCACACAGTATAATAGTTTGCTGGTCAATATATTTTCATTGTAGGGCGGAAAAGCCCACTTGATACACTAGATGTCGCTACGGGAACCTTCGTGAGTGTAGTTGTTATGAAAACGAAAATCTGGGTAACAAAACATAACTTAGTTGCTCAGAAAATCAAGAAAAATAGAGATAGAAGCATATAAAAGCGCAGTCACGCATTCTTAATCAATATTATACGAAGCGACAGATTTTTTGTAAAACTAGCAACTTATCAGACAATTTAAGCGTAAAAAATCTTACCCAGAATCGTCAAATAGCTGCCTGCGTTAAGTGCCGATTCACACTGGACCGGCAGCGGCTGGCAGCGCACTTCAATGTCAAACCATATTTACCGTTATTTCTATCTAAGAAATGCATAGAAAAGCTTAAGAAGCTTGGCTGCTTGTAGAAGCTTAGTGTCATTGGCAGCAGCGAGGTTTTTCTTTAGCTTATGCTTTGCCTAGATAGAAATAAAAGTGAATATGGTTTGACAATGAAAGTGATAGTGAGGACAATAAAAGTTGCGCTAATAGACGTCAAGTAGGTAACGATACAGTAGTCTGGAACTCAAGTGGTAATAGCGAATGTGTAGCCAGCTTTTTTCCTGCGCTGCGTGTGGACATCCATGTCAATTATCCCGGCAATAACTTGTTTATTTACAAAAGATTTCTTATACCTTAAATTCCGCGAGTTATACCCGTGTGTTGGACGAAGAAAACTTTTCGCACGCGGCGCAGTGCGTTTCGGTTGTTATTTGTACGGGAGATCGGAATGGACAGAGTGTAATCACGAGAAGTTTATAGAGTGGATAATATGCCCTACTGAATTTATAAGTCGATTAAATTTTTCAATTGCATTTTACCGAATATCGAATTATTAATGTACCTTTTAAGTTTATTATTAGTTAATTTTGTTTTTTTTACGTCAGTACTGTTTTAATTGCAAAATAGCTATTATATAATATTTTTCAGTGTTCTAAGTCTAAGCCTTGGTCGTGCCGTAACTTAAGTAGTTAAAACAAGGCATACTTATTTTTTTTAAAGACAAAAAAGCGTCTTGTGGTCTGACTTCAAAACATAATTGTCGAGTATTATTTTAAATCATCTGGTATTATCAATTCTATTTCTTATATTTATAAATGAAAACACTCTGTCCATTTGTATCCCTTGCGATTTTAATGTGTGTATAGACATTGGCGTTAGCTGTTGTCGACATTGTAAATTTGTCTGTAACTTGTACTTAAGGATCGAGGACAGTAGTGTGGACTAGGAGAGAGATCGGGTCGACCGAGGACATCCCGCACCCTACAGTTGCATTTTTAATTCGAGCGAGTAATCTCTTTAAACTAAGTTCGCTAAGTCCTCCAGAGATATGGTATAGCGGACATTCTTCGGCGATATGTTGTAATGTCTCGGTCAATAGTTCCACAGTGTGGTCAGATCGGTGTCGTAATACGCAACTAAAAGCCGGTTACTCAGGACAAGAGACTTGCCGCATTCAATTAAAGGGCGTGTTCACACCAAACGTATAGTCCGCCGCCGACTGTGAGCATGCTCACTGTTAGTATTGTCGGTTCGGTTCGGTCGGTGTGAACGAGAAGTTAAATATATATGGAAAAGCGATTACTGCGTAACGCGCGCTCAGTGTCGGCGGCGGACTATACGTTTGGTGTGAACACACCCAAATTGAAGCATAGATGACTTGCATGGCCTTAAAACGTCAACCATACAAATCATTTATTGCTTCAAGTAAATTTCGAACAGGCAATAAACTTACACTGCGTAAATGGGCCTCAAATATCCATCCCCATTGATAGAAATGCAATAATGAATAAAATACCTATTAGACAGGTAAAGTCAAAGTATATTTTTTTTATTTAATGCAGGATAATTTTTTTGTAACACATAAGCTAGAAAATATATCATCTGTTTATGTCAATGTTCAGAGGCACGATGCTGGAGGGTTGCATAATTTATCAGGTCAGTCTCTGAAAAGTAACGTCTTGAATGGTATTGTGCTCAAAGATTTTGATAATAACGAGACATTATGATTGTATTTGCACAATAAGAGATAAACGCCGGTTATTACAATTTAAACATATACTGTTCCAAATACTTAAAAAAAGTTTTAGACGCGTAATTTATATAAAATCAATAAATAATATACCAATGAAAAAACAAAGTGGTAGCTCAGTTGTTCGAATTAAAAATGCAACTTTAGTTTGGAGCAAACGCTCTGTGATCGATTTCGACTGAGAAACGGTGCCCCAACATTTACAGCGAGTTATTTTCCAAATTTTAATTCCTAAGTGTTCATTGGTGCTGCGAAATTGTCGAGGTTGACAGGGTTCTAAATATTTTTGTATGGATCGGCATTATACATTGGGTAGGTGTAGGCGATGTGTATCATTCCTTAGTGGTAAGCCAATAACGTAGGTTGTACGTCGCAGGTTAGGTTCTGTTCTATAAGTTTGCCGCTTGGGTTGCCGCACTTGCTTTCGCATAGAACGCAGACCGCACAGTCTAACGCACTGACCACAGACCGCACTATAGGCTAACGCGCAGGCCGCAAGACTGCCTACTATTATTGCATTAAAAGTTCAAATAAAATTTTTTTGACTAACTAAGAAAAAAGTCGAATTAATAAAAGAAACTGTATTTTAGTTTTTTTTTTTAAATTACATTACTCGCCAGTTTGATAAACAGTACAGTAATTACAAAATTTCGTTAATTGATTACTTATATATAGCTAATTCCAATTAGCGTGTCAAAAACATTGACCCATGTATACCGGTCTCTGTTACTCGCGCACGTTTTGTAGTGTTACCTCGCTCACACAGTACAATATTGGGTCCACTGTTTTAACTTAGAGGTAACACCAGCAAGTCAGAAACATGAAACCTCTGTATATACACTGAAACATGCGTTTCCGAGTGCGGCAACCCCACCGGCCAATTTCGGCTTACTTTAGTTTAGTTAGCGTAAGTCTGTACCTTCTCTCCATAAGGCTCACGTAGGTTTACTTTAGTCAGATCTCAGTTTTATTCACGTTAGAATCTCCAGCAGTCATCGAAAATTAAGGGTCCTACATTGATCTCATCATTGATTCGACAAATTGGTGCTTGGGTAGTCATAGAGATAACTGCAACATGGCGATTGGTGCACGAGATAGAGCATCTGAAGCGTTTTTCACACGGTAAACCTAGTCTATGCATTTACTACGATAAGTCCATCTCAACATGCGCAAACTGGAGCCGAGACATCGTGGAATGTATAGTATGTATGTATTATTAACGTTTAGATCGTATTTTAAGGATATTAAAGTCAATTTTTCGGTTGTCTACTAGCAGAGGCCGGCCGTGGTATTCGCCCCCGTATTTTCGTCTAAAAGCGAATACCGCCCCGGAGCCCGCGCGCCCAACGGAACGTATTTTTGGAATGTTTAAAATTGTTTGGCTGTGATTCGATTATAACAAAGAGCTTGAACTTAGAATGGGCAGATTTTCTTCTATTTGGCGCTCAAAAACCTGTTTTTAGCCAGAAATCTTGTAGACGTATTGTACCCATGTTTTGTGGAGTATAAATTTATACTTATATAACTAGTCCGACCACTCGGGTCGCATGACTTGGTAACTATTAATCCGCCCATGAATTTTGATCCCTACTTTAATATTCCTGCGTATATATATATGAGTATATATTACCACATATAAGTATATATTTAACGTAACTACTACGTAACGTAAATCTGATTGTTTGTACAGAGCGTTGTTTAAAAAACAATTGATAAAAATGAAAAAAAAAGTAAGTGTACTCTTTCTATAGTTATATGTGTGATGTTTAAATGTAAAGTCATTTTTGATGTTTCAGTATTAGTTTTAAATCACTACGAGTAGACTTTATGTTAGTCGTTAATTAATGTTTACGTACCCATTAGTGTAGAATTAATTTTTTTTTAAGAATACCATCGGTTACTTTTGCTCTGGTCCGCAGGTGCGCCGCCATTTTATTTACGTCAGTACCGTATTCTGTGCCAATTTGTACTAATTTTGTTTAACTCGAAAATGGCAGTCGATTAGACCTATGTACTAATAAAACAGCTGCCAAAGAACAAAATCGTTGTTGTCATATCAGTTTTTTACAATATAATAACTACAATAATTGTGTTGTGAATATACTATATGGATAGATGTACGTGTTTACTATATGGTTGTACAGAGCTCAAAGTTAGCGTGATGTCCGCCTTTGAGATGTTATTTGTATTTTTTTCCAAATTCCATCAAATAAAAGTCAACTGATTTTTCATGAGTTGTTTTTATTGCTTAGAATAAGATTGATGTTTTAGAAGTCTTGTATAGCAATTCTTTTTAATATTTTCTACTACACATTGAATAAGTACATGTATTAAATAGATTTGCATAAAAAAATAATTAGGTACCTATGTTTTAAAATAGTTTGTTAATCCATGGAAAAAACTGCTAACTACCCAAAAAAGTATTGACCACAAAGATTTCATTTATATATAAGTCGACCAGTTTCTTTTTTTGATACTTGAGTTTTGATCAACGCCCTCTATTGGTACTCTAGGGGCTACCGTCATCTTCTAGATCTACAGTCACTAGCACATCCAAGTATTCAAATATATCGACTCTGTTACCGTTGGACAAAGTTGCGTGAAGCGTAACTTACTAAATATAGCTAAGAGCTAAATACTCTTAAATGCAAGTTAACTTAAATCATAAGCTGTCTGTCTGTCTAGCAGTATCGAAACAGGGTCATCTTGACATTAGAATTTATTAAGATACTTTGTGAATTTGACTGTTAAGATAATTACATAGAATTTACTCACGCTTATAACTGAATGAAGAACTTGAGGATAACTAACTCCTTAGCAAAAACAAGGAAATTCCCTGCATTATAATCAGTTTTATCTCATGAATGCGTCGTCGAACAAACAGTGGGCTTTTGTATAGAGAGCGCGAGTACGATGTAGCAGAATACTTGTTTGAGACAACCGCCCTCTGTACGGAGGGCATCGCTTGGTGACCATTGACCAGCCTACTTACAACTAGATAGCGGGCCCAGTGAATGGTAGGTACCAAATAGATGAGCCCCTGCGAAAATCTTGTTATTATTTCGCAATTTAGCCGTCGCAGTTTTTGCCGTTTTTTCTGCGCTTGCGCTTAGGAAGCAGCATTAAAGTTTTGGTTTTTATTAACAAATTTTGAAATTAAAACCAAAAAAAAATTATATTTTTTTTGTGATTCTGTTATACATGACTAATAAAAAAAAACAATTTTATTTAAAATTCTTTTTTTAATCTCCAATGGCTACTAATAATGTTTTGATAGTACGATCTACCTATTTCATAAAGTTTTAATATAATTCCTATAGTGTGAATTCGAACTTCATTAGCACACAATGTGCAACTGAACACTAGAAGTAATGCGTGTGTGCAAATGCATGTCACAAAGATGTCTAGAAATAACTTTGCTTTAATTAATGTAACCGGGGCTAAGCAAGGTTCAATCGAGTCGAGCCTAGCGTTTGTGATCTTATTAATTTCGAATATTACATAACTGAGCCAGTTGATATTCGAAATTATTTTAAATACTTTGTTTTATAGGAAGGGCCCATCTCTAAACACCGTCTTCGCTACGCACAAGAGATGTCTGTTATCTTCCCTATCAATACAATAGATCGGTTTCGCGACTTATCTGAATAAATGGCCGTAAAATTGGTCTTGTAACCGACGAAGTGCCGGTCTCAGCTCAGTTATTTATTCGTCGCGCGACACTGGCCAAGGAAGGTAGGTTGCATAACTAGTTTTTAGGTTATGTTTCTATTTTGTGTTTGCATTTCACGGTCAATGTTGTTAAGCGATTGTGTGACTGCTGAATGACTATGTTTGCGGTGTTTTATTATCAATATTTCGATTTTAGGTACGTAAGTACTTATTTTTTTGTTCAAAAAAGTTGCTTTAATGGATTATTTTTTTGTTTGAAAAGTTAAATTTATCAGAGCACGAGAGCATTAGTAATATAGTAATTATCTAAATAAACTTTTCGGCATTTGTTAAAGGAACGAGAATGTTGTAATCTAAAATGATTTTTGGCCAAAATTAATTTAATTTGAGTGTTAAAATGGTGGATTTGGCCATAGTTCTTAGTGGTGTCACAGAATACGTATTAGTACCTTACCTACAGGTGGTATCAAGGATGGTGACCACCTAAAGTTTACAATATCTTTGGCTCCTCCAAACACAGAATCTTGGTCCCGCCCGACTGTAAGCATATTAGAAGGCAATCTTCAAGTTACTCGTTATACTTATATTAGGTAGCACTAGTCACGGGCCACTTACACAAACGAGAACGACAAGTGGTAAAATAAATCGTAATGCCCTGGTAGTCGTAAAGATAGTCTTTTTAATGCTACTGTGACTGTGTGATAAATAAAACCTGTTATCAAAACAGACGGTTAGATAAATGATTAGTGGGTACCACAGGTAGGTACTTAAATAAATTGAGCCGTCAGTGCACTTCAATGTAGGTAGGTACATGGTTACATAGTAAAGTTGTTGTAATCAATTCAAATTTAATGCCTACTAAAAAGGCATAAAGAACTTTATTAGGTAGGTTTATAGATACAGGTTGATTATGAACCTCCTATATATAGAGCTACATACATATATTCAAGGAAAGTTATTGTATGCGAAATAGAAAATATATAGTCTGTTATATTATTTCATAATGAAAACCAAAGATATCAGCCGACAAATGTATTCAAAAATATTCAATTTGAATATCACCGCCGTCTACCGGACGACTGGCAGGCGGCAACTAGGTAGGTATATGTGTAACTGATATACATAAGGAGTGCAGATTTTTATGAATACAGCGGTTGGATATTTTTATAAGTAATTATCAGGTCTTTTTTAATCCCACTGCAGGAGCACGACCCTCTGTACTACCAGAGCCGTACTTGGCCAGAATAGTCAGAGGATTTGGCCTACACTCCACGCTGGCCAGAAGAGGTCTCATTCATGTTTATCTCATTGTGTAAGCTTTGTTTAGCTTGGTTTCCTAAGTCGCCTTCTACGATATCCACGGGTAGACTTGGAGTCAGCGAGATACAATGTAGTTACGTTCCTTGGAGTGGTCCTATTCTACTCTGCTGAGAACCACACGGCAAACAGCGCGGTTGGATAATATTCTCATAGTAACAGTAATATGTATGCCAACTTTAATTACATTTTTAATTTCTCATAACAGCTGTATTTTTATGACTTGAAAAATATTACGAAATTAAATACAGTGGAATAAAAATATCCCATAATATTTTTACGTATTTAATTCGAAAGAATGCTGTTTCGTTTCCTAAGCGTATTTTTAGGAATAACATTAGGCGTGGACATTCAGGTAGGTAACTTCGGTCACACACATCACTGTTGTCTGATGCTGATGGTACCGAAGCTCCAGAAAAGCTTTAACCTTGCAGGTTAAAGCTTAAAGCAGTTTGTTAAGTGGTCTGTATAGTTTAGTAAAATATTATTCTGAATGAAATAATTTTTTATGAAACCTTTTTTTAAATATTAATTAAAAATAAAATGCCTTGGTCAGGGCCTGGATAGTTTCTTTTAGTTATCTTGGTTTCCGTGTTGAACCATACGGTGATTGGTGCAATTGCATACCAGACTAGGCCCTGAATCAGGGCCGGATTAACCGTGTCGGGCCCTTAAGAATTTAATTCATGGCTGGAGGCTCCTAGGCCGCCGTTTAACCCTAATTGGGGGCTATAGACCTAGCGCCGGCCCTAGTCCTTTATCAGGGGAGAGCTGGTTGTGGGCCCTTAACAAGCTGGATTGGCGTCCCCATAAAAAGGATCGGGTCTTGCCTCAGCCGTTGGGCCCTAGGCAGTTGCCTACTCTGCCTAATTAATCAATAAATAATAATAATAAAAAAATGCAGAAAGGTAAGTAACCTTAATCCTTGTACTGGGTGGCGCAAAAGTACTGGCACTAAAGAAAATACTTTTATTTTTTTTATATGACATTTTCTGTCATTCTGTTGTTGAAAATTGTGTAGTGAACAAATGTAAAATACACTGAAAATAAACATGGACCGTTTTACTCCCCAAGAACGTGGAATAATTGTGTCAATGTTCTTACGGAATAATTCATCAGTGATAAGAACACAACGTGAATTTCGTCGACGATTTCACCACCGTCCGGCACCGATTGGTCGCACAATTCGACGCTTTGCCACACGCCTTGAAGCAACTGGCTCAACATTGGATAGACCTAAGTCTGGGAGACCAAGAACAGGCCGTTCAGCTGAAAATATCGATGCTGTGCGCGAAGATGTGGAAGAGTGTCCAGAAACATCAACGAGGCGACGTGCCACGCAATTGGGCATTTCCAGACGGACCCTGCAGCGTATTTTGGTGAAAGACTTAAAGATGTTCCCGTATAAAACTCAAATGACTCATCAGCTGCTGCCTGCTGACCACCGAGCTCGTCTAGATTACTGCCAGCGCGTCATAAACCTCAACCTTGAAGAGGATGATTTTCCTTCAAAATTGGTTATGAGTGACGAAGCGCATTTCCATCTCTCAGGGCATGTCAATAAGCAGAATACTCGGTTCTGGGGCACTGATAATCCGCGCATTATTCAAGAAACACCTCTACACCCACTAAAAGTTACTGTATGGTGTGGCATCTGTGTTGACAGAGTGATCGGACCCTATTTTTTCGAAGACGCTGGAGGCAATGCGATAACTGTCACTGGAGAACGCTACAGAACCATGTTACGAGAGTTTTTGATACCCAGTTTGGACGAATTGGGGCTGGAGCACATCTGGTTTCAACAAGACGGCGCTACGGCACACACAGCGCGCGACACTATGGACTTAGTGAGGGACGCTTTTCCAGGCCGAGTTATCTCTCGTTTTGGCGATTTGCCTTGGCCTGCAAGATCACCCGATCTGACCAGTCCAGACTTCTTTCTTTGGGGTTTTTTGAAATCTCGGGTGTATGTGAACAAGCCACAGACTCTCGCAGCTCTAAAAGAAAACATTCGTCAAGAAATAACGAACATATCGCAGGAAGTGTTACGGCAAGTTATGCAAAATGTCATAAATAGGGCTCAAATGTGTATCAACTCTGGAGGTCACCATTTAAAAGACATCATCTTTAAATCCTAATGGTACGAAATTTAATGGCACAAATATACATTTAAAAAAACCTAAATCTAGTTTTCTAATTTAGAAAAAATGTTATAGCTGAACCAAATAGGGTCTTTACTTTTGCGCCACCCAGTACTTACATAGTGTATAAAAACTTAATCCGGCCATGCCTTGAGTGCGTTGCCTGCATGCGGGCGATGTATCAACATGTCCAATTGTTTCCACCAGCCATTGTCGTGCGCTTGTTTTGATTACGTTATCTGTGAGTGAGATGATAAGTGACCGTCGTTAAGGCCAGATACTACTTGATGTCCAAAGGGTATTTATTTAGATTGATAGATAACTGTAAACACGAGCGTCGAATGCACTTAGAAACTCTTCGATTCACACGAAATTGAAATCCCATGTAGGTTTGGATTGGATCCAGGAGAGGGCGACGGAACGCGGCAGCACGGCCGTTCTGTCGCCCTCTCTTGCTCTAGCATATTACTGTTCTGAGCGACAAAAAAGGATAGCAGCATAGGAAAGTGCTGTTCTGTGCTGATAGATGAGATCCAACCCTCATGCAAGATAATTGACAGCGCACCCTGGGTTATCTATCTCTCGAATGAACATTACTTCATAAAATACTCGACAGTCGTCCGATAGTGTCATCTCATTTATACAGGTATTAAGTATACAAGTTATTATAAATCGATAAAAAAATTTCATACTCCCATATAAAATATCAATATGTCTATATATATATAATAACATAAAATGTTTGGTATATTTTGCATAACTAATGTTAAGAAATATAACTAACTGTACCTTCTTGAGTGTAAAATGTAATATGGATTCTGAAAGTCTGAAATAAATGATTATTATTATTATGTTCTCTCAAGGTTTATCCTCCACGGGACGTATCCCGGACCTGTGAGGCTTGCATGGGGACACAGGTCCAACATGTAGAGGCCTTGTGAGAGATTTGCTATAGTTTGTAATGGAGCACTCACTAGGGCATGACAGTAAGAACACTATGACAATGTTCTCACTGACAATTCCCAGTAGGTGCAGGACTATTGAGGACTAATTGAAAAAACTACATTAGAACTAATGGGATGAAATGCTAGTGGATTGGAACATGGGCTATGGGAAGGTCTATGGCACCTGCCTGACCAATGTTTAGTAACACGGATAAAATAGGCAGGTGGTGACTCGCCGCCTCAGTCAATGGGCCCCCTAAAAAAGGCTGCACGATAAAGTGCAGCAAGGAGGGCAACACTAGTTGAGTGGCTGAAGGGTGGAGAGGTGTCACTGGGCTTTAAACAACCATCATTTGCTCCCAGGGTCCCATCAGGTACGCCCAATCACCACTGACGTTTCACATCCACCCTACGAGCTATAGCTCTCGCGACTCCACTCTGGCCGGCCAATTAAGGCAAGACAGAGGTAGGGGTTCCTGTGACCTCATCGGTTTCCACTCTGTCCCACCAACAAAGGCAAGTCGGAGACGAGGAACAGGGGCCTCCCCTAGGAGCACTCAGGTCTGTGGGATCGCTACTCCCCAACAGCTCGCCACAAGCTGCCCTGCGGGTTTATTATTATTATTATATAAAATCCGTATGGCTGAGCGCCGATTTTTATGGGAGGACGAAAAATTTTTATCGATTTTTAATAACTTTTTTATAGAAAGTTCCTATTTCAGTATCATGGACTAAATTTGCTCCAAAAATTTAGCAGGTGGATAAAAAGTCAGGTATGTCAAACCAAATTAGACCCAAAGAAATTAAAATCAATCTAGAATGACTACAAGTAACAATCTCAAAAAAACAAAATTCAAAATTAAACTTAATGCGACGTCCATAAAGTTTATATTTCCATAACGCTTATGATCAAATACCTAACGTTCCGAAAAATCATACCTAAAGTTGTAGGCGTCCCTTTCCCGTAAACTGACAGTGCAATGGAATAGATAGGGACACCTACAACTTTAGGTATCTGTTTTGGGAACGGCTTTGCCATTTCGTAGGCCTTCTTTAGACCTTAGACTTAATTTATGTAATAGTCATCGTCGATTGACTGAAAGGATTCCTTTCGGCCGCGTACGAAACTGTAGTTTCGTAACCAGTCACGGTAGAAGAAAAAAAAACATCTTAAGATACAGTTACTAAAACAATACATTTTATTTTATTGCTACAATCGAGAACGAGATATCGTTGTATTGGTTTTGGCATGGACTCATTATGGGAAAAATAATACTTTAATAACAAAATAGGCGGATTTTTAGTCAACAAGATATTTTTTTGAATATTCTACAAATTCTTGGTTTGTTTTTCATGCATGTGTTCACCACCGTTCGTGTTGCAGATGTCTTACAAAGTGCAGAAGATCACCGACCCTCTGGTGCTGGGCGAGGGCCCGCACTGGGATGCCCGCACGCAGGCGCTCTACTTCGTGAGCATCAACCAGCACACCATCCACAAGTATGTGCTGGCCACCGGCGAGCACACGCAGACTAAGCTTAGTAAGTATACGGGTTAGCCCCGGACTTTTTTAGTGAATCTAGTTCTTTCTAAAAATTCATAAATGTTTAATTCTATAAATTGAGTGTCTTGAACTATGTCGACTTTGTCTATTATGGTTGATGTCCAACAATGTATCTGATTATTTTGCAGTCGATTGAAAAAGTATGAACTTAGTCTTATTGTGATTTAGTTTAAGTTTATTTTTACTAATATAAATAATTTCAAATAAAAAATAATAATAATACAATTAAAAAATACAATCTGCACTATATTTCTAACCCACCCCTTGACATTTCTGCTGCAAAGGTGCTCAATATACTAGCTGCGTTACCGCGCTGAATGGCAATGGCCAACCTTTGCATCAGAAATGAGCCTGAGCGGGAGTCACCATTCTTTTCCCTTATTCTGTGCCCTAACTCTCGGATTAGACGCTTGGCGTCTGTACCCCAACATCCCATGGTTTCTACGGCTATGTTTAAGTTTATTGGCAACAAACCAGTCAATTTAATAATGTGTTAATTTTATGTTCAATATTTACGATGTTATTATCAGACACGACGGCATTAGTATCATCCGCGTATAATATTAATATTATGTCATTTTGTACGTTTAAGATGCATAACCAAGTTATTTGTAAATATAATAAACAGGATAGGTTCTAAAATAGATCCCTGCGGTACTCCCTTTTTTATTGAATGCAGTTTGAATTTGACTACGTCTTCATTGTTGTCTACCGGTTGTCTAGAGGAAGACTCCTTACAGAAACAAACAGACTCCAAAATTTCTTTAAAACACGACATACAGTAGCCAGCCACGTGCTCCCGATGCAGTGTCAAGCACTATGAATTAAAACACTATGAACACTATGAAACTAATTTGGTTCGTCATTGAAATATGACGACACTATCGGACTGTTGTATCATTTTATGGAGTCAGGAGCTCGGTGGCCCGGTGGGAGTACGCATTGCTAGCGCTTTCAGAAGTTAAGCAACCCCGAGCGTGGTCCTTACTTGGATGGGTGACCACAAAAATTGGCAGTACAAAAATTTCTCGAGCTCCTCCGTGCTTCGGAAGACACGTAAAGCCGTTGATCCCGGCTGTCATTATACAATGGCAGCCGGTATGTCAGATTTTTCAAGCTGCCTAAAGGCATCTGACATAGCTTGACGACTACCATACGTAGTCATCAAGCTATGTCAGATGCCTGACATACCAGTGTTGGCCATACATACACGAAAAACAACAAAACATCCATGTTACTCCAGTAACGATCCTATTTTTTAGGTGGCCGCGTGGGTTTCATTGTCCCCGTGGAAGGCAAGCCCGACCAGTTCGTGGTTGGGGTGGAGCGGAAGTTCCTCGTCATCGAGTGGGACGGGAAGAACGGCAGTGAAGCCAAGACTGTGCGCGAGCTGTTTGAAGTGGACCAGCAAACTCCAAAGAACAGGCTCAACGATGGCAAGGCCGACCCCAGGGGACGCTTATATGCAGGTAAGACACTTTTTAATATTTAGTGGGGGGCCAAAAAATCGTCATCACATCGACATCGACACTACCTTCTTTCGAACTAGTAGCTCCATCTAGCTACGACACAAAACCTAAATATTAAATTACGTTTCAAAATACAACGTGGAAGGGACATACCCGCATTATCAAACCACGGTCTATATTAGATCATTAAAGTATAATAAGATTAAAATAACAGCCAAAAAACAAAAATAATTTTCGGCATTTCCATACAAAAGTGTGCAGCTGGCTAGGCGATTTGTATGGAAATGCCGAAAATTATTTTTGTTTTTTAGCTGCATCTCTTTCCGTGCAGATCGTAAAACCTAAGGAATGGGCGAAAATGCGAATCATGTATGCTAGCAACTCATCACTATTTTAATTTCTTATTCCATCTTCTTGCCCACCATCACGCTAAAAGTGGGCTTTAGGTCTTGCGGCTCTGGGCTCTGTCTGCTTAGAGCCGCAAGAGCCAGAATGCTCTGTCTGCCCCATTAGGGATAAAGACGTGATAGTGTATAAGTAGTATATTTAGTGTAGGTATATTTTCCAGGCACCATGGGTCACGAAGACCCATTGGGCGTGTTCGTCCAAGAAGCTGGATCTCTGTTCCGTTTGGAGGGAGACAAGATCACCAAGCTGGACAGCCGCATCGGCATCTCCAACGGCCTGGCCTGGGACGAGAAAGCCAAGGCCATGTACTACGTAGACTCACTGGAGAAGAAAGTGAGGAGATACGACTGGGACGTCGAGACCGGTGACATTTGTAAGTAATAATGTTTTTCAAATGCCAAATCCTCTGGCTGCTCTGGCTAATACATGGCTCTGGTAGTACTGAGAGGGTCGTGCTCCTGCAGTGGAGACTAAAAAGGACCTGATGATGAATGTTTTGCAAAAAGTACAATTACATCGGGAATGCGTTCAGAGAAAGGATAATCATGTAAGTAATTAGGCCGCGTCCACAGATACGCGGCGCGCGACGCGTGACGCGTGACGCGCTGCGTGTCCGTGGACGCGGCCTTAGATAATTTTTGAATAAATTAATTTACAAAAAGTAATGAGTAATAAATGTTGACTTTTTTAAAATAAATATTAGGATTCTCTGCAGACCTTGGCAGCCATTTAGATCTCAATCCTTTAGTCGGATATTGAACTTGGCTCCCATTTTAACATTTATGTTTTTAGGCGGATAAATATTACGCAAGCAATGTATTTTGAATAAAAAAATATTTATTTTTCTCTCTTTGTACATTGTGTTATAAACTTATGTCTAGGCTTATTAAACTAACTTTTACAGCCAACATGCGCCACGTCTTTGATTGCGAGAAGAACGGTCTCTCCGGCGTTGGCGATGGCGCTACCATCGATGCCGACGGCAACATCTGGCTGGCTGTCTTCGGAGGCTCCTGTGTGGTCCAACTGAACCCTAACACGGGCAAAATCATTCAAAAACTAGACATCCCAGCTTTGCAAGTCACTTCGTGCACTTTCGGGGGCCCGAACTTGGATATCCTATTCGTCACCACTGCTAGTATGCCCATCAAGGAAGTACAGAAGCCACCCTGTGGATCGGTCTTCATGGTCACTGGCCTTGGGGCTAAGGGACACCCCAACATGAATTTCAAATTATAAGAAGTTATAAAATTTAACATGCACTGATTTGGTCCATCATTTTGATGCTTATAATTCGTTTGTGATGTCTTAAATTGAATTCATGTTTCTTTATTCGTGACTCTCGATATACTTGCACATAGTAAAATCGAGGAGCTCGGTGGGAGTACGCATAATATTGCTAGCGCTTTCGCAAGTTAAGCAATACCGGGCGTGGTCGGCACTTGGATGGGTGACCACAAGTGGTACAAAAATTTCTCAAGCTCTTTCGTGCTTCGGAAGGCATCTTAAGACGACTGTCGTTACTGTGTGTCATAAGGTTTAAACGCCTGAAAAAATCTGAAACTTGTATAGGCCACATATATACCTAGGTAGGTACATACGAAAAACAATAAGCATCGTAAAATCTATCCAGGTGAAAAAGTATACAAATTAAAATTAATGGCGTAGGGTCAATGACCTTCGTAGGGTGCATAAAACTAATTTCTTTTCGGCTTTGCTAACTGGTATTGATATACAGGCTGACCATTTATCCACCTGCTAAATTTTTGGAGCAAGTTCAGTCCATGATACTGAACAACTTTCTATAAAAAAAGTTATTAAATATCGATAAAAAATTTTCGACCTCCCATACGAATCAACGCTCAGCCAAACGGATTTTGTATGGGAGGACGAAAAATTTTTATTTATTTTTAATAACTTTTTTTATAGAAAGTTGTTTAGTATCATGGACTGAACTTGCTCCAAAAATTTTGCAGGTGGATAAAAAGTCAGCCTGTATAAAATGTTGATTTTACACGAAAAAGTTATAATAAATATAAATAAATATAAATATAAATATGTATAAGAGGACAAATCACACTAATTGAGCTAGCCCCAAAGTAAGTTTTAAACTTGTGTTATGGGATACTAACTCAATGATACTATATTTTATGATAAATACATATATAGATAAATACGAGTTTAGTGTATTATTTAGATATACAAATAACGTTTTAAACCGAGAGTTTATAAAAAAATGTTGCCTAGAAATAAAAACCAATGTTTCCTATTGAAATTTTGGGCCAACTAAGAAGTTGCATTTATTTATCAGTTTAACGACTTACCGACGTCTTCCTAATATAGCATTTAATGTATTTTTATAGAAACCACGAATATTATTACTATGGTAAATAAAACCGGCCAAGTGCGAGTTAAACTCGCGTGGAGAGGGTTCCGTAATTGATTGAATTCTTATAGGTTTTCCTGTAATCTACAAGCAATGAACTATATTTCGTATTTTTTTCAAAATTTTAAGCTCAGTAGTTTCGGAGATCAGGGGGGGGGAATGGTCAATTTTCGTCTTCTTTCATGAATAAAATAAAAAATAATTATTTTATAATTATAACAAAAATATATTTGAGATTCTCATAATGAGCCCTTTCATTTGATATATGACGCAGTAAGGTTTGCAAAACTTTTTTTTTTCAATTTCCTAATTTATCTCCCGAAAATGACCCTTATTTAAAAAAAAATATTTATTTACTTTGCATATGTCTTTGGGTCATAGGACACCATCCTACCAAATTTCACCTGATTCGGTCTAGTAGATTCGGAGCAAATTGGCTGTGACAGACAGACGCACGAGTGATCCTGTTCCGTTTTTTCATTTTTTGTACGGAACCCTAAAAATTTATAAAATGTTTACATTCATAAATTTAATTACAATAACTGCTTAGTTATTTATAAGTTGTTATTGAAATTAAATTTATAAATAAGTTGTTATTGTAAAAAGTTATTTTATCAATATAATCATGAATGTCATCTCATGAACGTCATCGTGTTTCTCTTTGAAAAGTGTAGATAAAACATCATTTACTGGTCTCGTGGGGACAATATAGGCTTGTGGACTGAAAAAGTATTTTACTATGGTAAAAATTGTGTACATTATTTAGTTCAAGTTGTTATTGAAATTGGGTGGAGTTATTTTATCAATATATCAGCAGTTGTATCATATCATCGTGTTTTTCTTTCAAAACGGACGATAAGTGTAGATTAAACATAATTTACTGGTCTCGTGGGACAATAATATAGGCTTCTTCTTCTTCTTATTTAAGGGCTTAGTGGCTCTTGTCGGTGGAGTATGCGCCAAACTTCTCGGTTCTTTGCCTTACTTTTTAGTGCTTGATACGACATAACCCCTGCTTTTTCTTTCAGTCGGTCTACATAGCTCTTTCTTGGTCGTCCTGGACCTCTTCTAATAGGCTTGTGGACTGAAAAAATATTATTGGCTCATCAGTTAAATGGAATGAAATACATTTATTTGGAAGCATACACGGTAAAAATATGATGTTACATATACCTCTAATGGGGCAGACATACCATTTTGGATATTGACCCAAAGGCCACTTTTAGTGAGATAGTCGGCAAGAAGATGGAAAAAGGAATCGATAAAGTGATGGGTTGCATCGCCTCGATCGGCGCGGGAAGAGAAGCAGAGTAGCAGGTAGCAGTACATTCTACGTTTTTTCTTTTTAACCGACTGTGCCAGAAGGAGGGTTATGTTTTTGAGTGTATGTATGTAAATTTCTTTGGCACGCTCTGCAGCCTAAACAGCTTGTTGGATTTTGGCTTGAGAGGTATTTTTAGATCGTCATAATTGTGAGTGAGTGACACAAGGGATATAAAAATTTAAAAACAAAATGGCGGATTTTTGGCGCCTAATGATGTGTTCAATTTTTTTTTAATTCAAAACCTATCGTGTCGGGTATCAAAAGTAAAGATAACTTATATAGGTTACTTGTACAATATGTTTAAATGTAATTTGGAATGAAAAATGCAATTAATTGAATTATCTTCCCTTCTCAGGGCTACTTTATATCTGGTTTCTTGATAATAATATATAAATATCTTGACAAAAAGTTTTCCGAACTAATGATAAGGTACTCATTTGTAATTTGTTTTTTGCGGAGGCAAGATAACCGGTAGTATCAGGCCTGTGTCACTCTCCGTTTAGGTAACGAAAATGTACCTACATTATTAGTATGCGCGCAGGCGGCCCCTCCGGGTGGTAAATTCAGTTATACGAATCGTTTGTAATAAGAATGAAATTGGTTTGCAATGTATGTCTAGGTATCTATACAAAAAGGTGAACCATATCGCTAGCCACATTGAGTAGATATTTCTTTGAACTTCTTCGCTGAGTGAGACTTATGTACGTTAGTATTATTTATTCTGTGGTAGTATACAGCCAAATAGAATAATTTTCTGACCTGGTCCACATGCTTAAGACATCGACTTGGCGCTTTATTTTACGATCTGTATAGTGATACCGGCTGATAAACTGATTACTACGTCAAATGAATCATGGCTAAAAACGTACCCCCTACGAGTTCACGATGATAAAACAATCGGTAGGTATGGTTTTAAATAATATCAAAACGCTTACATAATAATGATTAAGTTAAGTAATTATTACCAAACCTCTACCCCAAGTTGATCCCATGGTGAGGAGACTACGTGCCAGCTAAATATTTGTGACGTTCCACGGGTAAAGGTACCCTACCCGTATGGACGCTGGCACTTACAACATTGTGTTTATTCCAGCTAAGTTAATTGTACGAACGCAACTGCCTACGGGCTCAACAGCCGAATTCAGATATATTTTTTTAAGAGCCATTATCCCCGATTTCTTTGTTAGGGGCGCCAATCCCCCAAAACCAAGCATTTCTCAGGCACCCCGAACCTAGTTGTACCTATTACCTACCTAAACTAGCATTAAAAAGTATCCTGTGTATTGATTATCTAGTTACTATATCAAAGCTGTTTAAAAATGGTTTAATACCTCTACAAGAAGATGCTTTTTCAGTGCGCAAATTTTTATGCTGATTACATAAACATATCCAAGCAAAGAAAAGTTAAATTGGCACTGAAAAAACATCAAGCGTCAAGTATTGATTGCGTAATACTTACTTAATTGATAAGTAAAATGTAAACATTAAAATACCTACATAAGTATAGATAGTGAGGAGTGGGTTGCTCAAGTGTAAGGAGTGTAAGATGTCAATGGTTTTGGCTTTTGTACATTGCCACAGATAATATAACATTTGCGAAGGATATAAGTAGTGTGGGCAGGACGTTGTGAAACAAAGGTATTTCTGGAACTGCTTCTAGGAAAGGAAAGAACAAAAATAAAACCGTAAGTAGCAGCCCTCTATTTTTATGGGTTATTTTAAGCCAAATAAGTACTTAACCAATTAAATGGTATTTCTTTTAAATATTTGGTCAGCAACAAAAATAGAGAAAACCAAGAAGAGCATTTATAGATCAAGTAAAGGAAAAAGTTGACACCGTGTCGTGAGAACGTAGTTCTTAAATTATAGATAGATAGAATAAAAATAAGCAAATTAAATATTTTTACAGATTAAGTAATATGTTTTTGTCGGCCGTAAAAAATAAGCAGCAGCAACACCTAGCCAGATAAAAACATAACTAAATATATAAAATAGGTGTTTATTTATCAGATGTCATACAAAATAGAGAAGATCACTGAACCCCTGTACCTCGGCGAGGGTCCGCACTGGGACAACCGCACGCAGGCGCTCTACTTCACCGACATCAGCCACCACACCATCCACAAGTATGTGCTGGCTACTGGGGAGCACACGCAGACAAAACTTTGTAAGTAGCAGGCTGTCGTAGACAAGGATCAAGATTATAGATCTAGATTTTTTTATCTATGTAAAAAGACTACCATAGCCGAATGCGACAAATAATACGATAACGTGGGTCACCCTCACAAGAGCAAAAGAGATAGCGGTCAAAGTAACATGTGTCGAGTCTAGGTACAAGACGTGTCTGCCGGGCACGAACATCGTCATGCGGCTAGCAACCAATAACTTTTATGATTCCCTTATTCCGCCTTCACGCAAGTTAGCCTGTGGCCCTGTGCGGTAAGGCTTTTTGAGGCTCTGTCTACTAAGCGATAGACATGTTAGTGTAGTGTTGTATTTAGGACTTGGTTTTTCCCCAGACGGTCGCGTGAGTTTCATCATCCCCATAGAAGGCAAGCCGGACCAGTTCGTGGTCGGGGTGGAGCGGAAGTTCCTTGTCATCGAGTGGAACGGGAAGAACGGCAGTGAGGCCAAGATCGTGCGCGAGCTATTCGAGATTGATCAGGACCACCCTAGAAATAGGATGAATGATGGCAAGGTGGATCCCAGGGGAAGACTGTATGCAGGTAAATTTAATAACCTTCTTCTTGAACTTAGCGCGTTTCCTGTTGTATACTTAGCTGTGCTGCTTTGGAGCCCGGGATGCGCGCTTTTTAACTGAATACTGATTGAATTTGCTTTTAAAATACCTACCCTACATAAACTCCATTTATGTAAACAATCTTGACATGTGTTTTTGCAAATTACAAATTATTTTATAAATTACAAAATTAATTGTAATGTGTAAAGATATTTGTAAAGTTTATATTTAATTAAAAAGACATGTCAAGATTGTTTACGTTTATTTAAGACCGCAGGTCCCGATAGTACCTACTTAGAGCGATCTTAAATATTATCGATATGAATGAAATACTCACTTTGAAATAAAAACACAGCAAAGGACTCTAGTCATTATATTTTCAGAAAATGAAAAAATGTAAATGCGAACGTTGCCTCCAAATAACCGCTAAATCAGCTAGTACTTAGGTATTAAGGCCGTACCTAAATTTTCCGGGGTCCAGTGCTGCCCCCATTTTAAATAAATAATTTCAAAGAAAACGGAGACATTATTTAAAATTTTGCAACAATCAAATCCTAGATAACCCCTCAAAGTATTTTATGAAGTACTATTTACAGTTTAAAGTGAGAACGTTAAGCTTTACTATGCACATTTGCGAAAAACGGCCACTTTTGGCAAATGTGCGTAGTAAAGCTTAACGTTCTCATTATAAACTGTAAACAGTAGTTCATAAAATACTTTGAAAGATTATCTAGGATTTGATAGTTGCAAAATTTTAAATAATGTCTCCGTTTTCTGTGAAATGATTTATTTAAAATGGGGGCAGCACTGGACCCCGGAAAATTCAGGTACGGCCTTAAGGAAATACAATAAGTAAGCCCTTGTGGTGGCTTTGGATTAAGTATTATAAAATTGTATTAAACATGAGGTAGTCATCAATGTCTTACTTTTTATATAACTCGAAAACAAATACATTCTTTGTAAAACGTAAAAAACCTCAAAAACCAGAAACGCGTAAACAGCCTCATTGACCCGTCGCGATTCTTCCGCCCAGCATGGCTCGCTGTCTCGCTTCGGCTAGAGTAAATATGTGTGCGTGTAAGTGGGAGCAAAGTTTAGATTATCAGCATCAAGCGCCGTCTTAAATACTAACTAACAAATAAGGTAAGTATAGTTTCAAAATATTTGTTATTTATCTTATTTATTTATAGGCACGATGGGCCATGAAGAGCCAGTTGGCATATACGAGCCCAACGCGGGCTCGCTGTTCCGCGTAGATGGAGACAAGAAGGTCACCGAGGTGGCCAGTGGCATCGGCATCTCCAACGGCCTGGCCTGGGATGTGAAAGCCAAGGCCATGTACTACGTGGACTCTCTGGAGCTGAATGTCCGGAAGTATGACTGGGACATCGAGACCGGAGATGTTTGTAAGTGTATACATTTATTTTCACCATGTAGGTAGTTCCTGGCAGAGCAGAATCTCCACCCAAGTCTTCCTGTGGATGTCGTAGAAGGCGACTTATTAAACACAAGCTAAACAAAGCTTATAAACATCAATGAGACCTCTCCAACCCGTCTGGCCAGCGTGGAGAGTGTAGGCCAAATTCTCTGGCTGCTCCAAAGGCCACTTACACGTTAAGGTTGAAAAAGGGAATCAAAATAGGGGCTTGCTGCTAGCCGCATAGCGTATTGGCATGATTCAGATTCCCGTCAATTCCCTCGGCTTTGCATGACACGGGAAGAAAAGCGACGACGCTAACGCTGTCTTAACGACTTTTTTTCCTCAACCAGCAAAACGTAACATACTTATTACATACTTAGGTATTCCTAGCTTAAAAATAAAATAACAACATAGTACCTACTTAAGGCTCGCGTTACACTGAATTGGCAGTGATGCGATAGACATTATACTAAACTTTATGTACAACGTTATAAGATACGCTGCTAATTAAGTGCAGCACGAGCCTAAGTCAACAAAGTGGTTTTTCCCAGCGGAACCAGTTGAGAAGACAGGATTGTCTAATATGTAAATCTAAATTCTAAAATAAAGATTGTAAAAACTTTCAGCAAACAAGAGACACATCTTTGACTTAAAAAGGAACGGGCTATCTGGCTTCGGAGATGGCGCCACTATCGACACAGACGGAAACCTCTGGCTGGCTCTGTTCAAGGGTTCCTGCGTGGTCAAACTGGATCCCAACAGTGGGCAGCTCCTCCAGAAGGTGGACATCCCAGCTGAACAAGTCACGTCGTGCACTTTTGGGGGCCCGAACTTGGATATCTTATTCGTTACTACTGCTAGTATGCCTATCAATGGAGAACAGAAGTCACCTTGTGGGTGTGTCTTCATGGTAACTGGCCTTGGGGTTAAAGGGCATTGTAATATGAATTTCAAACTATAAGTGGATAGCAGAGGCTTCCTACGAATGAGTGTTGATAAATGAAAAAAAAATTCTTTTTAGAATCAGTTTACAGTTACGTGATTGTAAATTTATTCTCTTGAGTATAAAGTACCAAAAAATATTTTTTTTTTGTTTAATAAGTTTCATTTCCAATTGTTAGCATTTCCAAAATCTGCTATATTTTTATTTATACTGGCAACCCTAAATTGTAAGATAATTTGGAAGTGCAACATCGGCCAAGCTGTCAACTGTCAATTTTGACATTGTAAGAAATGCCGCGGTTTTGTAAAGAAAGTATAGATCTTTTTGTAAAGTGTTTTTACCCAGTGAAATACGAAATATACAAGATTTAAAGCATCCCCAGTTTTATTTAAAAGTATCTTGATAAAAAGTTAAGTAATAATAATGGCGTTTCTAACACAATATTATATTAATAAAACAAAGATATTAATATATATTATTTTAATACGTTTTGACATTGAAGGGAGAACCCTTTCCTCATCCCCAACCCCCAACCCTGGAAACTTGGTAGTGCACTCAGCGGCCGGGGCTGCGGCGCGCCGCGGTATATGCGCCGTTGTAACGTACATTTAGGACTAAATTATATTATGTATGTGACCCATATTATCCAATTTTACACTTTTGAATGACTTTTTCGGTTTTGCAAATAACCGTGCAGTTTAAACACCGAATTAATGAAAATCCTTAACTCTTAAATTAGTTATGTAGTAAGCAATCAATCAATATAATTGATAGAATCTGTGCTCTTAAGGGTTGGATCTCATCTATCAGCACGGAACAGCACTTTCCTATGCTGCTATCCTTTTCTGTCGCTCAGAAGCGTTATTTGCTAGAGCGAGGGAGAGCGATGGAACGCTTCAGCATCAGCCGTGCTGCAGTGTTCCGTCGCTCTCTCTCGCTCTAGCAAATTACTGTTCAGAGCGACAGAAAAGGATAGCAAAATAGGAACGTGCCGTTCCCGGCTGATAGATGAAACTTAACCCTAAAATTGATAGCATTGTACTGTATAACTAATTTAAGACGATACACGGAGTCCAGTGCTGCCTCCATTTGAAATAAATTCTTTGTTAGGAAACGGAGATATCATTTAAAATTTTAAGCTAGTAAAACCTAGATAACCAAAAGTGCCAAAAGAGGCCGTTTTTCGCAAAAATGCAAACTAAAGCTTAACGTTCTTACTTTAAACTGTCAACAGTGGTTCATAAAATAGTTTGAAGGGTTATTTAGGTTTTACTAGCTTAACATTTTAAATGATATCTCAGTTTCCTTACAAAAAAATTATTTCAAATGGGGGCAGCACTGGACTCCGTGTATCGTCTAAGGAGTTCAGACTTTTTATGAATATTAGCGGTAAGGATATAATAAAATCAAGAATATGAGTAAAAAAAAAGACAAATTGAAATAAACTATTTTTAATACATTTTGACATTCAAGTTCTCCCGTCCCCTGGCCCCCAGCCCCGTCAGCTTGAAGGTGCAGCCGGCGGGCGGCGGCTGCGGCGCGCCGCGGTCCACGCGCGCCGTCGTCACGTACAGCTCCGAGCAGGCCGGCCCGCCGAACGTGCACGACGTCACCTGCAGCGCGGGCAGCTTGATCTTGTCCAGCAGCGAGCCGGTGCGAGGGTCGATTTTTAATACCTAGAAGACATTTTCTTTCATTATTACATACATTAACGACCAACGTTGAAATGCGTCAAGGTCGTCGCGCCATCTCTTTGATCGAAGGAAATGGGAGAGACCTTTGCCCGTTAGTGGGACGAAATAAGTTACATACATACACTAAAGTGTAACTACACACATATTTATTATAACTGTTATATATAACCTAAGCGTACGCAGGAGGTATAAAGAAACCCCCCCGATATATAAAGTCTTTCATCCTTTTTAACTGACTTCAAAAAAGGAGGGGGTTATCATTTCGACTGTATGTTTTTTATGTATGTTTGTTACGCGATACCCGCACCCTTTTACATATTTCGTTTGACTGTAAGCGGGAGGTGGGAAATGAACGCAAGATGTAGATTTTATTGGTTTTTATGAATTATTCAAATGTTTTGTATCGAAAATGAAGAAGGCGGGGGGGGGGGGGGGGGGGACGACCTTCGGAATCACAATACTTATATTTTAGAGTAAAAATATTTTTTCCTCAATTTATATTCTCTTTGGAAGAAAAATAATTTTTAGATATCATTTATTTTATTAATTGATTTCTTTTTTAAATGGTATATTGATTTATTTTAAAATTTTAAGAAGGCGGGCACCTTGTGAAGTTACCGAACAAACCTACAAAAATGTTTTGACGCTTAGAATCACTTCAGGTCAAAGTTCTAGTGAACAAATATACATAAAGTTTCGACAGTTCTCTTCGTATTCCGCCTTAATGAATGTGCCTTCCAAAACACGGAGAGCGCGAGATATTTTTACCACATGCGGTCAAAATCCAAGGCGCACCACGCGCAGGGGTGCTGACCGTGGACACAGGTATGGCACTTCATAGAAGCGGAGTATCATTTACGCCTACACTACTACAAACGAAACTATACATCCGTGCACACGTCCGTTCGCCCGCTCACGCCCTTAAACAAGGCGGGGACAGGGAACGAGGACGCATATTGCAAGGGACCGCAGGAGATTCCATTCTGTATGTAATACTCTTATTAATACTGTGCCGTGGATTAGACTTACGAGGTAGTTGTCGAAGTTGGCGAGCCACAGGTTGCCGTCGGTGTCGATGGTCATGCCGTCGGGGATGCCCTCCAGCCCGTGCTCCTTGTAGATGAAGATCAGCTTGGGATTCGCTGCAACAATCACACAGTCATATGAAAACAAGTGTGTTTTTAAGTCAATGTTTGGTTATCGCCAACACTTGTGTCAGACTTTTCAAGCTGTTTGAAGCGGGAGCGAGGTGACATGCTGGACCGCCACAAAGGCTTCACATGTGTATGCAACCCAGGGCTTGGAATACCGTTAAAATCTGGTAACGTTAATTCTGTCAAACGGCGTTAACGTTATCAGCAAAGGTAACGTTACCAATGATATTAACGGTAAAAGGTATTGTTAACACTGTATTTCTTTTCGATATTTGATAGAATAAATTGATGAGAGTGTGTCTAGTAGGCTACTAGAGCTATTTATATAATATTTTACAAGTATTGGAAAAAAGTATCGTTACTTATATCATTAATTGATAACGTTATAAACTGTATTATCGATACCCCTTATAACGTTACCACTAAAATAACTTATTTAACGTTACTTTTAGCGTGAATTTGGTATCGTTAACAAGCCCTGATGCAACCAGAACTCTGAGATCGAGATGTAGGATACTGCTAGCGCCATCTCGTAGTCTTCTTGTGAACTAAGTTATAGCTTCGTTGTTGCCTTTATAGTTTCTCGTAGTGGCGTAGAGGGCGCCACATGCTAAAGGATCTGACATAGCCACAGACCTACCCTGAGACCTACCACTACTAGACTTGCAACGATATTGCTAGAAAGAGACTGTCAAATACAGTACAACGTGAGTGTGAAAGAAACGCTGATATGTTTTTTTGTCTCTATCGGCGTGGCTGCTATAAGCTGGCCTACTGTCAAAATCTGGGCCAAACAAACCACAAAACGATCGAAGAAAGTTATTAATTTTAGGGATTTTATCATTTAAAAGGTGACTTAGGGTTTTATTTGAGCTTATTATAAGTTAGTAACCATAGTGTGTTCTGTGACGTGTGCAAAATATGGGCGGAGTCAACAGTAAAAGATAGAAAGAGATGCACTAAAGTGGCCACGCACTATGCAGGATGCAGGTCTAGTAGTGGTAGATCTGTGGTCATAGCTTACCGACTGTCTACAACGATGACAGCCAGGACCTAACTAATCGTGCTTTCCCAAGCACGGAGGAGCTAGAGATTTTTTTATTGCCACTTGTGGTGACCTATCCAAGTACGGACCACACCAGGAGTTGCTTAACTTGCTAAAGCGCTAGCAATGCGTACAGGGCCTAATGCCCTCGACATAGCGTGACGACTGCCATGCAATGATGATAATTGCATGGCAGTTCAGATGCTATTAGGCAGCTTGAAAAATGTGACAGCAGTGTTGGCCACTCAGAACAAAAAATCCCATATCTCTGGTTGGCCACTTACACAGACATACATACATACATACTACCACGTCTATATCCCTAATGGGACAGACAGAACATTTTGGGTCTTGTGGCTCTAAGAAGACAGAGCCCAGGACTGCAAGACTCTAAGGCCACTTTTAGCGTGATGGTGGGCGATAAGAGGGAAAAAGGAATCAAAATAGTGATGGGTTGCTAGCTGCATCGCCTAAAAACATTTGAAATTTCATCCCGCTATCGATCGGCTTCTACATAGCATACATTCATAAAAGCAGATGGTACATTCTACGTTTTTCTTATAAATATAGATATTAAAAACGAAGACAAAGAATCATTCTGACAGTAATTCAAGTTTTTGAACACTTACAAATGTTGCCAGTTTCGATGTCATAGTCGTATCTTCTCACGGCGTATTCGAAAGAGTCCGCGAAGTAGAAAGCCTTGTCGGCGACATCCCAGCAGAGCCCGTTGGAGATGTCGATGTTCCGCTCCAGGGTGTGCGTGGAGCCGTCAGGGTCAATCCGGTACAGGCAGCCCTTTTTCAGGTGGAACTTGCCGGGCGCGTATTCGCCGCCCATTGTACCTGGTACAGGCATCATGATCAGGTCTTTTTTAGTCTCCACTGCAGGAGCACGACCCTCTCTGTACAGAGCCATACATAGCAAGAGCGGCCAGAGGATTTGACCTACACTCTCCACGCTGGCCAGACGGATGGAGAAGTCTTATTGATGTTTATAAACTTTGTTTAGCTTGTGTTTCCTAAGTCGCCTTCTACGACATCCACGGGAGACTTGCGAGTGGTCCTATTCTACTCTGCCGGGAACCACACGGCGTCGTTATCCCTAACGAAATCATCAAAACGGCCGGCCCTCTCTTTGTTTCCAAATAGCCCAAGATAGAGGAAAATGCTGAACTTTGAAGGAGGCCTTTACCCGATGAGGGGTCTTGGAAATATAATTTAAACAAGATTAGATAAAAACATACATAAGAATATACATAGTAATATGAGTAAAAAATGTTGTTTAATTTTAAAAAAGTGGCACTCCAAGAGTGCCGACAGAAGGCTACGGTAACAGTGTCGCGAGTTCAATGGCTTTTTTCCCATTTCAAAAAATGCCAAACGCGCCTGGAGAAGTTTTCACTTCAAAAATTTAAATTCACTTAGAATATGTTAAAAATTTGATTGACCGTTATCTGCAAAAATGCTAAGAAAAGCTTAACGTTCTCACTTTAAACTGTAAACAGTAGTTCATAAAATAGTTTGAAGGGTTATCTAGAGCCCTTATGAGGCAAAATTTTAAATGATATCTCCGTTCCCTTACAAATAATTCATTTCAAATGGGGGCAGCACCGGACCCTGAAAAATTCATGTATCCCCTTAAATTAATAATGATGCTATTCTCACCAGCGAAGAGTCTTCCTTTGGGGTCGGCCTTGGCGTCGTTGAACCGGTTGGTGGGGTTGTCACGGTCCACCTCGGTGATGGTCCTGAGCACCTTGGCTGTCCCGTCCTGTCCGTCCCACTGCACCTCCAACACCTCCCGCTCCACGCCGACCACGAAGTGGTGACGCTTACCCTCGATGGGGATGATGAAGGCAGTCCTGCCGCCTAAAAGAGCAATTTATTTGCTAGGCAAATTAAAAAAGCCTCGACTGTCAAGAACTGATCTAGTAATGAGTAGCGAAAGTACCGATACGACTCAATATCCGTAGCGCCATCTATTATTCGCTAGAGAAAGCCCTGACTTTCCAGCGTTAACCCCCAATAACTTTTAAACGGCTGAATCGATTTTCTTCTGCGTATATCTCTGGCGAGAAAATGATTACTCCAGTGGTGATTGTAGCCGTGTCACAGAATACATAAGAGTCAAACAGAATGGTAACTCACAGCGTCTCCCGCAAATTGGCGTCCCCGCACCTCTCCCCCGCACTTTGTGAGCTTTGACAGCTCCAAACCAGGGTTTAGTTACTAGCCGTACGCAATACGCGACGTGTGTTGTCTTGAGAACTGTCAACCAATAGTAACCATTGAATTTATTCATATCATTATCGTATAGTTTTGCGCCGAATATGCAAATTACTATATTACAATAGTGAATAAGTGAAATTAGTGCGTTACATTATAAATGACTCAGTAATAATCAGTTAAGTGAACTAATGGTGAAATGGACAATGGACATAATGAAAAATATTTGTGAAGTGATATTATGTAGCTGTTTCCGGCTTTTCTGTAACATTTAATACATATAAAACAGAATATTTTTTACGTCATAGTGTTCGCAAATCTTCCGGTATGGAAAGATATAATCGTAAATATGTCGAACTCGTTAGTAGGTAAGTATTAAATTAATTCTGCGGTGCGACCCTAAGTATAAAACTCACACATCGACGTGTGTACAGATAAATTGTTTCGTTTGTAGTAGTAGTAGGTATATATGTTACTCTGAATCAATGGAGAGTCCTACCAGTGGCCGTGTATTCTTCAAAGCGTTTGGTATTGGAGAAATAGAAATAAATGGGAAAGTGCGAGTCGGACTCGTACATGAAGAGTTCCGTACCACCGTATAATGTTTTAAAACTCTGAAGAAACACGTTTCTTGTATGACGACCCCCGTTAATTTTTAACTTTATTTTATTTTTAGTATTTGTTGTTATTGTGGTCATAGTAGTACATAATTGGTGAAAATTTCAAGTATCTAGTTAATGCCATTATAAAGATCAAGTTATAAAAGCTGAAAAAAACACGTTTCTTGTATGACGACCCCCTTTAATTTTAAACTATTTTTTATTTTTAGTATTTGTTGTTATAGCGGCCACAATAATACATAATCGGAGAAAATTTCAAGTGTGTAGCTATTACGGTTCAAAAGATAGAGCCCTGTGACTGACGGACAGACAGACAGACGGACAGACAGCGGTGTCACAGTAATAGGGTCCCGTTTGCACCCTTTGGGTACGGAACCCTAAAAAGGAGTCTGACTGACATAGCCGACATCAGCTTATATCGGAAAAGGAGAGCGCCATCTGTTAGTACGTAGTAGAACTGTCAAATGCCTTACAGCAGACAGTGTGTTATGTAGAGGTCGGAATTAGTAGTTATTTATGTACTTGCATCGAAATGTTGATATTAATATGGATCTTCCCGGAATTTTTAATTTATTTATTTTTTCTTATTTCTAATTTCTAAACACCCGTAAAAACAAATGAGACACAAATAAATAACTTTTTATATTTAATAATCACGGGATTTTTCTGCTCTTTAATATTAATTTTGGGATTAGAGGCGTATCCACTTTATTCTTTCGCTGTATGAAATCAGTGTATTTACTCATATAATTCTACCTAATTCCGACCTCTATAAGCGACTTATGCTGTAGTGGTTCTAATCGAGTGCATATGGATTATTAATTAATAGTGTCACGAGTAACGAACAGATGTCGCTTTTTACAATTTTAAACATCTCGTTCGCGACAGTATAAACACTCACCCATCTTGCATCTGGTGTGTCTGTTGGTGGCAGGCACGAACTTGTGTATGGTGTGATCGTACGTGCTGATGAAGTACAGAGCCTCCTCCTCGTGCGCCCAGTGCGGGCCTTCCCCCAGCGTGACCGCCTCTATCACTTTCTCCAGGTGTGGCGCCATCTGTCGTCTGCCAACAACACTTGACGTCAACAATATTAACAGCCACACGTACATGTCGGATTCAACCATGTCTTTTCTTTATACTATTGTGTTTAATAATTTCTTTCAGCGTTTCTTCTCAGCAGTGGTCGTAGCGAAACGCTATTATCGGTACCGTTTTTCAATAATTAATAATTTAAATATAAGTAAATAAACATACAAAAATTTATTGACGTTTAAGGGCCTGAAAAGGCCCTTTTTACTGAATAAATATTAGATTTTTTATATTATACGGTGTAGATAGAGACAAGGGTCACTAAACCAAAAAGCCACGTTTAGCGACTTTGTCAGCTTATAGGAATCACCACTATTGAAGCTATTATTTTTTTAGTAAGTTTAGTGATTCGATTCTTTTTATTTTAACCACCAAAAGAGGTGTTATAAGTTTGACGTGTGTATATGTATGTTTGTCTGTGGTATCAGAGCTCAAAAACGGATAACCAGATAACAACAGATACGACTGTATGCCGTTGCATAATCAACTTTGCTATAAAGTTCCCAGTAAAGTAAATCTCCGTCACCCATGTAAGCTGTTTCATAACTACTATGCTACTACTATACTAACGCAGGTAAAAGATCACCACTGCACCGATTGGTTGATTCATACAACAATTTATTTAATAACGTTGAAATTAATTTAATGATGTTGAAATGTTGTCAACGCGCATCGGTGCGTTTAAATCAGCAACATTAGAAAATATTCAAGCTATGTAAGTTGTAACCTAAGCTTGTTAGGCAATAGAAATATCAATTATAGGAAATTAAATGTAACCCAGCCCATCTTAACTTTTTGTCGAACTTTATTAATACTTTTGTGGTAATCAGTGGTTGGCGATTTTGATGGCACATTCATCTGTCACTCTGTAACTTCTTGTGGAAATATACAATGTACCATTGTTTGCTTACCCAAATAAATGAAAAAAAATAATAATAAAAAAGGTGACTTGTTTGAGAAAGTTACTAGAAATGATTGAAGAAAAAAAAATTACTCGGATTAAGAAAAAATATAGGTAACTCAAGGTAATATTATTAAACTCTTTTTTATTACCTAAAAGACGCCCTATGTCTGAGAGGTTTTAGGTTCGAATCTTACCAACTTGGGTTTTACCTCTGGTTTTATACTACCTGATTTCGTTGAAGGAAAATGAATGGACTAACATAATATATATGTTAAATGGAAAAGCCGTGGTACACCACTACTTGAAAATTAATCAGAATCTATTGCATGAGTTTTATTCCGTATAATTACGTAATTTAAATATTTATCTATTCATATTTTCCTCTAAGCATTTAACATGCAACCTTTTTAAATGGTTATTTAGACATCTTTATTAATTACCGGGTAGACTAAACCTACAGCTATAAGATCCAAACGCTCGCTCAACGTGATGGTAGAAATTGGGCGGGTTACTACCCCATCACAAACGTTCGCTATTATAATATACGAGCGGCGTATCCTGGCTTCACACGGGTATGTTTTATACATATAAACCTCCCTCTTGAATCACTGTATCTATTGATATATACATACGAAAACCGCGTTTAAATACGTTGCGTTTTTTAAAAGATGTAAGCGTACATACATATAGAGGGACAGCCGGCGGGAAGCAACGTTGTTTTATACTATGTATATTACCTTTGATAATACATACATACGGCGCGAAGCCATGGCAGGCTGTCAGTTCAATTGAACACAATAGTTATATAATTGTTAATCCTATCTTAATCACCTTGAAAATAAATCGAAGTGTAACGTTTGATGTGAAGCCACACAACGCACGTGAGGCCGTCAGCTCAAGAACCTTGACTTACAGGCATGGTTAAGGTAGTACCAAACAGAGACACAATTAACGTGTTAAGTGGAAAATAATTTGAATATCGTAGGCGAAACTTCGATATTATACGAGTAAGTATGAAATATTTATTCTGAAGGTAGGGTTTCACAGTCGTGTTTTAGTAACGTAAAAGGTGGTTATTTAATCTTTTGATTAAACGTATTTTTTATTAGACGTAGACGTATTAAATAACTACAGACTATGTAGACTACTATACAGGATGATTTTGAACCGCGTAGCTATATATTCAAGGAAAGTACCTACTATTTAAGCGACATAAAAAATACATATTCTGTTCTGTCACATGTATCTTGTTCATAATAAAAACAAAAGATATCAGCCGACAAATGCATACCCGAAAATCTCCCATTTTAAAGTCACCGCCCGCTACCGGGCTCGTGGTGGGCGGCGGCCGGTGCGCGGAGAGGGCAACGGCCGCGTGTATAGTAAAGCTAGTAGCTAAGCCTTTTATTAGAAAGTTGGGAGAAAAAAAAATACAAATAATATTATATTATATGTCATTTTTCTTATGGTTTTGTCTTGCAAGATTAAATACAGCTAGAGGGTGCTAAATCAACCTGTATAACTTCTGACAAAATATACATACTTAAACAGTTTAAAGGGTAGATTCATTCCGTGATACTGAACAACCTATATCTGTTAGAGAATGCTTTTAGCATTAATTCCGCCTGTTGTATTTGTTACATTTGTATGTGATATATCATATTTATTTATTTATTTATTTTTATTTTATTTATTCAAGTACACTTGGAAATTTACAAACACACATAAAAAAATAAGGAAACATAGTACTTAGGTGCTATTTATTTCTAAAGAAATTTCTTCCAGTAGACCCGCGAGAGATTTATATGTGACAATAAAGTTTAAATAAATAAATAAACGTCAGTAAAGGTATTCGCGAAAAAAAAAAAGATAGTTTTAAGTACCACCTACTTTAAGATAATTTTAATGAAGTAATTTTTAAGGGTCCGTACCTTAATAGGTAAAAACGGTACCCTTAAAGTAAGTTTACTCACTTGTCTGTCTGTCCGTCTGTCACATCCAATTTGTGACGAAACTACTGGACCGATTAAGTTAAAATTTGGTACACATATGTAACTCAGTGACCCAAAGATGGATGTATAACGTAAATAAACGAATTAAAAAAAAAGGGGCAACTTACAAATGAAAGTGCTTTTACGAGAATTTTGAATATATATTTTTTATTATTTCTTAGATCGGTATTTTTTGAAATTTGACACCCATCCTTATCTCAGATACAACAGGGCCTAAAAAAATTTAAAAAAAAAACAGTAACTAGTTCTTTACCTATAAATTTCAGAAAAACCTATGATAAGTACGGAACCCTCATCACGCGTGTTTAACTTGCATTTAACCAGTTTTTTGTGCTTGATTATACTTCTATAGTATTCTAGTTCGTTGTAAGTCACATTTAAAGACACTCTACTTGCCTTTCTCCTTATTGCCCTTAAACTAATGTCCACGCTTACCCCACATGAACACTCAAAACTAAACCTAGTTATAAAACTCCAAGCACCGTGACCAGACCACTAACTATACAATTAACAGTAAACTGTCGTGACCACAGACCAAAGACAATTAACAATAACGAGATAACTGTAATCGTAAATTTAAAATCCAATTTAATTAAGCGGTGGTATTGGTTTTTTACCACGAAAGATGTAACTCTTATTCGAAACGTAAGACAAAACAATAAAAAAGGTTCGTGCTAAGTCCCGTTATATATAAGTATATGTCGCAGTCGATTGATATGGCATGGACCGTCTCTGAAATCGCGAAAAAAAATCTGCAGCTCCATACATTGTGGCACGGTAGCTATTTTGTATGGAGCTGCAGATTTTTTTTTTTCAAAGAAAACGGAGACATCATTTCAAATTTTGCTACTACCAAGTCCTAGATAACCCTTCAAAATATTTTATGAACTAGGTACTGTGTACAGTTTATAATGAGAACGTTTAACTTTACTACGCACATTTGCCAAAAGTGGCCGTTTTTTGCAAATGTGCGTAGTAAAGCTCAACGTTCTCATTATAAACTGTAAACAGTAGTTCATAAAATACTTTGAAGGGTTATCTAGGACTTGGTAGTAGCAAAATTTGAAATGATGTCTCCGTTTTCATTGAAATGATTCATTTTAAATGGGGGCAGCACTGGACCCCGGAAAATTCAGGTACGGCCTTAAGTTGCGTGGATAAGGTTTAAAGTCGAGCGGGGAAAGGCATGTCACGCGGCCTATTGAGAATAGCAGCAAATTGTGTACTACGGAATCTACGACGACGCGATGAAATTGATACTATTACTATGCGCGAGGCGACCACTCCGCAGTGGTAAACTCAGTTATACGAATCGTTTGTCCATATTAATAAGAATGAAATTGGCCTGCAATGGATGTCTAGGTATCTAAACGAAACGGTGCTGGGATCTGACGTGAGCTAAATTAAACCATATCGCTAACAACATTGAGTAGATATTTCTTTGAATTTCTTTGCTAAGTGCGACTTCTGTACTTGAGTATTTGTATTTATTCTCTGCGTATACTCGTGTTCAGTCATCTTCCTTCACTTGCTTTCAATGAAGAAAACCTGCACACTAGTTTCACTAGTGTGTAACAATAACTGTTGTCACTGGATGAAAGTCATTACGTAATGTCAGATGCCTTTAGGCAGCTTGAAAAATCTGACACCAATATGTTATCGATATGAATAAATGAATTTAAATTAACAGTAAATATAGGGCAACTTTAGCAAACAGTTTTGATTCCTTTTTCCCATCTTCAGCCGTGTTCACACGGGCGCGAATTTTCTCGGCGCGCACGCGTCGCGACTCTGTTACTACGCGACCGCTGAGCGAGCGCGCGTATTTTATATCGAGATATTTTATACTTTATATTAAAATAGATAATTCCAATGTTTCTAAAGAGGGAGCGATGCTTACGCGAAGTGCGCGCTATGTCGCGCCGAAAATATTTCGCGCTCGTGTGAACACGGCCTTACGCCCACCATCACGTTAAATCCATCCCTTGGGTCTTTCGGTCCAAGCTCTGTTCAACCCGTTAGGGATAAAGACGTGATAATGTTTCTGTTAAGTAAATGACACAGAACAACTTTCACATATGAATTTACATCGAAATATGAACAAAACCAAGTCACTGCTAAATATTTGATACACTTTCACTTCTTTATTCTAAATGGGGCAGACAGAAACTAGGACCAAAGATTGCTAGCCGCATCGCCTAACATGATTCGGATTTCCGCACTTTCCCTCGATCGGCTTTTACGATCTGTAGGTACGGAGTATAGGGAAAAATAAAATATTTATAAATAATTAACTATTTACACTCAATCAAAACGGACCGTGTTTACTTATGTAGTTTCACTTTGAATACACACTTTGCACTGGAAATCGTGTAACTCTTGAGCACGCAACTGTTATATAGCAATAAACCATATCTAATCTGGGGAGATGTGAATCGAGCTTCGTCGCTTCAAGGGCCTTCGCTATCGGTACTGACTGCACGACAGATTGATATACTGGCTTTGGCTGAGTTTCTAGCCAAAGAAAGTGGCTCTGAGGCCTAGCGACTGTCTTTGTATAGCTTGAAACTGATCAAATGATCACTGCGCACCTTAAAACCCACATGGGCCCGCCATTTTAAAAAAATCCACACAAAAACTGAATCGACAAAAGAATTCCAGATAATTATAGAACCTGCTCACAAAATTTCATGAGAATCGGTTGGGAAATGCGACCTGTAGGCGAGAACAACCGGATGGGGACAGGGTTAGGTTAGGGCCGGTTAGCCGACAGGGCTAGGTCTCTCCCAAAGTTTTCCAAAATTACAGATCTAGAGCGGCCTGCGTCCAGCGTTTTCCAGCGACCTTGGTTAGGTCGTCCAACCACTTTGTGGGTGGATGTCCTATAAATGTTGGATCTTATCTATCAGCACAGAACAGCACTTTCCTATGCTGCTATCCTTTTCTGTCGCTCAGAGCAGCACCGGCCGTGCTGCAGCGTTCTGTCGCTCTCTCTCGCTCTAGCAAATGACGCTTCTGAGCGACAGAAAAGGATAGCAGCATAGGAAAGTGCTGTTCCGTGCTGATAGATGAGAGCCAACCGTAATGCAATAGGACCGACATAAAAAGGATTTTTACCAAAGCTGAAACAGAGGCGCTTCGTTTGCGCTTCATGCTCGCTTGGTCATTAAGTCTGTAGGAAATTGCAATAATTCTTATATCTTCATATTACCAATTTTATAATATTGCTTAATAAATATTTACAGTATGCAGCCAATTATGTAACTAAAATTGACGATTGTCGATTGAAATAATGATTTTGGATTCACGAGTAGATTAGATACAATCTGACGATACTAATGCCTGAACGGTTAGGTAAATTGATAACTGTGAAAGATGTGATAAGTGATAAAAATCTTAAAGTTGCCCCTTAGAGCGAAAATCAACGCTTTTAGAAATCATTAAATGATATGTTAGACGTGTGGTTCCCGGCAGAGTAGAATAGGCCACTCCAAGTCTTCCCGAGGATGTCGTAGAAGGCGACTTAGGAAACACAAGCTTAACAAAGCTTGTAAACATCAATGAGACTTCTCCAACCCGTCTGGCCAGCGTGGAGAGTGTAGGCCAAATCCTCTGACTGCTCTGGCTAATATATGGGTGCAGTGGAGACTAAAAAAGACCTGATGATGATGATGAAATGATATGTTATTTTCAATTTTATTTCCAATATTTATACTATACAAAATTATAACAAAACAACTGAAACTGAAGGGACATGTACGAGTATTATAATACCTGCTTTGTTGTATGGGGGGAATGTTGGGCTATGAAGAAGAAAGAAGAACATGTAGCAGAAATGCGGATGTGTGGGGTGACGAAGATGGATATGGTTAGATCAGGAATTAATATACGACGTGTTAATTAACTAACGCAAAACCTCTCAGATGGTACCTCAGTCCATGAAACTGAACAACTTTTGTTCTACAACTTTCACGAAACCCAAAAAAAAAATTGAATTTACATACAAACTGATCAGCTGATCGAGTCAATTAGTATAAAAATCCGATTTTATTTTTGGCATTTTGGGTATGTTATTGAAAGTATTTACATTAGTCCGTCTAGCTTTAAAACTTGCCTCCGCCAAAAGTGGCCACGGCAAGTTTTAAAGCTAGACGGATTACCAATAATAGTCCAACGGCAGTTCATAAAATAATTTAAAGGGCTATCTAGTGCATGACGAAGAGCAATATGGAAGTTATCACCATATTTGCGAGTTAACAATTTATTTCACACTTCAAGGCTATTTGCCTATATCTTCACCTTAAAGAAAGCTGGAACCGATTGTAGAGAAGTTAAAAAGCCAACGTTTAACATGGTATGGTCATGTCAAGAGGCGGGATGCCGAACATCTGGCTAAAGCGGTAATTACTCTATCCAATTTGTAGGAACTCTAACTACGAACAGTTAGGTTCCTAAATTGTTAGCTGTAATCACACTACCACTACCTATACTAAATTGATCCTAAATCGAGGCGCGTGATCGATGGCGATGCATACAAAAACTTGTTTTCCATACTAACTCGGATCAGCTGATCGGTCAACTTGTATGGGAGGCCAAAAAATATTTTTAATATTTCATTATAGATAGGTATGTTCCTTGGGGAAAGTTTGTACTTGAACTGATTACAGCCTTAATTTTTTAGCTCCGAAACTCGCTACATACAAAATTTTATCGAAATCGTTAAGTCGTTTGCAAAATTCTCATTATACAGGGTTGAACATATTATAATATACTGAAACTATTTTAAGGGTGGATTCAGTCCATGATATTGAACAACTTTACCCAAGGAACATTATTAATATTATCAGAGTTTCTATGAAAAGCAAACAATATTATTCGTATTTCGATATATGTTCATGGGGAAAGTAGTATAAGGACAAATCACACTGATTAAGCTAGTTGTTCAGTATCATGGACTGAATCCACCATTGAAATAGTTTCAGTATATTTTTGTTAGACGCTATAACAAAAACTAATTGATAACGATGCCGGAGCCCCGACGAGAGCCAAGGTCTGACAAGGAAAGACAAGACACCAAAAGGCCACAAAAATGCCAGCAAAAATACCATCTTCAACTCTAAAGTTTGTAAATCAAAAATCTAAACACAAATATTTGTTAAATAACTTTTACAGGCAAGTCAGATTGATGTCTGGTTTAAGAAATCGAACGATACCTTAATATTGTATTCCTATGAGGACTTACGTTTGATTATATTATAAAACAATGGACGATGATGATTTAATTGATTTATCCGCAAGGGAAATTTGATATTGGAGTACTTTTAACAAAATAGAACGGAACTCCAGGTGCACGAGCCTTACTGTGTGCAAATGCACATCAGAAGAGGTGCTATGCAGATTTAAAAAGAAGTTGTAGCTCTTGCAGTCGCATGTGAAAGCGTTGCCCTCCAAGAATAAGGTGTCCGTAGTTGAATTAAAAAGATCCACACTGGATACATTGTTATATCGTAGATCAGCTATGGTGTTCTTAGAAATATGACGCTACGAGCTACAATATACGAACTCTACCAATCACTTGTAACTTAAATATTATAAAATACTCGTACTTACTTGGAGGATAGTGTAGCATGTTTAACTATTATCATATGTGGGTCGCTTGATTATTTTGTTATGTGTACCTACCCTCAAGTATAAATAAACAGTTCTCAACTCGCTAACCTGTTTTCACTTCATGGTGGCAGCGGTGCTAATTAAAAAATATTATTAATTAAGTAAATCGGATTTACATGGTATAAAACTGTCGAGTAGAGTGTTGTTATTGTGATTTGGTGTTATCACGATGGAACATGCGTAGACGGCATGCAACCCGGCAGTGCGGGCCGACATGTGGCGCAAATGGTGGCAACAGTTTTCCATGTTTCTAAAGGCATCGGGTGTGCATAATGAGGCTGTAGATGTGCAGGCTAGCTTACTGATAAACCTCGTCGGAGCAGAAGGTTATGAAATATTTTCCACATTCACATACTTATTCCAAAGATGAAAGTCAAGACGACATGTTTAAAGAAAAAGTTCGACGCCCACTTTGGAACGAAACCAGTTTTTTACACGTAAACAAGGCGCCGGGGAAACAATTAATCAATACGTCACGGCATTAAAAATACTCAGCAAGGACTGCGAATTCGAGCATTTAGCGGATGGCCTAATCAGCGATCGAATAGTATGTGGAATTTTGGATTACGTCGTACGGGATAGATTGCTTCGGGCGGATAAAAGCGATACAGATATGCGAAGCGGCCGAGATGTCGAAGGAGGAAAGCAGACAGATCGGGGAGGCCTCGACATCCGTAGCTCAGGTGGACACGGTGCACGGGCGCAGCGCGGGTGCTCGCGGCGGCGGCGGTCGCCGGGGGGCGCGCTGGCGTCGAGGCGGCGGGGGGGCGCGGCGGTAAGGCGGCCAGCGGGGCGCGCCCGGCCGCGGTGCAGCGAGCGCTGCCGTGCGTGCGGTGTGGGAACACGTTCTGCGAGGATGCGCAGCGGTGTCCAGCCCTGAGGTCTACGTGCTACGAGTGCAACGGTCTTGGTCACTTCGCGCGCGCGTGTTCTAGTAAGGCATCGACTATACAACCGTAGGCGTAGGTCGAAGTAGTAAGGTCATCGGGAAAAGGGTGCATAATGTGAGCTTCGACGATGCACCTGTGAGCGTTACCGAGTCCGAGTTTATTGAAGACGTCTTGTACGTAAATATGGACTTGTGGCGGGACTCTGATGGACACAAACACAGACTTGACAGTGTAGAAAATTAGTAGGAACGTTAGAACTCCTCTGAAATGATGTTGATGGTGGAGGACTAAGGCCATTTAAGAAACATATCATTATGGACAAAAGAGTAAAGGCAAAAGTATCCTTGTTCGGTTGAAACACATGCCTACATTCTTTGTTAGGGCCTGTAAGTGCCACGCTGCAGCGTGTTCCAGTTCAGCCAAGTTCAAACTATTTCGAGATACTTTTGATCACAAATCGTTACTACATGTTTGATACATTTATTAAAGACATAAGACTAAGCTTATCTTGAATAGCAACATTTAAAAAAGCGGCCAAGTGCGAGTCGGACTCGCCCATGAAGGGTTCCGTAGCAGCAAGAAACATTTTACGATTTATGACGTATTAAAAAATAACTATCTATGATACCGAGACCGCTATAGTTTTAATTGAAAGTACATACTTTGAGGTATATACCACATTTTTTCAGAATTATTTTAGTAATATCTCAAAAGTTAAGGTGGGGGGACACCTCAAATTTTAACTTTGTATTAGATTATCTCAAGACTGGGGGGTTTGATCTACATAGTTTCAAAGCAGTTTTTGTTGCATTTTAAAAGAACTTTTCAACTTTACCCCACACGTTAGGATTAGTCCAATTTATGTTGTAGTTGTATGGGAGGGGGGGCTGAAAAAAAAACATTTATTCATAATTTTAAAAACCAACTTTTGGAACTTCAATATCTATCTCTCCACCAATTTTCGTGACAATCGGTGCAGTAGCGGCGGAGTACGAGCCCGGACGGACAGACAGACGGACGGACGGACGAACAGACAAAACTATAAGAGTTCCTTGTGGACTACGGAACCCTAAAAACCGGCATTTTTACGCTTGATTCATACAAAGTGGAAGGGACATACCCGTAATTAATCGAACCACGGGCCATACTAGATCATTATAGCATAATGAAATTAAAATAACAGTAGGAACACCAAAAAAATGTTTTAATTTTTAATTTTATATCAATGTACATGTTTCAAAATGTCAAAAAATTACAAAATTTTAACCCATTTCTAGATGATCTAGAAACTTGTTATGCCAAATAACAAGGTAGACTATAAGGAAAAATTGAGAAAACAGTAAAATTCGTAGATTTGATTTTTTTTTCTGTCGCCTGTCAAAATTGTAAGAGCAAACATTTCTTTAATTGTTCTTTTCTATGATTTTGAGAAGATTTTATTAGTTTATAAACTTTTGAATAAATTAATTTACAAAAATAATATCCATTGACAAAAGAATTGAGCTGTAAATGGCTGATGCCAAACTGAGAATCCTGAAATTTTATTTAAAGAATTTTACTTTTGATGTGATATCTATTTAACCAGCTAGGTACCTACTAAATCTAAATACACCTAGGTAGGTATCTGCTCCTTGCTATTTAAAATAGCAAACTTTCTACAAAGTCAATTTTGCAACATTTTCTTGAGATCAAAACTAGTCAATTCAAAACCTATTTAATCTTCCAACCAATCCAACGTTACATCACCGGATACAATTTTATAGCTACTTATAGCCCTAAAGAACGGATTCGTGTTATTTCATAAAAAATAAAACAGTTTGTAATTAATTTAATACGTAATCGCGTCACGTGTTTCGATGGCTCGCACATATCGAGGGGAATCCACGAAAGCGATGTGATGTGTGAAGCTCTGACCGGCGTCTATTTTAAGATAAGTGAGTAGATATCCGCTGCGTTGATGTCAACAAAGTAGATATCCGTTGCGTCAACGAGATCTATGTACTTACGTACTAGAGAAGACGCCACATACCACAATTATTGTGTTCTGTTCATCATATGCTATCACTGTTAGTAGGTATTCATTAAGACAGTGTGTAGGAATGTCTAATGTCACACACATTGTGCAGGCTTGTGTGGAGTGTTCTAGGTACAACCGCTGTTCTGAACAAAATAATGGGTACTATCTTGTTCAATATACAAAATGATAAAAAATATCATTATTAAAACTTTATTGTTTCACAGTTAAGGCTGGGCCTGATGTGGATAATCTATGTTTTGCTCCCGCTTCCACGCACACAAATTTACTCTAGCCGAAGCGAGACAGCGAGCCATGCGCGGTGAAAAGATCGCGGGTACATAGATCTCGTTGCGGTAGGTCAATGAGGCTGGTTTTGAATTTGAGGTTTTTTCGTTTTACGAAGAATATTTAAGAGTTTTATTTAATTATTTATTTATTAAGCAAACACAACAGTTAACAATCACATACAGTTACATAACAAATTTTGACATGATATAAATCAGTCTAGATCAGTTATTTAAAAAGTAAGACATATGATGACTGCCTTATGTTTAACACAATTATAATCCAAAGTTACAAGTGCTAATTTATTGTATTTCTTGAATACTTTCCGTTTTAGTATAATTCTGAGGTGATTTGGAGGCAACTGCGCAATGTTTATCTTTCGAGAAAATTTTAAGCAATCGTGTTTTCGAAACATATAATGTAGGTGGTTATTTGAAATCTAACTACTTAAGTACTATTAGGTTAGGGTCATACGGGCTTTTAAAAATTGTACACAATTGGCAGACCCCAGTCAACCATAGGGATAAACAGATACTTTTTGGTGAGCAAAAATAAATAAATTTACAACACAATATACAATAAAATAACAGTATTATTTATGACATAGTCTTTGTAGCATGAAATGGTGGACAATTTAGCTTTAACCTTGCTATTCTCTTCTTCATTCCGAATGTACACAAAATACACGGCAAGTAGGTAGTTAAGATTCGGGAGCGGTTTTATTAAATTAAAATTATTTATTTTGTAAACCTGAAAGATTTTATTTCAATCGTTTACAATATTTTAACTTAACCTAAGACGACAGAGTTTGATGTCGTGCCTATTCTAATCCTTAACTAATAATGCTGGTCACATGAAGCGAGACCATCGAAAATACACAAAAAAGTTAAATATAAAAACAAGGGCGACGAGGGAATGAGTTATGGCTTGCACTTGTAAGTAAAGACAAAAAAATTAAAAGGTTTGAATAAGTAAGGTGATGACGGCGTGGCGTCTAACTGTAGGAATAAATTATATTATTTATTATGGTATTACTTGCTGATATATAACTCTTCCCCCCTTAGATCGAAGTTATCGGAAAAGCTCAGAAGATCTGTGTTTTCGAAAACTTCGATAAAATTAAAATTAACACTATAAATTGATATTATAATGATAAACATATTGAACAAAAATGTAATTTTTTATAATAAAAGTATTGCTAATTACAATCAAAGACGATCGCGTACAGAAATATATTTGATTTTAACGACACTTGCACATTTGTACTATTAACGCAGATTATTTAGGTTTTTCACTTACTTAGGTTTCACTTTAACACTTTGCACTTTTATAACGTGAAGATCAGCTTTCGTAGATGCAACTCTAGAACGTGTCTAATTTTTTTGTAATATTAAAAACTTCATCTTTGAATTTGGGTTATTTTATTGTAGTAGTTTACGATCCTCAATCCGATCCTTTGTGTAGTATCCTTGTTTCATTTACGCGTAAAATAGCTGACAAGAACCTTTTTTATAATCATCTTATGAGCAAATCTTTTTTGTGTGTTGGCCTTTTGTCAATTAGGTAGTACCTATTGTCTTTTTCTTCTTATTAACTCTCGTTTGGCGATATCATATTTCTTCTACTTTGAGATAAGGAAATTTGGAATAAGTTAGTAATTATAAAAATGGTTAATGGATAGGTATTACAATTTTTAATTATAACATTATTAATAGGTAACTAAACAACTAATTACATAAAAATAACAATACAGTTTATAGCTAAACATAAGAATACAATGAGGTAATGACATATCAATTTTACAGTATACATAAGTAAAATATGGGCAGAGTTTCACATAATAATTTGCCTAATTAAATTAATTGAAATCAATATCTGTGTTTGAATTGTCAACGTAAATCAATTTTACATTATTCTAGTTTTAGTAAAGACAAAATAAAATAACATTCTTTATAATGTATTTAGAATATAAGCTTAATATAATTTATACTGCATAAAAAAATAAAATAAACACAAATATACTTTAAAAAAATAGGTAGCATTATTTTAGTACCTATTAGTAGTACTTTTTTATATTTTATTTTTATTACTAATAAAACGACACATTAGTTTACCTTTCAACTCAATAAACTTTAAAATTGAAGAGATTTGCGGTTTTTTTTTTTTTTGTTATGCATTTTTTTATTGGAAACCCTTTTTTTAAGTTTTATGGGAACCACGTTACGTTCTAACTGAACTTTAACAACTGACCTTTGGTATTTGTATTTGGCTTTGATTTTTCTTTTATTTAAATTTATTGTAAAAATGGAAGTCTTTGATTTAGATAAAGATTTTAGTTGACTTGTATTATTGACCTTAGATGGACCGGCGTTTACAATTTGAATGACTTTTGTATGAAAATTTGGTCTATCTTCAAAGTTATTTTGAAGCTCGTCATTAATATAAATTTTATTAAAATAGACATTTTGTTGTGACGTAATTGATGATGAAGCAGTTCTCATGGTCACATCTTCATCAACATTTAAAAAGGTCTTGGGCGGGCAAAAGCCTATCGGTCTGTATTGAAACTGACCAATCTGAAGTCTAAAACCAGATTGTTGAAATTGATCAGATTTTGCTTGAAAATATTTTTTCTGATCAAACATATTATTATGTTTGTCGTGATTCTGGTTACCATTTTCATATTGAAATGGGTTTATATTAGAATTGACTTTAGTTTCTAAACAATTTTGTGACAGTAATTGTGAATTTTCTTTATGATTTTCAAGCATTTTCCTTCGTAATTTATACTGTTCTTGAAAATTAAGTTCCTCGAGCACATATTTTAGGGCGTCTTCTAAAGAATCAGGCTTTTTAATTCGAACAAATTCTAGTAATTGTTCCGGCAAGTTAAACAAAAAAGTTTTAAGACACGTGTCATCATAGATAACACTTTTGGCCCATTTTAATTGTGGAGAGCTGGTATTTTGATTTATCTTTGAGATTAATATAGCACGAAGGTCCTGAATTCGGTTACAGAATTCCAAGTAAGATTCATTAGGGTTAATTGTTAAAATCTCTAATTCTATTGCTAAACATTGTTCAGTTCTGGGATCTCCAAAACGTAGTGATAACAAAGATTTTAATTCACTAAATGTGTTCACGTCTCCTCGTTCACTGATAAGGACGGCGGCTTTTCCTTTTAATTTACTAGTAATAATTTGAAATAAAAATTCATTCCGATCAGAATTTCCATGATATTTTTGAATGACAAATTCGCACTTTCTTATGAATAAATTTAATAAATGTGTTTCACCACTATATTCTGGAATTAATCTGATTACATCTAGGGGTATATCTATTTGCGATGGAATTACTTTTTCCATTTTTATCAAGTATAAAAATAAAGTTTACACAAAGTGCATACGTACATAAAGTTAACAAAAGGTAAATTCAAGAAAGTCTAAATTAGATATTTTTAACAAAGTATAATAAATTTAAAAATTTACTTTCTGAATTAAAATAGTATAACATAAAAAAATTTATAAAGATTTTATTTATTAAAATATGACATTTATTTGATAATTTCTTTTTATTACAATTGATGATGTTAATCAATTTATAATAAGAAAATATTACACAATTTGTACTGATATTTTATCAATACCAACTTAACACTAATTTTTAACTAATTAAATCTACACACATGTTAAGATTCTATTAACAAAGTGTTAGGGAATCGGGAAGGAAGGAGGATTTTACTCACTGTCTTTGCCAACCACCAGATTTTTCTTATTTGCTCATCTTCCGATCTAACTTATTTGTTTGGTTCGTGGATTGCCTTGATGTAGAGCGCTTCGCTGATTTTAAGCAATGCAACTCTGCTTAGTTGCCCTGCTAATTCTCGACGTGACACTTTTTGACAAGATTTTCACACGCGGACTTTCGCGACAGGCAACAGCGGCAATCCTACCGGCTGCGCCAGTTAAGATTCGGGAGCGGTTTTATTAAATTAAAATTATTTATTTTGTAAACCTGAAAGATTTTATTTCAATCGTTTACAATATTTTAACTTAACCTAAGACGACAGAGTTTGATGTCGTGCCTATTCTAATCCTTAACTAATAATGCTGGTCACATGAAGCGAGACCATCGAAAATACACAAAAAAGTCAAATATAAAAACAAGGGCGACGAGGGAATGAGTTATGGCTTGCACTTGTAAGTAAAGACAAAAAAATTAAAAGGTTTGAATAAGTAAGGTGATGACGGCGTGGCGTCTAACTGTAGGAATAAATTATATTATTTATTATGGTATTACTTGCTGATATATAACTAGGTATTATAAAAACCTATTAATACATTGGTTGAAGAACACGGGATTCCCGCGCATCGCGTCGCCATTATTCATACAATATGGCTGCTCACAACTAAGGATATCGAAAAACACTTAATTCTATTACCAGTTAAATAGGCATATCTTTTTTTAGGTTCACTCATAAATAATATGACAACACGAAGCATCTGGCTGAAGATGGTTACAAAAAACATAACATTTATAACAGATATGTGATTTCTAATTATAATTTCCACACAGACTAAGGATTTTAGAATACTACAGTAGGCAACACTAGGCAATCCGCATTATCTATATACCTAGTCTAGCCATAAATATTATAAAAAAGAAAAAATAATATATTGCAAATAACATTTATTACTTTTACAATGCGTTAGTTTAATACATAAATATAAAACAATTTAAAATATAATAAGCTTATTCGAAGTGGTCTCCATTGGCTGCAATAGTCCTGAGGCCAGTTATCAATAGATAATAAGCCCATTAGGCTGGGTAGGGAAAAATACTCGACGACCTCCGTGGCGTAGTTAACACGCTCGACCGCTAATCTAGAGGTTCTGGGTTCGATCCCCAGCCAGGGCAAGTTGGAAAATGGCCTTTTTCAAATTGTCCCGGGTCTTTGGTGTTTATCTATATATGTATTTATCATAAAATATAGCATCGTTGAATTAGTATTCCATAACACAAATTTAAAACTTACTTTGGGGTTTGGGGCTAGCTTAATCAGTGTGATTTGTCCCTATATACTTATTTATTTATTTATACTGAACTGGGTTTCTTTCGGCGTAATCTTCCCAGCAGTGGTCGTTCCGAAACGCGTAGGTTATAGCTTTTGCACTAAAAATAATTAAAAATTATGACCTTCAATAAGTGATATACATAAATATCCTACATTGCAGAATTTGCAGATAATTTTCAGCGTATAATATTGTTGTTGATCGCACAATCTATCTAAATACCTACATAATTTTAATTATTTTCTTGCATAATGCAATATATCCTATTGTAAATGGAAAATAAACGCACTGTACATATCACCTAACAATACGCTATTTTGCAACAAGTCAAATCAGATACTTTTTTCTTAACGTCAAAGTAAACATTTTCTATGGGATTTGGGGGGGGGATATTTCATACAAATGTATGAAATATCGATTTATGACGTCAGTCTAATAGCGCTCTTAATATCCGTTTTTCTGCATTAATAAATCTAAAATCACGTTCAAAGTGGATGTCATCAATGACAAGTAGCATTATATTGTGACGTTTTATTCTATTATCAGTACCAAATAATTTATTTTTGACCCAGTAAAATATCCAATTTCCGTGACGTCCACCGTGCGTGGCAGTCTGGCAGTGATACTAATGATTGCGGGAATCCCGCGCAGCGCGCCCCGGTGTGCAGATACACACGCGTCGGCGCGGCTCCATGCCGGTCGGGAGGGAAAGGAGGGACTGATGTAGGGGAGCTCTGTGCGCCTGAACTGAATGTGTGTGCAATGCCAGTCTAGTATATGGTTAAGCTAGTAATTATAGACATGTCACACTAAAGTTTCTCTATTTGTAGGGATGTTTTGTGCAAATTTAGCGAGGGTTCACTACGCCAATAGCGATTCAAGTATTCAAAATTATTTCATGTTGTTCTGGAGAAAAGAAAAAACTTATATGTACCTACCAGCTGCTTTTCTTCCCACGCAGATCGTAAATGTCGTCAGTGTCGCCGATCAAGGAAATGTGAAAATGTGAATAATTTTAATAGGCGATTGGGCTAGCTTCCACCACGCTAAAAGTGGCAAAGCCCTGGCTCTGTCTGCTTAGAGAAGAGAAGCGTCATTTGCTAGAGCGAGAGAAAAAGATAAAGCATAGGAAAGTGCTGTTCCGTGCTGATAGATGAGATCCAACCCTTAGGTGAATATAGAAGCAAATGGCCTTGAAGTGGCGCCCTCATTTTAAATAAATTGTTAACTTTAAATATGGTAATAATTGTGAAAAAAAGTGGCCACTTTTGGCGGAGGCAAGTTTTAAAGCTAGACGGACTAATATAAATACTTTCAACGGTGGTTCATAAAATAATTTAAAGGGCTATCTAGTGCCTGACGATTAGCAATATCAAAATTATCTCCATATTTACGAGTTAACAATTTATTTCAAATGAGGGCGCCACTTCAAGGCCATTTGCTTCTATATTCACCTTAACTCAAGAACGTAGCAACCACACATCTGTATATCTTGATCCTTGGTCTGTGATAGCAATGGATTTTGATTTGGTTTTTTACTCTTACATACATAATATAATGCAAATATTTTTCATACATTTGTAGGAGCTACTTAAAAAATGAACCATATTCGTGCAACTGGGATGTTTTATATTAAGGCGACGTGGGTTCACAATTTGCAATACTGTGCGTTTTTGAAAAATCACTGTTATTAAACTACTACCTACAGTTTATTCCTCAAAAAAATTACATAAAAATCAGTTTTCTTGGCTCTGAAGTGGCGGGGCCTTAAGTATTTAAGTCAGCACATATGTATTGGGGATTTTTAAATTTGCGTTTGGCAACACTAGCCAGATCTTTATCTTAACCCAACATGTGGTACCTATATAAAAGCGATGTCCCGCCCGCCTGATTTGCATTATACGAGTACCTATACCTACTGTTTCTGCATCTTGACGTGAATCCAAAACAAAAAGAGAACCAGGCATCTCTCATTTGGTTTGGTTAACTCCTCGAGCATATTTTGTGATTTTTTAAACTTTATCAGGTAAGTAATAGTAAATTAATGTGTGCATTTTTTTTTCATAGTGTTATATATTCAGAACGGCTTGTTTCTTTCGTTTGTAGGACCTAGTTACCAACATTCATGAGATCTAGTTAAATGATAGTTTACAAAATTTTTCATCACAACTCAAAAACTGTGGGATGTGAAATAGCCTACTATTTCACATCCCACAGTTTTTGAGTTGTGATGAAAAATTTTGTAAACTATCATTTAACTAGATCTCATGAATGTTGGTAACTAGGTCCTAAAAATTTTTCATCACAACTCAAAAACTGTGGGATGTGAAATAGCCTACTATTTCACATCCCACAGTTTTTGAGTTGTGATGAAAAATTTTGTAAACTATCATTTAACTAGATCTCATGAATGTTGGTAACTAGGTCCTACAAACGAAAGAAACAAGCCGTTCTGAATATATAACACTATGAAAAAAAAATGCACACATTAATTTACTATTACTTACCTGATAAAGTTTAAAAAATCACAAAATATGCTCGAGGAGTTAACCAAACCAAATGAGAGATGCCTGGTTCTCTTTTTGTTTTGGATTCACGTCAAGATGCAGAAACAGTAGGTATAGGTACTCGTATAATGCAAATCAGGCGGGCGGGACATCGCTTTTATATAGGTACCACATGTTGGGTTAAGATAAAGATCTGGCTAGTGTTGCCAAACGCAAATTTAAAAATCCCCAATACATATGTGCTGACTTAAATACTTAAGGCCCCGCCACTTCAGAGCCAAGAAAACTGATTTTTATGTAATTTTTTTGAGGAATAAACTGTAGGTAGTAGTTTAATAACAGTGATTTTTCAAAAACGCACAGTATTGCAAATTGTGAACCCACGTCGCCTTAATATAAAACATCCCAGTTGCACGAATATGGTTCATTTTTTAAGTAGCTCCTACAAATGTATGAAAAATATTTGCATTATATTATGTATGTAAGAGTAAAAAACCAAATCAAAATCCATTGCTATCACAGACCAAGGATCAAGATATACAGATGTGTGGTTGCTACGTTCTTGAGTTAAGGTGAATATAGAAGCAAATGGCCTTGAAGTGGCGCCCTCATTTGAAATAATTTGTTAACTCGTAAATATGGAGATAATTTTGATATTGCTAATCGTCAGGCACTAGATAGCCCTTTAAATTATTTTATGAACCACCGTTGAAAGTATTTATATTAGTCCGTCTAGCTTTAAAACTTGCCTCCGCCAAAAGTGGCCACTTTTTTTCACAATTATTACCATATTTAAAGTTAACAATTTATTTAAAATGACGGCGCCACTTCAAGGCCATTTGCTTCTATATTCACCTAAGGGTTGGATCTCATCTATCAGCACGGAACAGCACTTTCCTATGCTTTATCTTTTTCTCTCGCTCTAGCAAATGACGCTTCTCTTCTCTAAGCAGACAGAGCCAGGGCTTTGCCACTTTTAGCGTGGTGGAAGCTAGCCCAATCGCCTATTAAAATTATTCACATTTTCACATTTCCTTGATCGGCGACACTGACGACATTTACGATCTGCGTGGGAAGAAAAGCAGCTGGTAGGTACATATAAGTTTTTTCTTTTCTCCAGAACAACATGAAATAATTTTGAATACTTGAATCGCTATTGGCGTAGTGAACCCTCGCTAAATTTGCACAAAACATCCCTACAAATAGAGAAACTTTAGTGTGACATGTCTATAATTACTAGCTTAACCATATACTAGACTGGCATTGCACACACATTCAGTTCAGGCGCACAGAGCTCCCCTACATCAGTCCCTCCTTTCCCTCCCGACCGGCATGGAGCCGCGCCGACGCGTGTGTATCTGCACACCGGGGCGCGCTGCGCGGGATTCCCGCAATCATTAGTATCACTGCCAGACTGCCACGCACGGTGGACGTCACGGAAATTGGATATTTTACTGGGTCAAAAATAAATTATTTGGTACTGATAATAGAATAAAACGTCACAATATAATGCTACTTGTCATTGATGACATCCACTTTGAACGTGATTTTAGATTTATTAATGCAGAAAAACGGATATTAAGAGCGCTATTAGACTGACGTCATAAATCGATATTTCATACATTTGTATGAAATATCCCCCCCCCCAAATCCCATAGAAAATGTTTACTTTGACGTTAAGAAAAAAGTATCTGATTTGACTTGTTGCAAAATAGCGTATTGTTAGGTGATATGTACAGTGCGTTTATTTTCCATTTACAATAGGATATATTGCATTATGCAAGAAAATAATTAAAATTATGTAGGTATTTAGATAGATTGTGCGATCAACAACAATATTATACGCTGAAAATTATCTGCAAATTCTGCAATGTAGGATATTTATGTATATCACTTATTGAAGGTCATAATTTTTAATTATTTTTAGTGCAAAAGCTATAACCTACGCGTTTCGGAACGACCACTGCTGGGAAGATTACGCCGAAAGAAACCCAGTTCAGTATAAATAAATAAATAAGTATATAGGGACAAATCACACTGATTAAGCTAGCCCCAAACGGCTTGTTTCTTTCGTTTGTAGGACCTAGTTACCAACATTCATGAGATCTAGTTAAATGATAGTTTACAAAATTTTTCATCACAACTCAAAAACTGTGGGATGTGAAATAGTAGGCTATTTCACATCCCACAGTTTTTGAGTTGTTACCTATATATGTACTCATCAAAAATCTATTTTGAACTATTCCTTATCCTTTGGTAGATATACCATCTGAATATGTAATAATAATATAATAATAATCTTTATTCAAATAATTTAGAGGTATGTTACATTTATACATTTAACAATACATTGTTAATATTAAGGTAATATAAATTAATGGTACCTGAGCTAGGTTAAAAATCATCCTGTTCCTGTATTTCAGGCGTTACAAGGCTAGCTAGTACTATAAACATAATAAACAATGGGAACAATTTTTTTGAGCTGTTATTTAAATATTCGAGATGTTATTATGATCAGTTGGAATGGCGGTTGATTAATTATTGCGACAGTAAAACATGAACAGTAATAAAAATCAATTAGTCGGTTATTTTATCATATTACTAGTTCTATTCATTTTACTAGGTTAGGGAAAATCTATAGGTTAGGTTAGGTTAGTACTGCGACCAACACACGGTCGGTTTTATCCATTTTACTAGGTTAAGGAAAACCTATAGAACCGCTCGTTCAATTTTTTTTACCGCCCATTTAATTATTTTTCTGCTCAATTATATATTCACTGATCCAGTTCATTATTTTTTATTACTCATTTTTGTTTACTTTACTGCTTAGTTTTAACTGCTGAACTAGTTATTAAACATGCCATTTATAATTTTTAACTTACCAATACTGCTATTTACAACTGCCTCTTTAAATCAGTGCCATAAACAATTACACTTAAAAATTAAATTACAAATTAAAATAAATTATTTATTATTTTATAACTATTAATAATTCCTCTGTTTCTTCGTAAGACATATTTAGTAGGGGTTCTTATAGATTTTTTTTAGTTGCACTATAAGTAAAGGCAGAGATCTAGTAAAGGGATAAAAATCTATTTTTTTATTAAGTGTATTCTAGAGGAGTAGGCCGAGGAATAGAAAAAATCGAGAGATGTCGTGTTTTGTATGTACATTTTTTTGCGCAAATATATCTTTCCGTCATTTTGATTGTGTGGTGAATGGCAGTGCGGCGTGCTGTTTGAGAATTGTGCTTAATATAAATAATTGCCTAACTGTTAGTACCTTGCAGGATTTATAGAGAAGGTCTGTGGGGAAAAGAAAAGGGCGATGGCTCGCTGTGCTCTCTCAATAGTTAGTAGGGATGTTTTAGCAATGCCACCCCATGACGTAATACAATAAGTTAATACTGACTGACCTAAGGCAATTGTCATTGTGTGTGATTTGATTATCTATTTTCTATCATCGATAATCTATTTATTTATTTATTTTACTCATCATCAATATATTTATGAACTATGTTATTGTCGGTGAAGTATTTTCCACGTCTCCCGATTATTATTTCTTTATTTTACTAGGAAACCCTAAATAAAAATAATTTTATTTAATATCTTTTGTTAAAGTTTGTTAGGTACTTACTATTTTAAATACACAAAAAGACGACCCTCGCTGTATAATAGGTACTTAAACCTGTAAATTTTAGAGCCGGAAAAGGTACGGATCCACCGACCTGTGTAGATCCGTACTCACATAGCTACTGTTATACAAAGAGTTATTAGAATTAGATTTTTTTTAAACAGCATTAGTTAATAGCTATTACAAATTGTGCCTATGAAGTTATAAATAAATAATGGCGATAATTTTCTTTTATTCACAGATAAAGATGAATTCTCCGTCTGATAAAACGAGCAAGTTGATGCCGGGCGGGTGCATCTCGTTGCCAGCTCCGACCAGGCCAGCGGACGTCGCTGGAGCGATTTTGAAACCAGTGATCAGTGGGTGCTTCGGAGCTCTAGCGGAAGCTACAAAAGCAACGAAAAAGTGATCAAACAACGCTGCATACCTACCGCCTTGTTGTCTGTAATCATCATTCAAAAACATTTTCATATTTTTTATTTTCTTGACAATGGCGATTGAACTTCCCGTTCACGAGTTATGTAAAATATAACAATATTGTTATTCAGCTGATCGGTTAACGCTTCTAAAAATGACGAAGATTCGTACAAACTTGCAACCTATATTTCACCCCTATAGGGTTGTAATTTTCAAAATCTAATAGATTCATTATTATTTTCTACTAAGTACTAAAATACCTACATAAAAAATTTCATGTGTCTCACTTTAAAATTTACGAAGTTTCATACAAACTGCTAACCCCAAATTTCACCCCCTTAGGGATGGAACTTCCAAAAATCATTTTTGGCGGACGTAGGAGACGCCACAATCTACCTTCCTGCCAAATTTCATCTTCATTGGCTAAAGTAGTTTTTGAGATTTCGTGATGAGTGAGTGATTTTCGCTTTTTAAGGTTCCGTACCCAAAGGGTGCAACGGGACCCTATTACTGAGACTCCGCTGTCTGTCCGTCTGTCACAGGGCTCTATCTCTTGAACCGTAATATCTAGACACTTGAAATTTTCACCGATTATGTATTACTGTGGCCGCTACAAATACTAAAAATAAAAAAAAGTTAAAAATTAAAGGGGATCGCCATACAAAAAACGTGTTTTTTCAGCGTTTTGAACTAGATCTTTATAACTAGATACTTGAAATTTTCACCAATTACCACCCAAAACCAACCAAAATACTAAAAATAAAAAAATTTAAGGGGATCGTCATACAAGAAACGTGTTTCTTCAGCGTTTTAAAACATTGTACGGTGGTATGGAACCCTTCATGTACGAGTCCGACTCGCACTTGCCCGTTTATATTTATTTCAATGGGTTCATAAATAAAAAGTTATAATATTTTAATGACTTTTCTCGCACATTTGTTCGAAAAAAAACTTTTTAGTTTCATTGTCTGAAACTATGGTAACTTTTTATTATGTTCGATATAAAATGATGATTATCGAAGGTTAAGTAAAATAATCACCATCATCAATACTTACATATAATAAAAACGAAACCAATCGCTGGATGTACATGGAAGATATATGGGAAAAAATCAATCATCATCATAACCATCATCATGTATATGTCGCAGTTGAATGGTATAATCCGCTAATTCACTAAACCTCTAGCTGTTTGGCATTACAGCTCGGTTTTGTAAAACAGCGAACCCTAATACGCGGGATGGAATGATCGATTTGTATTCATCCATGCGGCTAGAGAAGTTGTTGAACAATTCTATCTAAAGAAATTATATACAATGTAGAATGCGTACGAATTGGCAATGGCGAGCGAGCGAAGCGAGCGTGCCGTGGCAGCGGCCGGCGAGTGCTAGGAATGTTCTATTCATTTTACTAAGTTAGCACAAACCTATAGGTTAGGTTAGGTAAGAAAAGTTCTGTCTATTTTACTAGGTTAGGGCAAACCTTTAGCGATAAAAATCGTGGAATAGTTGTCTGGGAAATGAAATTCGATTTCGAAAAAATCTGTATTAGATAGACACCCAGATGAAATATATTTCATTATGGTAACCCTAAACCAAATCCTTATCATGCATGTGTCGCAGTTGGATTATTTAACGGTTTCGTCAAACAGCGGATTACCGCTACTGTTTCACAAAACCGCTAGCCGTTTGGAAACGTGGTTAGCGGTTTGAATGAACGTAACACGTTGCGCAATCTTAGACAATCCAGCTGAACGATATTCGGCTGTTTAACAAAACCGAGTGTAATGCCAAACAACTAAAGGTTTCGTGAATTAGCGGTTTATACCATCCAACTACGACATATACATATAATAAAATTGTAACCAATCGCTGGATGTACATGGAAGATATATGAGAAAAAATACTGTCGGGGGCTTTTATACTGGGTGGCGCAAAAGTACTGGCACTAAAGAAAATACTTTTATATGACATTTTCTGTCATTCTGTTGTTGAAAATTGTGTAGTGAACAAATGTAAAATACACTGAAAATAAACATGGACCGTTTTACTCCCCAAGAACGTGGAATAAACACTATGGACTTAGTGAGGGACGCTTTTCCAGGCCGAGTTATCTCTCGTTTTGGCGATTTGCCTTGGCCTGCAAGATCACCCGATCTGACCAGTCCAGACTTCTTTCTTTGGGGTTTTTTGAAATCTCGGGTGTATGTGAACAAGCCACAGACTCTCGCAGCTCTAAAAGAAAACATTCGTCAAGAAATAACGAACATATCGCAGGAAGTGTTACGGCAAGTTATGCAAAATGTCATAAATAGGGCTCAAATGTGTATCAACTCTGGAGGTCACCATTTAAAAGACATCATCTTTAAATCCTAATGGTACGAAATTTAATGGCACAAATATACATTTAAAAAAACCTAAATCTAGTTTTCTAATTTAGAAAAAATGTTATAGCTGAACCAAATAGGGTCTTTACTTTTGCGCCACCCAGTACAATAGAACCCAAAACTGTATATGTCTATTGTCTTTATAATCATCAATCAATACATATAATAAATAGATCGTTTAGATAGCGAAGATGGCCTGGATGGAATGTAAAGACCAGACTTCAGGACTTTCCTACCGCCTCCCGCTACGGACGCGACTCTGGATCTACAGGGCGCATACGCCTTGCGCTACGCATGTCAGGCGGGATCTAGCATACTAGATCCTCCGTGATACGCATACTGCTCGGAGTCTAACAAGCGTCGAATCCAAAGTTTTTCCCTAGAAAACCTATGTTTTTGGTGCCGTTGAAGCCCCGCGTTACGTGAGAAATGCCGTCGTTTACCGGGACTGAAAGTGGGCAGGCCATGGACACTTTCATCTCCCACCTATGGAGCTAGAGACAATGTTTGACAACGCTTAAATTACTGCTGGGCGCACTCACCTCGCAAAGCCATCATTCCGTCGACAGTCAATCTAGGTGCACTGAATCCCCAGCACTGGTGAAGCCTGACCTGGCTGCCACGACCACCAGCGTCAAGATAAACTCTTATTCTATAACTTACGGTACTCCTGGTGAGTGAGAGAACACATTCTTAGTCCTTTCGTTAAAAGTTAAGTGACATTGGGCGTGATCGGTACTTGGATGGGTGACCACAAGTGACAGATAATTTTTCTCGAGCTCCTCCGTGCTGCAGGAGGCACGTTAAGCCATTAGTCCTGGCAGAAGGCAGCTTGAAATCTGACACCAGTCTTGGCTACATACACGAAAAACGAAACGAAACGAAACTTAGTAGGTATTAGGCGGCAGCAGCACTCCGTTGTCCAGGGCCGCAGCACTGAGCTGCAGCCTCACTTTCGCCAAAAAGTGGACGGTGAATGAACTACTAGCAGCGCCGCTTCTTGCATAAGCATTCAGTTATAAGGAATATGCATGTAATACCAATCCAGCTCATATTTTTATTTTACAATTTCTATTAATACGTTACCACGCTAGTTAATTATTTTTCTTATTGACTCTTATTTGGATTAGAAATAAATTATTGAAAATATGCAAATATTAATAATATATAATAATAATAAAATGTTTTATTAATTTTCTCCACAAAAACATCTATAGTAATAAGAAGTAATAAGAAAATATTGCGCGGGAACTGTTGACAAAGAAAAGGGAAATGACGACAAAGTTCACAAAAAGGAAATGACAAGTTCGGGTCCGTTCGGTAGGACTGTCCGTCCATGTAGTTTGACTATCGATGACATTCGAAATTTATGTACTTTTATATAGAGGTTTAATAAACATCACTGGCTGATAATGTCGAAAGCTTCTGTCCCTAGCGGATATTGCAGACTTTTTGAGTTTTTGGCGGGAAGTCAATGTGTTTGGTTGGGGTTTTCTTTAAATTATTTTGCAAATTGATTTTAGTGGACTTTATAATATGAAATTGGTGTTGTTTGGTGTTATAAATGCCGATGCTCATGAACAATATGTAAAATAGTTAAAGTGGACAGTCATAGTACGGCTGTAGTGATATTTGTTTCGCGGACTGTGTGGGCGTCGTCCGCCACTCAATCGGCTATGAAAACCAGTGGACTCGTATAGATTTGTCGCCAGAAGCTCCCTTAAAGCAATCAAAGGCCTACACCAACCTTTGATTGTAACTTGTTAGGAAAAAAGAATTTCCCACGTTTTATTAACTTGTAACTGTAACTGCGTATTTAGCCAGGAGGCTAAATACGCAATAGCGTCAAGCCATAAATTAAATAATTAAAAAAATTGCAGACTTTGGCGTCATATTTTAAAATGGCGTGTTTTAGTTGTTATAATCTACTTGCTATTTTTAATATTTATTTTCTATACCATATACATGTTTTTCGGCACTGATTTATTTTTGCGGCTGTTTCTCGACGAAGACTATCGATTAATAAACCGGCCAAGTGCGAGTTAAACTCGCGTGGAGAGGGTACCGTACAATTGATTGAATTCTTATAGGTTTTCCGTGGTTTTCCTGTAATCTACAAGCAATGAACTATATTATGTATTTTTTTCAAAATTTTAGGCTCAGTAGTTTCGGAGATCAGGGGGGGAATGGTCAATTTTCGTCTTTTTTTATGAATAAAATCAAAACTATTCATTTTACAATAATAAAAATATATTTGAGATCCTCATAACGAGCCCTTTCATTTAATATGAGACACAGTAAGGTTTGCACAACTTTTATTATTTAATTTCCTAATTTGTCCCCCGAAAATGACCCTTATTTTAAAAGAATATTTATTTACTTTACACATATGTGTTTGGGTCATAGGATTACAACATTCTACCAAATTTCACCTGATTCGGTCCAGTAGATTCGGAGCAAATTGGCTGTGACAGACGGACGGACAGACAGACGCACGAGTGATCCTATAAGGGTTCCGTTTTTTAATTTTTTGTACGGTACCCTAAAAATATAAAAAAAATGCATGCATACTCTCTATTCGCAGCGAGCGCACGTATTTCAGAGATCCACGGCGTAACTGCCGGTCGGTAATTACTGCCGTAATTGCAGGGTTGGATTTTTCCTAACTATACAACGTAATTACAACGTGTTAATGAAATAACGCAAAACCTCTGAGATGGTACCCTCAGCCCATGAAACTGAACAACCTTTGTTCTACAACTTTCAAGAAACCCAAAAAAATATTTGAATTTTCATACAAACTGATCAGCTAATCAATCAGGTAATTTGTATAAAAATCTGAATTTTATTTTTGGCATTTTGGGAATGTCCTGTCTTAAGAGGTTTTGCGTTCTTTCATTAACTCGTTGTATGAACAGTTTTACACTTATCTAAACCGCTTATTTGTTAAAATGTTGTGTAAAATATATTTCGATGTGTAAAACATAATAAAACTTTTTAAAACAGAAGTTGTGTATATTATCTATTCCGGGCCTGTTCCAGATTTATATCAATTTTATCTATTCTTTGAAATTTATTTCTTCTAATGTTTCCCATCTACTTTCTTCTTCCGCAACCCAACTTGCATCAGTATTATGCTGTACATCTTCTTCCCATATGCCCGCCCAAAATTCTAGATCTTTTTGTGATGCCTTTATTTTTAGGTAATTGTCTGTAAAATAACTTTTTGTTTTTAATAATCTATTATCATCTTTCCGTTTATATGATTTTTTATATTGTGTTTATTTTATTTAATCTTTATTGTCCATCAAATACAAATTGTACAGAACAATAGGCGAACTTAACGCTAAAAGCGTTGTCTACCAGTCAACCTTTGGGTTATATGGTTAGCGCGTATAACCCTCTGCGCGTCACTCATCTTATCGAAATTAAATTAGGGAGATGTCGTTTTTGGTCCACGATTATTGTACAGAACTCGGCGTCTGTTACAACGTGTGCAGAATGCTGCTGCAGGTTCATTTATGATATACCCCCGAGGTCACATATTACACCGTTCCTGAATCGGGCCTCCATGCTGAATATGAAGTCGCGCAGGCAGTTACATCTGGCAACCCTTATGTTTGATGTTATAAACATAAAAAATCCAGAGTATTTATTTGAAAAAGTAAAATTCCTAAATGCTCGGAATGTCCCTCGCGCTCTTAGACCCCCGTTAGCTATTTATAGGCATAGAACGGTAGCATTTACCGTTTCCGTCACCAGGCGACCAAGTGCTGGAATGATATTCCACCTCCTATTAGAGTCCTCAGGTCAAAGCCAGTTAGTATACAGTTGTTCTGAATTCGTCTAAATTTGTCTCCATGGTGCATGTACAATACAGCGCAATGCGTATAAAGAAAATATAGATTCGGGTGTTCAATAAAAAATTCCCACGGTCGAAGACTGCAGTCTTAAGCCTGCCTTTGAATTTACATATATTTAAGGTTTACATATAAGTTGATGCATTAAATAACGTTTATCTTATCTTTCTCTAAACTGCGCAACGGATTTAAATGATATTTTAATTTTCGTCATTAGATAGTCGCCTCCACAAGCGTAAGCGTGGCTACCCCAAATAAACTTGGCGCCGCGCCATCGGACTTGAACCTCTACATCCCCCCCTGGGTAAGCCTATGTCCTGGATTGAAATCAAGAACGCAGCGGTTGACAGATCGAGTTGGCGACGTGTCGTGACATAGGAAACGAAAAGAAGGGATGTAGGTACTTACTTGTAATTCAGGCATCATTGCTTATAAATTCCCATCAAAAGGCATCCATCAAAGGTCGATGCTTCAGCCCGGTATTGTCATTTCTATCATCTCCACGCCTTTGCCAAACACACAGATGGTGATCTTGTTGCTAAAACAAATAATGTTGCTAAAAAAAGGCGAACATGCGAATCATGTTTGGATAACTTCAATAAAAACCTAAGAAATGGATTCATAGAATAAAAAAAATACTCACCTAGGAACGTCAATACGGTCCATTCCTTGTATATCAGAAACATCGCTGTAGTTCTGAGACAAGAACTCGCATTGTATTCTCCCTCCTTGCACGGACCATCTGCACATCGTTACTCTCTGGTCAATAGACGCAGACACCCAAATGTTTTCCAGTAACACCAGCCCAGTCACTTGCGAACAGTGGAATTTATCTGCACACCATTTATCGCGTATTTTGAAGGTATATGTGTCATTTTCGGCAGTCAATTCAAGGAGATTCAGATGTATCGCATTATCATCACCACCAGTTCCAAATAAAACATGCTTTTCTGATATTATTCTTATATCAAAACAGTTAATACCAGATCTATTAGTATAAGTCGTAAAAATCGGTTCTACATCTATACATCCATCTTTAAGATTTGTTACATTCCAAAATATAACTTCACCTCTCGTTGAGCAAGTCACTACAATATTTTTATCTCCGAATTTCACATAATGCGTTTTAAGAATACAAGTTTTATGATTCTTAATCACTTTAACGAGTTTTAAATCTTGCGTATTTAAATTGAGGAGGAAAATTCTAAGATATGCATCAGAACACCCAGCAAAGATAATAAAATTAACATCATCTTCTTGTAATAAGTCTATGTCCATAATCCTTGTCTCTGGATCAAAATCTGTGGTACAGTTTTTCCATGACTGTTTTCCTTTCCTCTCCTTTTCAGGACCTTTGATCATGTAGTCTACCAAATCTTGACATTTTACAGTAACTTTATCATTTTCTTTGACAAAATCTATCATTTTTATACAAATCTGTGCTCTGCCTCCTGCCGATACTAAAATGTACTTGTTTCTTCCCACTAAATGCTTAGTTTTCAATGTTCTTACATTAGACAGATGTTTAAAAACTATTTTATCTTGTAAATTAAAGTTTTCAAAAGAGGCTATCCTCAGAGTAGTGTCCTCTCCACCAGATACACAAAAGCTAGAAGATTCTACTTGTATAGTTTTGAAACAATTAATTTCCTTGAAATGTGATCCAAAAACAATATTAGTGGGGACGGTTTTGCTGAATTCAAATCTACGTAGATGGATACCTGAATTTTTAACATACATAAGCTTTACGCATTCATCAAAATTGTCATTGACTTTATCGATATATCTGACGACATCCCATGATCTATGGCCCCCACCACATGGTATTTCTATTAACCGACTGTTATTCTTCAAGTTATAGACCACAAAAACTCTCTCTTGAAAGCCACAAACGATATTCTCGTTTTTGTCTATAAATTTCTCGACCCACTGAAATTCTAAATCTCTACTGCTCATATATTGGGCTAACACCTTCTGCTTAATGTCTAGATCAAAATATTTGACAGTTCCATCTCGCCCTGTACTCAAAAATCTATTTTTCTTTATGAAAATTGAAGTAGGACCATATCTCCCATGGACCTTACTAAAAGTTTTCAAAGGAATTTGTATTCCTCTTTTATACAGATGAATATTTCCACATCTATCTCCAACAATGACCAGAGTATTTGTAGTATCAATGCTTGCTGCAGTCAGCCATCTTTCTTTACACACAGGCAGAGTAAATTCTCCAAAATCTTCTATTTTATTGTCTCTAGATGCTATTACTTTTATAAGTCCACCTTCACATCCTAAAACTAGGTGTCTATTGCCAGCCCAGTGTAAAGAAAGTACTTTTCCAAAATCTACTCTGGTATTTATAATATTTAGCAATAATGCCTCATCTTTACAGGTTTCTATGAAAACATCTAAGTTCCCACACATATCTATAACAGCTATCATTTGTTTACAAGATGATAAGTTGAGTAATTTATAGGTAGATTTATGTTTCAACATATAAACATCTTTGGTTTTATTCTGAACATCATAGTAAATTAAATCATCTTTATCATTCAAAATTACTATGTTCCTTCTAGCAGTAAAGACTATTTTCTTAGGTGTAGACTCGTCTATCTTCAATACCTCACTCTCTCCAGAGTCAGTAGCTATTGTTAAAGGATGGAGAATAACTCCCCCATCCCCACTACCTGTTACTAAATGCTCATCATCAGCGTCAACAGACCATATACCACCATTTTGATGAGTAGCAATCTTTTTCAACATTTTCCCATCAAAACCCCAATAACACATCACAGAATCTTCACCTACTGACACTACCATATCTTTAGTAACACAGCTTCTCATCACCCTAGCTGTATGACCATAGAGCTCATGTCTACGGACTATGTCTGCTTGTTGCCAGAACTCTATGGTATCTGGTGCAGAGGCCAACGAATCTATGTTGTTAATTCCCCAAATGCACACAGATCTGTCATCAGATGTTGTTACTATTAGGCCTTTTTGTGGGTCACACGATATTGAGAATATAACACCCTGGAAATAAGATAAAATATAGAAAGTCAGATACAGTAGATATACTTTTAAATACAAGAAAATCTAACATACAAAACTATTTAAGTTTATGGTTTAGTCCACATATGTAAAGAATTTTTATGGCATAGGAACAAATGAATTATCTGACCACATATTTGTATGGGACCAAGAGTTTTTTTAGATCTATTAAGCATATTTCTTGGGGAATGTATCAACTATCATGCACTGAACTTTCTCATAAAATATTACCAAGCCCTTTATTCAAAAGAAATATGTAACAAATCTCACCCTGTGCCCTTTCAAGTAATGCAAAGCCTTTCTAGCCTTGCAGGCATGGACTATGACCTCCGAGAAGACGGTCCCCGCGAGCACCAAGACGTCGCCCTGCAGCCGCTGAAGTGCACCACTGTACAAGATGGAGTTCTCTTGGCTTGTGTGTTTGGACACCAGTGTTAGGTTGTTTATGTCCCAGATCTGAAAAAAAGTTAAATATGAGCAAACAATATCCTGCCCTTTCGTGATGATTACAGAAAAAAACTTAGAAATTACTGATAATACAAATAATGCTAATAGGCAATGCGGCTAGCAAACCATCATGCTAAAAGTGGCCTTTGGGTATTGTGGCTCTGAGCTCTGTCTGCTTAGAGCCACATAACTCAAGATGCTCTGTCTGCCAAATTCGGGATAAAGTTGTAATCTTATATATAAAATTCTCGTGTCACAATGTTAGTTACCATACTCCTCCGAAACGGCTTGACTGATTTTTATCAAATTTTTTATGCATATTCAGTAGGTCTGAGAATTAGCTTATATTTATTTTTCATACCCCTAAGTGATAAGGGTTGTCCACCCCGAACATTTGATTTTTATTTTTCGGACAAATTTTTAATTTTTTTATAATGTGTCATTAAAAAATACATACAACCCTAAATTTTCACTTTCCTATCACCAACCCCTATTTTTGAATTCCCTAGAAATAATTTATATGGCAAAACAATGTTGGCCGGGTCAGCTAGTAGTGTATATAATATCCTTTGGACAATATCAAAATAAATTGTATATTAAATGGAGCTAGCTCCAACAAATCATTTTAAGTCCCCATGGGTCAGAAGTGACATTTTAACTCAATTAATCCAGCTTATTGGGCAGGAGAAGATGTAAAGTTGCATATTACAGCCAGTGATAAAACCCAAACTTCTTTCATGTGAGAAATTAATTAGTTCACTGCCCTAACAATTTACTATAATTAATAGTAGGATTGCAGATGAGTAGGATTAAAGAAGCTGTTTATGAATAAACATTGAACTAAATTACTCATCTAGTTTAGGAATGTGTTGCTAAATTGATAATTTAAATGGTTGTTTATCTATATATTTATATATCATAAAATATAGTAGGTAGTAGTGGTATCATAAAAAATGGTGATAGCTTAATCAGTGCGATTTGTCTCAAAAATATAAAAATAAACATACTTCTAATATTCTGCAAAAATGTTAAAATACAGAGTAATTGCCTAGTAAATAAAAAATACCTGAACAACATTGTGTGCAGTTAGCAATGCAATTTCTTGGTCAGTAATCCAGACACCTGAGTGCAACCAGTCATCGCACACTATCAGATCAATATCTCTGACAAACCCATTGTTTTCCAACACCACTGTCCACTGTTTACCACCAAAAACTAATATTTTGTCTGAATTCGTCGACGGTACAATGCCATATATTTTTTGACCATTTAAACACTGTAATCTTTGTAATAATGTATTCGCCGACTTTTTATATACATTTAGGTAACTGCCGATCCCTGTAAAAAGTAGGAAATATTATTTATAACGTAAGAATATGATCTAAAATATGAAGTAAACCTAACAGAACTTTTAAGGTTACTTACCGGCTAAAATTAAATTGTTATGCAGATTAACTGCAGTCACATCTGAGCGAATCATTAGTGACATGTTGAAAATAAGTTTAATTTCACAAACTAAGGTTTAATGTACAAAAACACTGTAAAATAAATATAATAAATGTGCCTCGTCCGTCGTGTTTTCTAAAAAAACTGTCAATGTCAAATGAACTATAAAATTTAAGAGAGTGACAGATCAACTTATTTTCTTTCCATTTGTAGCAAAGGCATAAAACCTTGTTTATAAAAATAAAATCTTCGTGAATCTTCTAGCAAACCAGCAATGGCAAGCTTTTCCAGTAGTAACATTTAGTTGGTTTAGTAGTAGTTTGGGTAAGTTATCATTAAAAATGAATGGACGACCAAGAAAGAGCTATGTAGACCAACTGAAAGAAAAAGCAGGGGTCATGTCGTATCAAGCACTAAAAAGTAAGGCAGAGAACCGAGAAGTTTGGCGCATACTCCACCGACAAGAGCCACTAAGCTCTTAAATAAGAAGAAGAAGAAGAATCATTTAAAATAAAAGCACAGACCTTAAAAGCGTATTGACCGGGATTCGAAGTTAGAATCCTTTACTATGATGGATGATGGATGACTGAAGAGTGAAGCCCAACCCAACTGGTCGTGGGCGTATGTGCAAATGTGCATACTATACCTAGGCGTATAGGCCCACGACCAGTTGGGTTGGGCTTCAGTCTACCTACAATCTAACTACAATTTCTACTTATCTTTACTAACAAAAATTATACGAATAGGTAAAAAAAACGTTTTGACACAAGCCTTATTTATTATTTATTTATTTATTAGTATCAATTTACAAATCATTCACTTTGATGTTGATTCAATGGATAATGCTCTCCATATTTTTTCAGGTGTCTTTCCATTTCCTGCATTTGTTTCCTGAAAAATGAACGTCAAAATTATAGTTTAGGTTAAACGATCAAAAATATTTTGTACAGTTCGTTCTACCTACTACATTTTACAGGGAACAACTCAATATTTTATTTTCAGCAACGTCGTAAATATGTTAATGCATTTATTGCTGATAGCTAATGGTCGATCTACATTAATTTATATCGTAGATCATTTCTCTATGATATACTTAAGAGTATACGAATAGTTTTGGGTAATGCAACTTAGCCATACACCGCTGGCGTTGCTTTTTTATTCCTTTAGCCAGAAATCCAACCTAGATCTTATAGGTAATAAAAGACCATATGAGAAGTCAATAGCAGAAAGAACCAGGTCTCTAACCCCCAACCCAGAGAAATTGCAATTTTTTTAACAGGCGTTACTTTTATACAGCAAATTAAATTAAATTATCCTACTTAACCTAACCTTACCGAGACAAATGGTAAAGAATTACTATTTTGTTTATTCCAGGCGTTGCATTTTCCAACCGAGACAAAGGGTAAAAAAATTGCTATTTTGTTACCAGCCGAGAGACTTCTAAACGTGGCTCTGTCTACCCCGTAAGGGATGAAGACGTGATAATATGTATGTATGATAGATGAAAGATTCTAATAAAAATAACGCCTGTAAAAAAAACCAATCTGCTTAACCCTCTTTAACTTGCTTTGATTGCGGCACAGGGTTGCGGTCTCCAGACTTGTTTTTTTCCAAGGACGATGATACTCCATGATTTTTTTTGACATTGTCTACTCACATGGTCCTCTAGTTCATGACCTAGTTTCATTTCTGGTGAAAACAAAAAACACAACGACGCCATGAGGTTGCATTATAGCCATTAAAGAAATAGAGAAACGTGGTTAAAATTGATATTTTAAGAATATAATATGTCTCACTGGATTCTGGGCGGCATATCGTAGTACACATCCTCCAACATTTCTTTCCAGTGTGGTTTCTTCTTCTTCTCTGCGTCCTGCATCGTCCTCATTACTGTGTTTCGGCAATCTTTAATCCAAGCTTTATCGGCTTCTTCGTCCCACAAACCTATTAAAACAAATACCTAGGTACTTATATAAAAAATTTAATAAAATCAATGTTATACCTAAGCACTAACAATCTCTACTTATAAGTACTTATTACGAACATCTCCTTATACAATATATGTTTTGGTTGTTGAGTATATTTTAAAAAGCTTACGTTTACCACAAATACATTCTTATTCTTCACCATTTCAAAAAAGGTTATCGTGTTGGCTGGATTTTTATAAGGACAATAATATAAAACATTGGATAATAAATGTTAAGTACCAATCAAAACTTATTTTTAAAGGCTGGCTGCCCTTGAGTTTTTTAGCATTTGTTACCTTTCTGTTCAATATAATGCCTCAGTTTTGAAATAGGGCTTTCGTCCTTCGTCCATTTATCAATTTCTTCTAGAGATCTGTATGCACTGCTGTCGTCAGAGGTGGAATGGTGGCCAACTCTGAAATAAAAAATCAACTTTTCAATAAAATATACCTTTAAAAAGGATTCATTTATTTGGAAGTCACGGTGCCAGATCCACACGTAAAATTTTTGTTGTGGGTAGCAGGCAAAGGTAGCAGTGGGTTATTGTAGTGAGGAAGTAAAATTGCGGGAATGAATTATGTACCAATTCAAGTTTCAAAACACAACTGCTAGGTAACTCAATCTAGAATTCTAGAGCGTATGCTAAATAATGAGGGTATCAGAAGTTATTTTGAATTTGGACACCTTAACTAACATATGAAAAGACATGTTAGACAGGTCAAAGAAGTGGTGGACGGACTGTGTGTCAGAGGAATCCTTTGATAAGATGCAAGAGAAAAGTAAAAAGATCTTCATTTTAGAAGAAACACCTACGTTTACGCAGCTGGTCAATGTAAAATAATGTGGATACCTGTATGACATGGCTTCAATCAGCACGGGCTTGTTGGTCTCGATGGTCATCTGCCGTGCTTTGCTGACCGCTTTGTACACGGCTAGGGTGTCGGTGCCGTCCACGCGGACCGTTTGCAGCCCCATCGCCGGCCCTCGGGCTCCGATGCCGTCCCCACGGTACTGCTCACTGGTTGGGGTCGAAATCGCGTAGCCATTGTTTCTGCTGTAAAAATTATTTTCTTTTAGTTTTTGCTGGAATAGAAAGGATCTTTGATGGCCCGAGAGCTAGGACCGAAAAGTAACAAAGAAGTAGAGATAGGCTTCGGAAAAACTATAAATTTGAGTCCATCCATGATCTTTCTAAAGTAGTTATCAGGCCTATTGAGAACAATTTTAATACGAAAGACATAATACGAAATTGGAGTGGCCAACCTCATCAACAGCCTTCAAGTACCCACTGCTGGGCATAAGCCTCCTTTTGTCCTCTTTTGGAGTGGCCAACATTGGTGTCAAATTTTGATGCCTAAAAGCATCTGACATAGCTCGAAGACTGCAAGCATTCGATGACAACCAACAGCTTACCTTTTGACCTTTTGTGGTCCCCATTCAAGTGCAGACGGGGATTGCTTAACATGCACAAGCACTACTAATGTGTTATCCTACCAAACTACCGAATCCTCAGGTCTAACAGTTGAAAAGTTACACATTTAGTGTAGTTACCTTGGTATCCAACAATTTTGTAGAATTCTCAAGATTACTTACCATAACAGAATGATGGGACAGTCAAGGGTAGCAGCAAAGTTAAAGGCTGCGTGTGCGTCACCTTCAGAAGCGGCTCCGTCTCCGAAGTAGCAGATCACGCAGCGGTCGTTGTTGGGTTGTCTCTTCAGGGCGTAGGCTGCCCCCACTGCTTGCGGCATTTGGGTTGCTAGAAGGAGAAAATATATGTGATAAGTTATTTGTTTTTCGCAGATGTTCTACTTGGCAAATACTGCTGTCTGATTTCTCAGGCTGCATTATGGCATTTGATATAGCTTGAAGTTGTACAAAAGCTTAACATTACTTCCTAGGATCTTAAGATATCTTGGCCACTTTTGGTCTCAATAATAAAATTCATATGATAAAATAAGTACCTACCTACTTACAAGTACTTACCCAATGGACTGGAAAGAGTGACAATATTGTGCTGCTTGCTGCCATAATGTACCGGCATCTGCCTTCCTCTACCAGGGTCTTCGTCATTCCCGTAGCACTGGTTGACCAGCTCCGTGACAGTCATTCCTCGGTACAACATCATCCCCACTTCTCTGTATTGGGCGAAGATCATATCTCGAGGAGTCAGGGCTGCGGCGCTTCCGACGTGGATACCTTCCTCGCCATAGTTGGTCATGTAGAAGGAAATGCGGCCTTGTCTGTTGAGGAAACGGAAAAAAAAGTCAGTCGTAAGATCCACTTTTCTTTCCACACCCTTAGATGCCTCCAATACTTCTTGCCCTTCAAGACTAGGATTGCTCTGGCCCAATCCCTTATTCAACCAATCTTGGATTAACGCGGATGCATGCTACTTGGATGCAACAGAAGACCTTTTAGATAAACTGGAGCGTTTACAAAACCTGTGCTTCCGTTTCATCTTTGGATTGAGGAAGTTCGACCATGTTTCCAGGTACCGTGTTCAACTAAAATGGTTACCTATACGACTCCGTAGAAACAGTCACATTCTTTGTCTCTTTTAAAACGTCCTACACTATCCTTCTTTCCCCTCCTATCTACGTGAGCGCTTTTCCTTTTTATATTCTCCAAATTCTCTTTGCAGATCCCACCTAAAAACTGTCCTTAAATACCCTTCACACAGCACCACTACCTTTTCCTACTCCTTCTCGGTACATGCGGTCAGACTATGAAACTCATTACCACCTTCTATACGCGAATCTAAATCGATCTCTGTGTTTTAAAGACGAGTAAAAGATTATTATTTATCGGAATCATCATAGTTGTAGTTTATATATTGTCGCGAACGAGATAGAATCTTCCCGAACAATATTCGCGAACGAATACTACGATAGAATGGTGCAAGCCAAACGGCCCATATGTCTTGTGTCATAAAGTCTAGAGTTGCTTAACCATGTTACACTCACACACAAACCCGGCGCCTGGATGCTTCGAAACACATTCGTCGACTATGTAGAATATTCGAGATTAATGTGGACCTATTCGATGGCGCATATAAATAGGGAACGTTGGGTGCGCCACGGCAGTTCAATACGAGCTATCAAAGCGATTACTTCGAAGCGAAGGAAACCTACCTTAGTGCGACAAGTGGAAGTACCTGCGACTACCTTGGCGAGATACCTGGACCTCAGCTGCTTCGCGACTTGGACCTTGGACGTTTGGACCATCTTCACGTGTCAACTTAGGGTTCCGTAGTGAATAAATCCCTCATACGAAGTTTGGCGTTTTTCTCCAAATACCGAACCCCAGTTTCGTAACATTTGGTGTCGGAAGTGGATTTGGAGATGCCAGTTTTCCCGAGGGAAGAAGAGGATACCACCAGGGAAGGTGTCAGGACCAGGGCCCAGCGTGCCATGGAGGCTCAAGGGGGCGTGGCTCAGGCCACGCCTACTGAACCTCAAGCCACGCCCACTGACCCTGAGGCCACGCCCACCGATCATCAGGCCCCGCCCACCGGATGTCAAGCCACGCCCACCGATCATCAGGCCCCGCCCACTGGACCTCAAGCCACGCCTACCGGGCCTCAAGCCACGCCCACTGGACGTCAAGCCACGCCCATCGGACCTCAAGCCACGCCCACCAGACCTCAAGCTCCGCCCACTGGCCCCGCCCACTTTGGCCAGACCACGCCTACTGGCCACGCCCACCAAACAGTACCGCGTACATTAGAGGCATCAGTGGATTTAAACACCTTAATGCAGATGTTACAAGGCATAAGTGAAAATCAAAATGCAACTACAAAACGACTTCAAAGTATAGACGAGGCACAAAATGCAAGTACAAAACGACTTCAAAGTATAGAAGAGGCACAAAATACTCGACTTCAACGCATAGAAGAAAAACAAGATGCACGATTTCAACGTATAGAAGAGGCACAAAATTTACGATTTGCACGCTTGAGTGAGGACCAGCAAATAGTTTTTGGGGCAGTCAGCAAGCTAAACAAATCAGTGGAGCGGATCCGTCAGGATGTAGACGTTGTGGAAACCAAAGTATCGGATTTGGAGACTAATTTCTCTGGACTACAGAAGAAAGTATTGCGTCTCGAAACAGTGGGAGTTCCAAGCGCATCCGGAGGTGAAAATAAGGGACTAAAAGTGAAAGTGCCATCTTATGACGGTACAACATCCTGGGCCGCATACAAACAGCAATTCCAGACCGTCGCTAGTGCAAGCGGCTGGACCGATGAACAGAGCCATACAGCCCTTACAATTGCTTTGAAAGGCTCAGCCCTATCGGTCCTGGAGGCACTGCCTAGCTCTGGCAGCACCTTTAAACAATTAATGGAGGCACTGGAAGCCAGGTATGGAGAACGTCATCTCGAACACGCCTTTCGAGCCCAGCTACGTGACAGAGTGCAGCGCCCAGGAGAAGGACTTCAACAGTGGGCACTGGAAATAGAAAAACTAGTGCGCAAAGCCTTCTCTTCTGCTGACTCTAAAATGGTAGACACCAATATTCTTCAAGCTTTTATTGCTGGAATAAGAGATGCGGAGGTAAGGGCTGCAGTGGGAATCCATCATCATGCCTCACTTAAAGATGCCTTGGCACATGCTCTAGAGTACGAAGCTTTAAGACAGGACATGCGCGTACATAAGTTGCGAGAAGTCACAGAAGAGGTAAAGGCAATCAAGAACCTGCCAAAGAAGACCAGTAGCTCAGCACCTATTTGCTACAGATGTGGTGAAAAAGGACATTTGCGACTCTCCTGTCCAGAAAAGCATGAATTAACCAAGTTACGAGAAGAGCTTGATGAAATAACAAAAAGGCAGGAGTCCTCCTTTCCTGCGAAAAATCAGGGAAACGAGTAACAGCCAGGACTAAGGGGCGGGTACTGGCTGGCGCAGAGGAAGCCCCAGCAATTGTCATCTCACAAGTGAGCAATAGGAGCAGTTTGGCGATATGCGGCAAAGTGAATAGGACAGACTGCAAATTGACCATAGACACAGGAGCCTCCAGAACAATAATCAGCCCGCACCTGGTAAAGGCTGCGATGAAACGAAAGAACCTCAACTGTCGGCTTCTCTCTGCCTCTGGCCAGCCAATACCTGTCCTAGGAGAAATGAAGGTGACGATATATGTGGGAGAGTCACCATACACCCATGATGTCATTGTGGCTGAGATTATGGATGAATGCATATTGGGCTTAGATTTCATGAAGAAATATAATTGTAAAATCGATGTCACTAATGGAGTTTTTAAGTGTGGTAACGAAGAAATGTTCATCCTTGGAGCCACTACCGGAAAAGTAACTTGTCTAAATAAAATCGTCATACCTGGTCGAACACAAGCGCAAATAATGGTAAAACTGCCATCAACTAAAACACGCAAGCCAACTAGATGCGTTCTTATCGAAGATATAACGAACAAGACAATGAATCGCAGATTCCTGACAGCAAGGACATTAGTCAGTGGAAAGGATACAGCAGTCGTTAGGATAGTTAACATAGAGGACCACGAAATCATTCTGAATGAAGGAGATGTTGTTGGAAAATGTGAGGAAGTTGTCTGGATGAAAAAGTGTCAATCAACACCAAGCTCAGACGCATCTAAAAACACAAGTGGTTCTATTATTGCCGAACTTCTAAAAGATTGTAAAAGCAACCTTACTTACTCGCAGAGCTTGAAAGCAAAGAAGTTGCTGCTGAATTTTGCTGATATTTTATCTTCCAAAGAAGGTGATCTAGGAAGAACTTCGCTAGTTCAGCACAGAATCGATACTGGAAGCGAAAGACCTATACGTCAGCGAGCAAGAAGAATTCCATATGCTAAGGAAAATGAAGTGCAAGATCTGCTGGAAGACATGAAAAGAAATAAGATCATTGAACCATCTGCAAGTCCATGGTGCTCCCCGGTTGTTTTAGTTAAGAAGAAAGATGGCAGCACACGGTTTTGTGTCGACTATAGACGACTGAACGACGTCACAAAGAAGGATAGCTACCCATTACCAAGAATTGATGACACCTTGGATACCCTTAGTGGAATGCAATGGTTTTCCACCCTAGACTTGAAATCTGGTTACTGGCAGGTGGAAATTCATTCAAAAGACAAAGAAAAGACAGCGTTTTCGACAGGAAAAGGGTTATGGCAGTTCAATGTTATGCCTTTTGGATTATGCAACGCACCCGCTACTTTTGAACGACTTATGGAGTGTGTACTAGCAGGATTAGTAGGAGACGCTTGTCTAGTTTATCTGGACGACGTAATCATCATGGGTCGAGATTTTGAAGATCATCTGCGGAATCTGGAGCAAGTCTTTATGAAAATACGGGGTGCCAACTTAAAACTGAATCCAAAGAAATGCACTCTATTCAGAAACAAAGTGAATTACCTTGGGCATGTTATCACCAGTGAGGGCATCCAAACTGATCCTGATAAAGTTGAAGCAGTGAAAAACTGGCCTACCCCCAAAGACAAGACAGAGGTGCGAGCATTTATGGGACTTTGCTCATATTACAGGCGATTTGTAAAGGGATTTTCTGAAATCGCTAAACCTTTGCATCGTCTTACAGAAGACAAACAGCCTTTCAAATGGGACGTTACCTGTGAGAATGCATTTTTTAAACTCAAAGAATGCCTTTGCAAGACTCCAATCTTGGGATACCCGCAGACTAGTGGCCAGTTCATCGTTGACACAGATGCTAGCAACACAGCGATCGGAGGGGTACTATCTCAAAAGCAAGGTGACAACGAAATAGTAATTGCATACTTTAGTAAATCTTTGTCAAGGCCTGAAAGAAATTATTGTGTAACAAGAAGAGAACTCTTGGCTGTTGTGAAGACGCTGCAACATTTCAACAAATATCTTATTGGTAGACAGTTTACACTCCGCACAGACCATGCTGCTTTTAAGTGGCTGTTACAATTTAAAAATCCAGAAGGCCAAGTTGCACGTTGGATTGAACAACTTCAAGAATTCGACTTTGTCACTGAACACCGTAGTGGTAAGGCCCATGGAAATGCTGATGCACTCTCAAGAAGACCGTGCCCGAAAGATTGTAAGCATTGTGCTAAACAAGAGACAAAGGAGCTTACGGTTAAGATCACAAGGACGATCCCTACAGGACAATGGGACGATGAGAACTTCAGAGAAGCTCAAGAGGATGATGAAGATATAAGGCTCATTATCGCATGGAAAGAACGTGGTGCGGATAAGCCGAGATGGGCAGAGGTTGCGCCTACGAGTCCCATCACTAAAGCTTATTGGGCTCAATGGGACAGTTTCATCCTGCAGAATGGAATACTTTACCGTAAATGGGAAAAACCGAACGGCAAAGAGTTTCACCTACAGGTTGTTGTTCCCAGGGATAAGGTGAAAGACGTTCTCCGTGAAATACATGATGGTGTAACAGGTGGACATCTTGGCGTCAAGAGAACGTTAACAAAAATTCGAGAACGGTTTTACTGGTTGAATTGTCGGGAAGATGTGCAAGATTGGTGCCGCAAATGTACAACTTGCGCAGCCGTGAAAGGCCCATCAACAAGAACTCGCGGTGGTCTACAACTTTACAATGTTGGTGCGCCCTCGGAGAGAATTGCAGTTGACGTTGCCGGACCGTTCCCTGTAACTGAATCAGGAAATAAATACTTCATGGTCGTCATGGACTATTTCAGCAAGTGGCCAGAAGTATTTGCTATACCTAACCAAGAAGCTACAACAGTAGCCTCCAAGTTGGTTGAAGAAGTAATCTGTCGCTTCGGTGTGCCACTAGAAATACACTCAGATCAGGGAAGGAACTTCGAATCCCAAATTTTTCAGGAAGTTTGCAAACTCTTGGGATTGCATAAAACTAGGACCACCCCATATCACCCTCAGTCTGATGGCATGGTGGAGAGATTTAACCAGACGCTGGAGAGACATTTAGCGAAACTGGTTGACAAACATCAGAAAGACTGGGACAAGTACATACCGCTTTTCCTCCTGGCTTATAGGACATCGGAACACGAAAGCATGAAGCTAACCCCAGCTCAGGTGAATTTCGGTAGAGAACTTAGATTACCTGTAGATCTACTGACAGGAAGGCCACCAGAAGATCCACATCCTGTGCCAGACTACGTATCTGATCTTCGAAAGCGAATGAGTGACGTGTACGAATTGGTTCGCGAAAACGGGTTGCAGGCAAGCGAAAACATGAAAACTAGATATGACCGAAGAGCGAACACAAGTGGCTTTGAAGAAGGAGCATTAGTTTGGCTTCATAACCCGATTCGCCGGAAAGGAAAGTCACCGAAATTACAAACAAGATGGGAAGGTCCATATAAGATCATCACGCGAATGAACGACGTGACCTATCGGATCCAACGTCAACCAAGAGGAGCACTTAAAGTGGTGCACATAGACCGTCTGGCACGTTACCATGGCAGCAATAGTGACGCTCGGGACGAGCGCCTCTAAGAAGGGGGCAGTGTCGCGAACGAGATAGAATCTTCCCGAACAATATTCGCGAACGAATACTACGATAGAATGGTGCAAGCCAAATTGGCCCATATGTCTTGTGTCATAAAGTCTAGAGTTGCTTAACCATGTTACACTCACACACAAACCCGGCGCCTGGATGCTTCGAAACACATTCGTCGACTATGTAGAATATTCGAGATTAATGTGGACCTATTCGATGGCGCATATAAATAGGGAACGTTGGGTGCGCCACGGCAGTTCAATACGAGCTATCAAAGCGATTACTTCGAAGCGAAGGAAACCTACCTTAGTGCGACAAGTGGAAGTACCTGCGACTACCTTGGCGAGATACCTGGACCTCAGCTGCTTCGCGACTTGGACCTTGGACGTTTGGACCATCTTCACGTGTCAACTTAGGGTTCCGTAGTGAATAAATCCCTCATACGAAGTTTGGCGTTTTTCTCCAAATACCGAACCCCAGTTTCGTAACAATATTATATATTAAGTATATTCATTTCTAAATAGACACATGTATTTATTTAAGTATGTATGTAACATATGTATATGTATGTTGATCTGTTGTTTCATAGTATGTTAATTTCTTCTTCCTTTATTTAACGAACACACCTGTATGCCTTTCATATATAAACATCTCCTCTCACGGGCCTACTGGAAGAGATCTCTTTTGAGATAAGTAGTGCCTTTGTACAACTTTTTGTGTATTCTCTGTATATATTAGTCCGTGTACATAAATTGGTAAATAAATAAATAAATAAAAGGTAACAAAAACATACCTAATACCACCTTGTTCCTTAAAAATCATCATATTCATAGGTAAAAGCCTACCTACTTACCTTTGAGACTCGTATAAAATCTTGTCCATTTGACTTAGCTGAATCATGGTTTTGTACATATTCAGCAAGGTATCCTTATCCAAGTTAGGATCCTCTCTGTTGTCGATGACCTCCCCATTGTTGTCCAAAACTCGATAAATAGGGATGGGGTCGTAACTATTCTCATTCAAGAATTTCATCTCGTTTGTGTAGGGAGCCTTGACTCCCGGGAAATCGGCTATTTTCCCGCCATTTTGGGCAACATCCGGTATGTTCTGAGTTGAGAGCAGCTGAAAATGTGTAAATACACGTTATCTACTAGATGCGAGTTACATATTATTTTATCCTCATAACAAATGTAATTAATGCAAACAAGAATTGTTAAATGATAAGAGCGACATATTAGGTTACAAAAATAAATTAAGTAAGATCAAGAGCATTTAAGCATCTAAAACATCTAATCATGAATGTAGTTCAAAAAGATAACTTTTATTTAATAATAACCTATACCTTCATAATATGGGTATGGGAAAGTTTGATTCTGTCAAGGGTACATGGAACCGCCCCCCCCCCCCCCCCCCACCTTTACCCTAGACAGAATCAGATTTTCCTTTAAAAAAAGCGGCTAAGTGCGAGTCGGACTCGCCCATGAAGGGTTCCGTAGCAGCAAGTAACATAATATCTACCAACTTCTCGATGTGTCCCAAAGGCAAACTGGTAGAAAATGCATAGCGTTAAGTTTGACCCATTGTAATCAATCAAATATGAGATTGTGTGCAATAAACTTAAATAAAAAAATAAATAAATATAAAAGTTCTAAAGGTAAATTGCGGTTAACGATTTATGACGTATTAAATAATAACTATCTATGATACCGAGACCGCTATAGTTTTAATTTAAAGTACATACTTTAAGGTATATACCACATTTTTTTCAGAATTATTTTAGTAATATTTCAAAAGTTACGGTGGTTACACCTCAAATTTTAACTTTGTATTAGATCATCTCAAGACTGGGGGTTTGATCTATATAGTTTCAAAGCCGTTTTTGTTGCATTTTAAAAGACCTTTTCAACGATACCCTACACGTTGGGGTTAGTCCAATTTAATTTTTAAATTCACTTTTCGTTGTATGGGAGGGGGGCAGAAAAAAAAACATTTTTTCATAATTTTAAAAACCAACTTTTGGAACTTCAATATCTATCTCTCCACCATGACAACCACTTTCCACTTTCATGACAATCGGTGCAGTAGCGGCGGAGTACGAGCCCGGACGGACAGACGGACGGACGGACGGAAAGACCCTAAAAACGTAGTACAAGTAGCTTTTATTTTAAAACGAAATACTTACCAGATTTCGGAAAAAAATTGTAATTTCAGAAAAATTGTATATATCTAAGCTTATACTATTTTTCACAGTCTAAATATGAACTTGAAAGAGATAGTTATAGTGTATCATATGACATAGGTATCATAGGTATTTGACCATCAGTATGGAAAACTTCTACATCCTTATATTTTCTTTCAAGTTCATATTTTGACTGTAGAAAACTAGTTGTATGCCTAGATACTATCATTACTTACTTACTAGATAGATAGATAAGCAATGTCTGAAATTACAAAATATTGCCAAAATGTGACATTGTATGGAAAAATCTAGTCTAGGGCAAGGGTACTTATAGACAACTTTGTATTTATAGGCCTCGTAATTGACATAGCTAATTATTAGGTTACGTCACGGGTTACGTAGAGGTACGAAGGTTTATTACGTAGATAGAAGGTACCTACGATACATTACGAACTAGGTACCTACGTAGCGAAATAGTTGTTCTAAGTTACTTACACAAATTCACAAAACACACATAGCAACAGTAAAAACACACATACACAAACTTTCGCGCAACTTCGTACCAACTGCTTTTTGTCTCGAAAATAAACAAGCAAAAACTGAGCTGACATGACCCACCCTGGCAGTGCGGCGTAGGGAACGCAGCCTCAAAACACCGGTCCGGAACGCCATTATGTGACGAGGTGACTGACGCAACAACTGACTATTATATTACTGTTTTTACTGAACGCCGCACCACATTAGCAAGTAAGATAAGGAGCGCGGCCTTTCGGGTCGAGTCGACTATTTATCAGACTAATCGCTATTTGATTATAAACAGTTTAATTTAAGTTTTTTGTGTTTCTTTTGAATGTGTTAAACATTGATTTCAACTTTTCAAGCTACTCGTACCGTCATATAGCGATAACAGCTGGCAGCACAGCTTTACGTGCCTCTAGAAGCACGATGCTCTCAAGGTAGTGTTGCATCGCACCAAACGCACTCGTTTGTAGATAAAAATAGATAGGTAAGTAGGTATGCTATATAGATATTGATTAAAGAAAAGAACCACTGCCTTATTCATAAATGCATAGCCATTTAGTACCTAACATAAAATTTGATACAAACAAAACAATGCTTCTGAAATCAGTAGCTTAGGTCATCATCATCATCATCTCCCTCGCCTTCTCCCTATTTGGGGTCGGCTCTGAATGTCAACTCTCTCCATCGTTTTCTATCATTTATTATATCTGTACTAACCCCCCTGTCCATCATGTCCCGCTTAACACATTCCCCCCACGTCTTTCTAGGTCTTCTTCTATCCCTGTGGCCATCCACCTTCAAGTTAACCATTTTGTTAAGAGAATATTAACTATGGTTTAAATAAAAGTAGGTATCTACATTGTACGTGTTAACATATGTTAAATTAATTCAATTTTGCTAATGTAATATATTTTTCCATACCTAGGTACTTTTATTTGCTGTTGTGGTTTTTCTAGTTGCTAGACTTGCTAGCTTGACTTATTTAATTTAAAAATAATTTGATAATACACCTTCTGACAATCGCGATCTCATGATAACATAGCACCAAACCTCAGTTAATAACAACAATAAGTTGGATAAGATAAGCATTTGATATTCTGTTTACTTTTGGAGATAAATTCGTACGTATTCTATCAGTACAAACATGCCATGTTTGTATGGAATGAAACTATTGTAGTAGGGAAGCATTTTTAGATTAGACTCATTTTATTTTGAAACAGGGTTAAAGAGCGGGATTTTAGGTTTAAATTTAATACTTGATTATTACTCTTATCTACTATTTAAATACAACTGCATAAAGATTATAAATAAACAAATTTTTAAAGCTCGGAAAAATGTCCCTGGGTTTAGTAATAATTACCATTCGAAGACTTGGTCACACTATTTTTCTATAGATTTAGCGCATATAGCTTACTCTCTCGAACTCAACGAGTTGCGTGACAGTTGTGGTCTGATCGTGGAGCAGAGTGCACGTACCAAAGACCATCGTACGAAATACTAAATTCAAAAGTTCTAATCTTCTAGTAAAGTTCAAATATTTTACTCTTTACCATTTGAGATTGTATGGTAAGTACATTGATTATTTTTATGAATTGCTGTATTGATATTATTGATAAAAGAGAGCAGTTTTAGATGATTTATACTAATTAGTGATAATTTGGCAAAAGAATAATAGGCAGATCAAAATGTGATGATATCTCCTTACCATTTATCTAATTACCGTATTTTACCGTCCTCATCATATCAAATGGTAATTAGATTATTTTAATGGTAATTAGAGCTACTTGTTTAATATTGATTTTTTGTATGTATATATTTATTTTTTATTATGTTTTACATAAACAAACTGATTGCTAAACATATTGCTAGGTTTTAGCTTGAGGGGTGTTATAGCTTTTGTCTTAAATTAATTTTCTCACGCAGTCTGACTATTGTTCTTTTATAAAATTAGTTGTTTTATTTTTATAGGTATTAAAATGCCCCGAAAAAAACAGTCAAATTAAGAAATTCTACAAAAAGCCTAAATCGCCTGAAGAGAGAGATATGATAAAATTAAACAAGATCCAGTGAAATATCCCCTACAAAAAGAAAAAGAACATCAAAGGTATTTAAAAAAAAGAGAAAATCCTAACGATAAAAGACATGACACCAAAACCGTCATACAAACTATTGGAAGGCATGTTAGTATCACCTGCTCACATAGAGGGTGTTTTTTATTTATGTTATTTATTAAACTTTATTACAAAAATTAAAAGCTGGTGAAGAGACAAGTGAGACCAAAATAGGAGCAAAAATATAATTTTATTATTTACCTAGTATTCGAAGTTCGAACCTATATTATATTGCCTACCTTTCGCAGGTTTGCTAGTAATTTGTGTTCTGCCATCTATGTGAGCAGTTAGTACTAATATGTATTTAGTCTACAAGTTTGCTATTTACGTGCCTTTCAATAGTTTGTAGTTGGCACCCTCTGATAATGTTAAAAAAATATGCATAAATATTAAACAAAAGCACAAACTAGAATATTAAGAGATTAAACATTTAAATAATTGAGACGATGACTGATGATAATAATTTAATAAAAAGAATTGCAATATAATTTAAGTATTTTATTTGATAAACACTGAACATATATACTAATATATAGACTTAAACTAAATTAAAATTAAACTAATTACAAAAAATACCATTTTACAACATATATTAAGGGTGGGCTATTTTAAGGGTGAATTCAGTCCATGATACTTAACAACTTTTTCCAAGGAACATATATCGTAATGTAAAAAATATTTTTTGAATTTTCATACACATTCGGATCAGCTGATCGATCAACTTATATATGGAAAGCCAAAAATTATTTTTCATATTTCGATAAACATATATTCCTTGGCGACAGTCGTTGAGTATCATGGACTGAATCCACCTTTAAAATAGTTTCAGTATATTTTGTTAGACCCTGTGTATACAAACATATAGTTTGATTTTTAGACAAGTTTGATTTTAGTTTACATTAAACAACTAAAATCATATTTAAAAATAATCAGAAATGAAAATTACAATTAAACATCGTGTTAATGAAAGAACGCAAAACCTCTCAGATTGTACCTCAGCCCATGTAACTGAACAACTTTTGTTCAACAGCTTTCACGAGACAAAAAAAATAATTGAATTTTTATACAAACTAATCAGCTGATCGAGTCAATTTGTATGAAAATAGTATTATTTTGACCTACCTGAGAGATTTTGCGTTCTTTCGTTAACACGATGTATATACTACATATATAATATATATAATATAAAGTTTGATTATGTTTTTATATGATTTTAGTTTACAATAAACTTTACAATAAACTAAAATAATCGTAAATACCGTGAGACAGGGAGATGTCATATCTCCAAAACTGTTCACCGCTGCTTTGGAAGATGCCTTCAAGCTTCTAGAATGGAAAGGACTGGGCATCAACATCAATTGCGAGTATATCACTCACCTTCGATTTGCCGACGATATCGTTGTCATGGCAGAATCGATGGAGGACTTAAGTATGATGCTTGGAAACCTAAATCGAGTTTCCCAACAGATTAGCCTGAAAATGAACATTGACAAGACGAAGGTAATGTCGAACATGCACGTAACGCCTTTACCTGTTTCTGTTGGGAACTCCACCCTCGAAGTTGTAGACCAGTATATCTACCTGGGTCAATTGATCCAGGCAGGAAGTTCCAGCTTCGAGGAAGAGGTCTTTCGACGAATCCGACTCGGCTGGGCAGCGTTTGGGAAGTTACGCAGTGTCTTCTCGTCCAAAACACCTCAGTGCCTCAAGACAAAAGTGCTTAATCAATGTGTGTTACCAGTGATGACTTATGGCTCTGAAACGTGGTACCTTACTATGGGTCTCATAAGAAGGCTCAAGGTCGCTCAACGGGCTATGGAGAGGGCTATGCTAGGTGTTTCTTTAAGTGATCGAATCAGAAATGAGGAGATTCGTAGAAGAACTAAGGTCACAGACATAGCCCAGCGGATTAGCTCATTGAAGTGGCAGTGGGCGGGGCACATAGCGCGAAGAACCGATGGGGCAGAAAGGTTCTCGAATGGCGGCCACGTACCGGCAGGCGCAGCGTAGGACACCCACCTGCTAGGTGGTCAGACGACCTGAGCAAGGTTGCAGGAACACGCTGGAGGCAGGCCGCTTCCGATCGGTCGTTTTGGAAATCCTTGGGGGAGGCCTATGTCCAGCAGTGGACTTCCTGTGGCTGATATGATGATGATGATGAATCGTAAATAAAAATTACCATTCAACGAAACTCTAATCACCATAACTATTTGCTAATTACCATCCATACTAATTCTAATTACCGTTTTCACAAAATATTGATTAGCCTTTTTCTCGAAAAGTAGTAATCCGGCGTGTGTATTTTTTTATACATGCTTTAAAACATCCCAAAGATTCCAAAAAGTAGGTAAAAAACGGTTTTTGAGTGATGTTTTTTCGTTCTTTACTGACAGCCCGATATGCAAGAAATCAAATAATGACCCTCCCCTACTATTGAAGTGAGATTCATCTTTCTCGTGTATTCACAAACGGGAAATCCCCTGCCTCCTGAGATAACTACTACCTGACAGTAGAGATACATTGTAACGCCAGCTCTGGTCCACTTATTTAATTATATAAATAATCGAAATAAACGGACAAGTGCGAGTCGGACTCGTACATTAAGGGTTCCGTACCTCCGTACAATATTTTAAAGCGCTGAAGAAACACGTTTCTTGTACCTATGAAGACCCCTTTTAATTTTTAACTTTATCTTATTTTTAGTATTTGTTGTTATAGTGGTCATAGTAACACATAATCTGTGAAAATTTCAAGTATCTAGTTAATGCCATTATAAAGATCTAGTTAAAAACGCTGAAAAACCACGTTTTTTGTATGACGACCTTTTAATTTTTAACTTTATTTTTTATTTTTAGTATTTGTTGCTGTAGCGGCCATAGTTATACATAATTGGTAAAAATTTCAAGTGTCTAGCTATTATGGTTCAAGAGATAGAGCCCTGTGACAGACGGACAGACAGCGGAGTCTCAGTAATAGGGTCCCGTTTGCACCCTTTGGGAACGGAATAGGGTTAGAATAGGACCACTCCATCTATTCCTGTGGATTTCGTAAGAGTAAGTGCTACAATTCCATTTCCGCAAAGAGGGTTAACGTCGGGCGGTGGCCAGTTGTAAAACTTTTCACACAAAACTTTTAACACATTCCCAAAGAGGGTTGACGTTAGGCAGGCGGCCGGTCGAAAAACTATAGCCAAATCATTTAAACTGTTCAGGCTATTTCTTCTCCACTTCGCTAGGTCTTTGGCATCCTTGGTTGACCATTGACATGCATGTTATATTTGGAGAAGAAAAAGCGGGGAAGGGCACCCCGGGCTCCAAAGCAGCACAGCTGAGGATGCAACCGGGAAAACGCTTAGACGAAGAAGAAGTATATTACCTTATAAATAGAATATCTAGTATATCAATATCATCAGCCTGGTGTCAGATTTTTCAAGCCGTATTATCTGCATCAAAGAACAAATATTACCCTGGCTGGCGGGATCTGCATACCGTGAAAGTACTTATTATAAGGCCTTTTCTATTACTACCTACTTACTTCATTTATTGTAATACTCGTATTTGTTAATATACGTTATTAAAAGTATTAATATTTATAACTATAATAATAATATTACCTATATAAGGAAATTTCCGCACGCTTAATCGATGCCTCAGGTCAGGAGTCTCAGGGCATCCAAGGCTGAGCCTGGCCATTCAACGTGGAAATACCGCCAGCCGAAGGTTTTTATATGAATAATACATAACATACCCATGTGAAGCCGGGGCGGGCCGCTAGTAATAAATTACTTATTTTAAAAACAGTATTTTATTTTTATGGTAGATGCATTTTTATTTTGTTACAAAATGTTTGGAAACATTTTTTAACAGGAGTGTGGTGGGAGGAGCACCATTAGGTTACTTAGGTGTAAGATCGAGGTTGTTACAGTCAGCCCAGTGACCAGTCCCAGTAGACACTTAGCCATACGACCACCTGGCCTAGGTGTTTTAGACTAGGTCATCTAATGATTATGAGAGCGTACTGTGAACTGATATTTTTTGATGTCGGTAAAAAACAAAATTCTCGGTAATCAGTAGAAATATTTTTTTGGATGGCAACAATCTAAAAAGTCACATTAATATTATCCAACTAAATTATATTAACATCCATTCTATATAGTTGGTTACGTTGTGTATTGCTACTTGATTTCACCGCATCATAATGTTGCGGTGTCAAATTAATCTGTCAGTCAAGTGTCAACTTGTCAAATTATTCAAATGAAATTGGTTGTAGAGGTTAGTTAGTGACGGTGTATTGATATTTTTGTTATAGTTAGCCATAATAATGCCTTACTGGTATTACGATAAAAAAGACTTACAAAACACTCCCTCTTTTCGCGATGGAATCAACAACGAGACAGAAAACCGTTACCGAAAAGAGGGCGCGAGATTCATCATCGACACAGGCTCAAAGATGGACTTAGGTTATAACACTGTTGCGACTGGTGTTGTTTATTTTCATCGGTTTTACATGTTCCACTCGTTCAGGACATTCCCTAGATATATAACCGCGTGTTGCTGTTTGTTTCTGGCGGGAAAAGTTGAGGAGACGCCTAAAAAGTGTAAAGATATAATCAAAGTGGCGAAGTCTTTGCTCACGGAGCAGAAGTTTGCGACTTTCGGTGAGGATCCAAAGGAAGAAGTGATGACGTTGGAGCGGATCCTGCTGCAGACGATCAAGTTCGACCTGCAGGTGGAGCATCCTTACGGGTACCTGTTGAAATATGCCAAGTGCCTGAAGGGGGACAAGACCAAGTTACAGAAGATGGTACAAATGGCGTGGACTTTCGTTAATGACAGGTAATTAAGATTTTGTTTGATTATTGGAAACAAGTTAGCATTGGCATTATTTGAGTTGACCCTGACATATATTGAAAGGCTGTGCTTTTGTCTCTGGAACTATCGATCTTCAGTTGTTTCAGTGGTGTACTACAAAACATTCACCTACTCTTTTTTCTTTGCTATCTAGCTATGCCTCTTGTCTTCCTGATGTTTTAACTTTTATAATAACCATACATATTTATATATTTTATTATATATATATTTTTTTTTAATAAATTACTAAAACATTTTCCTTATTCAATACTATCCATCAAAATGCACCTACTTAAATTTTTTAATCTATTTTGTCTGAGCCTTCAGTTGACTGTATGCCAGCTTCATGGGAAATAATATCTGTGTGACAGTAGATATTTATGCTCACTATTGTACATCAGTAGTCCTGCAAAAAATCTATCACATATAGCAGTATACTCGCTTGTCATATTCCACCAATACTATATTCCCATTTTGTTTGTTTTTATTATGCTTTTCAAATCTCTTCCTGCTCAACTATGCGCTTCACGAGGCTTTTCTGTTTAACGGGCTCTTGGCTCTTACTGCCTTTATAGGGTGATAGTTGTTGAACAAAAGTTGTTCAGTTACATGGGCTGAGGTGCCTTCTGAGAGGTTTTGCGTTCTCTCATTTACATGATGTATAAATGTTTTACATTGCGAACTTTTCTGTATATTCCTATTACTAGTGGCGATGTCTTGAAGTAATTTTTACATGTTATCTCATTACATTATTTAAAGAATAAGTCATTTTCAATTAACCCATCAATAGCTGAAATGATATCAATCAGGTTGTGCTTGTGGTCTCATCAGCCCGTGTTAGACTTTAATTAAAAAAAATTGTCTGTCACTTTGCATGATGTAGAGATTCTAACGATATCTCATAGATCCAAATCTGTTTTAGCATTTCAGTTAGGAAAAAATGAAGAAACTTAAAAACGGTGTGTAATGTTTACAGGGCTCATCTAAATCATCATCACCATTATCAGGTCCCTTTCAGTCTCCACTGCAGGAGCACAAGCCTCTCTGTTCTACCCGAGCCATATATTAGCCAGAGCAGTCAGAGTATTTGGCCTACACTCTACACGCTGGCTAGACGGTTGGAGAGGTCTCACTGATCTTTATAAGCTTTGTTAAGCTTGTGTTCCCTAAGTCGCTTTCTATGACATCCTCGGGAAGACTTAGAGCGGTTCTATTCTACTCGGCCGGGAACCACACAGGTAGACTTCATCTATGTATGATACATGAACCCTGAAACCATTACACACTTTTTTTTGGGCAGGTTGTCTTGAGAATATATCCTAATTGGATTTCTAATGTTCCAGTTTATGCACAACTCTATGTTTACAATGGGAGCCGGAGGTCATAGCGGTGGCGCTGATGTTTCTGGCGGGGAAGTTAAGCAAATTCGAGGTGGTAGACTGGAACGGACGGGCCCCCAAGCACACGGCCTGGTGGGACATGTTCGTGGAGGATATCACCATGGAATTGCTTGAGGATATCTGTCATCAGGTATTTTATTTTATATTTATTATAGATGAGCAGCTAAGAGGTGATATGTCTATTTCACAAAGTGCTGAGAGAAAGTCTTTTCAATATTTATTAACGACACTCTTCTTTCTTAGTTATGTTCTTCTTCATCTTTCTTAGTTTATGGCTTCATCATTATCAAACGATGATTTTGCCAATTTCAAGGTTGGGGATGACACACTAATATATGATAAGAAATAAAACTTACTTAACGATTGATTTACCAATGAGCAACCTAAAACATATTACAAAAACGGTTAATGAGAAAGTAAGACCATACCAATGTAGTTATTATCCCAATCCAATCAGTCAACATTAGGCGACGCACACTTGTTCGACCTTTTTATTTTTTTCCGTTTTTAGTAAGTGCCTAGCCCATAACCCGCACTTTTTTAAGTTATTTAATACTCATTCTGAGTATATCGAGTGCAACCCATAACTCCATCCTTTTTAGAGGCTAGATTTTTTTATGTAAACGAAATTGCGTGTGAATGTTAAGAAATTGTGTTGCTACTCGTATAGGACATAACCTCTGTCACAAATAATAATTTTTATTTCAAAAACATTGCTCCTGAATCTAATTATAGGTATATTAATTAATTTTATTTAATAAATAAACTGGTATGTATGTTAATTTGTGTCAACACTGGTGTCAGATTTTCCAAGTGTCTGATCTGACACAGTTTGACAACTGCCATCTAATAACGCAACCGGGATCTACAGCCATAGGTCAGGTCAGCCACAGCTCTAATCTAAGTCTACCGAAGCATGAAATACAGACAGATACGTTATCACGTCTCTATCCCTAACGGGGCAGACAGAGCTCAGGGCCATAATACCTAAAAACGATTAAGCGTGATGGTGGTGAAGCATTCAGTTTCAGTAGCATGAAATATGTCACTTGTCAAGACACAGACTATGCCCAGGGTTGCTTAACATTCGTAAGGTATGGTAGTAGAAACGATCCTTATAGTCTGCCCTTGGCTTTTAAACTTAACCGGTAGGTATAATATAAAAGATAGGGGCAGTTGTCTGAAATTTCTATAATATTTTATTTACTATCAACATTTTTAATAAGCTCAGAAACGTAGCAATTAATTTAAGTCATAATAAGTGTCACTCAGTGACTTGCATCCTCAGAAATCAACATTGTATGCGAGCTCATTTTTTGTTGACATACTCAAGTAGGTCACTCAAGTGGCGGGCGCCGGCCGACACGAGTGCGTTTCGCAGAAGTTGGTGTAAAAAAATACCAAGTATGGAATGGTATAATAGCGTTTTCTTAAACTGAAGGCATAATCATGCCTTTATAATCATACAGGCTGACTTTTTATCCACCAGGCAAATTTATGGGGTAAGTTCAATCCATGATACAGAACTACTTTTCATAAAAACAATTAACGAATATGTAAAATAAAAATTCACCTTCCCATACAAATTAGCGCTCAGCCAAACTGATTTTGTATGGGAGGACGAAAAATTTTTATCGAATTTTACTAACTTTTTTTATAGAAAGTAGTTCAATATCATGGACTGAACTTGCTCCAAAAAGTCACCCTGTATAAGAATAGATTAAACAAAAAACTTTACTAAATAATGTTCTACGAGTATTTCATATATTTGGTTGGAGATGTAAACAAAAAAGTAAAAAAGTGACTTAAATCAACTTCAAATTGTAATGAATTTTTCGGGGCCCAATCCCCATTTGAAATAAATTATTTGAAAAGAAACGGAGATAACATTTAAAATTTTGTCTTTAGTAAGCCCGAGATAACCCTTCAAACTATTTTATTGAACTACTGTTTACAGTGAGAACGTGAAGCTTTTCTTTGCACATTTGCGAAAAACGGCAACTTTTGGCAAATGTGCGAAGAAAAGCTTCAGAGACAACATTTTAAATGATAATTCCATTTATTTTCAAATACTTGATTTCAAGTGGGGGCAGCACTCTGGACCCCGAAAAACTCATGTATCCTTAAACAGATGAAATTAAAATAATTGATAAATAATTATTTAGCTTGTTTCATTAGGATTACAATACCATCTATTGTTTCATTAGGACGATACCTATTATTTCCATACAGAAATATAGTTATTAAAATTTTTAAAAGTGCCTAAGTAGTAGTTATGCTTACTGTTGCTTTTACAGGTTCTGGATTTGTACTCGCCCCAAACGCAGCCGTCTGGCGGCGACTCCCCCCCAATCGCCAACCAATCGAAGGCTCCAAAAAACTCGCAAAAGCCCCCGTCCGGTACACCGCCCGCTTCAGTATCGCCTGTCGCCCCTGTCAGTAAGGTGGTCACGCCGATCAAGAATGGCGGGGACTTAAAGCCCGAGATGCCAAAGTTGGAGCCCCCTCCGAGGTTAGTTGTAAAGAGTAATTATAAAAATAATACATATAAATATCAGTGAGACCTCTCCAACCCTTCAGGCCAGCGTGGAGGTAGTGTAGTGTGTAGGCCAAATCCTCTGACTGCTCTGGCTAAGTACAGAGAGGGTCAGCTCCTGCAATGGAGACTAAAAAAAGACCACGGGGGTTACTCCATTAAACAATTCGAATCGTTCGATAGTGACGTCCTATTTGTATACATACATACATACACTATCACGTCTTTATCTCTAACGGGGCAGACAGAGTCTAGAGAAGATGGAAAAAGGAAAGCTATTAACATGATTTGTAGTTTCGCCCAGTCCCTCGATCGGTTTTTACGATCTGCACGGAAAGGAGGCAGCTGGTACATTCCAAGTGTTTTCTTTTCTTCCAGACCAGCATGGAAGATCTGTATGTCATACACTATTTCTATGTCAAACCAACTTTATAGACTTTATCATTATGTATTAACGCTCAATGTTGCTTGACACTGAAACCCGGATACGCTGTTACGTATTTACGTCTTGCGTACCGTTTTCGGAGTAACCCTACTGATGGTGATGTGATGAATGTAACATACGTGGTGGTGTGCAGGTTCGGGTACGCGCCGCCCCCCTACACGGCCCTCCCCCCGCCGGCGCCGTACACGTCGCTGCCCCCCTCGTTCGGCGCGCCGCCCCCCGCGCTGCCCCGCCTGCCCCTGCTGTACTCGGAGCCCCCGCCGGGGCCGCGCTACGCGGCTGCGCCCCCGCACCCCCCGCACGGGGCTGTGAGCGTGCCGCCGCCCCCCTACTACCCCCCGCTGCCGGCGCCGCCGCCCCGGCCGTACTTTCCACCCCCGTAGCGATAGTTGATACTATAGTATAATTTTTTACTGAAATATATAAGTGATGGCCTGCCAATTTTGCTTTTATTTTTATCTTTAACCCCCCAGTGCAAAAAGATGTTTAACATAGGCTTGGCGAAAAAATTTATGTTTGACGACGAAAGTCCCAAACGGATAAACCTACAGCAGAGAATATTCAGAAGAAAACCACTGTAGCCGACTTTTTTAAATAAGGTATTGTGGCTAAGGAAAATTGCCTTTCCAGGGTCAGTTCACACCGACAGCGACGCGACGCGACGTGGCGCGCACTTTTGTGGAAATATTAAACTTGTATCCTACTCACAGAGCCCGCCACACACCTGTACGCTGCGCCGCGGCAACAAATTAGGATCTTTTTGTGTAGTAAACAAGTTCTATATTTCTTCAAAAATGCACGTCACGTCGCGTCTCGGTTTTTTATTATCAAAAATTGAAAAACCTATAACACTGCATGATTTTCTATATGAAGTTTCATTGCAAAATTTACAGAATCAATACATTGCTATCACGTTTGTCAAGCGTTTGATTTTGATTATTTTTTTTACATCTAAAAGAAAAATAAAATAGAATTTCCGTGTTACATTTTATTGTCAGCACAAAAATCACAATTTATAAAATGTACAATACAAATGGATTTCTTCAAATAAATATTTTGGATCGCTTCTCACATGCAGATAAAAACTCTTAAGAATATTATGTTTAATATTTCAAAATACGATTTCAATTGCATAAAATTCATGAAATATATTAAAAATAAAGACAAAAAATAATACAAAACTGACGGACGAAATTATAAAAATACATTGACAGATTTTGCATACAAAGAATGATTTCTCGATTAGACTGACACATACGATTCAAAAGGGGGTTAAGGAAATGAATGAATACACCTCATCTTTGCCCCTCCCCCGTTTTCTAAGCTGTTTTATTAATTTTGCTAGAATCATCAAAAGTCAAATTAAGTATTACTTTAAAATCTGCGCTCTTCTGCCGATTTTTTCAGACTTGCAAAAAAATCCAAAGTATTTTCAATATCCTGTATAGGTATACGAAAATACTTTGAATTTTTTTACATAGATTGTCTCACTGGAAACTAAACACCCTGTATAATATTTAAGAAATGTAGGTTCTTTTTATGAAAAACCTAATATTTGCAGAATACACTGAAATTATTTGAAGGGCGGATTCAGTTTTATGAAAAATAATTTTTGGCCTTCCATACAAACAAATTAAATTGACCGATCAGCTGATCAATTTGTATGGAAAGCCAAAAAATTATTTTCATATTACGAAATATTTTCCTTGGGTAAAGTTTTTCAGTATCATGGACTTTTTTTACCGTTTAAATAGTTTTAGCATATAGGTAAAGTTAGACGTTATAGAACGTGTAAGGGACATATGCGTAATGAATCGAACCTCGGGCTATACTTAGATCACTATAGAATAAGGGTTGAGACAAATCTTTTAGCACGAAAGTGCATTTTCCTATGCTGCTATCCATTTCTGTCGCTCAGAACCGTCATTTGCTAGAGCGAGAGAGCGATGGAACGCCGTGAAATCGGCGATGCAGATAGAAAAGGATAGCAGCATAGGAAAATGCTGTTCCGTGCTGACAGATGTGTCCCGACCCTAATGAAATTAAAATATCAGCCAAAAAACAAGAAAAATCAGCATTTCCATAAAAAAGTGTGCAGCAGTTTTTATTGTTATTCTAATTTCATTATAGGTATTATAGTGAATATAGTGATCTAGTATTGACGTATATGTTCCTTACACATTGTATATTTCAAAAGTACATGTGTGTTGTTAGCTATAAATGAAATGTTTCAATCTAACTGAGCATTCATATTAAGCATAAATTATTGACTTACACGCTAAAGAAAATAACACATAGCTGCCGTTCGACTAGAAACACGATCGTTTTGTAACGCGGTATGAATATGAACACATGCTAGCGATGCCGACACCAGGCCAGTCCCCATTTAGGAGTCAATAAAGGACATTGACCTAACCACTTTTAAACTATCGCGTTGTATTATTACTAAATTCGGAATCAACGCGAAAAGTACCTTTTTATAACAACAAACGTCAGCGTAAACAAATAAAAAAGGTAAACGCGCATACAGAAAGTTCATGAAATTCTCGTTTAGCATAAACAGCATTTAAAAAAATTGTAGATAGGTCATACCCCGCTTATTGACATGGTAAATGGCGACTAGTATACTAGATACTAAATGATCTTTCACCTCCCAGTGGTGAATGTTGTTATTTTTCTATTATCATGCCATATTTTTTACTGACTTCAAAAAAGGAGGAGGTTCTCAATTCGTCTCAATCTTTCACTAGTTTTTGTTTTGTTTTTTGTGTAAGTGGCTAACACTGCTGTAGATTTTCCAAGCTGCCTAAAGGCATCTGACATAGCTTGACGACTGACATACCACAATGACAGCCGGGACCAATGGCTTTACGTGCCTTCCGAAGCACGGTTATTAGTTATAAAGTATGTATGCATAGCAACACCCACTACTGGTAGACAGTGGTACAATCCTGAAACACCCACAACACACCAAACTACAACCAACAAACAATGCTACCAAACAGTTTACACGTAAACAATGTAGATTTTATACTTAAATATACTCAGATACTCTTATCTCTGATAAATAACTTTTTCAATATACAGGATCTAACAAAATATACTGAAACTATTTTAAGGGTGGATTCAGTCCATGATACTGAACAACTTTCCTCAAGGAACATACATCGAAATATGGAAAAAGAATTTTTGGCACCCATATAAGTTGCCATCAGCCGATCCGAGTTTATGAAAGGGTAGGGTGAAATAATTTAAATGTTTTTCATATTTCGGTATATGTTCCTTGGGGAAAGTTGTTCAGTATCATGGACTGAATCCACCCTTTTAAATAGTTTAAGTATACTTTGTTAGACGTTATACAAAGTGGAAGGGACATACCCGTAATAAATAGAACCACGGTTACTAGATCATTATAGTATAATGAAATTAAAATAACAGCCAAAAAAAAAATATTTGGCCTTTCCATACAAAAGTGTGCAGCCGCCCGGACGATTTGTATGGGAATGTCAATTTTTTTCTTCTTTCGACTGTTATTTTAATTTCATTATACTTTAGTGATCTAATATAGCCCGTGGTTCGATTTATTACGGGTATGTCCTTTCCACGTTGTATAATACTACTATGTAATATGTATAGTAATGCTAAATAGTCGCTGCCCGCGGATAACAAAACTGAACACGACCTCACTTTAGTACTATGTGACAAAGCGCACTATACGTATGCTCTCTCTCTCTCTCGCGGGCACAGACTTCAACACCAATACACACAAGGCACATAAATATGATCAGATCGCGAATAATCTCCGATTTAAGGCACATGATCTTACATTTACAGCTATGAGCTTTCAATATAATTCATTTATACAAAATTCTGATTTATACATGCTTCCATAAAACACAATAATACTTTTAGTACACTCGTAGTATCACGCCAGGTAATGTAACATATTGATTTTCTCAAAATGTATTGTTCCTATAATTACTATACAGTTTCTAACAAAATAATACTAAAACTGTTTTAAGGATGTATTCAGAGGTACTGTACAACTTTCCCCAAGGAACAATATATCGAAAGACCTATCAGCTGATCCGAGTTTGTATGGAAAGCCAAAAAAATTTTTTATTTCAATATTGGTTCCTTGGAGAAAGTTGTTCAGTATCATAGACTGAATAAAAATAGTTTCACAGAAAACACCCTTAAAATAGTTTCAGTATATTTTTTTCAGACTTTATACAAAATTATACAAAATGTCCAAGGTTTATTATTGCTCTAAGGATAATCAATCATAAGAAAGCGGTTTCCATTTCACGATATTTCCCTAAGAACCAATAGATGGCGTTAATCAAAATGAAGTTTCTTCCTTGAATAGTTTTTATTGTATTTTATTTGTATTTTTTTAGTTCACTTATTTTTTTATTTCTCAGTATACAATACCTTGTAATGAGAATCAATTCGCATAGCATTTTGTATTAACGACAATGATTTGAACTTCTTAGACGAAAGTAGAAAAACAATGAAATAATAATAAAAAACTAGAAATTATAAAATTACTAAACGAAACTTAACTAACGTGTAAATTCATCTTAATATTTGACACTAATAAAAATAGAATACATAATATACAAAATAGTAACCAAAAGAGGGAGAGTGCTTCACAACAGTCTTCTCTTTCCAATCTCAAAAAGTATAAAAAACAATAATTTAATTACATTTCACTAAAATTACCAAAATTTCATATTTACTGGGTTCGTATCAAAACCAGATCTTTTATCTGTGGTATATTAATTCAATCTGCGATTCAAATAGATCCTAGAACTGTAAACTATTAAAAAAGGAAGAATATGAACACTTTTGGCAACGTGCAGTCCTTGTTTATAAGATTTTTCATTCAAAAATTCATAACCATATAATTATACCTTGTACCAGCTAGAGTGTAAATAACGAATGTTAACCTTTCCCTGCTACTTATATACGACCTCTGTGGCGTATTGGTCAACACGTTAGTTCGTCACTCGGAGGTTCTGGGTTCGATCCCCAGTCAGGGAAAATTGGAAAATGGCCTTTATCAAATTGTCCTGGGTCTTGGTTGTTTATCTATATATGTATTTATTATAAAATATAGTATCTTTGGGTTAGTATCCCATCAAGTTTTAAACTTACTTGGGGATCAATTAGTGTGATTTCTCCCTTCTATTTATTTATTTATTTGTAAAATATAGAGTAAGTTTTTTACATAATGGACGATTTTTGGGCTGTTTTTGTCGCTTTTTTTGTTATCATTCTATCGAATAGAAAGAGAGAGCAGGATAGATTCTATCCTCCATCAGAGATTTTTCGAAATGTATTTTCATATTGATCTTAAAGTAGAACAAAACTGTGAGACCTGTGAACTGGGTTGGCACTACGTAATGTAACGCGAGTGACAAAGACTGTTACAATTTTTTTTCAATTCAATTAAAAATATCTTTATTATCATAGGATATTTATAATATCTCTTAATAATAGTCACTTTGTTTTGTTTTGCACAAATGTTGACGTCAAAAAAAAGACAAAGGTAAATGTACGCATATTGACACGCTAACTGGAACTTAGTATAGGACACACACTTACAAGTTAAATTGTGACAGGTGGCGAAGTGCTTTATGGCACCAAAGAATACTGATAAATAAATTATTAAGAACGAATCAGAAACGTTAACAGTACGTAGATAAAATGGCACACAGAAACGGATTATACAATACAGTTTACGTAAGTTTACACATTAAAAAAATAATCGCAGAGTTGAGCAATGTTAATAAATTCATTCAATTCAAGATAAATTATCTTTGAACTGATAATATTTTAAAATATTTATTTAATCTATTACTCAACCACGATACCAACGCGTACGTCAAATTGACACTTTCTATTACAACTTACTCGGAACTTTACAAAAAGAAATGCGTCATATATTGGTTGAGTAGTACAAAAAGTTTCGGTTCGGCCATTTTGAATCGTCATTTCTTCGAATAAATCTACCGGCCAGCATTTCCATTTTAATATTATTTAAATTCGGAATGCCGTCGTAGAGTTCGTGTTTTAACGTTTTACCGGGCAAAGGTACAATATGGACTTTAAATTGAACCTTATTTCTTTGAAATAAAGTTCAAAACCAATGAATAAATTATACCTGGTTATTTCCTTACCTCTTTAGCCGTGTTGCCTGTTTATATGAGCCGCGATTGCTTGAGGTAGTGCAGTAGTACTTGGTGCAGAAATTTGTACTGGTGCACGTTTTCTACGAGGCTGGCGCGCTGTTGTTGGAGCAAGCTGATGGTGCGTGGGATGTCAAGCTCCTGGGGAGAGATTGTATTTATACATTGTAGAAATTAATAATTTACAAACAAAAACTTCCGAATAACCTACAGAGTATAGAAAACATAGTTTGTATATGAAGAAACTTTTGTTGTGGGGGGGGGGGGGGGGGGGCAAGAAATTTGCTTACTTTTGCCAATAAGGGGAGAGGGGTTAAAATGGCCAAAATTCTTCTTTCGTAATAATTAAACGCTCCCTGTATATAACGTAAATAATTTACATCTTTAATAAGGCGCAGTGTGTGGGCGACAGTTTATGGTAGGTACCTACATACTATTTACGTCTTTATTCCTTTTTCTAATTGAACTCAGTAGCGTTTTGGAAAACACGACAGTTCGCCACTCGGGAGGTTCTGGGTTCAATCCGATCAGAGTAAGTTAAAAAACGGCAATTTTCAAATTATCCTATACGCCTTGGGTGTTGATCTTTACTCACTATATTTGTATTTATCATCAAAGATAGTATCGTTGACTTATATCAATTTCAATTTTTTTATTGTTTTCCACATTGCACATGTATTACATTTCACTACATAGTTGACTAAGTATCCCATAAGTTTAAAACTTTGAGGCCAGCTCTATCTGAGTATTTCGTCATTAAAAAACCAATTGCCGACAAAGGTCTAAGCGTGTTTGTCACCTGGTTGTTGTCCAGGATGTGTAACAAGAGATGCGCGGCGAGCGCGGTGCCGCCGCGCCCGATGCTGTGCGCGCAGAGGAACGCCAGCGGCGCGCTGCTCGACGCGAGCGGCTGCTTCTCCGTCAACGCTTCTGCTTCGCATGCGAGCCGCAGCGCGTTTAGCTCCGATATGAATTCTAAAAAAAAACAAGTTTATTTGCTAGGCAAATTAAAAAACCCTCGAATGTCAAGAACGCCATCTAGTGATGAGTAGCGGAACTATCAATACGACTTGATATCCGTAGCGCCATCTTTTATTTGCTAGACTAAGCCCTGACTTTCAAGCGTTAACCCCCAATAACTTTTAAACAGCTGAACTGATTTTAATCAAACATAGCTAAGAACCACCGCACAGGAACTTTCTTTCACGTAAAAAAACCGCATCAAAATCGGTCCATCCATTCGAGCCTTACAATGCCACAGACAGACAGACCGACAGACATACATATAGGATAGGACCCCTCTTATTTGTCGGGGGTTAAAAAAACAACTTGTTTGGATGAGCGAGATTATATGTCGTTTTTAACACTTCTCATTCTAAATTACATATTAAAATATAAATTGTATATATATTTGTAATCCTTTTATAAAATCCTACCCCATTATCCCTAAAATTAGAATTCAGGCGTTTTCCAAATCCCTTTCTAATCTTGATTTTGTTATATATTTTTAAACTAATGCTAAACTTTATTTTCAAGACATCAGGTCTAATTTTACCCTTGTCCTGTTTTTGAATCAAAATGTTGAAACTCACCGAGGAAGTTGTCGACGTCGTGCGGCGCGTGGTCGTGCGCCGGCCAGCTGTGGTAGTGCACGTGCCACACGCGGCGCGCGCGCTCGTGCCGCTCCGCGCGCCGCACCGACACCAGCACCGAGCTGCCCCACGCCGCCGTCGACGCGCGCCCGCAGGTCACTTGGTACTGTCACAGAATTCGTATAGTAGATTGTTTGTCTCATCAATAAATTATTTACATTTAAAATTGTTTATACAAAAATAACCTAACACTTCTATAATAAAATTACTATTTAAATCAGAGACAACAATTGCGTGTTTTTATTGGTTTTATTTATATTTTTTTGAAGCAAAAGAACTAAAAATTTTTGACTTACAGTCATCCATGTAAAACGAGTTGTATTCCAATTTTAAAAAATTACGGCGCCGTTGGCTATATTTTATATTTTAAAACTAAATTCTTTTTAGGGAATTTACTTTTTACTTTTCAGTGTCTAGAGAATTACCAGTGACTTTAGTCCCAAATATGGCGAACACACACGAATTGACGTGTGCACGGATGTACAGTTTCGTTTGTAGAAGTGTAGGCATCAATGATACTCCGCTTCTTTTAGGTGCCATACCTGTGGTACTGTAAACAATTCTCGAATTACGAGAGGGTAAGGCTACTAGCCGTACTTAGTCGTGTGGTTCCCGGCAGAGTAGAATAGAACCACTCCAAGTCGCGTGGATGTCGTAGAAGGTCACTTAGGAAACACAAGCTAAACAAAGCTTATAAACATCAATGAGACCTCTCCAACCGGTTTGGCCAGCGTGAAGAGTGTATGCCAAATCCTCTGACTGCTCTGGCTAATATATGGCTCTAGTAGTACAGAGAGGGTCGTGCTCCTGCAGTTGAGAGTAAAAAAGGCCTGATGATAATGATGATGATGATGAAAGAAGAAGGCTATTAGATTCGCCCCGGTTACGTACCAATTATAGTATTTTGCCAAATATCATGCAAGGTTTCTCATCTATTTCCATACTACGTGTCAAAAATTTGCCGGGTATAGTGGTGAGGTATTATTTTTTACGTGATAGCTCGGTGCTCATGTCGCTCGGACCGTCTCACCGACACCAGCACTGAGCTGCCCCATAACGCCATCGATGCTCGACCTTAGGTCACTTGGTACTGTAGAAATACATTCCCGAATTGCAAAAAGGTAAGGCTACTAGGTTCGCACCTGTCTTCTTATCGTTTCAATGACAAAATGTTGTTTGAATTGTATTGACCCAGAATTTAGTCACATCTATAGTCCTTTGATTGCCCTCCATCAAATCGTTTATAGTGCAGGGTGTGCTAGGCGTAGGGCATGGCAGCTGAGTACAAGGTTTCTCACCCATTTACATACTTTATTAAGTTTTTACATAAGATATTTGGTACATGAGCTTCATGTGTTGAATTCACCCTAAAACCTAGGAACCAAACGTGAAGAATGGTTTTTTTCTCGTACGAACTTGGTGATAGAGTGAGCCACGGTTTTCACTACAGAATACAAAATGAGGTTCTTCAATAAGGGCGTGAAGTAATTTTTTCAGGGTCTGCAACGAGCTCTTCGACCCGTAGCATTGCACCGGCGACAGCATTTATCGATCACTATCATCTATCGCTATCTCGCTCCACGTAATAATAACGAGCGGGATGACACTAGTCCGACGCGCGATGTAAACTTTATCTGGGTTTATCAACAGTTTCATGCTACGGGGGCTGGTGGAGCAGGCGTTTCACCTGCTGTATGAAAAAATTGTAGGTATATTAGAAGTAAAAGTAGCTACCTGTCCATAATGATGCGTTCTGGTGTCGGTGGGCAGGTAGTGCGGCCGAGCGTCGCCCACCAGCGCCAGGAGCCGCGCCCCCACCTGGAAACAAGCTCTTCTAGTGAACATGGTTTTTAGGGTTCCGTAGTCCACAAGGAACCCTTATAGTTTCGTCATGTCCGTCCGTCCGTCCGTCTGTCTGTCCGTCCGGGCTCGTACTCCGCCGCTACTGCACCGATTGTCACGAAATTTGGTTGAGAGATAAATATTGAAGTTCCAAAAGTTGGTTTTTAAAATTATGAAATAATGTTTTTTTTTTTAGCCCCTCCCATACAACAAAAAGTGAATTTAAAAAATTAAATTGGATTAACCCCAACGTGTGGGGTATCGTTGAAAAGGTCTTTTAAAATGCAACAAAAACTGCTTTGAAATTATGTAGATCAAACCCCCCAGCCTTGAGATAATCTAATACAAAATTAAAATTTGAGGTGTCCCCCCACCGTAACTTTTGAAATATTACTATAATAATTCAGAAAAAATGTGGTATATACCTCAAAGTATGTACTTTCAAATAAAACTATAGCGGTCTCGGTATCATAGATAGTTATTTTTTAATACGTCATAAATCGTAAACCGCAATTTACCTTTAGAACTTTTATGTTATGTTACTTGCTGCTACGGAACCCTTCATGGGCGAGTCCGACTCGCACTTGGCCGCTTTTGTTTATTCTTTTCTTTTCCTCGGCCCACTCCTCTACAATAGACTTAATAAAAAACTAGGTTTTTATCCCTTTACCTATAGTGCAACTAAACAAATTCCACATGAAGCCCTACTAAATATGTCCTACGAAGAAACAGAGGAATTACTAATATGTAGTTATAAAATAATAGATAATTTATTTTATATTTTTATTGTATACATTAATTTTATTTGTTTATTAAGTTTATAGTACTAGATAGCTTGAAATACAGGATGTTTTTCATCCTAGCTCAGGCACCGTTAATTTATATTACCTTATATGTATTGTAAAATGTATACCTCTAAATTATTTGAATAAAGATTATTATTATTATTTCTACGAGTATGTATTTATTTTTCTCTCAAAATAGGTATTTTGAGTTGACTTTTGCATATGCGGGCTTGTGGCCAAACATAAGCAATTTAGAAAAGTAGTATAAAGACTTAGGATAGAGCTTATGATTCAGTGGAGAGGAACTTGCGTACTATACGATAAGTCTTTAATATCACTGCTTTCTGCATTTATATAAAGGTGAGTGGATGTTGTAGTAAGTTGAGATTAGTATGTAAAGATTTTGGTATTACGCCAGTGGAAGAGATTATATTTATTTATTAAAACTTTATGGATCCGCAATAATAATTGTTTACAATTGGCGGACTTAACACTAATAGCGTTCACTCTATCAGCTAATAGGTTTATAATAGGGACTGTTTATACTGTTTCTACACGCCACTGTGTTAGCTCTATTGCAAGATCAGTGTATTTAGTTATTTTATCGGTGTAAGTGGAGCTAAGATTATGTGTGTTGGGTAACCTAAAGTATATACTTACAGGGTCTAAAAATATAATGAAACTATTTTAAACAATTTTTCCCAAGGGACATATATCGAAATATAAATCTTTTTGACCTCTCATACAAATGGAACGACCAGCTGATCCGAGTGTGTATGAAAAGTAAAACAATTTTTTTTTCAATTTATGTTCCTTGGGGAAAGTTGTCCTGTATCATGGACTAAATCTACCAAACAATAATTTCAGTATATTATAAAAATAAATAAAAAATAAAATGCGTTTATTTCAGACCGGTTATGTCCATAGTTTGTTAAAAATAATAGAAAATTTAAAAACCTATGTTAATAAATTCTCACTCAATTTTAATTTAAATATTTACCTACCCTATTGTTTGGCCCTGGGACACGCGCATGCGTATGCACCCAGTGCCTAAGAATTGGGCAGTCTGGTTTGTCACTGATGACCTTCAGAATAGTGTTGGTGCTCCCACGTATTCTGTGCATAAGCGACGCGATTCGCTTGCGCAGTACGGCATGAAAGCCCTCGACGTGCGCTTGCGCAAACATATTCGATGCACTGCAGAATCGCGGGAGCCCCATCATCTCTCTGAAAGCATCGTTATACTGTACTCGAGCCCTCTGCGTATAATTGACCCATAGATTGCACGTGTAGAGCGATTGGCAGAAAGCTTTTAAAAGAGTTATCTTAACTTCTACACTACACCGTTTAAATCTACGGGCCAACATATTGCATCGGACTGCCAGCGCCCTCCTTTCCCTTTCTATATCACTGTCGTCCTTCAAGTCCTCAGTAACCACAGGCCAATTATGTTACACCCTGTATAAGAATGTTATTTGAACCTGCCAGGCGCACTCCCACACGAGCGCGCACTGTCCGCCGCACGAGCAGGCCCCCGGGTTGGCCACGAGCCCAGCGTTGGGCGGCGACCCCACTTTAGCTACCACGTAGAACCTTTGAGTACTGCCCACCGTCATCTGAAGCAAAAATCAAAGTTAAAGTATGTATGGTTAGTATTTTATTTGTTCTATATCTCCCTTGAAATATTGCACCTCACCTGTAACGTGACTAAATTTCTTTTGTATCCATACTACCCTAAGGATGCCTGGAAGAGATTGCTGTGCGATAAGGCCGCCTTTTGTATGCTAACATTTATCTCTATACATGTGTGTATCTCATTTATGTGCAATAAAGAGTAAAATAAATTAAGTAAAAAAATAAAAGTATTTTTTTATTACCCCATAGTATACTATCTCTAAATAAATAAATAAAATAATTGTACAAAGAGTAAAATAGAATTACCAAATGTATCAAATTAAATATCTTTAAATACATCTTTGTATTTTTTTACAAAATTTGATTATACAGTACAAATGTTTACCGTAATATGTGAAGCGTTGATATATCCATGAGGGTTGTGCGGCGAGGGATGCAGCCGAACCCTGTTATCTTCGTAAGGGAGGCTGTCGAGGCACTGTCCGTTGATGGCCGCGTGTTGCGGCATCAGCGCCGTCTTGAAGTGCTCGGCCGACGCCCCCGCGCGGCCTTTGGGGATCTGGTCGAACGCGAACGAGAGCTGCTCGTCGGACATCTTGCGTTCCAGGAGTTGGCACTGGGAATTAAATAGTTAGGATTTCCTATTAATGAATTAATAGTGAAACTAGTTGTATGGTGCAAGCCTGTTTTAATTTGATTATGAAGTATTTTATAACAAACACATGTAGATTAACACCTAAGACACGGCAGCTTTCAACGTTAACATAGGTACTTTGCTGCAGAAAATAGTAAGATAGGGAGCTAAAGCGAGGTGAACAAAGCATGAAAAAAAATCTCTACCAACAAGTAATTATTAGAGTTTTTGGCGGGAAGGCAAGGTGTTTGGTTGGGGTTTTCTTTAAATTATTTTGCAAATTGATTTTAGTGGACCTTATAATATGAAGTTGGTGTTGTTTGGTGTTATAAATGTTCATGCTCGTGAACAATATGTGAAATATTTAAAGTGGACAGTCATAGTACGGCTGTAGTGATATTTGTTTCGCGGACTGTGTGGGCGACTTCGGGCGTCGTCCGCCACTCAATCGGCTATGAAAACCAGTGGACTCGTATAGATTTGTCGCCAGAAGCTCCCATAAAGCAATCAAAGGCCTACACCAACCTTAGATTGTAACTTGTTAGGAAAAAAGAATTTCCCACGTTTTATTAACTTGTTCCAGGCTAAATACGCAGTAGCGTCAAGCCATAAATTGAAAAAAAAAATATTAAAAAACAAAAGACCCGACTACTTGAAAACTTATCTAGCTTAATAAATGAACTGAAAGATACAACAGCAGTATGCCTAGGATGCAACCGAGAACACACTCGGAAAAGCAAGGTGTTGTTTTTTTTCTTTTCTCATTCCAAATGACATTTAAACAAAAATTGTATACAACGTGGAAGGAACATAGACAAGGTATGAGTAAGTAATCGAACCACGGGCTGTACTAGATGACTAAAGAATAATTAAATTAAAATACCAGTCAAGAAACAAACAAAAAAATTGACATTCCCATACCAATAGCCAGGGCGAATGCACACTTGTATGATGTTTTTTTTTCTTTTTGGCTGTTATTTTAATTTCATTATACTATAATGATCTAGTATAGACCATGGTTCGATTTATTACGGGTATGTCCCTTCCAGATTGTATATTTATGCAATCCTTTTATAAAATATAGGTCAGGTAAAAAGTTGTTAACTATCATATTGATTCGCAATAACGGTTGTTGATAAACATTATAATTTAACACATTGCCTACATGTCTACAGTCATGTCTCTAGATAGTACTGGTGACGCATCCGGTCAAACCACATTGCTAATGCCGATTCATTCAGTAATAGTAAATATTCGATTTTTATACTCAACAGCATACAAAAACCCATTGCTCAACTAATTGGAACCTTTTTACCCGACTGCGCCAGAAGGAGGGTTATGTTTTTCGAGTGTATATGTTTGTATGTAAATTTCTTTGGCACGCTCTACAGCCTAAACGGTTTGATGGATTTTAGCTTGAGAGGTGTCGTTAGATTTGTCTTAACTTTGAGTGACACTGGGTATATCAAAAAAATTAAATAACCTAAAATGGCGGATTTTCGCGCCAAATTATGTCTTCGTTTATTCAAAACCTATGAAGTGGGGCATCAAATTAAAGGATTGCATGCAAGGATTACAAAAATATATACAACTTATATGTTGGCAGTCGGGTTTATTATTTTTTTAATAATTACTTACGAACACATTGATAAATAATTTATTTATTTATTTATACAACGTGTTAATGAACTAACGCAAAATTTGTCAGATAGTACCTCAGCCCATGAAACTGAACAACTTTTGTTGTAAAACTTTCACGAAACCCAAAAAAAATTTTGAATTTTCATACAAACTGATCAGCTGATCGAGTCAATGTGTATGAAAATCCAAATTTTATTTTTGGCATTTTGGAAATGTTGTAAAACAAAAGTTGTTCAGTTTCGTGGGCCGAGGTACCATCTGAGAGGTTTTGCGTTAGTTTATTAACACGTTGTATATTTAAACTAATGAATGGGAAAATTAGGAAAATACACAATGGCACGGAATGCTGTTAGAATGTTAAGGCCGTACCTAAATTTTCCGGGGTCCAGTGCTGCCCCCATTTTAAAAGTGTCCCAATTCCAAAAGTGGCCGTTTTTCGCAAATGTGCGTAGTAAAGCTTAACGTTCTCACTTTAAACTGAAAACAGTAGTTCATAAAATAGTTTGAAATGTTATCTAGGACTTGGTAGTTGCAAAATTTTAAATGATGTCTCCGTTTTCATTGAAATGATTTATTTTAAATGGGGGCAGCACTGGACCCCGGAAAATTCAGGTACGGCCTTAACAGTTCATTATGAATTTCTCTTCATATGTCGTGTACAAAATACCACGAAACCTAAAGTAAAAGTACACGTAATAAAGTAATGCTCTTAGGTAGCTTAATAAAGGGCAAGTGCGAGTCGGACTCGTACATGAAGGGTTCCGTACCAGCGTACAATGTTTTAAAACGCTGAAGAAAACGTTTCTTGTATGACGACCCCCTTTAATTATTAACTTTATCTTATTTTTAGTATTTGTTGTTATAGTGGTCATAGTAATACATAATGGGTGAAAATTTCAGTTGTCTAGCTATTAAGGTTCAAGAGATAGAGCCCTGTGACAGATCGAGTTAAAAACGCTGAAAAAAACACGTTTTTTGTATGACGACCCCCTTTAATTTTCAACTTTTTTTATTTTTAGTATTTGTTGTTATAGCGGCCACGGGTCCCGTTTGCACCACCTTCTGGTACGGAACCCTAACAATTACCTCTATATATCGCTATTTGTTGTAAGGGAAAAGATTTTCAGACTCATAAACTGAATTTACCGTTTACAGTTAATGGTGTTTGTTTGTATGTTCGAAGTCCCATTAATACTTGGATCAGCTTGTTGGTAGCTGTCAATTTGTAAGTCCGCTACTCAGAGGTTCTGGGTTCGATCTCCAGCGAGGGCGAGTTGGCAAATGGCCTTGTTCAAATTGTTGTGGGTTTTGAAAAAAAAAAAAAAAAATTATCGAACCTGTCAACAAAGTTTCGCGAGAATCGGTTGAGAAATGCGACCTGTAGGCGAGAACAGCCGGGAATCTGGTCATCCGGACACACAAAAGATTTTTTCCTAAGCTGACACGGAGACACTTCGCTCGGTCGGCCAATAAAAAAAGAAATAAACTTACTAAAGTTTCTTTGGTGATGCTCGGTGGCAAAGGCTGCGCTTTTGGCAACCCCGTGGACCAGCGATGCGTATGCGCAGGTCGCGGCTCCGGCCGCGCGCGCCCCAGCGTCGCACTCTTCACGTCCTTACTATTCGCCCTCCCCATAAACACCCCCCACCGCCGTCGCTTCTTCTCTTTCGCACTAACTGTACTACTCTTCGTCGTATTCGCACTGTCCAACTCTATCGACGTATACGTCGAGTTCGATAACGCTTCCGATTGCGTTAAATCACTCACATCACTAACATTTATCGACGTCACATTATCAGCCGTTTTTGTTATAGTGTTGTTGTTTGAGACTCGATGTGTCGATAGACTTTGGTATGGAGTTTCGTCGTCTTTATCGTCGTGTTTTAGAGATAGTCTATCGACAGCTAGCGTTATATTTTCGAACTCGTCTGGCCTATTCATGTTTAAGTCTTTAGGTACACTCGATTCTCTTACGCCTTTGATGATTTGAGCATTGACGTAGTGACTGTCTGGTGCGTCTACATTAATTGACACTTGAGGGTACGGTAAATTCGGTTTATTTAAGTTCCCGTAGTTATTAATCGTCGGATGACTGCTATTCCGTTCGTTCAGCCTCGCGATTTCATCCGTGGTCGTTAAACTTTGCGCTCGGTCTCGCATCGTGATTTTTCCGTGATCGTTCTGCCACGGCAACGGAACGTTTTCGTATATCGGTTCTTGAGTATCCATCAACTTGATCTGCTGCTGCGGCATCACTATGTGCCTTTGGTATGGAACTCTATGCATCGGCATGGAGTACATAATATTCCCTCGTTCGTCGTATACTTTTTGGATATTGTCGGATATGTGATGGGGGTCCATTATGATATGAGGGTTTGGGTCTAAAACTGACGCTAGATTGTTGTAAGTTCCGTGAGTAGCCGGTAGAATATTTGGCCGCGCGTAGTTTATGACATTATGGCTACCAGTGTTAATGTATCCTAAATACTGTCTATTTAAAGCTGTTCTAGTTGAGACTAAGTCTGGGCTTGAGCCTGACACGTGAGAATTGATGTATCCTCGGTGGTAGTTCAAGGCTTGACTTGCGACTGCTAAATCTGGGGTGGAATTTGAAGCTAGACCGTTAGATGGATACGGAGGCGGTGGTTTGTAAACATTGACGTAATGTAACTGAGGGTTGCGTTCTGTTTGTACGTTAGGGTTGACAGCGAAGGGGTAGTTTGGTCCGAGGAGTTTCAGGCCATAAGGGTAGTCGTCAGCGACTTGGTTGACGGACAAGGTATGTCTTGTGACGTCGGGGTAGTGAACGCGGTGGATGTCGGGGTGCGAGCCGTAGGCCAGGGGCTTGTGGGGGGGAGCCTGGTAGCGCAGGGGGGCCTCTGCTCGTTGTTGTTGGTACTTCTGCTGGATTGCTGTTTCGTAGTCCGGAGCCGGACGGTACGAGGGCAGCAGGGCTCTGAAAGGGAAACATGTACCTATACTTCTATTGTCACTTCACTACCTATCTATATTAAGAGCTATGCTCTTGTCGATGGAGTATGAATTCTACACACTATCACGTCTTTATCCCCAACGAGTGGGTGAGAAGGTGAAAAAAGGAATCAAAATAGTGATAGGTTGCTAGCCCTTATTGACATGATTAGCATTTTCGACTAGACCTTCGCTTGTTACGATCCTGACAGACCTTTCTTGCTTCATCTACACTCATCGCTCTTCGTGCATGCCCACCGATTACGGGTACTTCTCACTGGGTAAGTAAGCAGGTAATTATTATACAAATTGCTAAAAAACTAAGATCACAAACATTTACAATATTTATTTCATGTAATAATCGACTTCATGTAATTTCTAATGCATGATAATAATATTTACATGCATGGCAGATAACACAAGGTGACACGACACGTCGTAAAAACACGATTCTTTAAGTAGTTTTTAAACATAATGGCGATGTAATTGTTTGAAACATAACATAATTTTGTGTAAAATCCAGTTATTTCATCTTTGACAAAGCTTTTTACATTCTAACCAACTGGAATATTGGACTTTAAATTATGTTAAAGTCCCTTGTTAACCAGTTACAGGTAATAACTATAAATAAACCGGTCGAATGCGAGCCAAACCCGTACATTAAGGATAGTTGCATGAAGGCATGAAGGGAAATGTTTTAAAACACTGAAAAAAAAACCCCTTTAATTTTTTACTTCATCTCCTTTGGTTTCACGGGTCTTTTCACTCCGGTCCTTTGGGAGGCTTGCGTGGGGATACAGATCCAACACTTAGAGGCCCTTTGGAGAAGTTGTTGTAACGTGGTTTTTTCTCCAAAACCCATTCTTGGATATACCAATGATTACTTTATCTTATTTTTAGTATTTATTTACCAATTTATGTACACGGACAATATATACAGAGAATACATATTATTTGTGTATTTGTTGTCATAGCGGCCACAGTAATACATAATCGGTGAAAATTTTAAGTGTCTATTAGCTATCACGGTTCATGAGATAGAGCCCTGTGACAAACGGATGGATATACAGCGGAGTCTCAGTAATAGGGTCCCGTTGGCACCCATTGGGTAAAAAAGACCCTAAAAATGAATTGAATGTAGTGTAAACTATTTACGAATTCAGACAAAAACATTTATGATCGGTAAAACCAGCTGGAATTCTCACTGATTATGGTGATATAAATATTTATGCGTCCATTTCACTTTCTACTTGAATCTTATTAGTTTCGTTATGAAATATCAAAGCTTTGACGAATGTTTACTTTGCAAATATTATACTGCAAATTATTCTAATTCATGAATACTAATGTGTTAAGTATATTAATACTTATAATATGTATTTTTTTCTTAAAACAAATATATCTATGTTTCTGGTTTTTAGTCTTTTGATAAGTACATATACTATACATATATAAGTACTTTATTACACCAAATAACATTTACAATTACAAAATTTATAGAACATTATATAATGTAAGGTACAAGAGGCGGCCTCATCGCCGAAGCAATCTCTTACATGCGACCATAAAGAGAAGGAGTGCGAAGTATTTAAGTAAGATATCATACATACACGCTAAATTATAATTGGTTTTGAAAAAAAAGTATAGTAAATAAATTCCTCTATCTACAGGCTGACTTTTTAACCACCAGCCAAATTTTTAGAGCAAGTTCAGTCCATGATATTGAAATACTTTCCATAAAAAAATTAACGAAAAACGATAAAAAACTTTCGCCTTCCCATACACATCAGCGCTCAGCCTAACTGATTTTGTATGGGAGGACGAAAAATTGTTATCTATTTTTTTTATAGATAGTAGTTCAGTATCATGGACTAAACTTGCTCCAAAAGTTTGGCTGGTGGATAAAGTCACCCTGTATACGTAATCCAAATTTGTGTACGACATAAGATAAAAAAGTTGCGAAAATGATTTTCGATCGAGACCACGTAGTTACGCCCGTGTTATCAAAACTGCCGCGTGACCCCGATGAACTCGAATACGAATACGTAGGTACTCGCGCGGCGAACGACGGACTTTGTTACACTACTAATTGATCTCATGTTTTTACTTTCGAGTTTGTCAACATTTTTTCTTTCTGAATTTTTATTTTGACTAGCTAATTGGGTCTTACTAACGATCCTTATGAAGTGGCCTTCGGCTCCAAAACCGATGAAAAATCACCGTGTATATGGATGGCTTTGCAGTTATAGTGATCCTATCGGATGACTTTGCAAGATGAAGTACAACTGGGAATACAATTCTCAGTAGCCTACTTCGATTTCTCTAAACTACTTCGACTCCTCTAGTGTTTTCTACTTACCGATTCCTGTGTACAACTTGGGGCCTTTGCTCAGCCAACTCGAGACAAGAGGTGGAATGAGCCCTGTGCGCCGGAGACAGCGGCTCGAGCCGGGCAGACGAGCCCGCCACGGAGCCCGGGGGCTCCCGAGACTCTCGGGACTCTAGCTCCTCGCGGCTGTCAGATAGACCGTGGTCTTGCTGTTAAAACAAGTTATCATTAAAAAAGAACATAAAACCCGACTGCGTGATACAACAGCAGTACCTACGTCTTGGACGCAACTGATAACTAAATCATCAGTAGACATCTCTCATTGTTTTTATTAATAGAAATGTCGCATTAGTAGCATTTGAATAGAATCTGGATCTTAAAAAATAGCACGACATACGTTAAGTACGTAGCTACGTGTCTGCGTTACAGTGTCAAGCGACACTAAACGCTAGGAAATGATGAATAAAGTCACAGAATACAGTAAGAGTATACAGAACGGAATCTCCTAAGGTACGCGCAATATGGATCCCCGTTCCCCGGCCCCGCACCTCTCCCCCGTTCTTGTGCGGCCGCGTGCGCCGTGCAGTGTGTGTTCGCCCAAGACAAGGCGAGAGCGGGGGAGAGATGCGGGGACGGAGAACGGGGACGCATATTGCTCTCTCTCTTACTGTATTCTGTGTTAAAGTCTAATTTCATTTGACATTGAAATACTATTGGACGATTGTCGTGTTGTTTTATGGAGTAAAGTTCCTGTGTGAATTGGTGATTTTCGTCCATGATTTCCTAAATGTTGTTCAAAAATTGATCACAAGATATAACAATATTAAACTTAATTTCAAACAAAATAAAACAAGATGTATACAAAGATTTGACATCTTATAGATAATCTGTCTAAAAGTTGCAATAAGGTGAATGTATAATTAATTGAGTGAATTGTTAATTCACCACTGTTTATATGAAGCGGAAATTCGTCTTTCATCTTTACATGACTCGCGGAATATCCCATCCCCTCCCATACAAGTCGACCGATCAGTTGATCTCAGTTTGTATGAAAAGCCAAACAACATTTTTCATATTCCGATATATATTCCTTGGGGAAAGTTGTTTAATATCATGGACTGCATTCACCTTTAAATTGTTTCAGTATATTTCGTTAGACGTTATATAAGTTTTATCTACAGACGCATGCGCCGTAATTTCCTATGCATGTGCGGACAGAACACGCCACAGCGATACGAAAAAAAACCACATGTGTTCCGCCCCCTGGTTTCTACCGCTGCGAGTTTGAGCGCTTGCCAGGCACGCACGCAAACCATTAAAACAGTAACTCGCATCTATTCAATAATAAATAAATAAATACTTAATAAATTTGATATTTTGTTATAATATATATGTATATCATAACTTTTAGAGTGTTACACGAACGAAAGATAAAATTTTCTCGAAAACAAGGATAGAAATTCAAATAATAATTTGAAAAATTTCTATCCTCCTTTCTTAGTAATAACAATGTGAGCTATTTTATTACTAGTTTAATCAGTTTTAACTTACTTTGGGGCTTGCTCAATCAGAGTGATTTGTCCTATTTGGACAAAAATGGCTCCTTATAATAATAACATTTCACACAAATCTGTTAATTTAATCACTGTTGCATCACGTCACTCCGTCACTTAATTAATGTTAAAAAAAACATAAATTATACAGCATGCTGCACGCGACCGCGCGGTGGCCGATAAAGATTCACACTGTATACGAATATCTACTAAATTAATTATTTATCAAATTATTAATGAGAAATTGGATAGCGAAAGTTTGAATGACTATTTACTGTGCCGAGTGGTGAGAATTAGCGGTTTTGAATGTAACATATTTATGGCTTAGCAAAATATACTACCGACAAGAGCATAGCTCTTAAATATAGATAGATAGATAAAATATACTGAACAATTTTAATTTTAAGGGTAGCTTCAGCCCATGATACTGAACAACTTTCCCCAAGGAATCCATATTTTGTAGACAACTTCATATATATGTATATATGTGAACTTGTCTACAAATATAAGTTTGCAAATTTTTCATGTAACCCTCAATGCGAGAGCCCGACTCGCACTTGGCCGGTTTTATTTCTTTTCATGAACGGCACGGCGGTTAGACGAAAGTGTGCATTCTAAGAAGCGCCACTGCTTGCATGTTTCGACTGATAGAACGTAATTACACATGTGATTATGTCTCTACCAGGACTGACAGAGTCTCGAGCTGCATATAGATAGACTGTAATTCCTCCCGCTAATAAACAAGTACTGTGTCACGGATCCACGGTGATTTATAATAAGACAATAATAAACTAATTTGATAATCGTTTTCCGCTCAAGGGAGCGTAATCTGTTAAATTTCGAGGTACATAACTACGAATTATCATATTTGGAAAATGATAAACGAATAACCGCTTAATATAAACCATTCACTCAATTGTCTAGCATCACTATTTTGATTCCTTTGTCTACCAAGTCGCCCACGATCACCGTAAGTGGCCTTGGGGTCTTATACGGTCCTGGGCTCCAAACCACAGAACTCAAGAAGTTACGTCTGCCCCAATAGAGATAAAAACGTGAAAGTGTATATCCAATCATCACTGTTATGCTGACTTTATATTACACATTGCCTGTTTTATAACGTTCGGTCAAAATTACAAAACCAGCAATGTTTGTAAACTCTGAATCAGAATTTAAGCAAATGAATTCCCAGGCATACACATATTATATTAAACATTTCAAATCTTTGCTCACATTTTTATTTCATTTGTTTGAAATTTAGTTTAGCATTAGGTCCCGAACGCCATCTAGCGTTTGTTTAATCTAATCTTAGGAATGGTTCTGGTCTACCCTTTGGGTTGCGGAGGTCAGACGGGCTCTGAAGCGTTACCGCTGAGGATGCAACCATACGCTCGGAGGATGATGTATATCTGTAGCCAGACTTACCTGGAATTTGGGCCTGTGCTGGGTGGTTTCGTGAGGATGTTCACTCAACTCGCTCTGGTGCTGCATAAAAAACGTGTGCTGTTGCACACACATGCGCCACACGTCTTTCCCGTCTTCAGGACTCCACAAAGTGAAGGAGGCCGACTCTGCTTGCTTCTGGCACTCTATACTGAACGTTCTCTTGTGGTTTATCACATTTGTTATGTCCATCCACCTGGGTAAGAGAAAGATTGTTTCATTTTGTAATTTTTCCTGTGGCTGAAGTATTAGTAGGGACAAAATGGTTCTCGAATGGCGACCACGTACTGACAAGCGAAGCGTAGGACACCCATCCACAAGGTGTTCAGACGACCTGACCAAGTTCGCTGGAAAGCACTGGATGCAGGCCGCGCTAGATCGGTAATTTTGGAAAACCTTGGGAGAGGCCTATGTCCAGTAGTGGACGTTATACGGCTGAAACGATGATGATTAATTATTCGTAGTTTACGATACATGTGTAACTAGTTGATTTGAGTTATTATTATTTGCCTGGACCCTACAAAATCCATTTAGCTGAGCGCCAATTTGTATATTTATGTATATATTTTTTTCGTTTTTCGATAATTGTTTTCATGGAAAGTATCATGGACTGAACTTGCTCCAAAAATATTGCCGGTGTTTTAAAAGTAACTTTGTAAATATAAATACACAAGACCCACGATTTGAAAAAGGCCATTTTCCAACTTGCCCTGGCAGGGAATCGAACCCAGAACCTCCGGATTGGCGGACCAGCGTGTTATCCATTACGCTAGGGAGACCGTCATAAGTACATGAAAGTAGGCGGTACTTAAAACTACATCTCCTTTACCGCCAATACTGTTTACTGTCGTTACTTCACGTCAATAACTGACTAGGCTTTCAGTGGCTGCTGTATGATGTTGCGTCATGCAACAGTCATTTTAAAATATACGGGGGCCCGTTTTGCGCGTCGATGTTTGAAGTTACTCCATATAGTATTATAGTTTGCTAAAAACCGGTCAAGTGCGAGTCGGACTCGTACATGAAGGGTTCCGTACCTCTGTACAATGTTTTAAAACGCTGAAAAAACACGTTTCTTGTATGACGCCCCCTTTCATTTTTAACTTTATCTTATTTTTAACCGACTTCAAAAAAAGAGGAGGTTATCAATTCGACCGTATGTTTTTTTTAAATTTTTTATGTATGTTTTTTACGCGATATTTTCGCCAATTGTGAACCGATTTTGATGATTCTTTTTTTATTTGAAAGCCTTTACTACCAAGTTGGTCCCATTTTAATTTGGTGAAGATATAAAATAAATAAATATATAAGGACAAATCACACTGATTTACACTGATATGATGAAGAACTTTGGAGATATGGAAGAAAATCCTTAAAAAAATTGAAGTCGGTTGTTTTTTTTTGTTAAAAATTTAATTATTTATTAGTATTTATTGTTATAGCGGCCACAGTCATTCATAATCTGTGAACATTTTAAGCGTCCAGCTATTACGGTTCGAGAGATAGAGCCCTGTGACTGACAGACGCCTAAATGGATAGACAGCAGAGTCTTAGTACTCGTAGTAGATTATTCTCAGTATAGGGTCATATTTAGGGTTCCCTAAAATTACCTCTCTGCACGCGTGCGCGTGATGACGATGTGACAATGATTTACCTGTAATATCTGGTGGTCTCTGCACTGTCGGTGATGACTTTAATCCCAGTTATGGAAATGGCCAGGGTGACTTCCTTCTGAGTCCTCTGGTCTCGCGCACTGAACGTTTCCTGTCCGTACCCTGGCAGTTGCTGGCAGGTGGTGATGAAGCCCTCTTCTGCTTGAGCCTGGTAATATGAAATGACAATGAATGATAAGTGGCAATAAAATGACGAAGATTGAATTATACAGGGTGATGATGTATGATGTCGTGTGGTTCCCGGCAGAGTAGAATAGGACCACTCTAAGTCTTCCCGTGGATGTCGTAGAAGGCGACTTAGGAAACATAAAGCTTATAAATATCAATGAGACCTCTCCAACCCGTCTGGCCAGCGTGGAGAGTGTAGGCCAAATCCTCTGACCGCTCTGGCTAATATATGGCTCTGGTAGTACAGAGAGGGTCGTGCTCCTGCAGTGGAGACTAAAAAAGACCATGATGATAATGATGATGATGAACCTCGTAGCTATATTCCAGGAAAGTACTCCTTAGGCAAAATAAAACATACATATTCAGTCATAAGTACATTGTTTCATAATAAAAAGCAAAGATATCAGCCTCCTTCATACCATGAATCTCCCATTGTAATGTCACCGCCCGCTACCAGGCTCGTGGCGGGCAGCTGCCGGTAAGCACTTAGGCAGGGAGAGCAATGACCGCGCGTATAGTAAATCAGCTATTTATTAGATTGGAAAAAAAATCCTATACAATGTTGACAAGTAGTCGTGAAACTGCGTTACGCGGTCTGCTTGACGTAGTTTCAAGTCTTACAGGTTTGTGATCTATTAGTGATTCTGATTTAAAAAAATGACGGGTTGCACTCCGGGAGTGCCGGCAGAAGTGAAAACTTGAATATTAACATTGTGCATTTTTGATATTTTGGAGTGGTTAGGGAATAATTTTGTACGAATTGCTTTAATTATCAGTATAAAAGTACTATCATTTACTAGCTGTGCCCGCGACTTCGTTCGCGTGGTTGTCGGAACGTAATGTTATATAGCCTAAAGCCTTTCTCTATAAATGGACTACCCAACAAAAAAAGAATTTTTCAAATCGGACCATTAGTTCCTGAGATTAGCGCGTTTAAACAAACAAACAAACAAACAAACAAACAAACAAACTCTTCCGCTTTATAATATTAGTATAGATGTAGTAGAATACAATATTTATTTATTGCGCTATCGTACACAAACATGACAATTTATATTACATTAAAACGTTTATCTCTCAGCTAAACGAAACAGTAGGCGCAGGCATACATTTTCGCCGCGCCGTATAAAGAGAGGGGGATACTTCCTCTCCTACGGCGCGCCGGCTGTCAACTCTCCATCCGTCTTACGAATTTTCGATTAGGACACGTGTCCTGACGCGAGTTTAACATTTTTTACCCATTACAAAAAAAGTGCACAATGCCGCTAAATAAGTTTTCACTTCAAAAATTCAATATAATTAGATGAGCAAAATCAACCTGTATATTAGGGGAGTAAAGCAAGCGACGATCCGCGAGTCAACCTCGGTACTCCGGCCTTTGTCGACAATTTCTCGAGTATTTAATTTGAACTTCATGAAATTAGGTTAGAGAAGGTGAGGTAGGTAATTAGAACAATAATTAAAAATTTTCAGAAAGTGGCTGCATTTTCCTTCCGTCTATCTCTATATGCTGCCTCTGACCAATCTTGCTTTAGAATTTACTTGATTTACTTAAAAACTCTTACTTTCATATTGATACTTAGAAAACTATTTACTTTGTTATCAGCAAGTGGAGACTGTCATATTAGCAATTACACACAAGAAAAATGCCCGTTATCTGTGAAACGGCAGTGTAATGATTAAATCAGAGATAAGGCTGCCGACTTCACTCCCACATGACATGACTCTTAATACTTATTCTACTATACAGTTAAAAATTACTAAGAAATATTGATCAATTATTAATTTTCTTTCATTTTTTCAATTCTAAAATGATTTAAAATCGGATACTTTTTCATATTGATGACATAGCACATGCGATGATCATGATTGTGGTCATCACTATTTTTCAGTTGGTCTCAATAAATACCCTATATTTTTTTTAGGTTATTTCAGTGTGCCACTCTGGGCAAAGGCTCCCCTTTCTGTTTCTAATCAGTCCTGTCGAGGGCAATAGGTTGCCACTCACCCATGTACAATATTATTGTACAAATAAAATAAAATTATCATCATCCCTGCCGCACATTGTTGAGCATAGGCTTCTCTTCATCTACGCCGCCCATCTTACATCCTGTGCTGCATCGCATAAGCGGACTCCCGACGCTTCTATAAATTCATTATGAATGATGGTTCTACAAAACACATTAGTGCTTTGAGGACAACAAAAACGTCCGGTCTCCACTGCCTGACAATTTTCTAAACAGATCAAACTATTCAACCTTTTTTACATGAGTAAACCATGTTAAATATTTATGATACATAAAAAAAAAACTTGTTTTAAAATTTCTAAATAACTTTTAATAGTTACAGGTAAATTAAAACAAAGTTACAGGTATATTGTTTAAAAAACTTGACAAACAAATTAATTCATTGACAAATCGAGCATCACTGAACAAATTAAGTCTTCATACTTTGATAAGCACGAGGCATGCATAAGTAATGTTGCATTAGCATTCACTTGCAGTTTTACTATGCAACGGTACCTTAGTGTACCATTGTACATACATCCTATCATGAATTGCATGGGTTGGACAAATTTAACGTACATTTGAAATTTTACATACTAAGATCTATATTATTTTATCAATGTTAAATATTTGAAATAATTGGATCATTGAAAGTAGGGAGAACCTTATTCCGTGTCTAGTGTCATCATAGTAAGTAGAGTAACATTCAATGTGTATTTTAATTTTTAAAATATTTTATTTGTGCGGTCCTTAATTTAAACTGGATTCAGAACATACTCGTAGAATATTTACTTTACAAATTTACTGACTGGTAACTTTATCTTACATCATAGAAAGTTGAAAATTTCCAATCAGTCATTTTGGAAATAATTGTGGGGGACCTGCATCCTCCATTCTTTGAGCATTGCTAGTGATCTTGTAACAAACAAAAAAATATTATGATATCAGTAGCGACATCTACACTAACGTCTTCCTAACAAAATACAATATTGGCTTGAAATTGACACGAGATGTCGCTAGTCGTCATTCATTCCTTTTAATTAAATAAGTATAAATAAAATATAAACAAACTTAAATAAATGTAAAACAATATATCTAAAGCTATAAATAACAAATTAACAAAATACATAAATATAAATTTTAACTTAATATGTTTCATAAACTCATCCGATTTTTGTAAGTCAAAAAACCTTTGATCTAAGTCCGTAAAGAAAGAGTATATAGAAAAATAAACAGGCTTTTGACAGCCATTTTTGGAGGACATCGTCTTGAGCGTCTTGATTGAGATAGACATACCTAAATTTAATTAAAGAAACAAAAGGAGAGGAAACAGGGTCCAGATTGGACGATGAGGAGGAAAAAAAGGGGAAGATGTCGTGAATGAATTTAATAGACCGATATAAATCATAAGTAAAAACCATGACACGAGTTGTCACATTGTCAATACAATATAAAATTAAAATCCAAAATAATCAATAAATACATCTTTTGTTTTAGGGTTCTAAGATATGATTTAAATAATTTAATAAAATATTAAAAAGTGAGCGCAGTTAGTTTTTCGCAAATATAAAGGAACAGACTGCATATCCCACATCACTGATGGCTGACCTGATGGCATAACATCGAAAGGACCTTGGGAGACAACCTGGAAATCTAAGTACATCATTCGAAGGTCTACCTGTATAAACTACTTATAATGTTACTAAATTAACAAGGACAATTTAAGTAAGTAAATCTTTATTTGCCTATGTAAAGAATTGTATTTTATCAAGTGTTTCTCAAGAAATCTAACGTCAAGCAAGTGGTGAATCTATACGTCCCATTATGGTATGCACATATATGTAATAAACACATCTGTTGCTCACAAATTGTAGTTTAATTGAGCAACCAACACACATAACCTCACTCCCTAAATTGGTCTCATGTCTTTGTTAGGTAGAAAGCCGGTGGTGACTTCTTGTAAATAATCACAAGTAAGAGGCCACAATCTAAGACAATATTACGATCATTCAAAAAAGAGCACTGGAAGTCTAAGAACGTTGACTGAAAATTTGATAGAATCAAAAGCTTTTTACCTGTGACATGTTGTGTAGTGCCATATGGTGCTGTATGACTGCGCTGGTGAGTCTCTCTAGCCATCCCGACTCTGCTCGATTGCTCACATCAATGATCTGGTTGCCATCGTGGATCTGCTTCGGAAACGTCAGCAGATTCTTTAGATACTCCACAGTGTGCCGCTCTCTGTCATGATTCCCGTACTCCGCTTGGCGACTGTACGACGCCAATACTACTGCTTGTTGGCAGTCACATGATATCCGTCCCTCGATTAAGTCGTTCTTGAGTTGGAGGAAATAGTGATAGCGGGTCACCTCGTCCGTGATCAGGCTGGTGCCAGAGATGACGTAGTACATAACACGCAGGTATAATTGATGAGCGGAAGCATATTTGTCGAGTTGGCGCTTTAACGGCCTTTCTAGCTGCACCCATCGCGGCTGGCAGTTGCGATTCAAGTACCGCAGCCCGAAGAAGTGCGGCTGGTTGATCGCCTGCCGCTGGCATACATTATCTAGACACTCCAGCCCAGAACTATCCACAGAAAGCGTGCAATCCGCGACACCACCATCGAGTAACTCCACACTGATTACAAACAAACTCTTCGACGCTACATTGTACTGCCGCGTCTTTTTCAGCTTCAACTTGAAAGGCATCTTCGATTCCCGGCGCCAATGTGTAGCACCACCACATAGGAAACGGAATTCGCTACATAAAAGGCATAGGAATGTAGGAACAATCCGTTACGCGCGCCACATACTTATGTCATTTCCAATAGGAATCTAGGTTTATGAATTGGTCGCTTGCCCGATGCTAGCCTCGAGGGTGGTGACGTACAAATATATACGTAAAGCAATAAAAAATGCCAAGTAAACAATAAAATACAAAAATTACATTCACAACACGGCCATTCCGACTGACAATTGACATTTGACTGACGTGATTGACAGTTGGAGAATATTGCCAGTGTACAAAAATTTGCAAAAGTTGCGTTCTTGGAGTCGTGTTGTATAGAGTAGACTAGCTAGCCCAAAGAATTTATAATACAATCTAGAATGACTACGAGTAATAATCTCAAAAAAACAACATTGAAAATTAAACTTAATGCCACGCGCATAAAGCTCATATTTTCATACTGTTTAAATACTTAACGTTTTCAAAAAATGTACCTAACTAAAGTTATAGGCGTTATAGTGGAACTTCCCGCCATTTCACAGATAGAATAACGATCTACCTAACGACATCGTAGATCGGAACCTTGTGAAATGGAATGGTAGGTAGTACCCAAATCGGCTGAGAGTTCACATTAGAAAAGTAAAAAATAAATAAAAAGAGAAGTTAATTTGGGAGCCTTCAGCAATTTAATAGTAGGTTGACTGGTAGAGAATGCATTAGCGTTAAGTCCACCTTTTGTACCTTTGTGTTCAATAAAGATTTAATAAATAATTTCTCTGGTATCAGAATTTTCTCAATAATTCTCCTTACTCATGGCACTTAACTGAATATAGTTTATTTTAGAATTTGGGGACATCAGCTGGACATAGGCATCCGAATCTGAATCATCAAACCTAGGCGACGCCGACGGGAATAGCAAACCATAACTATTTTGACTTCCTTTTTTGCCCCCTATAACGCTTAAAGTGAGCTTTGTCTTACGGCTCTAGGCTCTGTCTAACCTGTTAGGCATTAAGACGTGAATACCTATATCTTTATTGTTGTTTTTAATAAAAAATCATGGTTGCGGAAATAAAATAAAGATATAAACAGTTTACAAAAATATATTAATAAGTATACAAAACAGTACATTCACCGATCAAGAACATTATACACTTTTAATCTTGCTTCAACAATAATTTATATAACATTTCACATAAGTACACATTTAAATACACTGGATATGCATAATGCCTAAATCACACGAGCTTAGTAACTAAGCGCTTGTTTTACGTCGTTGATATTCGTGTTATGAAAATACACCATTGTTAAAGGATATCACTATTTTGATTTTTTTCTACCTTCTCGCCCGCCACCAGGCTATAAGCTCTGTCTGCTTAAAGCCGCAAGACCCAAATGCTCTGTCTGCCCCGTTAGGGATAAAAACGTGATAATGTATGTTAAAGGACGACAACTTAGTTGGAAAACCTCGACCTGTCGAAAAAAATCTGGTACTAAATATACTATGGCACCATCCATAACATATTAAAATTGTTAGGAGGCTTCACAATGTATAATAGTCTACTAACTTATACAGGCTGACTTTTAAACCACCAGCCAAATTTCTGTAGCAAGTTCAGTCCATGATACTGAACTACTTTCCATAAAAACAATTAACGAAAAACTAAAATAAAAATTCGCCTTTTCATACAAATCAAACGGTCAGTCAAACGGATTTTCTATGGGAGGACGAAAAATTTTCATCGATTTTTAACTTTTTTTATAGAAAGTAGTTCAATATCATGGACTGAACTTGCTCCAAAAATTTGGCTGGTGGTTTAAAAGTCAGCCTGTATAGTTTTCGACCTTTAATTAGTATTTTAAATGCCAATAAGTATCTGGCAACACTCTATTTGTCAAAACTTAGTAACGCTAAGTTACTAAGCTCATGTAGACTAGGCTATAATGCTGCTTCACGCATTGGCTCGCTTCGCGTTCTCTATGTTTAGCCAATCTCTCGGCTGCTTGAGGACCCTCATCAACGCTTCTTCGGGCGAGTTTGGCTTCGGCTCATGCATGTACTCCCATTTCTGTCAACAAATTGTAAATTGTAATAGGTTTTAGATTAGTACTTATTAGATCGTGAAAATATCATGTTTTTGGACATCGATTTTCTCTTTCTCGAGCTAGAAGGATAAAGCCGCAAAAATTGTACTTATATTAGTCTCTTCTAGTCACGTGTTAGTCTCTTCTATGCAGACTGGAAAAAGTACAATGTAAACGGTTTTTCCCTTCCTCCGCTGATCTTAAAAGCTGATGCAGGGAATGGACGCGAGTCTCTATATGTTAATAGGCGATGCAGCTAGAAACCTCTCACTACTACCTACTTTGATTCACTTTTTCAATTACACGCCCATCATGGCGCTAAACGTGGCCTTTAGGACTTATTATGGCTCCAGGCCTCGTCTACGCCATACCAGATAAAGACGTGAACATGTATAAATAACTTCATCTTCCGGCAGCTGTTACATTAACAGCTGCCTCTCTTCCCGTGCAGATAAAAAAAACCGATCTAGAGAACGGGCAAAAATGCGAATCATGTTAATAGGCGATGCCGCTAGCAACCAATCTCTATTTTGATTCCTTCTCGTCCACCATCATACTAATGAAGTGCTCTTTAGGTCTAGCGGCCCTCGCCTCTACTCTGTCTGCCCCATTCATTAGGGGTAAAGGCGTGATCTAGTGTATGTGTGAACTTGTGAAGTATGTTAATCCTTGATAGTCGAAGCGGCCCATGGGCCGCTAGAACACAGACGAATCTCAACCCTATTACTATTACCAACGATCTATATTTCCTTGACAAAAAAAAGACCTTTGGTAGGAGAACAAACTCACAGCATTAAGTGGCAGCGACATGAGTATGGACTCGTAACGGGCCTCGGGCGTGTTGAGGCCGAACTTGGTCCCGCGGTCGTAGATCAGGTTGAACTCCACGTAGCGCCCGCGCCGCAGCAGCTGCCACTGCCGCTCGTAGTAGCCGTATGCGTCGTCTTTGTGCTTTTGGACTGCCGGACACAATATTTGAAATTAGATAATTAATAAAAAAAAATATCAGACCGATTTTGATTTCAGTTTTCATTTGGACATTTTCCAGCTTTTTTTCTCATCCTAATGAACATGTCACTTTTTTCAATGTGTGAGGCTTTGTCTGAAAAAAACTTTGTTCTCCTATGGTCCATGCCAAAATATATATGCAGTATGCTAAAGAATCAAAAACATACTGCAACCACTAAATTAACGGTTTTGGCAGTTAGAGTAAATAAACTAAATGTACCTAAGTTCATTTAAAGTAAGCATTACTAAAACTAAGGTGTTGCTATTTAAAAATTCTACGAATTTAGAAGAAAGTAGAGACAGAATAAATGATATTACAAAGTTATTTGTTTTTGTTTAGGAGTTTCGTATAGATTTTTCAGGAAGTGGGTTCCGGGTTTTATTTAATTGAAACAGAGTTATTTTAAACTTAGTAGCTATTCTGAACTTCGTAGTATATAGGTTTCTCACTTACTCATTACATATTCTGTCATATGTAAGTATCTTGTATCGTAATAAAAACCAAAGATATCAGCCGACGAATGCGTACCAAAAATCTCCCATTTGAATGTCAATGGTGATGAAAAGGTCTGGATTGAGCTTGGCGCGGGTCCCTCTTAAAGGTTTGTATACTTAGACATGTCATAATTTAGGTACATTGGTACATACTAAATTTACAAATTGACATTATTTTAAATTTCGTAATTCTTATAATAAATTCAATTTAATTATGACATAATAAACAATGTAATTTCTGTCCATCTATATAACTAATTTTAAGTTTTTAGTTTGTTAGTTGACGTCTTTGGAGAAAACGTGCAGTGCAGTTTGTTGCCGCTTCTTCTGCACTTGCGCCTAGGAAGCGGCGTAAACTTAGCTTTAAGTAACGATTTGACGTCAACATTTGTGCAAAACAAAACAAAGTGACTATTATTAAGAGATATTATAAATATCCTATGATAATAAAGATATTTTGAATTGAATTGAATCACGGCTCGTGGCGGGCGGTGGCCGGCGAGCGGGGAGGCTAACAGCCGCGCGTATAGTAAAGTTAGTAGGTTAGCCATATATTAGAAATTTGGGAAAAATAATAATTGTCAAAAAATAAGCATTTTTTTTCTTACAATTTTGCGTTATATTAATCATGCTGATTTTCCAGATTCTTCTTCTGAGAATCCAAGATTTCAATATAGTTAAGGTGCAAAATACATATTTTCGCCTTGATCCTTACATAAATTCTTACCTAGAGGTAAATAACTGGGTATAACAGCTTCGGCGCACGACGTGACAAAGTCGAAGGCCTCCTCCTGCGACGGCGAGTCGATGTCGTCGAAGAAGATGCCGCCGACGCCGCGCCGCTCGCCGCGGTGCGGGATCGAGAAGTAATCGTCGCACCATTTCTTAAATCTAGGACGAATATAAGTGTTTTTATGAAGGACCCAATACTGTTTGGAGTTAACGTATGGTGTAGTAAGTCCAGCGAACTATAGTATAGTTCGTATGTTCAAATGGTTTGTTAGTACACTCACAAGTTATTTTAGAAACTATACAAAAATAATACAATGAGCAAATGGAATATTAAAATACACAAGTACATGTATATTAATTATATCCCCGAAATAATTTTGAGTTAATTATAAACATTTAACTGTAGAGATCAATGTTTATAGCGAATACAAACAGTAGAAATCTATGTCTGATGCTCCGACAGCAAAACTTTATCTAATCTTTGACTAATAACTATATCTTTGATTTTAATATCTACTGCAAACAAAATGTAAGAATTAAACTATACACAAATCACGTTGAACTATTTCTTTATAGGAATGTACTCTTGGCTAAAAGGCAATTATGACGAGACATCGACATTAAATATAGGGTCTAACAAAATATACTGAAACTATTTTAAGGGTGAAGTACAATATAACCTAAAGGTTCGACGTGCTTCCCATTGTGAACCCCAATGCAAGATAAGGGTGAATTCAGTCCATGATACAAAACAACTTTCCCCAATTTAAGAAACATTATATCGAAATATGAAAAATATTTTTTGGCCTCCCATACAAATTGATTTGAATTGAATTGATTGAAAAGCAAAGCAAAATAAATATGTTTCAGCATTTTTCGTGAACCTTCTCGAAAAATGCTCGCGAGCCAAAAGAAATACGATAAAATAAAATTAAATACAAGCGAAACTAGGCCCTATGTCCTATGTCATAAAGTCTAGAGTTGCTTGACCATGTTACACTCACACACATACCCGGCGCCTGGATGCTTCGAAACACATTCGTCGACTATGTAGAATATTCGAGATTAGTGTGGACCTTTTCGATGGCGCATACAAATAGCGAATCGTGGGTGCGCCAGGCAGTTCAATACGAGCTATCAAAGCGATCATTTCGAAGCGAAGGAAACCTACCTTAGTGCGACAAGTGGAAGTACCTGCGACTACCTTGGCGAGATACCTGGACCTCAGCTGCTACGCGACATCTTCACGTGTCATCTTAGGGTTCCGTAGTGAAGAAATCCCTTATACGAAGTTTGGCTTACTCTCCAAATTAGAACCCCAGTTTCGTAACAGTATCATGGACTGAATTCACCCTTAAAATAGTTTCGGTATATTTTGTTAGACGATAAATATAAAAACCTTTCGTTGTAACGTAATAAGTAGATAATTTATCTATAAGCTGTTAGTATCTTTCCAAACAAATATCTTGAGATGAATTCCTCATCTCTGAAAACTCACCTAGCATAATACGTTTTGTCGTGTGCATCGCAGGCGTGTTTAAGGGTCATATGGAAGTGAATCGCGTCGTCTTCGTTAAGGTAGTACGGCGTGAGGTCTGTGCCGCCACCAAACCACCATTGTACCCCTAGAGAATACAATCATTAATCATTTAAAATACAAGGTTTGCTAGGCAACTAAAAAAAAAACTCCGACTGTTAAGAACGCCATCTTTAGCTAGTTAGCCTTCTCCCTGATTGTGGCAAAGGCCTTATGGAGGGTTAAGATTTTATATAAAAAAAAACTACTAAAATAATTTTTTTGCGTGAAGTTGAAGAAAAAAAAATATTTTAGTAGTTTTTTTTATATCAAATCTTAACCCTCCATTAGGCCTACAAATTTCAGCCTGATGTAAAAACTCACCATCTTTATCCTGCACCTCGAAGTACCTATAATTGAAGTGTATTGTGGGCACCATGGGGTTGCGGGGGTGTATCACCGCGCTCACCCCCGCGGCGAAGAAAGGCAGCTCGGCACTCTGTAGGTTCTTGCCCCTGCCAAATAACACTAGTTCAGTGTGGTTACTGGGCTACAATAGGAACACTATCTCTACCTTTAGATATCGTAGGCGACTCAAGGACTAGGCACAAACATCTCGTGCAGCAACTGCGTTCGTAAGGGATCTTCCATTAATCATGTGAGGCCCCAAAGGGGGGTTCGATAACAATCACGAAATATCACAAGGGGGACCAAGGGGGGGGGGGGGGGGGGAGTTGTAGTGAGAAATCACGTGTATTTATTTTTGAAGTGAAAACTTGTTTAGCGGCGTTGTGCACTTTTTTTGTAATGGGTAAAAAATGTTCAACTCGCGTCAGGACACGTGTCCTGATCGAAAATTCGTAAGACGGATGGAGAGTAGACAGCCGGCTACCCATGCAATGAATATTTGACGTAGCGCCATCTAGTTATTCCTTTCAACATTAATGATAACATTACAAGCATTGAAAATTATTACAACGCCATCTATGAACGAGTAGCGTTGAAGTGAAAACTGAAGATGAAGTACTCTTAACCAACAACATATTTATTTGAATAAAGATTAATATTATTATGTTGATACAACTTAAACAAATTATTTCGACCAAATTAGGTACCATAAAAACGGTTTTTGTGAGTTAATCTTAAAAGATAGACATATACTATCGCGGACTGTTTTTTAGATCATTAAAAGAGCTATTATTCTTTAATACATATTTTTTGTGTATCTTGAACCGTTTTCACGGCGCACGCAACGGAAGGCTTCAAAGATGAAATAATTTCTCCCGTTTTTAACACATTTATCACTATATCTTTATTCCTATTGGTCGTAGCGTGATGTTATATAGCCTATAGCCTTCCTCGATAACTGGACTATCCAACACAAAAAGAATTATTCAATTCGAACCAGTAGTTTCGGAGATTAGCGCGTTCAAACAAACAAACAAACAAACAAACAAACAAACAAACTCTTCAGCTTTATAATATTAGTATAGATTAAAGCAATTCGTGCAAAATTATTCCCTAACCATTCCAAAATATCAAAAATGCACAACGTTAATATTCAAGTTTTCACTACTGCCGGCACTCCCGGAGTGCAACCCGTCGTTTTTTTTCGTTAAACGCGTGATTAATATTCCGGCAAGGGGCGCGTGACCTTTATCGCCAGGCAAAGATTTATTTGGAGTAAGAGTATGTATTCATACGTTTGATCCCCCTGGGGGTAAATTAAAATAGCACGTATTACCAGTGGGGATGGGGGGTAGAAAAAGTTGCTAAAACATCACATGAAGCCCCAAGGACGGAAGACGTCAGGCGGCAGACGTTTGTAAAACTTTTCTCATTGCTGTAAGAGTAGGAACACGCAGTCTCGCGCATATTTCTGATTGCCATACACAATACTCCGAAACACTTTCCACTGCGATAATTAACGACATCGTAACAAAAACAAACTTTTCCTCACGTCTGCTCGTGTGTGACTCTTTCATTGTTCCCAGCTTGATGTTTAATATTTAATCTTTTACTTTTAGGGTTCCGTACAAAAATTTAAAACCGGAACCCTAATAGGATCACTCGTGCGTCTGTCTGTCCGTCCATCTGTCACAGCCAATTTGCTCCGAATCTACTGGACCGAATCAGGTGAAATTTGGTAGGTGTGGTCCTGTGTAATGGTGTAATCCTATGACCCAAACACACATGTGCAAAGTAAATAAATATTTTTTTAAAATAAGGGTCATTTTTGGGGGACAAATAAGGAAATTGAAAAAAAAAGTTTTGCAAAACTTACTGTGTCATATATCAAATGAAAGGGCCCGTTATGAGAATTTGTTATAATTCTAAAATAAATAGTTTTGATTTTATTAACGAAAGAAGAGGAAAATTGACCATTACCCCTGATCTCCGAAACTACTAAGATTAAAATTTTGAAAAAAATTCAAAATATTGTTCATTGTTTGTAGATTCCAGGAAAACCTATAATAATTCAATCAATTGTACGGAACCCTCTCCACGCGAGTTTAACTCGCACTTGGCCGGTTTTATTATAAAATGGGCTAAAATAACTGCCTAACCTGGGTAAAAATCCATGCTGATCTGGCAGAAAAGTAAAAACTTAGAATGTACCAGTTACTTTTCTTCCCGCGCAGATTTCAATTACAATTCATTTATTGCATTTCTTTATGTACATCAGTTCTAACTACTAAAAGTCACTGTCTTATCTATAAATACATTATGAACCCTGACGGGTATCGCAAAACAAAAATTGGTACGGCAAGCGAGTTTTACGACATGCAGTTAATTTATAAATAAGTATAAACCTTTAGTGTTACCAAAATAGATCGTAAAACCGATCGAGGGAAGGGGAGAAAATGTCAATAATAGGCGATGCAGCTAGCGTAGCAAGTTAGCAACTCATCACTATTTTGATTCCTTTTCCAACTACTCGCCCACCGCAAAAAGTGGCATCTGGTCCTTGCGGCCCTGGATTCGGAGAGAGAGAGACGCCACATTAAAAAATAAAGAAGTCGTAAGAGGCGACCTAGGACTTAGGGCTTTACAAGGAGGGTCGACGTAGGGCGACGGCCGGTTGTGAAACTTTTCGCACAAATGCATTCCCAAAGAGGATTGACATCATGCAGACGGTCGGTAGTAAAACTATTCCCAAATCGATTAAACTGTTTCGGTTATTTCTTCTCGATTTCGCAATGGTCTTCGGTATTCTTGGGTGACTATTGACCTACCTGTACCTGTAGATTGACTGGTAGAAAAGGCCCTAGGCCTTAAGTCCGCCTGTTACATTTTTTGTAATAAAGTTAAATAAATAAATAAATATTGACTTAGATATTATATTTGCAGAAGGAAAAGCGAATCGAAGCAGCATAGCTGAGGATGCTATCGGGAGCGCGCTAAGATGAAGAAAGATCCTCTCAAAAGATCAGCTTCCTTACCTACTCCTCATTTGTTGAACGGCGGCTGGCGGTAGCTTCCCATGGACCACGGAGATGTTCACCCCCGCCTTCTCAAACACTCTGCCATCTTGCAATACGCATGTGATTCCGCCCCCACCTTCTTTCCTCGTCCACCGGTCCACTTTAAATTTTGCGTTCTGAAATATTTTGGATGTGTACATAAACAGAAACAATAATACATTTTGGAAATCCTTGGGGGAGGTCTATGTCCAGCAGTGGACTTCTTGTGACTGATATGATGATGATGATGATGATATAATACATATGTCGCAGTTGAATGGTATAATCCGCTAATTCACTAAACCTCTAGCTGTTTGGCATTACAGCTCGGTTTTGTTAAACAGCTGAATATCGTTTAGCTAGACTGTCAATGAGTCACGTTTAACAAACCAGCTAACCACGTTTAGACCGCAGAATAAATTATTTGCAGGCATGTTATAAACAAACAAATTTATGACGGGGCACTAAAATAAAACCTCAATTCAACTTCTTACTATGCAATCTAGCCTCCAACATCATAGAATACCAATAAAGAATGATACAAATTTCAATGCAAGAGGATACAGAAAAGTTTGTTAACGCGACATAATCTCAATGGCGGCGTAGCGGTTTCTCTCGGGTCTCAGCCTTCATTTGATTCACGTAAATTCTCCATCTTGCCGGAAGGCGGGCGTCAAAATAACTATATAGAAACCAAGCTGAAGATCTGCTTTATTTTTCCTAACCATTTGCAGTCCAAAATCATAAACGATGTCTCCGATATCTCTCGATAAAAAAACAGCTAACTCTCGGAACGCTGTGAAGAATTCCGAACGAAATCTACAATCTTACGTCTTGCGCCGCGGCATTGATGGATACAAATCGTTTATGCCATTCTGCGTATGAGGTGTCAGTTATTTAACGCTGTTTTACGAAACCGAGCTGTAATTCCAAACAACTAGAGGTATAGTGAATTAGCGGATTATACCATTCAACTGCGACACATACATAACATACACTATCACGTCTTTATCCTTAATAGAGCAGACAGAGCCCACGGCTGCAAGCACAGAATAAGAACCAGTACTCACGTTAAGAAGTCTCACTCAGCAAAGAAATTCAAAGAAATATCTACTCAATGTGGTAAGCGATATGGTTCAATTTAGCTCACGTCAAAACTCAGCACCTTTTCGTTTAGATACCTAGACATCCATTGCAAGTCAATTTTATTCTTATTACTCTGTACAAACGATTCGTATACTTAACTGGAATTTACCACTCAGAGGGGCCGCTGCGCGCATAGTAATAATTTATTTATTTATTTACCAATTTATGTACACGGACAATAACTACACTAGAGAATACATAAACAAAAAGTTGTACAAATGCACTACTTATCTCAAAAGAGATCCAGTAGGCCCGTGAGAGGAGATGTTTATATAAGAAAGGCATACAGGCGTGTTCGTTAAATAAAGGAAGAAGAAGAAACTAACATACTATGCAACTACAGATAAACATACATATACATATGTTACATACATACTTAAATAAATACATATGTCTATTTAGAAATAAATATACATAATATATAAACTACAACTAAGATGATTCCGATAAATAATAATCTTTTACTCGCCTTTAAACACAGAGATTGATTTAGATTCGCGTATAGAAAGTGGTAATGAGTTCCATAGTCTGACCGCATGTACCGAGAAGGAGTAGGAAAAGGTAGTGGTGCTGTGTGAAGTGTATTTAAGGACAGTTTTTAGGTGGGATCTGCAAAGAGAATTTGGAGAATATAGAAAGGAGAAGCGCTCACGTAGATAGGAGGGGAAAGAAGGATAGTGTAGCACTTTGTAAAGGAATAATGTAGGTATATTTTGGATACCTAAACGGGGAGTGACACAGGCCTGCTGCAAGCCTGGCCACTTTAAACGTGATAGTGGCCGAGAAGATGGTTACTACTTAAATGTAACAATGCAAGTATTGATTTAAAACTTGAATAAGTGTTAAAGCGGTCATTGTTTCAGAGCTATTGTGGTTAAAACATTAATTATTGGGCAAGCAAGCAATCAAACAATGCCGCGCACAATTTATGGTTAATCGAAACGATCTATTGGAAAATGCTGGTAAATTACATGAATGCATGTTCGAGTCGGGTACAACTTGGGTAGGTAACCAACCATTGACATCAGAGGCGTAGCTAGGTAATCAAAGGCCCTGGTGCAAAAAATACTGGAGCCCTAATGGCGCGGATAGTAAAGTCAGTAGATTAGCCATTTATTAGAAAGGGAGCTTCTATGATGGTCTGGGAGAAAATGAAAAACTCAGAATGTACCAGCTGCTTCTCTTCCCGCGCAGATCGAAGAAGCCGATCGAGGAAATGGGCTAAAATGTGAATCATGGTAATAGGCGATGCGGCTAGCAACCCATTACAATTCACCTTTCCGCCCACCATCGCGCTAAAAGTGGCCTTTAAGAGGATTGTTTAGCTGGAAATTTTCATACAAAAAGCGACAACGTTTCTCCCCCCTTAAACATAGTCCAATTTTGTTAATTTTTTTACATATTGTTGTTATACCTATTGGATATGTAGGGCCGTACGTTTTTATTTTAAAGAAATATTGCTTATAACGAAAGTTATTAACATCTCAATATCCATATTTTTTACAAAAAACTACCTCAAGCGTTTTAATTTATTTAAGTTAAACTAAACCGAATTACTAAAATAGGAAATCGGCATACATACATACAGCCCTAGATTAAGGTGTACTGAATTGAATGACACCAAAATTGCCTCATTTTGTAAAGGGGTGAAAACGTTATCGCCCGAAACAATATTTCAGAAGAAAAAAGTAGGCAATCGCCTCTAAGAATTGCAACTCTCTCTGTCACACGCCACGGGTCGGTAGCAGAGCGGCGTGAAACAGATAGAATTTTTGCAAATATGTACCTACTCGCGATGCGTATCGGCATTACACAATCCTCTTAAGTCTTGCGGCCCTGGGCTCTGTCTGCTTAGAGCTGTAAGACCCAAAATGCTCTGTCTATCCCATTAGATGAAGATCACGTCTTCATCCCGTGGGATAGTGCACTTTGGGAGATTTTATTTCATAAAAAAATAAGTCCTTTTGTTTTGTGTTCTATTTGTGATACTGATTCCAAGATTTCAATAAAGCGGGGTGCAAATCAATCAAGGTGGCACATTCTTCTTTTAGAGGGCGGCAAAACCATAGTTGACTATACCTTTGCCTGTCACCTACCCAGGTTTTGATTCACCTTGACCCATTTTACCTACGAATAATAATTCTCTAGAATCGTAACTAATCCGAAAAATTATTCCATGCGATATGTATCGCGGCGGGCGGGGCATAAAATATGAACAGCGCGGCGCGACAGTTCGCCGTGACACTCGAGTCGTGCGGTTGCGTCGCAAGAAGTTTCCTTTAAGAATATTGCTGTGTTTTTGCGATAATCGATTCATAAAAAATGCCGTGAAGTAGTGTAAGCCATACAGACATGAAAAACACAGGACTCACCTTTCATATGTAAGTAACTAAACATTTTAATATTGTACCTCACCGCTCGTGGCGTTGACCGCGGCCGTGTCGGTCAAGCAGCCGGCTTCGGGGAGCCGGCTGTTCGACCTACACGACGCGTACGTGACCTTGTCGACCAATCGCATGCATCTTTGTCTATGTGTGTGTTTGAATGTTTCGTTGTAATTACTGTTAGTTTGTTTGCGTAAATGGAATCAGAATCGAAGCAGTGAATGTAGGAGCGTTAGATTTGTAGAGATTATATTTCGATGCATTTTACTTACATTCCGAAGGTAGGAAAATTCATATCTAGTTCAATACGAAGACTGATCAGGTCAGCCAGTCCGGTCAGGGACCTAGGGCCCCCTGAGTTCGGGGGCCCAAACAAATGCGGATTGGGTCCGCGTGCGATATGGGCGCAAGTATGTTTATAGACGACGTGTATGTAAGGAAAAGCAAGTACAAAAGAAGGCATATTTTCTCTTTGATATGTCCGCCCCGAGGCCCGAGCCCCAAGGCCCGATCTAGGCCGTATGGGTTTTGGTCTAGAATAGGACCACTTCACCTCTTTCTGTGGATGTCGTTAGAGGCGACTAAAGGACTAAGCACAACAGCTTGTGCTACAACTGCGTCGGGCTGACGTAGGACGGCAGTCTATTGTAAAACTTTTCGCACAAATGCATTCCCAAAGAGGATTAACGTCAGGCAGGCTGCCGGTCGTGAAACTATAACCAAATGTTAAAACTGTTCCGGCTATTTGAAAAGCTAAAAATCAGCTGCTACTCTCTCAGAGTAGCGTTTAACTGAGCTGTAGCCTTTTTGTGTGACCGTGGGACACAGCTGCATGCTAGATTAATGTTTTAATAATTAAATTTTTGGTTCATTTAACATTTAATATAATGTTAATGTGTTTAATTGAATGTTATTTGTGTGTTGCAGTCTTGCAGTGAAAAAATACATTTTTTATCTATCTTATCTATTTCTTTTCGTTTACGCATGATCTTCAGCATCCTTGAGTGAATTTTATTGCTATGTTCTGTGTTACAAGCCGGTAGTTACAATACAAGCCACTGCTCGCGTTCCATGTTACAAAATACCATACACGGTGTTTTTGAAATTTATTGAGCGCTATCATCTATCACTATCTCACACAATAATAACGAGCGGGATGGCGCTAGTCCGTCACGCGATATATGTATTATATTATTAATCCATGATAAAATGAATAATAAAATCTATATCAATATATAGGTATTAGCATGCATATTATAATAATATTTATTTGATAATAACCTTTGAATTTCTTAATATCTATGGAAAGTTAATAAATAAATAAAAAGTAAAAACTAACAAATAGATAGGTAGCTACAACACAATTACACATACAAACAAATAAATATTACATATACAAAAAACATGCATGGTTGCCACAATAAATTGAACCTTTATAATTAAAATAGTCATTCTCCCAATGCAGCGCCCACCAGGGCCCAATTTTATAAAACACTTGTATTGTACATTAAGGAAGTAATAAATGTTTGAGTATTCGGATATAAACTTTATCTGGATTTATTTTATCAACGGTACCATGCTACGGGGGCTAAAATAAATTGCTTATTCATTGCTAGAAACTTAAAATAAGACCTAAGAGGTTATTAATTGATGATGATGATTTTGATACACAAAAAAGTGCAACAATGTACGGGTTAGGTGGTATGTAGAGGGGTAAGTAAGTACTTAATAAGGATATGCGTACCGTACCGGGTATATAATGTAAACGTCGGGATCAAGATCATCATCATCCTCCATCTTTTCCTCCTCCCAGGCCTACAACAAAAATGTGTACTTCGGTAATTATGCCTTTAAATGTTGCTTACTTGGTTATACATATAAATTATTTATTTATTTAATACTAGCAGTCCACCCCGGCTTCGCCCGTGGTACACACATAGCCTATGTCAATTGGGAATAGTGTAGCTTTCCAACGGTGAAAGAATTTTTTTAAATCGGCCCAGTACTTTTTGAGCCTATTCATTACAAACATACAAAAATAGGTACAAATCTTTCCTCTTTATAATATTAGTGTAGATTTATTGCACAATAATCTAACGATTATAATACAAAAGGTAAAACTTACTGCTAAGCATTGTCTACCAGTTCACCTTAGGGATGTAGAAAGGGTAGGATATGAAGTTTAAATAAACCGGTCAAGTACGAGTCGGACTCGTATATGAAGGGTACATGAAGGGTTCCGTTCAATCTTTGAATAATCGGCAAACAAACATAATAAATAAAAAATCTATTCCTTTTTTTATGTCAGTTAAAAATGACATACCTTGTCCTCTTCCATCTCCAAAGCCCTACAGAACTCTGCTTGTATCCTCATGATCATTAGCTCCATCTGAGTCTTCATGTCATCCTGGTTCTTCTCCAGCTGCGCCAGCGGTGTGATTGGCTCAGCCATGTAGTTTTTTATCTGGATGATCTCTTTCATCTCAGCTCGGTTCCGTTTGAGCTGACTGTATGCTGCAAAGCCCGTGCCCACTATTGCTGCGCAGTACAACCTGGAAATTTAAGATAATATAAATCCCTGTTCCTCTCCGACTCTATGGGCTTGATGATGTGTCTTTGCGACAGACTATGGATCAAGATAGGCAAAGCCTCTGTATGAATTTACGTCTCAATCTGACAAATTGACTTAATTTACGATCGTCACTTTTAGGTAGTAACTATTTATTAATCTGTCAGGTGCTTTAAGTCCGTGTATGTCAAATTAATTAGATCCTACTTACTGTAAAATACCTAAATCTGCCATTTTGAGCCGTAGAAACTTGTCGAAAAATGTTTGGAAATAATAAAAAAGATTCCTTCCATTTGTAAGTGAATTTCTTACTAAATATTGTATTGAAAATTGGCACGCCAGGTTTTCATACAAATTGAAGGACTTTCTTTATCTAGTAGTATAGGTATACAGATATGTGGTCTTTGCTCTCTGACAAGCATAATATTGAAATCTTAATGTTGCAATCAAATTCGAATAATGTTCTTCTTTTATTAGACAAACAACATTTATACTTAAGAACTTTTTCTAACTGGAAGAGAAACTAATTAGATTTTGATGAATAAGATTTTATGATGATTAGATTTTTGTATGAGAATTGTTTTAAATTGCTCAAAACCCAATGTCAATTCTTGATGATTTCACAAAAAAATTACATTATGGTGGACTCAATTAGATAAAATAGTGTGGTTTGTGTGGTTCTGGGATTGAATAGCAACAATAGCATTCCCAAGGAGAGTTGACGTCAGGCGATAGAGCCAAACCAAAAATTATGGATTGTCAAGCGCACCCCAGGTTACACATCATTACAGCTGAGAATGCAACTGGGAATATGCTAAGATGAGAGAGGGACTCAATTAAGTTTTTTGTTTTTCGTTTGTGTAAGTGGCTAACACTGGTCAGATTTTTCAAGCTGCCGAGGGGCATCTGACATAGCTTGACAACTGCCATATACAATGATGACAACCAGGACCAACAGCTTTACGTGCCTTCTGAAGCATGGAGGAGCTCTATAAATTTTTATGCCACTTGTGGTCACCCATTATTCGAATGTATATTTTATATATATAATATTTTATATATATTGAATATATGCGTGGTGCGCACTTGGTGCGGACCACGCATATATTCGATATAAAATGCAGTTTGAAATAGACGTGGGTATCTCCGGATTCGAATATTTAAATGAGCCGATTCATCAACAGGAGCCGATACCCGTACTGAATCCCGGTAATCGTTATCGGCTCCTGCGAGTTATTGAGTCCGCACCGATCTTGGTCGCCGGGAACCGGCGGCGCCTGTCGGGTCGCGAGCTGCGAGCCGCGTTTCGGCTCCACCGCGTCTCGAGAGGAATCGGGAGTCAATATTATTCTGTATTGAAACCAGTGCCAGAAAGGACGTCTGTATTCTGTAGATTTAATAGCGAAACTTAGCGGACCTCGGAGCTGGAGCCGATAAGGGAGTAGGAATCATAAGGATGAGTCGGTACCAGATCCGGAGTAAGATTCAGTTAGCCGAAACACTCCTCCGAGTCGAGATTACCCATGTCTAGTTTGAAAGCTTACAAAATTCACAATATATATTAAAGTGGCCAACAAAATAATGACCACAATAAATGCCAAAACTTGTTAAATAGACAATATCAATGTTTTCAGTAGCTGTGTAAATAGAATGATTCAATCACTGCCAATAGAAAGTGATGAAACCTGATTGTTATGTAAACAAAAAAGATTCCGAGGCCCTGGGTTCCTATATTGTTTGTGCATAATGTGTCTGTTGGTCTGTTGCTTTACCGATTTCATAAAATTGAACGGGCGGTTAGGGCATTGGCTTCAAGTACTCTTCACAAAAGATAGTATTTTAGATAAAATGGATGGATTTCATTCGTTATCTATATGTGGCGATGACTTGATCAAATGGTTTTATTTCTAACCTCTAAATGTTATCGGAAACACTGAGTTATATATAAAAGTATTTTAATCAATAAGTACAGTAAAATGCCTGTAATATTTGTACTTATAAGATTCTTATTGGAAAACGTTTCGGGGAAAACTTACAAAATAGGTGTGTGTGAACCTACATGAATGTTTTCTATAATAGCACTCACTTGATAGGTCGATCTCGGACTTTTTTATAGCTCCCAACATAACTCAGTGTACTTAAACTACGTACAACAACTCTAAACGACATTTTTGGCCAGAATGCGAAATAATTTACACAATTTTACACAAAACACTATTTTCTCGTGTTGTTTTGACAAGAAGTACCGGTTTGACTGGATGCCACTGGATGGAATGGAACTGGAAACGTCAACGTCATGCAATGTTTATGTTGTGGCGCCGCCTGGTGACAGCGCCCCACACCAGCTATCAGCTGTATATTTTTCCTCTGCAAAACGTGCCTCCATGCGCAATATATGCGGTCATCTCTTTTCCGAGCAGGCACTCTGGCATCGATCGGTCGTGTCGCGCTCTTTCCGGCCAGTCTGCTACGGCCTCGCTGACAACGTGCCGGCACTGCGCGTGTGTAGCGCTATCCTAGCTATCGATCCGTCAGTGGAACCGCATTGCCGTACATTCCGGAGGCGGTGCCTCGCCTAGTTTTCGTCGATTGTCGGCGTGGCGGGCGCGTGTCGGCGTCGGCGGCGGCCCCGGGCGGCCCTGCGCAGTAGCGGCTTCAAGTAGCGCGGGAGCGACCGACCTTCCTTCCGCCAAAACCGGCTCGCTGTCCGCGGCGGACGGCTGTGATGTAGCCGGGGCCGGCGCAAGCGGCCTTCGGACAAAGGACCCGCGTACGGTGATTCGCGATGAAGAAGTTCACGTTCAAGGGGGTGCTGGACGGGTTCCGCAGCTCGGTGCAGGCGGCGCCGCGCGGGATCGAGCAGGAGATCCAGGAGACGCTGCGACCGGACCACTTCCAGATTAAAAAGGTGAGTTGTTGTTTTATCGCGCGTCGCGAGCCAAGGTCCCGCAGATAATGGCGATGAGCAGCGGGCGGCTCGGCACCGGTATCGCGGGGAGAGGGGCTTACTACGCTCGACTGAAGTGCCGTATTTATAAAGGCCCACCTGAGCGCGCGTTGCCCGATGTGTACGCATCGTTGGCACGCGCCGCACCAAAACAATCTGGTGCATCGCTCCAAACAAGCTGTTGCTGCGTTTGTAGACGCACGGCTACATGCATACATTCTAAAAAGTCCTTCTACCGTCGGCAATAGAGTCGTGTACTATTCGTGCTCGTTTTGTCGTTTGCGTCAGTATTTAACCTTGACCATCTAATCAGGACACGTAATGAAGGCTCGCGTAGCGTAATCTTTTTAGTGAAAGTGCTCAGGTTGTAGCAAATAAAGTTGTTTGTACTTTAGGGTATGATATCAACGAGGTTGTTCAGCCAGACAATACAATAACCCTGCACTCGCGTGGGCGGAATAGCGATCATATTGAACTGATAACAGATAAGATAAATACTGCACTCAATAATGACGAGCCAGAAGGTATTGTTGATAGAAAAAAAGGTTTGTTATTTACTGCTCCACATAACTGTAAAAACTGTGTCAAAAGTACAATTTTAATAATATGATGAAGATATTCTGTTGCTGAAAAATTTTTTAATCCTGGTTCAGAGAAAGTTGTAAATTCTGAACTAATCGAAGTAAGAACTCTATAATTCGTCACAGACATTCTTTACGATGTTGTTATCTAAAACCGTAAACAAAGTCGCGTGCGTGTTTCCGATTCAATTTTATCATATTACACGCGTTAAGTGTTCATGTCGCTTAACCTACATACAGTAAATTAAAAGATCTTCTCATTTGAACGATGCTAAGTTTTTTCTGTAGATCAATTGTCTCGTCATAGAAAATATTTATTTGAATTAGTTGATCGGCACCTTAAAATATTGTCTTGACTATTTTGATTTCTGTCTTGCTGCGACCAATTCTGGTTCTTTCGTTGAAATTCTTGAAATCGCAACTTTTTACTTCAACTTTTGTATTTAATCAGTAATTTCTTTGTCTAGGATGACTAGTTAACTGTTCGTTTTCTTTATACTGACATCTTCGTTTTCTTCCTCATTCGTTCAGGAGTTTCTAAATCCTCAAACCAATGTAATATCCACATCAAAGTTTTGTCGCCGGACTTTTTGCCATTGGGTCCAAATTTAAACTAATACCCAAATGTAATTATAACTTCATTCTGTACCTAATAGAGTATAATATTACCGTTTACAATTAGTTAAAGGAATATTTCCCCGAACAGGCTGCCGTCGGCGCGTGATGGATGGCGACGCACAAAACTTGAACGGCTGCAGACTAACTTTCCCATTATGGTGCCAAGTTTTTTCTATTAAGCTAGCGTACAAAGTACCATTTATTTCCTGGAACGAGTATTGGATCGCACTGAAATCTTTCGCACCTTTAGATTTAGCATTTCTATCTGTCCGAAGTGTGTTTTCTACTTTTTATTTGATAAACTCAAGTACTCACGGTTTTTATTTGGAAAATATAAAATTTCGTGCTTGTTATTCTTGCTTTACAAGCACCGAACTTATATTGTTAAAACACTTCATATTTATTTCATTAATTTTTATTTATTTGTTACTTTATTCTATTTGTTATATTTAGCTTTCCGTACTAACTTTATTTTCTAGTAAAGTATGTTTAAACATTGAATTTTTCATAAAGCCTGTATTGTCTAAAAACTAAATCAAAGTTTCAAAATATATGATAAATTAATCTGAAAAAACTTCTCTTTCGTCCAATATTACCTACAAACTCTCGTAACACGAAATCCTGTGAAATTATGCGACAAACTTAGTCCCTGACTAAGTAATCTCGTGTAACCCCCAAAAAAACTCATCGGCGACAACGGAAAGCACTCAGAAGTTTCACGTCTTAATCTCCATTCTGTAAATTAGGTGAGCCGACTAATTTGCGAAATTTGTGAAGACACAGTAGGTACGACTGAGCATGCAAGATATTTTTCGCTATAGCAATAACAATCGTTAGCTATTTAGCGACTGATTGATTTCATGTCGTCGTAGATAATCTTTAAAATCGTAAATATTCACATTGGAGATTGATAGATTGAATTTCAGTTCACCTCGGATTACACCTATTGCAGTGATTCTCTATCTTTTGGAAACAAGATAATCGGCCGATCCGATTAACATATTTTAATTTTGCACCAGCCACATTCGGCTCTAAGTACTCTAACTACATTATTGTTAGGTCATAATGTAACATAGTTCGGTGGGATAATGATATTTTTTTTATTAAATAATTTTACGGCTCTGGATACAAGTCCTTTAGAGCCTATTTTTAATTTTGTTCTTTATTCCTAATCCTAACCTAATCCTAACAAGACAATCAAAGGGTGGTGTAGGCCTTTGACTGCTGCAAAGAAGCTTCTGGCGACAAATCTATACGAGTCCACTGGTTTACATAGACGATTGAGTGGCGGACGACGCCCGAAGACGCCCCACAGTCCGCAAAATAAATATCACTACAGCCGTACTATGACTGTCCACTTTAACTATTTCACACATTGTTCATGTCATGAGCATTTATGACACCAAACAACACCAATTTCATATTATAAAGTCCACTAAAATCAATTTATAAAATAATTTAAAGCAAACCCCAACCGAACCCCTTGACTTCCCGCCAAAAACTCCGGATAATGATATCTTTGTTAATTTTACTTTTTTTCATGCACGTACGCCATGCAGTATTTAGTTAGCCTCTGCATCTACGTATAATGCATTTATGAGTAGCTTCCTAAAAGCGCCTACATAAAGTAGCATGTTTCCCCGGGTCCTAACCTAACTCAGTTATTCCGTTTCGTAAAACACAGCCGCTAAAAGTGCTCGTTTAACTATATTCTTGCTCTATCGGCTGTGTAATTCGAGATTCACATGCCTGGAAGAAGTAAATTGGTCCCTTTTCTTCACTGTCTTTGTTACTTTCATATTTTCCGAGAAAGTTGTGAAGTTTGAGCAAATTTACGGTCTATTTTGTCTTTGTAATAAAACATGAAACTAAGCACAAAGAATTTTTATCAGTATTTCGTCTAACATCGTTGTTTTTCTTAGCAGTAATAAGTATTTAGAAAGATACATAAGGACCAAAAAGTTTAATTCTCATAATGTTGAAATAGGTAGAATATAACTCTGTGGTAGCTAATAATGCAAATGACATTGCTACATTGACGGTTTGAGGAAAATAAAATAGGTATAAGTAATGTAATGTAATGTGAAACGGGAAATTCATGTGTTTTCCACACACGACACTTTTTTAAGGCCGTACCTAAATTTTCCGGGGTCCAGTGCTGCCCCCATTTAAAATAAATCATTTTAAAGAAAACGGAGACATTATTTAAAATTTTGCTACTACCAAGTCCTAGATAACCCTTCAAAGTATTTTATGAACTACTGTTTCCAGTTTAAAGTGTGAACGATAAGCTTTACTACGCACATTTGCGAAAAACGGCCACTTTTGGCTAATGTGCGTAGTAAAGCTTAACGTTTTCATTATAAACTGTAAACAGTAGTTCAAAAAATACTTTGAAGGGTTATCTAGGACTTGGTAGTAGCAAAATTTTAAATTATGTCTCCGTTTTCTTTAAAATGATTTATTTTAAATGGGGGCAGCACTGGACCCCGGAAAATTCAGGTACGGCCTTAATTTAATGTTTTATTTCTTTTAAAAGTTAACCCTTCAACGGGAGATTATGCGCCCAAGTCAATTGTTTAACTTTTGTTTTTTAATTTATGTCAAACTCAGCTACTATTTTAGCTGCCAATTATGTTCCTACTTTAGTTGCAATGGGCTTGAGCCCTTTAATTTTTTCCTACTATACATATAGCAAATTTTAAAAACGATCAAAGAAGATAAAATCTGCAATCGATGTTACGTTTTGCCCGTGGGTTTCGCTTGTGGTTAACATTACCACGTTGGTTATAAGATGCAACGATCCCACAGCCCAAAGCCGAACAAATTGCTTTCGAGTTTCGACAGCCACCCACGAAATTGTCTCATAAAATATTCTAAAGAAGATGATGGCTGTAATTAAGCAATGGGGTTGCCAGTTCGAGTAATGCGTTTGACCCCGTGTCCTGATTTATAACCCCGAGCTGCCGAGGCGGCGCCACTGCCGTCTTGAGCGAGGCAGATGACGCATCCTTAATACAGGTTTAATGTCATGTCACAGATTAAACTTTTTTATGGCTTGTGGAATCATCTGGTAAGCATACATAAAACATTTATGTCAAGCAATAGGTATACTTTTATAGATTCCTTGATTTGATTTAATGCGGTTGCCTAAAAATGCAACAAACAATTTGTATCTAGCGATGTTTTTGGGACCAAACATTAAAGAAATCCCCAAGATATCTGATCCGGAAAGTACTTTTCACGACTCTTGTATATTTTTTAAATCGGTTCCTCCTTTTCGTCCTGATTGTATTAGGTAAATACTATACTAGTGCCTATCCTCATATTCATAAAAAATCTGCTGTCGTACATCAGTCATATAGTCAGTATGCTACCAAATAAAGGAGTGCAGACTTTTTTGCAACTTAAAAATAAAGTGCTCCTTAAAACAGTAGCGTTAATACGATGTATACTGATTTAAGAAGTGCAGCTTCTTTTAATACAGCCAAATATCAATGACCAACTTTTCGTAAACCCACTTTTCTTAACAATTTTTTTCAAATATCAAATTGAAAATAATTTTGAATTTGAAAATATTTGTTAATAATAGTGGCCCTTAACCTAAAAACACATTGTACACACCTACGCCCGTGTATCGTGTAACTACACTATAATTAACGTAGTTAGTTAAACAATTCAAAGCTATAACCAAAATACGCGATAAATCAATACTGTCGGATGAAAATATTTGTCTTTATACGTAACTACCGAGCAGGGTAACAGAGATAATATTGACGAAGTTGACTCATCACATCCTACGTCGTCTGAGACAAAATACACGGAAAACGGATGTAAAGCTCAACTTATTGGATGTACTTAACTATTTAACCGACTTCAAAAAGGATCAAGGGAAAGGAAGAAGGGTCAATTCGTCGGAATCTTTATTTATGTACGAGTATGTTCCCCGATTACTCGAAGACCCCGAGACCGATTTGGATTTTTTTTTTGTTTGAAAGGTTATACTTTCCAGGTGGTCCCATAGAAATTTTATTAAAGTTGGTTGTGTGGTTTGTTTTTTAAACGGAAATAACTAGAAAAAATATGTCGTCTAAGTATACAATTGTTTGAATATTTAGCTTTTCAAAATATCAATTATTATTATTCCTTCCATTTTGAACGGGAAGCAAATATAAAAGAAGTGCCCGCAGCTTCTCTATCCGCAGCATATAGGACATAGGTATCGATCAAAGTAAATGGCAAAATCTAGGACACTACACTAAAAAAACTACTGACTATTTCTGTTTTGAATTTAGTACCATCTCACCAACTTACCGAGGCTACATTAGTCTTAATATTAATTCTGTGCCGTGGCCAAGGTTTTGTCTACCCCGTCAAGGATAAAGATGATGTATCTGCACGTTTCTTTTTGTATTGACAGTGCCACACGAAGCAGCTGGTATTTCTACGTTTTTCTTTTCTCCCCGACCAGCATGAAAGCAGCTTACTTCTGTAGTGGGAGCGACCGCCACAAAGGTAAGATCTTCCCGGCAGGCATGGTGATACGCCTGGGGAACCGCGGTTCCGACGTTGTATTGTTGGAGGATTGTATATATGGTCAGTTGCAACCAGAACTTCAAGATCGAGATGTAGGATACTGCTAGCGCCATCTCATTGTCTTCTTGTAAACTATTTTGTCGCTTCGTTGTTGTGGTTTTAGTTGCTCGTAGTAGCGTAGAGGTGGCCACACTTCTATACTCTCCACAATTGGCTCTGATTAGACAATTTAATTTGTTATCTCGCTCTCGGCAAACTGTCTCAGACAATGAACTAGACTGCAGCTTATTGAAGGACAGCTGCTGCGGTGTCGTTAATACGTAATCAATTCTGAATCTTCTGTTCTCTTCCTCTCAATATTTAAACTTTAATTCACATATTACCCGTAACCAAAGGGTATGCTTGAAGAGGTTGATGAGTGTAGATGAAGCGAAAGAGGTATGTCAGGATCGTAGCAATTGGAGGTCCATAGTCTCTGCCTCCCCCTGTCGGAAACAGGCGTGATAGTATGTATTGGAGGGGGGATGGGGGGGGGGGGGGGTGGGGGGGGGGTTCGTGGAAAAGGGAATCTAAACAGTGTGCTTGGGCAAATTGGTAGTGTCCTAACTGGTGGTAGCTTCGTGGGTCGGGTCGCTCGGCCAATATGGTTGAAATAAATGCAAAACTAAAAGCAAAGTCACGGATCTACCTTAAAACAGTAGCCTATCCCGCTGGGTGTAAACTCACAAAACGTAATCCCGAAAAGCATGGAAGCTGGAGGGAGCAGTCGCAGGGCCCGCAGGGGACAGTCTTTTTTCTCGTATGAACGCGCGATTGTAACACCCAGTCCTCGCCTATCGCATTCCTTAACTGATTCTCGTGAACGGCGGAGTAATAGGATTTGAAAACGTAAAAAAAAATATCAAAAATTCATTAAGACTTTTTGTAACGCAACTTTTTTGTCTGAACTTTTTCATCCGAGAAGAGGTCAGGGGTGTGACTTTGCAGACAGGCTCGCGAGGTCTACAGTTTCCAGAGCCACTAATAACGTATTGTTAATCAAATGTCTACCCCATCTCCTTCAAAGTTCAAATATAATTTTTCATTATATTATATAATTAAATCAGATTTATAGCTCACCAAATTATGAACATTTATGACAGCCATTCTCATAAATCCCAAATCGTCTAAATTGAATAATCCAACAAAGAAATATAAAATTATAAATGGCAGAAAATTTAAAAATTATTCGTTGCGCGTCGAGAATATTCGCGAAATTTCCGTACAATAGGAGAAAGATTAGGATTAGTGCCGAGGGGATTGCGAGTAGGGTAACCAGGTCTTAAAACCGAAAAGACGGACAGATCAACTGGACATTTATTTATTTATTAAGAACTATTAGAATATACTAAATATAACCAATAGAATAACAACACTTAATTTCATTTACAATATTATTAAAATAACAAAGCCAAAAATAGGTATCCCTGGCTTTTATGGTGTGGACACTGCTGTTACAAACATTTTCTAATAAAATAAAAATGCATAACAACATGAAAATAAAATACTCTTAATAATATTAATTTCTATAATTATAAATAGTTATTAATATATAATAAGTTATTATATTTTTATTTTTTTTCATATTTACTTGTAAACATTTTGTAACAGCAGTGTGGGAGCACCATTACTATTATATACCTAAATGATATCGGTGACATGAACGCAATACCTACATAGCTAACCTATTTCGTCTAACATCTCGAAGTACTAGAAGAGATTGCAGTTGTGATAAGGCCGCTTTTTGCCATTAGTCTGTGTCATAATGATTTGGTGCTATAAAAGATTTTAACTAACTAGGCTGAGAGACGCGATAAGAATGGGGTGGAGATGATGTGTGGCGGGGTGACGCGGGAGGGACAGCAGTCCGCTTGCAGAAAAAGGTCTTACTAAAATCGGACAGGCCGGTTACCGTCTTAGGCCACACACGCAACTAAAAAGCCTGATTTGTCCGGCTTTATCCGGACGCCTGGCGACCCTAATTGTGAGGGATGGAAACTGGCTGCTTCCAAGACTTTGTCATCAATTTTTATTAGGATTTGTACACGTGGGAGCCAGGATCTAAATCCACTCGCGCGGAACGTATCACAACGGGATCGTAAGCTGGTTTTAATATTATTTACATCGAAAATAACAGTATTTCTAATGTTTTCAGAAAAGTCAAACGAGGGAATTCATGTAAAAAAACCATAACCGTTATTTTTATGTTTAATCTTTGATTGCTATTGCTGAGACTGATGTTATTACACTACACTATCACGTCTTTATTCCTAACGGGGTAGACGGAGCTTGACAATATCCAAAGATCACTCTTAGCGTGATGGTAGGCGTGGAAGTGGAAAAGGGGAATAAAAATTGAGATGGCTTTTATTCTTTTCTTCTGCATCTACATCAGCATGATAGAAATAACATTAAGAGAGAAATGAAAAATAGGTATTTGTAAAATATCTATCCCTATACCTATACTAATAAAATAGCTGTCGCGCTGTGCCCGAACTACAACCGAGCAAGTGCGAGAGAGACATACTGCAGCTGGGACTGAAAATACCTATTAAAAGAACAGAAAATCAACGATTCCTAGTCCCCTGATTTCTTCTCCAAGACTTAACCAATATAAGTACTTTTTTTTTTACGAATTAACAAAGACTTGAGCTGTGTTCCTGTTTTAATTTTTTTATATAATCTAGTCAAATTTGTTTTCTGGACGTTTGAACACAGCGGAAAATCTGGCCATTTTTTTAGGTTTTTGAACGTTCATATCTCTTTTAATAAATAATTTATGAAAAAAAGAAAACATAGGGACATGCTAATAGTGGCTATAGATATTCTAGAAAAAAAATAACTCTACCGGCATTATCCAGGGAGGAAACATGGGACTACGTTGTATGGAAAAACGGCCCTTGTGTTTCGTCTTAAAAGTATAAAAAAAAATAAAAACAATTTTGTGTGACTGATTTTGTATAGTTTGTTTCCTGTTAGTTTCTCTCCTCAAAGAAGACTTGTTTCATTTCCTGGTTAATCCTGAAGCTTGTTTGAAAGATACCTTCCTTTGTACTGTCTTACCTACTTTTGTACAATCCGCTCACGTCTTTGTTGTCCTTTTTAACGAAGAATGTGTTCTAGATCCGGACAATGATTAGTAAGACTTGTATTCCACATTCCAAAATAAATGTTTATGTACGAATACGTTAGCTTTAACCTGTGAAAAAACTTTACAAAAATCTTCACTTTAGAGATGTTCCTATTTCCTTCGTTAAAATCGAGTCGATCAAACCATTGGGCTAGTAACAGGTGCTTTTATTTCAATAAAGTCATCAATACCACCTCTGTGACCTACTTAAGATTTCCTATTATATTTTCTGGACTTATGCCATATCCCTCGAGGCTAATGCATCTTTCTTGATTAGGTATATCTACCTATTCCCCATTAAAATTCTTTTAAATTTTTCAAATTCGAAATCGACTCCTTCTTACCTCCTTCTCTCATCTGCTTGAATTGATGCAAATTTTTTACCTACACCTGTGTTATCTCTCAGGGGACGCATTTTTGAAAGCTGAAAGCCAGTCATACAAAGAATGATTTGCGTGAGCGTTTCTAGAGAGGGGCATTTTTGGATTGTATGCGAATGATCTGCACGAGTGGTCTGACCACTTGCATTTTTGACATTTGTAGCGTAAAAATGTCAAAGAAACCTTTCATGAGGAATCCGTTCCGATTCACGCTGTTTTTTTATGCATGCATGAAAGTTTTAGAAAACCATTGACAAATTTTCAGTTCAGAACAAAATGTTAGTTATCGCTGACGCGACGGTTTCAAAATAACGATGCAATGGTATTTTACGCGAGCGAATTAAGACTTGGAAAACTAGACGATTTGTGTTTCGCTGACTTCATCAATGAAAAATAGCACTCTAGGACCAATTGGTATTCCCGACCCGTATCTAGCATACTGCATTGTTCGATGCAATGGTTACGTCTAAACGACATCAAGAGTACATGTTTAGACTATAAATAGACAACCTTCAAACAACATTGTAAATTTTTAAGCGACTAGTAATTTTCAAGAATATTTTGAGACATAGCGTTAGTTTATTTTTGTTTTGAACCAGATTTTGCATCGTTAGAATTATTTTTTTCAGTAAGTGCATATCATATTGTCGATTTGATCCATTTTTTGTAATGACTACCTCTTCTTATAATCTTTTCCTGTCATTGGCCTCTTCTGCATAAAATATTTATACACGGGAGTAAACGTACCGTGGTCTCAACATAACTTAATTTCATTTAATTCAGCATGATTTTCAGTTATTGACCACCGTCGGTGCAAAACGATTGAAACGTCGGCGATTAAAAAAAAAAAATACGTTTCGCGTTAGTTCCTGTGAATAACCGCGATAGTTTAAAAATAGAAATATTTATCCTATTTGCAAAGTGAAAACGTGAATGCCGAACAGTGAAGCGATAACTGAAATAAAACTGCGGCAAACGAAGGCGGCACACAATTCTTTATTATCAGCCATGTGCTGCAGATTAGCAGGTTTCCGATCCGCAAGGTCACGGCTGCTTCGACGCAAATAAAACATTTTTTTTAAATAATTTATTTTACATCCCTGGATACTGGATACGACTCCTTTAGAGCCTTTAGCTTTTCGTTTCTATATTCCTAACCCTTTACCTTACAAGTTTCAATCAAAGGGTGCTGTAGGTCCTTTGATTGCTTCAAGGGAGCTTCTGGCGACAAATCTATACGAGTCCACTGGTTTTCAGCCGATTGAGTGGCGTACGCGTCGCCTAAAGCCACTACTAAAGAGCTTGGAATGTACCGTCTCCAAAATATCTCTGCCCACCACAGTCCGCTTAACAAATATCACTACAGCCGTACTATGACTGTCCAAGTGTCCACTTTAACTATTTTTACATATTGTTCATGAGTGTATAAACATTTATAACACCAATTTCACACTATAAAGTCCCCTGGAATTTGTATGAAGTCGAAATTGAACATTACAAACGTGTATCGCTAAAATCAGCGTAAGTAATGGCATTTACCGGACGAATGTTTGGAAAATGTCGATATTTCAAATTTTTCGTTATTCACTAATGGATCCCCGATCACAGTATTTTTTGTTACCGTCATGGCACAAATTACATAGAAAACATCTTCAAGCAAGAGCAATATATTTCAATTCCTAAATCTATCCAGTTTAAATTCTTCCTGCTCCGCAGCGTTATCCCATCTGTCTCAAGAAATACGATCGGAAAGAACCACAAATACAATTGAGTTGTGCGAGAGCGGGAGTTTCGTCCGACCTACATTATTACACCCTAGGAAGGGGTGGGAGGGCGCCACAGTTCCTGCAAATGGAGAAATTTTTGATGCGTCGAAATGGAGACTTCCCAGATCTTAATCTTGTGGATTATCCGCTCTTTATTTATTTTTACACGGCGGATACTATATGTGGTGAAATGATGCTGAAGTTTGTACGGGAAATAAAATCAACAAGGAAGAAAGTATCCTATAATATATTTTTACTAAATGTCATCGACACATAATTCTCTAGATACCTAACGCTCCTACATTCACCGATTCGATTCTGATTCCATTTACGCAAACAAACGAACAGTAATTACAACAAAACACTCGAACGCACACATAGACAAAGATGTATGCGATTGGTCGCGACAAGGTCACGTACGCGTCATGTCGGTCAAGCAGCTAGCTCCCCGAAGCCGGCTGCTCAACCGACACAGCCGCGGTCAACGCCACGAGCGGTGAGGTACAATATTAAAATGTTTATTTACTTACATATGAAAGGTGAGTCCTGTGTTTTTCATGTCTGTATAGCTTTTACACCACTTCACGGCACATGACGGCATTTTTAATGAATCGATTATCGCACACACAGCAATATTTTCAAATGAAACTTCTTGCGACGCAATCGCACGACTCGAGTGTCACGGCCAACTGTCGCGCCGCGCTGTTCATATTTAAAGCCCCGCCCGCCGCGGTACATATCGCGTGGAATGATTTTTCGGGATTATTTACGATTCTAAAGAATTATTGTTCGTAGCTAAATGTAAAGAATGGATACGTTATTTTCATGTCGCCCTTGACACGACAGTAAAATAACATCTATAAAAGTCGTCATATTCGAATGTAAGAAACATCAACTTAGAATATTCGTTTAACAATTTCCGACACATATTATTATGCTCTATAAGTCGATATGTTTGACTTAACTTCGTTTGTATAACGTCGTCCTCGCTAGATACACGTCTATTTTAGCCGACTGTGCTCAAATAGAGCTTGTGTCTAGTAATAAGACTGTAGAAACATTGAGAAATAGAAACAAGAGATAGTAAACTGCCTGTTGATCGCCCCAGGTACGAGGTACGGGCCGAGGTTTAGAAAGACCAGCGGTGCTTCGCATTCAACAACGCTTACAATACCGCAAGAAATAGCGTCATCTAGTGTCGGAGGCCAAAATCCACTTTGGGTCGCTGCGACTATCCTTGTAACGATGCATGCTGCATCTTCTGTTTTTATAACTTATTTCGTCATCTCATACTGTGCGCTTTTCATATCTATCAAAAAACAAAGAAACCAGTGCTATAAAGTGTATCAGTACAATAAAGTTAATATAGTTATCTGTGTTGTTGGTTAAATCTCTATTCTCCACTATCTTTTATATGGAAACTCCCCTGACTGCGCCGGGAGAGGACGAGGTCTTACATTTTGCTATTCTCTAAATCCTGTCTTACATAATAATAATTTAATCTCACACATACACAGCGCAAGTTCCCGACACATTTCCAACATCGTGGCGTATATGTTTAACTTACTTCGTTTGTATAACATCTCCCTCGGTTCCATAATTGCTAGATACATGTTCACACGCCTATTTGAGCGGAGTGTGCTCAAATAGAGCTTATGCTCAAAGTAATAAGAGTACAGAAGCATTACCTTGTCTTATTTGGATAGGTACTCAATTTTTCAACTCGAAATTCACCTGCATTGTTTTAATGGGTTGGCTTGGTTATAGAGTAAGCATAGTCTAGAAACAAGTAAACACACATAGTAAGTAATTGAAATATACAAATAGGTTATCTTATCTACATTAAAGAGCCAGGCTCTTGTCGATATCATTGTATGGAAAGACACGCATACAATGACGATTTTATTGGCGGGGATAATGGAGTAGTTTGCCATGTCCTTCTCCATTCGACACAATAGTTAACTTATAAGTCACTAGCTGCAGCAGTACAAGTTTTCTTTTAATATTAATAATTCAGATGGTACTATTCAATAATACCACAAAGAGGAAAGCAAAATTTTGGCGCCCCCAAACAAGCAGTATAAGACTGAAAGGCGTGTGTGTCTTTACGTGTAATATGCAGCTTGAGGCAAGTATGCTTAATTTTGGTTGGCCGTCCTGAATATCTGGCTCGGTGTCACAACTGTAAATGACTATAATGTGTAGCATTTAGTAGCGTGTCTCGACTAGTTCCAGTCAGTTCCCAACTACAATGAAAGTTGCCTGTATCAACTATTGTGCCAGAGTGGCCATATTTACTAAGCCCCTTTGAATTAGTACGCATGGTTGAAGTTTGAATTGGTAGAACACTCATAGCCAAAATTGTCTTCCTAGTTACAGCCTATATCAATCCACTGCTGGAATAAAGGCCTCTTCTAAAAAAGTAAGTATTTGCCCTTAATGACGCAGGGCAGACAAGTTGGTGATCGTATTCATCATCATCAACAGCCTTCAAGTACCCACTGCTGGGCATAAGCCTCCTTTTGTCTGCGCCACCCTGCTCTATCACTGGCCATCGCAATCCAGTTCCTCCCAGCAACCTGCCTGACGTCATCAACCCACCTAGCCGCCGGACGTCCTACACTACGTTTCCCATTTCTAGGATACTATTCGGTGACGGCCTTACTCCACCTTCCATCGTTCATTCGAGCCAAGTGTCCCGCCCAGTTCCACTTTAGAGCCGCAACCCTGGAGAGCACGTTATGAACTTTCGTTCGATGTCGGATCTCCACGTTGCGAACTCGGTCTTGATGATGGATCTTGAACTCGGTGATCGTATTAGATGGTATAAATTCTTTGCGCAGAGTACATTATTGCTGCCCGCTCTCTGTTACCTTTACGTCCCTTGGTAGCCTCTTACGACACCTGTGGGAAAGTGAGGTGACAATATATTCTACTCTGCCGTCACCATACAATTATCTAAAAAGATGAAGTTAAAGAATTTGAAAAATGCCTGCACTTTATTTGCTGTAAATGCCTCAGTTTCACTAAGTAAACCAATTTGTTCCCTGTTTCTCTGAAGGCTTTCGGTAAGATTTTCAACCCCCATTTCGTCGTCTATCGGCCCGTTCAATTTTCTAGCTAATTTTCCCTCGTCTTTTATCGTCGTAATTAGTATCAAGCGCCCAGTTTTGCTCCCGGTTTGTGCTCCCAAGCGTTTTGTGGGTGGCTCGTGTCAAAATTAAAGAATTTCTACCCCTTTTGTCAACTATTCAACAGTAAAACGCTCGTAGTTTCAAATTAGTACCTAATTTATATGTTTTAGACGTGCACGAGTGGAAATGTCGCATTGTAAGTTTGCACTTTTGCAGTTCCTTTTTTCGATCATCGTTTTGTCGCTTTTGCTTTCTTAGGTAATTTCAATAATTGTTTTAAACTAGGTACTCATATGTTTTTCTGATGTATTTTTACATAAAACACAAATACAATCGCGCCGGTTTCCCAGAAAGAGAAGGACTTCTTTTTCTTTATCTAGATTAATTATTTTCTTCTATGTTTTACGATTTTTATGCGTGCTCCTGAACTTCTCTTTTTAAAGAATGTCTGCAATTCAGTCGCAGTACGTTCATCGCGGTTGACTCTGAACCACTCTTCTATTCACGTTTGTTTTATAAACCCTGTTAGTAAATATCTATTTATATCCTTTTCTACATTCCCAAAACATCTGGTTGCATCTCATGAATAAACATTAAACGTATTCCAGCTTACATACGAATCTTGTTTTTGTTAATAAAAGGGTTATTTTACAATTAGCGTTTCAATGTTAGCCAGTTCGCCACGGGGGCTGCGGTACCCGGGGGTATTGATGACCCCCGTCCGTCTGAAGGTTAATGTACTTATATCTTTAGGCTTCAATTTGCTGCATAGAATTTAATTTTAGCCTCAATTGTATTCCTTTAATCGAGCTCGGGTCATTCTCATTATGTGTGGAGTTTAATTAAATGAAAGCATTAGCTGCCTCGGGGTTTCGATAGTCTCATTGTAATACAGTAAAATATTTACTACAACGGTGGATGACTAAAGGCGAATAGCCGATCACTTATAGATTACTATTAGAACATATAAATGTTCAAGCAAACTTGAAAATTTACAAATAATCAGCAAATAATACATTTCTAAAAGTAAGCACAGTACCTACATATTATGTGGTATTTCTGAAGAAATTTTTTCCAGCAGATCAGCGAAATGTCAATATCTAAACCTAAATTTACTTAAAACGGCCTAAACTAAAGCTTTTTGATGTTAAACTTGCACATTTCATCAATTGGGCCGTATGTAAGTAGTTGCTCAAATAAACTGTGATGAAATCACCTTCGAGTTGCAGGAAAAGATACGGAAGTATTTTCAAACTTTGTAAACATCAATCGGACCGTATGTCTTTGCAACTTAGTTGTATAAAGAAACTGATGAAATGGTCCGAAACTGGCGAAAAAGGATCGAGAATAAACGACTTCCTTTAGTGAACATTGTTGCGTTTCTGACAAAAGCTTAAGAAAGTAGAAAGAATCTTGTTAAAAGACTATAAGTTTCATTAAACTTGTGTTTTACAATTCTTTATAATGTTTATTTATCAGGTCTTTTTTAATCTTCACTGTAGGAGCACGGCCCTCTCTGTACTACCAGAGCCATAGTTAGCCAGAGCAGTCAGAGGATTTGGCCTACACTGTCTACGCTGGCCAGACGGGTTGGAGAGGTCTCACTGATGTTTATAAGCTTTATTTAGCTTGTGTTCCTAAGTCGCCTTCTACGACACCCACGGGAAGACTTGGAGTGGTCCTATTCTATTCTACCGCGAACCACATGGCATGCATTTATCTTTTAACACTAATTTATTATGTAATAAATAATTAGTTGACTTTTCAAACCCCTCCTCCTTCCCTTATCACGCTTTTTTCTATCCCTTTCACACGCCCTGTCACATTTAGCATGACCATGGGGGTCATGTCATGCTGTTATGCATCACGCTGTGACATATGGCAACTTAAATACCTAAAAATCGTTCCCCTGGCACGTTTAATGGCAATGCTCATCTTTTGTACGAAATAATTACCTACCCACTCCCTGGTCACCTGCTATCCCCATCAGCCTTTTACTCAAGGAATTGTTTTTCAGCTTTGTTTTGGAACAAAAAGAACCTTTTACTGCATATAAGGTTTAGCTTTATGTAGTATATTCGTCGCTTTACAAACTGAGAATCTAGGTCGTAAGCTTCAGGCGGGAATATTTTAAGAACCTGTAAGGCTTTGAAAGTTCTTCTAGATGCGACTAGCAACAAGGTATATACTCGTATCTAGAGGCAGCTTTGTTAAGTTCATTTGTCTTCTTCCTGGCCTTTACCTTACTTGAGACGTGGGCTTCGTACCTATGTCAACTCTTAACATACTAGTCCGCCACTCGGGAGATTCTGGGTTAGATCCCCAGCCAGGGTAAGTTAGAAAACGGCCTTTTTCAAATTGTCCTGGGTCTAGGGTATTTATTTATGTAAGTATGTATTAATCATAAAATATAGTACCGTTGAGTTAGTATCCCATAACACAAGTTTAAAAAAAACTTACTTTGGGGCTAGCTCAATCTGTGTGATGATTTTATTTATTGATTTATTTTATTTTGCAACTAACACATTTACACTAAGTTGTGTTAAAGAAGTAAGATATGAATGTAGGTCTTGTAAAACCGCTATTTCACCATTAAGATCGAAGAATATTTTAGAATATGTATAATATTATTTTTGACCATTTTCTTGATTATCTTGAACTATTACAATTTTTCTCTAAGATACTTTCTTACAGGCCAGCAACGCTTTTGTTTTCGACTCTGTCCTATTTTGACAAACCTGGTCAAGGTCATCCTACAGTACAATACAACATATGCACCGAAAAGAGGCCTAAAATTAGCACACATATATCAACCCTGGGTCCAGCTAAATCTGTGCCTGATCTCGCTAAGGCCGCCCTGACACGATAATCTGCAAACGGCTGGCAGGGCAGCCCGGATTACGGGCGCAGTCCTAACGGGTCTTACTTAAGCCCGGCGGTGGATAGTTAGCTCATTACAATGTGCCTCTATTAACCACCTTTTTTGCGAATTTAATCGATTTTCCTTTTTCCATAATCGTTATGTTATAATTGATCCTACTTCTATTTCTTTTTCGATTTATATTCGCTAATGATGATTTGTGGACCTCCGTTAAGGAGCGCTATTTGACTCGAAAAAATTATGACATCATGGTTCTGATTTTCGTACAAATTCCATAGAAAATTTTTCAAAACTTAGTATACGTTTATCCATTTAATACAAGCACAGCAGGAAGGAATTGCTAATAATGTATATATTTTTGAAACGTGCGAATTTGATATCCTACAGGGTATGATTAGATTTATATATTTTTTTTTTACTTTAACAAAAATTTTCTATGAGATTTGATTTTGTTGTTTACGTCATAATAGATATTTGGAGTTAAATAGCGCTCTTAATATCAATTTTTCTGCATTAAAAAAAAACTAGTGTTGAAATTGTATATTATCAAAACAACTGACACTATTTTGTGAGGTTTTATACTTATAACAGTACGAAATAATTTATTTTTGACCCAGTCATCTACCCAATTCATATACAACGTGTTAATGAAATAACGCAAAACCTCTCAGATGGTACCTCAGCCCATGAAACTGAACAACTTTTGTTCTACAACTTTTTAAAACGAAACCCAAAAAAAAAAAATTCATACAAGCTTACCAGCTGATCGAGTCAATTTGTATAAAAATCCGAATTTTATTTTTGGAATTTTGGGAATATTGTAGATCAAAAGTAGTTCAGTTTCATGGGCTAAGGTACCATCTGAGAGGTTTTGCGTTAGTTCATTAACACATTGTATGTAGTATATAACAAAAAGACAGCCAAGACGATTCCAACGATACCGCATTTGTCAAGGTATCATGGATATAATTAAAGATTCGAGGGAATACATACATAGCGGCGAACCACATAACCCTAGGCTTCTATTGGCTCCGCAGTAGTTGGGTAAAAAGTGACTAGAGAATTCATTGTGACAGGATGTAATGTAGAAGGTATCATACCTACTCATGCTAGAAATGTATAGACGAGCGGTTACAGTTAGATTTGAACCGTTTGACCGGCCCGACGCTTCGTTGCATGTGCTAGCACATTAGCCCATTTCGACGCGGCCATGGTAATTCAGAGATAGGCGGTAGGGATGCCACTGGTTACAGTCGATGAGATACGATTTGACCAACGACCTGTACCAACTTTTGACAGAGATCTTAGCAACGCTAAGGATGTAACCGGAAACAGGCTGAGGGTTAGTTCTTTAATGATGACCTCCGTGGCATAATGTTCAACACGCTAGTCCTCCGCTCCGTAGGTTCTGGGTTCAAAATAGAAAATGGTCTTTTTCAAAGTGTGCTGATTGAAGTATTGAAGTTTTTTGGCCCAAAACTTTTGGGTGTTTATCTATAGTGTTACAAAATTTAGATGTAGTATCCCATAATACAAGTTTAAATTAACGACTGCTTCCATTATGTCCTTGTGATCCAGAGGTCGTAGGTTCAAATGCCACTGGGAAGCATACTTTGTGAAAAGTTGTTTCCATTGCAATCTGGTTAGGATATTGCAGGCTTGAATCACCTGATTATCCGTAAATAAAATTGATTTCGTGCTTCAGAGGGCACGTAAAGCTGTTGGTCCCGAACGCCATTTAGCGTTTGTAAGATAGGTGCCTATTCTAGGATTGGTTCTGGTCAAAACCCTTTGGGTTGCGGAGGTCAGACGGCAGTCGCTCTGTATAATAACCAGTAACCTCGTCAAATCACCTAGGTTAGGAAGCGGACATCGGGCTCTGATGCGTAAACGCTGACAATACAACCAGGAATACGCTCGGATGATGATGATGATAATGAATACAAGTTTAAATTTACTTAGGGGCTAGCTCAATAAGTGTGATTTGTCCTTATATATTTAATTATTTTTAATGTTGACAGCCCTAGTATAGTTCATACGGCACGGCACACAACTACGTCTATCTTATAGCTAGATATTTTCTGAGCTAGCTCAACGGACTAGTGAAGCATCTTTTTGTGAAAGTTGTACACATTCATTATTCATGGTTTAGAATTGTTTAGCGTTCCAACAACAGATGTACGATAAGCTTCTTGTTTCGCAGCAGAAATTACAGAGTTTAAACTAAACCGAACAGAAGACAGTAAGAGTATACAGAACTTTTAAAACGTTTCTTGAATGACGTTTTTTTTATTATAACAGCCACAGTAATACATAATCGGTGACAAGTGTCTCGCTATTACGGTTCGAGAGATAGAGCCTTGTGTTTGTTTGTTTGTTTGTTTGTTTTATATCTTTATTGTACAAGAAATAGTTACAGTTAAATAGTTAAGTAATAATAGACCAAAATATTTTGTACAATGGTGGACTTATCCCATAGTGGGATCTCTTCCAGTCAACCAAGTATCAGCGAAAGAATACAATCAATGGACATAACGGGCAAAAGTCAACGTACAATCGCAATAAAATACATTTAAAGTTTTAAATCTAAAATAAAATATATATTATATATCTATAATACATAAACTAATACATAAGAAAATAAAGTATCTATAAATATTACCAACTTAAATAAATAAAATACATACACTACAATATTATTAGCTCAAAATGTCTGAGGAACCTTCGTAATATCTTCTGAGTCTGGCTTTGAAGGAATCGAGAGAGGGCGCATTTTTTAAGTCCACAGGAAGCGCATTCCATAACCGGGCAACCGGGCTGTGTTGTGACAGACGGATGAACAGACGGACAGACAGCGGAGTCTCAGTAATAGGGTCCCGATGGCAGCCTTTGAGTACAGAACCTAAGCGACATTGAATGCAATGTAACAATTATTCATCTGTTCTCTCGTATCTCCTATGATATGAATGATAGTAACCTTGACAAAGATATCGTTAGGAGCAGGGCTTGTTAACGATACCAAATTCACACTAAAAGCAACGTTAAATAACGTTATTTTCATACAGGTATTACGGGTAACGTTATAAGGGGTATCGATAATACAGTTATAATAACGTTATCGATTAACGATATAAGTAACGATACTTTTTTTAATACTTGTAAAATATTATATAAATATTATACAAGTGTATTACATCACGCTGGGAATCGAACCCGAGGTAGCACACACTGTAGCTCTAGTAGCCTACTAGACAAACTCTCATAAATTTATTCTGTCAAATATCGAAAAGAAATACAGTCTTAACAATACCTTTTACCGTTAATATCATTGGTAACATGATAATGTTACCAACATATAATTACAAGATATTTTTACAACCATTTACCGATAAATCAGATATGATTTATCGGTAAATGGTTGTAAAAATACCGTTACCCAGCTTAACGTTATCTTTGCTGATAACGTTAACGCCGTTTGACAGAATTAACGTTACCAGATTTTTAACGGTATTCCAAGCCCTGGTTGGGAGCGTCTTGACCGTCCGCTGGCTGGCTGTGACGTAACAGGAAATTCAATATGGCTTCTTCTATATGCCAAAAAGAAATGAACTAAAAATAAAACAAATATACCGTAAAGGTATCAAATGAAAGCACATTTCAAAAATATATACAATATTGTTGTCCAATAGATATATATTAATTGAATATGCCACTCTAGCTCACCTTGACCCTAAAGTGCCATAAATGCCACTTGAAATCTTGCGATGCGTTGTCGATGATCCTATCCATTTGGAATGTCTTGCGTGACCCGTGCGTGTGACCCATGGCACATAATACTATTAAGTGACTGTCCATTATCAGTTGGTTTTATTGTAACTTTGCCCGAATTTTGTGCCTCGAAGCGTAAACGGTACGTCGTCACTTTTACGCCTCTTTCTGTAGTTGTGTATAGAATAAGTAAATTACAAAATAGTGTGACTCACACTATGCATTCTTCTTTTCGTGTCGATGGTACCTTTTGGATTTTGTCACTCCTGACGACCTCCGTGGCGTAATGGTTAACACGCTACACCGCTAATCCGGAGGTTCTGGGTTTGATCCCCAGCCAAGGCAAGTTGGAAAATGGCCTTTTTCAAATTGTCCTGGGTCTTGGGAGTTTATGTTTAGTAATATGTATTGATCATAAATATAGTATCGTTGAGTTAGTTAAAATCTTTATTGCACCAAAATACTTATAATGATACAGAATAATAGATTATAGAAAACAGTTACTTACTAGAAAGACTAGAAATCATTTATTTACTCCAGTATCACTTGGATAGCTTTGTCAATTGATCCCTCATCATTAAATTCCCAAGTGCAGGTGCTTGGGCTGTCGGCGAGTGGAAAGAACAAATGTTTGCGTGTGTTTCGACCCGTTGTAATCGGGTAAAAACATTTGGCGTAATACGTACTATAAAACAGTTGACCGTTGAGCTCCTATAAACAGATTATACATTCAATAATTGGGCATACAGTACACTGACAACGGCAGTAGGTATACTCGTAATCTATAGCGCAGTGTATCTATCCCTTTAGTCCTAAAACACTTGTAATTAATTACCTACGACGATAATTACACAGGGAGGCGTCACATGAGCCAGATGCTTCGAATACGTAGCATTTAGTAAGTTTTTGGAACGTCGCTCTTTTTGACGTGGTTGTTCCGTCGCACAACAAATTGTAACAGTGTGTTCAGATCCTTATATAAATAAATTCTTTAAAAACTTATCAACTGTAGATGTGTGTCGTTTAGTGGGAGCAGAACAATTTATCACATCAAAAACTATCCTTTATTTCTAAACTAGGTAGTGTTCGTACAAAAATATATTTGTCTACTTTGATTACCTTGTTGGTAAGGGAGAAAAAATTGTAATGGTTATCTTCCTACGCAATTCGTAAAATCCCATCAGAGGGCATGGGCGCAAATCTGGAGTAATCATGCCAATAGGCGATACGGATGCTAAATTGATAATAACTCGTAACTTAAATCTATCGAAAGTTCATTTTCAGAGCGTGACCAAAAGACAGACGTTTTTATTGGAAAATAGCTTCAGAGCATTGTGTCCGTGGCTTTAAACCGTTCAGTAATTACTTATGACGTTAATTATTCAGCATTGCTCGACGTAATCAGAGTCCGCCACCGAATTAGACCATCCTTCATATTTTACGACCCAGATAACGCACTCCCTGTTTTACATTTTGGATGTTGTCTTATTTGTATGTATATCGCAGTTGGATTTGAATTGTATAATCCGCTTATCGACAAATCATCTAGCTGTTTGGCAAGACAGCTCGGGTTTCGTAAAACAGCGCATGACATGGCGTTTTGGTTAAATAACTGAACACTCATACGCAGAATGGCATGAACGAAGAATGCAATGGCATAAGCAGGTACTCGTTGATAAGGAGGAGCTGTTCAAACCATGGCCCACCTACTATCGTGCCCCAGCTGCCCAACCCCTTATACAATAGACGACCTAAATTCGGCTAATGACAGGGGAGTAAGTGTGGCCACACTCATTTAATAATTTTAGCCATTCCGACTCGCTTATAAGAAGACGAAGAAGGAGTTCACGAGCGGGAATCGGGTATGGTCCGCACTTGGATGGGTATAAATAAACGGGCAAGTGCGAGTCAGACTCGTACATAAAGGGGAACCCTTTATGTACGAGTCCGACTCGCACACCGTACAATGTAATATATATATATATACTGGGTGGCGCAAAAGTAAAGACCCTATTTGGTTCAGCTATAACATTTTTTCTAAATTAGAAAACTAGATTTAGGTTTTTTTAAATGTATATTTGTGCCATTAAATTTCGTACCATTAGGATTTAAAGATGATGTCTTTTAAATGGTGACCTCCAGAGTTGATACACATTTGAGCCCTATTTATGACATTTTGCATAACTTGCCGTAACACTTCCTGCGATATGTTCGTTATTTCTTGACGAATGTTTTCTTTTAGAGCTGCGAGAGTCTGTGGCTTGTTCACATACACCCGAGATTTCAAAAAACCCCAAAGAAAGAAGTCTGGACTGGTCAGATCGGGTGATCTTGCAGGCCAAGGCAAATCGCCAAAACGAGAGATAACTCGGCCTGGAAAAGCGTCCCTCACTAAGTCCATAGTGTCGCGCGCTGTGTGTGCCGTAGCGCCGTCTTGTTGAAACCAGATGTGCTCCAGCCCCAATTCGTCCAAACTGGGTATCAAAAACTCTCGTAACATGGTTCTGTAGCGTTCTCCAGTGACAGTTATCGCATTGCCTCCAGCGTCTTCGAAAAAATAGGGTCCGATCACTCTGTCAACACAGATGCCACACCATACAGTAACTTTTAGTGGGTGTAGAGGTGTTTCTTGAATAATGCGCGGATTATCAGTGCCCCAGAACCGAGTATTCTGCTTATTGACATGCCCTGAGAGATGGAAATGCGCTTCGTCACTCATAAACAATTTTGAAGGAAAATCATCCTCTTCAAGGTTGAGGTTTATGACGCGCTGGCAGTAATCTAGACGAGCTCGGTAGTCAGCAGGCAGCAGCTGATGAGTCATTTGAGTTTTATACGGGAACATCTTTAAGTCTTTCACCAAAATACGCTGCAGGGTCCGTCTGGAAATGCCCAATTGCGTGGCACGTCGCCTCGTTGATGTTTCTGGACACTCTTCCACATCTTCGCGCACAGCATCGATATTTTCAGCTGAACGGCCTGTTCTTGGTCTCCCAGACATAGGTCTATCCAATGTTGAGCCAGTTGCTTCAAGGCGTGTGGCAAAGCGTCGAATTGTGCGACCAATCGGTGCCGGACGGTGGTGAAATCGTCGACGAAATTCACGTTGTGTTCTTATCACTGATGAATTATTCCGTAAGAACATTGACACAATTATTCCACGTTCTTGGGGAGTAAAACGGTCCATGTTTATTTTCAGTGTATTTTACATTTGTTCACTACACAATTTTCAACAACAGAATGACAGAAAATGTCATATAAAAAAAATAAAAGTATTTTCTTTAGTGCCAGTACTTTTGCGCCACCCAGTATATACAATGGGTCTTGGGTGTTTATCTATATATGTATTTATTACAAAATATAGTATCGTTGAGTTAGTATCCCATAACATATATCCCATAAACATTTGGGGCTAGCTTAATCAGTGTGATTTGTCCCTATATATTTATTTATTTATTTAATGTTTAAAAACGCTGAAGAAACACTTCTTGTATGACGACCTCCTTTAACTTTATCTTATTTTTAGTATTTGTTTGTTATAGCGGCTATAGTGATACATAATCGGTGGAAATTTTAAGTATCTAGTTAATGCCACTATTAATATTGAATTAAAAACGCTGAAAAAAACACGTTTTTTGTATGACGACCTCCTTTAATTTAATACTTTTTCTTATTTTTAGTATTTCTTATTATACCGGTCATAGTAAGTAATACATAATTTGTGAAAATTTCAAGTATCTAATTAATCTATACTAATATTATAAAGCGGAAGAGTTTGTTTGTTTGTTTGTTTGTTTGTTTAAACGCGCTAATCTCAGGAACTAATGGTCCGATTTGAAAAATTCTTTTTTTGTTGGGTAGTCCATTTATAGAGGAAGGCTTTAGGCTATATAAAATTACGCTCCGACAACCACGCGAACAAGTCGCGGGCACAGCTAGTACCATTATAAAGATCTAGTTTAAAACGCTGAAAAAACTAATTTTTTGTATAACGACCCTCTTTAATTTTCAACTTTTTTTTATTTTTAGTATTTGTTGTTATAGCGGCTACTGTCGGCTAACTCAAAATCGACAGCTGACAGCGTGGCCGGTGTTGATTAAATGTAAGATAATTGGCATATCTTACATTCAAACAACATTTTGGTTTGCCAGAATGATACAATTATGACAGAATTTGGAAATACTAACACAAACATCATATATTTTTACCGGCATAAAGCCTCGTATTCACTAGGCAACATTTGGCGCGCGTCATGTCGCACAACATGTTGCTCTTCATTGTTGAGAGGCAACGCGGAACTTTGTGTAGCAACGTTGTCTGTCCACGCATGACCAGTCGTCGGCAACATGTCGCTAGAGGAAACATTGTTGCGCGTCACGTCTCCACTCGTCAATATTTGATGCTCAACTGCATGTTGCACGGAAACAAACAACAAGCCGCGCGCCATGTTGCGCACCAGCTGGCAACGTCGCGCGCTGTTGCTCAACGTTGCTGAACATGTTGAGCGGCACGTGTTGCGCGCCAAATGTTGCCTAGTGAATACGAGGCTTAAAATTTATCCTACGTCTTAATCCATGTAATAAGCTATCTCCAATTCTACATGCGAAATTTCATTTCAATCCATTCAGTTGTTTAGGTTTGCAAGCGGCAATCATCCTTACAAACTTTCGTATTCATAATATTAGTAGAATGTCTGTCTACTGACACAAATCAAAAACTAACTTATGGACGAAAAACCTTTTGAAAACGGTTTTCATGAATTATTTACAACATCCATGAATGTGGTTTCATGCAATCCGAAGATTCCAAAGCTGAAAGCTTCAGCTTTCCTTGCCAATTGATAAATGCATCATCAATAATGCATCGCGTTGCAATTGGATGAAAGTGTCAGCTGTTATCACTATAAATTTAAAAGATTTCAATTTCGCGATTCCCGTGCCAAGTCGTGGCATCCTTGGGCGGGGCTAGGCCGGCAGGCGGTGACACACAAACCCGGTTACATTGTCCATGAAAAGATTTGTTTTTATTTCTTTGTGCTACTAGCTTGTGTGTTTCTAGACATTGTATTTTTTACAGTAACAGAGGGAGTCCAAAGAATAATGGATGGAGTGTAAAAAAGTGGGTAAAAGCTAAAAGGATGTGACTCTATGACAAGTTGAAGTGTGATTCTCACTACGATTTTTTATTAGCCTCCCCACGGCCTCCCCTGTATTTTTCCATTGATCCTTGTCCGTTGCAGCCTGCTGCCACTCCCTCATGAAACGGTCGAATAATATCCAAAAAATATCCGAAGCTGCGATGTAAATAATATGATTAATTACTGTGTATAACGTCTATATTTATCCATGATAATCATCAAGAATTTCGCATTTTTATCCATCATGAAAATTAAGATGGGAAAATGCGAAAAAGGTGTATTTGTGGTATGGATATACATATTATTCTATTAAGAGTTCTGTACCCAAAGCGTGCCAACGGGACCCTATTACTGACTCCGCTGTCTGTCCGTCCGTCACATGTTAACTCGATTTTTATAATGGCATTAAGTATAGGTAGATACTTGAAATTTTTGCCGATTCTGTATTACTGTGGCCGCTGTAACAAAAAATACTTAAAATAAGATAAAAGGGGGTCATCATACAGGAAACGTGTTATTTTTAGCGTTATAAAACATTGTATACGGATGTACGGAACCCTTCATGTACGAGACTGAGCTTGCTTGAGCTTTGATAACGTTTACAAGTATATTTGTATCTTTGTGTCCTATAGTGACTTTGACGGCATTTTCTCAAAGGCCCATAGAATTTTACATTTTATGTTACTGGTGTAAATCAAATCTGTATCCATACTGCCAGCCATCATGCTTGTCGCATCCCAATCTATGAATCGGTCTAACTAGTTAGTCTATGAAGTCTGTGCCTAAACCAAACCTCTAATTGGACCGGACCATTGTTATTCAGTATAGCGACACTAACGGTACCGCTACGTGATAATGTCCCCTTCATGCTAATGGCAACACCACTGCCCACGATCGTATCGCTAAGATTGCCAAAATCCATTCGGCTTTTAATATCAGCGATATTCCTTTTTTGAGTGTTTTCAATTAACAGTATAATGTTTATACTTTATTGTAACTGGCAATGCTTGCAAATTGGAAATTAGAGTAAAAGGCTATAAAAAGTTTTAATGCTTGGGAAAAACAAACAGTATTTTATTTAAGTAAGGGTTTCGTTTTGTACTGTTTCTTTATTCTTGGTATCAAAGGAAATTTGCTAATGTTTCTTTCTCTCCTCATACAATTCTCTCTCCGTTTATAATTTTGAAAACGGCAAAAACAAGCATATACAAAAAATCGAACCTTATAATAAAACATTACATTTATGATAAAGTTAAATAAATAAATAAATAAAACCTACTTCTAAAAGACTAACCCGAATTTTAGTTATCTAAACTTTATAAGGACAAAACATATTTTAACTAAAATAGGGTTTGTTAGTTCTTAGGAATACTAGGGTAAGTATGGACGTAGAGAGGCCGGGGTTAGTCCGGCAGACAATGACACATAAACCTAGCTTCGGAAACCACGCCGCTCGGAATGTTACCAACGTCACCTGACCTGTCCTTCACCCCGCGTGTTGCAATATTTCTGACCGCAGATTTTGTGTACATCTTTCATCAAAGATCTAAGGTCTAACTTAATATAGGTATACAGATACAAATACACTATCTATTATGTCTTTATCCCTAACGGAGTAGACATAACCTATGGCAGTAAAACCCAGGTCACTTTTAGGCTGATAAGGGGCCTAAAGTTAGCTCGGGAATAGAAGCAGTTGGTACATTCTACGTTTTTTCTAGAATGAAAGGCCGGGGTTAGTCCGGCAGACAACGACACATAAACCTAGCTTCTGAAACCGCGCCTTATGGAATGTTGCCAACGTCATCTGACCTGGCATTCACTGCTCGGATCACAATACTTCTGACCGCAGTCATTAAATAAGTGCTGAAAATGGATTTTAGACTTAACAAATGGTTAAAATTCACTTATTTAAAAGTTAAAATGGGTCTACCACGTCTGCCGGGGCCCGGCGGAGGCGGCATGGCATGACTGTATACATTTGTTTCCCACGTAAGAGTCCTATAATATTTTCCTTGGGACATTCTCATTCGCATTGCGCTGCAAGAATGAATACAGAGAACAGTAAAAATGAAATAGCTATATAGCCACGGACAATTTGTTGCCGTCGTCGACAATTGCATAGTTTTACTAGGTTTTACTACAGACAATAAACTGTTGTCGTTCCGATTTACGATATGATACTATATATATAGTATGTCGTTGGTAAATAAATGGCGCGTACGTAGCGCAGTCTTTCAAATCCTTGGGTAACCATTGACAGGCATAGCATCTTTGTAGAAGAAAAAGGCTTTGAAGCAGAACAGCTAAGGATGCAACAACACGACAATAAATACATATATTCCTCGTGACGTCGACGACAATCGCATAGTTTTACTACAAACGATAAAGTATCGTTGTGCGATATGTTACTATAATGTCGTTGGCAAATAATATTATAGAGCTATAAAGCAGGACAGCTAACGATGCTAAAACCACGGATATTCAATATTACCACATCACAAGCATCTCTAGCTACAACGGCATTTAAGTCAAGTCAAAATAATTTATTTATATATCTTTGGATTTTTTTAATTACTTAATTGAGTTTTTTTTTTTCGATTTCATGATAGTTGTTGACGTCAGATCATTTCCTTACAGTTGACATGCATATTATATTTGGAAAAGAAAAAGTGGGAAAGCGCATCGACATGCTTTTTCCTACTTTTTGTTTTTTCGGAGCCCGGTGGCTCCGAAGCAGCACAGTTGAGGATACAACCGGGAACGCGTTTTGATGAACATTCAACATTACGGCGTCGACAATTGCATAGTTTTACTACAGACGATAAAGTCTCGTCCCGATTTATGTTACTATGTGCCGTTGGCAAATAAATTGCGAGTGGGCGAGCTCGCGAGGATTGTAGGTCGCGTGTGATAATGTCGCTTGAAGGTCGCATCTAGGTTTGCCAAATTCAAAAACGAATTTGCGGGAAATTATGATTTTAAAACCGGGACAAGGGTTAAGAAGCGGGATCCAAGTAGTTTTGTGTAGAATACAAAATTTCATGTTTTTTTTGCGAATCGGAGTGAGAAGTACAATAAACCACTACATACACCTCGTTGAGCGAGCGAGCGAGCGAAGCGTCTCAGTTTCGAAATTGGCCTTTTGTCCGTCTGACTGTTCTTGCCTACAAGTCGCATTTTTCAACCAATTTTGACGAAAACTAGCAGACAAGTTCCTTGATTTATTAAATTTTTTTTAGATGATCGTGATTTTTATTCCTGGTAGAGAAATAGGGGGACCTTTGCTGTTATTAATTGACGGATGTCAGTCAAATTTGAGAGGCACACTAAGGACTTCATTGACATGGACAAGATCTTGGAAATAAAATTCCAAAAGGGGGGAAAAGAGGGGAAGTTTGCTGTTACATTGTACAGGCTGACTGGTAAATCACGTTACATATTGAAAGGGAGCACTCAGTACTCGATTCTCGTTCCAAATATATAAAAAAATAAATGCTTAAAAGTTGACCAAATTTTCCAATAAAAACAAGAAGTGTGGACACCCGCGCTACGCGCAATGATAGCGGTTTCAAACATTGGCTAGCAGTTTCAACAATTTGGCTATCACTAGATGTTTATCAGCTTGAAATTCTGACACTATTTATATACAACAAAAACAAAAATAGACATCTAAATGATAATTATTTTCGAATCGATTAATTGACCCATCTTTGTTCGTCTTGTTAATTTTTAATAGCTCAGTCCTTGCCACTAATCAATAATAGCATAGAATCATAAATAATTGCTATTAGCCTGATATTTCAGTTATTATATAAGTACCAACCCTGGGAGTTGAACCATTTTTATTAATTTGAATTTTTTGTATGATTCTAAGGTAATAATTCTAACTGATAAAAATAATGAGTTGAAATCAATTTATAGCAGTAATCAATAGGTACTTAATTAAAGTATCGTTAGATTAAAAACAAATGACCGAAAAACGTGATTTTATTCGAATTAATGTTCATTATAACTATATTTAAAGTTGTAACGTCATAGCTTGATAAGTTAATATAATAAATATTTGTGAATAATATGTGAAGTTTATTTTTTAATCAAGTACGTCATTTTCTTTGACATACACATGCCATTTTCAAATATTCGGAAGTGTTTTCATATTTTTGTATTGTTTTTATCGACACCCTTGAAAACTCATGTTATTGGGTTGTAATCTGTATTTTTTGGGTTTGTGTGTGTTTATATACAGACGAAGTAATAAAAAGTCAACTTCTGATTTGAAAGTAAAAAATAGAGAAAAGAAAACAATGTCTGTTAGCTACTATTTTGCAAACAAAATAACAAAACAATATTCCATTAGTAGTCCAATAATTTTCTTGTTCGCTTGCCAACATTTTTCTTGTATTCGGAAAAACGGTTCTCTTGTTAATGTGGCGGTTCGTATTTGATTTCTTATCTACAAAAAATATGCAGTTTTTAAAATGTATAAGGCAACAGTTTAGTACATTTATTATGGCCTTGTCGTTTCCTAAGTAAGAAGACCTACTAATACTAAGGCCACTTAATCAAACCACTGACTAAGATTACACATTGATAAATTCTTATCATTAAATTTAGTTTGAGTACTTTAGATCTTAAATGCCTAAAAACCCTATAAAAATATTGTATGGCTTCCTACACTTTAAATTGATTTTTAACTTCATTGTAACATGGGTTAAATCAGATACCTCACTTGTAACAGTGGGTAATGACTCAAGCCCCGTGCGGGGTTGAAACCGAAATGGATCAGTTAGAAAGAGCATGGTCTTATTTAGACCAAAGTTGCAGGTTCAAGTCCTGCTCACGTGGTATTTTTTCACCATTGTTTATTTCATTATTCAGTTCAAGTACTAGAGTACTGCATCTTCAATGTCTAAAAACCATATAAAAATACTGACTAAGAGGCAAACAGATAACTAGTCTAATTAAATGCCCTAAACCCTGCATCTAGTCGCGACCGTGACCCGGCTGGAGCATCTCCAAGTTTCTACTTGCACTGTAATATATCTTTTAATCTACTTGGCAAACTTAAACTGTAAGTCAAGGACACATCCCCATAGGGAGTATGGGGAATTGTGATTGCAACAGTTTTTCAAGTAAAATGGGACAAGGGCATATGGAGGCTGTAGTGAAGACTCAAGGTTAGGTTAGGAAGCGGAATTGTCTTTTAGTGTATTAATGGAGGTTATTTTTGGAAGTTTAGTAGAATACTTGTGTTTGTTGTTGTTTTTCGTGTATGTAAGTGGCCAACACAGGTGTCACATTTTGCTGACAGAGTTTTTTTCAAACATAGCTCGTCGACTTCTATACAATGACGGCAGTCAATACCAGCAGCTTACGAGCCTTCCGATGGAAGAGCTCGAGATTTTTTTGTGTGTGCGGACCAAACCCAGGGTTGCTTAACATGCACCGATCTCCTCATATAGGTAGTACTTTTATACAAAAAATATATAATAAAATATATATTATAAAATGATACAAAGCTATAATACATATGTTCAAACCTACTGCTTACTGACGGTTAAAAAAAACAACAAAACGAAGTAGGTACTCAAATCACTCCTCACCTATCAAGCTAGCTGTTGTTTGATAAAACTTACCCGAATTCGTGTTCTAATCAAAGTAGGTTGATTGTCCAAGTTCAATTAGAGTTTTTATGGTAGCCCGTTGCGGAGGCGCCGCACGTCCGGCGTTTGCAATTACGCGGCCCAAAACTACGCGGCCGGATTAGATCAGGATTTCAGGAACAAAACAAAGTCAGCTAATGGGCTAATGGTGCAAACGCACTTACGCTTTTTCTTTTTAAAACCAAAATGCTTTATCGCCTTTATCTAATCCATTAGGTATGAAGGCGTGGTAATGTACCTATGTATGATTCTGGACTCGAAATATTACCGACCGTTGCTGCTTGCACCCAAAGAAATATATTTTACATGTCTTTAACTCTAATGGGGTAGACAGAGCCGTTTAGACAGGGCCCTGGGCAGATAAAACCCATGGCCGCAAGGCCCAAAGGCCACTTTTAGCGGGGCGAGAAGTTGGAAAAAGAGGAATCAAAATAGTGATGGGTTTTTAGCCGCATTGACTATTTAACTTGATTCACATTTTTTCCCATTACCTCGATTAACTTTTACCATGTAGGAAGAGAAGCAGGCTAGTATTCTCTTATCAAAGACATATTGCCTAGGGACAAAAAAATATACTAAGTATAACTAGGTTATTAAGGGCAGATTCAGTCCTTAATACTCAACAACTTATACACAATAAAGACTTATAGGTAAGTACATTTATAGAAACATGAAAAACATTTATTTATCACAAGGTGACCAGCTGATCCCACTTTCTATGAACAGCAGTTTCAGTTCAAGTAGAGATAGGTACCTATATCTATAAAATAGTTTCCGCATATAAGATATTCTTCCTCTTTGGTTTTGGAGCAAAGAAGATACGTAAATTGGAAGCTTTGGCTCTTGGCATAGTCTATACTGCTACAGATAAAGACGTGAGAGTGTATCTGTACTTGTATAATATAATAAATACTTATCAGAGTTGAAATACTTATCAGAGATTTCGAAAGACCATATTCCGTAGCAATTATAACTGCAATAAGTTCTTTAATGGTCATACAAAACGTCGCGAACACGGGTATTCGTATCGGAAGCGTGGGCATCACGTGCACGCCGTGACCTCGACCTTGACCCGACCTGGAACATCTCCAAGTGACATAATAAGCGTCACATCGCGTTGCGTGAGTCGCAGCTACTTTTGCTTTCCGCGATGTGATTCATTGCACTCGAAGCACTCGAATCTAGTTCGAGTATATATTTTTTTAGGGTTCCGTAGCCAAATGGCAAAAAACGGAACCCTTATAGATTCATCATGTCTGTCTCTCTGTCTGTCTGTCCGTTCGTATGTCACAGCCACTTTTTTCCGAAACTATAAGAACTGTTGAAACTTGGTGAGTAGATGTATTCTGTGAACCGCATTAAGATTTTTACACAAAAATAGAAAAAGTACAATAAATTTTAGGGGTTCCCCTTACTTAGAACTGAAACTCAACATTTTTTTTTTCCTCAGACCCATACTAGAAAAATGATATTGAGGTTTCGAATATAATTTTTTTCTAAACTGAATAGTTTGCGCGAGAGACATTTCCAAAGTGGTAAAATGTTGGTCCCCTCCCTGTAACTTCTAAAATAAGAGAATGATAAAACTAAAAAAAATATATGATGGACATTACCATGCAAAATTCCACCGAAAATTGGTTTGAACGAGATCTAGTAAGTAGTTTTTTTTAATACGTCATAAATCCTAAAATGTTACTTGCTGCTACGGAACCCTTCATGGGCGAGTCCGACTCGCACTTGGCCGCTTTTTTGTTTATTCGAAGTGACATTTGGCAGAAGCCCAGTTTTATAGTTTATGTGTTGAGGGGTCATCGACTTGAAAACTTTTCGATGGGCTCTCATTATCTGAATGGCTAAAGCTGTCTTCAATTCCTCTTTCCATGCTGGTTTGGGAGCAAAAACGTAGAATGCTAGCTGCTTCTCTTCCCGCGCAAATCTTAAAAAAGGGTTCCATACCCAAAGGGTGCCAGCAGGACCCTATTACTTCTTAGTAATAGGGTCCTGCTGGCACCTCTGCTGTCTGTCCGTTTGTCGCAAGGCTCTATCTCTTGAACCGTAATAGCTAGACACTTGTTTATATCGAATATGTATTATGATGATAGATATAAGAAATACTAAAAATAAGATAAAGTTAAAAATTAAAGGGGTTCGTCACACAAGAAAGGTGTATTTTTTCAGCGTTTTAAAACATTGTACTCAGGTACATATTTCACGATACGACACTCCCCATTTGCTCGCCACGTATCACAGTGAAGTAGCTTCACTGTGATACGTGGCGAGAGATAAAAACAAATTCGGGCTCATCGAAAGCCTTTTGAAATCAGCCCATATCCGGTTGCAGCGGGGCATCGAAAAGCTGGCGAATTTTCTTTTTAGAGGATAAAATGTGGTCGTTTTTGGTGTATCGGTAATGGAGTCTCGCTTTTAGGGGAGATTTTTCTCATAAAAGCTTTGATATTACTAGAAAAGTTTTTTACGTTTCTCGTTTTGTGAAATTTTAATTATAAAAGAATTTAAAAATAGTAATAAATTGTATAAGTGTTAGTGAACTAACGCAAAACCTCTCAGATGGTACCTCAGCCCATGAAACTGGACAACTTTTGTTCTACAACTTTCACGAAACCCAAAAAATAATAATTTAAAATTTTCATACAATCTGATCAGCTGATCTAGTCAATTTGTATGAATATCCGAATATTATATTTGACGTTTTGGGAATGTTGTAGAACAAACAATAGGGTATATTCATGTCTTTTTTTATTTTTTAAAATGATTCTATAAGTTATTATATAAACGGAAAAAATATCACACTCACAGAATATTATTTAAGCAGCTTAAAAAAAATTATTAAAACTACTATCATTTTCGGACGACGCGGTGCCATTTTGCGCTTTTATTCTGTGACGACGCCGCACACTGTTCTGTCAATGTCAGTATCAATGAAAAAAAAAATCAAAAAATAGTTGTGCCATATTTTAGGTTATAATTAATTGTTTGACTAGTCTCATAAGTACAAAAATGAGAAAAATTTAAATTTATCAAATATGTATAAATTATTTACCTCGCGGCTTTTACTCCTTTGAGTTCAAAGGATGTAAAATTGGAATTACTTGCGAAGTTCGTAGTCATCATAAACACATCAATTTTAGGCAGTTTATCTGACTGTATCTGCCACAACAAAACCGCTTTCAATCATTGTAGCAAGTCTCTTTTCACCAGGAGTCAGACTTTCAGCTAATAATTCTCAAAGAACACTAATAATTTAGCAAAACAATGAAAAAAACCTCCAACAATCATACAAATTACAAACAACCTATTGACAGTGACAGATTCTCCTTCCTAATTTGTGGTTGACAGTACAGACTATTTAGAAAATTAAGTTTGACAGTGTTTGGTGTCGTCACGTTTCGTTCTGCCAATAGCGTTGCATTTCGGAAATTTGCAAGGGAATTTTAAAAAGACAACTTTCAAATCATTAATTTCTCAATGGAAACATGTTAAATTGAAAAAATATATATATGGGTATTTTTCTTTAGCAATAAAGTTTACACATTTTTTTTTGTTCGTTTCTGAATCACATGCATATTGTCTATTGCAATCCGCCGGAGATTCTGGGTTTCATCTCCAGCCAGTGCAAGTTGGCCTTATTCCAATTGTCCTGGGTCTTGGGTGTTTATCTACGAGTATATATGTATTTATTATTAAATTATCGTTGAGTTAGTATCCCATAATACAAGTTTAAACTTACTTTGGGACTAGCTCAATCAGTGTGATTTTTACCTATTTTTTTATTTTTTTATTTATTCATGCATGCCCGCTAGTTACGAGTACTTTTGACCTCTTCTTTATTATAATTATATAATTTTATATAAATAGCCTATACTGCAGCGTTGCCCGCGTGGTCGAAGAGGCAGTTATTTGACAAGCTCACGGGAACCTCACGTTTTTCGGAGGAAAAGTGTCCTATGTGTTATTCTAGGTAATAAGCTATCTATATACCAAATTTCATTTCAATTATTCTAGCCTTTTTCCACCTTTACGCCCACGATCACGCTAAGAATGTATTATCTGTAAATAAGGTATTGGTTACAAAATTATATAAGTAAACGTATTTAAACAGCCTATTTAGTCTGTAAGATTGGTGGCACTGTATAACTGTTTGTTGTTCCATTATAAATAAATAAATAAAGAATGGCCTTTGGGCCTTGCGGCCCTAGACTCTATTTACCCGTTAGGGACAAAGACGTAATAGTTGAATAACTTGGATGAAAAGTTAACCCGTCGCGTTTGACGATGCCATAAATACGTAGCAAGTTTCGCTTTCTCCCGAATATACATAATTAAATTAGAGTTTTGGCAAGGTGCCTCTGAAATATGAGCAGCGCCGTTCCAATTTAAGTTAACCGATTACACAACTGCTGAACAAACAAACAAACTTGCCGACAATTAGTCTTTTGATGGAGACTTTCTTGCCCTCAACAAACGACAAAGGATCTTGTAGCACTTGTGACTTCTGTTTTCTTCACAAGCAACAAATGTTTTCGGTCTAAGTTTTTATTGTCAATGTTTATATTAAACGTTCTTGTAAACCCGTTAAATTTCAGATTAATAGGGTTAGACAGTGCCTAGTTCCCTAAGACCAGTAAAACCAGCAACCTCGTCAAATCACCCAGCACGTAAAGCTGTGGGTCCCGAACGCCATTTTTTGTAAAAAGATGGCGATTGACTATTATTAAGAGATATTATAAATATCCTATGATAATAAAGATATTTTGAATTGAATTGAATTGGGTCTAGTCGACCCTTTTGGTTGCAGAGGTCAGTCGGCAGTCGCTCTGTGTAAAAACCTCGTCAAATCACCTAGGTTAGGTAGTGAACCCCGGGCTCTGAAGCGTTACTGCTGAGGATGCAACCGGGAATACGCTCGGATGATGATGAGAGCCTAATGCCCTAAGACCCCATGGGCACGTTTATCGTGATGGTGGGCGTGAAGATGAAAAAAGGGAATCAAAATAGTAAGTATGGTGGGTTTCTAGCCGCATCGCCTATAGACATGTTTCGGATTTTTATCCATTTTCATCTTTGATTCTTGATTCTTTGATTGATTCTCTCTTTCAGACCAGCATGAAAGATGTATCAATATCAAGTCAAAGCTGTAATTCATTTAATCATAGCCCTTTTTCCATCTTTACGCCTGCCATCACGCTAAGCCCCGACTTTGGGTCTTACGGCTCATGCTCTGTCTACCCCGTCAGGAATAGCCATTGCATTGTAAAAATGACTAAGCCCTTCTGGCGCGTAGGCGACCAATACTGTGTAAATGAGTTTCTTTCGGCGTTTTTCCTCAGCCGTTGCGAAACTAAAGAAATGAATTAATTTTACACAACTTATTGACGTGCAAAAGTGCCTGCAAAAGCCTTAATTTGATTTTGTTTTTATTGTGACATAGACGTGATAATGTGTATCTGTAATCTCTATTTAACTAACTTGCCATTACTTGGTCATGATGATAAATAATTATGCTCACTCATAACTGAGTAATAAAATAGTAATTATTTCTCCACGCTCATAACATGGCATCCACTTAGCACCGGCGCCCGGGGCCTCATGATAGGGGGAGAGGAGGAGGCGCGGTTATTATTGTCTAAGTAATGGCTGTCCTCTGATTAATTCCTGGATTAACGATTGGTGATTTGTTGCAGGTACGGTACGGCAGGTGTGCGGTGCGAGGGTGAGTTGGGATGAAAGAGGATTTTAGCGCATTATTATAACACCACTGACCTACTTTAGACGTGATGAGAAATGGGATACTTCCCCAAAAGGTTGGTTGGAAACTTGGGGGAAATAGCTTTTATGATGAGTCTGAGTGAATAAACTTACATTAAAAATGTACATGGTTATAATATATAATATAATAAACTATACGTAAACTACATATTATATCATCATATCTATATTCTATCTGAAAGTTCACGAAGATAATGAGCACGCACTGCACTCTTGAACGCTACACGAGTACGAGTATGCTTATGTGTTAATAATACTTAAAACTGACCCGCTGCAGGGCAAAGGCCTCCCTGCAAAGTACTTAAATTACTAAACGTATTTACACCAAAATAGGACCTTATGGAGGGGGAGCTTATAGCAATGATGTGGCTTACGTACATCACGCAACTGGTCTTCCGTGGTATCTTTATTTATTAATTAAAAATATGTATATATCTCACACCAATACACATAGTTTTAAACACTATAGTACAAAAGGTTTAATAATAATTTTAAACTGACAGTAACAGCTCTCCCTATGATGCCCACTTGGCTTAGGATGGATGCTAGAATGCGTCATAAGACCGGCTCAGCCGAGCAGAATAACATTCTGAAAAAAAAACTACCTTATTAGAGGGAGAAAGCACTACCAGAAATCCATTTACAAGATTGAGTCGAAACCAAGTGATTTATACTATTGGCAAAAAATTAAAAGTTATTAACTGAAACTATAAACAAAGTAAAAAAAAAACTGGCACTCCGGGATTGCCGACAGAAGTGAAAACTTGAACAAGGTGGTGTCGGTAACCTTAACACTGTCGCGAGTTCAATGGTTTTCCCATCTCTAAAACTACCCAACTTTTCACTTGAAAAATGGGTAAACCACAAAACAAATTTATTAACTGTTGATTACACAATTGGATGTTCAGGAGTCAGTCCCAATAGAACTGCAGGATTTTATCAGTGGTGGGAGATCATTCCAGTATTTTGTTAATTCCCTATAGTACCTATCTTGATTTATATATATTTATATTGGAAAGCGCTGGACGCAAGCCGCTCTAGATCGGTCATTTTGGAAATCCTTGGGAGATGCCTATGTCCAGCAGTGGACGTTATGCGGCTGAAATGATGATGTCGGTTTATATTATCTGCACCTTTATAACATCATACAATATGTATCCCCACACACACACGACTGGCGTCAACACTAATTAATTAAGTCATCCCCGGTTTAATATATAGAAGTTTGGCGTTCGAACATTCCAGAACTTTGTCCAAATTGTTCCCGAATTTGCACATAGTTTGCTTGTCCCCTCGGCTTTCGTTCACGCGTAGCTTTGCTCGTACCGACAGGGCTTGAACAATGTACAGAGGAGAAAATATACAGTTCAAAGCTTGTATTTAATTTTCTTCGTACTCGTAATTGGTTATATTCTAAATTACAATATATTTCGATGCTTTTACCGTTTATCATCATCCGAGCGTATTCCCGGTTGCATCGTCAGCGGTTTGACGAGGTTACTGGTTTTTTGATGATTTTGATGCTTTTACCGTTATTTTACGGTAAAAGCATCGACATAAAAACATTTGCCGATGCTAAGAAAGACGTGTCGATACGGCGGAGTATAAAAAACACGTGAAAATTTCCAATAATAAATTATATGAAAAGGTCTTATTAATGACATCGTATTAATTCCCTCCTTTATACACACGAAACTCACGTAACGATGACATTACAGAAATTCTTTGATCAGTATTTACTCTGTGCCGCACCACAAAATTGCAAAATGGCAGACATTTTGCCATTTTCCCGTGTCCTTTAATTAAGATATGTCACTGAAACAGCTCTTGGTTAAATAATATTAATTGGTTATACAGGGTTACTTTTTAAACACCTGCAACCTTTTTGGAGCAGGTTCAGTCCGTGATAGTAAACCACTTTCCATAAAAATAATTACCGAAAATCGATAAAAAAATTTCGTCCTCCCATACAAAATCCATTTGGCCTAGCGCCGATTTTTATGGGAGGACAATTTTTTTTAAAGGTGTTCATCTGACATAGTTTGATGATTGCCATACAATGACAGCCTACCAACAGCTTGCTTTCGAGCTCGGAAGGCTACGAGCCTTCCGAAGCACGGAGGGGCTCGAGAAATTTTCATGCCACTTGTGGTCACCCATCCAAGTGCGGACCACACTCAGGGTTGCATTTTGGGGTTTATGCTAATGTAAATTAGATATAATACAATATTATTATAACTAGAAGCTGATCTGATGGTGGATATAGGAACCCTGTAATAAAACGACGCATCCACATCCGGTTTGGGCTTATTACATTTGCCTTGATTAGTACTTATAAGCTGTAAAAATTTTTTTTCGAAAACTTTATCCAATTTACTCTGGACAAAAATATAGCGAACAGTTGTGCCTTTTTAAATTCGAGTATGAGCTAATCAAATTCGAATCTGAATTTTCGTGCGCGATTTCAATTCTATCAGTTCAAATATTACCTCCTGAAGCTATTGTATGGGAGCTTTTTGGCATGATCACGTGATGTGGAAACTTACTCCATCGTGATAATGACTAGTGTTCATGAGTTACAAAAGTAATTCAAAGTTATAACGAGCCAAGTTGCGGCGTGTTCCGCCGGTCATGGTGTGTTTGTTATTGTTTTATGAAACGCCTTTTGGTATTCTTACGTGCTTGGGCTGAAGGATAATAAAAGAACCGGTCAAGTGCGAGTAGGACGCGTACACTGAACGGAGGTATTACACCTCCGTTCAGTGTTTTGAAACGCTGAAAATCACGTTTATTATATGACGACCCCCCTTTAATTTTTAACTTTATCTTATTTTTAGTATTAGTTGTTAAGTTGCTATAGCGGCCACAGTGACAGTACAGTAGTCAAAATTTTAAGTGTAGCTATTACGGTTTTAGAGATTTAGTGTGACAGACGGACAGACAGCGAAGTCTCAGTAATAGGGTCCCGTTGGCTCTCTTTGGGTACCGAGCCCTAAATAGTGTGTACCAAAAACTTATCTCGCATAGGTTCTAAAAATAATAACTGTAAATCTCTAATAGGCTACTGTTACTGATTCGTTGCAATTTATGTCACAACTGTCGTAGCAGTTTTAGGAAGACTTCCTCGTAGGTTTTTGTAGCAGTTTTCCTTCGGAGTTTGAGGTAGCACGGAAAATTGTACCGTTAAAAGATTTCCTTCGTTCTATGTCGTAGCAGTCTATAAAGTCTTATCCTCGCAGCAGTCTATTAAAATTTTCTACACAGTATGTCGTAGCACGGTGAATTGCACCGTAGGTTTTCGTAGCAGTCAGTCTTCAACTTCGTAGCAGTCTAGTTTTTATTCGCAGTATGTCGAAGCACGGTGAAATGTACCGTAGCTTTTCGTAGCAGTCTACAAAGTCTTCTAACTTCGTAGCATTCTAGTTTTTCTTCGTAGTGTGTCATAGCACGATGAATAGTACCGTAGCTTTTCGTAGCAGTCTACGAAGTCTACTTTGTAGCTGTAGTACGGTGAATTATCCTGTAGCTTTTCGTAGCAGTCTACGAAGTCTTCTACTTCGTAGCAGTGAGTTTTCCTTCGTAGTATCACAGAATAAATAATACTAACGTACAGAAGTCTCAGTCAGTAAAGAAATTTAAAGAAATATCTACTTAATGTGGCTAGCGATATGGTTTAATTTAGCTCACGTCAGAACTCAGCACCTTTTCGTATAGATACCTAGACATCCATTGCAAGCCAATTTCATTCTTATTACTTTGGACAAACGATTCGTATAACTGAATTTAACACACGGAGGGGCCGCCTGCGCGCATAGTAATAATGTAGGTATATCTTCGATACCTAAACGGGGAGTGACACAGGCCTGGTAGTATGTCGTTGCACGGTGAACTATAGCGTAGCTTTTCGTAGCAGTCTACGAAGTCCTTCATAAATCGTCGTTTGTAGCTGTAACTGAAGCATTTGAAATAAGCCTGTAATTATACATTATTGACGACCTCCGTGGCGTAATAGTTAACGCACTGGTCCGCCAATCCGGAGGTTCTGGGTGAGATCCCCAGCCAGGTCAAGTTGGCAAATGGCATTTTTTAAACTGTCCTGGGTCTTGGGTTTTTATCTATATGTAAGTATTTATTATGAAATAAGTAGCGTTGAGTTAGTATCCCATTATACACGTTTAAATTGGGGCTAGCTCAATCAGTGTAATTTGTCCCTAGTATCAATTTATTTATGTTTTGTGGTTAGGTATTCTGTACATTTTAATAATTATTTCAGCCCACTTTTTGCATTTTATCACTGATTGGCTTCGGTAACCATAAATCACTAATTAGATTATTTTAATGATGTTATTTGGTTGTTGCCGATAGTAATATGTTTTAATTAGTGTCCTGGTTTTCAATTCTAGTTAAAATAATAATCGATTTTTAAAAACAGTATTTTTGCGACAAGTATCCAAAGGAATGAAAATAGATATTTTGTATATTAACTACTTTTTATAGCCTGAGTAGTATCCCATTGTTGGACAAAGGCCTCCCCTTTCTGCTTCCACAACTTGCTGCCAGCAGACAGCGTTTTTATGTCATCTCGCCATCTCCTCCTTGGCCTTCGCTGTCTCCGACGCCCTTTTGGAGTCCATATCGTATGTACTACCGCCTTTTTTGCTTATCTGCCTTAAACTAAGAAATACACCTAAGTTTTATTCTTTTCTTCCAGACCAGTAAAACTGGAATAAAAGAAATCTTTGTATTATTTCTCTTTTGTTCTCAAACTGCAGGTATAAGCACGGAAATTTCACTGCAAAATAGTTGTGTATTTTTCCTCTTTAATTTTTATTCGCTATCGCTGCGTTCCTATTAGAACTTTTATCAAATGTAACTAGTTAATTATTATCGTATGTAATTATAACCAGTGGAGTGGCCATTATAAGTTCGTGTGTCGAGTTGAACGCTCGTGCGGAGATGAGCGGAGTAGTGGGGAGATGTGCGGAGTGGCGTGCAGTTGGGGAGGCGGCGTGAGTACAGCATTTTTCAAATAAGAATAAAAGCTCTGATTTAATAAGGTAGTCAACCTTAATCCTCGGTACTTAATTGTTCAAGTTAAAGTTCTGTGTCTCCTATTATTGAGATGATGATGTCTGACTTTGGCTAGGGTAGCCACTTACCAATAGGCAGAGTGCTTCAGTTTAAAAAAAAATCGGTCAAGTGCGAGTTGAAATCGCGGTGAGGGGACGTAACGTACATTAAATACGTACGTTAAATACTCCAATTGTTCTCCTTATATTAAAACCATACATTTTTCAAGGTTTTAATGTAATATTTACGTTACGTGTATATTATTGATATTTTTTCAAAACAAAAAACCGACTATTACCAGAAAAGCTAAATATTCAGACAATCGTATACATGACGACATATTTTGTCTAGTTATTTTCGTTTAAAAAACAAACCACCCAACCGATTGTAATAAAATTTCTATGGGACTACCTGGAAAGTAAACCCTTTCAAACAAAAAAACATCCAAATTAGTCCAGACGTCTTCGAGTCATCGGAGAACATACATAAAAAAAAATTGCGACGAATTGATAACCTCCTCCACCTTTTTTTGAAGTCGGTTAAATATGAATCTACATTATGTATTTTTTTCAAATTACAACAAGAGGGATTGCAAAATAGACCTAAAATCTTCAATTTCGAAAACCTCGCCAGTTAATCATGGTTTAACTAGTCGAAAAGGCGACACGGATTAGAGCGACCTTTAATGTGACCCTAAAAGGTCACCGGTAGGTGTTTACCCACGGGGTAAAAGATTAGCCCGTTTTACCTTCGCAACCTTAAAATGTAGTCTACATTTTAATACAATGAAACCTCCGAAGGTGTTTGTTTTCGGATATTGCGTCAAAACATGACTATTACAAATTGGTCATTTCGGTTTTATTTTATTTCAGTGAGTGTCCTAAACCTTTTTAGGTTCTGTATCTTAAAAAAAAAAGCGGCCAAGTGCGAGTCGGACTCGCCCATGAAGGGTTCCATAGCAGCAAGTGACATTTTACGATTTATGACGTATTAAAAAAAATTACTTACTAGATCTCGTTCAAACCAATTTTTGGTGGAAGTTTGCATGGTAATGTACATAATATATTTTTTTTAGATTTATCATTCTATTTTAGAAGTTACAGCCGCCCCCCCCCCCCCCCCCCCCTAACATTTTACCACTTTGGAAGTGTCTCTCGCGCAAACTATTCAGTTGAGAAAAAAATTATATTAGAAACCTCAATATCATTTTTGAAGACCTATCCATAGATACCCCACACGAATGGGTTTGATAAAAAAAAATTAGTCAGTTCTAAGTATGGGGAACCCCCAAAATTTATTGTTTTTTTTTCTATTTTTGTTTGAAAATCTTAATGCGGTTCACAGAATACATCTATCTACTTACCAAGTTTCAACAGTATAGTTCTTATAGTTTCGGAAAAAAGTGGCTGTGACATACGGACGGATAGACAGACATGACGAATTTATAAGGGTTCCGTTTTTTGCCTTTTTGCTACGAAACCCTAAAAAGGAACCCTTGTTATAGGATCACTTGCGTGTCTGTCTGTCTGTCCATCTGTCAGTCAATTACTCTGAAGCTTCTGGAGCGATTGAGTTGAATTTAATACGTAATGTGTAAGTCGGTAACCCATATTCGGACGTGTAACGTAAATTAATGAATATTTAATAAGGAATTTTTTATAACTAATATTTTTTTTTAAACTAATACTTAATATTCTTTTAAATATCTCCGTCAAATAGGTCTTTGTTTAGCAATGGGACACTATTAGGCTAAAAAAAACTGTCAAAGTACTTAACTATAATTTTATTCTGTATTTCTATGTAATCATAACCAAGCCGTCATATTTTGATGATTAAATAATAAGTATGTTTAATACAGAAAATAAAGGCTGAATAAGGCTCAAAAGCTTTTAGTACCAAAACTAGGAACTATTTACTTGTATCAGATTTCCGATGTTATTCCACAGCATAAAATATAGATATACAAACGCACAGAAAGTGCCGCAGCGTCCTTAATATTCCCTGCTCAGTATTCCGGAAGCGCGCCTGAAAAACAATTACTGTTGCAAATTCTGGACCTGGCCCAGCCCCGGTCACTTCTCGGATATTATTTGCTTTGAACAAATGCTGGTTTCGGTTTAATATGATTTTCGGGGTAGATATTTCAGCGGCCAAAATGAAAACAATATTTTTATAAAGGTATTTTTATTTTATGTTTAATAATGTAGAAAGATAAAAGTTTATATGTAGGGGTTAAAACTGGGAATCATTCAAGCACCTATAATTTAACATATGTTATCATATGAGTGTAAGTGTAATTCATTAACGTTTGAGTACCTACTATCCAGTATCCATGCAAACACTCCAAAGCCTTGGTTCATGGATAAAACGATAAATTTACGATTGGTTTTGCTGACATCAAAAATTTAAAATAAAAATGTTCCCTTAAACTTACAAATAAAAGCGATTTGATTGTCTGATTTCCAGTACATAAACCAAAAAGCATTTCGCACCGAAAAGTAATTAAATTTTACGAGTGCCTTTTGCCCGCTCTGTAAAGACCGAAATCTAGAAAACGTTTTTTTTTTAAAGAAATGGCTCGACGCGGCTGCTTATTTAGCAAGCACAAGTTAATAAAACGTGGGAAATAGTTTCAATCAAAGGTGATGTTGATGATGTAGGTCCTATAATTGGTTCAAGGGAGCTTTTGGCGACAAATTTATACTAGTCCACTGGATTTCAGCCGATTGAATGGCGGACGGCGCCTTAACACGCCTACCACAGTCCGCCAAACAAATATCACTACAGTCGTACTATGACTGTCGACTTTAAACTATTTAAAATATTTTTCATGAGTAAAGTACACATTACTAATTAATATACGCGGGTCGCTTATATTAATTAGTAATGTCTGTCTCTCGTTATTTTTAATCAAAAAGTACACATTGAAAGTACGTAGGTAGTAAATAAACGGGCAAGTGCGAGTCGGACTCGTACATGAAGGGTTCCGTACCACCGTACAATGTTTTAAAACGCTGAAGAAACAAACACGTTTCTTGTATGACGACCCCCTTTAATTATTAACTTTATCTTATTTTTAGTATTTGTTGTTATAGTGGTCGTAGTAATACATAATCGGTGAAAATTTCAGGTGTCTAGCTTTTACGGTTCAAGAGATAGAGCCCTGTGACAGACGGACAGACGAACAGACAGCGGAGTCTCAGTAATAGGGTCTCGTTTGCACCCTTCCGGAAGGGAACCCTAAAAAGTAACAACTTGAACCCTTTGACTTCCCGTTTTTAAAAAGCAATAAAGGATCTGTCAATGTCGAATAACAGATCAAAGGCACAGTGGGCACACTTTGATACCTTTGTTTGAATTATTATTTTTCTAATTTGCAAATCTCCGCTTCTAAGATTTTCATTAGTGATGGAATTATGAGTTGACGCTTTGAAGGTTTTGTTTTATTATTGGCCCATTTCATTTTCTACAGTGAGTTTTTTAAAATGAGCCTTTGAGTGATTTGTCCCTGTTTCTCGCGATTACAATAACCTTTATATTGAAATTCAACGTTAAAGCAACAATCACAAGAAAATATTATTTTACATTTGTATCAATAATATAATATCTATAAAATCTATATAAATATTTTTTTTATTTTTTTTTAACACTCTTTATTGTTTTAAAGTAAAACATACTTTTAACAAATGGCGGACTTAATGCTAAGAGCATATAATATCTATAATATGTATTTATTTCTCATTTATTATAAATATTATTCCATCACTTGATCTCATGTTATACAAGCTCCACTAAACGGGCCATGATAAAATTGATTTGGCCACATTAGCATTCAGCCGACGGCAGCGGATTTATCGCGCCTCGTGCTGTCCAATATTTTGAAGTAGCATTTGATGTTATAGCGACTGTGTTGCTTTTTAAATTAAATGGAAATTTCAATTTCTTTTTCCATTATAATAAATAAATATATAAGGACAAATCACACTGATTGAGCTAGCCCCAAAGTAAGTTGTAAACTTGTGTTAAGGGATACGAGTACTAACTCAACGATACTATATTTATAATAAATACATATATAGATAAACACCCAAGACCCAGGACAATTTGAAAAAGGCCATTTTCCAACTTGCCCTGGCTGGGGATCGAACCCAGAACCTCCGGATTGGCGGACTAGCGTGTTTGTTTGTTTAATTTCTTTATTGTACAAAAATTACATTTAAATATACATTATTTAATACAAAGGGAAAAAGAAATAACTTGTACAAAGGCGGACTTATCCCAAGAAGGGATCTCTTCCAGTCAACCCAGGACCCCAGGACCCAGCGTGTTGACTATTACACCACGGAAGTTGTAAACGGAGGAATTAAAAATTTGTACCTACACTGACAAATGTCATAATTACGAGTACTAATGACATCATTCTAAATTGATAACAATGTATTCTCAGTGCAGTGCAGTTTGTGGCCGTTTCTTGTGCACTTGCGCTTAGGAAGCGGCACTAAACTTAGCTGTAAGTAAATGAGAGAGATAGAGGCTATGTCCAGCAGTGGACGTTATGCGGCTGAAATGATGATGAAGGAAAACAAGTGGTTTTTCAAAATTAATTTCAAGATATTATAGGTAGTATAAATTGAGAAGGAAAGTATTTTATGATCTTGGAATTACCTACCACTCTAAGCATCCACTTGTAAGAAAACTCGAACTGCTGATGCAAGGGCTGACCCTCGTCAGATGACTCGGCATCCAATAAGCGGCCATGATTCAATTTGTACGTAACGAGGCGAAATAGCTGCCATGAGTTGTTATTACCACTGCGACATCCTTGTATCACTCTCTCTTTTTGATTTTTACCATTGTATGTACCCATGTGTGTCCATTTTTTAATGTTGCTGTAGCTATTTAATATACAGGATTACTGGTAAGTCGATCTACATCCGTTTGGAGGTGTTAATTAATAGGCAGTGGTCAAAACGATTTCACCCCCTATTGGCTTAACAAAAAGTTAGTTTTTGATATATTTGACATTCTAGTTATTTTTTTTAAATCCACTTTGACGAAGTTTTTAGGGTGTAATTTTTTGAAGTGAAAACTTCTTTAGGCGCGTTGGGCATTTTTTGAGATGGGAAAAACCATTGTACTCGCGACACTGTTACCGTAACCGACACCACCTTGTTCAAGTTTTCACTTCTGTCGACACTCCCGGAGTGCCACTTTTTTTTTCTCTGCTTCAACCTGTATGTGTGATATTGATACCAAATTTTCACAAAAAATATCAAAATAACCACGAATTTCTACGATAAAACTGATGATACAGCATATAGCCTAATAACCAACATTTTAATTAAGAAAATTTCGATGACTGGTAACTTTAGACCCGTTTCTCTTAAAAAAATGTATGATAAGTACTAATTGTGCGACTGATAAGAAAAATATCAGTTTTCTCTAAATTTTGTGTTCGTGTTTACTGGCCCTTACATTCGGGTAACGTGCCGCAGCAGCGTAACAGCTACCTACTAACTAAATCACTTCTCAGAAAACGAAACATGCCTATGATTTTATCTGCAGAGGTTTCGCTAGACGTTCCGCTCCCGTCTCACAAACATCGATAACAAAGACCTGCCATGTATCAAACAGCTGTGGCTTAATCACTCAACTCGTACGATACTACTGTTTATAAATAGAGGAAAGGTCATTCACAGGCAAAAATTATACGTCGATTGAACGATTCAACTGCTGTTTCTACATACTTCTTCACTAGTAGTCAGATGCCTTTGGCAGCTCGAAATATCTGTTGGAGCAATCAAAGGCCTACACCACCCTTTGATTGTAACTTGTTAGGAATAAAGAAGCAACCAAACAGGATTTGTATCCAGGGCCGTAAAATAATTCTCCAAAAAAAAGAACACCAGTGTTAGCTATTGATAGACTCAATAAGAAGATATTATAGAATTATAATTAATTTGTTTGTTCCAGGTACGTTCTAATTCCATCACCTTCTCATAAACAAGATACCTGGTAACTATCATAAGTCATCCTTAAAGCGTTTTTTTTTAAAATTTCAGGGATAAGTGTCTTTAATTCCAAAATAGCACATTTTATTACAAAAAATCTTTTTATTAACAATATTAATTTTTTTGGATAAATTATTAAAATACAAAGTTTAGTCTTCAGTTTTTTTATTAATTAAAAATATTTTGACAAGTATTATATACATACTTATTGTTATGAAATCGAGGACAACTTTTTTTAATGCTTGCCGCTTGAAAACGTATGATACTCGTGTGGATTATTCATGACATACGCACCGGCTTCACCGGCAAGGTCGCGTCAATTATATTGAACAACTTTCCGCATTTGTATCATGAACAACTATAAAATAAACATAAACGAATAGATGCTTATCAGGTGATCAGATAAAACAATTACAGCGCACTAACCGGTGGCGATTGTGACTAACGCTCAATGGACGATGAATAATATACAAGCAGACCATAGAGCAACAACTCAATAGACGTCAATAACATCTAATATCTATATCTGGCAGTAATACCAAAGGAATGAAGGTCTTGATTGTAAAAGAGTCAGTGAGGCAGAGGTGATCTCATCTCGCTCTAAATCATTCTTCATTCGCACGCACAGAACAGCAACGCTGGCTGCGTCAAATGACATTTCGATCGTTGTGATTTACCTTTAAATTTGCTCTATAGCTATATCCCAGTAATAAGTTTACCATCAGTTTGCGGTTTCGCTTAGTCAACTTTGACGAACATTCCTAACTGACATACATCAATACAGGTTATTATGCATCTTCTAGCTACGAGTATATTCAAGAAAAGTAGACCTTGTGGGAAATGAAAATGTATATATTCTGTCATAAATACCTTGTTTCATAATGAAAACCAAAGATATCAACCGACAAACGTACATTTAAACGTAAAAATATTCCATTTGAATCTTGCTGTACCTCTACCGGGCGACTGGCTAGCGATTAGGCAGGGAACGGCTTTTTATTAGAAAGGGAGAAAAAAAAAAGACAGAAATAGTATTTTTTTACGATTTTGTGTTCTCTTATTCTGATTCATCATGAAAAATCAACCTGTGTGTAATTTTTATAGTCTTACAGTTTACTCCGATATCTATTTCGTATTTTGTCTGTGAATTATATAGACAGATAGTTTTGTGAGCCGTTTGACTAGCGTTCAATGGACGATCACTCAATCGCGTTACGACTTTATGGCCGAATCAATCAATAGGGCATTGTGTTGGGTTCATTATTATTGCAATAAATAAGTTCTTTATTTCTACAAATTCTTCTGTCTATCTTCTTCATCTTAGCGCATTCTTGGGTGCATCCCCGGCTGTGTTAGTTAGGAGCCCGGGGTGCGATTTCCGCTTTCTTTTCTCCATTCTGAATAAATATTAGATGTTTTGATTGTTAAGTTTCGGGCACGTTGCCAATCTTATTATAAGTTAGAGTTAGTCAAATAACAATAGAAGAATTATATTTTTATCTCAATGGTTTTTAGGACTATTAGTTTATAGTTTAAAGTACTATCCATAAATGGAAACACTGGGTACAATTTTGGAAGGTTAACTAGTTGCGAATATGGATGGGTTGTATCCAATACCCATGGGTTGTTTATAGTTGTTTGTTTGTTTTTGGATGTGAAAGAGGCCAAGCCATCTGACATAGCTAACGAGTAAAAGATCACTATCTGTATTTATCATCCTAATATATTTAGAAATAATAACATATGTATTTATTATATATATATGCTTTATGAATATATATATTTATTTATTTATTTATGTATGTTTATGTAGGTATGTATCTTGTCTATTTATTTATTTAGTTTTGTATTGTAGGTACACGCCAATTACCTCTTTTTTCCCATTTCCTCTCGCTGGTCTACAGGAAGAAATTTCTTTAGAAATAAATAGCATCTAAGTACTATGTTTTCCTTATTTTTTTTTATGTGTATGTTTGTAAATTTCCAAGTGTACTTGAATAAATAAAATAAATCAATAAATAATAGCTAGAAAATTTGCCATACAATAACAGCCGGGAGCAACGGCTTATTTTGCCTTCCGAAGCGCGAATGAAACACTTTTGTTCATATCCAAATGCGGACCACGCCCGGTATTGCTTAACTTTGGAAAGCACTAACAATGCGTCTCTCACTGAACCACCGAGCTCCTCAATATAGTACGTCATGGTACGACTAGCAATAAGTATATGAACGAGTATAACCCGATAACCCGACCCGACAGAAATAAATAGTCGTAAACATATCATAAGCCTTTCCGAACCAACCTCGCTATTAGCCATTGTTACATGATCCATTGTGTTCGTATTGACGCTAGTGTGGATTTATTTGACCATTCCATTACTAGCCCGCCTTGTTATTAGCTGAAAACCTAGTTGCTTATTTTACTGTTGGATGTTATTGCCGAATAAAGTGCTCCCAGAATGGTTTTGACACAGTACCTAATACTCGTATGAGTAAGTTTTATGAATTAGTTGGCATAATTTGACACGGTAGTATATGTAACTGATTTGACTTAGTTGGTTTTACTGTTCCATTCATTTATAACAATGCACGTGTACATAATTAAGATTCGGGAGCGGTTTTATTAAATTAAAATTAATTATTTTGCGAACGTGAAAGATTTTATTTCAATCGTTTACAAAATTCAAAATTCAAAATATCTTTATTATCATAGGATATTTATAATATCTCTTAATAATAGTCACTTTGTTTTGTCAAATCGTTACTTAAAGCTAAGTTTACGCCGCTTCCTAGGCGCAAGTGCAGAAGAAGCGGCAACAAACTGCACTGCACGTTTTCTCCAAAGACGTCAACTAACAAACTAAAAACTTAAAATTATTTATATAGATGAACAGAGATTACATTGTTTAATATGTCATAATTAAATTAAATTATAAGAATTACGAAATTAAAAATAATGTCAATTTGTAAATTTAGTATGTACCAATGTACCTAAATTATGACATGTCTAAGTATACAAACCTTTAAGAGGGACCCGCGCTAAGCTCAAGCCAGACCTTTTTGTCTTTAAGATAGTCATCGGTCCTATAATAAGTCTTCTCACAAAGTACTTTCTTTACATAAGCTTTGAATTTTCTGTCTGGCATATCAAGGACCGATTCTGACAATTTATTATAAAAAAGTATACACTTCCCCATAAAAGACTTACTGACTGTATTCAGCCTGTAATACGGGCTAACTAAGTCATTCTTATTATACAATATTTTAACTTAACCTACAAACGACAGAGTGCTATTCTAATCCTTAACTAATAGTGCTGGTCACAAGAAGCGAGACCATCGAAAATACACTAAAAATCAAATATAAAAACAAGGGTGACGAGGGAATGAGTTATGGCTTGCACTTGTTAAAGACAGAAAAAATTAAAAGGTTCGAATAAGTGAGGTGATGACGGCGTGGCGTCTAACTGTAGGCATACATTATATTATTTATTATGGTATTACTTTGTATTTGTATATATTTATAACTACATACACAGCGAATAGATCACACATGTAACATACTCGTAACATAACATGGGCCCTGTTAGGGCATAGCATTTTACACTTGACAAATAAAAGAAAACACATTCTAATACTTTCTACGTTAATATAGATACAATACATTTTAATGCTTATACAATTGTAAAGAATTTAAATTATACCATCCTTAATAATTTGTTTTATATTTTATCAGTTAAAAAATCTGAAATCTGTTTCATTTCTTCCATGCTAGTTTGGGAGAAAATAAAAAACTTAGAATGTACCAATGTACAATGACATGACAAGTGACATTATTTTGTGATTTTTTATTTTATTATCAGTACAAAATAATTTAGTTTTAGCCAGTCCACATCTCTATGAGCAAGGTTACACGGTCATTATGGCATCATTCTAGTCCATCAGTCTGGTCAGAATGATCGTGTTACCCGCGGAATGACAGACTGAATGACTGATGGTTCTAACTGATGAAAATTAAAATTGTTTTGAATGATGAAATACTGATGGGAGACTGATCGCGTAACCCGCTCGTATCGTTCTTGCGTCAGTCACCGTACTTTACTACACACCAATGTACATAAGGTTCATTGTCGTACACGTACTTTTTATCATTATCAGTCTGCTGTCATTCTGGTTTGACCGTATAACCGTGAAAATCATCCATCATTCTGGCGTTAGTCACGTCAATCAAGACTGATGGACTTGACTGATGCCAGAATGATCGTGTAACCTACCTCTATTGCTTTTGACTTTTATCTTTCTTTGGTCTATAGTAGATGTATGTTTGTGTGTATGGGGTCACCGTTCGCATAAGTTTCGCGTTGAGTCACCAAGTCGTGCGATAACGTCACTCCACGTGGTACAATTTATAAACGAATAACATATGTGGAATGTTTTTCTACGAGTTAAAATCATCAATCGTACGTACGTATCTACAAAAATCTTGAAAAGTTGGAGTCATTTTAATTGAACAATCTTTATTGAACACTGTCACACTATCATATCTTTATTTAATGAGGCAGACAAACCATTTTGTGTCTTGCAGCTCCAAGCAGAAGGAGCTTGAAGGCCACTTTTGGTGTGATGGTAGGCCAGTTCTTTTCTCCCAGACCAGCATGGAAGAAGTTAATTGAACATATTATGAAAAATAAACGGGCAAGTTCGAGTCGGACTCGTACCTGAAGGGTTCCGTACTACCGTACAATGTTTTAAAACGCTGAAGAAACACGTTTCTTGTATGACGACCCCCTTTAATTTTCAACTTTTTTTTATTTTTAGTATTTGTTGTTATAGCGGCCACAGTAATACATTACCGGTGAAAATTTCAGGTGTCTAGCTAATACGGTTCAAGAGATAGAGCCCTGTGACAGACGGACAGACAGCGGAGTCTCAGTAATAGGGTCCCGTTTGCAACCTTCGGGTACGGAACCCTAAAAACCGTCCAAGTGCGAGTTACACTCGCGTGGAGAGGGTTCCGTACAATTGATTGAATTCTTATAGGTTTTCCTGTAATCTACAAGCAATGAACTATATTTTGTATTTTTTTCAAAATTTTAGGCTTATATGTTTCGGAGATCAGGGGGGGGGGGGATGGTCAATTTTCGTCTTCTTTCATGAATAAAATCAAAACTATTCATTTTATATATAACAATAACAACAAAAATATATTTGAGATCCTTATAATGAGCCCTTTCATTTGACATATGACACAGTAAGGTTTGCAAAACTTTTTTTTTTATTTCCTAATTTGTCCCCCAAAAATGACCCTTATTTAAAAAAAAATATTTATTTACTTTGCACATGTGTATTTGGGTCATAGGATTACACCATCCTACCAAATTTCACCTGATTCGGTTCAGTAGATTCGAGCAAATTAGCTGTGACAGACGCACGAGTGATCCTATAAGGGTTCCGTTTTTTCATTTTTGTACGGAACCCTAAAAGTCAGAAAATACCTTAAACAGATTGATTTCCGCAATCATCTGAACCGAACTGACCGAAAAGTGCAAAGTAAGGGGAATCAAAAGTTAAACTCAACTCAAACCCAAAACAAAAGTCAATAAGTTATTAGCCTTTGCGGTGGTTAACAAGACGAAGGAATAAGGATGATGACTGGGTCAGAAAAGTATTATTGTAATTAGTCCGTTAGTTAGATTATCCGTATACAGACGATAGCCCGTATTACAGGCTGAATACAGTCAGTAAGTCTTTTATGGGGAAGTGTATACTTTTTTATAATAAATTGTCAGAATCGGTCCTTGATATGCCAGACAGAAAATTCAAAGCTTATGTAAAGAAAGTACTTTGTGAGAAGGCTTATTATAGGACCGATGACTATCTTAAAGACAAAAAGGTCTGGCTTGAGCTTGGCGCGGGTCCCTCTTAAAGGTTTGTATACTTAGACATGTCATAATTTAGGTACATTGGTACATACTAAATTTACAAATTGACATTATTTTAAATTTCGTAATTCTTATAATTCAATTTAATTATGACAAAATAAACAATGTAATCTCTGTCCATCTATATAACTATTTTTAAGTTTTTAGTTTGTTAGTTGACGTCTTTGGAGAAAACGTGCAGTGCAGTTTGTTGCCGCTTCTTCTGCACTTGCGCCTAGGAAGCGGCGTAAACTTAGCTGTAAGTAACGATTTGACGTCAACATTTGTGCAAAACAAAACAAAGTGACTATTATTAAGAGATATTATAAATATCCTATGATAATAAAGATATTTTGAATTGAATTGAATAGAATCCAAAAATAATGTACCCATATTTTTCAGTTTATCAAAAAAGTAAAAATTCACAAAGATACAGTGTCTAAGTTCCAGAATGGGGGATTGTGACGTCACCGATGTGTAAAAATCGTACGAAAGCGTGACGTCATGCGAAATTTAAATGCGCTGTATCTTCGTCTTTTATTGTTTCTCACAGAAAAGAAAAACTATGTGTTCAATATTTTTTGATAATACGAGTATAACCGATGGGCCAAAAATAATTTTTCAGTTATCATGCCTATTCAATATTGGTCCATAAGGTTTAAAAACTTACATTAGATTGGTTATGGTATTTTTATCAATATTTATACTAGTATGAATCAAACCTCAAATGTGAGGCCAACCTCTCCTGAGATGAGATGGTTTCCTCCTTATAATCTTATATATAAAATTCTCGTGTCACAATGTTAGTTACCATACTCCTCCGAAACGGCTCGACCGAGTTTTATCAAACTTTTTATGCATATTCAGTAGGTCTGCGGATCGGCTACTATCTATTTTTCATACCCCTAATCTATGCAGGCAAAGCCGCGGGCAAGGCTAGTAGTATATAATTATGTTAGGATGGTCAATTTGGTTAGCCATAATCGACTGATAGTTATAAGGTATTTATTTATTAAGTTTATTGCACACAATCTTTAAATTGATTGATTACAAATTACAATAGGTTAAACTTATGTAGCGCTAATGCATTATTACTAGTTTGCCTTTGGGACATGTCGAAAAGTTGGTACAACCCCTTGTACTATCACAATTCTGAAAGGTATATAGGTATATTTGATTGACATATTTGGCGTCATAAGTGGATTCACTAATGCATAGCATCAAGAATGTCAATTTACTATCAATTCAAGGAGTAAATATTATCTACTTCTCAAATACGTTGCTCAAACACGACTATAGGATACGTTATTAGAGTCGCTTACATTATAGAACTTTATACCCAAAACAATATAAATTCTAGGTCCATAGACGGCACCGCACATATTGGGCGCTCCCTTGATTTGTTGGCATTCTGCGTGACCCCATTCACCCGTCCAGACTATTTGTACATAAACATCGGAGCGACGAGTGTGCGATTCCACTAATATCTTGCTTACGACGCAATAAAGTTTGTGACGTCAGTTCCTTTAAGTGATGGGATGAATGGCGGAAATTTTGCCGGCTCACGCAAAACGTTAAAAAATACCTATATTTGTTGTTTTTGCTAATCATTTAAAGTGAACAACTATAAGAGTTTTAGGTCAAATTTGATTTAATTAAATAAATGGCCTTTCGACTCGAGAACAAGGAGTGAGTATAAGGCGGTACGCTATTAGCTCTTTGTTAAAGAATTTTCTAGGTCAAGGTTCAGACAAGCGACAGTCGGCAACCAGGCGAACTGTCGCTGGTACACAGTCGGTCGATCTGTTTTTTCAAATGACTTGTATATCTGAGAAAAAAATATTGTTACGAAACTTACCTATAAAGTGATGTAAATAGACATCTCCTGGTTTCCTAGATTATAAATCAGAACGAGAAACAGAGCCAGAGCTACGTTTGCTGTGCAGGCATGCCTAGTTAGCGGGCTTACTGGTTGGTAAAAACAAAGAAGAAGTTTTTTCTTGTTCTTGTTAATTCCTTTAAAAAAGTGACAGTCTTCTTCTGTATGAATGATAATATTTTAGAGGGAGTACACAGTTTGTCATTTTTTGCTGTTTTTGTTGTGGTAAATATCGCTTCAGCTTATGCGTTTGGCCACAAGGTCGCGGCGGCCGTAAAGCGAAGCAGTCGTGATTGGCGACGGCGCGCCCAAGCTGCGACGACCTACTTCCAATGACCAATTATACACTCCATATAAGACATATTGCGGTGGTGGCCGAATGGTTTAGGCACTGGCTGTGCGTCTGTGAGGTACGAGTTCGATCCTCCCTAGGCGCGACTTGTACCTCTGAAGTTTGTCAAGTACGGTCATGCTTTCGGTGAAGGAAAACATTGTGAGGGAACCTGAACTAGTGACTATTAAGTTTACTACTGGGAGAAATGGATAAGGCAATGATAAACCAATATCACCAAAAATCGTCATTTTGTCCATCTCTTTCCATTCAATAACACCGACAAGCGCTTACAATTAGTAGACATAAGGCATACGAGTATTAGTATACTTAGGGCCTTAGGGCGTAAATCGAGATGTATTGTGAGTTCGGGGCGTACTACCAGTGTAGTACACCCCGAACTGTAAACTCACAATACATCTTGATTTACGCCCTAAGGCCCCCAAGGGCCCGAAGTGAGGTAAAGAGCAGAGCTTCAACAGTACTTCCACAGTGCTTTGCCATCGCGATCTTGGCATACGAGTTTTGCTTGGGGCGCGTTGCAAACTCATTAGAGTCTAATGAGTTTTTAAGTTCAAATAGTCTAATGATTAGACTATTTGAACTTAAAAATTATATTCGTGTCATCTACACCTTACCACAGGCTGGAATCTGGAGGTGCGGGTGCGGGGAACAAGGACGCATATTGCGCGTACCTTAGGAGATTCCGTTCTGTTTACTCTTACTGTATTCTGTGACCTTACCACAAACGCCGCGGTGCCGGTTTGTCCAAGTAGGGTCTGATGTCAATAATCAAAATTTTGCTCCCGCTTCCACGCACTCAAATTTACTCTAGCCGAAGCGAGACAGCAAGCCATGCGGGGCGTCGGGAATCGCGGTGGGTCAATGAGGCTGGTTCTGGTTTTGAGGTTTTTTTCGTTTTACAAAGAATATTTAAGATTTATTTAAAAAGTAAGACATATGATGACTGCCTTATGTTTAATACAATTATAATCCAAAGTTACAAGTGCTAATTTATTGTATTTCTTAAATACTTTCTGTTTTAGTATAATTCTGAGGTGATTTTGAGGTAACTTCGCAATGTTTTTCTATCGAGAAAATTTTAAGCAATTTCGACACTTATTATGTTTAGAGTTAGTCCGGAACTTTGCTGTGTTTTTATTTCAAAGTAAGTATTTCGTTAATATTGATAATATTTAAAATCGCTCTAAGAACTTTACGGTAGTACGGGCTCTTAAACTCTGGATTCAACTTAGCCATTTTTTATGAAAACCTGTCACTGCCGTGTTTCATATTATGTTTTCGGTTTGCATACACAAGAAAGAAGGGCTATGATTTCTCCCATCTCAGCATATTCCTAGTTGCATTCTTAGCTGTAATGCTATGATTGGGTTCCGCTTTCCGGCTTTTCCTTCTCCACTTCGCACGGTCTTGAGCATCCCCGATAGTAAGAATATTGGCACGCACATCATCCTTGACGCCTTCAAGCCAGCATTTTTTGGGTCTACCACGTCTGTCGGGGCAATAACAGCTACCATTATTCAGTTAATTTTTTGCTTCAAGCTTTGAAAGCAAAACCTTTTGTTACTGAAATACATTGCTAAAATTCTAGTCCTTGAATTGGCGGTATTCAAAAGTCTGTTCCTAGGTTCTTTAGGGTTCTTGCTCAGTTGTGACGTGGATTGATGGATCGACGTCACGTCTGAATGCCGTGTGGTGTTATTGGCACGCTAATGCCCTGCGAATGTAAAGATGAAAAAGTTGAAGTTTTATTATTTCCTAGACCAACCATTTATTGACCAAGCGAGCGAAGCGTTTCAGTTTCGAGTCCGTCTGTCTGTTCTCGCCTACAGGTCGCATTTTTTATTGAAAATTTCAGGTCACTAGTTGCCATTATAAAGATCGAGATAAAAACGCTGAAATAAACACGTTTCTTGTATGACGACAATTGCAAGGGTCGCGCTATTACGGTTCAAGAGATAGAGCCCTGTGCCTGATGCACTGACGAACAGACAGCGGAGTCTCAGTAAAAGGGTCTCGTTGGCACCTCATTTTTAGGGTTCCGTACCCAAAGGGGTACGGTACCCTAAGAATGAGTGAAATTCCGTATTTTTGCGCCTAATTATACTTCTACAGTATTAGAGTACGTTGCTATAACTGCCGAATTGTCCTAATAGATTCCTAAAACGTTTGCTCTGATTAATCTCGATTGTTGGGTGTTTGTAAAGTCGGCATTGATTACACCTCTATTAATCAGCTAGGTTAAGGGCCAGTTCGGAATTCGTGATTAATCTCTCGTATTATTAACGGGCTTTGTATTTGTGTTGATTGTTTTGGCGAGTAAACATCACTCTGTTTCAATCGCAATATTCATTATCTTGGATTCTAAATTAAATGGACTATTGCTGTTTTCTGTGTGGTTCCCGGTAGATTGCTGTGTGGTTCTCGGTAAAGTATAATAGGACCACTTTGGAGTGGTCCTATTCCTCTTCCCGTGGATGTCATAGAAGGCGACTTTGAAAACACAAGCTAAACAAAACTTATAGACATCAATGAGACCTCTCCAACCCGTCTGGCTAGCGTGGAGAGTGTAGGCCAAAATCTCTGACTGTTCTGGTCAAGTTTGGCTCTGGTAGTACAGAGAGGGTCGTGCTCCTGCAGTGGAGACAAAATAAGACATGATATTGATGATGATTGGTGGTCTCACCCACGGGCATGCAAATAGGTGTCTTTGAGGGTGCAGTTATAGAAGCTCGCACAGGGTGCAGAAAAGGCTATTTACGGCACAGTTACGTTGCCACAGTAGTTTACCACTGCCTTGCCTACATTCATGTAGGTACGAATATTATAGACCTACTCGTATCAACATCTGCACATTGAAAGTGAAAGTATATTGAATCGGAAAAGCGCGGGAAAATCCGCCGCCATATTGAAATGGATTGATATTTCCTTTTATGACGTTTTTTGCGTGATGTGGCCGTGGCAAAGACATCAACTGGAGTCTTTTGTGCTTGTTTTTTATGTTGTCTAGGTGGTTATATCCCGAGTTCTTTGACTGGAGATCTCACATAATAGAAATGTCTTATCGCATTGCTACACGGTATTTTTACTATTATTTATTATATGAACTATTTAAAAACGATTTGTTTAGAGTTTCCATTTTGTTACAGGCGTTCTTGGCTACAGTAATCAAATAACTTACCATCTTAAGAACCCGGAGTCCGCTTTTCGAGTCCGTTTTTCTTCAATATTTCTTACTGTTTTCGGCACCCTTGCTTGTAAGAGCGTTTTCACTATAATACGTATAATAATTTTTGATATATGACACGTTAAACTTTCATTAAACATAATAGTCTCTTAATCATTACTAGACGATCGCGGTAACAAGCGCAACTTTCCCAACCAAATGTCTTATTGCAACTTTGCATGTCAGCTGCTACTCTACGTTTCCGCTTCCGTTCAGATAACGTACTCGTAGAAATCCTTCTTGAATGTCAAAATAATTTATCGCACATCTGTTTGTTCCCTGGTCGCCAGTCTTCGAAAGGGAGATAAGTGCGTTTCTTTGTCAGGGAATTCTTTGTTTTGCGGCGGTCTCTTGAATAGGTTCTCAAACTTAGGCGTATAATAATAAAACTTATGTAAATGCTGAAGGAAGCAACGCGATTAAAGTCATGATTTTTAAGTAGACTACTTTGAGTCAATTCAATTCAAATTATCTTTATTATCATAGGATATTATAATATCTCTTAATAATAGTCACTTTGTTTTGTTTTGCACAAATGTTGACGTCAAATCGTTACTTACAGCTAAGTTTACGCCGCTTCCTAGGCGCAAGTGCAGAAGAAGCGGCAACAAACTGCACTGCACGTTTTCTCCAAAGACGTCAACTAACAAACTTAAAACTTAAAATTAGTTATATGGATGGACTGAGATTGCATTGTTTGTTATGTCATAATATTGAATTATAAGAATTACGAAATTTAAAAGAATGTCAATTTGTAAATTCAGTATGTACCAATGTACCTAAATTATGACATGTCTAAGTATACAAACCTTTAAGAGGGACCCGCGCCAAGCTCATGCCAGACTTTTTTGTCTTTAAGATAGTCATCGGTCCTATAGATACCTAGTAGTATTTTACATCTCCTACCGTGTCATTTAAGTTTTACTTATAATCTACAGCATGTTTTCAAAACATGTATCTCTTACTGAATATTTTTAGATTTCGTGGCCTTACAATTAATTTTTAACTGATACTTAATAAATTTTATTCCGAATTCAAGCAGTGTTTGTTAAGATAAAAAGAAATAAAATTGAAGTTAAAATGAAAATACAAACTAAACCCTAAAATAATCTTAGTTTAAGCTAACAATACGTTACCTTAATCTTGATCTTGGCTCCATGCCGCACGGACAAAATCTTTTAGATTTCTAAATTAATAATTTAGACTAAGATTAATTTTAGGGTAAAGTTTGTATTTTCATTTTAACTCCAATTTTATTTCTTTTTATATTAACAAACACTGCTTGAATTCGGAATATTTATTAAGTATCAGTTATAAATTAAAAATATTTAGTAAAAGCTTTCGAGTAATGTATAAACACAAATCGTATTTTTCAATTTGCTCTCGCCTTTTATATCGACAAATTATCCACAGCCTCCTCATCTCAAATCTCCAGGGCCTTAAGGGAGCATTTTAATGTCCACTTTGAGATACAACGATTGTAAAGGCATCGGAATCGCGTGGGTTGGTCAGCTTCTAATTTTATTACAGCAAAAGGCAAAGGGAATAACTAAATTCTTTAAATTAATGTCGAAGTTTGTTAAAATCGTCGAATGGTAGAAAAATTGCAGATATTAAAGCATTGAATGTCACTGTTTAATTCTCAAAAAAAGTATGATTCTTAAATATTTCGAATTTTTTTTTTAAAGATTAAACTATAATTTAACATAGGTACGGTCTTGTTTAATACATTTCTGTTCTGTTCCTTTGTGACATGGCACAGAACAGTCCCGCGGCAACTGTCCCAGATAAAATTACGTGTACAATACAATGCGAGTTGTTTATCTCAATGAAAGTTGTCAGCTGGCTGCAGCCCCTATGGCTATGCTATCAGCTCCGTGACACTAAACAAAGCGTTTTCCGGAATTGCTATTATTCTGGTTCACATTTTATCTATTTAAAATAAGGACAGTGAAAATACTCGTAGAAAGCAAAAGTACTTTTCAAAATATACTCGTTGTGTATCTGTGCTATTTGTTTAGGGTAAAAATGGTAACATTTAAGAATTTAAGAAGTCCTGAAATAAGCCTGATATTTCGAAAAAAGTCCGGACTTTTTAGTCACATTTCGACTCGATAAGAAGAAGTCACAAAATGCAAATATGGTATATGGCTATGGTAGTCTGGCCAACGAAAGCTGTCCCTGAAAACCCGCGGCAAAAAAAAATCTTAGATTTAAAAAAATTTCACTCTATAAACAAAAATAAAAAATAAAAAAAACCCAGGAAAATTAAAAAGCCGGACAAGAGTCTGAAAGTCCGTACGTCCGTACGTCCATATGTCCGGACTAATGTTAACGCATGGTAACCCTATATCCGTTGTACTCGTTACAGCATTATTTTCATCTGCATCATCTGTAGGTATAGGTTTGCAAAGATTTTTTCTTTTATGCTTGCATGATTTCAGCTAGTACAGAACTACTAATTAGCGCCCCGGTAGTCAAATCAGAATCCGGTAGTTTCCAACAAGTCAAATCAGATAGTCTTAACGTCAAAACAAACATTTCCTATGGGAATATTCATAGTTTCTCATAACATATAGTTTCTTGGAGTCAAATAGCGTTCTTGATAAACAAAATAATTTATTTTGAACCCAGTCCACATCTCGTTTTTTTTAATAAGTATGCGAGCCGTTCAGAGTCAAAGTATTTTAGTTTGTTCGACGACGAGTTGATTATCTTTAATCGAAACTTTATTATTAGTATCTCGTATTTGGACAACTCCTTGACGGATTTGTTATGAATTTTCCAACATAAAAATTCATCTTTATGTGCCTAAGTAAAAAAGCTTACTGACCCTCTCTAATAAGCCATAAAAAAGTGTTTTGTATTCATGTCAAAATACGCCTGACAACATTACGTAGATAAATTGAACTTGTCACAGGCGGGACCCAACATATAAAGTGTAATTTTCATACTCCTTACTTCGAAGAGCTTGTTGGCTTTTCTTATCTGTATCTTCTTATAGACGCGTCTGTTTATGGCCCAGATTGTCTTTGGTCGCGGGGAACGAATTCAATTCTTTATGCCCGGGAACATGCCGTAAAGTTGTACATTTGAGATAGTAGGGATAAAGCTTGGTGATGGCAAAGTTTGGAAGTTAGGCTAGAATTGAAATTCAAATTTTTAATCTATAATTACGCCCTTGCGGGCACTTTTTCTTCCATGCTGGTCTGGGAGTATATAGTAAAGTCAGTAGATTAGCCATTTATTAGAAAGGGAGCTTCTATGCTGTTCTTGGAGAAAAGAAAAAAACATAGAATGTACCAGCTGCTTCTCTTCCCGCGCAGATCGTAAAAGCCGATCGACGGAATGGGCAAGAATCTGAATCATATCATTAGGCGATGCAGTTAGCAACCCATCACTATTATGATTTTTTTTTTCACCCGCATGCCCACCATTACGCTAAAAGTGGCCTGGGCCTTGCCGCCCTAGGCTCTGTCTGCCCCGTTAGGGATAAAGTCGTGATAGTGTAGTGTATCTTGCTCTTAACGACTCATGCCGAACCATCACAGGCACTCTAAAGCCAACACTTCGGTCCCACCTGTATACCTTATCCGGCATTGCTCCGCCAAGTGTCAGACGTGATGTGGCAAGTGCAGTGGAAAAATCTAAGCAGGTAAACGACAAAAGGCACCTACTCTACGGACAGACCCCGCCACTAGCACGACTCAAGAGTCGTAACAGCTTTCTCAGGCAGCCAAGCATACCAGCAATAGAGGCTTCTAATGCAAAAGTTGTGAGGTGGATAAATAAGTATCCACCTTACGAGTCAAATATCCCTCCTGCTGAAAAACTCCCACCGGGTAGAGACCTCCCCTGGTCAGTCTGGAAGTCTCTCAATAGACTCCGGGCTGGTGTTGGGAGGTGTCGGGAAAACCGAGTTAGGTGGCGTCACGCTGATAAAAACCTTTGCGACTGCGGTGCCATTCAGTCGATGGACCACCTTTTGTCATGTCCGAGCTGCCCTACGTCATGTACCATAGAGCACCTTAATAAAGCTAACGACAGAGGGATCGCCGTGGCCACATACTGGTCACAGGTGATTTGAAATTGAAGCTACAGTGTAACCATTTCGACTCGATAAGAAGAAGTGTATCTTGTAGGCTAAAATTCAGGAGTTGTATACAATTCCTATGAAATGTATAAATAGCGATCGGAAATGTATTAATTGTATGACAAATGAACACGTTGCAACGGTATCTTATTAATTATCTAGGAATTCTATACAATTTAGGAATTTAACACATTTCCGGTAACATAAAAATTACGATGGCAATCGGAAATGTATAATTTGTATGACAAATGAACTTGTTGCAACGGTAACCTATTATTTATCTAGGAATTCTATACAATTACTGAATTTCACACATTTCCGATAATATAAACATTACGTTTAATGTTTATTTATATTTAAATTATTAATAAGCCCGAACTTAAAAATTTATTCAAGAAATAATTATTAATAATTTCAAAGAAAAGTTAAATACAACGTGTGATAAAAAGGGGGTATCAACCCGAAAGGGAGTTAACATACTAACCGATGTGAAAAACTTTTACTATTGGACCATCGCTGAAATAGCAAAAAAAATACCTACCGTGCCAAAATGTATGGAGCTGCAGTTTTTTTTTTGCGATTTCAGCGATGCGATACCCCCTTTTTGTTACACCTTGTATAATAGCGTTTCGAAACGACCATTGCTGAGAAGAAACGCCGAAAGAAACTCTTACATTACACAGTAGGTATTGATCGCCTACGCGCCAGAATCAGGATATTAGGATACCTGACATTCAGTCTTTTGCTTCTTCAGATCCGTTGTGGGCGAAAGATTGGCTACATTGATGAGGAAATGATGAAGATCATTTCCTCCACTAAGCACCAAGATCAAATGCATCGGACCATTATAACAAATAAACATATTTTTTCTCTTTCCAGCCACAGCTGGAAACATTTTAAGAGTTCCGTACCCAAAAGGGGCCAACGGGACCCTATTACTGAGACTTCGCTGTCTGTCCGTCTGTCACAGGTCTCTATCTCTTGAACCGTAACATGTATCAATGCAGCTACTATAACAACAAATACTAAAAATAAGATAAAGTTAAAAATCAAAGGGGTCGTCATAAAAGAAACGTGTTTTTGCTGTGTTTTAAAGCATTGTACGGTACAAAACACTTCATGCACGAGTCCGACTCGCACTTGACCTATTTTACTACGTTAATATTACTCGTATTTCCATAAAAACAGAAAAATCAACGTTTTTATCAGATGTCTCTAAAATACCTTTTTCAACCAGTTAATATTGGTTGATAAACGTTCACGGTAATTGAAAAACTTGTTTGACGCAGGTCGACGAGACCTCTTAAGGCCATACATGAATTTTTCGGGGTCCAGTGCTACCCCCATTTGATATAAATCATTTCAAAGGAAAAGGCGATATCATTTAAAATCTTGTCTTTGTGCCCTTCAAACTATTTTATGAACTACTGTTTACAGTTTAACCCGTCAAACACGAAAAAAACCAGACACAATAATTAAACAATGGACGCGCGGTCGAAACCGACCGCATTTTTGCGGAAAACGGCCACTTTTGGCAAAAATGCGTAGAAAAGCTTAACGTTCTTACTTTAAAACTGTACACAGTAGTTCATGAAATAGTTTGAAGGGTTATCTAGGGCTTCACAAAGATAAGATTTTGATATCTAAAGAGATATCATTAAAAATATTATCTTTGTGAAGCCAAAGCAATGCAAAGGGATTGCTTTGAAATCATTTATTTCAAATGGGGCAGCACTGGACCCCGGAAAATTCATGTATGGCCTTAATGTTTATTTTTGGTAAGCACATAAAATACCTTTTCCTGTGTTTTCGGAAAAGGTAACTTCCGCTTTCGACAAGGTCAGGTCAAAAGGCGCAGATGAAGCCAACGAGCGGTCGAATTCAATTATGATTTTGTATATTTCTTCGGGCACGTTTACCGTCTAAACTCGACAAGGCTGCTTGTAAACTTTGTTAATTAAAATTATTTTTAATTATTCAAAGATATTCATCATAGGCTCCGACCTGCCTCTTAATGAATAATTACGTTTTTTTTGAGTTTGTATAACGGAGTAGATCAGTGGTTTCCAACATTAAGGGGCTATTTAGGTTATTTTTCTCTTCCATGTCTTAGATCCGCTTTCCGACTTTATCTTTCTTAGTTCTAAATCGATAGTTTAAGAAACTTTGTAGTTTATAGATGCACGATCAGTGCCGGTTTTAGCTCTACCAGCGCCCCGGGCGAGATTTGCCCGCTCCCCCACCCTCCTCCCCACAAACTGAAATTTTGACTGACTTAGGCTTCAATCTTATAGGATTTATTTCTGCCGACTGCAAGTACGATATAGGATTCTTAAAAAGGGAGGAGGGGGTGCATACAAATAAAAGTCTAGGAGTTGCCGCCAATAACCAGTCGCTATTTATATATTTATTATTACCTGTGACCCCCCTTGCCCAAAAACGCCCCCTGTCGCCCCTTTGTATCTGGCGCCCTGGGCGGTCGCCCAACCCTAACGCCGCTACTGTGCACGATGTTTCGGGGCAATAATGTTAATTAAACTCTGACAGGAGCTAAATAAGTGAAAAGTGCTCTGAGTAGGGGGTAGAACTCGAACTCGGATAGATCACGATGATTCCGTTACAATCTTAGAGTTTGATGGAATTTATTCTTAAAAGTTATTAGACCCAAGAAATTATTCTTATTGTGATTTATTGTTCTTTGTTTTCCACAATACGTAAATAAAAGATAATAATACTTACGATCCAACCGCATACAAAATAAAAATGCTTAATGAAATGTACAGATCCATAGTATAAACACAGTTAAACACAATTCTAGGTCTATGCTTAGACCCGAATAAAGTAAGTTGAATGCGAATTCGGAACGCAATAAACATACAGAAACATACATCTCGTAAATATTACTAATAGACTATTGCAATTATTGTAGGTAGGGATTTTTTATTTTATTTTAATTTTTAAATAAAGAAGTTTTCACTTCAAAAAACTTTATAAATCCCGTAGGTTTCTGATATTACACTGCTTTTTCTACCGCTCAACTCCCACCGCAAGCCGCGTTAGGAAACTTCGTTCCAAAAAACAAACAAGCCATTTTGAAGTTTGCAAAGTGAAATAAAGAAGTGCCGAATATTTCCATCAAAATGCACTTAAGTTCCCTATAGCCCGGGGCCGGCGGCTGGTGTTTAAACGACTCTGTTTAATGCTCTACCACTCTGCTGTCTATTTGTGAAGACCTCGGGTTGTTTGGTTTTGCTTGACTTCAGAATTCGCGATCCCAACGTTCTGAAAGAAAAAGAAAAGTAAAACCATTTCGCAGTAGGCCAATTGAAATAAACAAGTTCCGAATGTTCCCATCAAAATGCACTTAACTCACTATATCCCGGAGCCATCGGCTGGTGTTTAAACGTCACCGTTTAATTCTCCCAACTTCCCAAGAAGTTAAGTTCCTCGGGACGTTTTAGGTGAAAAAGGAAAAATCACTAGAATTTTCATGTTAGTATGAGTTGACGAGTGAAGTTTACAAACCATTTTGTTGAGATTTTTATTATATTATACGTTTACTCAATATTTTTGGTTTGTCGTGTGTGTAAGTGGCCAAAACTGGTGTCAGACTTTTCATCGGGACCAACGGCTTAACGTGCCTTCTGAAGCAGGGAGGAGCTCTAGAAAATTCTTTGCCACTTGTGGTCACCCATCCAAGTGCGTACCACATCTGGGGTGGCCCAACTTGCGAAAGCTAGCATCGCGCACTCCCAACGGGCCACCCAGTTCCTCAGTATTACAAAAGATTTCCAATATACCTATATAAACGAAAATATATTGTGGCATTTTGATGACAAAACTGAAATTATGAATACTACTAATTACTGCCTGAGATGTGTATACTTACAATATTACTATAATATTTAAATATACGAACCCAATAAGAAGGGCCACTTAGCCCATACAGTTTAAACGCCCGCGTGCTGTACCGATTATGCCGCCCCATGTACGTACAACTCTACGCTACGTGAAGCGGATGACCTTTTTTATACTCAAAATATGAAGTGGTAGGGGTAATAGTGTAAATACGTCACAGGCCCCGGGGATGTAAAAAAATGTGTTCTGTACCACAGAGAAAAATATACTAGTTAAAGTGAAATGCTTACCTATCACGTAAGAGAAAATATATAAAGCTTGATGTACCTACATTGTGTGTAAGTGTAAAAGTATTCGTCGTCGGGAATATTAACCCGAATTCCGGCGCCTTGTTAACAAAGGTTTTACATCTCGCCCGTTTTGTTTACAATACTTCACGCACACAATAATAACGTTACAGAAGTGCATCTGGTTGCATTTTTCTGCATTTTTTCTAGCTATCTTGAGATAGTTACAAAACCCTAAGTAATACTACGAATATACAAATCCCGCGTTTTTTTTTCTTCTTATTCTACTATATGCGTCTTTTTGACTATTTTGATGCAATTATATTAGTCGTAATCAATTATTTCAACTAAGGATAAACCCATCAGAACATTTTGCTTACAGTTTCTTCATACAACCAAACCGTACCGCGACCTGTTTAAAATCAATCAAACTACGAAGAGTGACGAAGTGTGCGTCGCTTAAACAGCGCAACCACAACACATGGCCGCCATTACGGACTTCGGTTGTAAAATTATCGCTTAAAAATTATTTTAAGTATATTTATTAAAACAAACAGTTTTGTTACTTAAGGATAATAAGATATTCAATGTATTTTTTTACCCTTTGCATCGTAGTTTTTGCAGCCTTTAATACGCAACTGCCTGCATTTTTATGGCAATACAAGTATGTAAACAAAAACGAATGAACTCTTCCGCGGACCGGGGACAGTCGCGTTGGACCAAAAACTGACTTTTATGGGCCAATAAGTTAGTGCCATTTCGTCGCGCGGTAAGCCCAGTCCTTACGCTAGTAATACATATAAGTAAATGGTCGTATAATGTTAAATTAAATGTTAATTTAATGTTAAATTAAATGGTTAAATGTATACTGCAAAATATGTTATAATTATGTTATTGACCGAGAGTGTGAAGCGTCTGTTTCGAGATTGGCCAAAATCGCTGTCTGTTCTTGCCTACAGGTCTCATTTTTTAACCGATTTTGACGAAAATTGGCACACAAGTTCCTTGATTTATTGAAATTTGTAGTCGATTTTTTAATAAAGGAAAAAGGGGGGAACTTTGCTGTAGCATTTTGTATTTACTGATTTCAATCAAATTTTAGAGGCACATTAAGGACTTAATTTTACACAAAATGTTGCAAAAGAGGGAGTGGAGGGGAGAAAAAGGGGAAGTTTGCTGTAGCGTTATATATGGACGGATTTCACTGAAATGGCTAAACCAGGGGAAGGGGGGAAGTGTCGGTTATTGTATGGTTATAAGAGCTCGCGAGGTCTACGTCCTCACTAGTTGTAAATATTTGTCGTCAGCAGTGGTCGTTGCTAAACGCTAGTATCAGTAGCTTTTGCACTAAAAATAATGACCTTCAATAAATGATATATTTATCCTATATTGAATAAATTTTTTTGACTTTGTAAAAAACCCATCACGGCTATATTTATGTAAAATACTTCTATTTTCATAATGTACCTATAAACCGCAGATGCCCCGCAAAACGCGACAGCCAGGTCGTAAAACATTCTTTGAGATCCGATTCAATATGTGTTATCTAGAGGTACATAGCTATCTAACTTCAAAGAATCTTTTTGCGTTGCTAAAGAGCACACTGATGAAATGCTAAAGTCCCAATCTCCCTCTGGGAAAACGCTGAGATGAGAGCATCTCAGCGTTTTCCCAGTTGCATCCTCAGCTGTAATGCTGCGAAGCCCGGGGTCCGCTTTCTGGCTTTTTTTTCTCCACTTCAGCACGGGTTGAGCATCCTTGGTTGTAAGATCAAAGCCCCTATCTGTTGTCTCGTTATTTTGCACTGAACGTATCCCCGGGCCTGTACATAATTAACCGAAATTGGCACAAACAATGTTCTTCACCCGGCTCCGTTTACGGCTGCTCAGGATTTGGGGAACCATGAGAAATTGTTTCTTCCAGGATCCCAAGTTATGGGAGGATTTATTAGAAATACTGATTCATCGTAAATGGCGACTAAGGAAACACAAGCTAAACAAAGCTACTGAGAGACTTCTCCAACCCGTTTAGCCAGCGCGCAGCGTGGAAAGTGAAGGCCAAATCCTCTGACTGCTCTGCCTTATATCTCTGTAGTACAGAGAGTCGTTCTCTTGCAGTGTAGACTGAAAAAGACCTGGGCCCCGATCGCGCTAATTTTGAACGGTTTTGCCATTCGAACGTAACGTATTTGGTTCTGGTTTGGATTTGGTTAATCCGATGTAAAAAATGGTATCGCGCTATTTTTCTTGAACGGTTAAATCGTTGACGTTACCACATCGTTACCAAAAGAAGTCCAAAGTTGAAACGTTTAGACCATACAACTAGTATGCATTAAATACTAGGTATTTATTTCGTTATCGATGATTGGCTGTATGGCCTAGTCCCGTTGCCAACACAAAATGGATGAATTAGCCAATAAAAAAAGTAAACTTTTTAAATCGATGACACTTTAGGTATGTCAAAACTCAAAATTCAAAAGTTTTAAATCTTTTGAATCTTTGTTTGAATGAGATTGTGAATTTGTGAGTGAAAAATTGTATTTTTTACCAATAGGTAAGTATTGTTTTTCTAAAATAATTAATCAGTAGGTATGCATGTGGCCTCCACTACTGCCACTCCTTTTCACCCAAATTTTGTATGTATATTTTCTGTTTCTCGCATTAACTCGTGTGCTCCTTCTAAAAATGTATATAGTTGTATTGTGCTAGTTTCATTGTAAATAAACTGTAAATACTTTCAGTGTAAATAAAATAGCCATAGTACATAAATATGAGGTTTTTAACGCTGTCAAAAAATAGCGTGATACCATAAATTAAAGAAAGTTCGATCGTTCGCTATTTAAATGTATTTTCCGAAACAAAGCTAATCCGTTACCGTTAAAATGATTAGCGCGATAACGTTTTTGGTTGTCGTTTAGTTTTGGTATTACCGTTCAAAATTAGCGCGATCGGGGCCCTGATGACGATACCTTACATTGGTGCACCTACTACATCAGAGGACCGAATTTTGTAATTACTTGTACAGTTCATTCATTTTTTACCCGACTGCGGCAAAGCCACTCCTTTTGGCTTTGCCGCGCAGTCGGGTAAAAATGGACTTGGTTATGTGTTTCGCCGATATGTACCTCTACATTCTACGTATGAATGCATGTGTGTATGAATGTTCATTTATTACCTCGTATCTTCAAAGATATCCATGATACCTTGACAAATGAGGTATCGTAGGAAGCGTCTTGGCTGTCCCCTGGTTATAGGGTATATGAAGTCATAGTGAATCCACTGTGGCGCCCTCTATAGGGAATAAAGTACTGACTCAAAAAAAATCATAAATCGAATCATGTCAAATGGTTTATCAAATGAAGGCTTAAATCTCAAATACATATATATACAATATTAGCTGTTGCTTCCTGTTGTTCTTGGATTAGCTGGATAAAATGTGTACTTTATTTCAATATGATTTTCTCCGTAGTCGAGTTTTAGTTATAAAAACTTCGGAGTATCTTGTCCGAATGACCATTCTGAAACGCTAATATACTCGTAGCTTTTGCGTGTACATCGTGTTACGATCGCACGCAAATCCGAAAGGGTTTGTTCAGTTACATCGGCTGAGGTACCATCTGAAAAGATGGTACCTCAGCCCATGTAACTGAACAACTTTTGTTCAACAACTTTCACGAAACTTAAAAAAAAAAATGAATTTTCATACAAACTGATCAGCTGATCGAGTCAATTTGTATGAAAATCTGAATCCTTTTTTTGGATTTCGTAAAAGTTGTTCAGTTTCATGGGCTGAGGTACCTATATATCTGAGAGGTTTTGCGTTCTTTCATTAACACGATGTACGAGTATAAACACCCTTTGATAAGAGATAAAGTCATAACTTTGAGTTTGTTCCAAATAATTAATTTGAGTTCTTAGTGAAGATATATTGTCTAAATCTTATACGAAGTTTAACCCTTCGCCGCCGTACACCGCGGCTGGCGTCCCCGAGACGCGTAGCTTTCAATTTGGCCCGTCTTATGAGTTTTTATCACTAACGAGCATTCCGACGCCTGCGTGACGATATGACAGTATATTACGGGTGATTTATATGTGTATTAAGTACAGATATGGTAGAGTAGGGGTGAATGCAGAATATAAAGTATTTTTATATACATGTTTAGATGTATGTTTTTAGTACAGAGCTACAGATATGCCTTCAAGAAAATGCATGATACTTCATTGGTTACCAATTCGTCAACGTCGCAACTTGCACATCCTTGCAACAATTCTTTTTGAACCCGCTACTCCTGCCCCAAGCCTAATTTTCAGCTTCAGCGTTACCCACCTCAGAGATCTTCGTTCTTCTAACAATCTCAGCCTTTCTATGCCAGTTCACCGGAGTGGGTTCTTTACACATTCTTTTCTTTTCCAAGCTATAAAGCTCTGGAACGTTTTACCAGTTGATGTTTGGTAAATAAACGGTTCTTGTACTAATAGGTATATTTATGAATATTTTTGTTTTGAGTCCTTGTATTTAAAACAATATTATCGATTTAAATTACTACTGCAACCACGTTGCACTATGACTTCTACTTTCCTTTATCTTACTCTAGTTTTGTCTCATTTTCACATTTCTCATCTCATCCCACGCACTCCATTTTCGTTTTTGTCTTCCTCTATTTCTGCATACAGATGTATCAATTATAAAATTGTATTTCAATGAAAGATAATTGTTCTAAAAGTACAGTATAATTTTGCTTATAGCAGTATTAGTGTAGTGTAGACACACAAAAAGAAAGCGTAATTACGCCACTTAAATCGAAACGAGCATAATTTTCACACACATGATGTGAAAATCAAATCGGCGATTCCCTATTTATTCTTAGCTCTGAAACAATGCTTTTAACGTACATTACGCTAGCACGTTATTACGTCGATCTGCGTAATGTGCGTGCGCGGGTGTCCCGCTTTATTTTAATGTTGCCATGTTAAAAATAATGGCTCCCGCATTATGGGGAGACAGCAAACAGCTGTGCCTGCTGCGAGCAACAGCCTTGATCTTGTCTTTAAATATGCCGAATGGCCTTTAAACGTTGCATGTTGTTAGTAATATAGCCATATACAATTTTTTTACTATTTTTATAAAAGGTTTGAGTTTACGATACTGATAACGTTCCTTCAGAAACACTGCAAAAAAGATCAAGACAGTCATGAAGTTTGCACCTACTTGATATAAAGAATATAAAGTCCCCGTGTGGTTCCGGGTTAGAATAGGACCACTCCATCTGTGGATGTCATAAGAGGCGACTAAAGGATTAAGCACAAACATCTCGTGATACTATTGCATTCATAACGTCGGGTGGCGGCTGGTTGTAAAACTTTTAGCACAAATACATTCCCAAACAGGGTTGACGTCAGGCAGGCGGGCCGGTCGTAAAACCAGAGCCACATCTTCAAACTGTTCCGGCTATTTCTTATCCAACGCAAGGTCTTCGTCATCCTTGGGTGCATCGAAATATAATTCTCTAGAAACCTAACGCTCCTACATTCAGCGCCTCGATTCTGATTCCATTTACGCAAACAAACGAACAGTAACTACAACGAAACACTCGAACACACACATAGACAAAGATGCATGCGATTGGTAGCGACAAGGTCACGCGTCGTCGTCGGTCGGGTGGGGCATTCAACGCAATGAGCGGTGAGATACAACGGATGTTACCAACTACGTGCTACGCGAAGCGTACTATCCAGTACGCTACGCTAAAATAAATAACCTTATTTACGTGTTACTTTTTTTTTATAACTAATTTTTATGTCTATATGGCTTCTACACCACTTCACGGCATATGACGGCATTTTTAATGAATCGATTATCGCAAACACACAGCAATATTCTCAAAAGAAACTTCTTACGACGCCACCGCACGACTCGAGTGTCACGACGAACTGTCGTGCCGCGCTGTTCATATATTAAGCCCCGCCCGCCGCGGTACATATCGCGTGTAATGATTTTTCGGGATTAGTTACGATTCTAGAGAATTATTGTTCGTAGATTTTTTTAGTTCATTACTTTATGGCTTACAGGAGGCGGCACCGTGAATGACTGGTGTGGGATGAAATTCCCTTTGGCATCATGTTCAACAATTACTCGAAACACAAACTCTTCTACAAACAGTAGAACAAACAAACTGATAGACTCAAGGGCTTTTTAATACCACTGTTTATCTTAGGATCGTCAATTGTAACAGCTCGTCTTTGAATTGAGAACAAAATATAACTTTACATATCTCTCACCCCAAATAAATATTATTTATTCATATCAAAACATAATATCGCAAAACGTTAACCCGTTTACATCAAAGTAGCTTATCACAAACGTTGAATATTAAGGGTTTACCCTTCGCCAAGTCTCTGCGTTGTGGGACGAAGTTGTACAAATCCGCCAATCGGAGACTTCGGGTTGCAGAGCCAAGGACGGGACGATTAAGGGACGACAAAAGAGTCCCGAAGGGAAAAACGTGTCAAGTGTAAGGTCGGGTAAAAAAATATACAAAAATGTTTATTTTTAAAGGGTTTTTAGGCATTCAAGATGCAGTACTAAAGTAATCAAATTACTTATTTTATTATTTAATAACAATGTTTAGTTTCAAACTTAAATAGCAGCGTTACCTCGGTCTTCGGTCTGGGGTGACACAAGCTGAGGTTGCCTAGTAAGTACTGATTTCTAACTGTAACGGCAAAAAATGTCTTTTTTATAAATATTTTTTTAGTTAAGTTAATATTATTTAAATTGTAAAGAAATGTGTGGAGACCAATACAGTCTTATTATAAAAACAGTACTAACTTTGTTACAAGGTTTAAACCATTACCCGCCCAAATCAAGTTAACATCTAGTAATATCACATATAGAGTAAAATAAATAATAAAAATAAAAAATATCACACTATCTCACCTGTCAATGGATGTCAACTTGATTTGGGCGGATAATGGTTTAAACCTAGTAACAAAGTTAGTCCTGTTTTTATAATAAGACGGATAAAGATCAAAGTTTCACTTTTTTCCCTTTGGAACAGTAGTAACACGCTCTCTGAATAAAAGGAGATTTTTTTTTCAAATTGTTCTGGGTCGTCTTCATTATATATAAGTATATATATTTTCAAATTGTTCTGGGTCTTCTTCATTATTTATATATGGGTGATATATATAATGAAGAAATCACGTCTTTATCCCTAATGGGGCAAACAGAGCATTTTGGGTCTTGCTTGCGGCTCTAAGCAGACAGAGCCCAGGGCCGGAAGACTCAAAAGCCATTTTTAGCGTAATGGTGGGCGAAATGGTGGAAAAAGGAATTTAATAATGTGTCTTAGATATTTTGCTGTATGTATCTGTTGTTCTGCGCAGGAGAAAATGCAGCTACAACATCCTTCGATCATATATACAACATCGATCGTTTTTTCTTTTCTCCGAGATAAGAATGGAGCGAATGGAGTTACATAATTATTCTTGTTGAATTAAAAAAGGAAATATCAAATGTATATTTTATAAATAAATGGTATATTTACTCATTCCGACAAAAATATTACAAAACGATACGAGTAAACAAGTATACATATAAAAGTCAAATTTATTCGCACGAACGCCGATACACCTCTATTCTCAAAATAAGTCCCTCGTTATTCTATTCATGTACAAGTAAATTAGTTAATGATATTCAGATCACAGATTCTCGGAAATGATTAGACGTTTTTCTTGGAATCTCTATTTGTAGGTAAGTATTTTCGTTACAGACTGTCTGGACTGAAATATCGAAGATATTCTTATCTTGAATTCTAAGTAGCTTTTAATAAAACGTAGAATATGAAAGGAAATATCGAAGATATTCTGAATTGTAGGTTAGTAAAACTTACTTCGATTTGAATATTTTAAAACCTTTTTAACGATAAACCTTTATTCTAGCATTATCTTAGTTCTGGGTTCGTTCCCCAGCCAGGGCAAGTTGAGTAAACGGGCAAGTGCGAGTCGGACTCGTACATTAAGGGTTCCGTACCTCCGTACAATGTTTTAAAACGCAAAAAAACACGTTTTTTGTATGACGACTCCTTTAATTTTTAACTTTTTAGGGTTCCGTACAAAAAATGAAAAAACGGAACCCTTATAGGATCCGTCCGTCTGTCACAGCCAATTTCCTCCGAATCTACTGGACTGAATCAGGTGAACTTTGGTAGAATGTTGTAATCCTATGACCCAAACGCATATGTGCAAAGTAAATAAATATTTTTTTAAAATAAGGGTCATTTCCGGGGGACAAATTAAGAAATAAAAAAAAAAGTTTTGCAAACCTTACTGTGTCATATATCAAATAAAAGGGCTCGTTATGAGGATCTCAAATATATTTTTGTTATTATTGTAAAATAAATAGTTTTGATTTTATACATGAAAGAAGACGAAAATTGACCATTCCCCCCCCCCCTGATCTCCGAAACTACTGAGCCTAAAACTTTGAAAAAAATACAAAATATAGTTAATTGCTTTTAGATTACAGGAAAACCTATAAGAATTCAATCAATTGTACGGAACCCTCGCCACGGGTTTAACTCGCACTTGGCCGGGTTATTTTATTTTTAGTTTTTGATGTTGTAGCGGCCATAGTAATACATAATCTGTGAAAATTTTAAGTATCTAGTTAATGCCATTATAAAGATCTAGTTAAAAACGCTAAAAAAACACGTTTCCTGTATGTTTCTTGTTTTTTTTTATTTTCAGTATTTGTTATAGCGGCCACAGTAATACACAATCGGTGAAAATTTCAAGTGTCTAGCTATTACGGTTCAAGAGATAGAGCCCTGTGACAGACGGGCAGAGGGACAGACGGACAGACAACGGAGTCTCAATAATAGGGTCCCGTTTGCACCCTTTGTGTACGGAACCCTAAAAATGACCATTTTCAAATTGTCCTGGGTTTATCTATACATTTATATATATTTATTATAAAATATGGTATCGTTGAGTTAGTATCCCATAACACAAGTTTAAACATACTTTGGGGCTAGCTTAATCAGTGTGATTTGTTCCTCTTTTTATTTATCATGGGATAAAGCCGCCTTTGCAAAATTACTATTTCAAAGTTTAAAATTTTAAACATATAATTAAAAGAAAATAAAACAACAATAAATTAAATCTAAAACTAATATTACAAACAACAAACATTAATTTATATAAAAAAATGAACCCAAATCGCCACCGTCAGCAGGCAAGGTCCCCAAGAGGCTAATCTAAGCCTTTGGCCGAAATGCGCACCAGCTCTGGGTCCCCAGAAACGTCGATCAAACTTGCGGAGATCTCTCTAAACAATTGACAAGATTCCGCACCCCAGGGTCCTAATGTCTCCACGGCGAAGGGCGCAAATATGTATGGTTCGCCCAGACCTGCGTACTTGCGCTTTTTAACTATTTCAGTTCCCGCTGCGGCCGCGCCTGCTCTACGGGCAGTCGCTTGCAGGTGTGATGGGGCCACGGTGTTTACACAGGTGGCATCCCAAACCAAAGACCGCCCGTTTTTCCATGGAATGACCGTCATCCCCCCGGCCTCTTGCCATCATCTGGTTGTTGTTGTTTATCGTGTGTGTAAGTGGCCAACACTGATGAGATACCAGCAGACTCTACACCCGCTGGCACCCCGGTGCTAGCAAGGGCCCGACGGATGACGTCATTCAGAGCAGCGTGACGAGGAATGCGGCCGGCACTGCGGCGGCAGGCCAGGCCGTGGTGACCTAAGTGTTCGACGACTCCCCCGCAACGGCAGCAATGGGGCTCATTTATTCTGGCCCCTAATTGAAGGCTCACCGCCAAGCTAAAGGTGCTTTCGATTTAAATACAGTTTTTAATACGTATTGTACGTACATATGTAGATTTCACGCGCACCGCCAATCTCTCAGGGGTTTTTGTCTTTTCTACGATTTACATTCACCTCACCACAGAAGAACCATAATTTTTTTTGTACAATCACAAATTAATAAAATAATAAGAACAAATAAAAATCTGTTTTATCTTTCTCGCCAACTGGTGTACACATTGTTAGGAGGTCCTGTTAATAAAATAATAACAAGTCAGTGATAGCTACATGAAACAGATAGAGAAGGTAACGCGTGTCGTACAGCGAATCTAAAGCTGGCGAATGAGAGAGACAAATGGAAGAGAATTAATACTCCACCGAGAAGAGCATAGCTCTTAAATATAACAGATAACAACGGGGACGATTTTCGGGAAGCGCACCCCTGGCTCCGAAGCAGCATCCATAAGAATGCAACCGGGACCACACTAAGACAGAGGTACCTTCCAACGTATAACAAGATATGCAATATGCATTAGTCACTACTGTGCTTACGTAAAATGCAACAAGCGATTTAGTCGATATGAATCACGATTAGAGCTATCATATTGTTTGCAGATTAGAGATATACTCAGTTGCATACGAGTATTGTGAACCGACACATGTGCAGTGCGTGCTCATTATCTTCGTGAACTTTCAGATAGAATATAGATATTATGATATAATATGTAGTTTACGTATAGTTTATTATATTATATATTATAACCATGTATATTTTTAATGTAAGTTTATTCATATATATATTCAATTCAATTCAATTCAAAATATCTTTATTATCATAGGATATTTATAATATCTCTTAATAATAGTCACTTTGTCTTGTTTTGCACAAATGTTGACGTCAAATCGTTACTTAAAGCTAAGTTTACGCCGCTTCCTAGGCGCAAGTGCAGAAGAAGCGGCAACAAACTGCACTGCACGTTTTCTCCAAAGACGTCAACTAACAAACTAAAAACTTAAAATTAGTTATATAGATGGACAGAGATTACATTGTTTATTATGTCATAATTAAATTGAATTATAAGAATTACGAAATTTAAAATAATGACAATTTGTAAATTTAGTATGTACCAATGTACCTAAATTATGACATGTCTAAGTATACAAACCTTTAAGAGGGACCCGCGCCAAGCTCAAGCCAGACCTTTTTGTCTTTAAGATAGTCATCGGTCCTATAATAAGCCTTCTCACAAAGTACTTTCTTTACATAAGCTTTGAATTTTCTGTCTGGCATATCAAGGACCGATTCTGACAATTTATTATAAAAAAGTATACACTTCCCCATAAAAGACTTACTGACTGTATTCAGCCTGTAATACGGGCTAACTAAGTCATTCTTATTACGTAAATTTCTATCTGTAAAATCACTTACTTTATTGAACAAGGAAATATTTTTCCTTACATACATTATATTTTCAAATATGAATTGTGATGCAAAAGTAAGTATACCTATTTCCTTGAATAATTCCCTCAGTGAGTCTCTCGATCCTAAACCGTAAATAGCACGAATTGCTCTTTTTTGTAAAAGAAAAATAGTCTGAATGTCGGCTGCACTCCCCCATAGAAGTATCCCGTAAGACATTAAACTGTGAAAGTAACTAAAGTACACTTGTCTAGCAGTTGCTACATCTGTCAATTGTCTTATTCTCCTAACAGCGTATGCCGCAGAGCTAAGCCTATTAGAAAGTTTAGTTATATGAGCGCCCCATTGAAGTTTAGAATCAATTGTGATTCCTAAAAAGGTAGTACTTTCAACCAGATCGAGTTTCTGATCATTAATTAGTATGTCAACGCAGGCTTGATTCACATTAGGAAGAGAGAATCGAATGCATTGGGTCTTGTTCGCATTTAACATGAGGTTATTGGCCGAAAACCAATCAGAAATTAAAGATAAGGTGCTGTTCACCGCGCTAGCATCACTGTTATGTCGATCTATTTTAAATATTAGCGAGGTGTCATCAGCAAACAGCACCATGTCAGCCTCTTTCTCAACCATGTAAGGCAAGTCATTGACATAAACTAAGAAAAGGAAAGGTCCTAGAATTGAACCTTGGGGAACGCCCATTTTCACATTAGACCCGTGTGATTTTACGCCGTTTATATCAACAGTTTGAAGCCTATCTGTTAAGTAAGATTCTATTAATTTAATTGACTTATCATCAAAACCGTATTGACGAAATTTGAGCAAAAGTGTTGGATTATCAACGCAATCAAATGCTTTAGAAAGATCGCAAAATGATCCAATTGCATCATTTCTGTTTTCCCACGCGTCGTAGATATTAGTAATAAGTGCTACTCCTGCATCGGTGGTCGATTTTCCAGCAGTAAAGCCGTATTGTTGGCTATGGAAAAGATTATTGGTCTTAAAGTGAAGTAGCATTTGATTGAGCATTATCTTTTCGAACACCTTACTCAAAACTGGCAGAATAGAGATAGGTCTGTAGTTGCCAGGGTCTGTTTTTTCTCCTTTTTTGAATAAGGGGATTAGTTTACTACATTTCATTAAGTTAGGAAATATGCCTTCATCAATACATTCGTTAAATATGAAAGCTAAATCGGCAGCAATTATGTGTATAATATGACTTACTACGGCTACTGACATGCCCCAGTGATCTTCTGATTTTTTTAAATTTAACTGTTTAAAAGCATCTATTATATCGCTAGGGCTAACATGCTGAAAATTAAATTTAGAATCACAAGGGCTAACATTACTCTTAAGCAAAGCCTCAGCACGCTGGGCGCTAGAACTCACATTAGAAGTGAGTTCCAAAGGAATGTTAGTAAAATTATCATCAAATATATTTACTATTTCTTCATTTTTTGAAGTATTTTTACCACTACATTTGATTTGGCAAATATTTTCTTTGGTTTTATTTTTACCTGTTTCCTTATTTATGACACTCCATGTTTCTTTAATTTTATTAGGAGCATTATTTATTTTTTTGCTAATACTATTCGACTTGGCTCGTCTACAAACTTTTTTAAATATTTTAGAATAATTTCTAACATATTCTATAAAAGAAGGATTAAAGTTATATTGTTTTTGGGCATATAGATCATATAACCTGTTTCTACTTATGTAGATGCCGGTAGTAGCCCATTCACTAAACTGTGATTTACTATGAACTACTACTCTTTTTTGTTTCAATGTTTTAGAATACTCAGAGGAAACAGTACTAAATAGTTTATTATAATGGTCGTCAGGATTATTTCCTGTATATACCACTGATAATAATTTGTTATCTAAATTATTTTTAAGTTTTTTTATGTTTTTAGAAGTAATCGGTCTACACAAGATCTTATCTTTTCTCAAATTACTGGTGGACTCTTTGACAAAAGCTACATATACACCAGAATGATCTGAAGGCAATTTGTTGATAACAGATTTATCACAATATTGAATATTACTAAAAAAATTATCAAGACATGTGCCAGATGTAGCTGTAATTCAGGTTGGCTCAAAAAATAAGTTTTCTAATCCATAACACTTAAAAAGATTTAGGAATTGTGTGCTCTTTGGATTATGTACTAAAATATCAACATTAAAATCACCGCAAATAATTAAATTCTTTTTACTAGTTGAACAGGACTTAAGAACCTGGTCCATTGCTTTTAAAAAACTTTTGAAATTACTATCTGGTGGACTGTATACACAAACAATTATATGATGATCAAGCTCGGCACAGGCCACCTCACAACAGCGCTCAACAGAATGTCTGACAATATCATTCCGCTCTTTGCTACGGAAAGACATTCCGCTCTTTGCTACGAATATACATTGATATATATTTTATTGTTACTGCTATCCTCATAAGGTAAATGTGACAATATCTACATAACTTGCACCTCCTTCTAAAATTTTCTTCTTCCCGGCATCACCAGTGGGTTGACTGGTAGATAAAGCCTATGGCTTTAAGTCCGCCTATTACGTTTGAAATAAAGTTAAATAAATAAATAAATGTAAACGTATTGGACTAAAGTACGAGTATGTTTCTATATTATTTTTATTTATTTTATTCAGAATCTGATATGAATATCTTGTACGTAAATACGAATAATTAAATGATAGCTTGCATATTTATTACAAGAGCATCGGCCCTTTGTGGCGCCTCTGTCGGCGCTGAAAGTATGCTAAACATTTGAACGAATGCACTGTACTTTTTTTTGGATGTAATAAAGCGTAGTGAGAAGTACCCGTAACCGAAGGGCATGTATGAAGAGGTTGATGAGTGTAGATGAAGCGAAAGAGGTCTGTCAAGATCGTAGCAAGTGGAGATCCATAGTCTCTGCCTATCCCTGTGGGAAACAGGCGTGATAGTATGTAATAGGTTGGAGAAAAAGTCTTTTCGCATTTTATATGAAAGTTCAAAACATTTTTTAATATAGTTTATTTACATTTAACTAAAGTATGTAGGTACCATTTTGTTCGATAACTTTTTGCCATCTTATAAGTAGGGACATGATCCCATTGCTATAGAAATTTTGGGGCTTCTGATCAAAAAACTGCGTCAAGTAGTTTTGGCAGTCCTCTCGTGATGTTAACCTGACACTGCCTAAAGAATTCTGAAGAGACCGAAACAGGTGGAAATCTGAAGGTGCCAGGTCAGGACTAAACGGCGGATGCATTAACACCTCCCAGCCAAACTCTCTTAATTTTTGCTGAGTGGTTAAAGATGTGTGAGGTCTAGCGTTATCATGATGAAAAACCACACCCCTTCTGTTGATTAATTCCGGCCGCTTTCTCTCAACTTCTTGCTTTAATCTTATCAGGTGTTTTCAATAGAGTTCTGAATCGATGGTCCTGCCTGGTGGTAACAGCTCATAATGAATAATGCCCTTCCAATCCCACCACACACACAGCATCACCTTGTTGCGAGTTAACCCGGGTTTCGCCACAGTCTGTGAAGCCTGACCGGCCTTTGACCATGACCTTTTTCGCACGTTCTTGTCGTACGTGATCCACTTTTCATCACCAGTTATCAATTTCTTCAAAAATGGTTCGGTATCATTACGTCGTAATAAAGTATCACAAATGAGTATACGATTCATGAGGTTTCTTTCAGAGAGCTCGTGAGGTACCCAAATATCGAGCTTTTTTGTGTACCCATTTTTTTTCAAATGCGCCAAAACTGTTTTGTGGTCAATTCCCAGTTCTTCAGCTACGTCGTAACTACTGATATGCAGATCTTGCTCCACTTTTTCAAAAAAAGTTCATACATACTATATGCGAAAAGACTTTTTCCCCAACCTAATATTTATGTAATAAAGCGTAGTGGATACGCAGTTTTTGTAGCTCAGCTACGAACTGTAGCAAACGGCAAGAGCTCGACTTGTGATCTTTCATACAGGTCTGGGTGAAGAGATAAAACTTAGAATGTACCAGCTGCTTCTCCCGCGCAGATCGTAAAAGCTGATCGAGTTTTCACCCTTTACGGAACCCTAAAAAGGAAATCAAAATAGTGGTAGGTGGGTAGCCGCATCTCTTATTAAGATGATTCAGATTTTCGGCTATTCCCTCGATCAGCTTTTACGATGGTACAAATGGTACAAAAGGTGGACTTAAGTCTAATGCATTATCTACCAGTGACCCTTTAGGAAAAACAGAAAAATTTAAATTAGCGATAGGCGCTGAAAGATAAGTATGTATTTCTACACACACTATACACATATCTACATATACAATACATACATACACATACATATATAAATACATAATATAAAATGCAAATCAATTTATGATACTTATTAGTTCTGCTGCAAAAAATTGGCATAAAGGTGCGTGTGGACTTTTCTCTTAAAAAGGAACCTATTTGAGATACTTTTGATGTCTTCGGGTAAGACATGCCAAAGTCGCGTAACTTGAACAGTAAAAGAGTTAGACATAAAATTTGAACGAAATAATGGAAAATGGAGACGAAGAGTATGACTGGAGCGAAGCTCACAGTCCTGGCTTTCGGACTGATAGCTAAATTTGTTTTTCATATATAGGAGAGAGTCATTCTAGGCTCTGTCTATCCTGTTCGGAATAAAGACGTGATAGTGTATTTGTGTGTCTATGTGATCGAATCTAAGTACAGACCACACTCCGGGTGATTTGAAACGAATTAATTAGTTTTAAAATTTTGCTTGTTAATAGTTGTAAACTCTGTTTATGGACACATTGGAATACCTGAGCTTTGCTTGTTAGCGTCGCCACAAGTTGTTTCAGGCTGTTCTATCGAGCTTTCGTGCTTGCTGTGAAAGCTGAATGTCGAAACTATTGAATAACTTTGTATAACAATTTAGTTCATAGTATTTACTAAGTTAGAAACACAATTACGTTTTTAGTCCTCATGGGGCAGACAGAGCATTATGGGTCTTGCGACTGTAAGCAGTCAGAGCCCAGGGCCGCAAGACCCAAAGGCCACATTTTATCCGTAACGGTGGGCAAAAAGGTGGAAAAAGTAATCAAAACAGTGATGGGTTCCTAGCCGCACATTTTCGCTCATTCCCGCGATCGGCTTTTACAATCTGCGTGGGTAGAGAAGCGGCTAGTATTATCTATGTTTTTCTTTTCTCCCTGAATAGAATGGAATTAGAAATAAATATGTGGATTCGGTGTTACTTTGCGGTCAAAGTGAGACTTTGAAGGTGTGTTTCCGACTTTAGTTAGATCATACAAAAGATATACATTTCAAACATAAACTTCAATTACTTAGTCGCTTGCTAGCTCTTATACGCCTAGACTTTCGACAGTATATAAGCGAAAACCATACGAGAACATGACTAACATAATTTAAAGTACTTTGGTAGACGTTACAATACAGTATAATTCAAAGAAAACGGCCAAGTGTAAAGAAATAATTTTCCATCGTTAAGTAATTCAAATACAGAACAGGGGCTCAAGTTTGAGATAGCTGGTCTATTTACATTCCATGTCAATGCTATTTTTAATATCCTTTATTTAATTGGGTAGATGACTGGGTCAAAAATAAATAATTTGGTGCTGTTATGAGAATAAAACGTCACAAAATAGTGTCACTTCTCATTGATCATATCCATTTTAACATGATTTTAAACTTATTAATAAAGAAAAACTGATATTAAGAGCACTATTTGACATCAAAAATCTATGACGACACGGTTTTGTATTTCAAACAAATCCCATAGAAAATGTTTCTTTTGATGTTTAGAAAAAAGTGTCTGATTTGACTAGTTGTCATCTTCGGCGGATTCGCGAGGCAGCCCTGTGTCACCTGTGCCGAGGTTGTCGGCGGTATCCAAGCTCATTGCAATTTATTGACCACATTACAGAAGCACAGCTCGACTGGCGTAACACCATTATTTTTATCCAACATTATTGCCGTATTGTGCACCATGTCGTGTGGTGTATATTTCGCAGTTGAGTTTTCTGTATCCACTTGCATCGAACTTTGTATAATTCTTTATTGGTATTCTATGATGTTGGAAGCTAGATTACATAGTAAGAAGTTAAATTTAGGTTTTCTTTTAATGCCCCGTCATTTTGTTTTATAACCTATTCTGCGGTCTAAACGTGGTTAGCTTGTTTATTAAACGTGACACATTGACAATCCAGCTGAACGATATTCTGCTGTTTAACAAAACCGAGCTGTGATGCCAAACAGCAAGAGGTTAAGCGAATTAGCGGTTTATACCATTCAACTGCGACATACGTAAATAACTCTTATTTTAAAGAGATGTCATAATTACAACTATACATATTAACAAAATGTTTTAAAATATAAGGAGATAGCGGAGGAAAGAGAGACGTGAAAAGCACTCTACCGACAAAAGCGCGGCTCTTAAATACAAGAAGAATAACGCCATTTATCGTTGGCAACGCATTTGTGGCGGGCCTAATCGCTGCAACCCCACGCAGGGCTGCCAAATTATAGTAACTCCGCTTAATTCATTATTTATGATGCGGTTGGCTATGGTTACGATACAATCTCGCTATCCTATTACTAGTTATGGTGTGTTACTAGTTACGATAATAAATTACAGGGTTAGATTGTTGGAGTATCTTGTCGTTATTTACTTGTCGTAACTCGTAATGTGTGTACATTCAGTCGATTTACGGACCAAAACCACGCGATTCTTTACGCTAGTTGTTTAAGTCTACTTATTGTTACTGTGGCATCCCAATTTATTTACGACAAGGCCCCACCGCCAGTTAAACAAGGAACCTGTGAGTGTTTTTAAAAAATCACTGTTATTAAACTACTACAGTTTATTCCTCAAAAATATTACATAAGAATCTTAAGGCTTTTCTAGACACCCACAATATCCAAAACACGATTGAGCATTTTCTTTCGGTAGAAAAAAATCACAAACATACCTCTAAATTTGCCTAAATTTGCCTTTATAATACATTTCACTATTTTATACAATCACCTTCTTATACTCGTATATAAAATTCTCGTGTCACAATGTTCGTTTCCGTACTCCTCCGAAACGGCTTGACCGATTCTCATGAAATTTTGTGAGACAAAAATACCTATGCTTCTTTGCCTCGTCATCTAAAACATGCATACGTACTTACATCAGACTCAGAATATTTCCAGCTTCCATTTCTCGTTAAAAACACGAATCATTATTAAATTCCTTTATAATTTTAACGTTGCCCTAGATATAGAGTTACATTGCATCTAATTGCTAAAGCTGCATGCAGAACAAACAAGAAATGTCTGTAAAAGGAACAAAGAATGTTTTGTTCCGTTGGCGGATACAGAGATATGAAAATGAACTGGAAGTTAGCGGATATTGTTGATGTGTGGCCATGACTTCCGAGATTGTATTTATTAAACTAGTAGTTCGCCGCGAACTTACACCTCGCGATTATAGTTCACTAAGTAACACCTAGATGGTGCTATCCAAAGTTACATACATACAAACAATGTGTTTTCGCCCCCAACTCGATTTAGAGACAATTATATTTCTGAAATATATTTATTGAGAGAAGGAGTCACAGAAAAAGGCTAAAGACAAGCATAACACTTAATCATATGTCTCTACAAGCGATATAATAAAATTTCCTTTAAAATATCTCCGATAAAGTGCACAGCGTATATTTATTAAGTATTATTTCTCGATATTACTGTCGCACCAAACACTTTTATGGGTGGTAAACTTTGCTAAAGTTATAGTGTGCCATAGACACGGATTTTAGCGGTATGTTACGATATTTTCCCATTTTACGGCTTTATTCATTTGATGTAACATACGTGCTCTATTTGCAGCGCGTCGTAAAGAGGTTTTGATATTTTTCAATGCATTTTTGATGTTTGAACTTTTATGTAGCTGCATAATTTCTTCCATGCTGGTCTGGAAGAAAAGAAAGAATTTAGAATGTACCAGCTTTTCTTCCCGCGCAGATTAAAAAGCCGATAATCTGAATCATATCAATAGGCGATGCGGCTGAAATCCACCACTATTTTGATTCCCTTTTTCCATCTTCTCTTCATTACGCTAAACGTGGCCTTCGAGTTTTGCGACCTTCGGCTCTGTCTGCCCTGTTAGAGAGAAAGACGTGATAGTATTTGTATAAAATAAGCTGTTATTCTAGTAATGAAGCAATGAAAAGAAATGTGCTAGGTTAGCCGATACGACTATCTGGACAATCATCATCGAATCCACATAATCCACATCCTACATAGTACATAGCAGTCACCTCGTGGGCCAAGTCAAGGCACTTTCAAAGCTTATGTTTCTCGACCTTCACATAATTTATTAATATTAAACGTTGGATTACAAACACAGAAAATCGTGTAACAGATGAAGCCTTGGCACGTGCCCTCAGCTTAGCTCGTAAGCAGCTTACGACTCGCTCATATTTGTGTTCCAATTAATGCCACGGGAATTTCAAAGAACTGATCGTTGTTTTAGTGAAATGTTTTACTTGCGTTTACCGGTACATACGGGGAACATTTAAGGTGGCAGAAATACACGATAAAATGAGTGAGTATCGTCTGCAATGGTATACTCGTAGGCACGTAATGACAACATCACCATGGAAGTTCTAGCCATAGACGAGGGAAGATGTGGAATAGGACGTCCTCCAACCACCTGGATCAGGACCGTCACTGAAGACTTGAGGACACTGGGCATTAAGCCAGAATTAACACAGAACCGCCAAGAATAGCGAAGATGTATCAGGAGAACCGACCCTATATAGGAAAAAGGCCAGGAGAAAGAAAGAAGAAAAAGAAGAAGAGATTTATTTGCGTGGATACAAGATCTTTAATATAGAGGTAGTTCATTTGCTAAATTGGTGTACATGCCATCGGTGCGCCACAAAGGCCGCGAATTCGTAAAAGCCGATTCCACCTTTGAAGCGCGCCGACAGCATACCAACCAATGAATATTTCGGATCTAGGAACTCGGTGGCTTGGTGGAAGTAAGAGCATGGTCTGCACTTGGATGGCTGAATGGACAATAAGGGGCATTAAAAATTCTTGAACTCATTCGTGCTTTAAGGCACACCAAGCCGATGGTCTCATATGTTTCTTGGGGAAAGTTGTTCAGTATCATGGACTGGATCTACCCTTTAAAATAGTTTCAGTATATTTTGTTAGGCGTTTTAAGCGAATTTTTCGTTATAACTAACGTGATATACAGACATTACTAATATGCGATAAACGTGTACCTCACGTCAAAAGTCAACATGTTTCGACCTCATCCGGAGACCTCCCTCAGGACGAATGTGATTGGCGACGCCATTTTTCATTTCATCATTCATCATATACGAGTCTTCTTCTTCTTATTTAAGAGCTTAGTGGCTCTTGTCGGTGGAGTATGCGCCAAACTTCTCGGTTCTCTGCGTTACTTTTTAGTGCTTGATACGACAAGACCCCTGCTTTTTCTTTCAGTTGGTCTACATAGCTCTTTCTTGGTCGTCCTGGACCTCTTCTACCTTTTATCTTTCCTTCTAGTATGTTTTTAAATAAGGAGTCATGTCGTATTAAGTGACCAATCATTTTCCCTCTCCTATTTTCTATTTCGCCCAGCAGTCTTCTTTTCTCTCCTACTATTTCTAATACTTCCTCATTGGTTTTCCTTTCCATCCAACTGATCTTTTCCATTCTCCTCCAGCACCACATCTCGAAAGCTGCCAGACTGTCACTATCTTTTTTATTCAGTATCCACGTTTCGCATCCATAAAGTGCTATGCTCCAGATAAACGTTTTTATAAGGCGTTTGCGTATTTTTCTGGATATATTTGCTGTGAAAAGTTTCTTTTTACTATTGTATGCTCCTTTGGCCATGGCAATTCTGGTTTTAATATCTGCAGTACATCTAGAGTCTTCTGTCAATATGCTTCCTAAGTACTTAAATTTTTCTACTTGTTCTATTGTTGTTCCGTTAAGTTGCACTGAATCTCTTATTGGTGATGTTTTATATGTAATCATAGTTTTGGTTTTTGATTTATTTATTTTTAAGCCGAATTCTTGAAATGCTTTATCCATTATTTGAAGTAGTTGTTCTATGTCTTGTTTTGTGTCACCTAGGGCTGCTATGTCGTCTGCAAAACGAATAAAAAATATTTTTTCTCCGTTGACTTTTATACCACCTATATCTGAATTCTGTATGTTCCTTATTACTTTTTCTATATACATATTGAAAATAAGTGGTGAAAGTGGGCACCCTTGTAACCCAAAAAAAAATATTCGGATTTTCATACAAATTGACTCGATCAGCTGATCAGTTTGTATGAAAATGCAAATTATTATTTTTTAGTTTCGTGAAAGTTGATGAACAAAAGTTGTTCAGTTTCATGGGCTGAGGTATCATCTAAGAGGTTTTGTGTTATTTAATTAACACGATGTATAGTTATATAAGCGAATCAGCGCCAGTTTCATGGCCACGGTATCTCGTATCCGACCAATTAGATTTACTCCGAGCGGAAGTAGTGAGGGTGCAGTTACTATCTCCCCCCCCCCCCCTCCCCACTACAACGTGGCGTCTCGCTCCTCTCTTAATGGTTTCATTGGACTTTTGAGTTTCGAGTATTTTGAACCGTCTTTGTGAAGTTTTGCAACTATTTGAAACTATGCTTTGAAGGAAATCCTTTGAGAGGTAAGTGGTAGTTAGTATTTGTTAAAACACTTACTACTACTTCCTAAGACTAGTTAGGAAATAATCAAAATAGTGATGGGTTGCTAGCCGCATCGCCTACCTATAAACATGATTAGCATTTTCACCCATTCAGTCAATTGGCTTTTACGATCTGCGCGGGAAGAGAAGCAGCTGGTACTCTTTTCTTCAGGTTACCCTATCGTTACCTCACAACATTGACATTACGTATTGGTGACGTCACGTAATCCGCTGTGACCCGCCACGAGCGCAGCCCTGGCCTTCGCGGAAGCCCTGCAGTACAAATAAAACTTGACGCTATATTATGTGCGATCGCGGAACTCGTGGACCTTTCTAGGGAATCTTTAAGTTTTGTCCAACTATGGCGAAGCCAAGAGGACGGTTATGATTTTTACAGCAAGGTTAATGCATAATAGGGAGTAAGACATGATACATACCTATGAGAAATATGTGGCATAAAACGACAAGTTTCTCGAACAAAAAAAAATTTTTTTTTTTAATAATTTTTATTGCAAGGTCAAAGTACTTAGGTATCAAGACAAATGTAATAAGCCCAAACTCGATGGGGTTGCGTCATTTTATTACAGAGTTTCCATAGCCACTCTCCGGCTCCATCATCAGATCAGCTTCTTGTTATAATAATATAGCATTGTCATCTCATTTATATTCGCATACAAAACATCTCAATCGGAAACCGGAAAGTGGCTCAAAAATTTTAAGATTTGACCCAAAAAACAAACTACTAATGCTACTACAACAGGGCAAGCAACGTAAGGCTTGTAAAAAAATTGGCGTGTAAACCACTACGCCACGAAGATCGTTAAATTTTAAATGTATTGAATCAGTTCACCAAATTCTCAATATGACTACTATTCACGAAAATATACGTTTTCGTTAAAGATAAAATGAGGCCAATTCAAAATAATCACCTATTTAACCCATCTTCACATGAGTTTTGTCTAAAGGTGCTTATTTGGCGATAAATTTCTCTTATAATGGGATTTCGTAGCCCAAACGGGGCTGCGGTCCAAAATGGGATTAGCATAAACCTCGTGGTCCAACTGACCCGAGGACGTACCTCTGTCCTGTTACTTCAATATAATCTTTAATATATTCCAAAATTGTGTTTGTTCAGGAATGGTTTTAGTTGTAAATTATTCGAGATATTTTTCATTAATAAGAAAAGACGAATTACAAAGGGATGAGTAGGATTTTAATCCACAATTTATTTATTGATTTAACAATTTATGAAATTCAAAAAAAAATTCAAAATTCAAAATATCTTTATTATCATAGGATATTTATAATATCTCTTAATAATAGTCACTTTGTTTTGTTTTGCACAAATGTTGACGTCAAATCGTTACTTAAAGCTAAGTTTACGCCGCTTCCTAGGCGCAAGTGCAGAAGAAGCGGCAACAAACTGCACTGCACGTTTTCTCCAAAGACGTCAACTAACAAACTAAAAACTTAAAATTAGTTATATAGATGGACAGAGATTACATTGTTTATTATGTCATTATTAAATTGAATTATAAGAATTACGAAATTTAAAATAATGTCAATTTGTAAATTTAGTATGTACCAATGTACCTAAATTATGACATGTCTAAGTATACAAACCTTTAAGAGGGACCCGCGCCAAGCTCAAGCCAGACCTTTTTGTCTTTAAGATAGTCATCGGTCCTATAATAAGCCTTCTCACAAAGTACTTTCTTTACATACGCTTTGAATTTTCTGTCTGGCATATCAAGGACCGATTCTGACAATTTATTATAAAAAAGTATACACTTCCCCATAAAAGACTTACTGACTGTATTCAGCCTGTAATACGGGCTAACTAAGTCATTCTTATTACGTAAATTTCTATCTGTAAAATCACTTACTTTATTGAACATGGAAATATTTTTCCTTACATACATTATATTTTCAAATATGAATTGTGATGCAAAAGTAAGTATACCTATTTCCTTGAATAATTCCCTCAGTGAGTCTCTCGATCCTAAACCGTAAATAGCACGAATTGCTCTTTTTTGTAAAAGAAAAATAGTCTGAATGTCGGCTGCACTCCCCCATAGAAGTATCCCGTAAGACATTAGACTGTGAAAGTAACTAAAGTACACTTGTCTAGCAGTTGCTACATCTGTCAATTGTCTTATTCTCCTAACAGCGTAAGCCGCAGAGCTAAGCCTATTAGAAAGTTTAGTTATATGAGCGCCCCATTGAAGTTTCGAATCAATTGTGATTCCTAAAAAGGTAGTACTTTCAACCAGATCGAGTTTCTGACCATTAATTAGTATGTCAACGCAGGCTTGATTCACATTAGGAAGAGAGAATCGAATGCATTGGGTCTTGTTTGCATTTAACATGAGGTTATTGGCCGAAAACCAATCAGAAATTAAAGATAAGGTGCTGTTCACCGCGCTAGCATCACTGTTATGTCGATCTATATCCGAACACGGAAAATGTATCCAGAGAATAAATAAAATGAAAGTTGTACAAAGGCACTAGTCCAGTAGACCTGTCAGAGTTGTTTACTTTCATTCACAGACAACTTAACTTTCATTATATACGAGTATGTACAAGAAAGGCATACGTGCGTGTTCATAGAATAAAGGAAAAAGAAATTAACACAACTTGAAACTACACAAACTACAAATAAACATACATATTCATAGATTACATTCATACTTAAATAAATACATACGTATATACAGAAATATATGTGATATATTAATATATATAAATTAGAACAATGATTCCGAAAAATAATAATGATCTTTTACAAGTTTTTTTTTTACTTTGAACTTGCTCTGTTTGTTGGTTTTGTTGTTTTGGGTTAAATCTTGCAAGTAAAATTTGAACTACTTCCCGGTTTTCGATTGGTATGAAATTTTATATGCTAATGAAAATGTACGGTAGTTTACAATATTATTAGAACAAGAACCTGATCAGATGATGGGGTCGGAAGGTGGCTAAAGGAACCCTGTAATAAAACGAGGCAATCCCATCGAGTTTCGGCTTATTACATTTGTCTTCTTGATAACTACTTAGGCTTTGCAATAAAAGCTTGTACCAAAAAACTTATTTCATATAATAATAATATATTTTTGGCGCTACGCGTGAACTCGTGAACGGGTGCCGCCAGTAGGGACTAGTCAGCTCGGCTCCGTTTTTTAAGACTACTTAGTGTAACTTATTTCTGTAAATTGGATTTGGCACTCGTTCGCAAGCTTCACATATTATGTTGTGATAACATTGTATTAGGCATATCTTTGTAAACTGACAAAGCCCTTCTGGCGCGTAGGCGACCAATACTGTGTTAATGAGTTTCTTTCGGCGTTTCTTCTCAGCAGTGGTCGTTGCGAAACGCTAGTATTGGTAGCTTTTGAACAAGAAAAAATAATTTAAATATAAATAAACATTATGTACACAATGTACACTATAATTATTGACGTGTAAAAGTGCCTGCAAAGGCCTAATTACTGAATAAATGTTTGATTTTGATTGGCGTTGCTACTACTCGTACTATGGCATATTCTTAATTCACTCTCTCTGTAAAAATATATACCTAGCAAAAATCTGAAGACCTAAAATAGCTTCCATTGTAGAACTTAATTAAGGTGTTTTCGTAATAAATTAGGGCTCAGCGGCGGTGATGAATGGGGTTCTTAGGATTCAATCTAGTTTTCTATTACTGCGCATTAAAGGGTAACAGATATTTTATTATGCTGTCCTATCGGCTTAGAAATGGAGATAAAATGAAGGATTCTATTTTATATTCAATACATTATTTTGGGATTTAGTTGGAATAATGTTGCAGCTACTTCTGAAAAAAAAGTACATATTTGTCATATTCATAAGAAATCTGATACGATCCAGCCGTGCCATACATACATACATACTATCACGTCTTTATCCCTAATGAAGCAGACAGAGCATTTTGGGTCTAGCAGCTTTAAGCAGACAAGTCCAGGACCATAAACATAAGACGCAAAGGTCACTTTTTTTAGCGTGATGGTGGGCGAGAAGGTGGAAAAAGGAATCAAAGTAGTGATAGGTTGCTAGCCGCATCGCCTATTAACATGGTTTGCATTTTCGCCCATTCCCGCGATCGGCTTCTACGATCTTCGCGGGAAGAGAAGCAGCTGGTACATTCTTAAGTTTTTTCTTTTCTCCCAGATCAGCATGGAAACGGTGCTATCATTTAATATAATTAATTGAACATTTACGAGTAGATAATTCTTCAAGGTTTTATGGATGTTTGTTCCGCTTTTACGCTAAAACGGCTGAACCTAGTAATATATAAGTCAATGGGCTGAACGAAATTCAGCATGTTGATAGTTTATTACCTGGATTAACACATAAGATACTTTTTATCCTGTGAAAATGTGAGGTTCCCGTGAAAAATTAAAACTTCGCAACGTGGGCAACGCCGCAGGCATCAGCTAGTTTTATATAATTCTTTTGGGTCTTACGACCCTCGGCTCTGCCTACCCTGTCCCTGTCAATCTATAAAAGTTAGAGTGTTGTGTATAATACCTATAATGTTTTTGTTTGTTGCAGGTACGTTAAAGCGTCATCAAACAAGATACCAGGTAACGATATCAACAGGTAATTAAAAGAGAAACATGCTAATTTAAACGTAAAAACGTTTTTTTAGTTATTTTAGGTGTTTTAAATTTTTTTTATAAAATTACGTTTGCAACTGCGACTTGCATTACTAGTAATATTTGACTTCGACAGTGCTACCAGGCCTGTGTCACTCCCCGTTTAAGTATCGCAAATATACCTACATTATAACTACGCGCGCGGCGGCCCCTCGGAGTGGTAAATTCAGTTATACGAATCGTTTGTCCAGAGTAATAAGAATTAAATTGGCCTGCAATGGATGTCTAGGTATCTAAACGAAAAGGTGCTGAGTTCTGACGTGAGCTAAATTAAACTATATCGCTAACCACATTGGGCAGATATTTCTTTGATTTCTTTGCTGAGTGAGACTTCTGTACGTGAGTACTTATTCTTATTCTGTGGTGCTACGTGTATTATTTTATAACGCGCGAAAGCTCCGTGTGGAGCCAGGATTTTGGGATTTCATTTGTTTGCAAAAGTCCACAACGAAAGTCCACCCTTGTAACTACAAGAGTGGACTTTCTTTTTAAATATTTTCATTGACCTAATTAAGGTGATATAAAGGCAAATGGCCTTGTGAAATAAAGAAGGGAAAAATTGCTAAATCAACACAGATCTTCCTCCATGAGCCATATTAGATGAAAATAGGGGGTAAACAGTTCATCCTGTTCCAGCTCCATTTTCTACAATTTTTCTTGAAATTTATAGAGTTTATAGATAATAGACTTTTTATGAACTGCCGTTGAAACTATTATTGGTGATCCGTCTAGCTTTGAAACTTGCCGTGGCCACTTTTGGCGGAGGTAAGTTTTAAAGCTAGACGGACTAATGTAAATACTTTCAATGGTGGTTCATAAAATAATTTAAAGGGCCTGACGATTAGCAATATGGAAATTATCTCCATATTTACGAGTTAACAATTTATTTCAAATGAGGGCGCCACTTCATGGCCATTTGCTTCTATATTCACCTTAAAATGGACCATAAACACTTACCTACTCCTTTTATGTTCTTAAAGTTATATAGCGCGACATATAAATGTCTTATTATAGAACAAATAAACAATAACCCATAAACAGTAACCAGGAATGTTATTTACAAATTAATGGATTGATAATATTCAGTTATATAAGTTGTTTGTGGTTTTTGAGTACCTAATTTTGTTGTACATATAAATTTGTATTTTTCCAATGTGGTTGTCCTGGTTTTCGCTATTTAATTTGCTATGGAACAAGGAAAATAAATATACAAAATTATTTTATATAAAAGGATACAGTAAGTAAATGATTTAGTCGTGTTAAGTAAGTGAAACCAACATGATTCTCCAGAACCTTGGGTCTGTTGTCTTCGCCTTCATTGGAACGTCATGTAAGTCCATATCTATTTCTTATATATCATTGATAATGAAATGAAAAAAAAATTAAGATATAAAAGATTTTTAATTAAGATTTCAGTTTAGTTTAACTTAGATTTTTATTATAGAAATGATTGAATATATCAATCAATTATTTGATATTGAACAACTTATAAGATAGCAAAAAAAGGAATAAAATACATTCCAATTAATAATAATGTCATTAGCTTAAGATTATTTTCTTGGTCTGGGACCATAGACGAAACAACCTACAGGCTACAGGTTAGGTAGTTTAGTCTTTGCCTGGAACTAAAGAAAAATCGAAAACTTTATAATTTTTTCCGCTTAAATGGTATCAATCATTGTAAAAACAAAATGTTTTGTTCGAAACTTTTTTCGACGTATCAATCTTGTGGAATATAATTAATATCATGGACTGAACTTGCTTGCTGACTGACTTCTTGCGAACTGGAAGAAAAATATCTTGTATTTCTTAGTCTCTTCTTTTTAAGTTTCTATCGTTGACATAGGCTCTATATCATTGCACAATTTTGTTATTTGGTTTTTATTTCTCTTCAAGGGTTACTTGAAGTCTCTGACGTGCTCGCCGCTCCAGCTGCTGCTACAAAGTCTCCCGTTACATCTAAACATGGAAATATAACCTCCCATCCAATACAGAAATTGCCAGAATCATACAACCCTTATTCTATGCAAAATGTTAACATAAATATTGGTTCGTCTAAGAAAAAAGCCAGAAAGATCGGAGTTAATCCAACGGAACAAAACGGAATTAACAGAGTTCCATTAATATCCCAAGCCGGATCTTACGTAGGTCCGTACATACAACCAGCTGGACCTTACGGCAGTTTGTACATGCAATCTACCGGACCATACGGCGTTCCATACATGCAACCAGCCGGATATCATGGTGGTCCGTACATGAAACCAGCCGGACCTTATGGAGGTTCGTACATGCAACCAGCCGGACCTTACGCAGGTCCATATATGCAACAAACCGGACCGTACGGAGTTTCGTCGATGCAAGTCGGCCCAGATGGAATTACGTCGATGCAACAAGTGGGGCCAGATGGAGTCACGTCAATGCAACAAACTAGACCCTACGGAGGTCCATATAGTCAACAAGTCGGACCTAACGGAGTTACTATGCAAGTTGGTTCTGATGGAGTTACGTCACTGCAAGTCGGACCAGATGGAGTTACGTCGAAGCAAGTCGGGCCAGATGGCGTAACGTTGATTCAACAAGTCGGACCCGGTGGAGTTACTACGAAGCAAGTTGGACCAAATGGAGATACATCAATGCAAGAAGCCGGGCCCTACGAAGCAACGTCTTTGCAACAAGTTGGACCAGGCGGAGTCAAGTACATGCAACAAAGCGGACGTTAAGAAGCTACATCAATGCAAACCGGACCATATGGCCCCGGATACGACTGCAATCTGGACCTAACCCAACCAACTCTATATTCTTACGGTCCTCAACCATCTTGTTAAATGCGTTCGAAGGATTTTATAGTCTGATAAGCAAATGTCAAATAAGAACAATAAATTCTGTATTATTGTTTTTCAATACACTAAAAAGTTTGTATAACAGTAAATTTTATCTTGGAAAATAATCTTTCTTTTCTTTCTTAACGAGTATGTTATTACTAACACTGATGTCAGATTTTTGGAGCTGCCTAAAGACATCTGACGTAGCTCAATACCTGACATTGCAGGACACTCAGCCAGACACAATAGAAATAACAATTGATCTACGTCTATAGACGCAGTGTGTCTAAAAATGTGTTAACTTGTGATGTGGAATACAAAGTCAACGATACTGTATTTATTATGATATCGTCTATCTATCTTTACCTAGGCTTGAACCCTTGCGAATCAGGAGATCCGAAGCATAAGCGTTACCACTGCACAGATGAATTGAAAAAACTGATTAAAAATAAGTACTCAAGTAAAATACTCAGTCCTGTTTAATCCGCATAGTTTGAAAAGTTTTAAACTGAAATAAACAACATCAATCAAGAGAGTAGCGGAGTACCATTACATTATGATAACTGTAATTAGTCACTCTCGGAACGAAACGGCGACAAATTGTGCGGCTGTGCCCGCCGGGAGGCAATTGTTTATTATTGTTCGTCAACTTCTCTCAATTTTGTTTTAATCCGTAATGTGATGGCAACGCTCTTGCTCACGAAAAACAGGGTATAAGGGTCAGTTCACATTGAGACACAAGGCGGAGAGAAGTGGCGCGTACTTTTGAAAAATATCATCATGTCTTTTTTTAGTCTCCCTCCACTGCAGGTCCACGACCCTCTGTACTACCAGAGCGCCAGACGGGTTGCTGAGGTCTCATCGATGTTTATAAGCTTTGTTTAGCTTGTGTTTTTTGTCGCCTTCTACGACATCCACGGGAAGACTACGTCCAGCAGTTACTCCCTACGACTGAAATGATGATGATGACGAGATAGGCTTTAGGTTTAACTGTCATAGCCATATCGTTCAAGGTTACTGAAATAAACAAAACGTTCAATATTAATGACGATTAATCAAACCAGAGTGCCTGAGATGATAAAAACGACACTTAGTCACTGTTATTACGGTGTAGCGACAAATTTTGCAGCTGTGAAGCCAATTGGGTAGATGACTGGGTCAAAATTAAAATATTTGGTACTGAACTGAAGAACAACACGTCACAAAATAGTGTCACTTTATTGATCATATCCATTCTCAACATAATTTTTGATTTATTAATGAAGAAAAAGTAATATTAAGAGCGCTATTTGACTCGATAAAATTATGACGTCACGGTCAGTTCTGATTTTCAAATGCTATAGAAAATGTGTGTTTTAACGTTTAGAAAAAAGTGTCTGATTTGACTTTTTGGCGGATTGTTCTTGTTCCTCAAGTTATCTCGAACTTCTTATTCTAGTGAGGACACTTTATACTTTACGTGTGGTCGGAACAGCATGCGAGTTTTTTATTACTCTCCATGCTTAACAAATATTTGACATGTGGTCTTTCAGCTCGGCTCAGCCCCACTAGATGATCACTGTTGGTTTTGCCGCTTGTTCACGTTCGCTATGGCGAGTAATGCCTCGGCAAACATAGTAACTCTGTTTGCCCTTCTCAGATTAGCTATATCGCTTGATTTGCTGTCACTTTTATTTGTACAGGCCAATGATCTTTGTTTGATTATTTTGTGGCAGTAGAGTAGAATATAATATATCTTTTCTCCATTCCCTTTCTCTCAAGAGACTATAAATGAGTTATAGGTAACAGAGAACGGGCTGCCTCCGTGGTCCAGTAGTCAAGCGTTTGCCTAGTGAGCCGGTCGTGGGTTCAAATCCCGATAGGAAGCATACTTTGTGAAAAGTTGTTTCCAGTCTGGTTAGAATACTGCAAGATTGAATCACCTGATTATCCGAAAAGAAAGATGATTCCGTCGTTCGGAAGGCATATTAAGATGTAGGTCCCGAACGCCGATTGGTCTGGTCTGCCCTTTGGGATGCGGAGCTCAGACGGCAGTCACTCTGTGTAAGAATCAGTTACCTAGTCAAATCTCCTAGGTTAGGTAGCGAACCTCGGGCTCTGAACTTGTGTGCCAATTTACGTCAAAATCGGTTGAAAAATGCGACCTGCACGCGAGAATAGGTAGATGGACCAAATCATCTTTGGCAATCTCAATGTGTCAAAACTGTCAAAATTTTCAGCGTATAGCTCCCGCTCACACCAGTCATAACTGGATTTATAGATTTCTTCGTATTTAAAGATAACTATTAATTGTTTTGTTTAAAGGTGTGTTACCAAGTGAAAACCCAACTAAAATTAAATATGTTATTTGGGTTTTTAAATCGGTGTTTATAAATCTGGACATATTTTTCGAATATGGTTATCCTGTTTTTCGTGATTTACTATGACACGAGGAAAACAAATAGATGAAAATATAGTATTTAAAGGATGAGCTTTTATAGACAATTCAGTCGAGTTGAGCAATTGAAGCCAGAATGATTCTCCAGTATCCTGCGTTTGTCCTCTACGCCTTCATTGGAATCTCATGTAAGTCCTTCTTGTCTGATTATCTGATAATTTTCTAATTTCAATCTGATCTAAGTCTTTTATACTTACACAGATATTAAATTAATCTGAATTTTTAAGCATCGTTCCTTGACAAATTTAACGTAGCAATCAGTTTATATCTAGCGATTTATAATTTGGGCTTTACATTGTTATTTTTGATGTAGATATTTCTTTTTAAATTTTGGGCTAGCGATTTGTTTATAATTCTGATTCCATACATGTAAAATTTGTCATATAGATAGGCTTGTCCGTTTGCTTCTGCCAATCTTATGAGTAGTGTTATCACTATCACTGTATGTATACTATATACAATTTCACGTCTTTATCCCTAATGGGGTAGACAAAGTATTTTGGGTCTTGCGGCTCTAAGCAGATAGAGCATACCAAAAATGTCCCATTTGATTGTCACTGCCAGCTACCGGGCAAAGGCCGCGCGTATAATAAATTCTCAAAGTTAGCCGTTTATTAGAAAATTTGAACGAGCAAAAATAGTCTTTTTTCTGGTGGTTTTGTGTTCTCTTAGTGATTCTGATTCCAAAATTTCAATATAGGGGTTCAAATCAATCTATGTTTGTATTATCAATATTTTTTGCTGTCACGATGTTTTGCTTTCTCTCGAAGGGTTTCTGGGCGCCAACGACGTGCTCGCTCAAAATGCTGGAGATATGCAGCAATTTGGATCTTACGCACCTCCGTATCCACCATATGGAGCCCCGTATCCTGGATATTATGGTCCTTACACCCCTTACGGCCCTTACCTACCGCCCGGTGGAGAAGTGACTTCCAGGCAAGAACAGCGTGGGTCTTCTAGCGGAGGTGGAGTTTCGGCGGATCATAAATTTAGTTTATTAAATCCACAGTTGTTTAATAACATTCATGTAAACATTGGGCGGGGCAATTCGGGACAACCTCGCCCGCGTTTGTTTCCAAATATACTAAAAAATACCTTTGGGGGCATCCGTAAATTAGCTAAGAGATTAGTGGGGAAGGGGGACAATGAAGAATGATATTGTGTGACAAAAGGGGTGGGAGGCGTTCTAAGTTTTGTGCTATGAATACTTATTTAAATGGATCATTACATTTAGTTTGCCCATACCTGTGATTTATTATTTTATTGTCAGTCATTTATTATTTTATTCTTGTTTTGAAGAGTCCAGGGGAGAGACTTTTCCATATAGACTATACAATCTCTCCCGTGGTCTTTTGAATGCAACCTAGCAGATATACACAAATCAGTTGCTTCAATACCTACGTTGCCGACCTTTATGGCCTACTGGCCATCTTCGTCTTAGCGCATTCCCGGTTGCATCCTCAGCTGTGCTGCTTCGGAGCCCGGGGTGCGCTTCCCCGCTTTTTCTTTTCCAAATAAGATACAGATACACTATCACGTCTTTATCCCTAATGGGGTAGACAGAGCCTAGGGCGGTAAAACCCAGGCCACTTTTAGCGTAATGGTGGGTATGAAGGTGGAAAAGGGAAATCATAATAGTGATGGGTTGCTAACCGCATCGCCTATTCATATGATTCAGATTCTCGCCCGTTCCCTCGATCGGCTTTTAAGATCTGCACGGGAAGAGAAGCAGCTGGTACATTCTATGTTTTTTCTTTTCTCCCAGACCAGCAAAAAAGAAATAAATAAAAATATCCATGTCAATGGTCACCCAAGGATGCCAAAGACCTTGTAAAATGGAGAAGAAATAGCCGGAACAGTTTAAATGATTTGGCTATAGTTTTACGACCGGTCGCCTCCCTGACGTCAACCCTCTTTGGTAATGTATTCGTGCGAAAAGTTTTACACCCGGCCGCCGTCCGACGTTAACCCTCCTTGAGAATGCAATTGTAGCCTACTGGTCATCATGCCAAGCTATCACAACGGGGGTCCTGTTTTAGATTCTCGGTCCCTCACGTTAACGCCGTGACGCCAAAAGTGGCCGATTTTCGCAAATGTGCGTAGTAAAGCTTAACGTTCTCACTTTAAACTGTTAACAGTAGTTCATAAAATACTTTGAAGGGTTGTCTAGGACTTGGTAGTAGCAAAATTTTAAATGATATCTCCGTTTTCTTTGAAATGATTTATTTTAAATTGGGGCAGCACTGGACCCCGGAAAATTCAGGTACGGCCTTAATAATGTCACTTGTTGTCGCGACGGAGTGCCTCGTTCCGGACACACTCCATCAACACATGCTGTACGTCTTCTATTCTCTCTCGCATTCTGGGCAGCTTGGTGAATCAGCTCGACCGATCATATACTTAAACTTGTTTGATGGAATATGCCCGGCACAAAGTCTTATCAGCGTGACTGCTACAGCTCTGCCACCACGATAATCATCGAACCATGGATAGCGGGTTTCATTATTTATTAATAATAATGAGTAAACTAAATTAAAAAGTTAAACCTTTTGCAAATATAGGCTAAAAGGGTTATCAACCCTCCCTTATTATCTCCGGGTTACTGCACCTAAATAAAAAAATGCAGAAAATAGTTCTTTACGTAAAGATTACAGTAAAATCGAATTATTTTATTACCCGACTGCAGCAAAGCCCAAAAGGATGGTTATGTGTTTGAACTGTATGTATGTCCCGACTCTTATGTTCCCTTGTAACTACTAAACGGCTTAACCGATTTTAATAAATTATACGTGATTAGATTCGTCTTAACTTAGCCTACAGCGTAATAGGCTATATTAAAATTATTGAAAATCAAAATGGCGGTTTTTTAGCGCCAAATTGAGCGGCATGAAAAATCTTTTCTTTTCAAAATCTATCGAGTGGGTATCAAATTAAAGGATTTTATTCAAGGATTACAAAAATATATAAAACTTATATGTTTAAATGAGACTTGGAATGAGAAATGCTATAAAACAACAATATGACATCGTTTCGCCAAGCGAACTCCCGTTTGCGTCCTAGGCATAGGTACTCGTAAGTAATAAGTAAGTACTGCTGTTACTCGTTTAGATTTTATCCCGTCTGCGGTATTTAAAGTAACATAGGATACTTTACTTTAAGAAAATCAAATTTATATCAATACTAGCTGACCCGGCAAACGTTGTTTTGCCATATAATTTTATTATATTATATTTTGCCATTTTATTTCTAGGGAATTTCTAGTAAAATGTTGGGGTGGACAACCCTTATCACTTAGGGGTATGAAAAATAGATAGTAGCCGATTCTCAGACCTACTGAATATGCATAAAAAATATGATAAATATCGGTCAAGCCGTTTCGGAGGAGTATGGTAACTAACATTGTGACACAAGAATTTTATATATAAGATAAAGATAAATGAATGGTACCTACGAGTACAGTCTCGGTGAGCAAGTTTGACTCGCACTCATCCAGTTTTTAACCGAATATTTCTTTTTTTGTTTGAAAGGGTAAACTATCTAGGTGGTTCTATAGATTATTATAAGATATTTTATTAAAATCGGTTGTGTGGTTTGTTTTTTAAACGAAAATAACTAGAAAAAATATGTCGTCTAAGTATATAATTGTTTGAATAATATTTAGCTTTTCTGGTATTAATAATAATAATAATAATTCTTTATTTCGGTCAACTAGGAGCCATACATGATTTAGATGATATTACTATAACAAAAATGTCAAAATTAAAATTAAATTAAAAAATAAAAATAAAAACAAATAAATCAATGAATAATAAATAAATAATACAACACAAACAATGGCGTTCAGTCACTTTCTAGTCAGTACATGAATCATAGTGCAATGATTCATGTACTGACAGTCAAATCTGTCCGCGAATAGCTGCAGAAGTGTATTGCGGCTGGCCCTGACCCTGCGCACGAGAGATGAGCACCTTTTCCGCATGGTTGCGTAGAAACAATCCACACGTGCCTCAGCGAACATCCCCGACGCACTACAGTGTCGTGGCAGCCCCAATAGCACCCTAAAAGCATCATTAAACTGGACGCGAAGGGCACTGTACTGTTTTTGAGTATACGAGATCCAGAGGGCGCTCGTGTAGAGGGACGTACAAAAAGCCCTAAAAAGAGTAGTTTTGACATCCCTAGAACACCGAGCGAACCGATGCGCAATCATATTCGCCCTCACAGACAACGCCCTTCGCTCCCGTTCCATGTCTGTATTGTCCCTCAGATCAGAAGTTAAAAAGTGACCAAGATACTTAAACTCATCAACTACTTTAAGCTGAATTCCATTTAGCCTTATAGGTGGAATAGTATCAGGAGACCCAACTCCGGTCCGAAAGACCATACATTTACTCTTGCTCGTGTTGTACAGCAAACCGTGACTTAGAGCATATCGTTCACAAATGTCAATCAACCGTGACAGCCCACAGACCGACGCACTGAGCAGTACCATGTCATCCGCGTAACTGATATTGTTGAGACATACCTCATCAATATGGCAGCCGACACGAGTGCTGCTCAGCTGCTCTATGAGTGCGTTCATGTACAGGTTGAAGAGTTGAGGAGAGGCAAGCCCCCCCTGCCTCACCCCACACTCCAGCCTATACGTATCTGACAATTCAGTATTGAAGTCAGTTTTTAACTAAAACTAAACTAAAATCTAAATTTAAAAACTAAATTAAAACCTAAAATAAATAATAAAACTGTGTTTAAAAATCTAAATGTTGATCATGTGGCATGGTGTCAAGAACACTGGCTGCATTCCCGCGCTGAATGGCTACTGCAATTCTCTGCGTGAGATATGAGCCAGCCCTCTTGTCACCAGCGGCGTCGACGAGCATAGGAGTAATTTTTTTAATAAATTGTTTTGTGCTTGGACCCCACGGACCAAATGTTTCGACGCCAAGCGGAACAAAAATATATTCATTAGATAAGGATGAATATTTGCGCCGCTTGGCGTCTTCTGCATCCGCTGCCGCGGCTCCAGGGGCACGAAGGGGCAACCGTGTTGACGCATGTCGCGTCCCACACGAGTGCCCTTCCTCGCTCCCAAGGGATGAGTGTTAATCCATCTGGACGCTTGCCATCATCGCGAGTTATCCCTACAGGTTCTAACACATTAGGGATGTCGATGGTGGCAAGCGCCCTTTTAACGATATTGTTAATGGAGCCGTGGCGTGAAAATCTGCCGGCACTGCGTTGGCAGTGCAGTCCGTGAACCCTTCTTGTCGACGACGCTACCACATGAACAAAGGTGGCTTTCGACAATAGCAGCACCCAGTCTAAGCCCAACTACAATTCGGAAGCTGCCATTGTCGAAAAGTGTTCCGAGGTTGGCGGAGGGGAGTGCGTGTAACCATTGACCAGATTCATGTTCTGAGACGGCAAGAAGCCTCGCGCGATCGAGATCACTGACAGAATTTTGAACCAGATAGTTATAATCTCTCTGTACCAGTGGGACATCCCAAAGTTTTTGACGGCTTGGTGCCTCTGGGATGTTTTCATTGGGACAGAGAGTCCTCCAGGCATCGATTGCGTCCGTTGCACAGTGTATGTCAGCTGAAGGCATTTTAAGTATTTTTGCACACAAAAGTGATACACTATGAACGGACGAAAGGAAAGCCGGAAGAGCTATGCTAGAAATTTTTCTAATACCGATGCCACCAGATCGAATAGGTAAAGAGGCTTGAATCCAGGCGCGGTCATCGAGGTTTAAATTTAGAATTTTTTCTAACGCGTTTTTGAGTGTGGCATCTAGGTTTTCCAAAAGAACTGAGTGTTTCCAGATTGGGCAAGCTCTTAATATATGTAAATTTTGGAACAAAAAAGCAATATTTGAGAATGGTAAACGCGATATGAGAATTTAGAAGGCCAAATCTGCTGATATTTTTCGAAAGTGTTTCACATTTATTTTCTAGGATAGACCTAACGCTTTCCTCGAGTAGTGGAGCACCTAGGAGGCAAAGTGAATTATTTTCTAAAACTTTGATATCCGGTGCTATATTTTTAAAATTTTGAATGATAGATTGCCTATCATTGTCATTAAACTTTGGTGAAACATAAAGCTCACACCTACCTAAATTAAGGTCTAAACCTATTTTATTAAAATTCTTAATTATTTTAGTTAAATCATCTTTAACGGAGTCCACTTTGCCCCCTAAATTCCCGTCATCTAGGAACCAGACGTTTAATTTAGAATTTAGATTCGCTATTATGGGATTCATGCCTAAGCTAAAAAGTGCTGGTCCCAAGGGATCTCCCTGCTCGTTGAAAAATAATTTTGAAGGGGATGCTATAACATTGCCAAATATAATTATAAATGTTTGGTGTGTGTATATAAGCTTCATTCAGCAGAGTAGACCTGTCAATACTGTTGAAGGCATTTTTCACGTCAATTTTGAGTAGTACATCCGCTTAGTTGTCGTTATATAAAACAATACGAACCGAATGTACTGCTGATATTTATTTTGCGGTTTTTTATTTTGAAAAAAATGTAAATAATTTATGTCGCGGTTCGCACCTGGATGAGAGCTGAGCACAGGACCGAGATGGGTGGCGTCGACGAAGAGAGGCCTATGCTCAGCAGTGGGCGGAAGAAGGGCTGGGATGATGATGATGATGAATTTATGTCACAGTAAAGTAGGTAACATACAACTGAAATAACATGCTTCCATATTTTCATTTCACAATAAGCTTTTTAAAAACAACCCAAACCTCTTAATATATCATCATTAACCGAAAAACTGTATGAATGTGACAGTAAACATTTGTCTGCAGTGCGCTTTGGAAGTGGCACTTATTTAAGCTGTAAGTGATGACCTGATGTTAACAACTATGATGATATACAATATTGACAAGTATCAAGTGATACAAATATCCAAAGATATATAAATGATTTTGACTTTGACTTTGTTTCTCTAGCTAGCCTATTTCTTCCGTTATCTATAGATTGATACCAAACTTAACCTAATACAGAAATATTAGATTATATACTGGGCGATACACTATCACGTCTCTTTATCCCTAAAGGGGCCGACAGAGCCTAGGTCGGTAAAGCCCAGGCCACTTTTAGCGTGATGGTGGGCAAGAAAATGGAAAAAGGTAATCATAATAGTGATGGGTTGATAGCCGAGTCGCCTATTGATATGGTTGTCCGCCCATCTCCCCGATCGGCTTTTATGCGGGAAGAGAAGCAGCTGGTACATTCTATGATTTTTTCTTTTCTCCCAGACCAGCATAGTAGGAGTTTGTCACCAAATAATCTTGATATCATTAGTATTCATAAAAAAAATATGTTCCAATTTCGATTTTATTACAATCTAAAAACGTCACAATAATTATTTATTTTCCAAAATTAAGTTTAACATTATTTAAAAATTGTGGATTGAAGAAACTAAATTTATGGAAAGCTGAAACTGTATTAGGATATGCGCCTTTTACACGTTTCTTGGAAAACACCCCTCCACGTGGTAGGTAATGTCCAAATGGCATAGGTCCAGGCGAATAAGGAACATGAGGTCCAAAATTCTGCGGACCATAAGGCATAGGTGGAAATGAAGTTCCAACGGGAAACTGTGGCATATACGGACCTCCGTAAGGTCCCCCTTGCATAAATGGACCTTGATATGGTCCAAAATTTTGCACATTAGGTCTTCCATAATACGTCGTGGGCGGCGGGGTAGGATTGTATACTGTAGGAAACGAATTATCATTTTTCACATTAGGTCCCCCATATGGTGTCGCGGGTGTTGAGTTCGAGAGATTGTGTTCTCCCGTCGACGAGTCATTTTGTGGGGTAGATAGTTCCGAGTCATCATCTATTGGGGTTAATCCGTCATATTCTGGATCGGGTGTAGTTCTGTCATCGAATTCGTAAGATTTGGCGGCGAATACGTCGTGGCCTTCAAGGAACCCTAAAAAAACAAATAAAAATTTAACAATAAGCTCTGTATGGAAACAATTAAATCAATACATAGTATAAAACAAAGTCGCTTACCGCTCTCTTTGTTAAACTACGCAACGTATTTTAATGCAATTTTTTCTCAAGCTTTGTATAATACATACCCGTACAAAGTTGGGGTGGCCCGTAAGTGATTAATAAAATAATGAAAAATATGCTAGATTAGATACCGTAGGTACGAGTAGGTACGCAGAACCAAGGGTTAAGCAGATTTTAGGTTTGTGTAGAATACAGGAGTTTAAATAAATAAATAAAATAAATTCAAAAAATTCAAAATTCAAAATATCTTTATTATCATAGGATATTTATAATATCTCTTAATAATAGTCACTTTGTTTTGTTTTGCACAAATGTTGACGTCAAATCGTTACTTAAAGCTAAGTTTACGCCGCTCAAATAAAATCAATTATTTTCAGACAACTAAGTCCACAGCTTTTTACAAATCAAAACAGTTTCGGCCACCCGTAATCCGCGTAGACCAATCTTCTCATTCGACCTCCATATCTTTCGATTTTGACGATCCTCGGAAGGAAAAACTAGTACCTACAGTTAGTCTGTTTCCTTTTCTATTACGGGTCTTATTATTTTTTACCCCCGGTTCGTTTTAGTTTAACACTGACAATGGGGTTCGCAAGGCCCCCAAATAATATATTTTTTAATTGTGTCTGGAATTGTGACAGTGAAAGTGTTAAACCACATAGTTTTAAATTCATACAAGAATATGAATTAATGCATTACTCTCACGAGATTCCAATTAAGTTAAAAAAGAAAAATCCAGGGTTCTGGACAATCATGTTGGCTGCGCTTCCTTTACGCAACTGAATTTTTAACAAAATTTATCGCTTTATATGCAAATAGTATACATATATGTTTTTCCTATGACCTAATATATTATAAAAACAGGATAAATAGTAACACATTGGGAAAACATTGAAATCCAATAATAATAACTGGCGATTGTTTTATATTCATTATAACATTCATAACATATTTTACGAGTGCGTAATCTATTTCGTCATTCAGTTATGAGTGTGAGCGGATTCACTACTAACACTGGTTAATCAGACTATGATCAGACTCACTCGCGTAAGAAACACCCGCATCCGCGGCAGCCTTCATGTCCGTGACATAGCAGACAAACTGCAAAAAAGTCGCCTACGCTGGGACGGTCATGTCTTGCGGAAATCAGCAAGCTACATGGGCAACAAATGTATAGCCATGCCGCCTCCGCCGGGGCCCGGCAGACGTGGTAGACCCAAGAAGTGCTGGCTTGACGTCGTCAAACTCAAAGATAAGGTTGCCTGGAAGAGATTGCTGTGCGATAAGGCCGCCTTTTGTATGCTAACATTTATCTCTATTTTTTATGTATAATTTGTTAAATTGTGTGCAATAAAGAGTAAAATAATAATAATAATAATAATATGTGTGCCAATGGTCTTACAACCAAGGATGCTCAAGACCGGCAACTGGCAATACCCTGAGATGAGAGAGAGAGAGAGAAATTGATTAATCAGACTCAGTACTAGGTAATCACATTTCCTTATTAAGGCCGTAACTGAATTTCCTGGGGTCCAGTGCTGCCCCCATTTAAAATAAATAATTTCAAAGAAAACGGAGACATCATTAAAATTTTGCTACTATCAAGTGCTAGATAAACCTTCGAAGTATTTTATGAACTACTGTTTACAGTTTAAAGTTAGAACGTTAAGCTTTACTACGCACATTTGCGAAAAACGGCCTCTTTTGGCTAATGTGCGTAGTAAAGCTTAACGTTCTCATTATAAACTGTAAACAGTAGTTCACAAAATAGTTTGAAATGTTTCCTTTTTCTTTGAATAGATTTATTTTAAATGGGGCAGCACTGGACCCCGGAAAATTCAGGTGCGGCCTTAACTTACTACTTTCTTTTCCTTATATTTAGAACAATATTTATAAAAATCCATGCTGGTTTGGGAGAAAAGAAATAACTTAGAATTTACCAGCTGCTTCTCTTCCCGCGCAGACCGTAGAAACAGATCGAGGGAATGGGCTAAAATGCAAATTATGTTAAGATACATTAATTTTTTGGGGTCCAGTGCTGCCCCCATTTGAAATAAATTATTTGAAAGGAAACGGAGATATCATTTAAAATTTTGTTTCTTCCAAGCCCTGCAAACTATTTTATGAACGCGAAGCTTTTCTTCGCACATTAGCCAAAAGTGGCCGTTTTTCGCACACAAATTTACTCTAGCCGTAACAAGACAGCGAGCCGAGTGACGCGGCGGCTGGTTTAGACGTATGTGGTATTTTGGGTTTTTTTTCGTTTTACAAAGTAAGAATTCTTTAAAAAAAATAAGACTCATCACTGCCTTATGTTAAATACATACATAATAATATTATTAATAATAAGGTTGACAGGGAGAGAATGCTTTAGCATTAAGTCTACCTATTGTAGCTTTTGGCTCAATAATTTTTAAATAAATAAATAAAATAATAAAGTTACAAGGGCTAATTTATTGTATCTCTTGAATGCTAGCCGTTTTAGGAGGTTTATAATTCCGAGGTGATTTGGATAAGTATTAGATATGAGATAAGTTTTTTATTTGCAATAAATAGGGTTAATACAGGTGTTAGGAAAATACAATTAAATACAGTAGCTTAACCTATTTAGCCATATTCAATAGCATGCAAATTTTTCACACCTTAATAAAATATTATTAAATCAAATTATTCATGCATCGAATTCGCAGACTTTAACTTTATGTTCTAAAAACTCTTTAATTGAATAAAAACTTTTTTTAGCAGCCATTTGCGCAGGGATGATTTAAATTTATTAAATGGAAGCTCTTTAAGTGCAGATGGTAATTTGTTATAAATATTTTTTCACATCGCAAAAGAGTTATTTTTATATTTTTCAGTTTTTGGTACCACATTTAACACATTTTTCAGTTTTTGGTACAACATTTAACACGAGTCTATTACAATTTCTTGTTGTTCTAAGAAAGAAGTGTTTAGCTTGAACAAATAAATGCTCATTTAGTTTCACAAAGATGCTTATTTCTAAATTGTATAAGCATGGCAGGGTTAATATATTGAGCGACTTGAAATAAGGTCTACTCGAAATATATGGTGGTATGTTGATAATTGATCTTATGCATCTTTTCTGCGCCTTAAACACTCTTTTTATGTTGGTACCATTTCCCCACATAATTAAACCGCATCTAATAATAGTCTGGACATATCCAAAATATGCTGTTAAAGCTGTATCTTTATTAGCAACTTTATTTAGTTTTGAAATGGCATATGCAAATTTAAATTGGAGGTAACTTTGCAGTTTTTTTCTATCGAGAAAATTTTAAGCAATCGTGTTTTTGAGTCATATAGTGACTAGAGTAAGTTTACTTTATTGTATTTAAATTTCAAAGTTAGTATTTCGTTAATATTCATATTACTGAAGATCGTTCTAAGAACTGTGCGGTAGTATGGATTCTTAATTTGGGAACCCTATCGCAGATATGAATCTTAATAAATGTTGTCATATTCTTCTCAGCTAAGCGCGTTTTCGGCTGCATGCTCAGCTGTGCTGCTTTGGAGCCCGGAGTGTGCTTTCTGACTCTATCTTCTCCAAATGCAGACAGAGCATTTTTGGTCTTGCGCTAAGCCCAGGGCCGCAACCGCTAGACTTTAGTGAGATGTTCGGCAAGAAGATGGAAAAAGGAATCAACATAGTGATGGTTGGATGCGCGGGAAAAATTAGCCACTGGCCGACCGACATATGTCGACCTCATACGGAGGTAAAAATTAGCCACTGGCCGACATGTGTCGACCTCATCCGGAGGTAAAAATTAGCCACTGGCCGACATGTGTCGACCTCATCCGGAGGAGGGCAAAATTTCACGTGAGTTACCCGTATGTAACATATACGGGTAATAAAAAGTTATTAATATTGTGTATAGGTACCACTTGGTAGGTACCTATATAACTTCAATAACATTTTATAAAGTCACCTTTAAAATTCGTCCTAATTGATAGTAAACCCCGGTTTTGTGGTTATCCTGTTGTTCCGATTTATTTAGGTAAAAAAACAAATAAACTAAATTATAGTATTTAAAGCGATCGATTTATATTAAAAAGTTAGTCGTGTGCTGTAAGCAAAGCTAACATGGGTCTCCAGGGACATAAGCTGGTCGTTATCGCCTTCATTGGGATCTCATGTAAGTTGGCGCGCATTTTGGCCAAAGGTTGTCACTGAGATGTCACGTGGTCTACCTTGCACGCCAGTATTTTTTCACCATTTCTGATTTCATTATTTCATTTGGACTACTATAATTATTTGATTATATTATTATGATTTAGGCTGTGAAGAAGTAGTTAAGACTTCTTCTTATCGAGTCGAAATAGTTTCACTTTAGCTTCAATTTAAAATCATCTTTGACTAGTATGTGGCCACGGCGTTTTTTTTTGTTTTTAGTTTAGACTAAAAATATTGTGCACCAGCTTTTCGTGTTGAGTTTTGTAAAGATTTTGGCTAAAGAATTATCTTGTTACTATTTTGGCAGTAGGTTGTTTATTATTGCACAATTTTGTTGATACAATGTGTCTTATTTTTATTCAAGGGTTCCTTGGAGGCCAAAATGTACTCGCCACCGCGGAAACCAAAATTGAGGGTAGTTCCACACCAGTTCCTGAAGATGGCAGATCGACCCCTGTAACATATGACCAGGAATCGTTGAACCTGCAAACTGAAACTCTTATACACGATGCAACTGGACAACCTGTCTATGGTATTGGATATAGATCTGACGGAACTCAATATGTACGTAAAATAAATATACCTCATGTATATTCTGATATGTACTACATCCCGTTTTATGGAAGAAGACAGAAATATGGACCTGTAGTACCCTTTCCTTACTATTCTAACCCTTATGGAGATTTGCCAGTTGTCTATTCACAGTACCCACCTGTTGAAGCAGTGACTCCAAAACAGGGAGAAGTCGATTCAATGAGTGATGTAAGCTCTAACATTTCCACACAAGGGATTGTAAAAACCGAGTAGTAGTAAAAACTCTGAAGTAGCCTTACCATTGTAATCGACCACTATCTCAATTCTTCTAAAACTCTGCGAAGATGCACTCGCTCATAGAGTAAACAATCTGCTGTCATGCTACATGTCATATTTGCAAAAAATAAAAGTATTCAATTATAATAGTTTTATTATTATTTACTCTCTTAATTAAAAATATGTGATGAAAACTTTCGTCACGAGTGAGATTCGAACTCACGTCCCTCACATCTGTACTACTGCACTTCCAATTGTGCTACTGCGACTTCGAATCACCCCTAAAAAATTACTCATCGCATATTACTTACGCATTTAAAGCATGCGTATTTCTTCATTACTACCCACTATTTAGAGTCGATTAAAGTGAAGAAGGCTTTATTTTAATACGCTATTTTGCAGAAAGTCAAATCAGACACTTTTTTCTAAACGTCAAAACAAACATTTTCTATGGGATTTCTATCAAAAACCTAACAGTAACGCATAGTAGCGTCATATTTTTTTAATCAAATAGCGCTCTCATTGTAGGTTTTTCTGAAATCATGTTGAAATGGATATAATTTATTTTTGACCCAGTCGTCTACCCAATTGCACCTGTCTTAGTTTAGTTTTACCGGTCCTAGTCTAGTTTTACCTGTCCTAGTCTAGTTTTATCTTTCTTCGTCTAGTTTTACTAAACCTTGTCTAGTTTTACCTATCGTAGTCTAGTTTTACCTGTCCTAGTCTAGTTTTACCTGTCTTAGTATAGATTTACAAATCCTTGTCTAGTTTTCCAAATTGTATGCAGAAATTGGAAATAATGACACTATTATTTTCTATTAAATATTCCATGCTGGTATGGGAGAAAATAACAAACGTAGTATGTACCAGCTGCTTTTCTTTCCGCGCAGATTGTTAAAGCCGTTTACTTTCTTCACGCGCACTCTAAACCTCTAGACATTCTTTGGGTTGTACTCGTAAATCATAATTGTAATACATCATGCAAAAAAATGAGTATATCACTCACCTTCGATTTGCTGACGATATCGTTGTCATGGCAGAATCCATGGAAGACTTAAGTACCATGCTCGGAGACCTTAATCGAGTTTCCCAACAGGTATTACTTGCGCACAGTAACTTATTAGCTCGTCTTGTGACAATCCGTGAGGGTCGTATTTTGCGGAACATACGCGCTTGCTTAGCTGTTGCAATGTGGGCTGCTTGCCTGTGCTGTGCAGCTCTTGTGATAGATGCAAAGTAAATACCGCATGTATTGCAGCATCTTTTCTCTAAATCATCACGTACACTTGGGCAATAGAGATCATAAGGCGTGCTGATGATGAATCTTGATAACTCATTTTAAATTAGTAAGAGCATGCATTGAGTCGAGTAAATTAAATGGATCAAAATAGTATATTTTTTTTTGTTTCAATCAGAAAAAAAATTGCGTGACATTAGCCGAGACCCCCCCTCTCTCCAACGTAAGATTAGATGAGATTTGACTCGACCCCCTCCCCCCCTTAAACATCTCACGTAATTTATGGACGCCTCCTTTGCTGCTTCAAACATTTCCAAGTACCTTGGTTACCTGGAAAAGATTGCAGTTGCAAAAAGGCCGCTTTTTCCTTTCATGTATACAAAGTGGAAGGGACATACCCGTAATAAATCGAACCACGGGCTATACTAGATGGCTAAAGTATAATGAAATTAAAATAAAAGTTAAAAGACCAAAAAAAATCGACATTCCTACAAATCGCCCGGGCAGCCGCACACTTTTGTATGGAAATGCTGAAAATTATTTTTGTTTTTTGGTTGTTTATTTTATATTTGTTACATTAAAAAAAAATATAACGCGAAAGTACCTTTTTATTTATTTTGCTGACGTTTCGTTCGGGTTTCACCGAACGTGGTCCCAGCGTGACTGAAGCAGCGATGACGCCTACGCCTCCCCCTGCCCGGTGTGATCTTCGTCCACCGTCATATTGTTCATTCTCCAAGTACCGTGAAACACTACGCTCACAGTGTCCCTATTCCGTAACGCAACCGTATTCTGGTGGTTAACCGATTGTGCACCTAACCGGGGTTGTGTTTTGTTAATCACTGGATTCCACGCTGCTGACAATTTAAGGCCATCTTCTCGGTTGAAATTGTAAGGATGTTTCTTAATTTCAAGCGAATTAATTTAATAATAATGCAACGCGATAGTATTAAAATAAAAATATATTTCACGTTCTCAACAAATTGCTCGGCGGCTGCACACTTGTATGGAAATGCCGATTTTTTGTTTGTTTTTTGGCTGTTATTTTCATTTCATTATACTATAATGATCTAGTATAGACCGTGGTTTGATTTATTACGGGTCCCTTCCACGTTGCATAAACGGGATTTAGCATGAACTTATTTTTGGAACCGATATTTATATGGAGTTACAGCGTTCGTGGTCGCAGACAGACTGGAATGCAGCGGTGTTATCTTAATATACATGGAACATGTGTTCAAAGAGCGAAAAAAAAAATAGAAAAAAAATGTAAGCCCTGGATAAAAAATTAGGTTTTTATTATTTTACACATTTTTAAATGATCTGTTATAATAATTATTCCAAAATGCATATACCTATATAAAAAGTAATAAATGTATCGTGGAAAAATACAGTAAGACGCACGTGAAAAATTATTTTCCGAATTTAAAATGAAGGTCATTTAAGAATTGTCCGTTTAGAGCACTGAAAGTATGCTTTGCATGGTACCCACCCTCTTCTTCTGCAGGTTTGGTATCTTCACTTTCAGGTGCCTCTTCAGGGCTATTAGGGCCGTATGGGTAAGGATATCCTCCAGGTTGCATATACGGCATATATGGTCCCTGTGGCGGCATATAAGCGCTTGCGTAGGGTCCCTGTTGTGGCATATAGCCATATGGCATTTGAGGAGCAGCCTGCACTTCTTCGCCTCCAAGGAAACCTGAAACAAGTCATATTAAAAAAACAGTAAATAATACACAAAACATACATACAATTTTTAAACATAAAAAACACAATAAGTGTAAAATTTAATAATGTGACACCAAAAAGTGAGAAGTCTGTATGTATGTAAAGTAACAAGTAATTATTTAAAAAACAAAAAACCCGACTGCTAACATATATATATATATATATATATATTTTTGTAATCCTTGTACAGAATCCTTTATTTTATAGCCACTCGATAGGTTTTAAATTAAAAAAAAAATTGTAGACATAATTCGGCGCGAAAATCCGCCATTTTGGATTATTTAAATTTTTTATATACCCAGTGTCACTCTCAGAGTGAGGACAAATCTAACGACACCTCTCAAGCTAAAATCCATCAAGCCGTTTAGACTCTAGAGCGTGAAATTTAAATACAAAGTAATTTAAATACAAACATACATACATACATACACACACTCGAAAAACATTACCCTCCTTCTGGCGCAGTCGGGTAAAAAGACAAAATACTAACAGTATTTTGTCCAAAGCCACGTGATTACTACTCGTATCGTATTACATGAGAGTCGTGATGCATCTTTCTTTTTAACGAGCTAGCCAAGCGAGCGAAGTTCTTAGAGCCTACTTGAGAAATACTGTGTTTGGATATAATTTATATTGTTTCAATAATAACGATTACCTTTGATAGGGATTTCATGAAATTTAAGTCTTATTTTATGTTTGATTTATTTACAATTCGTTACAATATAATAAATTATGATAAAACTAAACTAAAACGAATAATTAAACTAAATATAATTGGTAGAAGAAGACACTTAAAAATATAAAAAATTGACCCCAAATCGCTGCGCTCACAAGGTTTGCCCAAGAGGCTGGCCAAAATGCGCGACAGATTAATTTGAGTATGTGACCAATTTAATAAAAAAAAATACAACAAAACTTATTATCAGGAAAGCTGACCGCGTTTATAGGGCATTGACTAGGATGAAGAGAAAGTATCAATCTCTTACATGATATTCCAACGAAGGCGACCAGAACAGCGATAGGCGCCTGGAGAAACATTGTGTTGTTGTATGTCCTCACTGGTTGCAACCAACAACAACCAACTGTGAACGACAACTTCGTGATATTTCTTTACCTTTATATAGGTACAGCAGTTTGTATTTGTTGTAAATGTTTCCTTAACTAATTTTAAACTAACATGAACAAAACATAAACAAGATATTTTTCCCAGAATAGAAACACTATGTTCAATATTTTCTTGATATTTATTTAAAATATAATAATTATTTGTTATTGAAAAATAATGCTGGTGATGATGTAATTTGGTGACAATTTAAAATCAGTTCAGTGTTTATTTTTAATGTGGATGGTTTTTCCAAAGCTCTGATTATCCTGTTTTTGTGTTTTATATTTAAGTATTTAAAATATATTTATTTGTTATTGAAAACATCCGTAAGCGTCAAAATGGCGGGACCAAGTCCCCGATTTAAAAGTTGTCACATATATAGATTTATTTTAAGTAGTTTGGATTTTGTAGATATTTGTTTTACATATATATGAAATGTACCCGCAACAATACATTTGTACGTCTGAAGGTAAAGGTAGAATCCTAATTTTTCCTTAGTCCCAATAATTTCAATCGAAATGGCGTGCGTCGGTCGGACTGTACCTGGAGCGTACGGAGCTGTACCAGTTGCTTCTCCTTCTGCGCATATCGTAAAATCCTATCGAGGTAATGGGTGAAAATGCGAGTCATGTTTTAGGCGATGCGGCTAGCAAACCATCACTATTTTGATTTCTTTTACCACCTTTTCGTCCACCATCACGCTCGCTAAGAGTAGAGTCTTGAGGGCCTGGGCTCTGTCTACTTGCAAAAATGCTTTTTCTGGTCCATTAGGGAGATAAAGATGTGCTAGTATAGTAGTAGTATGTATTTCCATGCTTTTTGTTTGAAATTTTATCTGGTTTTATCTTGGTGTGTGCGCTCTTTCACACGTTATTCTGACTTATCAATGATGATGTTGGCATTACACTGCTCGGTCTATTAGACGTCTTTGTTCCAGTGTGCGTATCCCCATAGTTTTAATAATGCAATACTCCGTCTTAAGACTGACTTGACTTTTATCTGCGACAATGTATAATGAATAACTAATCTTTTCATTTATTTGTTTTAGGTAAGTTGCTGAAAACAAGCGCTAACGAGTGTGTAAGTTTTTCATACGTCACTTTACAAGCGAATCAAAAATTTTGAGATATAAAGAAAAAACAAATTATAGGTAATCATTAATAATTAATAAGGTAAGTAAAACAAAATTTTTTTAGGTCGTAATATCGTTGGCTTTAAAAAGTTTCTTTCTTTCTTCTTCTTAACAGCCTTTATCAGTCTAAAGGCCTATAAGGGTGGATTTGCCCATAATCACCACGCTGGGAAGACGGGAAGGTGAACTTATGATTTTTTTTGCACAGAGGACTGTTGAGACTGCTGGCCGACCTCTTTAACCTAAACTTCCCTTAGTTTCCTCTTACGACACCGGATGAAAAAGAAAGGGGTGGTAACAGGATGTATTTTCACTTTACTAGCCTTGATAGATGTGCACTCGCACTTGACAGGCCGTAGCTGAAAAATATTTTTAAATTTGGATTTATAAAAAAAAATGTCAGACTAGCTAGCGCATAACTTAATTCGTGATTTGTTATTAGACTTTTTAGGCATACATATTTATGGAAAACAATCAAGATTAAAACAATAAATCTTAATGTACTTACCAAAATATGGTTGTTATCTGTTTTGTCCATACTATATACTATAATATTTCAAAGAGGAAAGATTTGATTGTTTGTTTGCATTGAATAGGCTCCGAAACTACTGGACAGATTTAAAAATTCTTTTACCATTGGAAAGATACACTATCCCTGAGTGGCATAGGCTATGTGTGTACCACCGGCGAAGCCGGGGTGGACTGCTAGTGTGCTAATATCCCTGAGTGGCATAGGCTATGTGTGTACCACCGGCGAAGCCGGGGTGGATTGCTAGTGTGCTAATATCCCTGAGTGGCATAGGCTATGTGTGTACCACCGGCGAAGCCGGGGTGGACTGCTAGTGTGCTAATAAAGAAATGAAATGAAAATCAGTGAGCTGCTTTCTGAGCAGCACTAAGCGCTGGGCTATGGCCATTTTGGATTGCTGTAGCACACAGATACGAAGAGTTATGTTCCCATGTTTTCTGGTTTTGTATTCTGTTCTTATGATGTGTATTTTTTTTTCTGTGTGACTATGGCTACAAGTAACTTAAAACCTAAAACTTCTTTATTTGTGGAAACAAGTTACAAAAGATAACAATTAAACTACTGGGTGGCGCAAAAGTAAAGACCCTATTTGGTTCAGCTATAACATTTTTTCTAAATTAGAAAACTAGATTTAGGTTTTTTTAAATGTATATTTGTGCCATTAAATTTCGTACCATTAGGATTTAAAGATGATGTCTCTTAAATGGTGACCTCCAGAGTTGATACACATTTGAGCCCTATTTATGACATTTTGCATAACTTGCCGTAACACTTCCTGCGATATGTTCGTTATTTCTTGACGAATGTTTTCTTTTAGAGCTGCGAGAGTCTGTGGCTTGTTCACATACACCCGAGATTTCAAAAAACCCCAAAGAAAGAAGTCTGGACTGGTCAGATCGGGTGATCTTGCAGGCCAAGGCAAATCGCCAAAACGAGAGATAACTCGGCCTGGAAAAGCGTCCCTCACTAAGTCCATAGTGTCGCGCGCTGTGTGTGCCGTAGCGCCGTCTTGTTGAAACCAGATGTGCTCCAGCCCCAATTCGTCCAAACTGGGTATCAAAAACTCTCGTAACATGGTTCTGTAGCGTTCTCCAGTGACAGTTATCGCATTGCCTCCAGCGTCTTCGAAAAAATAGGGTCCGATCACTCTGTCAACACAGATGCCACACCATACAGTAACTTTTAGTGGGTGTAGAGGTGTTTCTTGAATAATGCGCGGATTATCAGTGCCCCAGAACCGAGTATTCTGCTTATTGACATGCCCTGAGAGATGGAAATGCGCTTCGTCACTCATAACCAATTTTGAAGGAAAATCATCCTCTTCAAGGTTGAGGTTTATGACGCGCTGGCAGTAATCTAGACGAGCTCGGTGGTCAGCAGGCAGCAGCTGATGAGTCATTTGAGTTTTATACGGGAACATCTTTAAGTCTTTCACCAAAATACGCTGCAGGGTCCGTCTGGAAATGCCTAATTGCGTGGCACGTCGCCTCGTTGATGTTTCTGGACACTCTTCCACATCTTCGCGCACAGCATCGATATTTTCAGCTGAACGGCCTGTTCTTGGTCTCCCAGACTTAGGTCTATCCAATGTTGAGCCAGTTGCTTCAAGGCGTGTGGCAAAGCGTCGAATTGTGCGACCAATCGGTGCCGGACGGTGGTGAAATCGTCGACGAAATTCACGTTGTGTTCTTATCACTGATGAATTATTCCGTAAGAACATTGACACAATTATTCCACGTTCTTGGGGAGTAAAACGGTCCATGTTTATTTTCAGTGTATTTTACATTTGTTCACTACACAATTTTCAACAACAGAATGACAGAAAATGTCATATAAAAAAAATAAAAGTATTTTCTTTAGTGCCAGTACTTTTGCGCCACCCTAAGTGTTTAGCACTCTGTTTCCTGCCCACAGACGTACAAAATTACGTGACTTACAAACTACATTATCTTTAAAACATTATTTTAATTACTTGTCATTCAAAAAAAAACATCCAATTTGTAGTAACATTTGTGAACTAGTAGATCATGGGGGTCTTTTTAAAAGTCTTGTACTTTTAGTCAATTGTAGTTGTTTAGGTAATTTATTAAGTATATAATACAGGAGTTCGACCAAAAACACTTTTACGCAACAATTCTATTTTGATAGACTGTAGCAATACTTTAGTACAGTGACGAGCTCGTGTTCGATGTGTGAACATATGTTTATTCGCATGTACAAAAACAGCACACTCATATATATAAATGCCGGGTAAAGTAAGTAAACTTAGCTTTTCAAAATATGGCTGACACAAATTAGTTTGTTGCAGTTGAAAAAATTGCTTGATACAACTTTTCTGCGCCTTAAATGTTAACTTTATCACTTCCATTACCCCGAAATATTACTCCATATTTAAGGGTAGAGCTAAAATACGCATGATATGCCGTAAGTACTGCGTCTTGATTTACAATTTTTTGTAGCCTGAAGAGTACATATTAAAATTGATTCAAGCGTTTGCATAAATAAATCTGTATGTGCTTTCTAAATAAGTATATTGTCAGTATGCAAACATGAACCATACACATTTGGCGAAAACCGAAATGCGTAAACTACTCGTACATTAAATTATCAACTATGTATTTCAATTAAGATACCTGAACTTTTGGTGCCACAGTAATGGATTTCTCGTACTCTTTAGATGAAATGAAAAGGTTAATTGTTAGTATCAAGAACTTTATTTTTCCTTAAAAATATAATTTTGGTACAAAAATGCCGGTATTATTAATATAATGTTAGAAAAGAGCTTTTATGTTCCAAGCATATCAAATCATTTACCGACTTCTAGACATAAATTATTTAAAAATTGTGGATTAAACAGACTTCCCCAATGAGTAGCTGATACTGACCCTGCTTTGCCACATGTTGGTTTTGCAGCTTTTTGTGCCGGTTTTGAGTTGCGCGGACGATTATAATATAAAGGGGGCATTGGATAAGGTACAACCGGATAAGTGGCATAGGTTCCTTGTTGCAGCATATTCTGGCCGCCAAATTGACCCTGTTGCGGCATATTCTGGCCTATGTATAGATCCTGTTGTGGCATAATTTGGCCTCTATATTGACCCTGTTGTGGCATAATCCGGCCTCCGTATGGACCCTGTTGCGGCATAATCGGGCCTCCGTATTGACCCTGTTGCGGCATAATCTGGCCTCCGTATGGACCCTGTTGCGGCATAATCTGGCCTCCGTATTGACCCTGTTGCGGCATAATTTGGCCTCCGTATTGACCTTGTTGCGGCATATTCTGGCCTCCATTCTGTCCTTGCATCGACATCTGGTTTTCGTAGCTTCCTTGCATCGACATTGACATTTGGCCTGCGTTCTGTCCTTGTAGCGACATTTGGCCTCCGTTTCGTCCATGTTGTGGTATATTCTGGCCTCCGTTCAGCCCAGCAGCTTTAGAGAAACATCCACTTAGTAACCCTTAAAAAAACAGATATTTAATTAACCTTTAATTGACGAACTATACGTATACGTCTCAAAGACGTAATTTTTTTTTCCTATTTTCATGAAGCATTCGCGGTCACGAACCTCCCGGTACCTTTTTGACTCAGCAATACCTAACCGCCAATATACGTTGCGTGTGCAGTGAGTTCCATTTTGTCCATTATCTAAGGCATCGAACTCTAACAGACGTGAGCACGGTGTTGATGGTAGTTTTTTATATATAGATTCGAGTAAAATCTACATTTATATAGATATTTAATAAAATAAAAATTTATAAATAAAGAATTCTGCAATCGTTTGTTCGTGATTCATCTTTCCTCAATAAAATTAACAGAAATTCCACATGAATTGCGGTTAACTATGGTAGGTACTTGTTATAACTAAATCGAAGTCACGAAGTATTCAAAAGGCCTGCGTAAAAAATCTAAGTCACCTGAGAAGACGTTTTATGTACTTTTTCGTCGTTTTAAGAGGTCAATACACCCTAACTGCTTCAAAATACTCGTATGTCGAAATTTGTAATTCGTTAATGCACCATAAAAAGGCGTGTAATTTTTTTTATTACCAACATAGACTTTCAAGTTTAAATTTTTATTCTGTTTTAAATATTCTTCATAATCAGTAATGATATTTCAAGTTCATTTGTTGATTTTTCTTCGTCTAAGCGCGTTCCCGGTTGCATCCTCAGATGTGCCGCTTCGGAGCCCGGGGTGCGCTTTCCCGATTTTTCTTTTCCAAATATAACATGTCAATGGTCACCCAAGGATGCCAAATACCTTGCGAAATGGAGAAGAAATAAACGGAACAGTTTAAATGATTTGGCTATAGTTTTACAACCGGCCGCCTGCCTGACATCAACCCTCATTGGAAATGTATTTGTGCGAAAAGTTTTACAACGGGCCACCCCCCGACGTTAACCCTCCTTGGGAATGCAAATGTAGCACGAGATGTTGGTCCTTAGTCCTTTAGTCGCCTCTTACGACATCCACAGAAAGAGATGGAGTGGTCCTATTCTAACCCGGAACCACACGGGTTGTTGATTAACATAGTATAAAAAAAAATAAGATTGGAGCTAGTGTCCAATTTTCATAAGATACAAATTGTCAAGAAGAAGTCTTGAGAAAAATCTCAAACAAATTTGTAAATGAACTGCGATGGTTATAGAACCTTTGATATTAATAAGTTAAAACCTTATTATCTAAATTAAATGAAAAAATCCGCCACGAGTTGGGACTAGAACCCTCGACCCTCACTTTAACGCCGTGAGTGCACTACCAATTGTGCTATCGTGACTTCCAATCACCCCGACAAATTTTCTCATCACATAGTACACGCATTTCAAGCATGCGTAAATCTTCATTACTACCCACTATTCAGAAGTGTGGTATTCAACTTAATTTATATTTGATAAATTGAAAGCTGATTAAAGTGAAGAAGGCTTTGTTTCAATTATTATTTTTAAAATCATTACAATGCCCGGAAATTTATCCAAATTACTTATAATATTTAAAATTTGAAAGCAACATAAATCTGCGGTGTTTATTTATTTTTTATGCAGTAATATATTTTTTACGTATGTCAGACGAAGCATAGGTAGTAACTAGTGTTACATTTTGACCAGGTCGTCAGCTAAAGGTAAATTCCTGTTAATTCTAAATATTTATTCTAAATATTAGATTTTGCGTCAGTTATTCACTCGTATTATAAACTTTTTACGGAACACATGGACGACTAATAATGACGCAATTTTAATATTATAATATTAATAGGGAGAACGAATATGTGTCTAAGTCAATTCTTGTACAATTACGGCAGGTAAAAGGTTATAAACTAGAAATTTATTAGTAGGATCGTGCTTATGTAAAAAAATCAACTTACACGAGGTGGCGATAAAGGTAACGAGAACAAAACTAAGATGGTGCGCAATCATGGCGACTAGTTCAGAATGCCACACAGCTTTGCAGTAGCTGTCATTGTACGAGTATACACCTATATATACTGTTTTAGTAGTTTTCCTTAATTTATTTAAACAAAACAGGTTGACTAACAGTATTTGTCAATTTAATTACACATAAGTTAGTGTACCTTGCATTTATTATTTTAATAAAACTAACGTGAGATAAATCCATAATTGATTAATTTAAACCGGTTGACTCACGTGATACCACGTGATTTAACCGTTTTAAATTAATCAATCTTGCATTTATTACAGAAAACAAAATAAAGTTATTTTTTTTTTAAAACTTGCTTCTTCGGATTTCCAAAAATTTCAGAGCTATATATATATAATAAATAAGCACAGACAGGCAAGACGCTTCCAACGATACCTATTTCATTGGTCAAGTTATCATGTTGAACTAACGTTGAAGATACGAGGGAGTAGATAAACGTATATACAAACATAGCGCATAAATCATTATCCTATTTGGCTTCGTCGTCATTATCGTCGACAGCCCTTTACATTCCAATGCTGGTATAGTATGATGATGAGATTTGGCTATGATTTTACGTCCGGCCGTCTGCCTGACGTCAACCCTCTTTGGGAATGCGAGGTATCTAGTACATTGGACTTTTTTGCATTTTTCCTAGTCTAGAAGATTCTAACATTTTTACACAGTTTTTTTAGTAATAAAATTAACTTACATGAAGTTCCCATAAGGGCGACGATAATGAAAACAGGCTTATGAAAAATCATGGTGCTATTTACAAGACCCTGTCATTACATCCACCTTTAAATACTGCTTACCTTTTTTTGCCTGTCTTATGTTAATTGAAAACAGGATAAGTCACTTTATTTTTATTTATTCATATAGTTACTTATCCTGAATAAATATCCGAAAGAATCTACTCGAAAACAAAAGTTATCCTGTTTTTGTTTTTATGATTTTTAACAAGATTCTTCGCAGGAAAAGATTGCATTGATTGTTTTGAGAATAGATGATAAATTTTTTATTTACTTATATATCATCATTTCAGCCGCATAACGTCCACTGCTGGACATAGGCCTTTCCCAAGGATTTCCAAAATGACCGATCTAGAGCGGCCTGCGTCCAGCGCTTTCCAGCTACCTTAGTCAGATCGTCTTACCACCTTGTTATTTATATATCAAGTATTTATAAATATGTAAATGTGTTATTATGGTGCTATAAAGTAATTTGTATTATATTGTAAAGGTATCTACATTAAAGCAGTAGTTAAGCCTTTTTCTTTGGAGTATAACTCTATATACTTTGCGTGTTTACTTTTACTAATTTTACGTTACATTGGTTTTTAAACTGTCGCGCTTTGAACAAATGATTTTGGACGTAAACGCTATTGTACAAATCTTGATCGGATTGAAGAAGATACCTGATTTTAGACTGTTAGAGCAAGGTTACACGCTCAGTTTGGCATCAGTTCAGTCTATCAGTCTGGATTTACTTGACTGATGCCAGAATGATGGATGATTTTCACGGTTACACGGTCATCTAGACTGACAGCAAACTGATAAAAAGTACGTGTACGGCAAAGAGCTATAATGTACCTTATGTACTTTGGTGTACGGTGTATAGCAAAGTTCGGTGACTGACGCGAGAATGATACGAGCGGGCTACGCGATCAGTCTTTCATCATTCAAAACAGACTGACAAAATTATAATTTTCGTCAGTCCGAACCATCAGTCGGTTACACGATCAATCTGACCAGACTTATGGACTGAACTGATGCCAAACTGAGCGCGTAACCTACATCTTACGGTCAGAACGACTATTATTAACATTATGGAACGTACCGCGAAATACTAAATTTAAATTTGGGCAAGATATTTCTGAGTCTGCCAAAGACCATGTGTAATGAACTAGATGGCGCTTTTAGTTTTATAGTAGTTATCAACATCGCCTGCTACTTACAAGAACCTTTGTAGAAACTCCATCGCAGCCACTGCAACCTAGGTGCCTTGCAGTAGATCTCCTATTTGGGACGGACGCAGTTACAAAGCAATGATGTCAAAACAATAATTTTGTAGTTTAGATTTCACAGAGCTTATGCTTAAGGTTATTGAATATAATTTTAATTTGCCATCTTATAGGCGACTAGATCAAAATTTACATGAAGCGATTTCGCAGACAAATTAAAGTTCGTCAAATTCCGTGTTATATAAAGGATATGACTTTCCTCGAGTCGAAAGGAAAATGACCCGTTAACTCTCAACTGAATGATATTTCATAGATTAAATATACCAACGCGAAAATAGAATGAGACACACTACAATGCACAAACTAACTTTAAACCCTTGTCCCACTTACAATAATACAGTTACCTGGTAGGGTAGTAGGTATATTATTATTGGATTAACAAACCATAACTTTATTATGTCACCTTCAATCACTTTGATGTTTATTATCCTGTAATTTTTGTGGTTTTCCTGTTTTTATTATTTAATATTGAACTGGTAATACCATGCTAAAATTATTGTATAAGTTAAGTATATAAAGTGTGAACCAGTTTACATAGGGCAGTTGAATTTGCACATACAGCCAACATGATTCTCCAGAAGCCTACTTTTGTTCTCGACGCCATCGTTGGAATCTCATGTAAGTGCTTAGACATGGGTAACTCCGGATTCGAATATTTAAGGTGAAGGTATAGGCAAATGGCCTTGAAGTGGCGCCCTCATTTGAAATAAATTGTTAACTCGTAAATATAAAGATATTTGTCATATTGCTCTTCGTCATGCACTAAATAGCCCTTTAAATTATTTTATGAACTACCGTTGAAAGTATTTACATTAGTCCGTCTAGCTTTAAAACTTGCCTCCGCCTAAAGTGGCCACGGCAAGTTTTGAAGCTAGACGGATCACTAATAATAGTTTCAACGGCAGTTCATAAAATAATTTAAAGGGCTATCTAGTGCATGACGAAGAGCAATATGGAAATTATCACCATATTTACGAGTTAACAATTTATTTCACAGTTCAAGGCCATTTGCCTATATCTTCACCTTAAATGAGCCGATTCATCAACAGGAGCCGATACCCATACTAAATCCCGGTAATCGTTATCGGCTCCCGCGAGTTATTTAGTCCGCACCGATCTTAGTCCAGCAGGGAATCGGCGTCTGTCGGGTCGCGAGCCGCGTTTCAGCTCCACCGCGTCTCGGGAGGAATCATGAGTCGGGAATCAATATTATTCTGTATTGAAACCGGTACCAGAAAGGACGTCTTTATTCTATAGATTTAATAGCAAAACTAAGCGGACCTCGGAGCTGAAGCCGATAAGGGAGTAGGAATCATTAAGATGAGTCGGTACCGGATGCGGAGTAAGATTCAGTGAGCCGAACACTCCTCGGAGTTGAGATTACCCATGTCTAAAGTGCTTGATCTGTATTAAAAAACAAACATTAGACATTATTTAAATTCGATATACTTATTTTATATTAGATTTGCAATATCTTATTATTAGCTATTACATTCTATGCTATGTTAGTACATAAATACTATCACGCCTGTTTCCCACAAGGGCAGGCAAAGACATTTTTTGTATTTATACTTTCTTTAAATAATGAAAACAACATCTACTTTTTTTTTTTTATTAGTTAAATGGATATAAAAGTCAAATATCACTAAATCACTCGTATGTTTCAAAGAATTTGATATACTTATTTATAAAATATAGCATATGCTTTAGTTAGATTCATTCTTTTTTTAAGTATTTCCTATCTGTTTGCCTTTTATTTTTGACTACATTTCTCTTACAGTTTTCTTTAGAGGCAATGACGTTCTAGCCGCCCCTGCTCCTCAGTACATGCAACCCTTTTACGGAGGTTATTCTGCTTATGGGGGTTATCCCTCTTATGGAGGTTATCCACCTTACGGAGGATATGGGTACCCGCCTTACTATCCCCCTCCATATGAAACTCCCGAGTCCGAACCTGTAGAAGAAGCCGCTCAAGATGATCAACCTTCTGGGGTCTCTGCCTCCCATACTCTTAGCGCCTTCAGCGGTCAAGCTTTTAATAATTTTCATGTGAAATTAGGAAAATAATTTTTAATTGACACTCGAATAAAAAAAAAATTAAGGACAAATAATTTGTTTATCTAAAATAAATTTATTTTAATAATATGACTAATCTATGTTTAATTCATTTTTCGTATCCCGAATCCAAATAGTGTTCATTATCACCCGGGCGTCTTCCCGGTTGCATTCTAAGCAGTAACGCTTCAGAACCCGGGGTCCGCTGCCTACCTAGGTGATTTGATGAGGTTACTGGTTTTTACACAGAACACAGCGACCGCCGGCTGACCTCCGCAACCCAAAGGGAAGACCAGAACCAATCCTAGGATAGGTTTAAAAAGATGCCTGATGGCGTTCGGGACCCACAGCTTTACGTTCGTTCCGAAACACGGAATCATCTTTCTTTTCGGATACTCAGGTGATTCTCTCTCTTTCATCTCAGCGTATTCCCAGTTGCATCCACAGCTGCAACGCTGCGAAGCCCGAAATCCCATATATTCAGAATAATCAGATGATTCATTCCTGCAATATCCTAACCAAACAAAAAAACAATTTTTCACAAAGTATGCTTTCCAGTGGGATTTGAACCAACGACTACCAGATCATGATTCAAGCAAACTCTTTGACCACTGGACCACGGAGGCAGTCGAAAGTCCGGGGCCAAAGAGTGCTGTTGTACGCCAACTTTGCGTGCGAAGAAAGCCAGGTCCAGGCCAAGGGACGAGGATGATGTGCTACTCCCGACGAGTGTGAAGATAATATTTATTAACATGTTAGTTCTTATATGATGGTCTGGGAGAAAATAAAAAACGTAGAAAGTACCATGGTACTTATAACAAAACAAGTGCTTTGTGGTTCCCGGCAGAGTAGTCAGAGAGGGTCGTGCTCCTGCAGTGGAGACAAACAAAAACCCTGGTGATGATGATAATAAAACAAGGTATTCTATTATTAGCCCAAGAATACGTTTAGTACTCGTAAAGTGCATTTTTTAACTTAAACAAATCATGAACTTATAGTTCAGTTAGAGCTTTATTTACTTAGAACACTTTTAATTTTGATCAACAGTACTCGTATATATCACCGTATGATTGTGAACGCCGAGAGTTTATAAACTTTTCGCGTGAGATTATAGACACTCTAACAATGTTTAAATTAAACCAATCATGAACTTATAGTTCAGTTAGAGCTTTATTTTCTTAGAACACTTTTCATTTTGATCAACAGTATATGTCACCGTATGATTGTGAACGCCGAGAGTTTATAAACTTTCGCGTGAGATTATACACAAAAGTGGATCTTCGTAATCCGGTCAATATTCAGAGGTTGTTAAGCACGATTGTTTTAAATAATTGATTTCGTTTTATCGTTGTTGAGAGTAAGCAAATTTAATTGTAGCCAGTTAGTAATTTTAGGCATTCCTTTTTCAACATGTTTGACAACTTTCTCCCAAGGTTTTGAAAATAATGGCCGTATCATCTGCGTATCTAAGCACCTTGACATTCTCTTTATTTTGAAATAAGTTTAGTATATTATTAAAGTATATCACAAAGAGAGTGGGTGGGACCCAGAATGTTGCCTGACGCTCAGTACTGCTGTATTTTCTAATTTTAAACTGTTGTGTTGTTCTATCGGCAACTTAGCTTCTAAACCAGTCAAGTACTAGATCCCTACCAAGCCGCTCAAGTCTTTTAAAAAGAATAGCATGTAAGACTGTGTCGAACGCTTTCTTTTTGTAAAGAAATGATTGAATGCAAGCATTTCCTTTATCCAAAGTAGAAAAGATATCACTCAAGAGAAAAGTCATATTATCTTAGTTGATTTATTTTTCCTTAAACCGAACTGATAAGGAGAAAGTAAAATGTTAGATTCGAGGAATCTGGATAAGATTTTCTAGAATTTTTGAAAAACGACTTATAATAGAGATTGGTTGAAAATTTGAGGGATCTGTTACGGATACTGATTTATGAATAGGAATAACAGCAGCCGTGTTTCAGCATTGAGGGAATTCTCCAGTAGAGACTCAAGTTATAAATATATCTAAGAGGTTCCAAAAAAGTCCGGTATATATTTTTGAGAAAGTTGTTATTAATTCCATCGATGTCAGCAGCATAGATATTTAATTATTCCTTCTTTTCAATTTAAAAGAGCTTGCTTTTGCCTGTGGAGTTAGGTGGATATGCCTCTACTTATTAAACTATTTACCTCATAAATATCCGTAGGAAACATAAAGTAAGAGTGTGCTAATTTTCACATTGCATCAATTTCTTGAGCCAACCTAATTTCCATTTTCCCTATTTCATCCAGAGTTTTACTTGCTGTTTTTACCTATTGATGCGAAATAATCATGGCAATCATTGACTATTCTTGATACAGAATCTAGTCTTCTTCTTCTTTACTTTAAGAGCTGGGCTCTTGTCGGTAGAGTGCTTTCCATGTCTCTCTTTCTTCCGTAATTTTTCCTTTATTTGATTGAAAAATTTTCTTCTGGGTTTTCCTACTCCTCTTTTACCTTCTATTCAATATTTCACTACTGGACCCTTATTGTTTGAACACCCAAATATTTTTTGTAAAGCTGTAGACCTTTGAGTATAATATGCGCTTCGCCTTAGCGTTTAATAAAACGACACAGTTCAGTAAAAACTTTATTTGTATACTCTTTTCTTCATATTGACAAAGATAAATAAAATATTATCAAATTATTGTATATGAGTACCTACTTTAAATTTTTCGTTTCAAATAAAAATTAGAGAAAACGATTTTTATGATGAATTCTAAATCAACCCGTGAATAATTTTGCACTAAGGTTATTTAAAAATTGTCCGTTGAAGGCGCTTAGAGTGTGGGAGGCATGGACCCCGGAAGGCTCATCCTGAGGCGCTTCTTCTGCCGGCTCGGCAGGTTCAGGGGCAGGATACGAGTACCCTCCGAAAGGCCGTATAGCCGTAAGGTGGATAACCTCCGTAAGAAGGATAACCTCCGTAAGGTTGCATGTACTGTGGAGCAGGGGCGGCCAATACGTCGTTGCCCCCGAGGAAACCTTCGAAAGAGAAAGAGGTTTGATCAAACTTACGAGTAAGTAAGTCCAAACACATGACAGATTGACAGTTTAACACCATTTTCATAAAAAATCTGCCCTCCTGCAGTAAGAATACTGCCAGCAAAGTGTAGACTTTTTATTGGTTTTATAGAAAAACAGAAGGTCAAAAGGATGGCTCAAGAAAGGGAGACATGGAAAGTACTCCACCGACAAGAACGTAGTTCTTAAATTGTAGATAGATAGAGAAAAACAGAACTCCTTAATTCAGCAGTGTTATAGTACCTATATAACTGATTTAAGGAGTGCGGATTTTTTATGAATACAGCGGATAAATACTAAAACATAATTAACAATTTAACATAACAAAGAATCCGAATCTGTAAGATTTTTTGTATACATAATTGCTTTATAAAATTAAAATATATAATAAAAATATATGTTAAAGTAAACATAAATATTTTTTAAATATATTTTGCGTTATATTACATACTTAATTATAATATTAATAATGTCACAAAGAATTATTAATAACAGAAAAATAAATATGTTTGCTTTGTAAATATCTAGGCTGAAACGTCCTTGTAAATATCTTACATGAGATTCCAACGACGGCGACGGCAACAAGGGTAAGCTTCTGAAGAGCCATGTTGGGTGTACTAGCGACTGCAACTGTGCTATACAAGCTTCTTGACACCTTAATATACGGTGATTTTTGGCTTGGATTTCTCCGGTCAATGTTGAAAGTCGCAAAAACAGGATAAAAGCAATGTAAATTAATTATGTAAGCTAACATAATATCAGTAATGTTTATACATAAATAACCTACTTACCTGGTATCCGTTTTTTACTTAACTGCCCTAAAAATAAGTGCTATGTTTTCAGAGTTATTAGTTCTAACTGCCTGAACAGATTTGGATGTAATTGGGGATTTTTAAAATCCTTTCATCATCCAGTGTCAGAATATATATTTTTCTTTAATTATAATATTTTTATTTAATTCAATAAATATACATATAAATAAATATCATATGGGTAACTACTAATTACTGCATGGGGACACGGGGATGAGAAGTCCTGCCATGTCAAGATTGCTGGTTGTAGAAGCCAGGGCGGCATTAACATTAGCAGGGGTTCCTACGTGAAATCAGGATCTACCAAAAGGTTCCGGTGGATAAAAAGTCAGCCTGTATATACAATAATACAATACTTACACAAAATTTCCGCAAACATCACTAAAAAAAACTTAAAAAAAAATCCTTCCATGGCAGGATTTAATGCGGGAACCCCTGCTAATGTTGATGCCGCCCTGGCTTCTACGACCAGCAATCCTTCCATGGCAGGATTTCATGCAGGAATCACTGCTAATGTTGATGCCGCGCAGCCTGGAGAAGAAAATGTTACCACATACGTCTCGGAACACGAGGATGAAACTTCTACACGCCTAGTGGCTCGTACGTTAAACATGCCACACCAACTTCTACATTTAGCAACTCTTTCTTGGCAACATTTCATGCAGAAACCCTTGCTTATGTTGATGCCTCGCTGGCTTCTACAACCAGCAATCCTGCCATGGCAGGATCTCATGCAGGAACCCCTGCTAATTTTGATGCCGCCCTGGCTTCTACGACCAGCAATCCTGCCATGGCAGGATTTCATGCAGGAACCACTGCTAATGTTGATGCCGCCCTGCTTTCTATAACAACGGGTCGTGCCCTGTTTGGATCTCGTGCAGAAACACCTCTTCCATACGGACTTTACGGGCCGACATATAGTCAACCGTACATGCCAGAAATATTTTAATAATTGAAATGCCAATATTAAATGAATATGGGCGTAACACTCAATTAGAGGTTGACTCAAAAATGTTTTATGATTTAGATCGACAAAACATGACTCCAAAATCCTAAAAATATAAGTCAATTCTACAAAATTTTAGGCACAGTGGTTTCGGAGATAATATTGCTAGAGGTATGGTAAATTTTTCCCTATTTTATTAAATACCTTTAAAAAATTATAAAATAAATATATTTTAGATCCAGTAAGCCCTTTCATTTGAATAATATTGCTGCTGTATTGTCTGCTTAGACCCGCAAAACCTAAATGCTCTGTCTGCCCCAGACGATACACGGAGTCCAGTGTTGCCCCCATCATCATCATCGTCGTCAGCTCTCAACGACCCACTGCTGGGCATAAGCCTTCTCTTGTCTGCGCCACTGAATCCTATTTCCAGCCTAAGCGATCCAGTTGCTGCCCCCATTTGAAATAAATTATTTAAAAGGAAACGGAGATATCATTTAAAATTTTGATCTAGGAAAACCTAGATTTACCTTCAAACTATTTTATGAACCACTGTTAACAGTTTAAAGTGAGAACGTTAAGCTTTAGTTTAAATTTTTGCGAAAAACGGCCTCTTTTGGCAAAAATTCTTTTTCCCGCGGCTTCGCTCGCGTCTCCCACGGGAACATTACATTTTTCTGGGATAAAAGGTACCCTATGTCCTTCTCTGTAATCTTAACTATGTCTATGCGAATTTTCAAGAAGTTTGGTTCTGTAGATAAATAATAATAATAATAACGGCGTCGGGATGTGACGACCCCATCGCCCACTGGATTTCCAGAGCAGTCAGTCAACGCAGGGCAGCTTGTGGCGAGCTATTGGTGAGTGGCGACACCACGGACCCTACCTCCAGGGGACCTCACACACACACACATACACACAGTTACACACCCCCCGCCTCTGTCTTGCCTTGACCGGCCGGCCAGAGTGGAGTCGCAAGAGCAGAACATAAGCTCCATGGTACATTAAGGGATAGACCTCCATAGATGCAGCCATCTCACTTTTTAGATAAAAAGGTACTAAAAGGCCTCTTCATGTTGGCTTTGGCCCCATGAACGCCTCAAAGGACCGGGTCCCCATGGACCCGTGGCTGAAAAGCGTACCGACATAATAATAATAAATTTATTTTTCTCACCACAATATTCTTATGAGCTATATACAATTTACAGTGTACAGATATTTAAATAATAATATTGTGAGAGACTGTTGCCTAAACTAGACTGAACGTCTGTGTTTCAGGACGCCAGGTCCCCTCTCCTAGGGTTTTTTGAATACAGCTTGATTGTGTACAATAAATTATGTTTAAACAGTTGCATTCGATTATTGGTATTAAACAATTAAGTCAGTGAGTCTAGCTATTGACCGGTATATGATAAGACATAGTTAAATATATAGGTACTATCTGTGTGTACTATGCTGTAGTGTATATGGTGTGTACATAATACCTGCAGAGGCCCAATTACTAAATAAAATATTTGATTTTAGATATTTAGTTCTGCGCATTAGGTACTATACATATATTGTAAAAACTCTATATAGTGTAAATGTAACTTAATTTAATTATTTTTATTTATTTATTTATCTACTGCCAGAAGCTTTCCGTCTCGTCGTAATTAAGTCCCTGGAGCCATTCACCCACCACTCTCTTACAGGAATATGTTTTTAAAGGATAAATGGACAGCTGTTTATTTAATTTATTATATAAAAATCCGCCAAGATAACAATAAAAACGTCTTGAGAACTCCTTTTTATACTTGTTTTTAAAGGGGTTTGCTGGATTGAAAAGTCTTTTTTCTTGTGATAACCCCATATTGTATTCGGTTGACCTATGTTGTTTGAGCATTAGACTAAGTATAAATAGCTGACGTACAGTCAAAACTTTAGTCCTCCTATAGAGCTCTACAGTTGGGTGGTCAAATGGTAAAAGTAGGAAAGTAATAGCTCGTTGAGTTCTCTCAATCTCAAGAAGCGTGGTTTTGGGGCTCCTCCCCAGGAGCCAATACAGTACATTAACAAAGATTGCGCCAATGCAAAGTATACCGATCTTCTTACTTTCTCATCAGCTACATGTCTTAATATTTTAAAAACGTAAATTAATTTGCGAAGTTTGTTATTTGATAAAGCGTGAAGAGGTAACAAACAAACAAATATACAAACTCACTTTCGCATTTATAATACTAGTTAGGATAGGATTAGGATATCCGAAACTAATGGGCCTAAAATTAAAAAAAAAAGAATTACAGAAAATAGATTTTTACCTATATATTTCAGGAAAACCTATGAGAAGTACGGAACCCTCCTCACGCAAGTTTTTAACTCGCTCTAGACCGGTTTTTTTTTAAATTTACAGCACCTAAAATAACTTACTCAACAATAAATGCTTTGGTCTCATCATACGAGTAGCTCCATGTTCTCAGTAATTCAGTAAACGCAGCGCGCAGTTTTACAAGCGTGCTACAGGGTAGGTATATGTTCAATCAAAAGTTGGTTCAGATCGTTCGAAAAACGAATCAAAATAGTGATGAGTTGCTAGACGAATCGCTTATTAACATGATTCGCAATTTCACCCCCTCCCTCAATCGACTTTTAAGATCTGCGTGGGATGAGAAGCAAGATGGTACATTCATATTTCTTTCAGTATGGATAAGTATAACCACAGGTATAACTTATATTAATAGACGACAGTTTTCAAGCTACGTCATATAGCTTTAAAATTTTTTGCGCTTTCCTTCATTAAAATTTTTAAATACTTTTAAAATATCGCGTTGCATTATTATTAAATTAATGCATACGGGAATTAACGCGAAACGTACCTTTTTTTATTTATTTTGCTGACGTTTCGTTCGGGTTTCACCCAACTGGGACCACGTTCGGTGAAACCTGAACGAAACGTCAGCAAAATAAATAAAAAAAGGTACGTTTCGCGTTAATTCCCGTATGCATTAAATTAAAATTTTTACCAGTGTTCATTTTTTAATAATTATTTTAACAAAGTGCTTACATATTTTTTTAGAAAAAGGTAAAGGTTCTTTTTTTCATATTGTAAAAAGTAAAATCAAAGTTGAATTAATATTTTATTGCAAAATTTTACATATAGAGGTTTTGTAAGATTACTTTCCAAGTTTGACACGAATGTTATTTAAAGCTTGTCCGTTCAAAAAGCTAAGAGTGTGGGAGGCATGGACACCAGAAGGTTCATCTTGAGTAGCTTCTTCTTCTGCTGGTGATGCCTCGGTAGGTTCGAATCCAGGGGCCGGGTAATAAGGATAAGAAGGATACTGGTAACCCCCGTAAGGAGGATAACCCCCATAAGAGGGATAACCTCCATAAGAAGCATATCCGCCGTAATAACCAGGTTGCATATTATATTGAGGAGAGGGGGCGGCCAATACCTCGTTGGATCTGAGGAAACCTACGGAAGAGAAAAAGGTTTTATAAAACTTAAGTATGTACGTAAACGTGAATACAATCTAACAGCTAAGTATTAAAAAGTAGTCATCATCATCATTTCAGCCGCATAACGTCCACTGCTGGACATAGGCCTCTACCAAGGATTTCCAAAATGACCGATCTAGAGCGGCCTGCGTCCAGCGCTTTCCAGTGACCTTGGTCTGATCGTCTGACCACCTTGTAGGTGGGTGTCCAACGCTTCGCTTGCCAGTACGTGGTCGCCATAAAGGAGTAATAATTTTGTATAAAAAAAGGATATGTATTTGTAAAATGTACAGGCAGTTTGATGATTTAAGGTGAAGGTATAGGCAAATGGCCTTGAAGTGGTGCCCTCATTTGAAATAAATTGTTAACTCGTAAATATGGAGATAATTTCCATATTGCTCTTCGTCATGCACTAGATAGCCCTTTAAATTATTTTATGAACCACCGTTGAAAGTATTTACATTAGTCCGTCTAGCTTTTAAACTTGCCTCCACCAAAAGTGGCCACGGCAAGTTTTAAAGCTAGACGGATCACCAATAATAGTTACAACGGCAGTTCATAAAATAATTTAAAGGGCTATCTAGTGCATGACGAAGAGCAATATGGAAATTATCACTATATTTACGAGTTAACAATTTATTTCACACTTCAAAGCTATTTGCCTATATCACCACCTTAAATAAAAAATTTATAGTTATTCAAAAAGAAACTTGTTACCTAGGTATATAGGTGGCAAAGTGAAAGGGACATACCCGTAATAAATCAAACCGCGGGCTATTATACTAGATTACTATAGTATAATGAAATTAAAATAACAGCCAAAAAACAAAAACTCTGTTTTTTGTTTTTAACAATGCTTTTAGTTAAATAAAAACATAAAAATTAATGCAATAATTATATCTTGAAGACAAACATAATAAAATCGTCTTTATCTCCCTATTTTTAAAATATTCGACTTTCCCATGTTGGTCTGGGAGAAAAGAAAAAACTTAGAATGTATTAACTTCTCTTCCCGCGCAGATCGTAAAAGCCGATCGAGGGAATGGGATGCGGATAGCAACCCATTACCATTTTGATTTATTTTTCCACCTTCATGCCTACCGTCACGCTAAAAGTGGCCCTTGAGTCTTGCGACTCTGGGCTTTGTCTACCTCATTAGGGATTAAGACGTGATAGTATGTATGTATGTTTGAAGTATTGTCGATGTCAAAGAGCGATAGTTTTAAAACTAATATCGATCGAGCACTTACATGAGATTCCTACGATGGCGACAACAACAAAAGTAGGCTTCTGGAGAAACATGTTGACAGTACGAATAGATGCAACTGTGCCATTCAAGCTCGTTGACATCTATATATACTCGTATAATTTTGGCTTGGTTTTCCTAGTTCAATGTTCATTAGCAAAAACAGGAAAAAGCAGGAATGTAAATTAGCATTAGACTGATTTGAAGTGACGCAATTTAAGCTATTTTAGTACATAAATAATCTAAATTTAATTTTATTAAATATCTTATACTTCATATTCTTCTGCCGTATCCTTATCCCAGTCTTAATGTGGGGTCGGCATAGCATGTCCATTCAGTTAAGCTGTGATGTTTTTGCTGAGAGTTTTACGGCCGGCCGCCTGCCTGTCACCAATCTTTTTTGGGAAATCATTAAATATCTTATACATAGCATATAAAATAGAAAAACATGACAGTAATTTTAAAAAAGAGGAACTCAATCGACTCTTTATAGCAATTCTATACAAAAAAAATATTGATTGATTCTTTGTCTAAATTGTAGAAGTGACATTAGGTAACGAAGAGAGAACAAATCGGGAATTTCAAAAACGTAGTAAGTATTTATATAGTTTTAATCAATCATCTTGTATCTTATTAAAATAAAGTAATTCATTAGGTAATGAATTACTAATTATTATTTTAAATACAAAATGACTTTAAGGCGCTGTAGGTTCATACAATAAATGATTGTGTTTCTCAAACAAACATTCTATTCTCGTTTTATTTTCTCCCTCGCCTTGATTCTACAGCGCAGTCCGTCCCCAGGGCTGACACCGCACTGGATTCTCAAAAACTTGCATTTTGTGATCACATTGAATTTACTGCTTCAGTTGAGTCGTCGTTTAGTTTCTTTACGTCGATGTTTTATTCCCCTTTTAATATCATATGTCCTCAGAGTTGTTACACATCAGTTTACTGAGAATTGTGCCAAGGGTTCATAAAACAGAAAAATCTCTGACCCAATTCAATTTAACTTTGATAAAAATACATCAATTTTATCAATATACGAGACTGGGATTAAGACGCGGGGGTGTGAGGGGTAACGACGGAGGGGGGCAGGGTTGTTTATTTTTACGCGCTCTGGGTTTTAGCGGCGGGAGATAAGTACTCTTGCCTGTAATTTATGAAATTATTTGAATATTCGTTGGAAGACTTAAGTTAAAAGATTAAATAACAAGTACGTATTTAATTTTGGATAAATGTGTGTAATTTTCTGAATAAATCTCACCTTTTTCTTAGCGTGTAGATGGTGCTTTTAAGGTATATTTGGTTGCTCTGGTAAAGTGCAACCTCTAGAGCTCTATCGGCTTCGACTAGGTCCTCCAAAGTGCAGGTATATATGTGCACAGGCACATAGGATACGAAAGTAAATGCGCCATCGTCTGTGGAGAGAAGCCACATACCGGTAGATTTTTCCCACTTGGTCAAATTGCCTTTACAGCGGCGCACGGTTCGTCTAGAGAGACTCCAGGCAAAAATCGTACCTGAAATCTTCTAGGCGGTTCATCATTGATAAAGATTAAAACTCATTCAGTTAGACACACTTTCATGAACTTCACAAAGATTAAAAAAGTGTTATGACATTACCGTGTTCTGCAAAGGAGATTAAACTTGGTAAATTAGGATAAGATTCCCAAACTTGGCGTAGCACAGGGAATTACGCAAGTCAAGAACGTCTGAGATGGCCTTTGATGGGATTAGACATCGCACTTGTGGGCCTTTGCTTGCGATCATTAGAAGGAAAAGCCGATTAAAGGCGTGTATAATTTTACGAATGAATAGATATGATTATTTTCACGTGGTGTATGTTTTAGTGTTTAAGGTCTTATGATGAGATATACACATTGATTATGCACCCTTTAGCTATATTTAAATCTTAGAATTAAAATCACTCAGCAGACTTTACATGTGTCTAGCAAGATATATAAAATATAGCATTTATACCATGAAGGAAGTAATCGTTCAGAGTGATAGTGGTTAAGCCTATATTGAGCATTGAAGACCTCTCCTTAAGCGAAAAACATTACCTATATATTACGTGCTCTTTCCATTGTCGGCGTAATCCAACGCGATGGTTTCAATATAGGTACTGTATAAAAAAGGAGCATGTGTATTGCCGGTCTTTTGACTAGCTCTATAATTTTATTCTCTATCCCTGTTGTCATAAACAAGATATAAACTGGGAAACTGTCAAATTCAAAGGATTTACAGATCTTGTTCCCTCCAAAATCGCAGTTCAATGTCAGATTTTTCACGGATAATTTTGTATAAAATGTTACATAATCTATGCGATGCAAGCCTGATGCAAGCAAATATAAACATTGTTGTCAAGTTGCGTGGTTTAATTTCACCGTTCTCAAGCTCCAGAAGCAACCAACAAAGTGAACAGTTACTTTTACTTATGTCCAATTAGTTTAAAAAAAGGTGTTAATATAAAAGATTCACGACTTACGAAGGTAACTATCTTAACAAATCGGGAACAGCACTATAAAAGTCTGTACAGTATAGTGTCCGCATTTCCAATCAGAGTAAGAACAAACTGGAGCGCGGCAACAAAGTGGAAAGTCCACAATCTAGTGTTTTGATTCCATTAAAGTTGATGCACTGGTTGAATAGCAATTTGATGCAGTCTCCGGACGATGGATGAATCTAGCTGTTTGTATACTTGCAGAAGTATTCAACATTCAAGGATTTTAAATGCAAGATAAAGTTTTTAACTATCACACCAGATCTATTACTTATCATCACCTAGTGATATAATCATGATGAGCTGGTGTTGTATTTATGAAAATAGTAGTAGGGGAGTGTGGTGACTTTGGCTCATTAAGGTCATATAGGTCATGGCAGATTGTTAGCCTATCGCCTTTTTATATAATAAGAGTTGATCCCACTGCTTTGGCATATTTTGGTCAACCTGTTTCTATTGTGACCATATCATGAAGTATCCATGCGTTTAGCTTTTCATATCGTTAAACGCTGATTTCTTATTTATTGAACTGGGCAGACCACATCATGACGTGATCAGCGGGTATTTTCTATATCACGAAAAAGAACCATTTCATGAAATTATTAATTTATACAATACTAGTTGTAACCCCTGCTGTGCTTGCAATTGCAATATACGTATAATGGACTTTTCAGTAAGTTTCCTCGTAGTCGGTTTTAGTTTTTTAAACTATATCTTGGATGAAAATTCTTTGAACCTGGCTTTATTTTTACTATCCTAGATAAAATTATCTTAATTTATCAATCAGTCTTGCGTTACGTTAATGTTGCCGTGCACAGAATTTCATTTATATCTTGCAATAATCAAGTGGGATCAATGTGTAATCCAATTCTTCGTGCATCAGAATCCTACTTTTATCGTCTGCAGAATAAATCCTCCAATTGCAGTGGAATGACATAGCTTCTAGTCGCACTTCGACGACTTTCTGATTCCAAGAGAATCGCGGCTACCTTGCGCTATCGCATCGCTGTCGAGACCCAATCTCACTTCACTTTGATTTATGACTGTCAGCTTGTTCGTTATTCACGTACACACTTTACTACCTTTATATATTTAATTCTAGCTGTTGCCCGCATAGTCACCCACAAGAACCTCACACATTTTCTAAATAAAAAGTATCTATATGTTTATCCAGGTAAAGTTTTTTAGCTCTTTATGAAAGCAGCGGGGCTAGTATGGCCAGGGCGACAGGGAGGCGACGCGGTAAAATTAAATTTTAAGTGATAGTTATTTCTGTCGAACTCTCGAGCATGGGTTGACAACGCTGTATATTTTGCCAGAAGTGGAACGTAATACGTATAAAAGAAGTGGAGAACGAAAAAGCAAATCACTCCATTATTTCTGCCAAAAAATTGTCGTTGTGTATGCGTCTCTTTTCACACAATGACACCGACAAGAGCTTGGCCCTTAAAATTTAGACGGACAATCGAATAAATTTATGTGTTTGCGATAACATACAATTTGCGAACGCAATAAAGGAGCACCAATAAAATGTCACAACCACGAAACATCGCTGAATCAAATATTCTGCGAAATGGCGGGACATCAATTTAGGCCACGAAACATCGCTGAATCAAATATTCTGCGAAATGGCGGGACATCAATTTAGGCCCGGGATGGGAAGCCTAGGTCCTGGGACGGGCGGGAATCGCGTTGGCTTATGATTAATGTAGGGTAGTACATGCTTAGGCTGGGAATGGGCAAAAGCAAAAATGGGATTACGTGGCTACATATTTGACATTTGATTACCTATACGAGTTTTTATCTACGAATGTTGAAATGTTTTGCAACTTGTTTGATTCTAGATTTACTAAGAACATTGTAGTTCGTGTGCCATTATGAGTAGACAGACGTAAACCCTCCTTTGGAATGCTGTTGAAGAACGAGATATTTGTACTTATTCCTTTAATCGCCTCTTACGACATCCACGGGAAGAGATGGAGATTCTGACCCATTCCTTCAGTCGGCTTTTATGTTGCGCGGGAAGAGAGACAGCTGGTACATTCAACGGTTTTCTTTTTTCCAGACCAGCATGAAAGGTACGTGAATGCGGGATATAAGTATCTATTCCGAGAACAGCAGCAACAGTATACGTCCATACAACTGAACAGTTTTAATCGAAATAGGGCACAAACATTGACGCCATTAATTCATACGCAGGGACACGCACGTGACGGCTACACGCGTCATTAGTACGTCGTAACCCATAGGGTTGCAGGCTTTAAATATTATATCAATATTAGTTTTCAATTGAAATAGGGCAGAAATACATACATTAATTCATACGCAGGGACACGTGACGGCGACACCACGCGTCATTAGTACGTAGTTATGCGTGAGTGTCAGTGCTGTATCTTCCCTATGGATCATGACATGAATATGGTTGCAGTGTTTAAATATTATAAATTAATATTAGTTTTAATCGAAATAGGGCGCTATAGCTATGTATTTATCATAAAATATAGTATCGGGCTAGCTTAATCAGTGTGATTTGTCCTTATATATTTATATATATTTATAGCTATATAGCTAAACGCTATGTTCTAGCTAAAAAAGTTCCCTATACGAACGTTATATTGACGGATTTCAATCAAATTTGAGAGGTACATTAAGGCCTTAATTACAGGCCTTAAGATATAATACAAAAAAAATGGGGAGTGAAGGGGGCTAAGGAGGGATGAGATTGCTGTAGCGTTATATATTACATTCCAGAAAAAAGGTACCTACCTTCTACCAGTAGGAGTAAGTATAGTAGATGACCAAAACAAGTTTCAATGTAAATGATCAAATCAATTAACTGTTTTGTCCCGACTCTGAAGGTTCTATTTGAAAGCCTTATAAATATAAGACCAAAATCTGTTCAAATTGTGCCAGCAGTGTGAGTAGTACTAAGGTACTACTCACATTTATATCTCTCTGAACCATTATCCATGATTTTAACCATTTCCGTATCCACTAGAAATCAAAACCGATCGGAAAATTAACAACAAAGGGATATCTGACAGTTTGCGTCGCAGCGTTTGGCATTCCGCGCCGGCTTCCTGTGACAGGCTCTGAAAAAGTAACGCTCAAAGTGTATTGGATGCTTTTAGCCGTCGAGAAACCTGCCTAAGGGTTAGGGCACATCTGTCAGGATGGAACAGCATTTTCCTATACTGCCAACCTTTTCTATCGCTCAGAGCGAAATAGAGCGACGGAACGCCGCGGAATCGGCGATGCTGCTGCATTCCTAATGGTACAGACATGTTGAAAGCGCCGGGGTAAAAGTGTTTATGAAGATATAATTAGAAAATAAATCGATACGAACATAATAACAATTGGCTCTGTGAATAAAATGTTTACCGCGCACCTTTAAACCCCCATGGCTCCGCCATTTTGAGAAATTTCCAAAAACATAATTAGAAAATAAATCGATACGAACATAATAACAATTGGCTCTGTGAATAAAATGTTTACCGCGCACCTTTAAACCCCCATGGCTCCGCCATTTTGAGAAATTTCCAAAAACTGAATTGATAAAGTTGGGAAGAACACCCGAGCGGAGACCTCCATGTTAGAATGTTACATAATATTACTAAAGATAACCGCAAGGCTAGCGGAAATGTTATTGTAACTACTTAATAAAACGAATTCTCCTCTACTTTCTATATTACTTAATTTAAAAAGATATAGCTGTGTGGTTTTCGGCAGAGTAGAATAGAACCACTCCAATTCTTCCAGTGAATGTCGTAGAAGGCGACTTAGGAAACACAAGCTAAACCAAGCTTATAAAAATCAATGAGTCTGGCCAGCGTGAAGAGTGTAGGCTAAATCCTCTGGCTGCTCTGGCCAAGTAAGGCTCTGGTAGGTAGTATACGAGAGGGTCGTGCTCCTGAAGTGGAGAAAAAAAGACCTGATGATGATGAGTTTATTTGATATTGTCTGTAAAAAAACTCGCTTATCTTGTCTCATCTAGTACTTTCAGCTCTCATCTCGTCTCTGATTCTGCTGTTCAGACTCTGCTGTCTGTGTGTCCGTCTGTCCGTCTGTCACAGGGCTCTATCTCTTGAACCGTAATAGCTAGACACCGGAAATTTTCACCGATTTTGTATCTCAGTGGCCTCTATTACAACAAATACTAAAAATAAGATAAAGCTAATAATCAAAGGGGTTCTTCATACAAGAAACGTGTTTCTTGTAATTGTACGGTGGTACGGAACCCTGCATGTACGAGTCCGACTTGCACTTGCCCGTTTATTTAATACCTTTGAGCGTCGTTTATAATGAGTTAGGAAGCTGGCTTTTTCTTTCCCAAGTTCATCAATTGTGGGACGGGTCATTTGGCCGTTTGAAGTTTGTACATTAATTAGTTTCGCTCCGATTGGTCCATTTGTAAAATTAGTGTTCTGATTGGATTTTATTGCTGATCTGGTATATGCTGGAATTGCAGGAGGCGAATTAATATACAGTTCTCACAATTTACCTAGATATAGGATCAGGTAGTTCAAAGGACTTAGTCGACGGCCTTATTACCGCGGCAGGAGGCCCCTAAGTCTGCGGGATTGGCCCACTAGAGGAAATTCTTAATTTATGCTCTGAGGGTCTAAGCAAGGGTAAAACTGTAAGTTATGCTTTCAAAATTAAAAGTAAGATGAAGTTGTTTTACTAAGTTGTCTTATTTATCTCATTTTCTTTGACTTTAGAAAAATAAATTAACATAGATATATGTCGTAGCCACATCGTAAGTAGAATTAAACCATTGATGCCATGAAAGCCTACATTAAAATGATACGACCAAACGTTGATTGACAAATCATCAAACGTTGACATGTAAACGATATGGTCAGTTTTAGCTGGTCATGTCATGAAATAAAACCATTTCATGGAATGGTCAATTCTACGATCTGGCCATGATACTATTTGATACCTTTTTCTGCATACAAACATAGAAGTAAGATAAATTGACATCATACAAACTCATACCGGGCTCCAAAGCAGCACAGCTAAGGATGTGACCGAGAACCCATTGTTAACTCATACAGGGTACGCTTTTCCCATTGTTGGTCCATCGGGATTATGACGACATAAATTAGGTCTCAAATTAGTGACCACGAATGGCATACAATTTAACGAGCTTCTTCGTTCTACGTAGGCACAGTAGTTAGTGCTATCTACACCGGATGGCACATATATATCAACACCGGAAGTCCACTGCTGGACATAGGCCTTCCAACTGGATTTTGAAAGCGACCAATTAGAAGCGCCTGCATCCAGCTTTTTCCTTGCAACCTTGTTCAGGTCATCCGACCACCTAGTAGGAGGTTGTCATTCAATGCGCTTGCCGGTTCGTGGCCTCCATTCGAGAACCTTTCTGCCCTATCTTCACTTCTTCGTGATATGTGCCTCGCACCCTTTGGGTTAGAGATAGGGTTTCCACAAAAGAAAAAGGATTTATACTCGTTCAATAGTAAGCTAAATCAGCTTGTATATTATACATAGATACTATAGACCTCTCCTCGCTACGATCACGACAGACCTCTATGGCTTCATCTGCACTCATCATATCATTCTCTTCATGCATACCCGCTGGTTACGGGTACTTAGCTTGTATCATCGAGTAGGATTCGCTCGGGTTGCATGAACAACAAACGCTGTATTATATATGTATTTATGTAGCCTTCCTCTGCTCGCTGTAGACTCGATTTGTTGCAATAAAGGCTTCATTAGCTCAGGTCACGCTACGGATCGGTGGCATGCTAGACAGATGTAGGTATTGATTGTCATCAACACAATAAATGTATTTCCATAGACATGCAGCTGCAGTCTGGCCAAACTTTGAAAGTATAAGTCATTAATAATATGCGATAATAGAATATATGATTAAAGGCGATAAACGAGTAACTCACGTAAAAAGTCAGCTACTGGCTGACATGTTTTGACTACATCCGCAGGCCTTCCTCAGGGCGAATGTGACTCGCGACGCATACATGAAGACGTCTCGAGTCGCACTGAATTTAAAATTATTGAATTAAAAATTTAAGAACCACCTTCACCTTCTGTATCTTCAGTGAGTTGATAACTGCTGTAGCACCGATTGTAGGGAAGATAAAAGGCACAGTTTAACATGGTACGATCATGTCAAGAGGATGGATGCCGAACAGCTGGCTAATAAAATGGTTAACTTGAAGGCTACAGAGATAGAGGACGACCTAGAATTACGTTGGAGAGAATGTGTGAAGCATGATATGAAGGAGAGGGGGTATTAGTACAGATATAGTAAATGATAGAAAAAAGAGCTTGGAATGTACCTTCTTATTAGAGAGAAACGAATACGACGAAATTTGAATGACATTATCTAATGACATTGACTTCAAGTTAAGTGACTTCTGTTTAGTAGCGTCATATACGTTTTGTTGGCGGGCGTACAAAAAATTAGGCCTCTACGTTTCAAAACAGCGGACAGTCTTGACACTTCCGTCGTCCGTTCCGACGTCGCGGAATCTATAAACCTCCAAAATATCTGGTTCCTTTATTTATGCCTTTGAGCGAATTAAAATATAAATAAAAACCTGTATTCAGTGTATGTAATGCAAACTGTTGTTTACTTACACTGTGTGCCGCAAACCTTTTATCTGAACATTCAATATTCACGAGATTTTCTTTTTTCAGGTATGTGCATGTGATGTGAACAAAGCCCTTGTCCGTGAGAGCTTACGTGACGGTGAGTTTAGTTTTACTCTCTGACGTGATGGCTAGTTAAAAATCTATCGACGTTTACATTTGAAGGAACAACTATACAATTTTCTTTTAAAATAAGTACCATTATTTAAGGCATTTGTCCAGCAATTAGACGACCTCCGTGGTGTAATGGTCAACACGCTAGTCCGCCAATTCGGAGGTTCTGGGTTCGATTTCCAGCCAGGGCCAGTTGGAAAATGGCCTTTTTTGAAATTGTTGTGGTGTTTAACTTATATAGTATCGTTGAGTTAGCTTCCGATAATAGAAGTTTAAACTTACATTGGGGCTAGCTTAACTAGTGTGATTTGTCCTTATCTATTTATTTTTGTAATGGACACTTCAATCGCTAAAATGAATTGATTAATTTTAAAGATGAACTGCGTCTTAATGTATTTGTACTTACTTCAAAGGTCTAAATGTATCATTTTGAACGGTACCTAGAGAATGCAGGAGCGTATTTCATTACTAAACTCTTTTTTTGCATCCTACAAAAATATTGCAACGCAAAGCGGTTTATTAAAAAACTTATTGGGGACAGCGGTTCAGTATCATTGAATGAACTTTGAATATCTGCTCTCTTTACCAGTTAATAGTATTCAAATGTTCTCTTTTTTATTATAAGTTTCATAACGCAAATATGTGGAGAAAGTTCAGGTTGTAATGCAATAGATAATAAGTTTTAATTATACCTAAATTATAACATTTCTATTTTAAATTTTAAATTTGCTGTTTGTGTCATACTGCTGGGCAAAAGCTTCCTCCCTGCGCTTCTAGTTTTCTCTCGAACTCTCTATTCTGGATCTTTTCCCTCCAAACTCTGTCGTTACTTTGGAAGTTGTCTGACCATCTTGTTCTAGGCCTTCCTCTCTTCCAATTATATCGGTTGGAATGAATGAAATGAACATAAATCCACTTCGTTTGAAAAATCATATCATGATATAAAATAAAACAAGATGAATGAAAATAAAAAATAAATTTAATGGAACAAAAAAACAGTCTGCAGCGAACACGTTATTAAAAGTAACATACACAAAAACGCTCCGAAGCGCGTGTAATCAACTCCCCAGTACAACGGAAAAATTGAATAAATACAAAAGTGCATGTTGTAAACTTTTTCAATCTCCATTAGTCGGCGCGGACCGACGTTGTTAATGGAACAAAACGGAACAAAATATTTAATTATTACCAACTTCCGCTCGCCGGATTTCCGCTTTTAACAACAAACTTTACGGAATTCGGGATTAATAACCTAAAAGGGTGAAAAGAAACATTTACCACGGCCCTTTATTAGAGAGAAACGAACAAAGATAAACGTGAAACGAGTTTTCTTTTTGTGATTATGTAAAATATTTTTGTTAATTAGTGATTTTTTGAAAAAAGTTTGAATAATATATTGCACTCTGACAATGAAAGAAATTCAAACCAGCTAAGTGCGTGTTGGGCCACGCGCGGTGTAGGTAAGGTTCCATAGAAAATACTTGTTTTAAGTACCTAACTTAGAACTGTTTGACTAATTTTCAATTGAATTTGTTTCAAATTTTTCTTTTTCAAATACATTTTATATGATAGTCGACTATAATTCACGTCCATATAGAACCGTTTAGCTGACAGAGGGGGGAGTCACTTTTTACTTTAAAACCAAATAATTCACAAACAGATCCCTAAATTGAAAAATTGTGCACATAAACTTACAATATTTTTGAAAGACCTATTTAACGACATCCCAAACTTTACATGTATGGGAGCTACGATCAAAATATCTAGATTTTATTTTACCACTTTGACGGCGTGATTGGTTCCTTGTTTACTACGGAATTTTAAAAATACTCTGATTTTATGAATTACTAGCTGTGCCCGCGACTTCGTTCGCGTGGTTGTCGGAATGTAATGTTATATAGCCTAAAGCCTTCCTCTATAAATGGACTACCCAACAAAAAAAGAATTTTTCAAATCGGACCATTAGTTCCTGAGATTAGCGCGTTTAAACAAACAAACAAACAAACAAACTCTTCCGCTTTATAATATTAGTATTAGTATAGATGTTAGGAAAATACACAAATATGTAATCAGAGGTTTTCTTTGTCATTAACTGATGAGTTGTGTATACATTTTTAGGTATTCCCCTGACCACGTAGTAGCTTTTTCTAAACGCCACTTTTTGGCCCAAGAGGAATTTAAAAATATTTTCTCAGATATATCTCTTCTTCTTCTTCGTCTTAGCGCGTTCCCGGTTGCATCCTCAGCTGTGCTGCTTCGGAGCCCGGGGTGCGCTTTCCCGCTTTTTCTCCTCCAAATATAACATGCATGTCAATTGTCACCCAAGGACGCCAAAGATCTTGCAAAATGGAGAAGAAATAGCCGGAACAGTTTAAATGATTTGTGCGAAAAGTTTTACAAACGGCCGCCGCCCGACGTCAACCATCCTTGGGAATGCAATTGTAGCACGAGACGTTTGCGCTCAGTCCTTTAGTCACCTCTTACAACATCCACAGGAAGAGATGGAATGGTGATGACCACATGGCGGGTCTACTGGAAGAAATTTCTTTACAAATAAGTAGCACCTAAGTACTATGTTTTCCTTATTTTTTTATGTGTATGTTTGTAAATTTCCAAGTGTACTTGAATAAATAAAATAAAAATAAAGTAAATGGTTCCCAGATATTCTCATGTACCTCAATAAAATTATAGAGACCATTTTTATCTTCGAACAAAATTAAATTAAAAAAAGGGGACAAAGTTCTCTCATCTATGTATAATGTCAACTTTCTATACGCTATGTTCTTTCTAGTTTAATTCTAATACCTAAAGACTTAAGGAATTAAAATTAGAAAGAATAACTCAGCCTGAAAATAAATGTCTTAACTTTCTAATACGAAGGCAAACGAACATGATCGTACGTCTGCAAGTGACAAACTGCCTGCAAACAGAACTTACTCGTAGGTTTCCGTATAACACTGCTTTTCTGAGCCAACCTCTGGAACGATGCGACGTCCGGCCCGTTGCCAAATTGCATGCAGCATGATAAGTATATGCAGTCATTTCAATTCTTAGCTAAATTGGACGGTACGATCCTTTTGTTTGAGTTTCATTCGTACATATACATATAACGTCTAACAAAATATACTGAAACTATTTTAAGGGTGAATTCAGTACATGATACTGAACAACTTTTCCCAAGGAACATATATCAAAATATGAAAAATATTTTTTGGGTCACCCCTTTATAGTAGAACTTTTTATGTTATAATATTATTATGCATAGCAGCGGTTCACAGAAACGTTATTTTGTAGAAAATAGTTTGGCATCTACTTATTTATCATAGATTCAAAATCAATAATATTAAAAATCAGAATAATCTTAGAGCATAAATTTTATTTCCATTATAATCTAAAAGTAGAATCATTATATCGCAGGAAGTTCGCAGTCAGAATCGTCTTTTGGTATTCAATTCATACGTATAGTCATTTCAATGCTGAATCTTTTCTAAAATAGAATATTCTTCTGGCACAGATAAATTGGTGGAATACAATTGTATTCGTAGCGGACATAACGACGATAATGCTATGATGATAATTAAAAAATATCATAGTATGAAAAGGCTGTCTATCTTGGCGTGAGACATGGGGTGGTCGCAGTTCTAACATAACCTAGCCTATATTTTTAGCCTAACCGAGTAAACCCGTAATGCTATTTTTTATGTTGACCAACAATAGTATAGATTTTAACGGTAATGGTTTTCTTAGAAGGTCAAAAGAAATTATACCAAATAAAAGTAACACTAATTAAACATTATTCTAAAACAAATTATGGGAAACTTAATGTATGTAAAAGTTAATTGTATTAAATGAAATTCTGACATCCTAAAAGTATGCTATTGAACATTCTGACACATAAATATTCGGCCAAACAAAAATTATATTATATATTTTGTATGCGTTTGAAATGTTCTTTCAAATAAGATTCTGCCAAGTATGTTATGCCAAATGAAATTCGGAGCATCGAGATTCTGCCAGATAGATGGAACCCATATTTTTTTGCTTTCCATACAAACTCGGATCACCTGTTCGGTCAACTTGTATGAGAAACTTTATATTTCGATAAGTATATGTTTCTTGAAGAAACTTGTTCAGTATCATGTACTAAATTCACCCTTAAAATAGTTTCAGAAATATTTTGATAGACCCTGTATACAGGGTTATTTTTAATTCACCGGCAACCCCTTTGGAGCAAGTTCAGTCCGTGATATTGAACCACTTTCCATAAAAACAATTATTGAAAAACGAAAAAAAAAATTGACTTTCCAACAAAATACAAATCAGCGCTCAACCAAATGGATTTTGTATGGGAGGATGAAATTTTGGTTTCGTTTTTCGATAATTATTTTTATGGAAAGTGGTTCAGTATCATGGACTGAACTTGCTCCAAAAAGGTTGTCGGTTAATTAAAAATAACCCTGTATTGTTGACGTTAAGAAGTACGCTTATAGCTTGAGTTTACTTGGTGTTACTGCAGAAGAAGCGGCAAAAAACTGCACTGCAATATTTTCGCCAACGACATAAAATTAAAACTATGTGGACGTAAAATAATACATTGATTGTCTTAGATATTAAGGAAGTCTCATAATAAGGGCGTTCCCTGCGTCAAGCGGGGACCACGCGACGTGTTCAGTCTATCTTTGTCACAAACTCTACGCGGGACAGAGACACGGCATCGACGCGATGGATTCTTCTCTCTTTTCATATCTCCCAAAGTTCTTTCTTCCGAAATATTATTACAGGGGTTGCTATATGTAGATAATATATGTAGATGAATGATCGGGGAAAAAAGCGATATAATTGATTCGGGTCGGCTTTGTTGTTCGACAAATACGCAGAACCGACAATGCCGCCCCGATAAGTGTGTAGCAACCCTAACTCATTCGTTATCCAGCTTCAAAACTAAGTCCCAAGTTCCCAACTATTGCCAAATAGCGCGCGCCATACGCCACATAGGTTCGTACACGCTATATTAGTACACGCCATATTTAGTAGCGAAGCATTTTATGCCAAAGTTGCGCGACCGAATCATATAGAGTAGAGAAATTTCTTTTGGGTTTTAATTTATAGAAAGGCCCATGAGTAGCCGGGGCGGGCCGCTAGAAGTGTATATGATACAGATTTAAATAAAGATGAACCAATTTAAGCATGAACGTCTAATACAAAACATAATAGTGCCCTTTACAAACCTTCAATTTATATCATTAGGGTTGGCACAAAGGGTCTTATTATACAACACCTCGGGGATGAAATATTCGATGTTCCAAACATTTGATTTCCAATAGATGGAGGCCCTCGATAAAATGTAATGCGGAGCTCGGGAACAAACCCAAAGGGTCATCAGGGAACCTGTGACCCGACATCGTATTCATACAATGTTTGGAAATTTTAAGAACCAATTCAAGTAAAGTGGGTTATAAAGGTTTGAGGGATTTAATTTGAACATAATGGGCACCTGATTGCGTCAGAGAATTGTTAGATATGATTGAAGAAAAACAGATTTCAGGAAATTGAAAAGTTCTTCTATGCTTGTCTTGGAACAAAGAAAATTCGTAAATTACACTGTCCGCTTCTTTCCTTGTAGATCGAGGAAATACGATAGTAAAATTCTGACATTTCCATCTACACGTTTACCATCACGATTCACGACATCACATTGAAAGTAACGTGTCTGTCTATTCCACGCTGTAAGGGATTAAGACGTCATTAGTGTGTGTATACTCGTATACCATCGCATACGAAAACCGAGCCGAAACTCAAAACGAAGAAACTTTGCAAAGTAGTGAAATTTTTGCGGATATGTAGGAAGAGGAAATTTAAATGAAATCCTAAAAGTTTTGTTTGCGGCTTACCTCCAGGTAAGCCGCGAAGAAATGCTCGCAACTGTCCAATTTAGCGCGGGGCACAATTTGAGTGATTGCGATCTGGCGCGATTTGGCAAACGTTCAGGCAGCAAGGCTTTAGTTGGATCTTTACTGACGTAGTTTGGCTAGATTTTTCTGATTTATAGCAGAAATAGAAAGCTATCTCCATCGCAATTTGGAACCACTGCGCTGCACTGGTTGAAAAAGCTACTTACTGAAATGCCACCAAAGTTAAAAACGATGACAAAGCTTTTTCAACTTTGGGGGATTAGACGACGATGACGATGTAGAAGATCGTAGAAGAGGCCAAGACTCACAAAGGGTTTAAGCGCTGCAGAAAGTAAGTATCATGCACTAAGGACTTGATGATAAATCGCATATTCCTCCACCTGACAAAGGTTAGTATATGCGCCCAAGTAAATGGTTTTATTTTTATAGACGGGTGCAGGGATAAATCCAGTGACAAAAGAAAAGAATCTGCGTGCTGGCTCACGACATTTACAAAGTGGGTTTGTTTAAACTAGTAGCTCGCTCCGAACTGTGAACCGGCGACACCTCTAAACCACCATTTTTTTAGTTTGAACAAAAGCCAAATCAGGTTGTAGAATATCTGCAACTAGATTTGGCTTTAGTTCGAATTTCTAAGATATAATGTAAATCAGAGAATAAAATCTGTATCAAGTATGATTGAGGCATCCGATCGTTCCCGTCGGGATGTTGACAAACGTACCGGCAATAAAACCCAATAAAACCTTCTGTGTGCTATCGCGAACCGATTTGTAACCCGATTCCGTGTAGCACATTAGTCTAGCGGTGGCAGGCGGCGGCAGTTTGGGGGGGGAAACTTATTTCGAAAGAACTAAGTACACAATGGCACACCAATAAAGCCCTGTACTTTCTAAGAAAATTTACACACATAATAAGCTTTTCACTCTTCTCTCCCTCTCTTTCTCTCTCTCAAAATATTTATCTGTTTGTAGAGATCCACAATTTCCAGAAGCAAGTTTGTAAAATTACAACAAAATTACTTTCATAAAGCGCCAAAAAATTAGGCGTCTGTGTTCTATAAATACGACCGTCTAGAGTATTTTTACGTCGTAAATATTATACAAGCAGAATTTGTATTTTCCACGTGCAAAGCGTAACGATGTGTGAAATATGCGATTAGATACGATTTGCTTCTAAGAATTGCTTAGTTTGTACCATCCCTCCGACCCTTCAGCCCTGCGAGCCGAGGGTCGAACAAATTTTCACAGGTTTTTATCCAGGTAACAGTTTAATACCTCTAGGAAGAACCTGGCACTTCTATTATACCATACAATAGAATAAAATGCTGTAATGGTCAACACGCTAGTCCGTCAATCCGGAGGTTCTGGGTTCGATCATCGATCCCCAGCCGTGGGCAAGTTAAAAAATTGCCTTTTTCAAATTGTTTTGGGTGTAATTAAAAACTAATCCGTCCCATTGTTGGGCAAAGATCTCTTTAATTTTCAGATTTTAATGTCGTCATTCGGTTTTTGATCTTACGAGTAATCACGATCTTTCTTTCAGCAAAACGTGGAGGCCGCGACATCAAAAAATGTGATAAATAATTACTCTCTTCTCTCGCTCCGTTTGCCCCATTAGGGGTAAAGGTGCGATAGTATGTATGTATGTATTATTTTTAAACAAAATACAATTGCTATATTAAACGAATTGAGTCTGAGAAATGCTTAGTTAATCAACGATGGCCGGACCTCCGTCCCCAAATGTCGAAGGACCTTTTAACGTCTTCCTCAGTATCGGCCATTAGTCTCGGCTGATCTTTCTTATCCCTAAAATAACCTTATTTAATTGATGTAATCTTCTAGGTTTTTGTCGAATGGATGGATAGGTGAATGTTAAATATCAAAATTAACAGTAAATAAACTTATTAAAATAGATTGGAAAAAGACACAGCTCAGTGGCAATATTGCCTAGGAGCAATACACTGATTTTCAGATGCGCAGTGCGGTAAATATAAAATAAAAAGAGATAGGAAAAGTCATATACAGAAATCAAGAATACTAATGCGAAATTGTAAATTTCAAACATGGTTTGTAAAAAAAAACACCTCTTGCTGCCAATAACAAACTAATATCTAAATTCAATTGTGTAACAAAAAATTGTTCCCAGCCCTTCAAATTCCAGTACTCAAGTTGAGATTTACGAATTCGGGCGAAAATTGCACTGCAGCGGGCAATATCGCCGACAGAACACTGCTCAATCTGGCGGGAGCGGGACATAACCCTTTTCATGCGAAATGCCCTCCAGCTACCCGATCCCGTATCTGACTGCATATTGGTCCTCTACTGCAGATGGACCGACACGCGATAAAACTAAATTACACAATCATATTTTCAAGAATTCTTCAATGCTGGACTGGTACGATTATACCCATATCTTCAGATTATCATTTCTTCAGACTTTCGTTTTCAGATTTCATTTACAAATTTCCATGTCTACAGGATCCCATTTCTACAGATTGTCGTTTCAACATAATCCCATATTTACTGGTCTGACAGAAAAGAAATGACCTAGAATGTAGTAGCTTCATCTCATTCCGCGCAGATCTTTAATGCCCCCGGAGGTTGCCCGGAGGATTAAGAATGAGCTCGTTTGAGAAATACCTTGGAAGAACGAGCTAGCAACGAATGCGTGTTCAAGTATTCTTCTATGCTGGCCTGAGGCAAATGAAAAAACCTAGGACGTACCAGCTGCTTTTTTCCCCGCGCAGATCTTAAATGCCTCGGACGATTATTAAAAACGAGCTCGTTTCAGAAATACTTTGGAAGAAAAGCTATCAATGACTGCTGGCATATTGGTCTTCAACTACAAATTGACTGACACGTATCATGCGATAAAACCAAATTATAGGATCATCATATTAGGAGCTTGATGGCCCAGCAATATCAGCGCTTTTGTATATCAAGCAACCTCGGGCGTGGTTCACTGAAAGCTTTTAAAAATATAAAAGGAATCGTCATTTAAAGGTTGTTGCAATATTATAAATAACATTTTATTTACGAGTAATAACAATAAAACAGGAAAATATTACGTTTAAAATATTACGTTATGAAATAATTAAACAATCGGTATATTATTAGTTTCGTAGAATAAATTCCTTAGCAAAAAGCAAACAAATATACTCGTAGTTGACTACGAGTACTTGTACTAGAAAGACCGACTTTTAGGAAGGCCAAGTTTACACAGTTAGAAATAAAATAACATTTCCTTGTGTACACTAGTCCTTTATCCGTTTCCTAACAAAGATACCAAAGAGCAGGATTAAAGTGCTTCGCCTTAATGAAAAGGTTTCATCTCGATAGTTTCTTTTATCTTCTTTTATTTTGTTTATTATCTTTTATTAAAACAGCGCTCGGGTACGTTATCTTTTAATCTTGAATATCTCGAGTGTTTATTTAATCTTCCTTTATGTTATGTTTATTTTAGCTTCTAGTTTTCCTTTGAAATGCTAAATTATACGGCGATGTTATCTTTGAAAGTATAATATACTCGGAACATAAAAACTTAATCCATCATCATCCGAACGTAATCCCGGTTGCACCCTCAGCGGCAACGCTTCAGAGTTTAATGCGGTCCGCTACCCAAGTGAATTGACGAGGTTACTGGTTTTTACACAGAGCGACTGCCGTCTACAACCCAAAAGGTAGTTGGTTCTGAACCAATCCTAGGATAGGTTAAAACAAACGAACAAACGCATAAATGCTGTTCGGGACCCACAGCTTTACGTTCCTTCCGTAGCACGGAATCATCTTTCTTTTCATACATTTCATCTTGCAATACATATACTAACCAGACTGGAAACAACTTTTCACAAAGTATGCTTCCCAGTTGGATTCGAACCCATGACCTCCGGATCACAAGGCAAACGCCTTGACCACTGGACCATGAAGACAGAACATAAAAACTTAATCCATGTTATTATAAATCACGGACTAACTTTATTACTTGGTTTAACATTGACATACGAGGTAATGTAATTTTACTAGATATCAACTTGTTTAAAGTGGATAATGGTTTATTGTAAATTCTTTATTTAATGATACAGATTACACATATAAAATCTTTATATGAGGAACAAAGTTACTCCGTGTTTTATAATAGGACTTAATTAGTTTTAGGCTCAATTCACACTGGTGCAGAGTCAAAGCGACGCGTGGCGTCATGTTTTTCGCCCAAAGTATATTCGTCTCTATTATATCATTATTAAGGTACAAATTTGTGTTACGCAAATATTTAAAACTAGCTTTTACCCGCGGCTTCGCTCGCGTATCGCAGATCCTACGGGAACATTATTTCGGGATGAAAGGTAAGGTACCCTATGTCCTTCTCGGGAAAATTTCAAGAAGATTGGTTCAGTAGATAAAGCGTGAAGAAGTTACAAACAAACAAAGTTAGGATTAGGATAGGATTAGGATTACAGTGAGAAATAGATTATATGATTTTACTGAACTAAAACGTTCGAAGATTTTCCGTCAATCATTCTGTAGCATGGAGTATAGGCTGAATTGTCCTTGTTCTGTAGACACTATCTGAAAATGTAGCTCTACTTAGATCTTGAATGTTTTTAGCTGAATCCTCCCTTTTTCGCTTTAGTCGCGGCAATTCCTTCTCTTTCATTCGCCGTTCCATTTCACGCCATGATCTTATCAGCATTGCTATCTATTTCGATTTATCGTGGTTCAAAGAAAAGGGTGCAAAGAATACAAAAATCTATTGCCCTTGGTGTTGGTAGTGGATATTCAAAGCAACGTTTTAGAACACTGAATGTTTGGAACTTATTTTGCTTTGCTGATTCGGAAAAAAATACTCCCATATTACATTATCTGTTGTTCTAAATGATATAAAAGATCCAAAAAAAGTTACTATACAAACATAGTTGTACAAATAAGTAGCAAGAAGATAGTTTGGAACCTATTCGCAGTCAAAATTACTGGCCGTTTTCAAATAGGTAGTTGCAGAAATAAAAAATGTAAAACATAATATATGGACTCTAATTTTAAAATGTTTTCGCTTCTATATTTTTTCTTTGGTACATACCAAACATACATATGTTTTCATATTTTATTTGTGAGTTACTTATAATATTACCAACTTTGAATGATCAAATGAAAGCAATCTGCGTACAGCGTTATCGTCGTAAGGTCACTAACAAAAGGCGCGAACACGATAAATTGTCAGTCGAGCCGATGGTGCCGCCGACGCCGATATGAATAGAGATTTCAAACCCACAGATAAATTCCGTAAAACGGAACGAAATAAAATCGAGCACAAATTGCCCAGATAAGAGTCAGGGAATGGTTTTTTTTTTCGGGTGAAAAATTCTTTAGGCGCATTAAGGTTAAGTTAGAAGCAAATGACCTTGAAGTGGCGCCCTCATTTAACATAAATTGTTAACTCGTAAATGTGGTGAAAATTTCCATATTTCTCAATGTTAGGCACTAGATAGCCCTTTAAATTATTTTATGCACCACCGTTGAAAGTACTTACGTTAGTCCGTCTTGCTTTAAAACTTGCCTCCGCCAAAAGTGGCCTCTTTTAGCGGAGGTAAGTTTTAAAGCTAGATGGATCACCAATAACAGTTTCAAGTAGTCACCAATTATAGGGCTATTTAGTACCTAACATTAAGAAATATGGAAATTTTTACCATATTTACGAGTTTAAAATTTATTTCATATGAGCGCCACTTCTGCTTGGTATTCACCTTAAGTATTTTTTGAGATGGGGAAAAAACCATTGAACTCGCGACACTGTTACCGTAAGCGACACCACCTTATTCAAGTTTTCACTTCTGTCGGCACTTTCGGAGTGCCACTGTTTTTTTTAAAGTACCTACGGTTGTTATTATTTTTTCTAATGCTGGTCGATTGAGAGTATGCGAATCATGTTTGTGCGATTCGGCTAGCAACCCACTTTAATTCCGTTTTTCACCATCTCGCTAAAAGTGGCCTTTGGGTCTTTAATTATTATAGGGATTTAAAACTGTTTTATAAAATGCAATAAACAGTATGCAAACTCTTTAGTTCGTAATTGTGTATTTTCAGTTAGTTAATATAACATTTAAATATCTAAAAATATACTTGGATATTATGAAATACAATTTATAAATAATAACTTAGGTACCTACGTGCTACATCGACACCTGGCGACATTCCTGTAGTTATCCTGTTTTTGTTGTCGCGTTTTAAGGACACGGAAAAGTTATACTAACATCGAAGCACAAACAGTATATAAAGGTGTCTGCCACGGCAGTGTTGCATAGCTGGATCGCATCCTAAACAATCACCCAAGATGTTCCACAACCTTGGTTTCGTTTTCATCGCCTTCATAGGAACCTCGTGTAAGTTGATTTCTATTACCCTACAACAAAAAAAAACTATTTGTGTAAAAAAAAGTTTTTCTATTTAATATTTTTTTGTAACCTTATAAATTGTACGGTAACTGTTTTGTATAATATAGTTTAACAAAATACTTGGTTAACAAACGGTATTAGACTAAAACTGTTAAATAATTTATTTTTGCGAAACCTTTCGTCGTTTTCACAAGACAATGTTTAGCCTAAAACTTGGAAACAATGTTTCTTAAAACTTTCAAGTTCTAATAGCTATCGATATAGTCAACGTGTAAACATTATAACAGTTTAAAAATAATAACCCCAAGTCCAACGTATTCTTCTTCTTCTTCATCTAAGCGCGTTTCCGGTTGCATCCTCAGCTGTGCTGCTTTGGAGACCGGGGTGCGCTTACTCGCTTTTTCTTCCCCAAATATAACATACAAGTCAATGGTCACTCAAGGATGCCAAAGACCTTGCGAAGTGGAGAAGGAATTGCCGGAAAAATTGAAATGATTCGGCGGTAATTTTACGACCGGCCGCCTGCCTAACGTCAACCCTCTTAGGGAATGTACTTGTGCTAAAAGTTTTACAATCGGCCGCCACCCGACGTTAACCCAAGTCCAATGATTTCTTACTTATGCTTATTTTGGCACGCTGATGCGTACGCTTAAGTAAATTTAAGCCTGCTATATATATTGTAATGAGTTTCGTCTCTGTTTAAAAGGGTTCCTTGGCGGCAACCACGTACTTGCTCAGAATCAAGCCAGCGATCCTGCAGTATCGGACCCGTCTGCCGTACCACTCTTGCCATCCCAGCAATCGACTGGTCCAAATGATGGCACGAATATGCCGCAACAGGGACCGAACGGAGGACAATTCACGCCGCAACAAGGACCAAACGGTGGACAGTATATGCCGCAACAAGGACAGCTTATGCCGCAACTAGGACAATATATGCCGCAACAAGGACAGTATATGCCGCAGCAGGGACCATATGGTGGTTCGTTTATGCCACAACAAGGACCTTACGTAGGTCCTTACATGCCACAACAAGGACCATACGGAGTCCCCTTTACGCCACCACCGTATGGGGGCCCTTATCCTATGCCTTATCCTTATAGACCATCCAACTCAAAACCTAAGGATTCTAAGCCCAAAAATCAAAAGCCAAAACAATCAGGAGTATCTGCTAAGCATTTTGGAAGTCTGGCCAATCCTCAATTTTTGAACGGGTTGTCTTTGGAACTTGGTAAATAATAACTTTTGTTAGAATATAAAACATAATATCGCCGCAACAGTAATGCCCTTTTACTAAAATTCTTAGTTATTGTATCCTTGGCTATAATGCATACCTATTTTATTTAATACTAACAACATATTTATAACAGTTTTGTAACAAAATTATTCTGAAGTAAATAAAACTTTAATAAAATAACGTTGGCTCATTGATTAATAAAGTGTGGCGCAAAAGTAAAGACCCTATTTGGTTCAGCTATAACATTTTTTCTAAATTAGAAAACTAGATTTAGGTTTTTTTAAATGTATATTTGTGCCATTAAATTTCGTACCATTAGGATTTAAAGATGATGTCTTTTAAATGGTGACCTCCAGAGTTGATACACATTTGAGCCCTATTTATGACATTTTGCATAACTTGCCGTAACACTTCCTGCGATATGTTCGTTATTTCTTGACGAATGTTTTCTTTTAGAGCTGCGAGAGTCTGTGGCTTGTTCACATACACCCGAGATTTCAAAAAACCCCAAAGAAAGAAGTCTGGACTGGTCAGTGCCGGACGGTGGTGAAATCGTCGACGAAATTCACGTTGTGTTCTTATCACTGATGAATTATTCCGTAAGAACATTGACACAATTATTCCACGTTTTTGGGGAGTAAAACGGTCCATGTTTATTTTCAGTGTATTTTACATTTGTTCACTACACAATTTTCAACAACAGAATGACAGAAAATGTCATATAAAAAAAATAAAAGTATTTTCTTTAGTGCCAGTACTTTTGCGCCACCCAGTACAATTTCTTGTTTACTACGGAACCCTAAAAAGTAATGATATCCCACCAAAAACATAAATGTGAATAAAATAATTAAAATCTAAAATTCCGTGGTGGTAGTCTGAGAGAAAAGAACAAAACGTAGAATGTACCAGCTGCTTCTCATTCCGCGCAGATCGCAAAAGCCGAGGTATGGGCGAGAATCTGAATCATGTTTAGGCGATGCGGCATCATTATTTTGGTTCCCTTTTTAGGGTTCCGTACCAAAAGGTTGAAAACGGAACCCTATTACTAAGACTCCGCTGTCTGTCCGTCTGTCTGTCTGTCCATCTGTCCATCTGTCCGTCTGTCCGTCTGTCACAGCCCTCTATCTCTTGAACTGTAATAGCTAAACACTTGAAATTTTCAGTGATTATATATTACTGTGGCCGCTATAACAAAAAATACTAAAAATAAAAAAAAGTTAAAATTTAAAGGGTGTCGTCATAAAAAAACTTGTTTTTTCAGCGTTTTTAACTAGATTTTTATAATGACATTACATTAGTACATTAACTAGATACTTGAAAATTTCACCGATTATGTATAAGTATGACCACTATAACAACAAATACTAAAAATAAGATAAAGTTAAAAATTAAAGGGGGTCGTCACACAAGAAACGTGTTTCTTCAGCGTTTTAAAACATTGTTCGGTGGTACGGAACCCTTCATGTACGAGTCCGACTCGCACTTGCCCGTTTATACACTTCACGCCCACCATCACGCTAAATGTGGCCTTTGGATCTTACGGCTCTGGGCTCTGTCTGCCCTATTTGAGATAAAGACGTGATAATGTATCTGTATCTATAAATCTAAAGTAAGTAAAGCTCTGTAGAAAATAATTTATAAAAATTTCAATATTTAATGTATCTATGTTAACGGAAATGTATGTAATCCGTCATTGTATACAATTCCTAGCAAATGTATGTAATTCCTAAAATCGCACGGAAATGTGTGAAATAAATTATATTATACACATTACCTAGGAAATCCATGTATTTCCTAAATAGCAATCGGAAATGTAAGACTGCCGCGTAAACTGTCAGTGCGCGTACGTGGGGACAGCGGTAGCGGCCGGCGAGTGCTAGGAATGTTCTATTCATTTTACTAGGTTAGCACAAACCTATAGTTTAGGTTAGGTTAGAACTGCGACCAACACACGGACGAGCCGAGCGAGCAAAGCGAGCGTGCCGCGGCAGCGGCCGGCGAGTGCTAGAAAAGTTGTATCCATTTTACTAGGTTAGGGCAAACCTATAGCATAACCTTTTCTGCACTACTTTTGCGAAGACCAATTATGCTAAAAATGCAATAATTAATAGGCTGCACCGTACATACAACAGCAGGTTTGGCGATATCGATCTTTTCCATTTGAAAAAGAACACATTCAAGAAAACTGCAATCCGGGTGATTGAGAATACCGCGTAGGAACACCTACTCTCAATTACAATCCACGGTTATGTAAGACATCCGTTTAGAAACATACACACACGCACGCACACACACACTACACACAGTACACGCCTTTACTTCAGATAATGGAGTCATGTTTGTTGCCAATTATCATTGTTTAACACTTTTTTTTTTGTAAAAATACTTTTCGCTCTGTGAAGTAAGATAATATTTAATAACAATGTTTGTTTTTTTGTATTTAAGAAAAAATCTATAAAATGTAAATCCGTTATTGGCTGTCAGTGCTCTGTACTTACTAAGGTTATTATTGTAAATTATTTAAGAGCTGTGGATTTTGTGACAGTAAATAAATAAATAAATAGCAATAATAAAAATTATTATTCTCATTTTAACAACGTGTTTTATTACAGAAAGCATTTATTTTATAAATTTCCTAATACGATATTGGAATTATATACAATTCCGAGGAAATGTACACATTTCCTAGGATATCTATGCATTAAAAAGTTTTTTAAACAATATTTTATACATTTCCTAAATAGCATCGGAATTGCAAACATTTCCTAGGATTTGTATAAAATTCCTTGATTTCATACATTTCCGGTAACATCTATACTAATATTATAAAGCGGAAGAGTTTGTTTGTTTGTTTGTTTAAACGCGCTAATCTCAGGAACTAATAGTCCGATTTGAAAAATTCTTTTTTTGTTGGGTAGTCCATTTATAGAGGAAGGCTTTAGGCTATATAACATTCCGACAACCACGCGAACGAAGTCGCGGGCACAGCTAGTTTATTTAATATTTATTGCACAATAATCTAACGATTATAATACAAAGGTAAAAGTTAATGCAAAGCATTGTCTATATTTATATTAAAATCAAGTAATATATATGTATATAAACGTCCTGTGAACCTCTGAGGTGTAATAGTCAACACGCTAGGCCGGCAATCCAGAGGTTCTGGGTTCGATCCCCAGCCGGGGCACGTTGAAAAATGTCTTTTTTATATATATATATATATATACGGACAAATCACACAGATTGAGCTAGCCCCAAAGTAAGTTCGAGACTTGTGTTATGGGATACCAACGCAACGATACTATATTTTATAACAAGTACACATATAGATAAACATCCAAGACCCAGGTCAATAGTAATAATTTTTTAAATTGTCGTGGGTGTGTGTTTATCTATATATGTATTTATTATATAATGTAGTATCATTGACTTAGAGTCCTATATCACAAGTTTACCTTAATTTACTTTGGGGCTAGCTCAATTAGTGTAATATGTCCTTATTAAAAAAAAAACAACCCTGAGGCTTAAAGAGAAGTTAATTTGGGTCCCTGTACAAGTTGTAGCCCTGTTTTTAAAATAATGAGTATGCGTAAACACTACTTATGAGGACGCCTGATGTACCTAGGCTGTTTGATAAGTACCCGTTTATGGAAAAAAAAAACATTTTTTTTGTATATATGCATTTATTTTTCTACGTACTTAGTCACCTTTTAACTCTATACATTTGTTCCACCTATACTCAAGCTTCAATAAACCATCCAAAAAGTATGATTTTGGAAAGTCATTAAAATAGGCCTCTGTGGCGGCAATGACTTTGTCATTTGATCCAAATCGCTTGCCACCGAGCCATTTTTTTAGGTTGGGAAACAAAAAGAAATCGCATGGGGCCAAATCTGGAGAATACGGGGGGTGAGACAATAGTTCGTAGCGTAAATGTGCTAATTTAGCCGTCACAACTCTGGACGAATGAGCCGGGGCGTTGTCGTGATGAAACAGTCCTTTTTTCTTTTTTAAATGGGGTCGTTTGTTCTTCAACACGGCGTCAAATTCATCCAATAAATTGGCATAGTACTGCCCTGTTATTGTTTTTCCCTTTTCTAAATAGTCAATATGTATAATACCCTGCGAATCCCAAAAAACGGTCGCCATGACCTTTCCAGCCGATGGGACGGTTTTTGCTTTCTTTGGAGCAGGTTCACCCGGTAAAATCCACTGCTTCGAATGCTCTTTCATTTCCGGGGTGTATTGGTGGACCCACGTTTCGTCCACGGTCACGAAACGACGCAGAAACTCCTTCGGGTTATGTTTGAACACGGCCAAACACTGCTCCGAAGTAGTCAGTCGGTTCCGTTTTTGCTCCTCCGTGAGTAAACGTGGCACCCACCTCGCCGATACTTTCTTCATACCCAATTTTTCTTTTAATATGTGTTGTACCCTCTCGATTGAAACATTTACAGCATCCACGATTTCTCGAAGTTTAATTCGGCGGTCGGCTAAAACGATATTTTCAATTTTCTTAACCATATCGCCTGTAGTCACCTCAACTGGCCGGCCTGGGCGATCCTCATCAAAGACGGTTGTTCTCCCCCGCTTAAACTCGTTATACCAATATCTGACGGTTGTCATAGAAGGAGTACATTCATGGTAAACCGCTTGCATTCTTACTTTTATTTCATCACATGTTTTTCCTTCCAAAAATAAGAATCTAATTACAGACCGATACTGTTCTTTCTCCATTTTAACAATTTTAAGTTCACGCCTTCATTGAATCGTTTTCAAATGAGAAAAAAAAACAAAAGAATGCAATTTTTTTTTAATTTTCCCGCCTCTGAAAAATAGCTTAAAAAGGTGGTATACTTATTTGCGACCAGTGATATTAATATATTTAGAAAACGGGTACTTATCAGACAGCCCTCGTAGATAATCTAAATTTTGATCTCGCTTCCACGCACACAAATTTACTCTAGCCGAAGCAAGACAGCGAGCCATGTGGGATGAAAAGGTCATGGCGGGTCAATGAGGCTGGTTTACGCGTTTCTGGTATTTAAGTTTTTTTCCTTTTACAAAGAATATTTAAGAGTTATTTAAAAAGTAAGACATATGATGACTGCTTTATGTTTAATACAACTATAATCCAAAGTTACAAGGGCAAATTTATTGTATTTCTTGAATATTTTCTGTTTTTACGACCTCTCCCAGACCAGCATGGAAGAGTATCCTGAACGAGGATCCTGCAATTATGTTTCTCCTGCTAATGTTAATACTGTAATAATAAGTTCCGATACTTTTGCACAAAAATAAATAAAAAATAATGACCTTCAATAAGTGATATACTTATCCTACTCCTACAATGAATAAAAAAATGACTTATGACTTTTTGACTTTTAATTTATAAATACAAATACACTTCCACATCTTTATCCGTAACGGGGAAGGCAAAGCTTGCAAAGCCACAATTAGCGTTATGGTGGGCGTAAAGGTATAAAAAACCGGTCAAGTGCGAGTCGGACTCGCAAGAATATCTATTGCTATAGCAATATCAATTCAGTGAAAATTTCAAGTATCTAGTTAATGTCATTATAAAGATCGAGTTAAAAACGCTGAAAAAACAAGTTTCTTGTACGACGACCGCCATTAATTTTTAACTTTATCTCATTTGAGTATTTGTTGTTATAGCGGCCACAGTAATACATAATCTATGAAAATTTCAAGTGTTTAGCTATGACGGTTCAAGAGATAGAGCCCTATGACAGACGGACAGAAGCGGAGTTTCAGTAATAGGGTCCCGTTGGCACCCTTTGGGTACGGAACCCTAAAAAGGGAATCGCAACAGTGATGAGGTGCAAGCTGCAACGCCTATTAGCATGAGTTTAGTTTTGGTCCATTCTTTCTCGTTTTATTATGATCGTCTTTCATAATATAATAATTCTATCTAAAGTCTGATTTTTTATTCCGTAGAATTTTGACAGCTGAAAATTTTGACATGTCAGAGATTACAAACCTTTTTCGCCGGGCACATATTTTTATTAAATTCCAGGTTTCAATAAAAGTCTGAACATCGAAGTCTGTTCATTTTATTTGTTAGTGAATGTAACCATTTCGCACGTTCCAAATCAAAAGGAGATTTACGGCGAGCGATATTTACGTCCCTTTTCATTACGACTATATTTATTTAATATTAGATTTTAAATAAATTCTACTAGCTTGCTACCGCAGCCAATAAAAAAAATACGAATTTTGTTTTATTTAAAATAGTAGTTAATATTTTTACGAAAAATTTTTTTTCAAATGCTTTCAAAAGGTTTATTATACATGAATTAGTAGGGAGTGATGCCGGCTAAAGAAAAATAACCTGCTAACTTAAAATTATAACTTTGATAATTCAGTATTAAAAAATGTCAATACATTTTAAATATACCAGAAAGTTTAAAATTTATCTTTTTCAAGGTAAAACATAAAAATTTATCCCGAATTTAATTTTTTATTGCCTTTAAATGGGTTCTCTTTTTAGCTAGAGTTTTTTTAGTTGCAACACTTTTGAAATGTCAGAATTCTACGGAATAAAAAATCAGACTTTAGTCTACTGCAAGAAATTTCTTTAGAAAATAAGTAGCACCTAAGTACTGTGTTTTCCTTATTTTTTTATGTGTATGTTTGTAAATTTCCAAGTGTACTTGAATAAATAAAATAAAATAAATAAATTTGTAACTCATAATTTATAAATAACAAGTTCCATATGTATGTTATTTCCAAACCTACGTTTATATCAGTATCCTGTTTTTGATGAAGTAATTTTTTGTTTAAATTTAATAGGTAGTTTAAATACCGGGAAAACCAAACTAACAGTATATAAAGGTGTCTACAATAGCAGGAGTTGCATAGTCAGATTGCATTCAGAACTACCATGATGTTGTTCCAAAACTTTATTTTTGTTGTCTTCACTTTCATGGGAACTTCATGTAAGTTATTTTTTATTATTAAAAACATGTATAATTCAATATGTTTTATTTTCATTATTTATTTTGAGCCAGCTTGTGACCCACTGTTGGGCAAAGGCCTTCCTCCAGTTCTTGCATTAAGTCCGGTCATGCATTTTTTCTTTCTATTCATTTTTGATTTTTTTGTTTTCATCGCACCATTGCATTCTTGGTTTACCGGGACTTTGGTTTCGTGTCCAGTCCATTACAAATTTGCGACCTTTGAAGCATTTGCGATTCTTATTCTAGAGCGTAGTTCGGTTTTACGGATTTTATACATTGATTTGACACCCAAGATGCTACGCTTCATCGCTCGCTAGCAAACCTTTTGTTTGAACTTTTGGAGTATAAAAGGATTGAAACAATTTTTTGGAAATTCCATATTTTTTCAAGTCCTCGTTAAGTCCGTATATTTGTTTAAAAAAATCTGTCACTTTTTTGTGGTTTCATGAATTCCTATAATCGAATGTTCATTACAGATCTGCTTATTGTGACTGTAAATTTATTATTTTATTTTTAAAGGGTTCCTTGGAGTAAGTGAGGTACTAGCCTCCCCAGCTCCGCAACAGGATCCAAACGGAGGACAGTATATGGCGCAACAGGATCCAAATGGAGTCCAGAATATGCCACAACAGGATCCAAACGGAGGACAGTATATGGCGAAACAGGATCCAAATGGAGCCCAGTTTCTGCCACAACAAGGACCTAACGCAAGGCAGTATATGCCACAACAAGGACAGTTAATGCCGCAGCAGGGACCATATGGAGGCCCCTACATGTCACAGCAGAGACCATATGGAGGTCCCTACATATCACAGCAGGGACCATATGCAGGCCCCTACATGTCACAGCAAGGACCATATGGAAGTCCCTACATGTCACAGCAGGGACCATATGGAGGCCCCTACATGCCACAACAGGGGCCATATGGAGGATTCATGCCGCAACCTTATGGAGGCTATCCTCCTTATCGTTATGGTCCATCCAACGCAAAACCTAAGGATTCTAAGTCCAAAAATCAAAAACCAAAACAATCAGGTCTATCAGCTACGCATTTCGCAAGTTTAGCCAACCCTCAATTTTTAAACGGATTGTCTTTAGAAGTTGGAAAATGATTTGCTATGGTCGGAAAATAAAACTTATTATAGCCAGGCACATTGGTAATAACAGTAGTACGCTTATTTAGTGCGTATTTTGATGCGATTTTGGCTATTATGCATATTTCATTAAATACTAAAAATATATTTGTAACAGTTATGTAACAAAACTATTTAGAAGTAAATAAAGGTTTAATATACGAGTAATACAGTTGATCATTGATTATTATTTACCTTAACTTTTTATAAACTCCAAAATCGCAAAATGCCCAAAACGCAGATTCGCTCGGTGTGGATAGCGTTGCCAGGCGTCCGGATAAAGCCGGACAAAGTTAGGCTAGGTAAAGTAAGTAAAACCCTAGGTGTGGAAGGGATTTAAAAATCACACTTTTTAAAGCATATTGTCAGTCCCTCTACATTTGCAGTCTGTGGACCAACTATACGCATAAAACTGCTAACGCACTTCGTATTCAATATGTATAACGACGGTTTCAGGATGTTGATGGGGCTGCCCTGTTTTTGCAGTGCATCAAATATATTAGCTCTGGCACATAGCAATGATTACTTTGCTGTAAGGCGCAGAGCTGCAGCCTCATTGCTGTTCAGAGTACGGGCTAGTTCCAACGATGTTACCTCCCCAATGATGAAGCAACTTGTGTGTTGCACATCAAATTCTGTTGTGTAGGGCACAGGACTTCTTGTAGAATAGATACTAACATTAGTCAGTAAGTAAGTTCTTTTTTGCATATTTATTAATAACATAATATGGATATTGTGATATCTGATTAATAAATATATGAATGAATAAATGAAAATCCCAAAAATCGAAAATATTATAAACTTGTTGTTAAAAAATAGCATACCTTCGATGGGCCGTATTTCCATACAAACGTACCCTCATTGCTCGCCGGGTAGTGCCGGTAAGGAAATGTTTTTTTTTTCAAAAAATCTATGGATATTTGGGCATGTCCCTGTGTTTTGTTTTTTTCATAATTTAATAATTATTAAAAGAGATACGAACCTTCATATGAGTAAAACCTGAAAAATTAAGGTCGTTCATACTCTAAAATATCGTCCCATTTAAATTACAAAAAATTACACTTTAGATTAAGTATAGTTATTTTTAATAAAAACTGTTAATGACCTGATTTTTTGTTAGGTAATATTTTTTTTAATCTTGTTGCCTTTACTGATCTCGCATCTGCGTAAACGGTCGAGCGCCGTGGTGGAAACGTACCTGTTAAAAAGTGTTGTAATTTGAAAACTATCCCAATATTTTAAAATATTTTAAAACCAAAAAGTAGATTATGAAAGTGTTCGTTATATGCTGTTAATATCTTGTCTGAAAACTAAACTTTTCATTGTTTTATCTTCAGGCGGAAATCGTAAATTTTGACGCCAGCGCGCATTCTAACAGATGAACGCTCTTAACTAATTTTAAATTGAATTTGTATGAAATTTTCATTTTCCGAGTACATTTTATAAGGTGTACTGTAATTTTTTAATTTGTAGACCCTACTTAGCTCTGATAGTTTTACTTTTAACTTTGTTATATATACTACTGCCGTGATTTTTTTCTCGTGTCCATATACAATCTTTAAGCTGACGGAGGAGAAGACATATGATTCTAACAAAAAGTTTTACTTTAGAACCAAATATTTCACAAACGGATCCCTAAATTGAAAAATGGTGCTGATAAACTCATGATATTTTTGAAAGACCTATTTAACGACATCTCACAATGTGTAAGTCTAGAAAAAAAGATTGCTTCCCACTTTTTATGTATAGTGGGAGCTACTCTAAAAATAAAAAAACAGTCAAAAAACCAAAAAAAAATTGACATTCCTATACAAATCGCCCGGGCGGTGCACAATTGCACATGCACACTTTTCTATGGATATGCCATTTTTTTTTCTGTTTTTTGGCTATTTTAATTTCATTATACAATAGTGATCTAGTATAGACCGTGGTTCGATTTATTACAAGTATTTCCCTTCCACGTTGTATACAACTTATGTTAGCAGTCGGGTTTTAAAAAAAAAAAACTTGTTTTCATAGGTATTTTAGGTCCGAGCTGCAGTTGTCTCTATCGCTTTTTTTCGATAAGAAGAAGAATATAAAATGTTATTTTTTTGCCTGATGTCATGTCCCAATGCAGGATTGCTCCTTCCTCCTATCTCGATGCAGAGCATTCAATTGCAATCCATCCAAGAGACTTTCAATGTCACCCCCATTAATTTCTTCCTTGGTCTACCCCTACGTTTTCGGCCTTCTGGTACCTATCTGGGCCCACCTGTTTGGCTGTATGCGGTACATATCCAACTCAATCCCACTTGAGCCTGCCAGCATCATGATTTTACGACCTTACTTTTGGAGTGCTGGTGTATATCTGTACTCGTTTGTATTCGGCGTACTCTGTAGTCTTCTTCTATGTTTAAGAGCCAGGCTCTTGTCAGTGTGATTGTAAGGAACTAGACGCACACAATGACGATTTTTGGCAGAGATAATGGAGTGGTTTGCCATTGCATCATACATAGATTCTATCAAGTCTCTATTCCTAATGGGGCAGACAGAGCATTTTGGGTCTTGCGGCGCTAAGCAGTCAGAGCCCTGGATTCCACAAGATTCAATGGCCATTTATAGCGTAATGGTGGGCGAGAAGGTAGAAATAAAACAATAAAAAATTGTGATGGGTTGCTAGCCGCATTGCCTATTAACATGATTTTTATATACATATCTTCCAAAAATCGTCATTATGTCATTTTGAAAATTTAACAGATGTAAATAGGTAGTCAGTTCGAAAAGTACGACAAGGAGATAATATCTGCTGGAGCTTTAATTGGCCTAGTGGTTTAAAAGTGCTATCTACTCGTATAACGAAAAAGTTCCAGGTTCGAATAAATAATAGAATTATATTTTTTAAGGAAATACATGAGGTTTCCGTGGGGTTCTTAAATACTCTTTGACCGAGAGGGCAACGCCCCAGGCATCACCTCGTAATGTATAAATGACAAGTGCTTTTTTTTATCAAATATTACATGGTATATTGTTGTGGTTATCCTGTTTTTAATTACATGTTGAATTTTAAGAGCGGAAAAACAAAGCAAACATTATACATAAAGTTGTCGGCAATGGCAAGTGTCGCATAGCTGGGCTGCATTCAGAACGAAAACATGATAAGTCATAAACTTGGTTTCATTTTCATCGCCTTCATCGGAACCTCATGTAAGTTGAGATCTAGTACAAACTAGAAATATCTTAAAAAGTTTTATGTAATTAAAACTTTTATTTTTAATAAGCATTTTCAATTACTCTACTTTTTGCATAAAAATATAAGAAAAAATTATAAAATAAAAAAAGGCAGATGTCATGTCGTATAGGGAGGTCAAATAGCTAGCCGAAAATGGCCGAAACAGCCGGAAAAATGGCAAATACTCCACTGACAAGAACCTAGTTCTTAAATTTATTGATTATACTTTTTGCCAATTTTTTGCGTGTAAATTTTCCAAGACACACTCCTCTTCCAAGTCCTAAAATTAATTAATCCTATGAAATAAAAAAAAAATACTGAACGTCAGTACCATACAATAAATATTCTTCATGTGGCATGACGGCAATTTTGTATGGAAGTTGTTCCAGAATAGCAAAGTATACAAAATTGCCATCAAATCTAGGATGTCGGTAAAATTTTCTTTAGTATTAATGTCATGGTCGAAACTTGCTTTATAAAATAATTACTGAAATCTATATTAAGTTCTTTGAACATTTGGGCAGTGCGCAATATAATCAAGCTTATTAACATTATAATTAGAAATCTAAAATAAAATGAAATTATCATTTTCAATTATTAATGCCAATCTGATATTTTTAAATTTTATTCTTATTGTGAATATATAATTTTAAGCTATTTCAAAATTTTTCTTGAAGGCATTGATAGTCTAGCCGCCCTGTCTCCTCAAAATGATCCTACACCAAACGGAAGATTGTCTTTGCCGCAACTGAGACAAAACGGAGGCCAACCGCAACGGGGATATACAGGAAACCAATATATGCCGCAACAGGGAGAAAACGGAGGCCAATATATGCCGCAACAGGGAGCAAACGGAGGCCAATATATGCCGCAACAGGGAACAAACGGAAGACAGTATGTGCCGCAACGGAGACAAAATGGAGGCCAATATATTCCGCAACAGGGACCAAATGAAGGATATTATATTCCGCAACAAGGATCAAATGGAGGACATTATATGCCGCAACAGGGAGCATACGGTGGCCCCTTTATTCAAACTTATGGAGGCTATCCTCCTTATACATCTTATCTGTTTCCTCCCATGTCAGTTAAGAGTTCCACGCCTAAACCCAAAACAATATCACCAAGTAAAAAATCTGGATCTTCAATATCAGCCACTCATTTCGCCAGCTTTGGTAATCCCCAATTTTTTAATGGATTATCATTTGAATATGGTAGTTAAATGATTTTTTTTCTTGGATCACTTAACCAGTACTAATCGTCATGTTGCTTTACTAACTACTAACAGTATTAATAACTTCATTTCTCACAAAAGTTAATATAAGTATGTTCATAGATAGATATACATTTTTAAACGTTTGCGTTTAAGATCAACAGAAGATCGCCCTTCATAAACTCTTCTTGCTCCATCTCTTCCTGTGGATGTCGTAAGAGGTGACTAAAGGACTAAGCACAAAAATATCGTGCTACAACTGCATTCCCAAGGAGGGCTAAGGTCGCGCGGCGGCTGGTTGTAAAACTTTTTCGCACAAATTCATTCCCAAAGAGGGTTGAGTAAAACTATAGCCAAATCGTTAAATTTTTCGGCTATTTCTTCTAGATGTCGTGGGGTTTCTTCATCAGCATTCTTTGGTGACCATTGACATCCATAGGTATTATATTTGGAGAAGAAAAAGCGAGAAAGCGCACCCCGGGCTCCGAAGCAGCACAGCTGAGGATGCAACCGGAAACGTGGTAAGATGGAGAAGACCCAAACAGATTTTGATGTATGATACGTTAGAATCTTACATCATCTTATTTTTTTTTTATTTCAAAGCAGTCACGTTTTTTTTCCTCGTTTGTTTATTTAACTCATTCCATTGTTTCATAGGTGTGTCTTCCAAACCAAAAGGAGAAGCGCCAAAGCATACAGAAACGCGAATAAAAACAAGCGTGACTCATAAGAATCGCTACTTTCCATACAATAATGCTATATATCATTCGCATTCAAAATCCATGTTTATTATATTGAATTTGATATTTTTGGTCACGTGGTGAGTATAAATTATATAATATATCGTTTTGAGAAATAAATTTGTAGGTTTCTTTATGTATTTGACAGCATTACACAAAAATAATGATTTTAAAATAAAAGTGTTTAAATTGAAACTAAACTTATGATTTTATTGGTACATTTTATTTGTTTTATATAAACCGTATAATTTATAGTGTTAGAATAGGTATCTTTTGTGATGCCGTACCAACTGAAAAGGAATAAACAGGAAAATGTCGTGCAACACATTTACATCAGGCAGGTTGTCAGTCGTTTGACCACAGTCTAATCGTCAAAGTTTTTGTATTTTTTTCTACTAAAAAATATCCGGAAAGTGGACTTGGGTTCCGAAAAAATTGTCGTCGCTACTATCTCGCCCGCTAGCCATACAAAGGATACTGGGTACTTAGGCTGACGGTATCCACGAAAAATCAGAGATGGCGCTTGTTTGTTCAAAGGAAATAAATGCTTATACCGCCATCTTTCCGAAATTAAGCGGCACCACTATGAAACTATTTTCTTGCCAACTAGTAGCTCCATCTAGCTACAACATATAAACTAAAAATCGAATTACGCTTCAAAATATGAAGGTAGTCAGTCTTCTTGTATTTTTCGTCACATAAAATAAATATATAAGGACAAATCACACTGATTGAGCTAGCCCCAAAGTAAGTTTAAACTAATATTATAGCACTAATTCAATGATACTATATTTTATAATAAATACATACATATATAGATAAACACCCAAGGCCATGGATGATTTGAAAAAATCCATTTTCCAACTTGCCCTGTCTGGGGATCGAACCCAGAACCTCCGGATCAGCGGACTAGCGTGTTGACCATTACACCACGGAGCATATTACCGATAAACTTAAAATATGAGATCGAACACTATAAAAGATAACGGCGGATCTACCTATTACAGTGATTGCTTTAAGCACTGAGATATTAGCACTAAATAATAAAATAGGCAGTAAATCTAGGCTGTAAATCAGTCTAGACCTAAGCTGCACCTTTATCGTTCAATGTGCAGTATTTAAGTTTGGTGTCGCTTCCTAGGCAGCAAAGCTTCTGCACTAGCAGAAGAAGCGGCAAAACTGCACTACGGCATTTTCTCTAAAGATCTTTTATCTATTCTTCTTCCGAATATCATGAAGTTCCTATTAAAGTTCTACTTGATTGAACGTCTAATAAAAAATTTCATAAATACTTTCCTGTGTGATAACACAAATAATTGAGAAGCTCGATAGACAGCGGGCGAACACATTATTTGTTACCCATGCCTTGCTAGTTTCTGTTGTCACATTTTGCTTATAAAAAACAAGTATATATAAGCACCAGTGTAGCAATAGTGGTGTAATGCGACATTGCTCGCGCTTCTTACGAGCCGTGTCGTTGGCACCCAACTGCAGTAAAATAAACACACAAACTAACATCCACTGTTCTTGCAGAGCTGTAGTACACAACCTACTGTAGAATACTCAGGGGTCTTACTTTACAACAAAGCAGTCAACGGAGGACACAAAACGTGTAGTCTTCCAACTGACCGCTCACATTCGACGCATTTTATCGTATTATTTAAATCGCGTGTCAGCGATAAGTTATATTGTTTTACGCAGAAAATATCATAAATTTGTCAATGGTTTTCTTAACGTTTGAACATAAATAAAAAAGTAGCGTGAAACAGAACGGATTGTCCATGAAAGGTTTCTTTGACATTCGTACGCTACAAATGTTAAAAATGCGCCCGTTCGGAAACACTCGCGCAAATCATTCGTTGTGTCTCCTGATTTCTAATATGGCACTCCAGACAGTTGACGACGAAATACTTGTTGTTTGTTTTATTGGCTGTATAAAAGACGATGTTAAGTTTCTACTATAAAGATGTATTGATTACATTTGTTTGAAAAACTAGGGTTAATTCAACGTTAATATTAGACATTATTTTCGTATCTAGCGAACCAAATTACCCTACGGGGTCTGTTTCCATTTGGGCCCTCTTTGTTGCAGTGTCACTGTGTCATGTCGCAAAATGTGTATAGCGGCCTAAAATTAATTTAAACAAGCATAGCATTATAATTGTTAATAACATTTTATAAAAACATATTTTGCAATAAAAAAAACTACAAAAACCTTACGTTTTCTAAACTTGGGTTTTTTATAATTTCCCATAAGATAATCTATTTTTTATACCGCCATACTTACTGAACGAACGAGATGTCATTAATCATTCATGTTCGTTCATTTGTCAATCGCGTTTTGTTCTACTGTCACAAAACCTCTTGACAGCAAATCACCTTATATAAATGCATCCAGTTTTTCGGTTTGAAAGATGTGAAAATGTTTATTTGTTTTTATTATATTGTTTTAATGAGTTTTTACCGTATTGTAACTTTTTATCGTATTGTAAAAAAATATTTTTGAGTGAACAACTGTAGTGAATAAAACGCGCCGATCACGATGCATTACCCATCGTGTTGCCAGATAGCGTCACTGCTATTTCCCAATGTAGAAAACTAAAATCTTTTTTTAATAGTGTACAAACGTCCATAAAATCTAAAAAAAATATTTTTGTTATCTAAGGATGTTTCCTACAAAATGACGTAAAACTACTTGCTGCGACACGCAATGCAACCATGAGGGCCCAAAATGTATGAAGCGGTCTTGTCAAAATGGATGAACACATCCTTTGATGAGTAAATCCTATACTTACCACAATCAGTGCTGCTATACGATATGATTCAGTTCTTTTGTCCATGGCAAAAAGGATCAGATTTAAATACTTACATCTTAGAAGTAATACATAATTTTATCAGGTCGCGACAGCCAGGGCAGACAGACAGATCAAGTTGTCAAAGACATCTAATTTCAAGTCCTAGATGACATATCTGCGGAAAACCAATTACTTCTGAGATTAGATCGCCGCTATTGAGTCAGTCAATAATAATGTATTGATATTGTAGATGGTTGATAAACGCGGTAAATTGGATTGGTTGGTTATATTGGATAATATGTCAAACCAAATACTTATAATTATTACATAACAAACATTGTATTCTCAGTCCACATATCAAATTTTTAGTTGTAAGTTTGTTGGTTGACGTCTTTGGAAAAAAACGCTGCAGTGCAGTTTGTTGCCGCGTTAAACACGATTTGTCGTCAACATTTGTGCAAAATATATCATGAATATCCTATATATAAGAAATATCTTTTAAATTTTCAACTAGAAAATTAGATTGAGCAACTTTTAAAATGGCCGGGCCACTTTATTAGGAGCTAGATTTTAAAAAGTACAGTTTGACGCTATCGGCCAATTTTAATTTAATTAGTTCAAGTACACTTGAAAATATAAAAACAATATAAGTATAAAAAAGGCAAACATAGTACTTAGGTGCTACTTCCAGTAGAAAGTTCTTCTTTTTATAGGCATTTATGCTAGGCAAAGCCTTCCCTCTTTCCTCGATTTTATGCCCTTGGTCTTCACTTTCCAATCTTCAAATGCACGCAAATCATTAGCTCATCTCGTCCTCGGTCTACTTTTCTTTCTGTATCCATTCTGTATAATGTGGGAACCCAGTTTGTGGCAATACGGGCCCGTCTTTAAGGGGTGCATACTGCTAACTACAATTAAAATAATCTTAAAAGTAATGAAACATGATCTTATCAGACCGAGACAGCCAGGGGCAGACATATCTAGTTTCCAGATACATCTACTTGTATTTTTAAGTCCTAGACATGACGTATCTGAGGAAAGCCAATTAAATCTGAAGATCAGATCTCAGACCAATCGGTACAAAGCTATTGAGCCTGTCATTGACAATGATTATGTAGCTTGAGATGTGTCAGTGGTTGATAAATGTTGGGTAATTGGCGGTAAATTGGATCGGTTACGATGTGTCAAATCAGTAGTCGTTTTCATATTTAACTGTGAAGTAAGTACAATGTTAACTTGAAAGTTGAGTGCAAAAGTGGTCGTATTTTTGAGCATTGTAGCAAAAAGTTATAGGGAGGGATAGAATAAGGTAATACCTACTTGTGAAAAAATCAACCTAAGTAATGAAAGAAAAAAGTAAAGTGTATGCAAAATGAGGAACAAAATTTAAAGCTGTATAGTTATTTAGAAAAAAAGGGTTATTAGAAATAATAACATCGAACATTGTACATTACTAGAAATCAAAACAGAGTATCTTATTCGTGTACCTTTGAGATGTAAGAAAGTGACCATATCAACCGACCGACCATATTCCCCTCCTGTGCCCTTATACTATAAGTACCTCAAGAACCCACACTTGCTGCCAAAAGTAACCACCGCACAAAAGCTTTTTGAAGCTACACGGACTAAGATAATACATTCAACAGTTGATTATAAAATAATTTGAAGGGCTATCTAATTCCCAATAAAAATTAAATATAACAATTAATTACAAATTAGGGTCTGGAAAATGTTTTTGGCGCTAAATAGGTCGCGAGTTTACAGTTTGGGGCAATTTACTAGTTAAATAGATTTTAATCACTGTGATTCATACAAAGGTATGTTAAACCAAACCACAAATAGGAAATACTGTCGACCACATTCGCTCGTTCATTCAATCAACATGCATTCATCAATTTACCAATATCCCCACCGTAGAGCAAAAGAAATATTGAAAAATTTGTCCATAATGTACATACTGGAATACAATAGACCCTATAGTTACCTACATATTAATGCCTACATACTTCAAATTGCACCAACTAATTAGTTTTCTTCTGAATTATGTTACTAATTACTTTGGCGTTATGGTCGCTTATTGAAACGTATACGATTTTTACGTACTTTTTAATATTATTTGTAAATCATCATTATCATCATATTAGCCGCATAACGTCCACTGCTGGACATAGGCTTCTAGAACCTTTTTGCCCCATCGGCCATCGGTTCGTCGCGCTATGTGTCCCGCCCACTGCCACTTCAACGAGCTAATCCGATGGGCTATGTCAGTGACTTTTGTTCTTCTACGAATTATTTGCAATAAAGTTTTTTAGTTCAATAAAGTATTTTACTAATCAGTCATCCATCACCTTACAAGGCAGAAGAACACAAGGCTGAAAAACCAAAGACAAAATGGTGCACGTATAAGTGGCAAAGGGAATCAAAATAGTAAAGGGTTGCTAACCACATCGCTTATTAGCATGATATAGATTCTCACCCATTCCCTGAAACAGCTTTTACGATGCATGAGAAAGGAATCAGCTGGTATGAGTATTCTGCGTTTTTTTTCTCTCAGACTATTAGATAAAAGATAGAAAACCACAATTCCATTGCGAAGGACATGGCGTAAAAAGTTTGTCGACAGACGGGAAAACTAGAAAGAAAAAGGCTTTTACGAAGGAGGCTGCGGTCGGTACAAACTTCACTAGGACTATTAAGATGTGGTCGGGAGATATAATGGGACATACAGAGGGTTTGTTGCGAAGAAAGACATCTGTTTGTAAGGACTTGTGTTAATAGTAACCAAGTTATTATTTTGAAAATATTTTTAAATCTTTTATCTAAAACAGTGAACTAAAAAGTGCTCCTCAGTGCGAAACAATTGAGCCCAAACTCGGATGGGTAACGTTGTTTTATCACAGAGATGCCGTGCACCTTCCGGCTTCATCATGAGATCAGGTCGTTGGTTCCATAATCATTAATAAATATTGCATTGTCACCAAACTCACATAAGTATGTAAAGTTTCAACTCGATCGAATATTGGGAAGTGACATAACAGGACCAGCTGAAACTATAATATTAGGTCCTTACATATGAAATTGCCGTTCAGTATAAAAAAAGTATAACAAGTTTTTTTTTAATGTAATAAGTAATAGTAAGTATGCGCCGTTGTTATCGATACACTTCCGCCATTTTATAGGCAGATCATTGATACATTTGGAAAAAAAACCCAGGGAGCGAGAGTCTATGAACTGTTTGAAGGCGGTTTTGACTGCCTCATCAGATTTGAAATTTTTTCCTTGTAAAAAGTTATCCAAATTTTGAAAAAAGTGGTAATCGGTTGGGGCAAGATCTGGAGAGTATGGTGAGTGACGCAGAGGTTCCAGTCGCAGCTCCTCTAACTTGGCGATCGTTTGATGTGCAGTGTGTGGTCTAGCGTTATCCTGAAGGAGCAGTGGGCTAGAGCAATTCATCAGTCTCGGTTGTTTAATGGCGAGCTTTTCCATCATTGTTTGCAATTGTTGGCAATACAAGTCTGCAGTGATCGTCTGGCCTGATCTCAAGAAGCTGTAGTAGATAACACCAGCACTGGTCCACCAAACACTAACCAGAATCTTCTTTTTGGACAGTTTTCGCTAAGGGCAAGGTTTTGCCGGTTCTCCAGGGTCAAGCCATTGTGATGATCGCTTCCGATTGTCGTACAGGATCCATTTCTCATCACAAGTCACGATACGGTTCAAAATCCCCTCATTATTGTGGCGATTAAGCAAAGAAACGCAGCAAGCAACGCGTGTTTGTTGGTTTGCTTCAGTCAATTCGTGCGGTACCCACTTTTCGAGTTTTTTAATTTTTCCGATTTGGCGCAAGTGGATAAGTATCGTTTTGTCACTTACGCCGAAGGCTGCTGCTAATTCAGAAGTGGTTTGAGATGGATCCGCTTCCACTATCGCCTTCAATTCTTCGTTATTCACTTGAGTATCAGGTCGTCCACGAGGCTCATTGTGTAAATCAAAATTTCCAGAACGGAAACGTTGAAACCAAAAACGCGCCGTTCGTTCGTTAGCGGTGCCTGGTCCATACACGTCGTTAATTCTTCGAGTCGTTTCTGCAGCACTGGTGCCACGGTGGAACTCGTATTCGTAAATACCGCGAATTTTCAATTTGTCCATAGTTGTTGTTATAGCAATGTTGAAACTCAAACAAATGATGTTAAAACAAATGAAATACGAATTTTAAAACAATATTTTTCTAGCTTTATTTCGAAATAAATTTGAATTTGGAATTCCTAATGAAACGCAAGATATTTGATTTGAAAGTTGCCAGTATTGAAAATCGGCAATTTCATATGTAAGGACCTAATATATATAGGCTTGTAAAAGAAGGCTATTATAAATCTAGTTTTAATATCCATACATCGTATCGCAAAACGAGGACTAATTTTAGCACTTGAGTTATATTGACCTAGTACTGTCTTGTTTTGGGTAAATAAATCGAGTCTCAAAATACAGAGTAAAAATAAATGAAATCAAGTTGAAAAATGTATGTAATGTGCTTGTATCAAATCAGGCTCTTTGTATTTGAAGAGAATACGCGGACTTTTGAGTACGAGTATGAAAGACTCAACTTTATTGTTTAGTTTATGAAGACAAATCATTGTCAAAGTTGTGACTAACACTGGTATAGGTCATTCGTTCAAATAGCATATTGTCGGCGCACCGACGAAGGATGCAACGGCTCTTTAAGAGACGCGACCGAAGTATAGAAGATGTCTTTTGTACAATTGTCTCTAATATTTACCCCTTTGCCATTTGAAAGGTTATTCGTAATGACGGGAGGCCCTTGAAGTACGTGTCGTGACGACAGTACATTTACACTGGGAACCTGTTTATTCAAAGCATTTCACTTTTTATAAAATAAACATTTAATCATCAACTTGTTGCTTTAACAAAAGCAATCCATTTTTCATTCTCAGTTTGGAAACTCAATCTTGGAATGAAAAATAGCTATCGCAAGTCGAGGCATTTTTCGAGGCGAATCTTCATAAAGTTTTTAAAAAGCCCGTCTGACCCGTTAATGGAATCATTGCAGACGTCAAGAGTTCATCTATCAAGAACTAATGACCTAAGTCACAGATTAGAATTAAAAATAGAGAACAAGCACCACGTTTAAGCATTTATGTTTAAATTACATACTCCTTCTTTTTAACTTATTTTATAATATTACAGATCACGTCTAGGGACCGCGAAAAATGGAAACGAAGACTTGGCCTCTAGTACAAGTGCTAAATAATTTATTGAAATGAAGTTGTTTTATTCGAATATGTAAGCTTATGGAGTAGACAGAGTTAGTGACTACACTTTACAGCAAAAGTATATCCATTTTTTGTTGTCGTCCATCAGTATTCTTGATCATTCCGCTCTGATACCTCGCCTAGAAAAACATTCACTAATCAAATCAAGAGTAGACTTTAGTAGCCGCGTCGTCATCCATTAACACGATTCTTTGATATTTTCGCCTATTTACTTCTTTTGTAAATTTTATTTATTTATTTATACATACATACTACTTACAATATACTTTATTGTGCCACAATAAAATTCTTGCAATTGGCGGACTTCGTTATCTTCCAGTCAACCATTAGTAAATCGATTTTATTAATTTAAACTCTGTAGTTTTGTCTACTCTAGCTTTAGTGAAGTGGAATCAACTTAATGAATGTTTTTCTAGGCGTGGTTTCAGAGTTATCACAGAATGAGCTATGAATGCTGATAGATGCGAATAAAACAATGAGTGGATAGACTTTCGCTGAAGTGGGGTCGGCTATTCCGAAAGTTTTCGTGTTATGATTTATTAATGACTGGCTCTAGTCTTTAACTCTTTTTACTATGGGTTTGATTTGTTTTGTATAAAAGATTTGATAAGAGTTTATTTAGTTTCTTCTCTACTTCGCATGACCTTTGGCATCTTTGGGTCAATTGACATTCGTATCAAAAGTAACACAGCTAATAATGCAGTCGGAAACGCGCTAACATAAAAAGAATATAGACCGTACTTGGTCCACTGCAGGAATTTTACCCTGTACATGTGTAGTGTGTCTACCTTAGGTCCACCGCCCTTGTACACTACATCAGCCAAAAAAACCTGACCTGAGTAGAATAAGACCACTCCACGCCTTCCCATGGATGTGGTAGATGGTGACTTAGGAAAAACAAGCTAAACAAGCTTATACTTAAATATAAGTGAGATCTCTCCAACCCGTCTGGCCAGCGTGGAGAGTGTAGACCAAATCCTGTGGTTGCTCTGACCAAGTATGACTCTGGTAGTATAGAGAGGGTTGTATACTCCTGCAGTGTGGACGATAATAAAGAAAAGATCTGATGATGATGAAACCCATCCTAATCTGTCTTATCTGTAAAACTCGGCCAAAACAAAAAGACTTTCTGCAATATGTCAAATTCTCTTTCGTCACTGTTTACTTCATCGGCTGAATAATGGTGGTTTAAACCAAGTGCCAAAGATAGACTGCGTTTTATAGTAAGACGAAATAGGTTTATCTCCACAACTGAAGGATAAAGACCTCAGTGTGGAGATAAACCTATTCAGAGATAAAGAGTTTCTTTCTGAAAAGCGTCTAGTGTTTCCCGAGGAGCAAGAAATGCATGAATGAGTCTATTCTCCCTGTCAAGAAGATTCTATCTACCTTTGTTAACAAAAGTAAACTAGTATTGTAGCCTGCGTGAGTGGCGTCCATTGTGCAACTGCAGCTAGGTGCTCACAAGCGGCAGATGCAGCGATAACACTGCATTGTCTGCTACGTGCAACATTGATTCCAACTTTAATTGAGTCAGACGTTATCTAGGAATGTCTAACTCTATTTAAGATACTAACGAGTGGCCCAATTAAAGTTTTAGCATCTGGCAACTCTATAACTTTGTCTTAACGCGCGTCCGAAGCGTAACTTTTTGCAAACTTTTAACATGGAGCAGTACACGGTACAGAAACAAATGGGCTGCTGCTTTATGCTACTGAAACTCTCAATAATCCATGAGGAAATTCTCCATAACCAACGTGTGACTATTTAGGCCGGAATATGTGCGGATAGGGTCATTGAACCTATTTTTTATTTCCATGTTAATATTTCGCAAAAACTTACGCTTCGAACGCGCTCTTTTACAAGTCAATCTGACAACCGGTGTCAAAGTTATGTTGCCAGATGCCAACATTTTAATTGGGCCACCCGTTATATTAAGGCGAACGGCGAACATGCCAATCATGTTAATAGGCGATGCGATTAATAATCCATCAATATTTTCAATTTGTTTTCCATCTTTACGCCTACTATCAAGGTAAAAGTGGCCTTTAGGTCTTGCGGCTCGAGGCTCTGTCTGCTTAGAGCCGTTGGACCCAAAATGCTCTGTCTGCCCCATTAGGGATAAAGACGCGATACTGCATGCTCTCGTCGGTGCAGTTCCTTCAGTCTTTTGCAACTAGATAAGAATTAATTTTATTATTTAACGTGATTGTTAATGCACCGTTATTGGGGCATCTTCCGACATCTTCCTGGGCGTAAATGGGACAAAGACATGTTGTGTTGCGGCACCTCGTAGTTTGCAACTTGCGTGCGATGACGCGACAGAGCCACTTAACTAACACAAACTAAGCCTTGACTACCAAAGTTTGTGTAATATGGGGCGAATAGTTTCGAGTCTTCCCGTAGATGTCGTAGAAGGTGACTTAGGAAAAACAAGCGAAACAAAGCTTATAAACATCAATGAAACCTCTCCAACCCGTTTGGCTAGCGTGGAGAGTGTAGGCCAAATCCTCTGACTGCTCTGGCTAATACAGGGCTTTGGTAATACAGAGAGGGTCGTGCTCTTGCAGTGGAGACCAAAAAAGACATGATTATGATAATGAATAGTTTCGGGGCTAGAAGCCTTCCAGTTAAAATCCTAGATACCTACCTATATGCAATTTTTTTTTATACAGGGTGACTTTTTATCTACCACCCAAATTTTTGGAGCAAGGTCAGTCCATGATACTGAACTACTTTCTATAAAAGAATGTATTGAAAATAGATAAAAATGTTTCGTCCTCCCATACAAAATCAGTTGGGCTGAGCGCCAATCTGTATGTGAAGGCGTATTTTTTTTATCGTTTTTCGTTAATTGTTTTTATGGAAAGTAGTTCAGTATCATGGACTGGATTTGCTCCAAAACTTTGGCTGGTGGTTGAAAAGTCACCTGTATACTCGTATAGATAAACATCAAAGTGTTTTTACTGTGTTTGTATTTTATTTTAGTTATGTTAATGTGAACGCTGCCTTAGTTGTCACATGACATGCTACCGTCTTCAGAATTCCGCCAACTACCTTAATTGAACCTTTGAAGCAATAAACACAGTCATTGATTGCCTGTCTTGACCAGCTTACGAAGTTTTCACAAAGCTCCAAAACATTGTGAAAGCTTCCCTTTGATATTGATTTCATCGGAATTCTGTTTGAACTCTACAAATGAAATTTCTCAATTCTGTTTATTTGTAAATTCCTACAATGCTTTTAGTAAGTAATATTGTATAAGTGAAGTTTTGTGCATGACTATTCAATTTTCCAGAGCAATTTTTTAAAACTTAGAACTCATAAGTACATATAGTAAGTGTCGTAAGTAAGTATCGCAATAAAACTGATTTTTCTGTTTTTCCTAAAGGTTGATAGAATGCATTAGCGTTAAGTCCACCTTTTGTACCTTTGTGTTCAATAAAGATTTAATTAATAAATAAAAAATAAATATAAGTGAACAAACGGTGTCCGATGTGATGTCCTCTTAAAAATCGAACGATGATGATTATGACTGTAGTTGCTGAAGTTAATGATTATGGAACTAAGAAACAGATGGGTCGCTGGATTCCCTCTAATATGGTTGAGTTCCGCTATGGCTGATCCACGCGTCAACTCGTGATTGCGTGGCACCGGACTGGGCTCCGTTTTTTAAGAATACTCAGTATTACTTATTTGGCACTTGATCGCAAGCTTTACATGTTATATTGTGATAACATTGTTTTAGGCATAATATCTTTGTAAACTGACAAAGCTCTTTTTCTTTCGGCGTTTCTGCTCAGCAGTGATCGTTGCGAAACGCTTGTATACCGATAAATTTTTTAAATAAATAAAAAAGCTATTTTAATATTAATAAACATTACACGTAATGTACACTAAAATTAATAACATGTAACAATGTCTGCAAAAAACAAATTACTGAATAAATATTTGATTCTTTGGTAAGATTAAGAACTTAGAAACACATTTTAGTTTCTAAATTTAACAAGAACGAAAAACAACTTAAATGTCTTATTTAGACCAGACACGCAGTAATTAAGATAGCTTTTATATATGATATATATCTCACTTTAAATACACTATCACTGTTTCCACTAAAAATGGCGCTGTAAAATATTTAAATAGCTTGAATAATATGAATGTAAAGTAGCTTCATTTACCGTACTTTAATTACCTACGGCAGTATTACAATTACCACTTTCAATCCTGCTGTAAAAAGATTCGCATAGCGTGAATAAGCACGAATTACCACTAAGTATTATTCACAGTAATTACTGTGACTCGGATCCACGGATCGTATCGGCAAACGTCCGCATTGCGAAACTAAGGTGTAAGCTGTAAAGGTGATCGTCCACGAAGCAGCGAGCCAGCGTCTTTGAACATATCCTGCATTGGGGCAGATAATACTAATATATCGTATAGAATGCTTACTATAAAGTTAATATCGTTATTTGAGCACGCGGGAATGAAGTCCAAATTACTCCCTCTCAAAAAGCAATAACCACACAAAATAACTGTATGTTATTGTAGATACATACTATGTATCTACAACTAACACATGCAAACAAGTTTGCGCCGTGTTGCACATATTAAATATACTTTTAATCTTTGCATTTATTCATTAACAATCGCAAGTTATTTTTTTTTTTTAATTTCAATTGTATAATTCGAACTCGTATTCGAAAATATGTCCTAGATATCTTAGAGCACGGCGCGGATGTCTAAAAATCAACTGTTGAAAGTCAACAACATACCTTGATGTGTGGACAAGCGACCTTACTGTCTTTGCAGAAAAAGCGAAATGGCCGGCTGACCTGACAGTGACAGAGGACAGGGCTCGCCAACCTGCGGCACTCGAGATCTCTTGAATCAGCGTATTCTTTTCCCGCCCCCTAGCAAAAGGTGAATTTCAGCGCCTGAATGCCGAATCCCTCGACTTGAAATATTATAATAGGCCACCGTCAGTCCCCTTTATCTTCGTGTAACAATTATTCCCGAATGATTCATGCCGACTCGCAGACAATTGATACAAAAAGAAATTTTGAAGAGAAAACTTTTCTGTTTTCAACAAATGCTCAATTATTCAAATCTTTTTTAATAGGCCGAGTTTAGGCTGTTTAAAATATATTCGTTAGGAGTTTTATCGTTTGTTCTTTTTATTTCGTTGTCTTTTTTTCAATGTGGTTCATCTTTGAGTGACGATTATTAAATTACTTTTATTATAATTAGTTGTTTTCGCAGAGAGTCACATAAAAGACTCAAATTATCTCTGAAGATAACAGGCATATATGACATGCATTTGGTATGATTTACATCTGTGGTTTAATTGTTGTTTTTTTCTGCGTTTTCGATTTTGGTGTGGAATAATTTTGACATACGAGTTCAATATATCGAAAAATTATTTTTAATTACTTTCAGAGAATTGCTATAACGTATTTTAGACGAGAAAAAGTGTTAAACATAGTTTAACACACACCATTTAATTGCCTGTGATCACGTGGCTAACAATTAGAAGTCACGACCCTAACACGTTCTCATTTAAATGTAGTTGCACCTAAAGCGAAACCTGACACTCCTGAATTTCCCAAACACAATTTCCACAAGGCCTCGGGATGTTTATCACGCTGTCAATCCGAGTCACGTGTTAGGCCAGACCGCTAAAATTAGGCAAAGGCGTCGACCTTAGATCTAAGCTATCGACAGCTTTTTAGAGTTAATATAAAGGTTTGTGTACTTAGAAATATTATAATTTAGGTACATTGGTACATAATAAAGTTACAAATTGACATTATTTTTAATTTAAATTATGAATGACATAATAAACAATGTATTCTCAGTCCACATATCTTCATATTACCTATATTAATAGTTTGGGCTTATCTGTGTTTCTGAGGGCATCTTAAAAGGTGGCCCCCGTCACTAAATGGCTGTTATTATGCATGTCAGGTGTCTTGAGGCAGCTTGAAACTTCTGACACCAGTATAAGCCACTAACAAAAACTTTCATAATGTTGCGTGAACTTTTAATTTGTCATCGTTTTGACAGAACACACGAAATTGAAAGAAAGTTTACTTATATTTTCTATGAAAAGTAGGTCATTGACCCCGAGTGTACTGTCCAAATGTATAAAAGCTGTAAAATGTTTACTACCACTGCAATTTGAATACGGTTTCAAGACGCGTTTAAATATTGCATAGTCTGGGTTCGCTACGAGCCCACCCGGTTAATGTCTTTAAAAAATAAAAAAAGTTTCGGTTACTGCAGTTTATGTCTATTTTGATTACATTTTGTATATTTAAGGCTATCAAACGAAGATATCATTCAAAATTTTGTCTCCAGCTCTGGAGCTGGAAAACCCATGCTGGATATGTCCTAGATAACCCTACAAACTAATTATGATCTACTGCTTACAGTTTTAAAAGTACTTTAAAGTAAGAACGTGAAGCTTTTCTTCGCACATTTTCGAGAAACGGCAACTTTTGGCAAATGTGCGAAGAAAAACTTACAGGCCAAATCCTCTGGTTGCTCTGGCTAATATATGGCTTTGGTAGCGAGCCCGCCCGGTTATTGACTATAGTTTCGGTTACTGCAGTTTAAGTCTATTTTGATTACATTTTGTATATTTAAGGCTATCAAATACGAGTAAGTCGTAGTTGGATGGATAACTACATAGGTAGCCGTGTGGTCCCCGGCAGAGTAGAATAGGACCACTCTAATTCTTCCCGTGGATGTCGTAGAAGGCGACTTAGGAAACACAAGCTGAACAAAGCTTATAAACATCAATGAGACCTCCCCAACACGTCCGGCCAGCATGGAGAGTGTAGGCCAAAACCTCTGACTGTTTTGGCTAATATATGGCTTTGATAGTTGAGGGTTGTGCTCGTGCAGTGGAGACTAAAAAAGATCTGATGATGAAATAAAAATATGACATAGATAGGAAAATGTTCCATAGAGGACACGACCTGCAGCTGGAAAAATCTGACACCTGTGTTGGCCACTTACGTACACGAAAAACAAACAACGACCTGCAGTAAGTAAAGGTCTTCCCAAGCAATACCTTTTTCTCGTAGGTCTATTTTTGGCTCGTGTTCGTGAGGTAAAAAATTGTCAAAAAAGCAAAATATCCGGCTCTGAACCGGGCTGCACTGGATCACCCGGACGTTGTAAAATGTACTCGATTCCGACCACAGGGTGCAATCGCCGCTATAACTCACAGATCTGGTTAACCGACTGCTTACCGCCCGGGCATAGAGTGGGATTCGCAGAGACTAAGACATGACGAAATATGACAAGATCCTTCTCCGCCTGCCGAAACCATCTTCCATTGGTATATTTCATTAGTTGATGAAATGTGGGACTCCCGCAATACCCATTGTATTGCGGGAGTCCCACATTCCATCAACTTGTCCAAAGGGCCTCTACGTATTGCATCTGTATTCCCACGCAAGCCTCTCAAAAGACCAGGGTGAAAATACCCGTGATTCTCAAGGACTGTCGAAAGAATGTGTAGAATTATAGATTTTCATTTCACAAAACTTATATCCTTACCTCGAATTGCCTTTGTCAGCTAACATAAAAATACGTTAACAGTTATTAAGCGACAACTGCTAGAAAAAATAATAGCAAACATTGTTTTCAAATGATGAAAAAAAAAAGGAAGTAAATATAGATTTTCATCTTCGTTTTCGTAAGAAGATTACGCTCTACCCATTTATCTGCTCTGTTGTTACTCTCTGGTGCACCGCAATGCAATTAGTTAGCGCTAACCTGATGAACATTTTATTGTCCGGAGCTGCGGGATTTTTAGCTCCAACGGGCTTTATTGTGATAGTCTCGCATTTACTGCTGATCATGTTTCTAGTCTATCAGCGAGGTCTTTAAATTAAGTAAAAAGCTTATCTAAATTAAAAATCTGTGATGAAGAATTTCGTCACGAGTGAGATTCGAACTCACGCCCCTCACATCTGTACTGTGAGTGCACTTCCATAATGCTATCGTGATATCGGATCAACCTGACGACTTTCCTCATTACATATTTCTTACGCATTGAAATCATGTGTAATTATTTATTAATACCCTACTATTTAGAAGTGTGGTATTCAACTTATTTCATACTAGCTGTTGCCCGCGACTTCGTCCGCATGGAATTTAGTTTAAAACATCGTCATTTTGGTATTTTCAAAAACGATCACACACATTAATTACTCTCTGTGCGGTTTAAGTCGATCGAAATTTTAAACTATGTACATTTAAACACTCCTGAAATACGCGCTCGCTGCGAATAACTTATTTCGTATAATGTAAAGTCGATTCGGTTCGGAAAAATGGCAAGCAAATAAAACAAATTCTAGTTTGTTTTGCTTAGCAATTTTCTAGGTTTCAACCTGGAACAAAACTCAGGCCATTAACAAAGCAAACTAATTGCCTCACCGCTTAGTCAGAGATGAAAGTAGGTCGCTGCAGTTTTCAGCTGAACAAATCGCTTTGCTTGGCTACGAAGCGGCACTACACTTCATCAGCAACAGGTCTTTTTTAGTCTCCACTGCAGGAGCACGACCCTCTACCAGAGCCATATATTAGCCAGAGCTGTCAGAGGATTTGGCCTACACTCTCCATGCTGGCCGGACGGGTTGGGGAGGTCTCATTGATGTTTACAAGTTTTGTTTAGCTTGTGTTTCCTAAGTCGTCTTCTACGACATCCACGGGAAGACTTGGAGTGGTCCTTTTCTACTCTGCCGGGAACACGGCTACCTATGTAGTTATCCATCCAACTACGACTTACTCGTATTTGATAGCCTTAAATAAACTAAATGTAATCAAAATAGACTTTAACTGCAGTAACCGAAACTAAAGTCATCAACCGGGCGGGCTCGCTACCAAAGCCAGAGCAGTCAGAGGATTTGGCATGCAAGCTTTTCTTTCGGCAGACTCTTCTGAGTCCGCCGTTGTATGTTTACTTTTCTGTTTTTTTATCTCATGTGTAGGTACAATAAAGCTTTGTAAACAAAAAAAACAAAAAACAGAGATATTACCACGTATTTTAAAATCTAATTACGTAGCGGAATATTATTCCGCTACCTATTTAGATTTCGAATGTGTTGTAATTATACTCGTAGCGCGATGGAAGAATTAAAACAGTGTCTAAATTCAAAGGCCGACCGCCGACCACTAATTAGCCCTGCTGGTCAGAGCTTTGGGTAAGTCCGAGCATTTATGATCCAAAATGTTGCATTATGACTGATTTGTGGTCGAAGAGTTACCTTGTATGTATTTAGGCGTAGTACCTATTAGGCCAAATACGAGTATAATAGGCGGAAAGAAATATGCTTTATACAGGCTGACTTTTTAACCACCAGACAAATTGTTGGAGCTAGTTTAGTCCATGATACTGAACTATTTTCCATAAAAAGAATAGACGAAAATCCAAAATAAAAATTTGCCTTTCCATACAAATCAGCGGTCAGCCAAACGGATTTTGTATGGGAGGACGAAAAATTTTTATCGATTTTTAATAACTTTTTTATAGAAAGTAGTTCAGTATCATGGACTGAACTTGCTCCAAAAATTTGGCTTGTGTTGAAACGTAATCCTGTATATCAGTCAACCCAAAAAAACGTTAAAAGTACTTCATGTAAATTAAAAACTAATGAACATTAATTAATTGTGTGTTGTATTGTTTTAACAATTTACGCATGTCGAGGCTTTTCATACGTGTGTAAATAATAACTAAACAACCAAGCCTAGGGACATACGACTTAGCTACTTTTAAAATGTGAATTAGTGACGCGTTGCTAGCCGCCTCACCTATTGGCATGATTCTTTAACTTTTCGCCCATTTCGTCGATCAGGCTTTACGATCTGCACGGGAAGATAAACTGGTATACTCAAACTGATAATATAAAGGATAGGATCAAAGTCAAAAAGCAAAAAAAAGGTGGCCTTAATATTAGGTATTAGTAATACGATACGGTTTCCTTATATCTTTGTAATGCAAAACATTAAGAGCACAAGAAAAAGGTGGTAGAAGGCACTCAAATACTCCCTTTTCTGATCTATTTAACCCGTGAGATATTTCCGGAATTCATACATAAATTCAACAAGTCATTTCGTGCGATCCGCGGTGATTTCTTTCGATATTCCCATTTGATATGGAGCGCATAACTTTTGCGAACTTAATCTGCGAAACGGAACGTTCCTTGAAAGAAAAATACAATAAAATGTATGGAACGGAAATTTATTCGATTCTAGAAGTACGATTGAGAAAGAAACATGTTTTAGTACTATAGACATGTCGTAGCAAGTTCAAAATTATTTTGCAGACTGTATTAAAGCTACAATTTAAAAGTGACTTTATTGAATTAAACTTCGAACTCACAGAAAATTTGCCCACAATCAAAAATCATATATGTTTCATAGTTATTAAATAGTTTCATCTTTTGTTTCAGGTAAAATCTTCACTGGAATTTCAGTGGAATGGTTGCTAGTTCGAGACTTATGTCCTAAGGCAGTGTCTAGTAAGTTTGTCGACTCTTTAATTTGTAAACCCTACTTAGCTCTGATAGTTTTCCTTTCAACTTCTAATAATACACAGAGCCAAGGGCGGTAAAGCCCAGGCCACTTTTAGCGTAATGGTGGGCATGAAGGTGGAAAAGGGAAATCATAATAGTGATGGGTTGCTAACCGCATCGCCTATTCATATGATTCAGATTTTCGCGCATTCCCTCGATCGGCTTTTACGATCTGCACGGGAAGAGAACTTCTAATAATAAATATATATATAAGGACAAATCATACTGATTAAGCTAGCCCCAAAGTAAGTTTTAAACTTGTGTTATGGGATACTAAATCAACTACACTGTATTTTATAATAAATACATATATAGATAAACACCCAAGACCCAGGAAAATTTGAAAAAGGCCATTTTCCAACTTGCCCTGGCTGGGAATCGAACCCAGAACCTCCGGATTAGCGGTCTAGCGTGTTAATCATTACGCCACGGAGGTCGTCAAATACTTCTTATTTTGTTTTCGTGTCCTTATACTCGTATATGGAAACGGTTATATAACCGTTTAGCTGGCAGAGAGGGGAGGAGGAAATATGACAACTAAAATTTTCAGATATTTTCATATATTTTCTAAATATTTCACAAACGGATCCCTGAATCGAAAAATGATGTTGCCAAATTCACTAAATTTTTGGAAGACCTATTCAATCACATCCAACACAATGGGATATTCGAAAAAAAAAGATCCCCACTTTACATGTATGGAAGCAACCAAAAATAAAGATTTTATTTTACCACTGATGCCAAAAAACAGCTATTCTAGTACATATAGTCTCTGGGTAAAACCGCGGACAGGCAGATAGACATGGCGAAACTATAAAGGTTCTTTGTTTACTACAAAACCCTAAAACTATCAAATGTTATCCCAACAATTTTTCCAAACTGTATCGAGTCTCAATAATAGAAACAGTCCTGGACATTTTTAAAGGGTCCTTTTGTCGTCCTTTGCGGGGAGACATCCGCCCAAACCCATCCATCAATCGAACCTTTATTGGAGCTTTGTTTTCTGTTAGGATGTGTAGACATTCGTAGCATTCGACATATGGGCGTTACAATAATACATAAAGATATTCTTTTTATTGTGACTTTCAAAATATTATGTAATATACGAAGTGGAAGGGACATACCCGTTGTTCACGTGAACATGTGAACATGTGACCTCCAGGGCATTCACCCAAGAATTTGCAAGCACGAGCACAAGAAAGATCGCAACGCAACTAATTTGGACACATACTAATATTGTAAATTAATACAAACACATGTAGATATTTTTTGTATATATAGTTAATGTTTATTTTAAGAAATCCTCTTTGGCTGCCTACGCATGGACATTATACTGCTGGTTTTATTTCCTCTCACTGTGGCCAAGACACCCTTAGTAACGGTCTTGTGAGTCTGCTTGACCGGCAGTGAGAAAATCTACCTCATACCTTGAATCCTTCCCACTTTCCGTCTGTTACTAAAGGTCGCAAGTAACAGACATCCTGCATCTATTTATTTATGTATTTATTCGTAGTGTATGGTTAGGGCTAGGCTGTGTAGGGAGGGTAATAGGGTTGATTGATTGTAGGTTATAGTCTGTCTCTCAGTCTCAGAAAGGTGTGGTGTACTATTACAGCACAAACAGGGCTACACAGTTACACTTTAAATACACAAACTATAAAGGAACACTTTATATAGCTAGTTATCTGTACACCCGTAATAAATCGAACCACGGGCTATACTAGATCATTATAGTAGGTATAATGAAATTAAATAACAGTCGAACAACAAAAAAAAATTGACATTCCCGTACAAATTTCCCGAGCGGCACACTTTTGTATGGAAATGCTGAAATTTTTTTTTGTTCCTTGGCTGTTATTTTAATTTCATTATACTTTAGTGATCTAGTATAGCCCGTGGTTCGATTTATTACAGGTAATGTCCCTTCCACGTTGTATATAAAGAGTATTAAACAGTCTCGTTTTTGTAAAATATCAATTCCTTTAAATAAATAAATATATAGGGACAAATCACACTGATTAAGCTAGCCCCAAAGTAAGTTTTAAACTTGTGTTATGGGATACTAACTCAACGATACTATATTTTATGATAAATACATATACAGATAAACACCCAAGACCCAGGACAATTTGAAAAAGGCCATTTTCCAACATGCCCTGGCTGGAGATCGAACCCAAAACCTCCGGATTAGCGGTCTAGCGTGTTAACCATTACGCCATCCTTTTAATTTTTGAAATTAAAAGGATGATGAATATAAAGGATGATTTTTAAAATTGATCATATCTAATTTAAACATGATTTTAGATTTATTAATGCAGAAAAACTGATATTAAGAGCGCTATTTGACTCCAAATATCTAAGACGTCACTGGTTTGTATTTTATACAAATCCCATAGTAATGTTTGTTTTGATATTTATAAAAAGGTGTCTAATTTGACTTTTTGTCATCTAGCGGATTGTGAACTGATTTTGATGATTATTTTTTTATTTGAAAGCCGTTACTACCAAGTTGGTCCCATATTAATTTGGTGGAGACAAAATAAAGAACTTTGGAGATTTGAAAGAAATTCCTCAAAGAAAATGAGGTGGGTTGTTTCTTTTGTTAAAAAGTTTAATTATTGAACTTTAAATGCTATTAGTCGACACACACCCCTATATATTATCATCAGTCCGTTTGTTATTTATGCCCTTGTCTCCAAACAAGGTCCGCACTGTTTTGTTCGAACTTATTTGTCATCCATTGTTGTAATGTAATGAATTGTTCAATTTCTGTTAACGCAATTTCTTTTACTGTATTGTTACCTCCAGTTGAGGATTTCACACTTTTAAATTATACTATTCTAGTCCTTCTCACCCACTATCACGCTTCAAGTGGCCTTTGAGTCTTACGGCCCTGGGCTCTATCTGCTTAGAGCCACAAGACCCAAAATGCTCTGTCTGTCCCATTAGGGAGAAAGACGAGATAGTGTATATGTATGGTCTAGGAGTAAGGAAAAAAGGTTAATTATACCAGTTGCTAGTCTGCCCTCGCAGATCCTGAAAGCCGATCGAGGGAATGGTCGAGAATCTGAATTATGTCTATTTTTTACACGCCTACTACCTGTTTTCTTCTATTTTTCTCTCCTGGGTCTGCTGTAAGAGATTTCTTATGAAATAAGCAGTACCTATGTACTCTATTTTCTTAATTTGTTACTTTGTTTGTATTTTGTGTACATGAATTTTGTAAATAAATATGTAAATAGGCGATGTGGCTAGCAACTCATCACTATTCAGATTATGTTTTACCGCCTTCTCTCCCACTATCTCGATAAATGTACCCTTCGGGTTTATCGACTTAAGGCGAAGATATAGGCAAATGGCCTTGAAGTGTGAAATAAATTGTTAACTCGTAAATATGGTGATAATTTCCATATTTCTCTACGTCATGCACTATATAGCCCTTTAAATTATTTTATGAACTGCCGTTAAAACTATTATTGGTGATCCGTCTAGCTTTAAAACTTGCCGTGGCCACTTTTGGCGGAGGCAAGTTTTAAAGCTAGACGGACTAATGTAAATACTTTCAACGGTGGTTTATAAAATAATTTAAAGGGCTATCTAGTGCATGACGAAGAGTAATATGGAAATTATCTCCATATTTACGAGGTAACAATTTATTTCAAATGAGGGCGCCACTTCAAGGTCATTTGCCTATATCTTCACCTTAAGGCTCTAAACACGTGATAATGTATGTATCCTGTATCTCCTCATTTTCGAAAGAGTTATGTAAGACCACTTTTCCTAGTGTCTTTGCTCATCCACTCCAGTTGTTTGTCCACAAAAATGGAGAGCTACCTGCATTCTCATATAGCTCGAGTGCGGGTAATTAGTCAGGGAGCTTACGTTCCCGCTGAGAAATCGCTCAACATGTGGGCTCTGCCATCCAAGTAAAGTTACTGGTTTTACTTCTAATTAAAAAATAATGACCTTCAATAAGTAATATATTTATCCTACATTGAATAAAAAAAAAGACTTTGACTAGGCTCTAGCTGTGCGTGTGTGAGGCACGAGGATCCTCACTAGGAGCGACTTGTACGTCTAAGCTCTTACTCTTGTACAGTCATTTTCAACTGCCACCACTTGCTTCGGGTGAAGGACAACGTCGCGAGGACACCTGTACAGGTACACTAGTCAGCCATTGAGACTGATAAAAAAGGCTTTATTTTATTTTTACCTAAAATATTATTTTTACATAACAATATTATTTTTACATAAAAATAATATTTTTACATAAAAATAATATTTTTACATAAAAATAATATCTAAAAATAATATATAAAAATAACTCAAATAGTTTTCTCGTGTTTTTGACAAGTTTCGATGAAATCTTCGTTCATTTGATTTGGAATCAAACTTATTGTAGTGCTTTGAAAGAAAGTTCTAGGTAAATAGTTTTGATACTTTTGTCTTTCAATTTAAGTTTCGGGCTAACTTATAATTTGCTTTTATTTCGTGCGACAATGAGAATTCAGGTAACTTTGTACAACCAAGTTTTTGAAGCTTGAATGATTTATATCTTTATAAGCCAGTTTAATTCAGCGTAACTCGGAGGCCCGATTTGAGTATGCGTTACTAGCGCTTTTATATGTTAAGCAATGCGGGCATGGTCGTCATTTAGATTGGTGGCCACAAGTGGCATAAAATATCTCTATTCATCATAATTTGGTGAAAGCCTTGTATTTAGTTTTACAATATATAAATAAATCTCAATCTAGTCTGCGCTTGGGAAGGTACGTTAAGCCTTTTGTTCCATCTAAGTCAGGATCATTTAGGTATCTTGAGAAATCTGGCACAATTGTTGACCACTTACACATACGGAAAACGAACAAGTTCAATTCATACAAGATGTTATTGTAAATTTATTTATAGGTCAAGATTCTGCGTATCTTCGGTCCATCTCTTTCGATATCGTATTTGATGATATGAGGGGTTCGTCCGCATATGAATTTTGACGAGACGAGAAGTTAAAGTTGCTTTAGCAATAGAACTGAACATTTGAAGAAAATGTAAAGTTTTTATTTATGCCCTTTTCGAAACAAATATCCAATTTATTTTACCAAAGATTCTACTGTAGCCGTTTTCGCCTCGATGACTCACGTTGGCCGTCAAGAACCGGGGGAGAGGTGCGGGTGCGGGGAACGGGGACGCATATTGCGCGTACCTTAGGAGATTCCGTTCTGTTTACTCTTACTGTATTCTCTGACTGTAGTATATACTTAATCCTTGACAGTGATCATCATCATCATCTCCCTCGCCTTCTCCCTATTTGGGGTCGGCTCTGAATGTCAACTCTCTCCATCGTTTTCTATCATTTATTATATCTGTACTAACCCCCTGTCCATCATGTCCCGCTTAACATATTCCCCCCACGTCTTTCTAGGTCGTCCTCCTTGACAGTGATCATTGACAAGAATTGTGTACTTCAGTAAAAAAAAAGGAGATTTCCTTGAAATCATTTTTCCACAGGGGTAGGCAGAGACTATAAACCTCCGCTTGCTACGATCCTGACAGACCTCTCTCGCTTCATTTCCACTCATCATTCTCTTGATGCATGCTCTCCGGCTACGGGCACTTTTGACCTCTCGTCAAAGCCGACCCTGTCCTGCATTCACATAAATATTTTTTGGTAATCTCTTTTTATTCACCGTTTCTACATACCCAAAATATCATAAAACACCTTTCTTAATTTTTTTCACTTCGTCCTCTTTCACTACACACACCGTGTCTATACTTGTTAATGTTACGTGTGTCTTGGTGCCATAAAGTATTTTTACTTATCCCGTTACCGCATGGAAATGTATTAAATCTGTCACCAAAGCTTCGTCAAATTAGTTTATAACTTAAACATAAGTCGACTTTAAGACGATAAAACATAAGTCGACTTTAAGACGATACACGGAGTCCAGTGCTGCCCCCATTTGAAATAAATTAAGAAACGGAGATATCATTTAAAATTTTAAGCTACAAAAACCTAGATAACCCTTTAAACTATTTTATAAACCACTGTTTACAGTTTAAAGTGAGAACGTTAAAGATATAGTTTGCATTTTTGCGAAAAACGGCCACTTTTGGCAAAAACGCAAACTAAAGCTTAACGATCCCACTTTAAACTGTAAACAGTGGTTATATAGGTTTTACTAGCTCAAAATTTTAAATGATATCTCCGTTTCCTTACAAATAATTTATTTTAAATGGGGGCAGCACTGGTCACCGTGTATCGTCTTAAATACTTTTAGCCATGCCATTTTTAAATTCTTTTATTTCAAAACTGACTTTTTATAACCCTTTAAAGTGCCATCAGAGCTTTAAGCCCCGGTATTAAAGTACAGTTTCGAGCTATACTTGGCTCTCTAAGCTCGGGCTGAGCCAAGCTTTAAGCTCAGCTGCGATAAATCTCCCATCGACGGCTGACTATAAATTTAACTCACGGATACACTCGCTTTTTATTTAAGAGTTTAACGGAGTTAACGTTTTAAAGTAAAAGAAGATTAATAAGTTTTTTATAACAGTACTACTTTAACAATGGAATGTAGTCGCATGCGATTACCCGGGGTTTGACGGGACTTTATATAGAAACAAACAAACTAATATATCGAAGCTGAGTAAGTCAGTCAAAGTATTTTTTCTAATATAGAATAAATATATCACCTATTGAAGGTCATTATTTTAAATAATTTTTAATGCAAAATGAAAAATGCTATGCTGCAGTACAGTTTGTTGCCGCTTCTTCTGCACTAGCGCGGAGGGGCCCTACGATTATAACGATGACTCTAGTTCACTAGTATGTATAAATTTGTAATAATACCTGTTGTCACCAGATGGCAGACAGGAGTAGTCTCTCACAGCTGAACTGAAATATATATTTTTGTAATATATACAGGGACTAACAAAATATACTGAAACTATTTTAACAGTGTATTCAGTCCATGATACTGAACAACTTTCCCCAAAGAACATATATCGAAATATGAAAAATAATTTCTGGCCTGCCATACAAGTTGACCGATCAGCTGATCTGAGTTTCTATGGAAACCTATAAATTATTTTTCATAATTCGATATATGTTCTTTGGGGAAAGTTGTTCAGTATCATGGACTGAATACACCCTTAAAATAGTTTCAGTATATTTTGTTAGACGTTATATATACTAATGGTTCTGTGAGAACAGTAGACCTGGCGAGCTCTTGTAACCATGCAATAATCGACTCTTTTACCTTTTCCTCTGGCTTAGCAAAGCCGTTTCAGTGAAATCCAATCCTTCTTTTCCCCCTTCCACGCTCCTATTTGGTTTTTAGGGTTCCGTACCCGAAGGGTGCAAACGGGACCCTATTACTGAGACTCCGCTGTCTGTCCGTCTGTCACAGGGCTCTATCTCTTGAACCGTAATAGCTAGACACTTGAAATTTTCACCGATTATGTATTACTGTAGCCGCTATAACAAAAAATAAAAAAAGTTTAAAATTAAAGGGGGTCGTCATACAAAAAACGTGTTTTTTCAGCGTTTTTAACTAGATCTTTATAATGGCATTAACTAGATACTTGAATTTTTCACCGATTATGTATTACTATGGCCGCTATAACAACAAATACTATAAATAATATAAAGTTAAAAATTAAAGGGGATCGTCATACAAGAAACGTGTTTCTTCAGCGCTTTAAAACATCGTATGGAGGCACGGAACCCTTCATGTACAAGTCCGACTCGCACTTGCCCGTTTATTTTTTGCAACATCTTGTGTACAATGAAGTCCTTAGTGTGCTTCTCAAATTTGATTGAAATCCGTCAATAAATAACGCTACAGCATCGTTCTACCATTTATTCTTCCCCAATCAAAAATTGCGATCGATAAAAAAAAACAAGGAAATTTTGAGCCAATTTTCGTCATTATCGAAAATGCGGCTGTAAGCGAGAACAGACAACCGGAAGCTTCGCTCGGTCAATAGACAAATTTATAAAAATATTGTAATAGATGACTTTTACAAACTGGTTATGTACACAATTTACATCAACATAAAGTAAATACAAACTAATACAATAACCATAAATGTCGGCAGACAAGAGCCAGATTGCTACAATATCGCCTGATATCTCAGCGTTACAAGCAGAAAATGTGGAATTTTGTTACCACAGCGCACAAATCTTACGAGATTGAACAATATTCGTCGTATCCGATGATAGCAGGTGAGAATGTTCTCAGGAAATGTATGGCTGGCGTTATTATGTTATTACGTTTGGGAAGCAATGGATGAAAACAGGTGGGTACAGAAGTGAGTCTACGTTTTTTATACTTACAATATGATCTCAATCTAAGTCCCGGTGATTAAATAAATCATGTGTTCAAAGGGCGAAAATTTAAAATCAAAGATCTTTTGGCGACATCTACGCAAACTAAGGAACTACAACCACAACAGCGAACATAAATATAAATAAATATATAGGGACAAATCACACAGATTGAGCTTGCCCCAAAGTAAGTTCTAGACTTGTGTTTATTTATTTAATTATTTACACTTTATTGTACCCACATACAAATGTAATAGTACAACAGGCGGACTTAATGCTAAAAGCATTCTCTAACAGTCGAGTTTATGTGGGTGTAACACATAATAAAAAATAACAATAAAAAACTAAATAAAATTTTAAACTTAAAAATAAAATATATATGTGTTATACGAGTAGGATACTAACTCAACGATACTATGTTTTATAACAAATACATACTCGTATTTCGATAAACCATCCAAGACCCAGGTCAATCTGAAAAAGATAATTTTCCATCTTGACCTGACCGGCGTGTTAACCACTACACCACGTAGGTCGTCATACATAAAGTTAGTAGTAAACATCATTTCAGCCGCATAACGTCCACTGCTGGACATAGGCCTCTCCCAGGGATTTCCAAAATGACCGATCTAGAGCGGCCTGCATCCAGCGCTTTCCAGCGACCTTAGTCAGATCGTCTCACTACCTTGTGGGTGGGTGTCCAACGCTTCGCTTGCTAGTACGTGGTCGCCTTTCGAGTAGTAAACATAAAGTAGGTACTCAAATTAAATAAAATACCACGTAGGTGGGACTTAAACTCGCGAACTTGGTCTTAATACGCCTATGCTCTAACCACTGAGCTATCACACTGTTCAACCCCGTACTAGTAATTGCGCATGAAAATTGTCAAAAGTTCAATCTCAACGTTATTTCTACATTATTTTTGTATTGTGCTGGTAATATGTGATAACATTGAAAAGCGAGAAGAACGTGAAATGGGATCTCGCCATGCAAAAGGGTGAAATTGGGCGGTAGAGTGATGAGGGAAGACGTGCCGACGGAAAATATTGTATTTCAAAGTAAGACATGGAATAAAGGACTGTTCCAACATATTCATTACTAACTAGAAATATGACGTGTTGTCAATTTTAATTAGTTTTATAATGATTAGAAGCTGATTTGACTATACTTGTAATTATAAGTGGTAAGTAAAATAACATATAAACACAAAATATATATATTTTAAGATAAATATTAACGAAATATATAATTTTGGTCAGTTTAATTATCAATTAAGATAAAAATCGAAAGAAATAAGTTTAAAATTACTAAAATATTTTATTATAACAATTATTCAACATATCAAACCTTTATTATACCGTTTTATTATTACAAAATTTAAGAAATCGATTAGTTATGTATAATAAACGTTATATATATACTAAATTGGTAGAAGATTCTCAATACATACCTAATAAATTATCTTATTTCTTTTTAAAGAACGCCTAGCCGAAAATATGATTTTTTTGAAAAGGGTAGGGGGAGGGGGGTTTCATTCGGTACCACTCCCCCCCTCCCCCCCGCGGAGATAAATAGTTTCCAAGATATTCATGGTCAAAGTTTGAGGTTATGTAAAGAACGTTAGAAGAAGAAAGAAAGGTTAGAAAAAGAACGTGTAGTCATCTATACTAATATTATAAAGCGGAAGAGTTTGTTTGTTTGTTTAAACGCGCTAATCTCAGGAACTAATGATCCGATTTGAAAAATTCTTTTTTTGTTGGGTAGTCCATTTATTGAGGAAGGCTTTAGGCTATATAACATTACGTTCCGACAAATACGCGAACGAAGTCGTGGGCACAGCTAGTTAATTTCATAATTATTCGAAGTTGTTTGGATCACACCATCACTGCCAGTTTGAATACACGCTACAGCAGTCGTTATTCGATTCTTAAAGCGAACGGTCATCTATACTAATATTATAAAGCTGAAGAGTTTGTTTGTTTGTTTGTTTGTTTGTTTGTTTGTTTGTTTGTTTGAACGCGCTAATCTCCGAAACTACTGGTTCGAATTGAATAATTATTTTTGTGTTGGATAGTCCAGTTATCGAGGAAGGCTATAGGCTATATAACATCACGCTACGACCAATAGGAGCAAAGATATAGTGGTAAATGTGTAAAAAACGGGAGAAATTATTTCATCTTTGAAGCCTTCCGTTGCGTGCGCCGTGAAAACGGTTCAAGATACACAAAAATATGTATTAAAGAATAATAGCTCTTTTAATGATCTAAAAAACAGTCCGCGATAGTATATGTCTATCTTTTAAGATTAACTCACAAAAACCGTTTTTATGGTACCTAATTTGGTCGAAATAATTTGTTTAAGTTGTATCAACATTATAATATTAATCTTTATTCAAATAAATATATTGTTGGTTAAGAGTACTTCATCTATACTAATATTATAAAGCGGAAGAGTTTGTTTATTTGTTTGTTTGTTTAAACGCGCTAATCTCAGAAACTAATGGTCCGATTTGAAAAATTCTTTTTTTGTTGGGTAGTCCATTTATAGAGGAAGGCTTTAGGCTATATAACATAACGTTCCGACAACCACGCGAACGAAGTCGCGGGCACAGCTAGTATTGTATAAATGCCAAAGAGTCAAAACACAAGCATTATCATTTATCCGGTTTAGCATTATTTATTGATTTATCCGGTGTTTGATTTAGTGATCCCGAGCTTCGATAGACAAGTATTGTATTATTATTTCTAATATTTGCCTTTTCTCTCTCACATTCTCTAATACCTTTTCGTTAGTTACTTTTTCTAACCCATTTTTTCATTCTCTTCCAACAACACATTTCAAATGCTTCTAATCTGTACTCTTTTGGTCATTGTCCACGTTTAACATTTTCACACTTATTGTCCTACTGTCGAGATATTTGGTTATTTTTAAAACAGTTCAGCCAGTTTACAGTTTCAGGCAAACTAAAACTACTAGAGTTGGTGCGATCAATTAAAAATATTATCATTTTCATTAGGTGACATTTTCAGGCCAAAGTTTGGAGGGCAGCTCGAAGTATTTGTCTTTTCTAATAGTGAGTTATAATAATAAATTAATAGATTAGCAAGTGACTTGAGTTGGCCCACGAGATGATTGCTATGTGGAATGTGGATTCGATGATCATTGTCCAGTTAGTCGTATCGGCGAACGGCTTATCGCCAACATCTTAGGACTCTCGCTAGATAGCTGGGTTAGGAGTCAGGTACAGAAGGACACGACACGCATTGTCAGGTTTCTCTCTCTAGGGCCCTAATCCCGGGTACCGGGGCCTTGCCCCGATACCAGCTGGCAGCTAGGTTAGATTTTATAATATATTTATATGTTGTACTATGTTTTTATATATTTTACATTTTATAAATATATTATAAATAACCTTACTTAACAATAAAAGTAAATAAGAAGGACAACATTTATACAAAAGACAACATTTTAACTCAACTGGGAATATGAAACATAAAAAAATAAAGCAATATTCACAAATTTTACCTTTAATATTGCCGCCAGCGATGACGTCAAAGTTTCGTAAAATCGGCAACTAAAATTGAAAGCTGAAAGCCTAAAACTGTTTGCATCAAAAGTGTTAGCTTTTAGTTAGTTAGGTAGTTACGTGATGCATCGATCGCCACCTCGATAGTTAAATGGAGTGAACTTGCTAAGTACCGAGTGATGTACGGAATAGCTGCCGTGTTTGTTAGTAGCTAATTTGTAGTTTGCAAGGTTAATAATAATTGGGAACTTTATACTTCCATATGTTGGTAGTGTTGGTACTAACGTGAGTTTATTTTGAGTAAATAGTTTTAATTACAGCAGTTTTAATTACACATTCTCATTTACACATTCTCATTTTCTTCCATGCTGCTTTTCTTCCCGCGCAGATCCAATCGAAAGAATAGACGAAAATGCGAATGTTGTTAAGAGGCGGCTAGCAACCCGTCACTATTTTTATTCTTTTCGCCCACCATCATCCTAAAAGTAGCCTTTGGTCTTGCGGCCCTGGGGTATGTCTGCTTAGAATCGCAAGACCCAAAATGCTCTATGTAATGTACCCCATAAGACGTGATAGTAATATATTAGTAAGATATGAAACAGCAAATAACAGCCTGTGTTGATTGATACAAGCCGGAAAAATGTACGCAAAACGCTAATCCCTGCGACTAGATGTTCGTAGTAGCCTGGTCATTATTCATAATTATTATGGAGTTCCGTATAGCGCTCATAAAAGGGAAAAAATTTGATTCCTTATCGGTTCAAAACGCTCCAGGATTTTAAATCTAAAATAAAAACAAATGCCCACAAAATATTACTCATAATTTTTATCAAGATAAATCCTCTTCGGCCAAAATTAAAAAAGTTACAAGACGCAAGCGAAAATTTTTTGGCAACTCATCCCATCGCCATGTTTATTTTAGCATAAGCGTTTTGGCTAACCTATTAAACGATAAACGCGCCAAATTATTAAAGCAAACAGATTAAAAAACCCCTTTTGTGGAATAACGCAAACAATCACCGTAAACGCTCTATACTGGCAGTTTTTCTTTTTTCTTTTTTATCCACTTATCTTGGTTTGAGCAGCACGGTTTGAACGGACTAAGCTTTTTTCTTTTTCTTTTCGATGTTGCCAGCTACGAGTACGAGACAGCTAATAATCTTGTGCGGTTGGGGTAATACGCTGTTTAGTGGGTTTATTTTTTATAAGCTTGCTTTTTACTGGAAGATGAGCTGAAGTGAAAACATTAATGTTTAGTGCAAAAAATGTAAAGTACTGCAGTGTGTTTCTTCTCTAAACGGCTGTTTTTACTTGACATGTTTTCTTTAAGTATTTAAAACATTTTCTGCTAGACGATAAGTTTACAAAAGTACTTAAGTTAGAAATAAAATATGTTGGCGTCTCTTTTATTTTGCAGTAAATACAAAAGATAAAGTTTTGCAGAACTTCTACAAATGTGGTTTATTTGGTTAACTGAGCTTACTTTTTAGTTGTGGACTTGAAAGCCCATTGGCTATTGCACAAATAACCTAAGAGCCGATCGAGGGAATGGGCGAGAATATGAATCACGTTTTTTTCATGATGTCGCCCACCATCACGCTTAACGCCTTTGGTTCTAACGGTTTTAGGCTCTGTCTATCCCTTAAGGGATAAAGACGTGATAATGTATGTAATCTATTAGCAAATATGGTATAGCCAAGTTCATATTTTCGAGCTTTATTGCAGTAGTCTACTGAAATAACAGCTGAACATCCCAGCTCGTTCCGAGCTATCGCGGCTCTATGAATATTCATCTGAGCTGCCAACTGCCAACCGCTGCCTTTGCTCGCACATGCTCAATTTATGGGAAACAGCCAATGCGAAGGATTTATGGACACCACTTAGATAAACAACTCTTCTGTCTTGTGTACTTCTGCAGAAAATGAGTTGAAACTTATTAATATCAGTTTTTCTACATTAACAAATCTAAAATCATGTTGAAAATGGATATAATCAATGACAAGTGACATTATTTTGTGACGTTTTCTCTTAACATTATATTAAATAATTTATTTTTGACCCAGTCATCTACCTTATTGAAAAACCATTTTCTTTCGCTATGTGGCACAAACATGACTGTTGTCTGTTGTATGGAATAAAACTTAACATTCTGCAACTCATTTTACGCAACAGAATATACGCTCATTTGGTTTCACCTTTTCTGTACCTATACTTTTATTTTGTTTATTTTTTTGATCACAAACGATATTGGAAAGAAAATTGCAAGGATAGCGAGAAAAAAAGAGGTCAAGTGCGAGTCGGAATCGCCCATGAAGGGTTCCGTAGCAGCAAGTAACATAATATAAAAGTTCTAAAGGTAAATTGCGGTTTACGATTTATGACGTATTAAAAAATAACTATCTTTGATACCGAGACCGCTAAAGTTTTAATTGAAACTACATACTTTGAGGTAGGTAGGTATATACCACATTTTTTTCAGAATTATTTTAGTAATATTTGAAAAGTTACGGTGGGGGGACACCTCAAATTTTAACTTTGTATTAGATTATCTCAAGGCTGGGGGGTTTGATCTACATAGTTTCAAAGCAGTTTTTGTTGCATTTTAAAAGACCAACGATACCCTACACGTTGGGGTTAGTCCAATTTAATTTTTTAAATTCACTTTTCGTTGTAAGAGAGGGGGCTGAAAAAAAAACATTTTTTCATAATTTTAAAACCCAACTTTTGGAACTTCAATATCTATCTCTCCACCAATTTCCGTGACAATCGGTGCAGTAGCGGCGGAGTACGAGCCCGGACGGACAGACAGACGGACGGACGGACATGACGAAACTATAAGGGTTCCTTGTGGACTACGGAACCCTAAAAATGAAGACCTAAAGATAGTTTCTTAAGATTGTACCACAGGCTGACCTATAGCCGATAAAACAATTGATCGGCACTACTATTATTCAATTGTAATAATTTGTAATTTTTGTATTGGTACAATAAACAGTTTTTCATTCATTCATTATCAGCCGATAAAACTATGTTTATATCTGTACCCGAGGCGTATTATTGGCAACACGTCATTGAACGAACATAGAAATGCACTCAGCTTCGACCTCCTACCGTCAGTGTTGACTGAAGCTTTCGTTGTACTACAGCTTTAAGCTTCAATATTTGTAGCTGTGTTACCTTTTAAAACTATAATATTATTTGCTTTATAACACGTTAAACGCCAAGAGGGCCACCAGTGACAACCGAACAACCATAAATCTATTGTATCGGCAGTGATGGCGTTCAAAGCCTTTGCACCTTACAGGTGTACTGTACTTGCAGTTAAATAATTCACCTTATCTCTCCATTTCGTTAACTTTCACAGGACCGTACTGAATGGCGCAAAAAAGTGAGACTTAGGCCCAACAGTGGATTGATGTTGGCTAAAAAAAGATAATGATCTCTCCATTTCTAGCTGTGCTTGTCATAAGATCGATTAAAGCACTGTGTCTATAAAACATCTTGCGTATTTTGTAAATTTACCTCTAAATCTGAACTTCCTGATTTTTGCAAAAAGAAGTCCGTTTATACAATCTCTAATTAATACAGATACAAATACATTATCACGTCTTTATCCCTAACGGGGTAGACAGAGAATTTTAGATTATGCGGCTCTAAGCAGACAGAGCCCAGAGTGAGACGCAAGCTACAAAAGCCCCTTTTAACGTTATGGTAGACGAGAAGATGGAAAGGGAATGAAAAATAGTGATGGGTTGCTAGCCGCGTTGCCTATTAACATGATGAGCATTTTCACCCATTGATTTACCTATTAATACCATAATTTACTGGTTTATCAAACTGCCAATAACTAAAGTACAACTGCGTTGTTAAAGTCAAAACTTAAGCTTAGGAACAAAACTACCTTCCATCAACCAAGGCAGACTAGCTTTCCGCGAAATATATCAAATTATAAAACTTCCCGACGCTGAAGTTCGATGAAATATTGTTCCTTAACTGTGTTGGCAAGGGCCCTAAATATTGTTGTTTATTAATCTTTTGTTTGTTGTATTTTGTTATAAAATATCATCAGGTTTTTTTTTAGTCTCTACTGCAGGAGCACGACTCTCTGTACTACCAGAGCCATATATTAGCCAGAGCAGTTAGAGAATTTGGCCTACACTCTCCATGCTGGCCAGACGGATTGGAGAGGCCTTATTGATGTTTATAAGCTTTGCTTAGCTTGTGTCTCCTATGTCGTCTTCTACGACATCCACGGGAAGACTTGGAGTGGTCCTATTCTACTTTGCCCGGAACCACACGTCTAACGCGCTAAACGCAACACTGCTTTACTATAACTATTTACTGAAGAATTCTGCTATCCACTTCTACCACCACCAGATATTGACACAGACTTCTACCACTACCAGATATTGACACAGACTTCTACAGACACCAGCAGTGCGCTTAGTATCTGTGCTCACTCCTCTGTGACAAGTAGCTGCTCAAGTGAAATGTAATTAAAGTAATTTTTTAGTGACCTTGTTACGTCGAGTAATTCATTTGAAGTCTTGTTCATTAACATTTTGTTTGAGACGAACTACCTTTGGGAGGCTTTGATGTCATTTCACTTCTCGCGTACATTCTGTTTATTATTATTATAAATATAATATAACTGTTATAAATCTGTTTCATTTCCTTTGTGTAAGTTGTATACATGTATTTAAGTATGATGTATAAAAGTATGTATGTTTATTATAACTATTGTATGTAATTATGTTTATTATATTGACCACCCCACACTACCTAATTTCCCATCACTGTTTCTATTTGAGCAAGGTTGCCAGATACAAATTGCTTAGCGATAAGGCCGCCTCTTGCGCATTTCCTAGTTTTTAAGATAATTATGTCGTGTATTTTTCTTTTGTACAGTAAAGGGTACCTATTGTATTGCATTAATGCCAAAGTTTGTATGGATGTTTGACCAAGGATCGTATCTGCATTCAGAAATCACGTATTTTACAGTTCTTCGTCAACTGTAGCGGTCTTGAGCATGTCTCAGAACTTTGGTCAATTACATTCCCCAGGTTTTTCATATTTGGTCCGCCTATCGTGTTGGTGATTGCCCTCTTGGCCTCTTGCCATCTTCTCCTCTGTGCTCGCTTCACAAAGTCGGCGAAGTAATTGTACATTCAGTAATTAGGTACTTCGATTCGCAGTAAACAAGCTTAACGAGACGTCGCAAGTTTTAATCTGTCGCCTTTGATTAAGAAGCGAGAGACTCAGCGGCCATATTCAAATTTTAAAGCTGCTTTGAGACTTTTGACTAATGATATTTGAGTAAGAACACGCAATAAGACGTATAAATAAAAGACGCAACATTATCCTATATATTTATTAATGCCAATGTTTAGAGGTTTGGGTATTTGTGTTTGTTACACTCAATCACGCAAAAACGGCTGAGTTTATTGGAATTAACCAAAATATCTCAGTGCCTCAGACGAAAGTGTATAATTAATGTGTGTTACCAGTGATGATTTATGGCTCTGAAACGTGGACTTCATTCTACACAAGATGTTGCAAAAAAAATTCAAAATGGGTAAGTTTGCTGTAGCGTTAGGGCGAGTTCAGACGACACGCGCGCACGAGCGCCGATCGCGTAGAGCCAGCTTTCAATAAGAGTCCGCGTCGCGAACGCGCAGAGAAGAAACATTGGAATTAAATGCTTATCTATTGTAATATAAAGTTTAACATATCCCGGGGTGTGTGGAGGCGACGCAGGCTCTGCTCGTGCGCTGTGCGATCGCGACGCGTACGCGACGTTGTTACTACGCGACCGCTGAGCGAGCGCGCGTATTTTATATCGATATATTTCAAACTTTATATTACAATATATAAGCATTTAATTCCAATGTTTCTAAAGAGGGAGCGATGCTTACCTTGACCTTATACAACGTGTTAATGAAATAACACAAAACCTCTCAGATGGTACGCCCATGAAACTGAACAACTTTTGTTCTACAACTTTCACGAAACCCAAAAAAAAATTTGATTTTTCATACAAACTGATCAGCTGATCAGTCAATTTGTATGAAAGTCCGAATTTTATTATTGGCATTTTGGGAATGTTGTAGAACAAAAGTTGTTCAATTTCATGGACTGAGTTACAACCTGAGGGGGTTTGCGTTATTTCATTAACTCGTATATGGACGGTTTTGCTTTTGACTGAGATGGCTTTGCTAAGCCAGGGGAAAGGGGAAAGTGACGGTTATTGCATGGTTATAAGAGCTCGCGAGGTTCTGTTCTCACAGAACCACTATTAATAACATAATTATTTATTACTTCTTCAGGTCTTTATCAAAGGCCAGCGCGGCAGCTTATTTAAATTCGCGCAATATTTCAAAGTTATTATTTAATATACGAGGTAATGTTCTCGTTGCATTTAATTTTAGAATTACCATTTTAACGAGTGTTAAAGTAAACGTTACTTTTGTATGGCAAACGAGCACGCATGGCTTCATTCTTTTTATTTCATACATACATACACTATCGCGTCTTTATCTCTAATGGGGTAGATATAGCCCAGGGCCGCAAGACTCAAAGACCACTTTTAGCGTGTTGGTGGGCGAGGTGTAAAAAGAATCAGAATTGTGATGGGTTGCTAGCCACATCGCCTTTTAACATAATTCTCATTTTCGCTCATTCCCTCGTTCGGCTTTTACGATTTGCGCGGAAGGAGAAGCTGCTGATACAGTCTAAGTTTATTATACATACTTTTAAACTATCGCGTTGCATTATTATTAAATTAATGCATACGGGAATTAACGCGAAACGTACCTACCCGACCTACGAGATGCCCTTTAACTACATTGAGCTGCTGGAAAATTGTTTAGATGGCAATTATTTCCTTTTTCAAGGTCAATACTTTCTCCAGATTGATGGAGTCGCAATGGGAAGTCCCGTAGCCCCTGTACTTGCTAATCTCTGGATGGAACATTTTGAAGAAAAAGCGTTAAGCATTGGCCCTAAAACGATTAAGTTGTGGAAGAGATACGTAGATGACGTTTTCAGTATCGTGAAAGGAGGAAAACATGAGGTAGATCAGTATGTTGAACATCTTAACTCAATCCACCCGAAGATAAAGTTCACTTATGAGATGGAAACAGGCACATCGTTGTCCTTCCTGGATGTCAAAATAACCGTTAGACCCGATGGGTCCATGTCTCACTGTGTGTACCGGAAACCTACACACACAGACAGGTACCTCACATCACCACCCGCGTCACTTGCAATCCGTTGTGACATCACTTAAAAACAGAGCACTTGACCTCTGTGACCCTGAGCATGTGGAAAGCGAGCTGAATCATGTTCAGGAGGTACTCAGGAACAACGGTTACAAGTTGAGCAGGACGCACATACTACCGAAAAGGAGACGCAAGCACCCGGATGTATGTAGGCAGCCGGCATACATGCCCTATGTCCGAGGAGTAACAGATAAGATCGGAACCATGTTGAGAGCGTATTCTATACCTACAGTATACACACCATGTAGTAAAGTAATCAACATGGTAGGCAGTCCGAAGGATGTGCTGCCACTACAAACTCCAGGCGTCTATAAGGTGGATTGCAGCTGCGGTGCTTCCTATATAGGTCAAACGAAGCGGACTATAGCTGAGAGGATCAAGGAGCACATCGCCGCTGTAAAGAACCAACAAATCACCAAATCGGCCATTGCAGAACATCTACTCGAAGCAGGCGCTAATCACTGGATTGAATTTCATCGTACGCAAGTCCTCGCTGGCGATTGCCACTATCGCACTAGGATAGTACGTGAGGCGATTGAAATTAAGAAACATCCTAACAATTTTAACCGAGAAGATGGCCTTAAATTGTCAGCAGTGTGGAATCCAGTGATTAACAAAACACAACCCCGGTTTGGTGCACAATCGGTTAACCACCAGAATACGGTTGCGTTGCGGAATAGGGACACTGTGAGTGTAGTGTGTACTGTGACGGTACTTGGACAATGAACAATATGACGGTGGACGAAGATCACACCGGGCAGGGGGAGGCGTAGGCGTCATCGCTGCTTCAGTCAAGCTGGGACCACGTTCGGTGAAACCCGAACGAAACGTCAGCAAAATAAATAAAAAAGGTACGTTTCGCGTTAATTCCCGTATGCATTAATTTATTATACATGTTAATTAGGAGACACCTTTGGTCCAGCAGTGGAATGATGTAAAGAACTGGCAAGTGCGAGTTGGACTCGTTCGTTGAACGGTTCAGTACCACCGTACAATGTTTTAAAACGCTGAAGAAACACGTTTCATGTATGAAGACCCCCTTTAATTTTTAAATTTATCTTATTTTTAGTATTTGTTGTTATAGTGGTCATTGTAATACATAATCGGTAAAAATTTCAAGTATCTAGCTATTACGGTTCATGAGATAGAGTCCTTTGACTGACAAGGCGGACAGACGGACGGACAGCGGAGTCTCAGTAATAGGGTCCCGTTTGCACCCTTTGGGTACGGAACCCTAAAAAGCAGTTTGCAAGAACTCTCATATTTCAAAGTCCTTTTTACGACAAAATATAAAATTTTACACGTGTAAAGCAATCAGAACACAATTAGGGGCGCGAAAGTATCGGTTTTATATTAGTCAACGAAATCGCTTATTCATTTGGCGATCTTATGAATACTGAGCAGACAGGGCGGGACCTCGTTAAGGCCTTCATATCCTCCTCTCGGTGCTTACGTTTAGTGACACAGGCTTAGGATATTTACTGAATTTTTGCGGCGTCTAAATTTATTAAGACAGAATTAATGTTACAATTTTCATATCTTCAAGCTTTTATTTAACTTGGAATGTTTGCATGTAAGTATGTTTGGGCGAAATCTTTCAACTGAATATTAAAGCAGTTATCTTCGATTTTTTTTTCGAAATCGCAGAAGACAGGGATGTGTGGAAAGATAAGAGGGAGGGACCTTTGCCCAGCAGTGGGACACAAGACCTACATGATTGATTATTTAAAACGGTTGACTCACGTGATATAGTCGGAAAAGGCCGACCAGGTTTCGATCGATTTGGACGATCATCTTCAGGGCGAGTGTCAGCGGCGACCTGACGATGTCGCTGTCCGCTCAGCACTGAGGGCTGCCTCGCGCGTCACCGCCTGCGCCTCCGTTAGTTTTAATAAAATAAGACCTACATGCTAGTATAAGTATAGTAATTTTCAACTTAAGTGGCCGTTGGGTCTTGCGGCCCAGGGTTCTATCTGCTTAAAGCCGCAAGACCCAAAGTTCTGTGTCTGCTCTATAAGGGATAAAATCATGATATTGTATCCTCAACTGATTAAGCACAAATTTGGCATAAATACATATGTACTCGTAAATCGGATAAAATGCAATATAATAATGTCATGTGCTGATGTCGAGATAAAAGCCGTAGGTAGATTACTCCGTAAGTAATGAAACGGCGAACAAGTCTGGAACAAGTTTGACGAGAACTTTGGTCTCATAAGAAAAAAGTTGTACAAAAAATTTACTTCTTTTCAAAGACTAATTTGCATTTTCACTGTTGTTTAATAGTTTTATCTTTTGTTTCAGGTAAATCATTTGGTGCTCTTGGCTTACGGTTTGATGACACGGGCTTAAGCAGGTAAGGGCTCAGACAGACTAGCTACCCTGGTCGGCTATGGTTGCCGACTGCCGCGAACTGTCGCGCCACTGGTTGCCGACCGTCTCCGACCAATAAAGCCAACCTTTTGAAATGTGCTGGCGTAGGATGGAAAGGATGAGCTGGGTTAAAAATAATTACTAGTGAGGAGGACCTGAAAAGTGTAGAAGAGAATAAGTGCATTCTAGATATATAATAGAGAGTAGGAGAGGAAACCGCCGTGCGGTTCCCGGCAGAGTAGAATAGGACCACTCGCAAGTCTTCCCGTAGATGTCTTAGAAAGCGACTTAGGAAATACAAGCCAACCAAAGCTTAAACACATCAATAAGACTTCTCCAACACGTCTGGCCAGCGTGGAAAGTGTAGGTCGAATCTTCTGACTGCTCTGGCCAAGTATGGCTCTAGTAGGTAGTACAGAGAGGGTCGTGCTTCTGCCGTAGAGTCTAAAAGGACCTGTTGATGATGATGAGTAGAGGAAAGATGTTAGGCAATAATTACGTAAAGACTATTCAAGGAAAGATAAAAAGGGAAAAGAGGACCAGAAAGTCTGTGGCATAGCTACATGAAACAGATAAAGGAGAGGGTGAACATCGTATCGTACAGCGAAGTAAAACAGCTGGCGGACGAGAGACACAAATGGAAGAGCATTCTTACTCCACCGACAAGAGCACAACTTTTTAACTACCTATAAATGATGATGTAAAAAATAAATAAAAGGTCGCACCTGGAAAGCACACGGTCGAAATTGGTAACGTCGATAAACATATTTAAACAAAATGGTATATTTTGTGGGTTTTATCAATTGATAGAGTGAATCAAGAAGAAGTTTACATGTATAATAAATACCCAAGAAAAGTCGTGGCGGGGCGCTAGTTCGCCAAATAAGAGGTTGCCTACACGCCTACTTTCTACACGCCTGTCTTAACTGGCTCGTACACAAACGCATTCCGCCCCAGTTCCAGTGCATGGGGAACTTTGTTGTGTGTTCAGGACGCGAGGGAAGCGGCACTTGTTCTAGTTCAACGTAGTTCACAAACTTAGAGTATGTTATCATGTGAGTTTTTATAAATCTTCAACAACGTGTTGTTCATTAAAGTTTTTTTGCAGTTTTATTTAAAGGAAGTTAGAAAAGACATGGACGGGAATCTGAATCATTTTTATAAGCGATGCGGCTAACAACTTATTACTATTGTGATTCCCTTTTTTGACTAGGGTTTGGGGCGCGGCGCGAGCTGCTTGCTGCGGAGCAGCTGTTGAAGTAGGCTATATTTCAAGGTCCAGTTGAGAGAATAGGTAAGCTGCTGCCGTCTGTATGAAAAAAATAAAAATGTGTACGGGCGGCCATCTTGGATCCAAAAGTTGATTTCAGTTTTTAATTCCGCGGGGTGATTTACCACAGTATTTCGAATCCTTTTTTCTATCTTTACCACCATCACGCTAAATGTGGCATTTGGGTCGTACGACCCTAAGCTCTGTCTGTTAGCTACTAACACAGTCGATAAAAAAGAAAGACTTTTGACTGATCTTTCCAAGATCCCATGGGATCAACATTTTGACACGCCACACATATGTAAAAGCTCTATGTGTGTATATAGAACTAAAATCAAACTTGCCACGAGAAAGCGGGTAAACCCCTCACCACAAGTTTCGCACCGCGGGCGACCGAGTCCCAAATTATTGCAAACCGCTTGTTTGGCGAGCTGTACTTGTAAGTTTGACTGGTAGCTTATTTAGTGAGAACTCTCTGAAACTAAGGCTGTACTGGTTGCTTATCTAGCCGGACCTGCGGAACTGCAAGTTTTAATTAAGAAACAAACATAGGTTGTTAATTCGTTAATACAATTTTGTTAAGTAAGTACGTATAAATAGTTATTAATTTGGAGAGAAAAAAACTTAAAATGGCCTTGCTGCATGAGCCCGTGAAAATTTTTAATAACAAGCCATTACTATTTTGATTCTTTTTTCCACTTTTAGTCCACCATCACGTTAAAAGTGGCCCTTGATTCTTGCGGCCTTGGGCTCTGTTAGCTAAAATCACACACAAAATGCTCTGTCTGCCCCGTTAGAGATGAAAACGTGATAGTGTATAGTATAACACGTAGGTTGCTACGACGACGTAGATTGCTGATGTATCTAGTGCAAATGTGCGATCGTAGCCTTTCTACAATGGCTACGACATAAACTGCTACGATTGTAGATTTGCTACGAGAGCTACGACGTATGTAGATTTCTGATATGAAAGTCGTAGATCGTGTGTTTGCTATGAGTGCTACGGCGTAGATTTCTGATTTAGTCGTAGGACTGCTAACAAGTGTTACAACTCTCACATTCAAAGAATCAAATATTTATTGAGAAATATTCTTTTCCTTACTTATTGTTATTTAAAGAAAATAGCTACAAACTACCATTTGATGAATCTAAGAAATAAAGTCAAGATTTATACCGAAATCATATAACTAATTTAAAAAAATCACTTACTAAATTAAATAAGCAAATGAATGGGTGTTGTGGTACACCCGGTTAGAACGAAGTTCCTTACTGCGAAATGGTAAACTTTATGAATACTTAACCTAAAATTTAATTCAATGATGTTTTGTAAAAAATAAATTGAAAATATTTCCAGACACCATCTTAAATCCAAAAAAGGTTTGTTGGGAAGGGCTTCTTTATTTACTTATTTAGCACACTTAATACATGACGTACAGGACAAAACCAAGATTATTCGAATTAATTACATAAATAAAACTGCTTGTCTGCTGTCTTTTGTGGTCAGGGAGAAAAGAAAAAACATAGAATGTACCAGCCGCTTCTCTTCCCGCGCAGATCGTAAAAGCCTATCGAGGGAATGGGCAAGAATCTAAATCATATTAATAGGCAATGCGGTTAGCGACCCATCACTATTATGGTCTGGGCGTTTCCGCCCTACGCTCCGTCTGCCCCGTTAGGGATAAAGATGTGATAGTATGTGTATAGAGCTGATATAGATTATAATTCAAATTATTATTTATTTTTTCCACTGCCCTCGGTGTGTAATAATATTATCTACTATAAAACATCAGAACCTTAAAATATTACAATGTTACCACGTTTTTTTCATTTTATTTTAAGTGACATAACCTTGAGACACTTATATACAGTTGATATGACAGGAGCCTTTTCAATAACCCATCATATGGAATGCCGTACGAGCCTATTGAACGTGTCACATTACCATACTCACACAGTGATGGATTGGAAGCGTGCTCACACTGACTGTATGCCTTGTTATCTATTTATATTCTTATATATATTTACAGCGACCATACAGGTACCAAAACTATTAAACGTCTAACAAAATATACTGAAACTATTTCACGGCTGAATTCAGTCTATGATACTGAACAACTTTCCCCAAGAAACATGTATCCAAATGTGAAAAATATTTTATTGCTTTCCTTACGAATACGGATCAACTGATCGGTCAATTTGTATGGAAGGCCAAAAAATATTTTCTCTGGGCTCTATCTGCCTACATACTCGTACATATAATACTTTCCTCTACATTTGTCAATCAAACAAATTCATTTCTCTCCGTCGGAAAAAGCATTATTTAAATTTCACCACACACGTTAACCCTACAATGTTTTCGTTTAATCCAAAAGCACGGATTGTGAATCCGAATATATTTGCGAGTTTTTTGCAGACGAGTGTTAATAAAATGGCCAGAAAAGCCGCCTGTGGCTAAAATTAATAACGAATGGCAAAGGTGAAAGGGTTATGTGTCTACACACATATTGTAATCCCTTGAAAAACATGGTAATGTTATATTTAGTTTCTGATGTTTATAGTACATTAAATTATTATATATTTCGAGGGTAGATAGATAGATAAATCATTTTATTGGTACACACAGCAAAATAATTCGGTTTCCACCCTATTTATTTGTGTGCGTGTCGCCCGAGCACACCAACTTAATATCTATCTATGACACTCTATTGTTACCGTGTTGTTACCCTATCAAAACAATGTTTCAGATGTATTGGTAAATGTAACTTATAATGACACACTAAGAAATGTTTTGAATATTCATATAGTGCTATAATATGATCACTTATTTCATAAATTCGTAGTAAGCATGCGCAGTGCAGTGGTTAAGGCTGGCCGTTTACAAATAGCGCTCTTGAGGCACCAGGTTCAAATCACGAACAGCTTGTTTTTTTTTTTACTTTTTTTCTGTAAGCTGTTTTTTTCATATTATAATTTGAAAGTAACATATTATAATAAAACATAGGAAAAATATAAAAACAGCTCATTCATATAAAAATTATTTATTATTTGGAGTTCACACCTTTTGTGAAGATTATACAAACAAAATATACTTAACAAAGAAGTCATATTGAAACTAATAATCATTAAATTAGGTGTAAAAAAAATATATAATGTAATTTTTTTTTATTATCTTCCAACCAAAATCTTTAAGGCGAAGATATAGGCAAATGACCTTGAAGTGGCGTCCTCATTTGAAATAAATTGTTAACTCGTAAATATGGAGATAATTTCCATATTGCTCTTCGTCATGCACTAGATAGCCCTTTAAATTATTTTATAAACCACCGTTGAAAGTATTTACATTAGTCCGTCTAGCTTTAAAACTTGCCTCCGCCAAAAGTGGTCACGGCAAGTTTTAAAGCTAGACGGATCACCAATAATAGTTTTAACGGCAGTTCATAAAATAATTTAAAGGGCTATCTAGTGCATGACGTAGAGAAATATGGAAATTATCACCATATTTACGAGTTAACAATTTATTTCACACTTCAAGGCCATTTGCCTATATCTTCGCCTTAATATTCTGATAAAAATGGAAGTATATGCGTCTGTTTTAGTAAGAGAATAAACATGTTACAATTACTATAACAATAAACATCTCTCACGCAAAACCTCATCATATTCACATTACAATATTTACAATAATAATCCTTTCGAAATATAAAAATAATATATTATACTCTTATTTTATTCTTACATAAGAAAATGATCACCAACTAAAAATAAATCAATCGTGTGGTTAATTTAAAGCAAACTTACTTATATGAAGCCACACGTAATTTAAAAAACGTCGTCACAATAAACTTCCATTTTTATCAGACTAGACATTTTTTACATTCAAATAAAAAAAAATCAAATAATAAATATTTTTTTAAGTAACTATTAATATTATTCAAATTTTTTATTGGTCATTTTAGCCAGCTTCCAACATTTGATAGCAGTATATACTGCTAAAAAAAATTTAATGTTTGTTTTTAGGCCTGGTCTTCAAAAAAACCTCGATGAATCCAAGATTTGCACATATTTCTGATAAGATGATCTGTAGTTCTTTATTATCTGGTTTGCTTGTCGAGATCAATAGGGCAAAATTTGCATTACAATATCTCTTGAATTTAACAGTTCGTCTTTGTAAATATAATAACGAATGTTTTATTACAATTTAAGCGAATGATATTGTAACCTTTTTTTGCACAAAATACAAAAGTATTAAACCGTTACCGATAATTAACCACGTCACATTTCACTGAACACAGTATGATTAATACTATAAAATCATACATAATGTCCATTCACATAATTAGATAACATCCATCACAATAAACTTAGTGATATTATTTTTTTAAACTGAGACAACGCCAGTGCAATGAAACAATGCACGCCTCACAATCACCAAGTATCATATCATTAAATAAAAGAGGGTAGTATAGATATTATTACTAATAATTTAAAGAACTGAGTAACGTAATGAACGATGGTTTGCAATGAGAGCTGATTTTATAATTTTTGTATCTTGCTAAATGTGTTGTAGCTTTTGGTTTTTGTGAACCTTGACTATTCTTCCCCGTAATGGATAAATATGCTCTTATTTATCGGCTGTTGAATAAGAACGAATATCGCAATATTTTAAGTTTAACTCAAATAAAAACGTTGTACAAAACATTCACATCTCAATCGGTGAGATTCGATCATGGAACTCCCAGATAAGAGTTGAATGCCTTATCCACTGGGCTACGTTTGCTCTCGTAATGACGGCTAAAATAATGGTTTGTATTGTAATAGCTTACGCGTTTACGATATTTTTGACACAAAATGTATATGTGTGTTACGTATAATAAGCTCAACACAGATAAAACTGTATGCTGATTGGACAGCAATCATTTGTCTACACAGTGTTGCAGCGCACACAGGGAAATGTAGTTATGTGACCTGGAAACCGAACTATTTTGTCGTGTGTACCAGTAATATTTTTTTTTTCAGAATTTTGTTTTTATTTTTTTTCTTCCAAAAAACTCAAAAGTGGGACTTGTGACTTGCACTGAAAGATTGCTCTTAATTAGGTCTATTATCCATAAAAAAATCACGTTCCTATGTCGCGGCGTTTGGGAGTTATGTAGAAAGGTCATACGGTACATTTTAGGGTTGTCACTAAAAGGTCAAACGAATTGCATATTTGCGAACAATAAAAAAAACATATTTGGAAAAACTGAAACCATTATGTTATATAACTAGTATAATCATTTAAGTATGTACTTAGAAGTATATATATATACTATTATATAATATGTATATATTGAACAAATTCAAATGAACAAGGTATCTTTTATTTGTAAATAATATACAGATTTAAAATGAAGGAAAAATTTTGATTAATTATGACTGAAATGAATGGTCAAGTTGAGTGACAACCCTAACGATATATTTTAAAATTCGATTACTCGTAAACGCCGCAATATAGGAACGTGATTTTTTTATCAATCATAGACCTAATTAAGAGCAATGTTTCAGTGCAAGTCACAAGTCCCACTTTTGAGTTTTTTGGAAGAAAAAAAATAAAAACAAAATTCTGAAAAAAAAAATATTACTCGGTAACCAGAGGCGATAATCCAAAAATGAAAACTGTAAAATATGCGACTAAAGACCCACTATTAAACTGTATTAATAAAAAAAATATATCTTGTTCAGATACTCTTGCAGAATTATTTTTTTAAACTTTCTTGCTAAAGGTCACGAATCATGTATTATTTTTTATTAAAAAACTATTTGGAATTGACACGTGGGTGTTCTAGTCTTGCATTTGAAATGCATTCCTTGATCTATTTATGCGATAATCAGCATAGGGAAATTTTTTGAGTCAAATGGAACACTGTGGTATGGCAACACTGCTAATATGTCTCCATGTCTGTATTATGTGCTAACGAATAGACGCGTGTGAAAGTTATTCTGCTCTTTAATTTCTCCATCCGCCCCTATAAGTCTTACAGTCCGCTACAATATTCTCCCTGGGCATATCAGTGACAATGTTACAAAGCCTACAAGGTGCAAATTCTTTCACTTAGCTACTTAAATAAATAAGTGATTGTATTACTTAATTAAAATAAACTTAGAACATAAGATATATTAAATTGAGTTTTAAAACGGACGACCTGAGCAATGTTGCAGGAAAACGCTGGATGCAGGCTTCCGATCGGTCTGTTTGGTAATCCTTGGGGGAGGCCTATATTCAGTAGTGGACTTCCTGTGGCATATGAGATGAGTTTTAAAAGTAGGTCCTAATTACAAATACGTACTTTAATTTTAAATACTATAAGAATTGAATGTCTGAAAATATTTATTATAAAATGGACTGAGGATGGATTTAAATAAAATTTTAGCTGGTACTTATGTTAAATATTAACGAGTGCGACCTCCTCTTATCTAACCAAATTGCTGCCCGACAGGGTCCATAAATTATCCTAAATTGTATTGTTGTCATATGTACTAGACTTACAATAAAATATTGAGTATTAAGTTAAGGTCATAAGTATTTGTATGCTATATAGAGGTATAGCATGACATTGCGAACTATCCCAATCCCAATCCCAACTAATATTATAAATGCGAAAGTGAGTTTGAATATTTGTTTGTTTGTTTGTTACCTCTTCACGCTTTATCTACTGAACCAATCTTCTTAAAAATTCACATACACATAGTTAGGAGTACTGAGAAGGACATAAGGTACCTTTCATCCCGGAAAAATGTCCCGTGGGATACGCGAGCGAAGCCGCGGGCAAAAGCTAGTTATTAATAAATATATTTAAATATTAATATAATTATAAAGAAATATTATTGGAAATATTGTACCTATGTTTAACAAATGAATGATTGATTGTTTGACTCGTGTCTATGCTTCGCTCGCTTGTTAAGGCTGCGCCCGATGTGGATAATCTAAATTTTGCTCCCGCTTCCACTCACACAATTTTACTCTAGCCGAAGCCAGACAGCGAGCAATGCGGGATGAAAAGGTCATAGCGGTTTACGCCATGACCTTTGAAACATGAGGCTGGTTTACGCTTTTCTGGTTTTTGAGGTTTTTTTCGTTTTACAAAAAATATTTAAGTTATTTAAAAAATAAGACATAGGATAATACCTGCCCTATGTTTAATACAATTATAATCCAAAGTTACAGGCTAATTTATTGTATTTCTTGATTACTTTCTATTTTAGTATGATTCTGAGGTGATTTAGAGGCAACTTCGCAACTTTTTTCTATCGAGAAAATTTTTTGAAACATTATGTATAGAGTTAGTCCTAAACTTTGCTGTGTTTTTATTTCAAAGTATTTCGTTAATACCTATTGATAATATTTAAGATCTCTCTAAGTACTATCAGGGTCATAAGGGCTCTTAAAGTTAAAGAACAGTTGAGCTTGGGCATATTTCTCAAGCTCGACTGTATGTGCTTTAACTCCTGTCACAGAAGCTATTGCTGTAAGATTCACGGCGGGTGGCGCACGGATGCTGCTAATGTTAGTTTAATGAAGCTGCTTATTACAAAGTTTGCAGGTGTTGCGAACGTAGTCATCTAGTTAATATAATATATGACGGTATGACACTAATGCTTAGTGAAATCAATTTTTTAAACGACTTAAAGTCGTTTTAAGAAAAGTTTTTGTGCTCGAATGTATGTATGTACTTTTTATGTATGTTCGTTACTTAATAACTTCTCCATTTTTTACCGATTTACAAAATTATTTTTTTATTTACATGAAAGTTAGTCCCATTGTCAACAGGTGAAGATCTGATGATGGAATACTCGAAAAATCTATGGAACTCTATTTAGAACTAACTGGTGCCAACAACTCCTATCACGTGTTATTTAAAACTCTATTTAGAACTAACTGGTGCCAACGACTCCTATCACGTGACATTTAAAACTCTATTTAGAACTAACTGGTGCCAACGACTCCTATCACGTGTTATTTAAAACTCTATTTAGAACTAACTGGTGCCAACGACTCCTATCACGTGTTATTTAAAACTCTATTTAGAACTAACTGGTGCCAACGACTCCTATCACGTGAAATTTAAAACTCTATTTAGAACTAACTGGTGCCAACGACTCCTATCCCGTGAAATTTAAAACTCTATTTAGAACTAACTGGTGCCAACGACTCCTATCACGTGAAATTTAAAACTCTATTTAGAACTAACTGTGCCAACGACTCCTATAAATGTTGATCCAAGCTGAGCTTAATTCTATTATATAATGCTTAATCTATTTATATATTTAAACCGCAAAAAAAATCTGTTAACTACTTTTAAAGAAAAGCGTGTATAGACACACCCAATTATTTTCAAATCTTTGTGTGTCAATTTCTTATCGCTCAAACAATTTTTATTTTATTTTAATAAATGTGCAAGACACGCAGTTTGTATTGCTTTATTAAATGTTTATGATGATTGTAAAGAAAGTTTAACTGTAAGTTTTTCTTCAACTGTGATTTCCCGGTTGTGAACCGCGACAACCGCCACTGGCCACCCCTAAGCTCGGTGTAATGCTCTTGAGAAACTTAAAATGTTTACGTGTCGTTACTCGCTACTAAACTTCGTGAACTTCCTATCAAAGTCCTAAATATGTTCTTCTCTTTTTCTTGTATTTAAGAGCCGCGCTCTTGTCGGAGGAGTGCCTTTCCGATTTATCGACAGATCTTCTGTTTTTTTACATTTACTTATAATTTAAATAAGTTAAGTAAAAACCCGTCACACAATGCTTCTATGAGTTATTGTACTTAGCACAAAGCAATGCACGGGGACTTCCCTAAATTCCTCGCACGACATGCAAGCAATACGGCACATATGGCCAATCAACTTCGCAGAATGCTTATAGCAATTTGCACTGAAATACCTTAAAATAGAGTTCATATTGTCTGGTGTGGTGAGTGTATGGCCCGTATTTGCGTTTCTACCTGTATCTATTGCTACAGTAGAAATAAGTTTTTCAACATTGCGGCGTACAAAGGAATGGTTGAGTTGAGGTAGACAATGAAGGAGGCTTAGCTCGGTTGAACACTCACCCTAACATTGATTGTCCCATCGACGATGTAATTACCCAATTTGCCAAGAAAAAAAGAAGCATATAGAATTCATCATTTAAGGAAGAGAACCACAATTATAACTTTTTTATATCATAAGATGGCATTGTCTTGTATATGTGTATAATCAGCTTAAATAAAACTTTGTTAAACTTTCCATGTGACTTAAAGTGATTCAAGACATCTTTAGGGTTGGATCACGGAACAGCACTTTCCTATGCTGCTATCCTTTTCTGTCGCTGAGAAGCGTCATTTGCTAGAGCGAGAGAGAGCGACGGAACGCTTCAGCACCGGCCGTGCTGCAGCGTTCCGTCGCTCTCTCTCGCTCTAGAAAATTATTGTTCTGAGCGACAGAAAAGGATAGCAGCATAGGAAAGTGCTGTTCCGTGCTGATAGATGAGATAGCGCCCCCTCCTTGAGTTTTTTCTGAATCTGCCACTGGTTACATTACAAATATCTTAAAGTACTCAAGTATAAGATTTTAAAAAGATTATTCAAAGAGGCATTCGTTCTGATAACAAAGGTTCTGATATTTTCTGACTCAATATTTTTTTAGTCTGTGATCAACTCGTTCCTGCTTTACAACAATACCAATATTTTGCCGGTATCAAGTTCCAGGCCCCTGTGAAAAAGCTCTCGTTAAGAGCAATGTCCTCATATTTTCCCAACTTTTGTATCCCGCTTTTTTCAAAGGAATCCCTTATTTGAGAAAGTTATCAACTTTCATTATTTATCGCTTGTTATCTTCGACTGTTTTGCTTTGTTCATTTTCAATTGTTGCCTTTTCGGATGGCAGTAAAACGGTGTCATGTTTTTATTAAAATTTTGTGACTGTATTTAATTCTGTCTCATCGCAGCGTATTAGTTACATCCTCAGCTTTTGGGCGTTTTCTTCTCCACTTTACATGGTCTTGAGTATGCTTAGTTGTTAGACTTATTACATATATTCAATTCTTTATATACATATTGTATGATTTAAATAAAAAAACCGGCCAAGTGCGAGTCGGACTCGCGCACCGAGGGTTCCGTAAAATATATTATGTGATGTAACTAAAAATTTATGGTTTTCGTAATTTTTCCTTTATCTATGCTATAAGACGTTGCTTCGTACCAAATTTCAAGATTCTGAGTTCACGGGAAGCACCCTGTAGGTTTTGATTCCCTTGCAAGTGTCGAAAATTTGCGGCATAAACGGCTGTATCTTTTGATTGCGTTGGCTTAGAAGTTTGATTTTTTCACAGCTTCAAGGGACAGTAGACCTGAGTAATTGATATAAATTTCAGCTTCATACCTCCACGCGTTCCTGAGAAAAAGGGTCTTGACAGACGGACGGACGGACGGACAGACGGACAACAAAGTGATCCTATAAGGGTTCCGTTTTTTCCTTTTGAGGTACGGAACCCTAAAAATTGCGTTAAAGCTTTAAAAGTATGTTGTGTATGTGTATAAACACTAATAATATATAATTACAACCCGCAGAAGTTAACTAGGAACCTCGTTCTGATGAAAAAACATTCCTCGCAGGTGCTAAGTTGATTTCTGCGTTGTTTACGCGTGAAACGTTGTTTACGCGTGAAATTGTTGTTAAAATTAATGTTATGCCATTAGTTTGGTAATGTGAATTCGGTTTTAGCGTTTACGTCGCAGCCACTCATCAAGAGATCATCATCATCGTGCGCGTCCTTGGACCAGGCTTGTTCCTAGCTCTGGAAGGTTTTACCTCAACTGGGAACAAGCCTCTTCCAATGGCTGCCACTTGCACCGGTCGGATACACATCAGTTGAAGAGAGAAGAGATGCGTGCACAAACGTTGGATGCGCAATACTTCCATTGGAGTGATTGAATCCCAATTCCCAAAGGAAGTCCTGCCAAAGGAAGGAGATCTCATCTCTTATACTCGTATTTCTTGTGCAGATATATAGCCTACGAGTTCTACGTTGCCACAGACAGACAGACCGACACTAGCGTCAAACTTATAACACCCCTCTTTTTGTCGGGGGTTAAAAATCAGAAGGAGTGCGAATTAAAAAGCATTTGCTATGGAATCGGTGAATGTAACTAGAATTGAATAGAATAAACGGGCAAGTGCGAGTCGGACTCGTACATGAAGGGTTCCGTACCACCGTACAATGTTTTAAAACGCTGAAGAAACACGTTTCTTGTATGTCGACCCCCTTTAATTTTTAACTTTATTTTATTTTTAGTATATTTTGTTATTGTGGTCATAGTAATACAAAATTGATGAAAATTTCAAATAACTAGTTAATGCCATTATAAAGATCAAGTTAAAAACGCTGAAAAAAACACGTTTCTTGTATGACGACCCCCTTTAATTTTTAGGTATTTTTTATTTTTAGTTTTTGTTGTTATAGAGGCCACAGTAATACATAATCGGTGATTCAAGTGTCTAGTTATTACGGTTCAAGAGATAGAGCCCTGTGACTGACGGACAGACAGACAGACGTACAGACAGACGGACAGACAGCGGAGTCACAGTAATAGGGTCCCGTTTGCACCCTTTGGGTACGGAACCCTAAAATCAACTATTTAACAAATGTGTTAATATTGTCGTTATAAACGTTAAATATGAAACTTTTTTCTGTAAAGTTTTCAATAACCAATCTGCACGAAAAGCTTACAAAATGGCACTTAACGTCACTTGATATAACAAGTAAAATGGGCGGTACCAGGCAATATCGAACATTGACCGGCTTTTGGTGACAAGTGGCGAGGAGGGCACTCTGTGAGCCGAACCGAAACAGTGAACAACGAGCTGTGATGAAAACTGATCGCACGATAACGTAGTTTGGATTTAACTGTTTTATTTTGATTTCACTTTTTTGTGTTTATTAATGGCACTAAACGTCACTTGACATAACGAGTGAAATGGGTAATACCGGCCGGCTTTCGCTGGTGATAAGTGGCGAGGAGAGCACTCTGTGAGCTAAACCGAAACATTCAATAGCGAGCTTTGGAAAACTGATTGCGAAACCCGAGCAGTTCTGTAGCATTTGCATTAAAAATAATTTAATAATCGATCTTTAATACGTGATACACGTGTAACAAAGAGGTGGTTCCGGGTTAGAATAGGACCACTCCATCTCTTCCTGTAGATGTCGTAAGAGGCGACTAAAGGAATAAGCACAAACATCTCGTGCTACAATTGCATTCCAATTCAAGGAGGTTGTAATACTTTTCGCACAAATACATTCCCAAAGAGGGTTGACGTTAGGCAGGCGGCCGGTCGAAGCGCACCCCGGGCTCCGAAGCAGCACAGCTGAGGATGCAACCGGAAACGCGCTTAGACTAAGAAGAACGTGTAACAAAAAGGGGGTATCAACCCGAAAGGGAGTATAGTATATAGGTATCACTAAACTTTTTATTCAATTTAGGATATTTCTTTTATTCAATGAAGGATAACCTACATTGATCAAAAAATTGCCATTGACTTTGACCGTAATTTAATTTATTTTTTTAAATTTCTCTGTATCAGTTTAAAAGTTTACTTTTCTTCCGGACAAATTGTCCGGAAGAAAAGTAAACTTTTTGCCATAAACGACCATCGACAAGTTATCAAGATTTAAATTTTCACAACTTTATAATTTTAGCTTGTATTATATTAACGGTTGTATATTGTATAATATCCTAAAGTATATCCACGATGCTTTAAATGCTACTACTTTAATGACTATTTTTTCATTGGTCAATAATTCAGTCGATATACCTACAGCATGCGGGAATTCCCCAAATGCGGGCTAACGACCAATGACAGCGACAAGTCGATACAGTGGTCGTTACGTCGTCGTCTGCGGTTTTTCCCCGCATCCTGTATATCGACTGTATATTACTATATCGACTAGTGAAAACGGCTCCCCACATAACGACCAATAAAAATGAGTCATATATGATTATATTTATAAGAAAACAAACATAAGCTAGACAGCCATCATAAATACACTATCAAAGTTCCCAAAACTCGCATAAAACATCCACATGTTGCGCGAATACGTTTGATCACGCCATTATGTTATTTCAAAGGAAACTAATAAAGTTAAGTATTTAATACAGGCACAGAGCAGCCAGAGACCAAGTTTCATCATTGTTTGACCCAAAGGCAACTAATAGACTCGCGGATGTTGTTGATGTTTCCTATTTACTGCGTAAAAGCACGGAGTAACTCCACACACCTCGTAGATTTATTGGGCTTGTAGTATTTCCTACCAAAATCCAAGCTATACTTGTGTTAGTAAGATCTTATCTTGCATATATGGGGTCCATTTGAGAAGCACATCGAACCTATGAGTTGTACAGACGTTTAATCAGATACCTGTGCCACCGCGCGCGTCGTGAAGTGGCACAGGTATTTACAACCTTGAATTACTCAACCGCATCAGGATTTCTGAAGGACTGCATAAGCTTAAGAATATCACCTGGTGCGTATGTAGTCACTCAGATTATTTTGATCCGAAGAGGTTCATGCGCTTACCAACTGTTGCGTCGCAGCTGCGATGTGTCTGATAATAAGATACTCGTCTATCCATCAGTTTAACGCATTAAATTCCAATGAGAATTTGAATGAGTACTTTTCTGATACGTCATCACAATCATCATTCTCAGTCCACGTCACTGCCACTGTTGGTATATTTTTATTATTGTTTTCAAATACTTTACCTCTAGAATTTGCCGTGTGGGGTTCCCGGCAGAGTAGAATAGGACCACTCTAAGTCTTCCCGTGGATGTCGTAGAAGGCGACTTAGGAAACACAAGCTAAACAAAGCTTATGATATCAATGAGACCAACCAACGTCTGGCCAGCGAGGAGAGTGTAGGCCAAATCCTCTGACTGATTTGGCTAATATATGGCTTTGCTAGTACAGAGAGGGTCGTGCTCTTGCAGTGGAGACTACAAAAGACATGATGAATAGACTAGAATAGTTTTTTTTGCTACCCCACAATGAAAGGCTTAAAGCTTGGACTCTCGTATTGATCCCTCCTCTGTGCGTGAGTGAACCAGTTGGCAGGCCGCCAGAGACAGTAATACCGGATTAAACCGACACTTGCTGAACCTCCACTTGGCTCCTGTTTAGGATATGTGCGCGGAAGTCTTATTATTTGTATAGTGCAATTTGGGAAGTCTTTGGGGTATGTAAAATCAGTATTTGGTACTGTTGCCATTCCCCAAGAAACTCATTTGTTCAGGTCGTCACACATTGTTTTTATTAACTTAGGATTTCCCATTGTTGGGCAAAGGTTACCCCATATTTATGTAGAGGAGAAGGATAAAACAGCCTAAATCTTTCTTTCTTTTATTCTGATAATTTTAAAAAATACGACGTTTTGGTGGCAATCTATCGTTATCGTAACAAAATTCAAAGTGACATCTGACAGCGTTCCTTATTCTTGTCCTATCTCTGTCTCCCATTCATCATCTCGCTTGCATACCTCCGTTCAAAAACCATACATCTACACCTCGCATTCATCTTCGTTCAGAAATATTCAATCCGACATTTATTTAATTATTTTATTTGTGCGGCGCAAATTTCATTTGGAATGTAAGTAATAAATAACTGAGACAAAGATGACAATCGTTAAGCTATGTCAGATAAAAAACTGACACTGTGATGGCATGAAAAAGCAAGGTGAACATTTATACTGTTCTTTGTCACGTCTTTATACCTTACGGGGTAAGTAGAGCAAGAGGTAAGGCCACGCGCATCAAATAAATGGCTTAGCAAAAAAGTACAATAAATACTCGTAGGCACCATATACATATAAAATTAAATATAGAGTTAGTAGACTTTGCATACCCGTGATCGTAAAACATGATTGGACGTAACGAAACGTAAGTATGTTGCTTTAACACATGTTCGGCATTTCAATTTATCTTTATATCTTAGTCTTTATATGCACTGTAAACAAAAGGAATCAGAAACGAAAAAACAATCGAAAAAAGATATTATTGCATTGCAATGAAGGTCATTGTTGCATTGCAATGTCTTCCAGTCATTCTTTGGGTAGAGAGAGAAGTGAATATGCCAGATTTACTGTTAATAAATATTTTTATATTTATTTATCGTTATCCTTATCTGAGTTTAGATTTTTTTTTAATTTTTCGTATATACTCGTAGTGAACGGCTTTTAGCACTCGATACGTACAATCGGTACAAGTACGAATACATATGATCCGACATGAAACTTCGATACCGAGGGGAATATTTTATTTATTTCCTTTATTTCTGTTCCGCAGCTGTTTGATTTAAATTGAGCATGAAACTGATATTTCCGGGAATTTGTATTTACTTTGAAAAGGCTTTATTTAAATATTGCGAATGCTGTTTGAGAGGATTAATCGTTGCCGTAGCAAACATTACGTGGAACGCGTGTTGGAATATTTTGTTAAAACTATTTGACTATACAATACAATACAGTTATTGCCCAAATGATAAATACAGAACATGATAGATCATGTTCTGTATTTATCATTTGGGCAATAACTGTGTAATAATTTCCTAGTTTACAAGATAGATCTTGTAAACTAGGAAATGCGCAATTAAAGGCCTTATTGCTAAGCAATTTCTTCCAGGAAACCTCGCTTATATAACATCTGACAAAATATTCTGTAACTATTTTAAGGGTGGATTCAGTCAATGATATTAAACAACTATCTCCAAGGAACATATATTGCAATATGAAAAATAATATTTGGCTTTCTATACAAACTGGGATAAGCTGATCTGTCAACTTGCACGGGAGGCCAAAAAATTATTACATTAGAGTACTAATGTCAAATTATTTCCCATGGTATGGCAAATATTTGCAGTAGAGAGGGTTATGTTTGTCGCTGTAACTTTAGTGTGTAGGGTATGTCACTGTGTGTGTCGACGAAATTTGTGTGTGTATTTGAGTGATAATCCCCCGCGCGTCATGAGGCTTTGTTTGCATTTTCGGCACATTGCATTAAAGTGGGCTAAGCTGCGTTGTGGTTGGGAAATTATGCGGACATTTTGAAATCTCGTTGTGGGATTTACAATTAAATTGTCAACATATAAAATATGTGATTGTTGAATACTAATATTGGGTTGGATCGCTGCATCTAATATGATCTGATATGGGTGAGGTTTGCGATGGCTGATGGACTAATTAACTCATGAACCCTGCCTCCAGATGGGACTGCCTCAGCTCGGCTCTGTTTTTTAAGACTACTCAGTATTACTTATTTCTGTTAATTGGGGCACTTGTTTGAAAGATTTTTTAAATATTAATATAATTTTCTTTCGGCCTTTTTTGGACGTTGTGAAACGCTAGTATCGGTAGTTTTTAAAAACAATAGTAATTTAAGCCGAATACTAAGAGAACTGCCGAAACTTCATGTATTTCTGTTCAAAAACTTCACAAGGTGCCCGACTTCTTAAAATTTTTAAATTAAACAATATACCATTTTAAAAAAATTTTTTTCGTCCAAAACTGAATATAAATTGAAGAAAAAATATTTTTACTCAAAAATATTAGTATTAAAATAATTCATTAAACACCGATAAAATCTATATTCCGCGTCATTCCCCGCTTACTGCTTCACAGTCAGACGACATATGTAGAGATGTAAAGAACTCGAGTCTTTGAGTCTTAATTCGATACTCGGCTTAATTTTACAAGGCTCGGTGTACTAACAAAACTCAGAGTCTGGAGTCGAACTGAGCTCCAGTCCTTTCACGAAAACTCGAGCGATAAAATAGAACTTGTGTTTCAAAAAGAACTCGAGTCTTAAAAAGAGTGTTGATACACTCTTTTTAAGACTCGAGTTCTAAAAAAAAAACCTTGAAATGCTCAAGACCTGATGGTCTTGAGCATTTCAAGGTTTATTTTTTTTAAATACATAGGTCATGGTACTCCAATGGTTTAATTAAAGAGAGTATATCAGATTTTTTTGAAGATAACCTGGTTGTTCTGACAATTATTAAAACCACTACTATAAAGGAATCATTAATTCAATAGACGATGCGACTCGACGATTAAACTTCAATTTTTCCACCTATACGCCCGCCAACATGCTAAATGTGGCCTTTAGGCATGGCATTATTAGGCTCTGTGTACCTCAAGATGGATCAAAACATAATACTATTTAATATGTGTGTACGGATAAATTTTTATTGCTTGTTATTTTATTTAACTAACTTAAGAAAAAACTCTTCTGGTTAGGTAGTAATATATCCCACAAAAGTTAAATATTTTATTCCCTGTTTATTTATAAAGGAACTCCAAACGGAAAAGAACTTGAACCCGACTCGTCGCGTAAAACGACTCGAGCGCTAATCAAGACTTGAGCGTCATGTTGCGCTCAAGCGTTTATGTAGACTTAAGTGCTCTAGTCTTGGGGTCTTGTTGTAATGAGTCGAGTTGTGCAATTTGTCAGCTGAGCCTAAAATTTAGGACTCAAAAGACTCGAGTTCTTTACATCTCTACCTCAGAGTGTGGGACGATAGGGCCATAAATGTAAATTAACATTACATGTAATGTACACTAAAATTATTGACGTGTAAAAGTGCCTGCAAAGACCTTATTACTGAATAAATATTTGATTCTTTGGCCCTCTATGTATAAGCGTACAAATTCTTTGTAGAAACTTTTAAAATAAAAAGACGTTAATATACATTATGTATGTACACATGTAATCTGTCTACGGTGCCGCAGAAGAAATCCTACTATCTCAGGCCGTATCTCACGCCGAAGACATAAAACTTTTTTATCAATAGTTCCTACATTGTGAGAAAATTTAGGCCCTTGTGATAAAAAGTCTTAGCGCTTTGATATCACACGACAACCACTTATCAGTGGCTGATTAATGTGAGTTATGTTGTGAGAGTTTACAACGATTTTTCTTTAAACTTTTCCCTTTTACTGCAATAATTGTGACAAATTGGCGTGGTAGGCGACGAGCGTGCAATCATTTTAAAAGGTGCTGTGCATTGTATTGTGCTGCCTGTAACAGGAATATTTTACGTGATACAGTTCGGGTGACTTGTGGTGTTTGCGAAATTACTAGCGTGTAATGGCTTTTTAACATGTTATACTGTACGTTTTAAAAGTATAAATGAAATTGTAAAGTTTTTGGTTTATTTGACCGATGTTTATACTAGAGTTGTAAGTATTTCATATAAAGGGTCTAACAAAATATACTGAAACTATTTTCAGGGTGAATCTAGTCCATGATACTGAACAACTTTCTTCAAGGAATATATAATGAATTATGAAAAATGATTTTAGGCCTCCCATACAAGTTGACCGATCAGCTAATCCAACCATGTATGGAAAGCAAAAAAAATATTTTCATATTTCGATATATGTTCCTTGGGGAAAGTTGTTCAGTATCATGGACTGAATTCATCCTTGAAATAGTTTCAGTATATTTTGTTAGACGTTATAGATTTCAAATCAGTATAAAAATGACGTCTATAACGAATCCAATTAATGTCACTTATTGGTTTGTGTACAATCAATATCGTATAAAATAAAAACAATATATTTATACATACAATATATTAAATACCTTCATACTTATCTATACTTATATTTGGAAAATAGTGAGCAACGATAATTTCTGCTAACTGTTTATAGTTCCAAATAGTAAATCATGCATGTTTCCTTTTTTTCAGGATTTAAAAAAACTCGCATTTGTGGATTTTGAAATCCGCTTAATTGATCTAAAATTGCCGATTTCTCTCTTATTTAAAAGTCATCATCATCAGGTCTTTTTTAGTCTCCACTGGAGGAGCACGACCCTCTGTACTACCAGAGTAGACATGGGTAACTCCGGATTCGAATATTTAAATGAGCCGATTCATTAACAGGAGCCGATACCCGTATTGAATCCCGGTAATCGTTATCGGCTCCCGCGAGTTATTGAATCCGCCCCGAGCTTGGTCCCGCCGGGAACCGGCGGCGCCTGTCGGGTCGCGAGCCGTTAGCCGCGTTTTGGCTCCACCGCGTCTCGGAAGGAATCGGGAGTCGGGAGTCAATATTATTCTGTATTGAAACCGGTACCAGAAAGGACATCTGTATTCTGTAGATTCAATAGCCAAACTTATCGTACCTCGGAGCTGGAGCCGATAAGGGAGTAGGAATCATTAAGATGAGTCGGTACCGGATGCGGAGTAAGATTCAGTGAGCCGAAACACTCCTCGGAGTCGAGATTACCTATGTCTATACCAGAGCTATATATTAGCCAAAGCAGTCAGAGGATTTGGCCTACACTCTTCACGCTGGCCAGACGGATTGGAGAGGTCTCATTGATATTATAAGCTTTGTTAGCTTGTGTTTCCTAAGTCGCCTTCAACGACATCCACAGAAAGACTTGGAGCGGTCCTATTCTATAGGTATGTACTCTGCCGGGAACCACACGCCTGTATTATTATGTTTTATATTATAAGGCTCTAGTATTATTTAAAAGTATTTCGTCCCATTTCACAATCGCATTCGACACACTCGCCCGGCGGGACTCTGTCGATAAATTACGCTCACTCATTGCCCCACATCCAGCCCCACGTCACAAATTGTAAAGAATATAGAAATACTCGTATAGTCTTTTTGTACATTTAGAATGTAGGAAAACTGAGGACGTGAATCTGAGCAGAGAACCTATCGAGAATAATAATTCTCTTCAAATAACTGAAAAACCGATCGATCGATAATCCCAATCCCATCCCAAATAATATTATAAATGCGAAAGTGAGTTTGTATATTTGTTTGTTTGTTACCTCTTCACGCTTTATCTACTGAACTAATCTTCTTAAAAATTCGCATACATATAGTTAGGAGTACTGAGATGGACATAGGGTACCTTTCATCCCGGAAAAAAGTAATGTTTCCGTGAGATACGCGAGCGAAGCCGCGGGCAAAAGCTAGTTATAATATATTTGACGTATAATTTAAATGATTAATATATTAATAACAGTATTTTATTTTTATGTTATAATCCTTTTTTTATTTTGTTACAATTTTTATTTTAACATTTTGTTTACAGGGCATCATTATAGGTTAGAAATTTACTTTGCTCGTCGTAAGTTAAACCGTTAGTTTCCAATAAGTCAAATCAGATACTCTTTTCTTAACGTCGACACAGACATTTTCTATAAGATTTGTATGGAATATAGGACTGTGACATCAAAGTTTTTTGGAATCAAATAGTGCCCTTAATATCCGTTTTCCTGCATTAATGAGTTAAAATAATATATAATAATAAAACATTATAGGATTTGTATGAAAAAATGGACTGTGACGTCATAGTTTCTTGGAGTCAAGTAGCGCTTTTAATATTAGTTTATCTGCATTAATAAATCTAAAATAACGTTCAAAGTGGATATGATCGATGACAAGTGACATTATCTTGTAACATTTTATTCTCTTAACAGTACCAAATAATTATTTTTGACCCAGGAAAATACCCAATTAATTACTAGAAACAAGTAAGCCTAGATCTGCGCATCAGAATGACGAAATGCAAAGTATGTATTCTCTGTACAGGCAGGACGCATAGACACTACACTTCATAAAAAAATCGCGTGCAAATGATGAAAAAAAAAATTTAACTTTAAGCTTCTGCCTTCATACGTAACATATTATCACGTCTGTTTTACAAATCATAGACAGAGACTATGGATAACCACTTGCTTCGCTCTTCCTCCATGATTAATTTAAAGAACGTTATAATAACTTTGTATCTAATTTGATAATATGTATACGGAGACTTATATCTGTACCCTCAACAATGTTTATCTACAATTGAGCGTCCCAGGCTCGTATCTGCCTGCCGCGTACCTTTTTATGACAGAGCTATTTATTAGGCAAATGGAGGCACATGCCGTTCATCTTGATTGGAATTCAAATCGGAATAACGAATATACCATGGATTGTATTGTCGAAGTATGATTTACAATATTAGGTTCTTACATATGAAATTGCCGATTTTCAATACTGGCAACTTTAAAATCAAATATCTTGCGTTTCATTAGGAATTCCAAATTCAAATTTATTTCGAAATAAAGCCAGAAAAATATTGTTTTAAAATTTGTATTTCATTTGTTTTAACATCATTTGTTTGAGTTTCAACATTGCTATAACAACAACTATGGACAAATTGAAAATTCGCGGTATTTACGAATACGAGTTCCACCGTGGCACCAGTGCAGCAGAAACGACTCGAAGAATTAACGACGTGTATGGACTAGGCACCGCTAACGAACGAACGGTGCGTTTTTGGTTTCAACGTTTCCATTCTGGAAATTTCGATTTACACAATGAGCCTCGTGGACGACCTGATACTCAAGTGAATAACGAAGAATTGAAGGCGATAGTGGAAGCGGATCCATCTCAAACCACTTCTGAATTAGCAGCAGCCTTCGGCGTAAGTGACAAAACGATACTTATCCACTTGCGCCAAATCGGAAAAATTAAAAAACTTGAAAAGTGGGTACCGCACGAATAGACTGAAGCAAACCAACAAACACGCGTTGTTTGCTGCGTTTCTTTGCTTAATCGCCACAATAATGAGGGGATTTTGAACCGTATCGTGACTTGTGATGAGAAATGGATCCTGTACGACAATCGGAAGCGATCATCACAATGGCTTGACCCTGGAGAACCGGCAAAACCTTGTCCTAAGCGAAAACTGACCAAAAAGAAGATTCTGGTTAGTGTTTGGTGGACCAGTGCTGGTGTTATCCACTACAGCTTCTTGAGATCAGGCCAGACGATTACTGCAGACTTGTATTGCCAACAATTGCAAACAATGATGGCAAAGCTCGCCATTAAACAACCGAGACTGATGAATTGCTCTAGCCCACTGCTCCTTCAGGATAACGCTAGACCACACACTGCACATCAAACGATCGCCAAGTTAGAGGAGCTGCGACTGGAACCTCTGCGTCACCCACCATACTCTCCAGATCTTGCCCCAACCGATTACCACTTTTTTCAAAATTTGGATAACTTTTTACAAGGAAAAAATTTCAAATCTGATGAGGCAGTCAAAACCGCCTTCAAACAGTTCATAGACTCTCGCTCCTAGGATTTTTTTTCCAAAGGTATCAATGATCTGCCTATAAAATGGCGGAAGTGTATCGATAACAACGGCGTATACTTCGATTGATTAAATAATAATTTCATTAAAAAAAACTTGTTTCACTTTTTTGATACTGAACGGCAATTTCATATGTAAGGACCTAATACAATAACCCTTTATTACACAAAAAATACAGGAAAGACATCATCTCTGCACAAGTGACGGTTTATGATGTCAAAACAACAGTATATACCAACAAAATTATTTCTTACTTAACTGCCGACCGATTTCAATATATTTATTTACAATAAAAACAAATATAGCAAAGCGTACAAACAGATACATATACAATTCACAGTTCGCCTGGAGGCAATGATAACAGCTACTTTATAGCACCGCATCGTCCGCGACATGCGATGCTACGCCACGTTATAATCAGAGCAAATAGTCGATGTAAACCACTATTCAATTTTCGTCTTTGTACAGATTGTTTACACTAGGTACCTACTTGAGCAAAGGATTATACTTATTTGATCAAAGGAGTTTGCTAAAAATGCTGGCCACAAACAACGACGCAAAAAGAAAATGAGAAAAGGCTGTTCTACATTCAAATATTTTTTCCTCTCATCTATTCGAAAAACGATGTTTTTATCCCAAATTATCTATACTATCTATACTAATATTATAAAGCGGAAGAGTTTGTTTGTTTGTTTGTTTGTTTGTTTGTTTAAACGCGCTAATCTCAGGAACTAATGGTCCGATTTGAAAAATTCTTTTTTTGTTGGGTAGTCCATTTATAGAGGAAGGCTTTAGGCTATATAACATTACGTTCCGACGACCACGCGAACGAAGTCGCGGGCACAGCTAGTTTGGTACTAAAGTCAAGTCACTAGTAATTTTTGCGGGACTGAAAAGTGATGTGAAATGATTGATGATTAATGTGATTAAAAACAGTTTGAAAACTGAACACGAATGTCATCTATATAGAATCGAAAATTTGCATGGTCATCTGATTTACATAAGCATACAATATTTAATCTCAGACGGAAACCGGGAAGTGGCTTAAACTTGCAAAATTTGACGCAAATAAATAACAAGAAACCGAGCAAGCTAAATAAAAACTTAATAATATAAAAAAGCTATAGCTATATAAATAATATAAATATAAAAAGCTAAGTAAAAGCCAACTATAATCAACACCTGACCGACTGACCGTGACGTAACATATCGCCAGTACTCTGCAGCTTAGCTGGCGACCTGCCAACCTTCACGGGTCACGTCGGTTTAACGCTGCATTCGCAAGTTTAACCTGAAGTTGGACTAGATCGTAAGACTTAAATTATTATGCTGACTTAAACTTAATTATGTAGATAAAGAAAAGAATGTGATTTCCAGCCTTATATGATAAAACTCTTTTATTCCATTCCTTTTCCTTGTTTTAACAATATCAACTATGTTTGTTAAAAGTTATTCCCTAGGGATCATACACCAAGTGCATTAACATCAATCCCAAGGAGTTGTGACGTCAGGCAGGTGATACATGATATTTATGTATATAAACGGGACTTAGCACGACGTTTTCTTGGTGTCTGTGACCACGGAGGACGTAACTAACTCCTATTCAAAACGTTAGTTCAAAAACGAATATTGCAAATCCAGGCGATAGTAAAACAAGTTTAATTGCCAGACAAATTAATTTCAAGCATTCACTCCCCAAAACTTTTGAACGACTGAACCGATTTTCATCACACATAGCTTAGAACCATCTCGACAGACATGGCTTTCAATGAAAAAAAACCGCATCGAAATTAGTCTATTCGTTTAGGATCTACGATGCCACAGACAGACACACAGACACGTGAAACTTATAGCTAACACCCCTCTTTTTCGTCGTTAAAAAAACATCCTAATAAAAAAAATGCTTTACCAAAGTTAAGATATTGGATTGACTTTCATATCATTATTTTACATTGGCAAAGCAGATAGCAATCTATCTTGATACTATAATATTCATTGAAAAGTAAATCTTCAGCCTGAAGAAATGTTATCAGTCAGGAATCTTATTTCCTTTGGAAGTCATTTGTGGTGGTCAAATTCAGACCATGTCTCCACCCGTATGAATACTATATTTTCGGTCATCAATAGTGGCACATTTTGTTGAATTTAAGAACAGCTGACCTGATTTACCAGACCAAAGGCCACTTCATCCCATCTTCACATCGTCGTCCGTGTAAGTCGGAAACTACACGGCATTACAACTTCATTATGATATACACATTACACACTAGCTATTACCGGCGGCGTTGCCTTGTTGTTCGTTATTTACCAAATTCAACGCTGCGAAGCCCGGGGTCCGCTTTCTGGCTATTAATAAATTGGTGTGCGGTTCTTCTTCTTATGTTTAAGAGCTGGGCTCTTGTCGGTAGAGTGCTTTCCATGTCTCTCTTTCTTCAGCCAAGTTTTTAACCTCTTATTGTTTAATTTTTCCTTTATTTGATCGATGAATTTTCTTCTGTGTGCGGTTAAGTAGCGTTAATTTCGGTTAACACATATTTGCTAGTTTGAAAACAGGGCCGATTTACTGGTAGGGGGCCAAAGATAGGTTCAAACAGTACCAACAATTTTTACATTCTCAGTCTTGAATTTGAAATATGATACAAGTATTTCAATATCTACCTTTTGTAAGCAGCCCAATCGCACGAGCCAAACATAGTTCATATAATAATATGCTGGCCTTTCAAAAGTGCCACTTTGTACCAACCTTCTAAATATCTGGCTGCTGCTGACTTTTTAAAAGCCAGCATCCAAAACTATAAATTAAAGCTGAATGAACTGTAGATTTTTACGATTCCACTAAAATAAAACCAGAGAAGACGTGATATCATGAAAATGAAAATTGGCTACAATATCCATTTATCCAACAGTGGCCATTTATCCAATAGATTTAACTAAATCGCGGGGCATTCCGCCTAAGTGGTGTTTAACGTTTTTGGCTCGAGCTGCCTTATAGGGGAATCAGCGCGGACTTCAAGGTACTTGCCAAATGTAAGATCATTGCGCTGAGAGTTACTGTTTCCGTTAGTGCTGGTCTGGTAGAAAGGGATCGTGAAATAAGCAATTTATTTTATTTACTTGGATTAAAATAAGTCAAAAGCAACGGGGCCTTTATTGATGATAATAATGATGAAGCGAAAAAGAGAAATAGACACCCTAGGCCCTAGGGTGTCTAATCCGTAAGGAATAAAGTCGTAATTAGTCCGTAGATGTAAAAGTACCAAATAAACAAATCTTTATGACACGAGTTGACGAATTGCACACATAGAGGCACCTCCATAGAGACTTATCTACAATGCAAACAAGTTTTCTCGCCTAAATATTATACGGGCAGGTCTATGGGAAATTTACCGCCAGCCGTGCATTTTTAACGCACTTTAGATAACAGTAGATCCACTATGAACTCAACTTTATACCCACCTAAATACAGAGGAGATAAGCCTAGAACCATAGAGATAATATTCTTTGCTAAAATGTTAATAAATCTAGTATCTGTTGTGTTCTCAAACATACTACTATCTTTGTATTGGCATTCTGTCGTTCACAGTCTGTCAGTTTCCGGGAAATCAACTTAGATACTTCATTCTTAATGTCAAAACTAACATTATAGGATTAGTATGAAAAAATGGACTGTGACGTCATAGTTTGGAGTCAAATAGCGCTCTTAATATTAGTTTACCTGCATTAATAAATCTAAAATCACGTTCAAAATGGATGTGATCAATGACGAGTGACAATATTTTATGACTTTTTGTTTTTTATCGGTACAAAATAATTTTTGTTTTACCCGCCCTATTGAATATATCTTAGGCTCTGGCGTAACTCAGAATGCGAAATCGACAGTTAAACGAAGGTAGACGGGCCGTAACTTGTTTAGTTTTTGCGGCCCTTTTGTTACGAGGGTCTGAGTGTGGCCCGAATGTCCGATGGAGGACGTTAATGGGATGTTGAGGTCAGCTTTGTTATCAGGTGCGAAAGCTCGGTAAATGAGCTTACGTTATTTTAACCTGAAATAGTTTTGACTAATAGGTAGAAGTCCACCAGGAACTGGTTGTATTATTGTAGATAATTTAAAGAGATTGTGATCCTTAAATTCATGGTTTGAGATTCGGTAGGCCGATTCAGTTTTATTTTTTTTTTTTTTTTTTTTTCTGTACTTTTCTCCATGCTTAGAGAAAAGAGCTGGGAAAAATTAAAAAAAAAGCTTAGAATGTACCGATCGTTCAGATACCGATACTAAAAGCCGATCGAGGGTATGGGCGAGTATCTGAATCATGTTAATAGGCGATGCGGCCTATGCGGGATTCTGTTTTTCCATGTTTACGCCCACCATCACGCTAAAACCCCCGTAACCGAAGGGCATGTATGAAGAGGTTGATGAGTGTAGGTGAAGCGAAAGAGGTCTGTCAGGATCGTAGCAAGTGGAGGTCCATAGTATCTGCCTACCCCTGTGGGAAACAGGCGTATCACGCTAAAAGCATCTTTTGGGACTGACAGCCCTGGGTTCTATCCTCCCTATTCGGGACAAAGACGTGATAATAATATGTATACTTGATAAAGATAAATCGATCTACCAAGCTAAATTTAATTTTTAGAGAATTCATTTTCTCTATTTTTCATCGAACTTAGCTCGGTTGACTGAGTACTTTAATATTAAAGGGTCTGCCATCGCACGAATTTATTGCTAAAAAACTCGTTATCTCACAAAGACGTGGCCGTAAGCCTTCTTCGCGTATATTTCCGAATTCTCAAGACTATCCAGCCCTCACAGACCAGGGTAAATAAAAGCCGGCTGCGATCAATCAGCGGGAACCCTACGTCATCAATCACCGCGGAGACAACCCTACGCAGCCAGATACCAGTCAGGGAAATAAGAAAAATATCTTAGCCTTACCAATATACGCGAAACCGTCAGGTCCGCTCCTATCACTCGTCCTGATGATGATCGTCTAAATCGATCGAAATCTGGTCGGCCGTTCCCACTACACTACGTGAGTAAACCGTATGCTCATAATGAATTTATCTAACGTCAGTTTTAACTAGTGGTTCGCCCTGATCTGTGAATTCGCGACCTAAAGGCAAAAACGTATTAGGTACAGTGGCGCCTTCATTTGAAATTAATTGTTTAATTGTAAAATGTGATTATTAAAATTCTGCTAATCTTAGGCCCTGTTTAATAAACATTACCAATTGTAAATTGTAATTGTATTTTACAAGTTACAATTCTACAAGTTTCTGTTTAATAAAGATTACGACTTACAAATTTACAATGGTGGAAAATTTACAAAATTGTAAAATTGTACCTATAATTTTACATATTTCTATTTAATAAACATTTTCTCTTTACAGGTGACAATTTACATATTTGTAGGAAAAAGTGTTTTATTGAACACATGATTGTAATTACAAGTTTACATATTTTGTAAATTGTAGTACAATTCCGACAGTTGGACTCGTCGTGTGTCAGTTGTCACTTTACAATTTAGTGCCTCCACCTATAATAAGTAAAGACACAAAAAATGGTTCTAACAACTAGTAGTGGAAGTAGTGACAGTAGTAATGTAGTAAGTAAACGGCAACGGCGAGTTTTTCTTAAAAGGATTAACTTTACATTTGATATGACAGATTTTACATTCAACGAAAAATTTCGGGTCAGCAAAACTACTGTCGAATATTTGGTAACAAAAATAGGACAGGATCTTAAACACGATTCTAACAGAAATGTATACAATTTTTACAAAATCGTGATTTTTTTATTGTACTCCATTACTTTCGTTATGAATCAAATAAATAGTCTTGTAAAACCAAATTAATTCTAAATAAGTATGTAATTTTTTTTTAAATCTAACCTCATTAACTTCTTAATGTAAATAAAAATTTACATTTTATGTAAGTTGTAACTTACAACTACAAATTTATTTATAATACAATATTTCATCAAAATCTACAGGCGTTTTCTGCAGTTGAAAATATTTATTAAACAGCATTTTTAATTACAATATTTGTAAAGTATTTATTTGTAACATTCGTACATAATTGTAAGGTTTATTAAACAGCACTTGTCGTACAATTTTACAAATTTGTCACTTATTTACAATATTGTCGGATTGTAATCTTTATTAAGCAGGGCCCAGGCATTGGCATTTATTAGCTATACATCCTACTATAAATGTAAAAGTGTATCTGTTTGCGAGTTGGATATATATTTGTAACTCCATAATACAAAAATGGCTGAACGAATTAAAATTAAATTTGGCATGTAAGTACATAAGCAATTACAATTAACATAAGAGTATAAGATACTTTTTTATATAAGCCTGTAGAGTCCCATAGTTGGGCAAAAGCCTCTCCTCTAGTTTTCCACAAACTTCTATCAGTGGCGATAGTTTTCCAGCTCTTTTTCGTCTGCCGACCGATTTCGAGAGCGGCCTCTTTTTCGTCGCCAGCCTCCAGGGAACCACTCTATTGTCATTCTAGCCCAACTATCAGGGTGCATCCTGTATACATGACCAGCCCAGTCACGTTTGAGCCCGGCTGCTTTCCTCTCCACATTTTTTATTTTGGTCTTGTAGCAAATGGCGGTATTGTGTATGCGATCTGTTAGTTTGATGCATAGTATACTTCTATTTAAAGACCAAAAGAAGGATTAAAAATGAATGAAAATGCTTCTGGTCTATGGACCAGACCTCCCTTCATTATGAAGGGAGATCTCCCCTTAACATATAAGCGCAAATTGGTCGATATGTGTAGGATACATATATCGACCAATTTGCGTTTTACAATAAAACGGGAACACTCAATTTCATGAAATTAAAACACGTTTTCTCTTTGATCAACAGAGCGGGACTGATCGCGGAGCCAGACGTTTGATGGAGAATTTATTAGCATTCTAACTTTTTATTGGTCTAATAATACACATTCAACGAATGCATACGTACTTATATTATACTTAACGATATTATATTAATTGAATTAGTATCTCATAACACAAGTTTAAACCTCACTTTGGAGTTAGCTCAATATGTGTAATTAATTTGTCCATTTGTCCTTATCTATATGATCGAACGTCGCTAGACCATATACTTAGTTTTGTAGGAGGTCCTTGCATTTTTGTCATTTTCAAAACGTGTTTAAGTGTATAGCCTAACTAAAGTCTCTAAAGTGCGTTTAAACATGCACGGCTTACTGTGAATCGCTGATAGAGCTCGTATATCATTTAGGCGAGTAAACTTCTTTGCAATGTAGATAAGTCTGTATGGAGATGCCTTTATAGGGACAAACATACTAACTACGTCGTCATCTATTAGATTAGAAAGAGCCTTAACCCTGGTCCAAAGGCTATTTACAACGGATGGACGTGTCAGTGGAGAAAAGAAAAAAATAGTGTAAAGATTCCGATTTCCACCATTCCATCGATGGTATTTTACGATACAAAGAGAAGCAGCTAGTATATTCTATGTTTGTTCTTTTTTTCCAGACCAACACGGAAGAAATAACTTTATTTAAAAAAACTGTCCATCCAATAATCTCTGACCTACATGTCCAACTATTAATCGAAATACCAGCCGGTCATTTAGCGGTTTAATTCTATACCCTATTATTTATTCGTTCCTGTAACTGCCACACTGACCGCGAAGCGTCTTCGGGCTGTAGGACATGGTACAAGAGAGTGCGATACAGATGACCTACTTGTAATTCAGGAAACCTACTATTGCTTTCTAGAGTTTGATCAAAGTCGAAGACAAATTCAAAATCGTACCTTTGGATATTTTGATCACTTGATAATTGTCAATTTTGCTATCAATGTTATGACAATTGTTGACGTCAGATCAGTTATTTACAGCTAAGTTTAGTGCCGCTTTCTAATCGCTAGTGCAGAAAAACCGGCAACAAACATTAAAAGCCAAATTTAAGGCCAATTTACACAGTGCCAGTTTCTTGCCTGTTGCATATACAATTTAACTGAAGCAAGGCTCTAGACAGACGAACCGCATTTCGACTGCAATCTAACTGCCAAATTGCAGTTGAGATGCAGTTTGATTGCTGTTGACACGACTGCAATCAAACTATAATTTCCACAAAATGTTATTATTATAATATGACTAAAGACAACTGTGTTTATTTTATTATTTTTATTGTTTACAGGTAAATATGCTGTACCGTAACTTCTCGCCGGATGTAAGTTTATACTTACTTGAATCTCTGACATTTTTATATTTATAAAAGTGATACAAAAACTAATCTCGGGAAAAAATGTCTTACACGTATTATTATTTATGCTATTAGAAGTTTTAAATCCGGACGCGACAATCTTATATTCCTAATGTGTATTGCAACAAATTGCAATAAGAATCATACTTTCATATCACCGTCAAGAGACGCAGAAAGCTTTCAAAGCAAAGCACGCCAACTCAAAGGCCAAATACTCGTAATATTGCATCTTGTTTGGCGCCTTGCTTACTCAGGCGGAATTTAAAGTGTTCTTTATTGAATATTTTTGTATTTCGTACTGTTCAAGTAGACTAAATTTTTTTATAACTTTATTGCTTTTTAGTTTTGATGATAATCTCCCACGTGCACCTAGTTTTTATTATTTTAGCGTGCAACCCGAAAAGTGGGTTTAAACTCTTATTTTATAACCTAAGGAAAAATCTACCAATACACTTATTATACAACCACTTATTATAAAATTCCCTCAGCAGTCTGTTTGTACTCCATAAACTATAAAACCATTGAGCCGTTAGCACCGTGGGTGAACGCATTACTAGCGCTTTTGTAATGTTAGCAGCCCTGAGCGTGGATGTCAGATCAGGTAGCTTGAAAAGTCTCGGATTAGTGTTGGCCACTAACACACACGAAAAACAAACAACTGAGCCGGTTGATGCAATTTTTACTATAAGTTCATTTGCTAAATTGGTGTGTTTTGTAAAAGCCGATGCCGCCTTTGAAGCGCACCGGCAGCATGCCATCCAGTTGAACAAATAGGCTTATAACGTAGATGAATTTCCCGTGAAGTTTTACAAACCCGTTATCCGGGGCGAACCGCTACTAAAGTATAAAGATCGTTCTAAGATTCAAAGATCATTCCAGAGACCAAAATGCAATTTTAAATTTCAAACTCATTCTCAATAAAGAACAAATCGTCGACATAAACGGCTTATCGCTTTCACAAACGAAAGCCTTGCAAAGTAGCACTAGGTACAATGATTTAAAATGTCAAATGGACTGGCAGAAAGCGCCAGCCTAGCTTCGACGCCGGCCTACTTCCGGTTGAGAACTGTCCGCGGCTCAAGGTGGAGATGACTGGCGTAAGGAAATAATATATTATTCTGCACAATTTTTTAAATTATATATCTTAAACGGGACATAAATCAATCATCAACAACTTTGATTAAAGACTTTTTTAAAAGGAATAGTCCAGAAATCATATCATAATTATTAATCATTTTCAAATTAGCAAAAGACTAACATCAGTTATATGTTTTAATGAATTATTGAATGATATTTTTTATAAATTAGAAAAAAATGTGCTTTGTTTTCTTATATTTAGAAACGTGTAGAAGTTATATGTTTTTGATAAATCGTTAGATCAGCCCGTCTACGCAAACTTTAAAACTCGAATCTTTGGGGAGCGTCTTGCAAGCAAATAAGTAGTATGTTCCCACAATTGTAACAGGTTAATAGCAATCTAAGTTTTTCTTTGCAAAATTAAAGATTTATTTCTTATAAAAAATCGACTGTCGCCTATGCCTTGGGCCAGCTGTCAGCCGGTGCGGGCCGGATGCGGTGCCGGGCCGGGTTTCCTGCCGTCCGCTTTGTCATGTTATATTCATTCGGGGCGGGATCCCCGCCCCACTCAGTTTGTAGGACTGTGTCACTATCACACTTTCTCTTTCAAAACGTCTGCTGATTTATTTTAAAGCTTTAACTTTGTATGTAAAATTGTTGGGAGCTATTTGCGATGTTTTTCGCTTTATCAAATTAATTTTCTGTAATTTATTCTTCACGGCGTAGGACTAACGTGCTAAATTGTCAGATGACCTTAGTAAAACTGTAGGGAAAGGTTAGAAGCAGGCCGATTCCAACCGGAAATTTTTTTGGAAATCTTTGTTCTATCTAAGGCCAGCAGCGCGCAGGAGGCATATTTTTATAAATAAATATATACGGACAAATCACACAGAAGCTAGCCCCAAAGTAAGTTCGAGACTTGTGTTATGGGATACTAACTCGACGAAACTATATTTTATAACATATAAATATATAGATAAACATCCATAACAATTAGCTAACATTTAGCTGGGGATCTGTACCTTGCCACATCAAGTCAGCTCTTTGCCTACTTTAGTCATATAAATGTAGTGAGAATGCTGCCAATTTAGGCGTGCAAACTTTTTTATTGAATTGATAGAAAATACAGTACTGCTTATATCATACATATAACTAATTTATGTTTTGCGGATTTTTAATGACTACCGCGATTAGATTTAATTACGTTATTAAATTCATGTAGCAAGAAAAACAATGATATACTACCTCATGTAAGGATTTCCTCCAGTCAATTATTGATTGATTCGATTTGTGATAAAAAAACAAGATTTCACAAACATAAGTAATAAAATGTTGAAAGCAAAAACCAACAAACCACAAATGAAACTTTCGCACGCCACAGTGTTCCGGCAATCATGTGGAATTTAAAAGTGTAACGGCGGCTTCCGGTGCGCGGGGAGGCTTCCGGTTGCCAAGTAGTGCCAGATATTAGCGAGGTTGGCTGGAGGCCAGGGATGTACAGATGTAGCGAGTTAACTTATTTTATTAGCTTAATTTTATATTTTATTAGCGTTTGCCCACGGCGTTGCCTGTGTGTTCGGAGGGATTTGACAATCCCACGGGACCGTGCGAAGTGGAGATGTAAAAGTCAAAGAGAGCCCAGGCTTCACAGCAACACAGCTGAGATGCAACTGGAAATACGCTGAGAGTTAGCTTTAGGGTGCTTTACAATTTAATAACAATTTAATACATTATTAAGAAATGCTTCCATGCTGATCTGGGAGAAAAGAAAAAACATAGAATGTACCAGCTGCTTCTCTTCCCGCGCAGGTCGTAAAAGCCGATCGAGGAAATGGGCGAAAATGCAAATAATATTAATAGGAGATGCGGTCAGCAACCCATCACTATTTTGATTCCTTTTTCCACCTTCTCGCTCACCATCACGCTAAGAGTGGCCTTTGAGTCTTGCGGCCCTGGGCTCTATCTGCTTAGAGCCGCAAGATCCAAAATGCTATGTCTGCCCCATTAGGGATAAAGACGTGATAGAGTATTTATGTATGTATGTCTGTCTGTCTATAACTCGAGCATTTTTGGGGAAAACGTTTATTGGTAGATGAGTTAAATAAATAAATAAAAATATAGGGACAAATTACACTGATTAAGCTAGCCCCAAAGTAAGTTTTTTAAACTTGTGTTATGGGATACTAAACTCAACGATACTATATTTTATGATAAATACATATATGGATAAACATCCAAGACCCAGGACAATTTGAAAAAGGCCATTTTCCAACTTGCTCTGGCTGGGGATTGAACCCAGAACCTCCGGATTTGCGGTCTAGCCTATTAACCATTACGCCACGGAGGTCGTCAAAGTTGATTACAAAGTCAAAATCCTTTTTTTTCCCGACTACGGCAGGAGCCTTATCTTTAGGATTTGTATTACATGATAATTGTGATTTTTTTCTTTTGATTGCATAAAAGTTGTTGACGTCAGATCACTTTAGTGCCGCTTCCTAAGTGCAAGTGCAGCTAAGTTTAGTGCCGCTTCCTAAGCGCAAGTGCAGAAGAAGCAGCAACAAACTGCACCGCAGCATTTTCTCTAAATACGTCAACTTACAATTAAACTGATATAAAACTCGACGGAGTCCACCGGATGGGTCCACGTGGGTGGGGACCACAAGTGGCATAAAAATTTATCCAGCTCCTCCGTGCTTCGGAAGGCACGTAAAAACTGTTGATCTTAGCTGTCATCATCGTTTGCCAGTCGTTAAGCTACGTCAGATGCCTTTAGGCAGCTTGAAAAATCTGACACCAGTGTTAGCCACTTACACACAAAACACACGAAAAACAAACAAACTGATATTAAATTTAGATATGTGGATTGTGATGAATTTTTAAGTTCAAATATGGGCCAAATTGGTCAGTCTTGTCTTACTGCAATGTAGGGTAGTACCGAACTGGTTCGCTAGTCCACATTTCAGTTCAAAATTATACTTGGTACATAAATAAACAAAAATGACATAAACCACCCGCACCCTGTGGCGAGCTGCCAGACCTGGCTAACTAGCTGGTAGTAAGTAGGTAACACAGCCGGAAGTGGCGCGCCGGAAACAACCATTCAGTTTTAAAATTGCAAGATGTGTGGAGGCACTTCATAAAGTTTGCGTGTTGCGGCTGTGCAGGGATAATTTCGGGCGTGTGTTATTATGGTTTATGAGAGTTTTCACTGAATTGAATTTGAATTTAACTGCGTTTTCGGTAGCATACTCAGTCGTGTTGCTTCGGAGCCCGGGTTGCGCTTTTCCTTATTCTGCTCCAAATATAATATGCATGTCAGTTGTCACCCAAGGATGCCGAAAACCATATGATGAATGACCATAGGATGGCTTATCGTAGTAAAAAACAATCCACCAAACATATGGAATAATATAAAAAATTAAGCATCAAAAAGTTTTTCGCGGTTTTCTCGAAACCGCTTTTTTTCTCTTACTGCTTTTTAGGTTCTGCATGGCAGTATAGCGACGGGCCTCTAGAAATGGATTTCTGCGAAAAGTTTTACAAACGGTCGCCATCCGGCGTCAACCTCCTTGGGAATGCAATTGTAGCAGTTTCGGCGTATCTTCCCAGCAGTGGTCGTTCTGAAACGCTAGTAGTTTGCAGCTTTAGCACTAAAAATAATACAAAAATTCTTACTTACAAGAAGATAGAACTAAATTGATATTTTAAAATCTTTGTACTACGGAGAAAACAAAGCTTATTTTCAATTTAAGGACTCACTGGTCCTTGAAACGACTTGAAACAACTTGATACACGTCAGTGAGCTTCGAGTTGGAGCTTCTTAGTCAAAGCTACTCAGGTTCTTGGGCTTGTTCCGCTGTCGAGACGTCCGGAAAATACTAGAGATTAATTACTTCAAACTTTATAAAATTGTGTACTAAGACAGGTTTATTTTCTAACAAGGCGTTGCCTGCAGCATTGCCCGCGTGGATTGTGTCAATATTTACAGGAAGAAAAAGACCCAAAGGCCACTTTTAGCGTAATGATGGGCGAGAAGGTGGAAAAGGTATCAAAATAGTGATGTTAACATGTTTCACACTTTCGCCCATTTTAGCTTTTAAAAGAAATGAAGCAGCTGGTACATTGTAAGTTTGTTTTTCTCCCGGCCAGACAAGCATGAAGTAGCCATCATCATACCTTAATAAAGGAGTCAAAAAAGTAAATCAAACAAAATCTACTTGTTTAACGTGTAACAAAATATACTGAATCTATTTTAAGTGTGAATTCAGTCCATGATACTGAACAAGTTTCTAATGAAATATGAAAATCATTTTTTTGCTTTCAAAAATAGTCAGATCAGCAGATCGGTCAATTTGTATTGGGAGGCCGAAAATTATTTTTATATTTCGATATATATATATATATGTTTTTTTGGGAAAGTTGTTTACTATCATGGACTGAATTCACCCTTAAAATAGTTTCAGTTTATTTTGTTAGACTGTATATTTTACAAAGTGGAAGGGACATACCCGTAATAAATGAACCACGGGTTATATATAGGTCACTAAAGTATAATGAAATTAAATAACAGTTAAAAAACCAAAAAAAAACCAACATTCCCATACAAATCGACCGGGCGGCCACACACTTTTGTATGGAAATGTCAAATTTTTTTTTTGTTTTTCGGCTGTTATTTTATTTTCATTATACTATAATGATCTAGTATAGATCGTAGTTCGATTTATTACGGGTATGTCCCTTCCACGTTGTATATCAAAATGTTCTAGATCGCTCAATTGTGCCTTGACTGCGGCGGTAAATAATCCGATACGGCGCCGACGAGCACTCCACACGAGAGGCCCTCGAGAAGGCTGCAGCCTCCATTTCGGATGCCACGCCAGCTTTCTGTCCAAATACAGATTCGAGAAACTCCCTTTCTTTTCACTTATCACGTCTCAGACAGTTCAAAGTAATATGTTTCACGGCTAACATTTCTAGATGGATCATATCACAATAGGCATGATGACTGCAAATGTCTTATTGGCCCAATAAAATCTTTAAATAGACTAAGAACGCAGGTGGGCCGTTGTAAAGATAATCTTGTCAGGTGGAAAATGATAAACGGATCGCAAAATATTTTCCAGTGTGGTTCCCTCCACAAACTATGGAGCACGTACTTACGTGTCCCAGGTGCCCAAACACCAGCACTTGGGATGACCTGATGGCCGCAAATGATATAGCTATCGAAGTGGCCCGATACTGGAGTGACAAAATATAGTACCATTGACACGAAAAGAAGAAGAATAAATGGGTTATTAAAAATATTGTATTCGTATTTTTTCTCTTCTCTGAATTTTCACTAAAAGGTGACGTCACAATCCCCCACACTCTGAAACTTAGATGCTGTGTACCTTCGTGATTTTTTGCTAATTGGATACACTTTTTTTGGATAATCTAACTGACGGACTAAATAGAATAATATTTGACTGACCCTGACATCATCCATATTATGTTTACCCACATTTAATACAATTAAATTTATTCATATACCAATAATACATTGCATTCGAATATCACCTTAAAGACGAAATAAAAATACAAAAACTAAATTCATTTTACATGCAAACTCTTTATTGCACCTAAAAAATTAATAAAAAGTTAACAAAATACAAATTGTAAATATATATACATAGGTACAATGGGCGGTCTTATCGCTGACAGCGATCTCTTCCAGACAACCAGTGGATGGAGAGATATTTAGGCACGTGAAAAAGAAACGGTGGCGCAAAGAAAACGATAAAATGAGATAAATAGTTACATAAATAAGTATGCCATTTAGGGCACCCGTCCGAATAGCACCTGGGCGAATAGCACGTAGCGCAGCGTATGTACAAAATACGCATATTTCGTAATTAATAAACGTTCTAGTGATTTTGTATCGATATCTTTTACTCATAATAAAAAGCAAAAAATATAAATCCCAGCACTAGCTGCTAAATCATAAGTGCTCTTCGTGGACAAAAATGAAAAATAAATTTAAGTCCACGAATATAAGGTGCTCTTCGTGGAATAGGCCAGGTTCTATTTGCCCAGGTGCTATTCGGGCGGGTACCCTAAGTGGCATACCTCTGCATATTGGACATATGCATGCATGTACAATGAAATTTGTATATATATTTAACACTAGCTGACCCGGCGAACTTTGTTTCGCCCGTTCCCGTTCCTTTTCCCATATTTTCTCACCGTTTAAACCTTCCCTGGACTACGACAAACATTTCAAGACCAAAATTAGCCAAATCGGTTCAGCCGTTCTCGAGTTTTAAGCAGACTAACGAACAGCAATTCATTTTTATTTATATAGATTATTTTTATATAAATAATCTTCAGCAGCTTAGGAAATTATCAAATTATAACTTTCTTAATGTCACTATAGATTTCATTTATAAACAATTTTTTATAGAGTAGTCACTGCATTAAAGTCATCAACACTATAGCAGCACTTCCCCAGAAGCAATGTTCTCAAATTACTTTTAAATTTATCATGTTCTCAATTATCTAGAACTACACTGAAAACTTATATCTAATAGCATTCAGCACAAGAGCAAAGCCCGTCTTCCAAGTGGAAACTGGTCTGTGAAATAATTGGGTCTGGCTCGTCACTGGAGACAAAGCCGTGTAATTGTGTTGGAAGACGCCCAAACAAGGCCCGTTCGCTGGTGGACGACCCGGCGTATAATCAAGATTGCATTCACACCGTGTACCTTGTCTTGTCTTCATTTAAGAGCCAGGCTCTTGTCGCTGTCATTATGTGGAAAGAGACGCACACTTTGACGATATTGGTAGAGAAAATCGAGTGGTTGGCCATTACCTTCCATTTTATTGGTAATAATATTTTTTATATCTCTATATCTCTAGGGATGGTATTATGATTGTAACTATACCCCATATCCAAATCTGTTCAGACATTTCGAAATTATAGCGGAATAAAGAACTCACAATCATACTTTGTAATTTATTTATTTATTTTATTTTTAAACTTTATTGTTTAACAATGAAATTGTCTTACAATTGGCGGACTTAACGCTAAAAGCGTTCTCTCCCAGTCAACTATAGGGATAAACAGATAATTCTTTGCTGCGCAAAATAATTACATACTTATAACATACCAAATAATACACATACATGCATATATACTCATAATAAAGATATATATACGCATACATATAATATAATACATAAATAATTAAATAAATACAAATACATACATACCTACAATGAATGATGATCAATACACCCTGACAATATTACACGCCTATTATGGGCAGTCGTGTAAAACAGACAACCGGAAAGCGGACCCCGGGCTTCACAGCATTACAGCCGATAATGCAACTGGGAATACATTAAGATAAGAGAGAGAGAGAGTGTAAAACAGACAATAAATAACTCTTAATAATTGGCAATCCACAGGCTTGTTATTCTATTCACACAACCCCAATTAAAACTTGGCCTATTCAACACCAGTGAACAAAAGGACCTCGCAGTACACCCACCAATCACCCGCCTTTGATGCCCTCGGTCCTAAGCCTTTCCGAACCGCTAATGAAAACATTATAAAGTCCGTTTAAAGAGAAATTTTGAGGTTCAAGCCCTAGGTTTAAAGGGGATGTACTTTGTGGTAATGTCAGTGATTTTATAATAACATTGTCTTTGTTGAGAAAGTTACAAAAGTCCTTGACAATTTTAATCTATTGTATTTTATTATATGCTTACAAATTTATTTCTCTGTAGAATAAAAAATGCAACGAAGTGACTAAAATTTGAAAATCTTTGGGGGAGGCCTATGTCTAGCAGTGGACTTCCTGTGGCTGATATGATGATGACTAAAATTTAAAATTATTTTTTAGGAAAAATTAGTATTATTTTAAGAAGCGTCCCTCTGGTCTCAAATACATGAAGTTGTTTGCAAATTAATTATGATGTTATTATTATTAGGGATGAACGTAGAACGTACAAGCTGCTGACCTTCTTGTGCATATTAAATATATAAATATATATAGGGACAAATCACACTGATTGAGCTAGCCCCAAAGTTTAAACTCGTGTTATGGGACACTAACTCAACGATACTATATTTTATAATAAATAATATATAGATAAACACCCAAGACCCAGGACAATTTAAAAAAGGCCATTTTCCAACCTGCCCTGGCTGGGGATCGAACCCAGAACCTCCAGATTGGCGGACTAGCGTGTTGACCATTACACCACGAAAGTCGTCAATATTGTAGAAACAGATGGAGGGTAAAAGCGAGAATTTAAACGCAGATAGCGTGGTATCATTATTTCGTTTCCCTTTTCCACCTACACAACAACCACCACTCCTGGCCTTTGTCTTGGGCTCTGTCTACACCGTAAGGGATAAAGACGATTGGTATGTTATAGTGATGAGTTTCTTCTGTTACTACTCTATTGCGAGTATAATTAACTTTATTTGACGTCCCTCCATTTACCTTTGGACATTCACATCCAACATTTTAACAATTCAAAGCCACTGAAGCCCATTTTCTCTTCCAGCTTTGACGGAGAGACCTAATGAAAATCAAACAGGATTACCTCACACAAGTAATTAGGATTACTGAGGCTCTCTGTTCTACTTTTTTTTTTATTCACAAAGCGCCCTCGTGAGTAGAGTGGCCATCTGTCGAGCTGAACCGGACATTTGGCTTTTTCGGGTCGTGTCCGGCCAAATATTTATGTATCCGATCTGTCCGGCTTTCTTTTTTAGTATTGCATGCAGCGGCTGAAGTTTCAGTGAAGTTTACAGACAGAAGACTGAATATTTTTGAATTAAGCTTAAAACAAATTTAAATAAAGATAATAAAATGAGACTACTCGTAATTATTGATTGTTATTGATAGTATTAAGTGGTTCAAATCGTTATAATTTTTTTATTAATAAACAACTGTTACATGTAACGTAACGAACGTAAAATATTTTTTTTATTACCTAAAGTCCGGCTTTTAGGATAAAATATCCGGCCTAATTTAGCAGTCAGCCTTTTTTTTTAGAAGATGGTAACCCTACTCGTGAGAGGATTTTTGTGGTTTCGCCCACGAACATTTTACCCTTTTTTATATGTCGGCCTGCCCTGCGGCGTGCCCCAGCTTCGCACAAGTACGTTTTATACGTTTAAACCTTTCTCTTGAATTATTCTATCTATTGATGAAAACCGTATTTAAATCCTCTGCGTAGTTTAAAAGATCTGAGCCATCGAAATATTGTTCGTAGATCTGAGCATATATTATACATGCAGAGAATAAGACAGCTGGAAGCGACTTTGTTTTATAATACTATATACATACATAGTATACTATGTTTTAATGTTTCTGACTTGAAAATAATAAGTATATTCGTGTATAATACCTAATTTATCTTATAAGGGATAATTGAGCCCTAAACGACTCTTCACCTGACTTTGATGTATTTTTAACTTTAATGTATTTTTAACTTTAGTCAAAGGTGTGGCTTTCATGTGGATACTTGAATCTAATAGCCAATATTCAGATTCTCAAATTAAAAAGGGCCGTCATACAAAAAACGTGTTTTTTTTCAGCGTTTTAAAACATTGTACGAAGGCACGGAACCCTTCATGTATATACGACCCGCATTTGACCAGTTTTTTTATTTACAAAGCGCCCGAGAGGCTTCGCGGTTTCGTCTACGCATGTGTGACCCTTTTCATATGTCATAGTTTTATAACGGCTTACCTGCGTCTGGAATAAGTGAACCCTAGACGACACTTGGCCCTATTATATTTTAACAGTCACGGGTTAAGATGTGTTTGTATCTTGATTTTTTTCTTTTAAACTTTACATGTATTCTTCCATGCTGGTCTGAGATAAAAGAAAAAACATTGAATGTACCAGCTGCTTCTCTTCTCGCGCAGATCGTAAAAGCCGATCGAGGAAATAGGCAAGAATCTGAATCATATCAATAGGCGATGAGGTTAGCAACACATCACTATTATGATTTCCTTTTTCCTCCTTCATGCCCGCCATCACGCTAAAAGTGGCCTTGCCGCCCTAGGCACTGTCTGTCCGGTTAGGGATAAAGACGAGATAGTATGTATGTATAAAAATCGCTAATAATCTCAGATATAAAAATAATGTTTTTTTTTACTTATCATAAATTTGTAGATAAAAAACCAAAGTACCGGCCAGTATTACAAATTAAGTATTTTGTTTTTTGTACTAAAAGATATAGTGATTTTAAAAAAGTGTAGCAACTATCCGGCTGTAAACATACTTAGTAAATTGATTACATGATACTATCACACAAATATAATATCACCAACAATTTCCACATTAAACTTAATAACCAGCGAGTGCTCAAACGCCTAAAACACGAAACATCCAACATCCCTGCATTGTCTCGCAGACTCCAGCCACATCCCACAACAGTTTAATTGTGTCACGCCGCCGCGGGGCAATCTCAGCTCTATCACAGAGCAATAACGCTGGTAATCCGGTGGTAAGGACACAATGACCCACTAAACTGCGCGCATGAGTAAACATTGCGTACAGAGACTGTGACATATTGTTGTATTGTAGCCCTGTAGGGTACGTTGGTTTGTGTTTTCCTCTTTGGCAAAACACACGGTGCATTTTTCAGCAGTGGAAGTGTCCATTACGTCACGGAGTTCGTCAAACGAACCTATCTGAATAACCTTGAGTGATTTGGTTCATGTGTAACTTCAAAATTACTTTCGCCTCGCCTACTTCCTTACCAAGACAATTCTGAAAGGATACATTGTAGTAATGGTAGGCATGTAGGTAGAAAAAGAATTAAAAAAGAATGTGGCAGGTTGCTAGCCGCATCGCCTAGGGAAGGACTCACGCTCATTCTCGAAAAGAAGTTGGCAGTTATCTGTATTTTTATTTTGTCTATAGAAGAGATATTATGTTTTGTTATATCACTTTTAGAAAGATTCCGTTCCATTATTACGATAAGCTTGGCTCAAACTGAAATCTAAAAAATAATGCCTAATAAAAGAATATCGTCGTCATATCGCAGGATGTCGCAGTTTAAATGCGAAATAGTCTAAAACTCATTGTCCAGTTACGAGAGAGGATTCCTACCCGGGCAGTTATCCGGTTATCAGCCCCCCGGGGCGCGGAATGGAAGGTCCAGACTTTCACATTGCCTTTTATTATTCTGTAATCTGTGCCGCGTAAAAATAATTTTGCACACGCCTGGAAAACAGCTTGCTTAATTGCTGCAACATATGTCAGTGGAACGGTGGTGTGCAGAAAGTACTACGAAAATTTTGAAAACATTTCATATTTGTGTAACATAAAAATATAGCCCTTTGCCGTTTGCTAAACTTATTAAAATATGTTTTTTATCCGATAAACTTCAACGGATCGGGGGAGTCGCGAAATAGAGACACTAGTTAATTTAACGTTTATAATCTCTTGATATTTAATTTCCAAGCAACTCGAGGTAAATTAAAATTCCTATAAAATAAAGCGAGCCAAACATTTTTCCTGCACTCTTGTATTTCAAAACGGCTTGTATAATCAGGGCTTCAAGTTTCAAGATGGCGGACGCTTGTTTCTCAATTTTTTTCTCAACAAAAAAGCGAGTAGGAGTTCCGCCGCAGACTGATTGTGTTAACCGACTTTAAAAAAAAAAGTTCACAAGTTGTAATAGCTTTGTCGCGCGCAGACGTCGCGGCTCCGCTGATATTTATGACAAGTTCACAGTTTTTGTTCAGTTTTAAACTGAACAAGAACTTCGTATATATCAGTTTAAAACTGAACACGAGCATATTGTGTGGAAAAAAGCTAAGTTAGAAAATGTTTCAGAGGATTTTTTAATTAAAAGTTCTTAAAAATGGCGAACTGGGCTGGGTTCATAAGACAAACTCGTTCAGGTGACCACTACTGTCTTACTGAGTTTATATTGGCGGTTCTTATCTCTTTGTTAGAAACCATTTGAAACGCTGTCATGTGGTTTTTCTTCCATGGAAATCGAAAATATCCGGCCGAGCGGATATGCCGTATCTGAAGCTCGGAACCGGAAGCTCGGCCGGACGCAGCGCAATATCACCTACGGCACAATACCCACCCTCTACCAATATTATTTTTTACAGCTGTAAGTTAAGCATCTAATATTGGTGTTCATGTCCAAGCTGATCTGGGAGAAAAGAAAAAACTTGAATTGTACCAGCTGCTTATCTCACCGCGCTGATCGTAAAAGCCGATGAAGGGAATGGGCGAGAATCTGAATCTTGTTAAGAGGCAATGCGGTTAGCAACGCATCACTATTTCGACTCCGTTTCTCCATCTTCACGCTGAAAGTAGCTTTTGGGTGTTACAGCCCTAGGCTCTGTCTTCCCCGTTAGGGATGAAGACGTGATAATGTATCTGTATCAATATGTTTCATGTGTTATCGATTCAAAATAACTCTGTCATTCTGTCACAATTTTTTTTAACTCTGCTTCAGGGATAGAAGCAAGAAGAGCCAAAGGAAGACCAAGAAGAGCATTTATAGATCAAGTAAAGGTGAAAGTTGACGCCGTGTCGTATAGAGAGGTCAAAAGGATGGCTCAAGACAGGGAGACATGGAAACTACTCCACCGACAAGAATGTCGTTCTTAAATTATAGATAGATCTGATGATATCGTATCCACATTATTAGAAAAATACGGTACTTTACTAAAATGTCAAAACTAGTAAAAGATAGAATAGAAACTATATCACATGATTATGTGTGTATAACACGTTACTGTTATCTCATTTCATGTATATTAAGACCTTATTCATGACAACACAAATTATCAATTCGCGAGAACTGCTGTTCGCTCCCGGACTAATTGCTATTTAATTAGAAGTGCCGAATTGAAAACGGTGAAACAGCTGAGCAGTGAGCTTAATATGACAGCGGCGTAGAGGATCTAACCATACATACTAAGTTATGTACGGCAGAGCGAAGCGAGACAATTTTTCTCTCTTGATTTAGTTATTTATGTACTTACTAACCCCGCTGGCTCAGCGACATTAAGTGGATATTGTCCTCCAAGACGAGAGAGCACCACAATTTTCTATTCTGAATTATATCTTGCCAGCTGACAGCTTACGTCTCCCGCAGATCAGTCTGCACCGTATTGCTCCAGCGATATCTGGGGCGACCCACTGGTCTTCGACCTGATACCTTTCGTATATAGACTTGTACAATTACGCACTTTTTATCTATGTATTATCGACGACATCTCGAGTATCTTTTAACGGAGCTTCATGAAATAAGATGACAATAACCAATCGGTCAAAGTGACAACACACTTACATTTGAAAAAAACTTTTCACTTACAGTAACATGTAGTGCAGATATTTTAACATGTTATGTACAAATTCAGATTTATAGCCATGGTGGCATACAGTTTAGCAAGTATTCACATTTAAAAATTTATATATACAACTAAGTTCTCAATTTAAAATAAGTACAAATTCTCCTTGTAGATCCTACCTAAAAACTATCCTTAAATATTCTCCTCTCAGCACCACTACCTTTTCCTTCTCCTCGGTACATGCAGTTGGACTCTGGAACTCATTACAACCTGCGATATGTGAATATTAACCGAATTCTGTACTTATTAAAAAAAAAGAGAGTTGCTTGATCTCTGTATCTTATTCCTCTGTGCCCGTAGCGTAAAGGTGGGGTAAGCTGACGTTAACACTAATTGATGTCAGATCCAGCCACATTCGGATTGCAGATGGCTAATGAAACATTATCACAATTAGTAATATGAATAGTTGTTAATTATTGCAGGTTACTAATTTTATGGCCAACAACCGTCTAAATATCCAAAGATTTGATCACAGACACTAATTAGTAAAAAAAATGCCTAACGCTACTGTTATTTTTTGAAGTGAAAACTGCCTTAAGAAGTTTTCACTTCAAAAAATAACAGTAATTAATTGGCGCACCGGGAGTGCCGACAGAAGTGAAAACTTGAACAAGGTGGTGTGGGTTACGGTAACAGTGTCGCGAGTTCAGCGATTTTTTTCCCATCTCAATAAATGCCCAAAGCGCCTAAATAAGATTTCACTTCAAAAATCTCAGAATATGGTCGTAGTATATGATGTAACTGTTAAATGGCATAACATTTTCTTCCATGCTGGTCCGGGAGAAAAGAAAAACTTAGAATGTACCAGCTACTTCTCTGCCCGCGCAGATCGTAAAAGCAATGGGTGAAATGTAAATCATGTTAATAGGCTATGCGTCTAGCAACTACATATTTTGATTCCTTTTTCCATCTCCTTGCCCACGCTAAAAGTGGCCTTTGAGTCTTGCGGCTCTGTCTGCTTAGAGCTGCAAGACCCAAAATGCTCTGTCTGCCCCATTAGGGAAAAAGACGTGATAGTGTGTATATTTTATATTTTTATACCTTAACTTAGATTTGTATATGTACAGTTGATTGTAAATCAAACCTCTCTAACAGCTACTACACTATACATACGAGTGTGTTAACCAATATACTGTATTTGTTGTTTACAATAGGCGACATATCATATATTTCATAATATGAAATTTAGTTGAGTTTAGTTGAGAATACTAAATTTAGTATTGATAACAACTAAATTTCGTTTTCAAAGTACGTAAGGTAGTAAACTTGTCAGAAAGTCGAACACATTCACACTCATAGCCCAATCTCATAAATACCAACTCTTTATCAATCGTCCAACTTTGTAAATAAATCGAGATTGCGCATACTATTGCCGGCTAACTTTGCTGATAAAAAGTCGGCAACGTCGGTAGTTCCGTCGTAAATATATATGACGCCAGTTTAAGGGGAGAAATTGTACCTTTTTGCGTTAACGGAATGGAAAGAAATTAAAGTTGGAAAGTTAATAAAATTCGTGTCGTAATCACACAGGATTTGTAAAAATGAACTTTTGACAGTCGTATATGTACATTTTGGTCGAGATCTTTTGAACCCTTTTATTACTTTGTGTCTTTTCGCTTTTTTTTCCGCTCGTTCGCAAGCATTACATGATGACAAAGCCCTTTTGCGACGCGTAGGCGACCAATACTGTGTAAATGAGTTTCTTTCGGCGTTTCATCTCAGCAGTGGTCGTTGCGAAACGTTAGTAGCTATTCTTTCAATATTAAATAATTAATTTTAAACGTGATGTATACAAAACTTATTGACTTGTAAAAATGCCTGCAAAGGCGTATAACTAAATAAACATATGAATTTTAGCATTTTTTCACTAATAAATTCTCGTAACTTACCCGCTAGATACGCAAAAGACGTCAATAACAAACCCATCTCGAATAAGTAACTTTTGGCTATGAAATTGGTGCTCGCAAAAGCAAAAACTATCTCTTATTGATACAATCTCACATAAATACACCATCAAAGAAAATTAATAAAAGTAACCTAACACACGAATTTATTCGAAATTCTCATTCGCGCACCTTTCGCCAAACGAGCCAAAGCCGACGTAACAAGTACATTTTATGACTTCCTTACAGAATCGAGTAACATACGAATAACGTCAGAGTAAAAAGTTATGTATCCTTTTTCATCGCGTAGGTATACCTTTCCTGTCGTTTTCTCCACGAATGTTCATTTCCTTTGCTTTTCGAAGAGTTTGCGCGCAACTGTACCTGACTGAGATGAATGAGTCGTTATGTAGTTGGGTGAGGGGGATATGTTTTCTATTGAATGGGGTGGTGAGTACACTGATGTTGTGTTGTCAATGAGTTTTTTTTTGTATCTTTTTACGCAAGTTTTGTTGCTCACTATAAATAAATAGAGCTAGATTGAAACCAAGAACCAGATGGCGGGACTACTTTGATAAATTCATACCTTCTTTCAGACTATAACAGCGAACAACTAAAAACATTAAATAAATCAAGGAACTTGTGTTTTGTACTCATGTGTACCAATTTTTGCCAAAATCGGTTGAAAAATGCGACCTGTAAAGCTTTAAAGCATTTTTGGCCAATCTCGAAACTCAGATGCTTCGCCCGCTCCGTCAATAACGGTAGATATATAGTACCCAGCATACTTAAAACCTTAAGACGATGTTTAGCGAGTTACTAGCGTAGAGATGAACAAGGTGCACATTTTGTTTAAAACATTTCTTAGGCCCCTTCCCATCTACATGGAACCAACACGAGCTGGTGCGGCTTTTGAAGCGGCTGCAAAAGCTAAAGCATGGATATACAGGGGTCTAGGCTCCGAATATGATTTTGTCCCATTCGGTGTCGAGACCCTTGGTCCGTGGGGTCCTAGCGCTATAAGGCTTTTTAAGGAAATATCAAAAAGGTTAGTCGACATCACAGGAGACCCAAGAGCTGGCAGCTACCTCGGACAAAGAATCAGTCTAGCTATTCAAAGGGAGAACGCTGCCAGTATCTTCGGAACCTTGCCTAACTCCTTTCAATAATATATTTTAGTTTTTATATTATATTTTTTAAGGTTTTTAGTTTTAGGTTCTTTCTAGTTTTAGCTAACTTAAGGTATTTATATATTAGGTCCTTACATATGAAATTGCCGTTCAGTATCAAAAAAGTGAAACAAGTTTTTTTTAATGAAATTATTATTTAATCAATCACATACACGGATACACTTCCGCCATTTTATAGGCAGATCATTGATACCTTTGGGAAAAAAATCCTGGGAGCGAGAGTCTATGAACTGTTTGAAGGCGGTTTTGACTGCCTCATCAGATTTGAAATTTTTTCCTTGTAAAAAGTTATCCAAATTTTGAAAAAAGTGGTAATCGGTTGGGGCAAGATCTGGAGAGTATGGTGGGTGACGCAGAGGTTCCAGTCGCAGCTCCTCTAACTTGGCGATCGTTTGATGTGCAGTGTGTGGTCTAGCGTTATCCTGAAGGAGCAGTGGGCTAGAGCAATTCATCAGTCTCGGTTGTTTAATGGCGAGCTTTTCCATCATTGTTTGCAATTGTTGGCAATACAAGTCAGCAGTAATCGTCTGGCCTGATCTCAAGAAGCTGTAGTGGATAACACCAGCAGTGGTCCACCAAACACTAACCAGAATCTTCTTTTTGGTCAGTTTTCGCTTAGGGCAAGGTTTTTCCGGTTCTCCAGGGTCAAGCCATTGTGATGATCGCTTCCGATTGTCGTACAGGATCCATTTCTCATCACAAGTCACGATACGGTTCAAAATCCCCTCATTATTGTGGCGATTAAGCAAAGAAACGCAGCAAGCAACGCGTGTTTGTTGGTTTGCTTCAGTCAATTCGTGCGGTACCCACTTTTCAGGTTTTTTAATTTTTCCGATTTGGCGCCAGTGGATAAGTATCGTTTTGTCACTTACGCCGAAGGCTGCTGCTAATTCAGAAGTGGTTTGAGATGGATCCGCTTTCACTATCGCCTTCAATTCTTCGTTATTCACTTGAGTATCAGGTCGTCCACGAGGCTCATTGTGTAAATCGAAATTTCCAGAACGGAAACGTTGAAACCAAAAACGCACCGTTCGTTCGTTAGCGGTGCCTGGTCCATACACGTCGTTAATTCTTCGAGTCGTTTCTGCAGCACTGGTGCCACGGTGGAACTCGTATTCGTAAATACCGCGAATTTTCAATTTGTCCATAGTTGTTGTTATAGCAATGTTGAAACTCAAACAAATGATGTTAAAACAAATGACATACGAATTTTAAAACAATATTTTTCTGGCTTTATTTCGAAATAAATTTGAATTTGGAATTCCTAATGAAACGCAAGATATTTGATTTTAAAGTTGCCAGTATTGAAAATCGGCAATTTCATATGTAAGGACCTAATATTATGGGACCTACTATTGTGGAGTGTTCTAACTTCTTATTATTAAATCTACCCTTATATGTACACGAGTAGTTTCAGTTGATTATGTCAAACCAAATATTTAGAGACATACACATCGTTTGCAATCAAGTGTAAACACACACACGTCGCATAATACCAGCCATCAATTCCTGCCTCGAGTCTGGTTCGGCTTGATGAATTGATGTTTACCTTAAGGCTTTACAGGTTCATGTCTCGCATTTAGATAACGAGAGGGGTCGAACATTACGAGCTAGGTAACACGCCTAATTATTCTCACTCGAGAGAAGAGCCTAGTGGGTAAACTACTAGGCTTTTCTCTATTAAATGCATTACTAAATTAATTCATACGGGAATTAATGCGAAACATACTTTTTAGAATTCCGTACCCAAAGGTGCCAACGGGACCCTATTACTGAGACTCCGCTGTCTGTCCGTCTGCCACAGGGCTATCTCTTGAACCGTAATAGCTAGATACTTGAAATTTTCACCGATTATGTATTGCTGTGGCCGCTATAACAACAAATACTAAAAATAGGATAAAATTAAAAATTTAAGGAGTCGTCATACAAGAAACGTATTTATGTAAGTGTTTTTTAAATCATTTTACGGAGGTACGGAACTCTTCATGTATTTTTAGCTGTTATTTTAATTTCACTATACTATAATGATTTAGTATAGACCATGGTTCAATTTATTGGGTATGTCCCTTCCACGTTGTAATTGTATACGGAGTATTCCGTATCCTCTACATTATATATTCCGTATAGACCAATAACGTTTCCGCTGACGCGGCGACCTGCCCACCACAAATCATGGCCGCCCACAGGGTAGGACCGATGACTGGACAAACACAACCCATCCCAAACCCTTGTCGAGTAGGGACTTAGAATGTACTCTTGGGAAGTAATTGATATATTTTGGACGATCTGTATGACATGGGTTGTAGATTTCTAAGGCTATAGTTTTTACGCCTTCTCCATTATCAAGCCACTCTTTGACATCATAATGTTGCATTGTCATCCTTTTTACTCGACTAGGGTGAAACCAAAAGGAGGGTTATGTGTTTCGCCGCTATGTATGTTTGTATGTTCATCTGTTCCCTCGTCATCTTCAAAGATATCCATGATACCTTGACAAATGAGGTATCGTAGGAAGCGTCTTGGCTGACCGCTGGTTATAAGTTATGTGACGTCACAGTAAATCCACTGTGGCGCCCTCTATAGGCTGTAAAGTAATGAGCTAAAAAATAAAATTAATCTAATCATGCCGTGTGGGGTATTAAATAAAAGGGCTTAAAAAGCTTATTTCAAAAATATGTACATTATTAGTTGTTGCTTCCAGCTGTGCTTGCATTAACTGGATAAATGTACTTTTCAGTATGAATTTTTCGGTAGTCGGGTTATAGTTTTTAAAACTGTATACTTTAAAGTGAAAACAACGTAAAGATAGCATGTGAAATTTTGCTGAATATATATTAAGCATACATAACAAAAACACTATTTGAAAGTTTGGCTTTGCGATGTAAATCTAACTTAGCCGCGACCCGATCTCGAATCCACGTCGCACCGCCATTCCCTAATCCCACATCCACGTACCACCTTGGAATAAACCAAACATCCGACGAAAAAACTGAATAAGGTGTTTTGACTTCGTGTAATTACTACTTTAGAAGTTTTTATTCAAGAATGTTTCTTAGCTATGAAAAATCCTTAAACATCTTTCTTATATTTTATGATTTTTTTGTATTGGTTAATTCTGTTTTATGTTTTACATACAATAATTTTCTTCTCTCTTATTGACGACCTCCTTGGCGTAATGGTTCACACAGTAGTCCTCCACAGGTTCTGAGTTCGATCCCCAGCCAGAGCAAGTTGGAAAATAGGTTAATTCAATTCAATTCAATTCAAAATATCTTTATTATCATAGGATATTTATAATATCTCTTAATAATAGTCACTTTGTTTTGTTTTGCACAAATGTTGACGTCAAATCGTTACTTACAGCTAAGTTTACGCCGCTTCCTAGGCGCAAGTGCAGAAGAAGCGGCAACAAACTGCACTGCACGTTTTCTCCAAAGACGTCAACTAACAAACTAAAAACTTAAAATTAGTTATATAGATGGACAGAGATTACATTGTTTATTATGTCATAATTAAATTGAATTATAAGAATTACGAAATTTAAAATAATGACAATTTGTAAATTTAGTATGTACCAATGTACCTAAATTATGACATGTCTAAGTATACAAACCTTTAAGAGGGACCCGCGCCAAGCTCAAGCCAGACCTTTTTGTCTTTAAGATAGTCATCGGTCCTATAATAAGCCTTCTCACAAAGTACTTTCTTTACATAAGCTTTGAATTTTCTGTCTGGCATATCAAGGACCGATTCTGACAATTTATTATAAAAAAGTATACACTTCCCCATAAAAGACTTACTGACTGTATTCAGCCTGTAATACGGGCTAACTAAGTCATTCTTATTACGTAAATTTCTATCTGTAAAATCACTTACTTTATTGAACAAGGAAATATTTTTCCTTACATACATTATATTTTCAAATATGAATTGTGATGCAAAAGTAAGTATACCTATTTCCTTGAATAATTCCCTCAGTGAGTCTCTTGATCCTAAACCGTAAATAGCACGAATTGCTCTTTTTTGTAAAAGAAAAATAGTCTGAATGTCGGCTGCACTCCCCCATAGAAGTATCCCGTAAGACATTAGACTGTGAAAGTAACTAAAGTACACTTGTCTAGCAGTTGCTACATCTGTCAATTGTCTTATTCTCCTAACAGCGTAAGCCGCAGAGCTAAGCCTATTAGAAAGTTTAGTTATATGAGCGCCCCATTGAAGTTTCGAATCAATTGTGATTCCTAAAAAGGTAGTACTTTCAACCAGATCGAGTTTCTGACCATTAATTAGTATGTCAACGCAGGCTTGATTCACATTAGGAAGAGAGAATCGAATGCATTGGGTCTTGTTCGCATTTAACATGAGGTTATTGGCCGAAAACCAATCAGAAATTAAAGATAAGGTGCTGTTCACCGCGCTAGCATCACTGTTATGTCGATCTATTTTAAATATTAGCGAGGTATCATCAGCAAACAGCACCATGTCAGCCTCTTTCTCAACCATGTAAGGCAAGTCATTGACATAAACTAAGAAAAGGAACGGTCCTAGAATTGAACCTTGGGGAACGCCCATTTTCACATTAGACCCGTGTGATTTTACGCCGTTTATATCAACAGTTTGAAGCCTATCTGTTAAGTAAGATTCTATTAATTTAATTGACTTATCATCAAAACCGTATTGACGAAATTTGAGCAAAAGTGTTGGATGATCAACGCAATCAAATGCTTTAGAAAGATCGCAAAATGATCCAATTGCATCATTTCTGTTTTCCCACGCGTCGTAGATATTAGTAATAAGTGCTACTCCTGCATCGGTGGTCGATTTTCCAGCAGTAAAGCCGTATTGTTGGCTATGGAAAAGATTATTGGTCTTAAAGTGAAGTAGCATTTGATTGAGCATTATCTTTTCGAACACCTTACTCAAAACTGGCAGAATAGAGATAGGTCTGTAGTTGCCAGGGTCTGTTTTTTTCTCCTTTTTTGAATAAGGGGATTAGTTTACTACATTTCATTAAGTTAGGAAATATGCCTTCATCAATACATTCGTTAAATATGAAAGCTAAATCGGCAGCAATTATGTGTATAATATGACTTACTACGGCTACTGACATGCCCCAGTGATCTTCTGATTTTTTTAAATTTAACTGTTTAAAAGCATCTATTATATCGCTAGGGCTAACATGCTTAAAATTAAATTTAGAATCACAAGGGCTAACATTACTCTTAAGCAAAGCCTCAGCACGCTGGGCGCTAGAACTCACATTAGAAGTGAGTTCCAAAGGAATGTTAGTAAAATAATCATCAAATATATTTACCCTTTCTTCAGTTTTTGAAGTATTTTTACCACTACATTTGATTCGGCAAATATTTTCTTTGGTTTTATTTTTACCTGTTTTCTTATTTATGACACTCCATGTTTCTTTAATTTTATTAGGAGCATTATTTATTTTTTTGCTAATACTATTCGACTTGGCTCGTCTACAAACTTTTTTAAATATTTTAGAATAATTTCTAACATATTCTATAAAAGAAGGATTAAAGTTATATTGTTTTTGGGCATATAGATCATATAACCTGTTTCTACTTATGTAGATGCCGGTAGTAGCCCATTCACTAAACTGTGATTTACTATGAACTACTACTCTTTTTTGTTTCAATGTTTTAGAATACTCAGAGGAAACAGTACTAAATAGTTTATTATAATGGTCGTCAGGATTATTTCCTGTATATACCACTGATAATAATTTGTTATCTAAATTATTTTTAAGTTTTTTTATGTTTTTAGAAGTAATCGGTCTACACAAGATCTTATCTTTTCTCAAATTACTGGTGGACTCTTTGACAAAAGCTACATATACACCAGAATGATCTGAAGGCAATTTGTTGATAACAGATTTATCACAATATTGAATATTACTAAAAAAATTATCAATTTTTAATTTGGTTATTTCAAATTTTTCTGGATCATTGTTTATTTATATATGTACTTATCATAAAATATATCGTTGAGTTAGTATCCCATAACACAAGTTTAAAACTTACTTTGGGGCTAGCTTAATCTGTGTGATTTGTCCCTATATACTTATTTTATTTATTTATTTTTATATATAAGACACAAAATATTATGTAAGTATTAGTTGGATGACATCATTGGCAAAGCTTCCAGCCTTGCTAATTGACAGTTTCGGAGATTGGCATTAACATTAAGAGGCCATCACACGACCGCTTACGCTTAGAAGGCATTAGAGCCCGTGCGAGCAAGGCGTGTTATATATTAGGGGAGACCGGGTACAAAAGTAACACTTTGTACTTTTACCTTAATTTCTGGATGGGTTTTACTGTGGCTATTAAATTAATATAACCATATTAAAATTTAGTTTATGTTCTTTACTCTAACAACTAGATTTATTACATTAAAGTGTATTTTATAAGAATTACAGAAATTTTAAAAAAAATCAGTACTTGTTACTTTCGACCACGTCGGCAGGTCGAAAGTAACATGTCGTGGGTCAAAAGTAACAAAACAAAGGGGTTGGTAATTAATACAATATCCATGGTAAATCAACAAATTATTTATTTAAAGTCTTTAATACTAATAACACAAATTACCTTCTGTTTTTTAAATGTTTTAAATGATTTTTCATTTTTAAGCGCTAACTCGTATGCCAGTTTACGAACTTCTGTTGGTGATAACCCAAAATAAACTGCAGAGCACTCGATTAAATAGTCGCGTAGATTAATTTCTTCGTTGTTGATAAAAACACGGTTGAAGCAACGGTAACCCACAACTGCGGAAGCATTTCCTGCTTTTAATTTCTTTATAAATCTATATAATGTTACATGACAAACATTATATTTTTCTGCCAGGCCTCTAATTGTTGCAGCATCTTTAAAATGCTCTTCAGCCGCTTTTTGATACACTTCCGTATCGGTAGTTCCTCGTTCAGTTGTTCTTATGCGTTGTCGTGGCATTCTGTAAAAAAAAAGTACATATAAAAATATGATAAGTTATTAAATCACTACGAGGACAAAAGTAACATGTTACTTTCGTACCCATAGGGCTATGTTACTTTTGTACCCATCCACATTTTTGTCAAAACGTGCAACATAACCTTAAATCGGAATGTGCTACATAAAAATGAGTTAACGCATTGTACAATCACTTTAATACAGAATAGATATGCAAACATTCAGATTACTATCATGCTTTTAAGACTATCAAAACATAGAATAAGAAAACTTCAAAAAACTTACTTTTGGTTTGCAAATTCACGTAGCGTCTTGTCACACGGCCAAACAGCGCGTGGCGTACGCGGCGCCTAAACGCAATTGAGGGGGGTGCTCCCGGCTATCGCCTGACAGCGGCCAAGCGGTGTACGCCCATTGGATAAATCTAGAGAGCATTTGTTACTTTCGACCCGCCGTTACTTTTGTACCCGGTCTCCCCTAGTGCTTATTGTTATTAGTCTTAAGAACTACTTGAATTGTAAGCACTTCACTTCACTTCACTTCTTTATCCCTAAAGGGGCAGACAGAGCATTTTGGGTCCTGCGGCTCTAAGCAGACCAAAAGACCGCTTTCAGCGAGATGATGGTCGAGAAGGTGGAAAAAAGGATCAAAATAGTGATGGGTTGCTAGCCACATCGCCTATTAGCATGATTTGCATTATCCAAAGTTCTTCATCATGTCTTCACCAAATTAATATGGGACCAACTTTGTGGTTAAGGATTTAAAGAATCATCAAAACCGATTCACAATTGGCCTAGATATCGCGTAACATACATACAACAAAAAAGCACAGGGGTCGAATTAATAACCTCCTTCTTTTTTGGACTCGGTTAAAAAATAGAACGAAATAGTTGTCAAAAGGAATCTTCACCCTTTAACGCGTGATTAATTAATGTAGGTAACTTGATTAATTGGGTCAGGTCGGCGATGATTTATAAATGAGCCGATCCACCCAGCTGGCTAATTGAATCGGTCGCCGGCTTTCTGACGCTATTTATTACGATTCCTACGATATAGGTCGTCCGCTAAAGACTATCACGCATGGATTGAATCTTCCCTTAAAATAGTTTAAATATCTGATATGAAACTTTGTATAGTACAAAAGTTAAGAACGTAAAATGTATCTGTGCTAGATGATTCCTGAAACACTTTTTAAGGGGAGACTTACTCGTATATGAAACAAAAAAAAACTAAAACAACATAAAACATATCACGTTATAACGAAGGAGTTTATTGCTCTTTTCTAGAGCAATAAACTCCTCAAAGTATTGCACGAAGTCTAGAACACCTTATTTGGTATATCTGTCGTATGTTTAGTTTATTCCAAGGTGGTACGTGGATGAGGGATTAGGGAATGGCGGCGCGACGTGGATTCGAGATCGTGTCGCGGCTAAGCTAGATTTACATCGAAACGTTCCAAATAGTGTTTTTATCATGTCGACGTTGTAGTTTGAAATATTTTGCTCGCTAAATTTTCGTTATTTTTTTTCTTATATTTAAAAGACTTCATAAAAGATAAGTCTATAGTTTACATGAAAAAATATTATGGATTTCTCAATTTTTTGTGTTCTTATATTATGTTTGCTTACTATTTCTTCTAAGCGAGGTCTGTGGCGAGGTGTAAAATGTTGTACGTGAGTACTGAATAATTAAATTTTTAACAAAAAAACCAACCGACTTCAATTTTTTTTTAGGAGTTTCTTCCATATCTCCAAAGTTCTTCATCATATCTTCACCAAATTAAAATGGGACCTACTTGGTAGTAAAGGCTTTCAAATAAAAAAAATATCAAAATCGGTTTACAATTGGCGAAGATATCGCGTAACAAACATACATAAATAAAATAAAAAACCTACAGTCGAATTGATAACCTCCTCCTTTTTTGAAGTCGGTTAAAAAGACTTGTAATCTTAAACAAATATATTGGTACCTTGATATTCTTCATACTTAGAAAGTATTATTTAGCGTAAAAACGATCATTTATCTGGTCGCTGAAGAAATCGCTTTAGTGATAAGCCCGCTTTTGTACATACATCTTTATTTTAAATTTATTTATAATTATTGTTATAATCAGTGGTTGCAATAAAGAAGTTTTGTCTTGTCGTTGCAATACGCCTTCGTACGCATTTTTACATGTCAACAATTATATCTTTTATTATTTTAAAAAGCAATTAGTAAAGGATACTCCGCTACCCTTTAGGTTACGGAGGTCAGGCGGCAGTCGTGTAAAATCCAGTAACCTCGTCCAAATCACCTAGGGTTAGGTAGCGGATTCCGGGCTCTGAAGCGTTACCGCTGAGGATGCAGCCAGGAATATGTTTGGATGATGACGATTTTAAAAGCAATTACTAAATTGAATTGGATTGCACTCCAGAAATCCCATCCAGAATGTAACTAAAATACCTAGTAGGTATTTTGTAGGTCCCTAGTGTGAATAGTTACAATGTTTTGCCTTGAAGTGAATAAACTGCAGTCAGCCATTCGCTTTGGTCTGTACAGCAATAACGTTAAACGTTACTACTCGTTAAAATGGTAATTCGGAAATTATTTCACAACGGCACCGTTACTCTCGTATATTTAAATGATAATTCTGAAATATTGCGCGAATTTAAAATGAGCTGCCGCCGGTGGCTTGTAATAAATGACGTCAGAGTACTAAATTAAAAAAAATGTAAAGTGTAATTACCTACATATAATTATATTAATATTAGGTATATGAGTAGCTATATGAAAAAAGGTATTTATGGATTTCTCATTTTTTGACGTGACAACGTCTTAAATTAGGTTGCGGCTGGGAGTCACTTATGAAAAAGTGTAACGCTCGGTAACGTTACGATGAGTCACCGAACGAGAGAGAGGCCCGCCGAATGCCTTGCGTCTCTCTCCCACTCAACTATGATCGGTCTGCCGCCGTTGTCACGTAAAATCTTCGCCCGTAAAACCGACTTTACAGGCAACCATTTTTTTTGCGTTCTTTATGTTTGCTTACTATTTCTTCTAAACGAGGTTTCAAACCTTTTTTCTTTTTGATGTGAGTACTCGTATTAAAAAAGTCTTGTAATCTAAAACAAAATGAAAATTATTTATTGTGTAAGGTACCTTGATAACATTCTGCATACTTAGAAAGTATTATTTATCGTAGAAACAATCATTTATCTTGACCCTAAGCCAGCTATATATATTAGCTGTGTAGGTGGCAGCAAGCTGCCTTGAATCGTGAATTATGGAAGCAAAAAGGGGTACCCTCAGCTCATAGGTTTAAAAGTTTTGTTAACGAAGTTTAATGGCCGAGCATTATGTTTGGGGTTCACAACCAGTAACCACATTATCTCGTGCTCCTCCATGCGTCAGAAAGCTTGTTTTAAGCGATTTGTCAAGGCTCTCATAATAAAATGGCAGTCGTTAAGAAAACCTTTAGCCTTTAGCGCGACAAAGCCGCAGAGTTCCATCTGGAGGCTCCCTGTTGAAAGTTTGCGAACACGCTTTTTAGGGTTCAGTACCCAAAGGGTGCAACCGCTGTCTGTTCGTCTGTCACAGGGCTCTATCTCTTAAACCGCAATAGCAAGACACTTAAAATTTTCAACGATTATGTATAACTGTGGCCGCTATAACAACAAATACTAAAAATAAGAAAAAGTTAAAAACTAAGGTGAAGGGGTAAGCAAATGGCCTTGAAGTGTGAAATAAATTGTTAACTCGTAAATATGGTAATAATTTCCATATTGCTCTTCGTCATGCACTAGATATCCTTTTAAATTATTTTATGAACTGCCGTTGAAACTATTATTGGTGATCCGTCTAGCTTTAAAACTTGCCGTGGCCACTTTTGGCGGAGGCAAGTTTTAAAGCTAGACGGACTAATGTAAATACTTTCAACGGTGGTTCATAAAATAATATAAAGGGCTATCTAGTGCATGACGAAGAGCAATATGGAAATATGTATATATATATACCACCATATTTACGAGTTAACAATTTATTACACACTTCAAGGCCATTTGCTTACCCCTTCACCTTAAAGGGGATCGTCATACAAAAATCGTGTTTTTTCAGCGTTTTTAATTAGATCTTTATAATAACATTAACTAGATACTTAAAATTATCACCGAATATGTAGCGGCCATAGTAATCTATGGCCCCTATAACAAAAAGAACTAAAAACAAGATTAAGATAAAAAATTAAAGGGGGTCCATTGTACGGAGGTACGGAATCCTTCATGTACGAGTCCGACTAGCGCTTGCCCGTTTATTTATATACAGGAGATTTACGAGTACATTATATGTCTTGTTGAGAAGCCACTTTGTACGAATAGGTTTCGATCTACTACTACAAACAAAACTATACATCCGTGCGCACATCAATGTGTGAGTTTCAGTATTCAAAGCCATCAAACGCCGCCGAGAACGGGGGAGAGGTGCGAGGACGCCACATTGCAGGAGACGCCATATTGCACGAGACGTTGTGAGTTTCCGTTCTGTATGATAATACTTATATTAATTCTGTGTCGCTACGTTACTCTCCCCACGAATAATCGATTTGAAAATTGGCTTGCTCGATGCACGTCGGGCCACTGGGACTTTGATTCGGCGTTGATGGCAACGGATATATCCAGACAGAGTTATTGCATATACAATTCATCACAAAGTATTCATATAAATACTAGCTGACCCGGCAAACGTTGTTTTGCCATATAAATAAAAATAATAATAAAAATTTAGGGGTGGATTACCCCTAACATTTAGGGGGATGAAAAATAGATGTTGGCCGATTCTCATAGATACCGGATAAGCACAAAAAACTTCATCAAAATCGGTCAAGCCGTTTCGGAGGAGTATGGCAACGAAAACTGTGACACGAGAATTTTATATATTAGATATAAATATTGTCAATCTAATTTCCTCCAAAATTACGAAAGCAGTAACTTACGTACCGCGTACGAGAGCAGGAATTCAAAAGTCAAATGTTGATTCAATAATTAGGCGTTTGCAGGCAGATTTACACGTGAATAAGTTTTGTATACTATTAATTATTTTAAAGAAAAGCTACCGATACTAGTGTTTCGCAACGACCACTGCTGAGAAGAAACGCCGAAAAGAACTAATTTACACAATATTAGTCGTCTACGCGCCGGAAGGGCTTTATCATATGTCTGTCAATTTACAAATACTTATATACTACAATGTTAAAACATGTAATGCTTGCAAATATGAATAACTTAATAAGAAATACTAATTAATCAAAAGCCGAAGATGAGCTAGCAAAAAGCTCAGATCTCATACTTATTGGGCTTGGGCGTTAAATTCCTACAATCTGAGATATTTTAATTTTCGCAGTCCTCTGTGTATAAAGTACTTTCTACAGCCAATTTGACTACAAAAGATCTCGTATTTTTCGTGATGCTCGAGCTAATCTAAAAATAATAATTTTAGACGCAGACTAATTAAATCTAATATCACAAAATTCCTAAAACATGTTCAAGGATCCATCAGACATTCGGGGAACTCCCAGCCTGTTAATTTCGAGGCCGAAGCAATCAGGACCGTTTATTAAAACGAATTCTAAGAATTAACTCAAAGGAAATACGTGAATAAACTCAATTGCTTTGAAATTGTCTAAAGGACAAATTTCTGAAAAGATTTTTCTACAATTTTTTTGTGTTCCAATTTTTTTAAATTTTATACCGTTTTTACTTCACAGTATTTTCAAAGATACTATGTTTAATTATTATGTATTTTGCTTTGTTTGCAGGTAAATTGACAACATTACTAAAACGCGTTGGCAAAGGAAGATGATGATTTATATTCTCCATGTGAGTACTCTTATATTTTTATAATTTAATCCGAATATTATTATAAATGGGAGATTTGAACTTGAGACCATGATACCACTAGGATATAAAACCGATGGTTCATCCACTACGTCATGTCGGTAGTTGATAGCTTGACAAAACTTTCAATATCAATATAACCAATCAATACGTACATCACGTGACACTAAAGTACATTTTCATTATTATTCGTGCTGAAAAAAACTATAATTATTGAGAGAGGTTCTCGGGGTAATCTCCGAGAACTAGCAAATAGATTTAGATGCCGTTTTCACTAGCGTGTTCTCATGTATCAAACATACCCGTGCAAAGCCGGGGCGAGCCGCTAGTTATGTTTATATAATAAATAGATAAGGACAAATCGCACTGATTGAGCTAGCCCCAAAGTAAGTTTAAACTCGTGTTATGGCATACTAATTCAACGATACCTACTATATTTTATGATAATTACATATATAGATAAACACCCAAGACCTAGAACAAAAAAGGCCATTTTCCAACTTTCCCTGGATGGGGATCGAACTCAGAACCTCCGGATTGGCGATCTAGCGTGCTAACCAGGGATCAAACCCAGAACCTCCGGATTGGTGATCTAGCGTGCTAACCATTACGCTACGAAGGTTGTCAGTTCAATTCAATTCATTTATTGCATTTCATAATGTACATCAGTTCTAACTACTTAAAGTCACTGTCTTAAAATAGCACACTATGAACCCTGTCGGATATCGCAAAATAAAATTTGGAACGGCAAGCGAGTTTTATGAACTGCAACTAGGATCACGCTGAGATGTGGCTTCATCTATTAAATAAAGCAAACAACAATATTACTTTTATCTTCATGGTAATAAGTCCTTTAAACAACCTACAAATATCTTGAGATTATTGAGAATAATCTTTCTCTGGCTCTGAGGTGAAATTACCTTATTTCTCAAGGCAGACAGACACACAACGCTCTAACAAGTTGAGTGGCCCTCGACTGATATTCGTCAAAGCCTTCTTGACCAGAGAGCGCTCGAGATGTCGGGATGTTGTAAGATTTCGTGTGTACCAAACAATGGGTACCTAATCCACTATAAGGGCACTAAGGGAAATCGTAAAAAATGCGGGTATGTTCCAAGGTTTTTATAAAATAATGTATATTATTTGCACTATAAAACTCACAATGGGGTACTTAATTGTGTAAAATATTTTTTATGAAACAATAAATGACACCAAAAATAATCTTTTTCTGAAAACAACAAGAAAATTGGTTATTAAATGAAGTAGTAGTTAGCATTTAAAATATAGTGGGAGCGTGGTCACAGAAGACAGTAAGAGTATTACATACAGGCACACGGCGGCACAAGAACGGGGAACGGGGACGCATATTGCGCGGGACCTTGGGAGATTCCGTTCTGTATGTAATACTCTACTGTATTCTTGGCGTGGTGAGGATATCTCGCTATCTCTATCGTACGTGTGAAACCTAATGGCAGTGACGTCATTTTTCTAAATGTGCATCCTTTTTCTGTCATTTGACAGTTTCTCTTTTCACCAGATTTCAAAGGCTTGTAACTTATTTTTGAGCAGATAAAGAAAAATCTTTTTGTTTTCAGTTTCAGATTATGTTACTTTTTAATATAAATAATAATAAAAAATAAGTCAGTACCGAATTAAAAACATATAGAGTCAATTGACAACGGCGGACTTATCCCATAATGGAATCTCTTCCGGTCAACTGGCGAATAAGTAGATAGACTATTACTCACAAGAAAGGTAGAAGTGCGGACATAGAATGTAAGAAAGTATCATACATCCTATGTATATAAGGTTTTAAAGTCGTATAAAATCTTTCTACAGCACCATTTGATGCACTTTATTTTAGCGTAGCACTTCCGTAGCACTCTCATAGCACCCACTCGTAGCGTCGTAGCACGTAGCAGCAATAACTTGGTAGCTGCAAAATTATACAACTGTACTGGCTAATTTACGAGTATGACCAAATTTAACTTTTGAAGTCGGTAATAGAAGCCTAGTTTCTATTTTTCTTCCACAGGGTACGGTGCTTGCTTTGCTTTTCATGTGTGTGGCCAACACTGGTGTCAGATGTTTCAAGCTGCCTAAAGACATATGACTTAGCTTAATACCAGTCAGGCTTAACGAGTCTACTGCAAGGAGACCGAGATGTTTTATTGCTACTTGCGGTCACCCATCCAATTAGTGGCCACGCCGGAGATTACTTAACGTGCGAAAGAGCTAGTAACGCGCACCTTCGCTAGACATGGCAGTCGGGACCAACGGTTTAACATTCCTTCCGAAGCACGGACGATCTTTAAATGCTTTATTCCACTCATGCGTGGGCATAGTCAACCATCCACATACAGACCGCGCCCAGGGTTACCTAACCTACAAAAGCGTCAGTAACGCATACTCCGGCTACTGAGCTCCTTCAAATTTTAGTATAACACTATATTTATAATGTATTTTATTACAGCGTAGCACTCGTAGCACTCATATCAATCTTGTAGCACCCGTTGCAATTTCACAGATAGATAGATAGATAAATAGTTTATTTGAACCATCAAAGATACATAATACAATTTATACAAATATAAAGAACAACATAAAAAACGATGCATGCAAAATGAATTGTGCAATGTGTCGCAGCGCAGTGGTATCAAATAGGCAGTAACTCAGTGCGTATATTACTCAGAGAGCAATACACTGGTTTTCAGTTACTGCCTGAGTGCGAGTGCGCAGGCAGCATAACAGCCACAGCACAATCGAGCACTCTCGTAGCAAGATCGTAGCAAGATCGTAGCTCTCTCGTAGCAAGATCGTAGCTCTCTCGTAGCAAGATCGTAGTGCTCTCGTAGCGTCGTAGCACGCAGCAGCGATAACTGCGTAGATGTAATGTATTGTATTGTCCAAGTTCACCATTTATGAGCTCCTAACTTTTGAAGTCGGTAAATGAGGACACGAAATTTCCGTAAATAATAAATGACTTTGGTGTTGTGTCTTTCCGCGTTCGTACGTAATGTCTTTCCTACGGTATAATTAAGGATACAATATAGCAGTTTGAATATTATTATTTAACACAGCCATATTGTATTCTTCGTTCATCAAAAATTTAAGGTATGCTGCAGAAAAACACATGACTTAGATACTCGACACCCATCACTAGACTCATGGATACATGTGTTACTTTCTAACATACATATGTACTCCTACATGCTACATCTCCTTAAATTCCTACGACCCCAAGTGTTCACAAATACAAATGTCGAATTGTCTCAATGAACTCTAAGAATTTCGATCGCTAGATGAAATTCTGACTTATTTCGTCAAGACTTTAGAAACAGTTTTTGGGAAAATCCGCGAAAGGGGGAAACTTTACTGGCAACATAAACTCTCATGAATAGAAACTTGAGGGCTTAAGGCTGTGTTATGAGGTCGCCAGGTCCCATTGTTATTAAAACCGAGGGTCGGAACGTAAATCACGTGGTGCCGTATCGGTCGTATTTCACGCTCGACCCGTTACCGAACGGACAACCGGAAAAATAACAAAATAACAGATTTTATGTTATTTGACTAAAACTGTCGACTTAAGTCAATAGCAAACACGGCAGATGAAATGTTGTCTGTCTATGTGTCGTTAGAAAAATAAACTTAAGCCTTTACTATGTGTGAGTGGGTTGTGTGAGGTCCCTATGATATTAATACTGAGGGAGGGTTGCACGTAAATCACGCGATACTGTATTGGTTGTAATTCACACTCGGCCTGTTACCGAACGGCAGTGATTTTAACCTGTTATTTTTCCGAAGTTGGCCGTTAGAAAGTCAATGCGAAGTGGGTTCGCTTATCAAACTTAATATTTGTTTATTTGTTTGTTTGTCATGAGTATGTACTCGTAATTATGTGTCATTCTAAAATCAATAAACAAACGTTTATGCCAACAAAGAGGTTAACACATTATTCTGATCTACCCTTTGGGTTGCGGAGGTCAGACGGCAGTCGCTTCGTGTAAGAACCAGTAACCTCGTTAAATCACCTAGGTTAGGTAGCGGACCCCGGGCTTTGAAGCGTTACCGCTGAGGACGCAACCTGGAATACGCTCGGATGATGATGATGAATTTACATGTTGTAGAGTTGGGTGTGACGGGTCCTTTCTCGATCGCTGATCGATAGTATCTCTTCGATTGTTATTTATTTATTTATTTAATTTATTGCACTATAAAATTAATGTTAAATAGGTATAATCTATTAATACTATTATATTTTATATCTTTTATTTATTTATGTTATAACTTGATTTAAAATGTAAAGTAAAAACACCTGACACGCGACCTACATAATATGAAGCCGCGTGCTTGCTTGTACTCCTACTTCTGTAATATTTGCAAGCTTCTCTGAAGTATATGGATCGTTGTAACTGTCAGGCTTGTTGTGTGGAGCGTCTAGATATATTCCAGCCTAGATATATTCGGTGTGAAAACTAAATGGCTACGCGAGGCCGCATTGCGGCATAGTTTGCTTGCAGAATGGATTTTAGGATTTTGCTAAGAAATAGAAATGAGTTTTCACAAGGTGAGTTTTCATAAGTTCAATGAACTTGTCTATTCTGTAGTTTATTTGTATTGTTTGGGGTTTTTGTTTGTTTTATAGCCTGGAAATTGTCCTATTATTGGGCAAAGGCCTCCCCTCTCTGCTTCCACAGATCTCGATCTTGGGCAGCTTGTTTCCACTACTTAGATAGCGTTTGATGTCATCTTGCCATCTCCTCCTTGGCCTTCCTTATCTCGGACGCCCTTTTGGAGTCCTTATCGTAGCTTTTCTTGCCCATTCCTCTGGTTTCATACGACAGTCATGTCCGGCCCACTTCACTTCGCTGTTTGGACACCTACGTCAATTATCCGGGTTTAGAGCGTAACTCAGTGTTTCGCATCTTAACTATTCTTTGGGGTATAAACAGAGCTATATTGTATCTTTTTATCTATATATTTGTATAAGATGGTTATCTTGGGCAGTGAAGCCTGAGTCTCGCTTTTGATGTTTAACGAGCAATTTACAACTGATACATAATACATACACAAAATATCGTGTTTCGAACGGGTTTGCCCTAATGATTGTCTCAGAGAACCCGTATTGATCTCTGGGTGCTTTGAAGCAATTGATAGGGTCGGATAGGTAGATGTATACTGATGCAGCTTTCCTTACCTAGTGTTATTTACATTAATGTCTTAAATCCGGTCAACCAATTTTTTAGGCACTCGTTATAGACTTTTCGAAGCCTTTCTTCTTCCTCTTCCTAAGGACAGCAGGTGGATCTTTTCCATTTCCCTCTATCTTTTGTCATGGTATTTGTCATAAGTGTAGCACCCTTTTAGTAACGTGGCTGTCCTCTCTCCTCATTACATGTTTACACTTTTTGAAGCCTTTGCTCTTCTCAAATCAGTTGTACTGACTTTTTCTGTCAAAATTAAGTCTATGCTCTTTCTATTACTTATACTCGTACAGATAAAATACGTTGTTTTTTAGGATTCCGTACCCAAAGGGTGCAAACGGAACCCTATTACTGAGACTCCGCTGTCTGTCCGCCCGTCCGTCTGTCCGTCTGTCTGTCTGTCTGTCCGTCTGTCACAGGGCTCTATCTCTTGAACCGTAATAGCTAGACACTTGAAATTTTCACCGATTATGTATTACTATGACCACTATAACAACAAATACTAAAAATAAGATAAAGTTAAAAATTAAAGGAGGTCGTCATACAAGAAAAGTGTTTCTTCAGAGTTTTAAAACATTGTACGGTGGTACGGAACCCTTCATGTAAGAGTTCGACTCGCACTTGCCCGTTTATTTATGAATTGACAATAGGAAATGTCCATTATTTAATTTGAAAGTTTATTTTTAAAACAATAAACTTTCAAAAAATCAAACATTCAATTTTGTTTCCAAACAAATTATTTAACGCTTACTGAAAACGTTAGTGGTTAGCCTAATGATGCCTCCCTAATTAATGTTCGATGGGAGCCGACATCGCTTTGGCGGATTATCCCACGGCTTATACCACGGTTTCGACACATCCCTATAAATGTCACAGCTTTAGCGAACACGAGGCAATAAAAAAAGGTAATGGCACCCATTTGATTTCTATATCTTTAACAATTCATATAATTTCGTTTCCTTGTGAAACGGGTTCGGTTACTCGATACTGTGATGTTTGATAGAAGCCGACGTCGCGTCTCCGGATTATCCCTTGGTTTCGACACATCCCCGAACACACAGTACCTCCGTCACTACTTTAGAGAACATCACTCCCACACTATCACGTCTTTATCCCTAACGGGGCAGACAGAGAATTTTCGGTCTTGCGGCTCTAAGCAGACAGAGCCCAGGGCCGCAAGACCCAAAGAACACTTTAAGCGTCATAAGTAAATATAAAATTATAGACTAAAATTATAACTAGATAAAATTAAAACATATCAGATTTTAAAATTCTAATAGTTTAATCAACAAAGGTGCCAAACATAGAGTTATATTAATAAATAAAGGAGTTATCCTCAAACGTACGTACATACACTCATTTGTAAACATACTTCGCTCCCTCGTTCATAAACAAAAAAATAATATTTTTAACAAGTAAACTTATTATTTAAATTGAATGCAAATCGGGAAAAAGTATACCTTAATGTCAAATTGAGTGAAAGTGAGCACTGCCCAAGTTGCGTTGGCGGAGTATCCCACTGATTCCACACACGTGGCTTTGAGATAGATGCCAAAATGCGAAAATACCCAATCGCAAAAAACAGTAATAGGCTCTATATCATTTGCGTCTTCCCATCGGGTCTTGAGTAAATGAGAGCCAAATCAGTAAGATATAAAGCAAATAATTTCATTAAAAATTCGGTGTACTTAAAGACGAAGCGGGAAGAGTTTATAGTAACTTATTTCATTAATTATATACTTAAAGTCGATTCGGCGAGACTTCAGAAACTGTTTTGTGCACAAACTGGCGACGTCAAACGAAACGTAATCGCTTTGAATAATTCATGACTTGTTCATTAATTAAGAACAACTCCGATGGCGGCTACAATATGACCTGACGAGATTGGGAATTTTAGATGATTTTAATCTTAAACGAGTACAAATTACAGGACTGAAATAGACATGACATTCAAAGGAATTATTAATATAACATAAATAGCTGTCGACGATCGTCAACGGGACGATTGGAAGTTTAGCATGTATGGATTAACTCATAGAATACTTTTTGAGGTTCCCGTGGAATTGTTTGAGTTCTATAATAATTATTTTGTCGTTCAAGCTGTACGGCTTTGGAACTCCTTACTATCTCGTCTTGCATTAAAGAAAGCAGTTCGTACATATTATCTCTGAATAATATCAGAGACTTTACTATATGTATGTAGTTTATGTATGATTTATTTTGGAATAATAATTTAAGTAAGTATATTTTTGTGTAGTACGAGTATATACTAAATAATCAGTTTTCTCTTTCTTTATTTTAAGTTTATATTGTACTTACCCCAAAATACTACTTTCTCAGCATCACCTGTTGGTTGACTGGAAGATAAGGCCTCTGGTCCGCCATTTACATGTATTGTAATGAAGTTAAATAAATTGCCAAATAATGTACCACACCGGCTACGCCATGTTTAACAGCTAGCTTGTTTTTAATTAAACTAAAATAACATAGTCTCGAGACAATACACAAAGTCTGACTTGCAGCGTTGCATGTTATTTGCCGTGTAAAATAATTTCGCCATATCTGTGGCCATATCGTAAAATTTTACGTTAACGAGCGTGTTCCTGATACACTTTACATAGTGCACAGCTGTTCCCCTGCACCTTAACACCCAGTATCGCTAAATAACAAAGTGTATTGGTACTTTTAAGGCTTTGTGTAGTGTAGTAATATGTACTATTTACTTCTGGTAGTACAGAGAGGGTCTATCTCTTGAACCTTAAGGCCTCGTCAGTTCGGAGCCAAGAATACTGTGAGTGTTTTTGTAAAATCACTATAAATAAACTACTACAGTTTATTTCCCAAAAAAATTACATAAGAATCTTAAGACTTTTCTATAGACACCTACAATATCCAAAATATGATTATGTGTTTTTGGCTCTATAGAAAAAAATCGCAAGCATACCTCTAAATTTTCCAAAATTAACCTTTAAAAAAGATATGACTACTTTATACAATTACTTTTTTATATAAAAATTATACCAAAAAATGTGGAATCTAAATTACTAGTTAATTTCGCTTTTTAGGGTTCCGTAGTCCACAAGGAACCCTTATAGTTTCGTCATGTCCGTCCGTCCGTCTGTCCATCCGGGGTCGTACTCCACCGCTACTGCACCGATTATCACGAAAATTGGTGGAGAGATAGATATTGAAGTTTCAAAAGTTGGTTTTTAAAATTATGAGAAATGTTTTTTTTCCCATACAACGAAAAGTGAATTTAAAAAATTAAATTGGACTAACCCCAACGTGTGGGGTATCGTTGAAAAGGTCTTTTAAAATGCAACAAAAACCGCTTTGAAACTATGTAGATCAAACCCGCCAGTCTTGAGATAATCTAATAAAAAGTTAAAATTTGAGGTGTCCCCCCACCGTAACTTTTGAAATATTACTAAAATAATTCTGGAAAAATGTGGTTTATACCTCAAAGTATGTACTTTCAATTAAAACTATAGCGGTCTCGGTATCATAGATAGTTATCTTTTAATACGTCTTAAATCGTAAAATGTTACTTGCTGCTACGGAACCCTTCATGGGCGAGTCCGACTCGCACTTGGCCGCTTTTTTTTTAATATATACAAAAAAAAAGCGAAATATCGTCGAGCTCGGGGCCGGGCCTTTGTTTGCTCTCGACGAATATTTCACTGTGTATTTTTTTTTGTAGAGGGTAGAGAAATAAACTGTAGTAGTTTATTTACATTGATTTTTCAAAAATACTTACAGTATTAAGGGGTATAAACCCACCCCTCGCCTTAATAGCTAGACACTTGTAATTTTCACTGATTACTGTGGCGGTTATAACAACAATTCAACAAATACAAAAAAAAAGTTAAAAATTAAAGGGGGTCTTCATACAAGAAACGTGTTTCTTTTCAGCGTTTTAAAACATTGTACGGAGGTACGGAACCCTTCATGTACGAGTCCGATTCGCACTTGACCGGTTTTTTAACACCCTGTATTAACTTTCGAGAGTTTAATAATACGGGAAGATACAAAGCTTGTTTGTCTATCGGCCGACAAGCCACCCTTTTCTCCATTTTTACGGCTTCCGACAAATTATGCTAATCATCCCCGCTCCATTACAGCCAAGTTACGCTTTTAATTGTTTACTAACTGCGCCTGCTTGTAACCAAATAAAATTTAAGGAATAGATACTATTTTTAATTGTTCTTTGAACGATTTGAAATAAATTCTAGAAGTTAGAGAAATAAAATGGGAATTACGAGTATTATATCACAACTAAAGATACCGTCGGGTCTCCGCTCCTAACACTCGCCTTGATGATATCTTACGTTCATCATCATTTTAGAAGACCACTGCTGGACATAGCTCTCCCCCAAGGATGTCCAAAACGACCGATCGGAAAAGGCCTGCGTCCAGCGTTTTCCTGCAACCTTTCTCAGGTCGTCCGACCACCTTCACAACGTGGTCGGCAATGAGAAGCCTGTTTTGGTGTTCGCGACGAATTTGTTCTTTAATCGCCTCTTACGACTTATTCTGGGTCTGGTGGAAACCACCCGGCGAATCTTACGTTACTTTTGATAACATAATTTACCTATCTAAATCGATCGAAACCTGCTATATAACATGAGTAAGCAGATAAATGTAGAATTATTCTCAAAGCACCAACATGAGCCAACTAGCCAGCCAATTATCATAATGGTTACTGTAATACCGGTTATCTCCAACACACAGTCTGTGCCACGTCGGCTGGCTAAGTAGAGCAATAATCTTGATGAGGCAGGCAACGCCTGCAGATGGGCGATGATGATTAACCACTAAGTATTAATAAATCTCTTCCCATTTCACGCAGATTATAAAGCTGATTAAGGAAATAGGCGAGAATCTGACTCACGTCAATAGGTGAACTTATTTTTCAGCAATATTTTTTTTATCTTGAACGCTAACCTGACCTATGGGTTTGGCCTTGAAGAATCTTTGCCAGTTTGCAAAGATATTATGTTATCACAATATAACATGTAAAGCTTGCGATCGAGTGCCAAATCCAATTTACAGAAATAAATAATACTGAGTTGTCTTAAAAAACGGAGCCGAGCTGACCACCAGTCCCAACCAGTCCCTTCAAGAATTCAGCGACGTTACCCGACCTGGCAACTAAATTAAACTATAATAAATAAGCTTTCAACTTTCGGCAGTACACAGCTTGCAATTCTAGAATAGTCTAAGCTGGTATAAATATATAAAATATTAAATACTAAAAATCCAGCTTTCTCGGCAACCGCCGGCAATCTATGCCGGAAATTGCGGTGTGTTAAAACCAACGGTTAATTTCCGCCGCGAGCTTGTATGATAAACAGTATGTAGCCTAATTCCTGAGTTTTAACCTAGATTCGGCTAGATACGGCTAGGTCCTACTTCAGCCAGATAGGTACTTTTAGGGTTTGAGCTAGGAAGCTTTTTACAAGAATCTATTTTCGAGCACATGTTATGTTTTTTATATATTGATTTATATACTTTATATATAAATCGAACTTAAGAAATAAAAGTCAAGCGTCTGAGCGGATTGGAGGGAATTTTGGCATTTATATAGCTTATTACCTGTATCAACACTGACAAATGTGGATTTCCCGTGAAATTCCCGTGGGATTCCCGTGGGTTTGTGAGATTGTGGGATTTTCGCGGGCAACGGTGCGGGTAACAACTAGTATTAAATAAAACTAACAAATACGAGAAAATCAATAATAACCGCGGCGCTATATGCATATTAATTTCATATCAGAAACATTTACAATGAAATGGACGAATCCATCAAATCAATTGAATATAACCTCACCGGGTAGACTTTCAAAGCTCAAACCTCGTAACAATGACGTGTAAATTACACACAATGACGAGTACGTGTAAATTACACCAGCTTGTCATCAGTCCCCATTTGGAATTCAATATGTGAATACCGGTTGTGACGTCATGCTTATTGTAATGGAATCTAATTTCAAGCTTGAACATATTATGAAATGTTGAATTTGAATATTTGTTGTTATATGAAAATTGTTACTGTCTCAAAGAAAGGAATAAATTATCTTAGTTTAGCTTGAACTCCCTAAGTCGCCTTCTACGACATCCACGGGAAGACTTAAATTGGAGTGTTCCTATTCTACTCTGCCGGGAACCTATACATAAAAAGTGTTACGACGGATTAGTAAATAAATTTGTGCGTTGTAAATAATTTCTTGCTTGCTGCTCTGGGAGAAAATAAAAAATTAGAATGTACCAGCTGCTTCGCTTCCCGCGCATATATTCAAAGCCAAGCGAGGGAATGGGCGAAAATACAAATCATGTTAATGGGGATGCGGCTAGCAACCCATGCTATTTTGATTCCATTTTTAACCCTTTCCGCCCACTAAAAGTGGCTTTGGGTGTTGCGGCCCTGGTTTCGGTGTGCTTAGAGCCGCAAAATCTAAAATGCTCTATCTACTCCATTAGGTATAAAAACGTGACAGATAAATAAATCATCGAAAGATACGAAATATTGGATTTTGACCAGACAAATTATATCATGCTGTCGTCGGACACAGTGTATTTCCTACAATCTGGGAGTGAATTCGCCTCTAATTCGATCCTCGCGTCCCCGTGAACAGAAACAATATCGCCCGATTGCCCAAACAAACCAATAACTCGGTACTGCGCCGGGTTTTAGTGTCCGCGCAAAGTTTTCAATATTTGAAAAAAATCCTACTGAATTCTTTTTTGTTTTTTGAGCAAAGGCCTTCTGTGTATTCTTCTAATTATCTCTGTCAGTGACAACGTTATGCTAATTCTTTTCATATGCTGACAGATTATCTGCCCATCGTGTTCTTTGGCGGCCTATTTCTTCGCCAGCCTGCAGATACCCATTCCATGGTTATTTTTGCCTGCTGCAGGCATGCAGACTGCAGACATGGCCGGCCCAATCCCACTTGAGTTTAGCTGCCTTCCATCCCCACGTCTACTACTTTAGTCTTGAAGCGATTGATGGTGTTTCATACACGGTCTGACAATTTAATGCCCAGTATATCGCTCAATAGACCGCTGATAAATCCCGAGTTTGGACTTTGTAAAGACGAGACGGAAAGAATGTTGAGATGGTTTGGGCATGTAGGAAGGAAAAAGGAGATTTATTAAAAAGATTTTTGAAGCAAATGTAAGTGGAAGAGAAGGTCAGGGTCACTCTCGACGAAAGTACTGCGACTAGATTATAGACATAGGATCGTAGCAAGTGCAGATCCATAGTCTCTGCCTACCGCTATATGTAACAGGCGTGATATTATGTATGTAAAGACGTTCAGAATACACTTTTTTTGATAAAAAAACTGTACAACTTACAAGTTAAAAGGTATATCTAGACAAGTCAAATCTTAAATACTGCTTAGGTAGAACAATGTAACACTAACTGTGGCTAAGGGTCCCATTAAGGCTACCTTCATAAAACATTTTAACACTTTAGCTCGTCTTTCTTTTTTTATTGGCCAGTCACCGGCGCCTCTCGATTTGGATTAGCGCCGATTTCCCGCCGTTTTTTCCCCAAAATGAATCTATTAAGGCGGTAATGGCTTTTGCCTATTCTATCATTTCTTCGACCACCGGCCTTATTGAATTGTAAGACCTGTAGAAAAATATAGGCTGGAAATCCATGTGCTGAAATTCGGTTGCTGATTTTATATACATTGCTGGTTAAGTAGTTGTACAATTTGACCGAAAGTTGCACACAGACAATGTTTATAAAATCAGCATCTTAGATTCAGCACTGTGTATTCCCAGTCTATTATTGTTGCCCTGACAGGGCGTCACTTGTACTGTAATAATTATAGTAAGATCTTGGAAAACAGTGATTTGCAATAAATTGTGATTTTGATTCTTTGTGACTTTTCTAGAAATAAAGATAAATTTCGTATGTAATTCCTTCCATGCTCATCTAATAATAGGTGATAAAAACATCTACCAGTTACTTTTCTTCCCTTATTCCTTGTTGGGAATCTGTTTTGATCGTATTCCGTGTGTCTAAGTGGCAACGCTTGTGTCAGTTTTTTTTCAAGCTACCTATAAACACCTAATAGCTTGACTATCATACAAAGATGACAGCCGGGACCAACGACCTGATGTGCCTTCTGAAGCTCGGAGGAGAAAATGTTTACGTCACTCGTGGTAACCTATTCAAGTGCGGATCACGCCCGGATTACTTGCATGTTAAGCAATGCCAGGCGCAAGCGCTAGTGAAGCGAAAGGCTATATTATTTCCAGAAACATTTTTGTTGAAAAACGGTATTGTGGAAGGGCCGGTAACGCACGTCCTTCTGGTCGTTTCGAGACGTCTTCTTCTTCATCTAAGCGCGTTCCCAGTTGCAAACCGGGGGGTTTGTCGGTTGCTTATTTCTTTGTTAAAATTTTTATTATTACTTTATTAATTTAATAGAGGGAGCTTTTCTTTAAAATAATTTACTAGTTTACACGTAATGTATACTAAACTTATTGACGTGTAAAAGTGCCTGCAAATGCCTATTAACTAAATAAACATTTGAATTTTGAATTTCCTGGTGTCTTAGTCGTTCATAGGTCGCGGTGACCATTAGGTGGTCCGAATGCCTATTCGCCTACTTATCTGTGTCCGAAAATGCTTAGGCTCCCCAATATGCAACGGTCTTAACCAGTTGCTAGTAGCCAATCATCTTCAGTTTAATTGCAACAGATTTAGGTTTCTTCAGCTTTGTCAATGGAATAACCTTGTATTGTATATAGTGTGGCAACTCATCATCATCTCAACAGCCTTCAAGTACCCACTGCTGGTTATCTGGCATAAGCCTCCTTTTGTCTACGCCATCCTGCTCTATCACTGGCCATTGCAATCCAGTTCCTCCTAGCAACCTGCCTGATGTCATAAACCCACCTAGCCGCCTCGTGTGGCAACTATCTGAAAACTGTTTATGATTGTTCCCTTGGTGATAATTGACCAATATGTCAACTTGATAAAGGGTGCTCTTTAGGGACTTAGTCGGCCCGCCACGCTTTAAGTTACTAAAGTCAAAAGTCAGCAGACTATTAATAGAGAACATTTATGAAGGTTTTCTGTCAGTATTTTATTTTTACCTGAGTCCAAAAAATAAAAAAGTTAATAAAATGAAAATAGAAGAAAAGGTGGGTTTTGAGAAGGTTAGGTTTCCTATCTTTACGTAATTTTTGAAGGAGTTCTGAAAAGTCTTATGTTTTAAAATACGAAAAATCATTGAATTTGTCAAGAAAAAGAAGATAGAAAAGAAAATAGAAGAGAAAAGAAGATGCGGGTTAGGCCGAGCCTTGCGTGTGCTCTTATTGGTAGTGTGGCTGATAATCTATCATAAGACACACGCGGCTCTGTCTGCCCCGCACGATACACCTATCAGAAGAGAGAAGAGACATGTCAAGATGAAGAAATCACACACAAATACTAGATTAAATATCAAAGTTAGTTTTTATCAGACTAGCGTTAGTTTACTACATAAAATAATTCGGTACCCACTCTATATTATGTGTTTTTAACTCATAATCAGTAGGTACTTAAATAAGACTTTACAGAAATTAGACTTAAATTGTCAAATATACTCGCATCTCAATACATCAGCATCCAATTGCTTAGGCAACTTACTTTTTATTACTACTACTACTTTTTAGGGTTCCGTTCCCAAAGGGTGTAAACGGGACCGTATTACTGAGACTCCGCTGTCTGTCCGTCTGTCACAGGGCTCTATCTCTTGAACCATAATAGCTAGACACTTAAAATTTTCACCGATTATGTATTACTGTGGCCGCTATAACAACAAATACTAAAAATAAAAAAAAGTTAAAATTAAACTAAAAACGTGTTTTTCAGCGTTTTTAACTAAATCTTTATAATGGCATTAACTCGATACTTGAAATTTTCACCAGTTATGTATTACTATGACCACTATAACAACAAAAACTAAAAATAAGATTTAAAAATTAAAGGGGGTCTTCATACAAGAAATGTGTTTCTTCAGCGCTTTAAAATATTGTACGGAGGTACGGAACCCTTAATGTACGAGTCCGACTCGCACTTGCCCGTTTATTATTCTGAACGATACTTTTTTTACATCACAGTTTAAAATCAATTGTACCATAACGTAAAATCCCAACTCGTAGTGTATGAAAATAACTGTAATAGTAAATTGAATATAGATTAAGAGCATGTAGAATAAATAATCCTGTTTTTCTCATATTATGTATTCGTCTCAAAACCGTAAATGTAATATGATAGAATGATAAATAAAAATATAAAATATCCGAGCGCAGACGACTCGCCTCTGAAACGACTAAATCCGATTTACCGAGTTTGGTCCGCGGCGGAAAACTGTGATGCTGAATATCACGATTTTCAAATATTGCCCATATTTATTCAAATCCGTTTTCAACTTGCTGACGATTGTTGGAGATTTTATTTTAGTCGGCTAAAAGAATAATATTTTATTTTTTATTATATGTTCCTTTTTAAGCCGAGTGAATATGTAATGTTATTTAAACGATCTTTTAATTGACACATATTCTATATTTGCCAATTTTTTTTCACATAATCAAGGTTTGGTGTACAGCAAAGTGGTGTATAATCATGTTTATTATATTGACTGCCGCACTTCGTGATTTTCCAGTACTTTTTCTGTTGCCTAGCTCTATAAGCCGAAAAGGCCGACTTTTGCGCGTTTCCTAGTTTCTAAGATGCTTTTTTGTGCAAAAAATCCACAGACCTAACCGCTTTTGTACTTAATTTAATAGGATATAGATAAAGGTTGAAGAAAAATATAAAAATACCACCGTAGCTACAACAAAATCAAAAAATCAAAAATTCAGTAATTAGACCTTTGCAGGCACTTGTACACGTCAATAAGTTTAGTGTTAATTACGTGTAATGTTTAAATTATATTAATGATTATAAGAAAAGCTACTAGCATTTCGTAATGACCACTGCGGAGATGAGACGCTTAGAAAAAACCTATTGACACAGTAGGCCGCCTATACTATCCATACGGGCTTTGTCAGTTTACAAAGATTATAATAGCCTTACACAATGTTATCACAATATAACATGTAAAGCTTGCGTATAATACAAAATAGACACGAGTTTTAATTACAAACATAAACAAAATGTTGTAGGAATGTCTCGTTGAAGCGTTTGATGCATAAACAGACAAATTACCAAATATTTGCATCGGATCGCCGGTAATAAAACGCGAATTCCGGAAACATGTTCGAAACGCTCCGTTTTAATGAGATATATCTTTCGATTCAATTTCGCATTGTGCACTGTATACACAGCGATGAACGATGTTCGTAGTATAAATATTGATTGAAATTGTTTTTCGTATGTACTTCACATACGAAAACACCGGACAAGTGCGAGTTCAGCTCGCGTGAAAAGGGTTTCGTACGTTGATTATACATTTCGTATAAGTTTTCTTGTAATCTATATGAAAAGAATTTTTTCCTGTATTTTTTTTATGTCAGGCCCAGTAGTTTCGGAGATGAGTAGCCAATTTTCGCCTATTTGACCCCAAATTCTACCTTCGCCTGTTCATCGCCCAAAAATGATATGTTTCATATCATTTCCGTAATATCTTCGTTCCTGCTAACTCGTAAACCGAAAGGACAATATCAGACGACCACAGCCAGGGCCGTAACCGCGGCTTTGCAGCCCGGGGCCCTGCGGACTTGACCTTATGGTTTTACGACTTGCGACCCGATTGAAGATAACTAAAGACTACGGTTTTGTTTAAAGTTCGCTTTGAGTTTTGTTTGTATAGATCACACTAATACAGCTCTTCCTAAACAACCTATTTGAGTCCACTGCTGGACTCCACGTCATCTCCCAATAAAATCTTTGCTTAGAGAACTCTGCTGCCCGTACCCTGATACCTTCACAGGTCCTTCTCAGTCAGGATTTGGCCTACACTCTCCACGCTGGCCAGACGGGTTGGAGAGATCTCATTAATCTTTATAAGCTTTGTTTAGCTTGTGTTTCCTAAGTCGCCTTCTACGACTTCTACGGGAAGACTTGGAGTGGTCCTATTCTACTCTGCCGGGACCACACGGCAATTTACTTATATCTCCCTTATTGGCCCCATTACTTTTCATTGTTAGTTTTAAAGTAGACAAATATGTTTTGCGTAGTATAAATTCAGCCTAACTCAATTTTCCAACAAACATGTAATTTGAAATTTAAATTATAAACCAATTCACTGTAAACCAATTATGATATGACTCATTCCATATTCGCAGTATTTTAAAATTCAAAATAATACACCAATTCTTGTTTCGCAATATCCACGCCACATATGTTGTTCTATAACGTTATAATTAATCTGCGTTGTGTTGGCAACACACGTGAATAACGTGAGCGTACATCACAAAGCTAGCAATTTAGCGGCAATACAGAGTTTAATTCGCTGTCGATGGCAGCATGGGATGGTGCGCTGAAATTAATTTGTAAATCTCTATAGGCCGTAGGGCGATGTACAGACCCCTTTGCTCACTTCCTGGGCTGCATAATGGATACGCAACCAGCCTGCATATTGGGAATTCATAAATTTAACAAGTTTGTTTGTCAGAGATATTAAAAAACCCCGACTTTTAAGCGTTCACCCCTTATAACTTTAGAACTGCTGAACCGATTTTCATCAAACATAGCTAAGAAATATCTCGACAGACAAGGCTTTCGATTAAAAAACCGCATTGAAATCTATCTATTTGTACCTTCAAACTTATAACACTCCCCTTTTCGTAGGTGGTTTAAAAATAAATTAAATAATGTTTATTAGGAACAAATCTACATTTCAATCGAATCAAATCAAAAGTTCGGAAAGATGATGTTACGGTCAGTAGTTACTGTCGCAGATATTAACGCCCACCTCCCAACTTAATGTTTTTGTATGTCGTTATGTTAATTACATCTAGGTATTACTATCTACGCACTTAGAATTAATATCAATACTTACGTAACCTAAACTAGGTAAGTGCTCACATCAAATTATTTTTAAATGATAATTGCATAGGTACTATTTAATTTACTGTGAAACAAAAGGGAAAACAGTAACCCGTAAACCGGTTTGTGGTTGTATGACAAACGTTTCGCCTAATTTTCGGAAGCTCATTTGGGGTTTCATTGGTAATTTAGTTTTCATTTTCAGCAGCGAAATAACTTTATTTTCTGCTAAAACATATTGCATCGCGTGTGTTATAATATGTGTAATTTAATACCATTGAAAACTTTAAACATACGTTTTGCGTTAAACATACCATTGCAGTGTAAATACGTTATTATTAAAATTGTTAGCAAATATTTTAGCTATATCATAATTGTATTATTGTATTTTGTACCAAAAACCATAATAATTATCACGCTCATTGAAATTATTATGACATAGTTAAAAACTCGGTAAATGGTAGTATAACTGTAGAATAGTGTAAGTTAGACCAGGGGTTCTAAATACTTTAAAACTACATATTTCTTAATAAAAATAATTCATTAATATTAAATTTTATCATGAAGATGCTAATTCACAAAACTATGACGGCATTGTTTTTAGGGTTCCGTAGTCCACAAGGAACCCTTATAGTTTCGGCATGTCCGTCCGTCCGTCCGTCTGTCCGTCCGTCCGTCCGTCTGTCTGTCTGTCCGTCCGGGCTCGTACTCCGCCGCTACTGCACCGATTGTCACGAAAATTGGTGGAGAGATAGATATTGAAGTTCCAAGAGTTGGTTTTTAAAATTATGAAAAAATATTTTTTTTTCAGCCCCCCATACAAAGAAAAGTGAATTTAAAAAATTAAATTGGACTAACCCCAACGTGTGAGGTATCGTTGAAAAGGTTTTTTAAAATGCAACAAAAACTGCTTTGAAACTATGTAGATCAAACCCCCAGTCTTGAGATAATTTAATACAAAGTTAAAATTTGAGGTGTCGGCCACCGTAACTTTTCAAATATTACTAAAATAATTCTGGAAAAAATGTGGTTTATACCTCAGAGTACTCGTATGTACTTTCCATTAAAACTATAGGGGTCTCGGTATCATAGATAGTTATTTTTTAATACTTCATAAATCGTAAACCGCAATTTACCTTTAGAACTTTTATATTATGTTACTTGCTGCTACGGAACCCTTCATGGGCGAGTCCGACTTGCACTTGGCCGCTTTTTTATTTAATGTTAGTAAAAATCCCATTAAAATCCAGAGCTTAAGGTCGATTAGAATTTATTCAACAGTCAGAAGTTGTTTAAAAACGACTTTACAAGTTTCACTGATGTCTGTTACCTGAACCTAACCGAGGAACAACTTAATAAATTAGAACGTCTCTTTAAGGCCGTACCTGAATTTTCCAGGGTCCAGTGCTGCCTCCATTTAAAATAAATCATTTCAAAGAAAACGGAGACATTATATAAAATTTTGCTACTACCAAGTCCTAGAAAAAGTATTTTATGAACTACTGTTTACAGTTTATAATGAGACCGTTAAGCTTTACTACGCACATTTGCCAAAAGAGGCCGTTTTTCGCAAATGTGCGTAGTAAAGCTTAACGTTCTCACTTTAAACTGTAAACAGTAGTTCATAAAATACTTTGAAGGGTTATCTAGGAATTGGTAGTTGCAAAATTTTAAATAATGTCTCCGTTTTCTTTGAAATGATTTATTTTAAATGGGGGCAGCACTGGACCCCGGAAAATTTAAGTACGGCCTTAACTACTAGACTTACCTATGAGATATGTTGTAATCGGAAAAGCGAATACTAGTGCACCCGTCATAAATGCATTCAGTTGAGCTGCTAACATTTCGCCGGGAATGCTTGAAATGTATTTCAGTTTGCAATCACATTATGACATAACAAGTTCCGGGAGCTCAGCGAATATTCCGGGAGAGTCCCGGGAATGTTCCGCGATTCGCTAACAAACTACTCGCTCCCACATCTGTGATGTAATTCCATTAATTGCACGAGAATTTCATGAAATGTGGTGGACATTTAACAATAGATGTGAAATATTCTTTTACAAGGTCTTACAATACCCAGCACATAAGTTGAACCAAAATGGATTATTGCGGTCACTGCGCACACTTTTTCTCTAATTATATACATGCGAATTTGTCCACGAGTACTTGTGTGCAAAGTCGTTGGAAGTTGCTTGCAAACTTATAACAAAGTAATAAGTAATATATATTTTTCAGCCAAACTCATTAGCAATTTTGGCATCGTTACAAACATTCTAACTTTCGTATTTATATTTTTTTAGATTTCATGGAAATTTAAATTGTAATAGAGAGTGTAATAATACAAATTTATTTACTGTAAGTAGTATAAATATCTTGCTGAAAAATCAAACGACTAGAGAAAAGTTAGACCCAAAAATTTACTGATCTCTAATGAGTCTGAAAGCTTCTTTGTGTCTATCTAATTTTCTTTGAATTTTATGTAAAAGAAAACGTGATTCAAACAGTATTTGGCTGTCGTGTCATTACTCAACGCTCGTGGCCGAGCGGTGCTTTTTAGCAATGATTTGCACGTTTCCTAATGTAATTTAATAATTGTCAAAATACTAAATCTAGAACAACATAGTTTTAACACAAACTTCCATCAAGCATTATTTGACGCTCAAATGATTAGTGTACTGTGTAATCAGGTCAAAGTGGGTCAAAAACCAGAGCCAGAGCTGGCGGGAAATTCGTGGCCGCCTTGTAATTTACACAAACACGCAAATTGGCGATTTGTCGCCAGCAGGGCGGTAGCGGGATATCTACATGACCTGAAGGCAGCCCGATGGCTTATAATAAAGTCAGGAGGAACCGATGAATGTTTTAGATTTGCCAACAAGTTTGTTTATTGTTTGACGACCACCGTGGCATAATATTCACGCCACTACACATTACGAGTAATAAACACGTTAGCCCGCCACTGCGGAGATTCTAGGATACTAGGATTTGATCCCCAGCTAGGGCAAGTTGAAAAATGGTATTTTTAGGGTTCCGTACCCGAAGGGTGCAAACGGGACCCTATTACTGAGACTCCGCTGTCTGACTGTTTGTCCGTCTGTCCGTCTGTCCGTCTATCTGTCTGTCCGTCTGTCTGTCCGTGAGTCACAGGGCTCTATCCCTTGAACCGTAATAGCTAGACACTTGAAATTTTCACCTATTATGTATTACTGTGGCGGATATAACAACAAATACTAAAAAATTAAAGGGGGTCGTCATACAAGAAACGTGTTTTTACAGCGTTTTTAACTTGATCTTCATAATGGCATTAACTAGATACTTGAAATTTTCATTTTTAAAAATTATGTATTACTATGACCACAATAACAACAAATACTAAAAATAAAATAAAGTTAAAAATTAAAGGGGGTCGTCATACAAGAAACGTGTTTCTTTAGCGTTATAAAACATTGTACGGTGGTACGGAACCCTTTATTTACGAGTCCGACTCGCACTTGCCCGTTTATTTAAATTATCCCGGGTCTTGGGTGGTTACTGTTTTACTGGTTGGTTAATTGTTTATCTACTCGTACATATGTATTTATCATAAAAATAGTGCCGGTAAGTACTAACTTAACTATGGGATACTAATCCCATAATATAAGTTTAACAACTTCGCTGTCCATATATAAAGAACAATAGTAAAACAATTTTTTTGTTCATATATGACTCATGGGACAGTGAAGTATTTAATAGTTAGTGGACTGTGTGGGCTAGTGCAATCTGTGTGATTTGTCCCTATATATTTATTTATGTATTTTTTTCTTTAAAGCGTTCGCAAATTAGCGATTTGTCGCCGGCGGGGCGGCAGGGCACCCATATGTACAATTGGGTATTATTGTGGGTCAAAAATAAATTATTTGGTACTGTTCATAGAATAAAACGTCACAAAATAATGCCACTTGTCACTGATCACATCCCCTTTGAACGTGATTTTAGATTTATTATATTTGACTCTAAGGAACTATGACATAAATCGACATTTCATACAAATCCCATAGAAAATGTTTGTTTTTAACGTTAAGAAAAAATTATCTGATTTGACTTGTTGCAAAATAGCGTTTTGTACATGACCTGAACAAAAGCTTGAAGCTTATTATAAGTCGGGTTGAATCGTTTGACGTTGAGATTATTTGGAAAAGTTCCGTGTATTATGTGTTTAATGAATTTTTCAAATATTTTTATTTCGACATTCTTACACTATATGTACTTCACAAGAACTATTATTAAGATGAGATGCCTAAAGAGTGTATTTTTACATGGAATAAAATATAATACAAGAGTTTTTCTTGTACACTAATAAAGGCTCATATCCACATATAAGATTATAAGAAATCCCGATTTCCAGAGAGCGAGAATAAAGGGTAATATTAAAGATGAGGCTAACAGAAGAACATGAATATGGCTTATGTAACCTAACATATTGTAAACAAATGAACTGTTTTTCAACTTATTTATTTGCATTTCAAAGACAAAAAAATATTAATAGATATAGGCATACGGGAATTACCACGAGACTTACCATTTTTAGGGTTCCGCACCCGAAGGGTGCAAACGGGACCCTATTACTGAGACTCCGCTGTCTGGCCGTCTGTCCGTCTGTCACATGGCTCTATCTCTTAAACCGTAATAGCTAGATACCTGAAATTTTCACCGATTATGTATTACTGTGGCCGCTATAACAACAAATACTAAAAATTAAAAAAAGTTGAAAGTTAAAGGGGGTCGTCATACAAAAAACCTGTATTTTTCAGCGTTTTTAATTTGATCTCTTGAACCGTAATAGCTGGACACCTAAAATTTTCACCGATTATGTATTACTATGAACACTTTAACAACAAATACTAAAAATAAGATAAAGTTAATAATTAAAGGGGGTCGTCATACAAGAAACGTGTTTCTTCAGCGTTTTAAAATATTGTACGGTGGTACGGAACCCTTCATGTACAAGTCCGACTCGCACTTGCCCGCTTTTTATTTTTTTTGCTAACATTTGGTATTGGATTGCACCTAACGTGGTAAATAAGTAAAGGGTATGTTTCGCGCTAATTACCTAATGCATTAATTTAGTAACTTGCGGACTATGAATTTATATTTCTCTACAAATGACCCATTACTTGCAATAGCCATATAAAGAGCAAATTTGAGATATATAGAGTTATATAGAAAGCCAGTCATAAATATCACTCACCGTGTCAGGTCATAAATTCGGCAGTCCCGCCTTCGATTCCGGCCGGCCCAATTTTCCCATAATTAAATTTGCGACAGTCACAGGAAACACCCTTGTGCACCCCATTGTTACGAAGATGTCGCCATTTTGCATTTAACAGTGGTAAATTACTAGTAAACTAATTTCTGTTTAATTTATACTCAAAGAGGGTTGACGTCAGGCAGGCGGCCGGTCGTAAAACTATAGCCAAATCATTTAAATTGTTTCGGCTATTTCTTCTCCACTTTGCAAGGTTTTTGGCATCTTTGGGTGACCCAATGACATGCATATTATAATTTTAGAAGAAACGCTGCAACGCTGCAACGCTAAAGCCCGGGGTCCGCGGCACAAATAAATAAATAAATATATAGGGACAAATCACACTGATGGATAAATAGCCCCAAAGTAAGTTTTAACTTGTGTTATGGGATACTAACTCAACGATACTATATTTTATAATAAATACATACGAGTATATAGATATAAACACCCAAGACCAGGACAATATGAAAAAGGCCATTTTCCAACTTGCCCTGGCTGGGGATCGAACCCAGAACCTCCAGATTGGCGGACTAGCGTGTTGACAATTACACCACGGAGGTCGTCGGATGCAACCGAGAACGCGCCAAGATGAAGAAGAAAAAGAAACTTCTGTTTAATTCAAATGTGAGTCTAACTTTAATATTGTAATTATTCCATAAGTGAATTAATGCACACTTTATTGTTTTTTTTTAATGTATATGGAATTCCTATTGCCGTAAAATCATTTATATAAACGGCATTTGACTCTTAAAAACCTATTGTGTTATAGTTTACCATTCATATAAATCTACCTGTACCAACAGTGTTTATTTAGAGCTGAAAAAAAAAGATGTGAAATATTACAATTGTGTCAACAGTTTTTTCATAGAGACACCAACAATAACCTCGGCTGGATCATACAGACATTTTAGGGAAGTTCCAGGCTCCAAAATTCACTCGGGTAATAAAACAAACAATGATTTGAAAACAACTTCAATTTTGGACTCTCGAGCTTTACCGTTAAAGTATAAAAGTGTGTTCAGACAATTTGATCATATAACAGCGTTTAAGGTTTTAGTGTCGAAGTAAACGTGGCGTGAAATTAAAATTGTCGCAGTGGTAGGTCGTAAACTCTTATTTTTCGTTTATGAAGTTAACCGAGTCATAACATAACCATTTTAGCAACAAAGTTATTATTTATAAATGATGTCACGGTGCATGTGGCATGATGCCATATCAAAATAGTAATATGATGTTTATTCTAGATTGTCCTCGTATAATAAATTGGTTAACATAGATATCCAAGACAATTTAAAAAAGACCATTTTTTACTTTGACCTAGCTAGCTAATCTATATGTATTTATTATAAAATATAGTTGTTGAGTTACTATCCCATAACACAAGTTTAAAAACTTACTTTGGGGCTAGCTGAATCTGTGTTATATGTCCCTTTTTTTACTAGCATGTAGCTGGTATGTCCCACAACTGGGTAAACGCTTATTCTTCCACTCGTCTTGTCCGTCGCTACTTTCTGCCATTTAGGTAAGAATTTATCAAGATTGTTTTAACAAAAGAGATGTCTTATATATTTATTTTTTCATTTATATTTATGAATACGGCGGTCGTACGTTGCGGGATTACGTAAGGTTTAACAAAAATTCAAACAGTACCTTGTGTAACACCACAGAAACAAGTTTTTATACATTTTGTTTAACAAATCACGATTCCACGGGTAGACGGATTAGGTTGCAAAAATACACATGTGAAAATACTACAATCTGCAGACTTAACGGAACGGTTAATTTTTAACTCTATCTTGGTGGTATAGGGTCTGCTTTGTCATGTAACGTTGGTTTGAATAATGTTGGTGGAATTTCAATGGTGAAGCGATGCCTGTAAGCTGTGTGAATTTTTAAACAATTTCGCGGAGTTCGTTTTTGCGTGAAATGCGAATGTTCTTTGTGAAGGCATTGTATGGACAGTTGTATGATTACCGGATTACAAACATTTGTTTGAACTTTTTGTGCAACAGATTCAATTGTATAAAATGAATGTTATTTATTTATTAATCAATTTATGTACACGAAATGTTTACAAACGAAACTAGTACAACTACTTACCTCAAAAGAGGTATTTATGTAAAAAAGGCATACAGGCGTGTTTATAGAGTAAAGGAAGAAAAAGTAATTAAAATAACATGAAACTACACAATTTACAAATATACTATACTATGTTGCATACATACTTAAATAAATATATATATTTATCCAGAAATAAATATAATATTAAAGATATTAAACGATATTAACTTAGATGTTTCCGATAAATAAAGTTTTAGCCTTGCAGCCCATAACTCCAACAACTCTGATTTTATATATTTTTATGATACATTTGCTACGTATTTGCCAAATGCAAAATTTATAATATATAATGTAAAAGGGATCCATGTCTCTAGAGGTCCCGCCTCGATATACAAAAGTTGAACATCAAACGTTATTCAAGCGTCTGGAATATTCTTTAAACGCGTGATTACAGTTTGAAGCACGTTTGAAGTATATTGTGAGAAATGTAAAGTGGCTCTCGCGCTCTGCATAATCTAAAAATAAAAGGCCAAGCGCGACTTCGACTTGTACGATCCTGGTTCAGTAGGTAACATAAAGGCGTGCACTATTTGGTTTGTCATAGAAATAGGAGGACAGTATCGGATGACAGTCGTGTAATTTTATATCGTAACGGTCCAGAACCGCGCTTTGATGAAAAAGATACTGGAATTAGAAAAGTAGCATTTTCGTTTTCACCTGGCTAGTTTTTTTATTTTATTTTTTATTTTTTTTTTATTATCATAGGATATTTATAATATCTCTTAATAATAGTCACTTTGTTTTGTTTTGCACAAATGTTGACGTCAAATCGTTACTTAAAGCTAAGTTTACGCCGCTTCCTAGGCGCAAGTGCAGAAGAAGCGGCAACAAACTGCACTGCACGTTTTCTCCAAAGACGTCAACTAACAAACTAAAAACTTAAAATTAGTTATATAGATGGACAGAGATTACATTGTTTATTATGTCATAATTAAATTGAATTATAAGAATTACGAAATTTAAAATAATGTCAATTTGTAAATTTAGTATGTACCAATGTACCTAAATTATGACATGTCTAAGTATACAAACCTTTAAGAGGGACCCGCGCCAAGCTCAAGCCAGACCTTTTTTAAATTTAGCATTATTTTGCAGTATTTTCTTTATTGGATTAAGGTTTTTCAGTTTAAACTGGATAGAGCATTTATCAGTGCATATTTATTTTAATTTTCCCTGCTGGCATAAAGGGGTATCAAGTTTTCTTTGCTGCCAAGAGGATTTATAATTATGAATAAAACTAAATTTGTACATAGTTAAACTATAACGATGTAATAAAAAATTACGTTTGTAGTTACGCTTTCACGTTGTAAACCATTTCAAAAAGTAAAAATAAAAAATAAATAAAATGCGTATAAATAATACAAAGTCCAAATGGTCAAAGCATTTTCTACTTATCGACCTTTAGAACAAGCTAAACAGTTAGCAATCATTTTGAGACGAAATATAATTGTAGCCACAGATCTGTATACACATATCTTGATCCATGGTCTGTGATTGTAGTAGAGTTTTTGAGGATCCCTAACAAAGTTCATACGTGCTGATACGTGCTTTATCCCACTCGCCATCAGCATCAGCCTAATGTGCTCTCAGTAATATTAATGTCTCCTGAAAGTAATCGCCTGAGTGGTGCCTGCTATCTTGTCATCAGAGGTACTCTATCAAGTCTTATACGTAAAATATATGATAAAAAAATGCATATTTACGTAAGTACACTTCAGGGATATCTTCATAATCAGAATTTATATGTGTGTGGCTTATACATGATGTACTTATACTAAGTACTTATGATGAAGTTAAAATGCAAAAAAAACTGAGTGTTAATTAAGTTATGACATTTAGCTTTTTCCATGCTGGTCTGGAGAAAAGAAAAAACTTAGAATGTACCAGCTGCTTCTCTTCCGCGCAGATTGTAGAAGCCAATTGAAGGAATGGGCGAAAATGCGAATCTTGTTAATGCTATGCGGCTAGGAATCCATTACTATTTTTATTTTCCTTTTCCTATCTTCTCCCACCATCACGCTAGAAGGGGTCTTTGGGTCTTTTTGCGGCTCTGGGCTGGCTCTGCATAGAGCCACAAAACCCAAAATGCTCTGTCTGGCCCATTAGGGATAAAGACATGACTAGTATACTCGTAGTATAGTATAATATATTTACCTTACGCATAACAAAATGAATATAATTTTTATTGTAATGTCAATACATTTTCTGTATACCTACCCTATATCTGTCCACTGCTGGCCTAAAGGCCTCTCCCAATAAAGGATGGATTTGCCCATAATCACCACGCTGGGCAGGCGGGTTTGTGATCGCAGTAGATGGTGTATTATATTATTATAGTTGTTGCATAAAGCAACCTGGTGCCCGTTCTCTGTTATACATACCTCCCTTAGTCGCCTCTTACGACACCCGTAGGAGATGAACGGGGTAGAGACAAAACATACTCTACCCTGCGGTCACAAGCCCAGAAGCCGCAAGACCCAGGCTTTTTTAGCGTGATAGTGGTCGAGAAAGTTGAAAAAGGATGTTTCGGCTTTTAAACCTGTGCTGGCTTTAAAACGGTGCCTGTAAACCAGTACTGTAAACTATAGTTATTCTAAATATGTCGTATAATTTACAACACCTTCCTTGACACCTTTACCAGAACAATAAGGATAAGACACACCTGGCACAAGATAGGTGGAGGATCTTTGTCCCCCGAGGTTTACGGAGGATCTTTGTCCCCCGAGGTTTACGAAGGATCTTGTGGACAAAGGGCATCAGAGCTGTATTTGTAAACGTCACTTTTGGATAACAGAGACAATGGGGATGATTCATTACACGTGCATTGTGAATGTCAAGCGTCCTGTAAAGATACCTATTGTACTGTATTATGCCGGTTTTTCTTTTTACTATAGAGATCTTTGATTCTTCTCATTAAAAATATCTTACTGGTAGATTTTGCATTATCGTACTTTAGTTAAAGACAGCTTTATCGTATCTTTATTGAAATCTGTGAATCAGAACAGAAAACGTAAAGAACAAAAGACATATTTTTAAGATATTTTTTCCAAATTTCTAATAAATGGCTAGACTACTGACTTTACTGTACGTACCATTGCCTCCTGCTCCTGCTCGCTTGCCTGCCAGTCGTCAGGTAGTGGGCGGTAATATTAAAATGTGACATTTTTGGTATGTCTTATCTTTGGTTTTTATTATGAAACAAGTGTAATACTATTTCAATTATTCTTCAAGGGCGATATACTCGTAGCATCGATGTTTCAGGCTGAATCTGAATGGCATTTATCTTGAGCTCTACGATGCTAAGGAAGGTACATAAAGCTGTGAGTTTCGGTTATCATAAGATGACAGTCTAGCCTTTAGGCAGCTTATGAATCTGACTCCAATGTTGTCCACTAAAACTTCTAGAATTAAAGTTTGTTTCGAACAACAGTAAGTACAATGTTTTTCGAGCTCAAAGCCGTTCCTTGCGGGGTCTAATTAGCACCAACCCGCGGCCCGGTCTCGCAAACTTTTTACTTACCGCCGCCTTCTACAAAACAATATAGTACTTGAAATGCGAGTGCTCGCGTATTTTGTTCATTTTATTTCACTTGACAACTGCTGCTAGTATCTAAGAAGCTGAACCAATTTACTTAACTTTCCTATTTTATACGACTGTGAAATATCTTCTTTCAAAGAAGTTGTCCCGTTTTGTTAAGTATCAATATTGTTCAGTCTACATTTGAGTAGGTTATTTTAAAGGCGTTTCTTTTCAGGATATACCTAAAGGCTTACTTAGCCGGTATAAACGATTCGGCTATAGTTTTACGACAGGCCGTCTGGCGGACGTCATCTTTAAGAATGCATTTGTGCGAAAAAATTTATAAAAGGCCACACCGCCCGATGTCGACCCTCATTGGGAATGCAGTTGTAGCACTAAATGTTGTGCTTGGTCTTTTAGTAGCTTCCTACGACATCAACAGAAAGAGACGGAGAGATCCTATTGTAGGCCGGAAGCCACACGGCGCGTCACGCATTCAACACTTAACAGAGATTGAGAAATAAGTAATAATAAACTTTTGAGCTACATACACTTCTCTTATTTATTTAAGCTTCTTGCATACAATCTTATATTGAATTGATTACAATTGGTAAAACTTAATGCTAATGAATTTATCTACAAGTTTGCCTTTTGGATATGTCGAGAAGTTAGTAGAAGTGTTTATCCTTATGGTTGACTGGGAGAGAACGCTTTTAGCGTTAAGTCCGCCAATTGTAAGACAATTTCATTGTTAAGCAATAAAGCTTAAAAATAAATAAATAAATAGAAGGGGTGCAAGTGTAGCATCGTAATTTTTACTAAGACAAAACAATATCCAAGCCAAGGTCGCAATTGTCGCTTTTTCCACGAGCCCTGTAACAAAACCAGTGAGACTTATACAAAAACACAATAAAGGCGCTACACACGCGCCGCGCCGCGCTTGCGGTCTGCCTTTGTCTCTTTGCTCACAAAACAAATACAGTACAGAATAACTACTTCCGAAAGAAATATTTGAAAAGGGAATACTTGCATATGTCTTCTATTTTGATTTGTTGTGAAAAGCTTCTGGTAGGTACGAGGGTACGCCATCGAGACCCGTCACTATTTTTAACTTTTAGCTCGGGAAGTAAAAATCTAAAATAAGGACAAATCTGTTTTCCTATTTTCGGTTTCAAGAAAGAGATCTTTTGAAGAATTCGACTTATAGCTATACAGCATTCCAAACGTAGTGTCTTCTCGTCCAAAATACCTCAGTATTTTGGACGCTTCAAGATGAAAGTCTATAAATCAATGTGTGTTACTAGTGATCACTAAAATAGTGGTTACCGATTATGGTGACACGACTTAAGGTCGTTTAAAAGCTATACTCAATGTTTCCCTGCCAGGTCTAACGAGAAATAATGAAATCCGTAGGACAACAAAAGTCACTGACGCTAGCCCCGCGGAAAAGCTCATTCAAGTAGCAGTATTATAGGCAAACTTTTAAACTGGAAGCTGGGTGGTCCGCTTTCGCAAATCATAAGTGACACTGGGTGAGGTCCGCATTCTGATGGGTACAGTGGCATAAAATTAATAAGTTGTCATCATAAGATGGCAGTCGTCAAGCTTTGTCACATGCCTTAGGCAGCTTGAAAAATCTGACACAAGTGTTCTTCGAAACTAATAAACTTAGACCTTAGGTGACTTCTCTGCTCTCTCGGTATTAGTCGCCCTGGCCTGTTCGGCGCACAAAGCGCGCCATTTTCATATCATTACAAAGCGGCGTCACAAAGGAACGTCGCGTTTACGTTTACAGTCAAAAGCACGCTGTGGCATTTAATTAACGGAATTAACTTTGCTTTGGCTTGTAATTGGGCTGAAAACTCACCTGCATTCTTGGTTTAAAATGGTGAAAAATTCCTGGAGCTAAGTCAGATAAGTTGGTTTGTTGTGGTTGGGACAAAAATGCACTTTTATGTCACTAACACACTTGCCATCTTACTACACAACGCAGACCAATGCATACTAAAAAAATACTAACTTAAGACAGAACTTCCTCAAAACGTCACCTCTTTCGTCACTGTCAACTTCATGGTGTCTGACTGTCAGTGTCCGTCACCTCTTTCGTCACTGTCAAATCAAGTTCTAAAGTTAATCTGCGTTTTGTAATAAAGTTCTCTTCCATGCTACATGTAGCAGTTCCTTTTTTATTATGCGCAGATCGTAGAAGCCGATCGAGGGAATGGCCGAAAATGCGAACCATATCATTAAGCGATGCGGCTAGCAACCTATCACTATTTTGATTAATTTTTTATCATTACACTAAAAGTGGCCGTTTGGTCTCGCGGCCCGGGGCTCTGTCTGCTTAGAGCCGCAAGAACCAACATGCTCTGACTGTAAGGGATAAAGACGTGATAGTGTATCTGTACTTATGACTGCCTCCGCGGTCCAGTGGTCAAGGCGTTTGCCTTGTGATCCGGAGGTCATAGGTTCAAATCCCACTGGGAAGCATACTTTGTTAAAAGTTGTTTCCAGTCTGTTTAGGATATAGCAGGCTTGAATTACCTGATTATCTGAAAAGAAAGACTTATTTTTGTTAATATTTTAACAATGGAAAACGAAAAATATTTCACTCTCCGATACAAATCGGCGATTAGCCGGACGGTATTTCTATGGACTTACGCAAATTTTATTTTTGGATTTTGATTATTATAAGGCAAAAACAAGTGAAACAGAATAGAGGCTCCACTCCACGTGAATGAGTAAATTTGCAAAATTGAGCTGACCCGAGCAGCGACTCATTTGATTAGACCCAGCCCAATACAGGTATAGGAGAGACTACCAGTTGGAGAAATTTGGGATAAAGGTCAGCGTACACGAGCAGGCAGTCCATATCGAGTTAGGCTCACGCAACAGTGGCGCCACTAATTGGAGCCAGCCGACATTTGACCGTCGCCATGACGACGGGTGCCGTGCGCTCCATTGAACCACGTTATGCGACGTCCGATTGCAATGCAATACAGTTGTAAAACTGTCTCAGTTTCTAGGTATCAGAATATATATTTTTTTTGGATAGTTTTCTTATGGATAGGATACAAGTTTTTTGATGTCTATTATAAGGTAGTTTAGGCCGTTCGAAAAAGTATGCAAAAACTGTTTGGATTCGGCCAACCAAACATTTAGTTATCTAACCGAATTGCATACATTTGTATGTATTACACTTTACACCGCACTTGCTAAGTAGAGATGTCTCGCTTGCTCATTTTAAAATATCCCGTGCTGGTCTGGGAGAAAAGAAAAAACTTAGAATGTACCAGCTGCTTCTTTTCCCGCGCAGATCGGAAATGCTAATTGTTTAAATAGACGAGGCAACTAGCAACCCATCACAATTTTGATTTCTTTCTCCACCGTCGCTCACCATAACGCCAAAAGTGGCCTTTGAGTCTTGCGGCTCTGGAGTCTATCTGCCGCAAGCAAGACCCAAAATACTCTTTTTTTTACTCTGTTTATGAACCCTCTAGTGTTGACGACAATTTTGATGAATCAAGTATTCCAGATAAAAACTGTACTCGGACCTGATAATTAGTGATATTTACTTATCTAAAGATGAAGTACTGAAAGAATTGCGCTTACTTGATATAAATAAGGGTCCTGGACTGGACAGTATTCCTCCATGTTTCCTTAGAGCTACAGCTGAATCTATCAGTAAACCCTTAACATACTTATATAACCTATGTTTAAAGGAAGGTGTGTTTCCTGATATATGGAAAGCCGCTCGAATCGTACCAGTTCATAAGAGTGGACCTAAGGAGGACGTGGAGAACTACCGACCTATATACATATTGCCCGCTCTGTCGAAGCTTTTCGAGAGATTGGGCCATTTACCACATTTATCCATTTCTCCATAATAAAATAATACAGGAACAACATGGTTTTGTTCAGCGTCGCTCTACTGTTACAAACTTAATAATTTATGCCTCATACTTGTTTGAAGGAATGGATGCAAACAAACAAACTGACAGTGTATATACCGATTATCGAAAGGCGTTTGACAGAGTGGACCATAAGATCCTTTTAGAAAAACTTGCCTTTAACGGAATCCGCGGAAATCTTTGGAGGTGGTTCAAATCTTATATTTCTCGTCGTACTCAGAAGGTTATTGTAAATGGTCATGAATCTAGCTTTGTTAACGTTAGCTCTGGGATCCCCCAAGGGTCTATTTTAGGCCCTTTCTTTTTTATCATCTTCATCAACGATGTAAACCAATGCTTCAAATTTTGTAATTTTCTTTTATACGCTGATGACTTAAAAATCTATCACACAATAGAAAGCATTGATGATCATCAAAAGTTTCAATCGGACTTAGATAGATTCTCAGAATATTGTCATCAGAACAAACTGAGTCTGAGTGTGAATAAATGTAAGGCTATCACTTTCTCCAAGAAAATTAATAACATAAATACAAATTATTCACTAAATGGCACTCTTCTGGAAACATTAAAGACCTAGGAGTTACTTTTGACACAAAATTACACCTGGACATACATATTGATAACGTAATTAGCAAGGCCAGAAGGATGTACGGTCTGGTTGCGCGATCTTGTTCTCAGTTCACAAGCCCTAACGCTTATTGCTTTATGTACACTTCATTGATACGCTCCCAACGTGAATACGCTGTGCCCGTATGGAATCCACTTTATAACATATACATGATGCAATAGAATCAGTACAAAAAAGATTTTTAAGATTCATGCACTACAAATGTTACCGCAATCGTATCTCTTACGAAGATCTTTTGAATTAATATAATCTGTTACCACTTAAACATAGACGATAGCAACTTGAAATAATTGTGCTCTATGAGATTTGTAACAACAGATACGACTGTATGTCGTTGCATAATCAACTTTGCTATAAAGTTCCCAGTAGAGTAAATCTCCGTCACCCATGTAACCATCACCACCCTGTTTCATGGCACGGTTTGCCGTGCTAACGCAGGTAAAAGATCACCACTGCAGCGATTGGTTGATTCGTACAACAATTTATATAATGATGTTGAAATGTTGTCAACGCGCATCGGTGCATTTAAATCAGCAATATTAGAAAATATTCAAGCTATGTAAGTTATAAACTAAGCTTGTTAAGCAATAGAAATATCAATTATAGAAAATTAAATGTAACCCAGCACATCTCAACTTTTTGTCGAACTTTATTAATACTTTTGTGGTAATCAGTGGTTGGCGATTTTGATGGCACATTCATCGGTCACTCTGTAACTTCTTGTGGAAATACACAATGTACCATTGTTTGCTTACCCAAATACATAAAAAAAAACCCCATTAGCATAAAGACGTGATAGCTTATGTATGTATGCATGGTAAAAAGCCAAGAAACAAGTTAAGGAAGGATCAGGAGTAAGGTCCTACCAAGACATTTAAAAGATGACAGAGAGAAGAGAGGAATGGAAGCATCTCAACTTAACTCCAACAACAAAAGCAAGCTCTTAAATTGAAAAGAAGAAGGTAAAAAGCCACTCAACTCAATATATATTTCAACGAACCTTTTTTATTGTTTTGTCTAACGTATATAAATCACGTGTTCAAAGCGCGATAGTTTAAAAACCAATATTACTTCATGCTTTTTATGCCAACCGTACAGACGACATTAAGAGACTCAGATGTTCGAGAAAGTCGGTTTAGCAATACGCATACATTAGCATAAGTAGTCGTTTCAGTCCCAACTTTTTTGTAAGTTAAAAATATTTATATTAAATTGCTAAAAAATCCAAACTTTTTCCTTTGAAATTAAGTTAACTGTCTTTTGAATATTGCATTTTACAGAGTTGACAACATAATTTGATTTCTTCATAAAGACAAAAAATGCTTTAGACCTTTGGAGCTTTGAACAGTTAGGCAACTTTCTCAATTTTTTAAACCGATATCACAAAATCTTTTATGCTGGTCTAGGAGAAAAGAAAAAACTACTCAACTATTATGATTCCTTTTTCCACCTTCTCGCCCACCATCACGCTTAAAGTGGTATTTGGGTTTAGCGGCCCTGGGCTCTGTCTGCTTAGAGCTTAACCCAAAATTCTCTGTCTGCCCCGTTAGGAATAAAGACGTGATAGTGTATCAGAATCACAAAATACAGTTTTCCCAATTCGTCGTTTCATAAAGCTCTGGGCAGACTGCAAGAGAAAATATTTTCTTAAGGCTAGGCTGGAATGAAAATGCTGTCGTCTTTATTTTCTCGAAAACCAAAATGTAAATTCATTTTAAGGCCGTACCTGAATTTTCCGGGGACCAGTGCTGCCCCCATTTGAAATAAATCATTTCAAAGCAAACGGAGACATTATTTAAACATTTTTACTACCAGTAACCCTTCAAAGTATTTTATGAACTAAAGTTTATAATGAGAACGTTAAGCTTTACTACGCACATTTGCCAAAAGTGGCCGTTTTTCGCAAATGTGCGTAGTAAAGCTTAACGTTCTCACTTTAAACTGTAAACAGTAGTTCATAAAATACTTTAAAAGGTTATCTAAGGCTTGGTAGTAGCAAAATTTTAAATGATGTCTCCGTTTTCTTTGAAATGATTTGTTTTAAATGGGGGCAGCACTGGACCCTGGAAAATTCAGGTACGGCCTTAAAGCCATATGACTACTAAGTTTATTGATAATGACTACATGCAAACTTCCAACTATAGCTCACAAAACATGACGACTCGTAATAACATAATGACACTCGTGGCCACACTTCAATCCCACTTGCGTTCATTGTTTTACATACCTAATGTATTCGATTCTCTCTTCCTAATGTGAATCAAGCCTGCGTTGACATACTAATTAATGGTCAGACACTCGATCTGGTTGAAAGTACTACCTTTTTAGGAATCACAATTGATTCGAAACTTCAATGGGGCGCTCATATAACTAAACTTTCTAATAGGCTTAGCTCTGCGGCTTACGCTGTTAGGAGAATAAGACAATTGACAGATGTAGCAACTGCTAGACAAGTGTACTTTAGTTACTTTCACAGTCTAATGTCTTACGGGATACTTCTATGGGGGAGTGCAGCCGACATTCAGATTATTTTCTTTTACAAAAAAGAGCAATTCGTGCCTTTTACGGTTTAGATCGAGAGACTCACTGAGGGAATTATTCAAGGAAATAGGTATACTTACTTTTGCATCACAATTCATATTTGAAAATATAATGTATGTAAGGAAAAATATTTCCATGTTCAATAAAGTAAGTGATTTTACAGATAGAAATTTACGTAATAAGAATGACTTAGTTAGCCCGTATTACAGGCTGAATACAGTCAGTAAGTCTTTTATGGGGAAGTGTATACTTTTTTATAATAAATTGTCAGAATCGGTCCTTGATATGCCAGACAGAAAATTCAAAGCTTATGTAAAGAAAGTACTTTGTGAGAAGGCTTATTATAGGACCGATGACTATCTTAAAAACAAAAAGGTCTGGCTTGAGCTTGGCGCGGGTCCCTCTTAAAGGTTTGTATAATTAGACATGTCATAATTTAAGTACATTGGTACATACTTAATTTACAAATTGACATTATTTTAAATTTCGGAATTCTTATAATTCAATTTAATTATGACATAATAAACAATGTAATCTCTGTCCATCTATATAACTAATTTTAAGTTTTTAGTTTGTTAGTTGACGTCTTTGGAGAAAACGTGCAGTGCAGTTTGTTGCCGCTTCTTCTGCACTTGCGCCTAGGAAGCGGCGTAAACTTAGCTTTAAGTAACGATTTGACGTCAACATTTGTGCAAAACAAAACAAAGTGACTATTATTAAGAGATATTATAAATATCCTATGATAATAAAGATATTTTGTATTGAATTTGAATGTTATTTGCAGACAATCATTATTTTTCGTAATTCCATAACTCCAAACAAAATGCTCCCAAAAGACTAACTACGTGGATAACGTTTCCAATTACCCCTAACTGGTATTTGCTTAATTAGAATTCAAAATTCAGATACTAGCGTATCGCCTGGGGACGCTAGTTTCTGTCTTTAATGCAGGTTCAACTGAAGTTGAATATAGATAAGTGCAGCCGGAGTTTTCTGAATATATATTTAAATTTTTTTTTTTCGTTACTGGCGAACATGGCTGTTATTTTTTTAAGCTACAGGGAGTTTCCAAGACACCTTTTGCTTTCTGATTACAAAAAGTTATAGGTATCTTCCATGGTGGTCTAGAAGGGAAAAAATAACTTAAAATATATCGGCTGCTCGTCTTCCCGCGCTGATCGTAAAAGCCGATCGATAGAATGGGCGAAATTGCGAATTATGTAAATAGACGATGCGGCTAAGAAGAACCCATTACTATTTTATTTCTTTTTCCACTTTCTCGACCACCATCACGCTAAAAGTCTTTGAGTCTTGCGGCCTTGGTAGTCGGTCCGCCTAGAGCCGCAAGACCTGCTATGTGTAGACATAGCAGGTCCTCTAATGGGTAGCCCATAAGCGGTAAAGACGTGACTATCTATGTATGTATGTAACGATTACAGTACATTAAAAAGAAAAATATAAAATAATAGTCCAGTCCTCAATTCAAAGTGGCGCCATGAACTCTTTAAAGATGTTGAAAGGAAACTTTACACTTAATTCGTTTGCCATGAAAGCTTATCAGCTATTACTATTCAGACTTTACGGCTGCATAAAGATTTACGCCCGTAAGCTTTGAGCAATTTCAATTTTAAGCTTAAGAAAATATGATCATGGCTCTATTTACCCCACTATCTCATACTTAACTCCACTTTTTCGTAATAAAGTGAACCGCAGCAACTCGCTGAAAATAAAGTTATGAATTTTTACTGCTTGTTCTTCGTCGTTAAAGTCATAGGTTTATTAAATTTTATTGTAAAACGGCTCAGTGTCTATTACACTGAGCCGTTCTACAATAAATTTAAATTCAATGAGTGTAATAGTATTTTATGCAACCGTTGTACAAAGAAGGTCAAAAAAAGCGAATGTGTGCCGTAATAGGCGAACATCGTAAAAGACGCAATTAGCTGAACATAACTAAAACATTATAACTTCCTTAAATGCTGTATTTATGGATGACTAGAACAATATACAGATCACGTCTTTATCCCTAACAGGGTAGACAGAGTTCAGGGCTGTAAGTCCCAAAGGCCACTTTTAGCGTGATGGTGTTCGTTAAAATGGAAAAACAAAATCAAAATAGTAATGGGTTGCTAGCTGCATTGCCTATTAACATGATTCAGATTCCCGCTTATTCCCTCGATTGGCTTTTACGTTCTGTGCGGGAAGAGAAGCAGTTGGTACATTCTATGTTTTTCCTTTTCTCCCAGACCAGCAAGCAGGAAGGAAGATTACTAGAACGAGAATAATAATAAAAAAAACATTGGCTCTTAATTTTGTGGTTATGTAAACCACAGATCTGTATATACTAGATAAATAAACCTTTTCAATTTGTATGAGAACCGCTCGTGCCTATTTTGAACTCTCAAATGTAATGTCAGTGGTGACATTTAGTGATGAGAACATTCTGTTCGCGCTAAATCGATTCAAAGACACCGACCAAGTGAATGAAAATGAATGCGAATCCGATTTCAGTCGATTATAACGATTTCGAATCACGATTACAAGTAGCTTCTCGCCGTTTGCCCCTCTGTATGTATGTATGTATGTGCACTTAGAACTACGCAATATATTTTAATGCGATTTTCTTTCATCGATAGAGGGACCGAGCGTACTAATACCAAATGAAAATATTAGCGCCGAAGAACATGTTACCAAAGAAATTGTATACAAATCTAGAATGCTTACGAAGTGGCAAAGCCGTTCCCAAAAATTATACCTAAAGTTATAGCTCTCTCCTACTTTATGGCACTGACAGTTTGCGGTAAAGGGACGCCTATAACTTTAGGTACATTTTTTGGGAACGTTAGGTATTTAAAAATAAGCATTATGAAAATATGAGCTTTATGTGCGTGGCATTAAGTTTATTTTCAATGTTGTTTTTTTGAGATTATTACTCGTAGTTATTCTAGATTGTATTATAAATTCTTTGCATGTTACCAATATATTAGGTTATTTGATATCCGAGTAACCGTCAAATAACAGATAAGTATCTCAAACCGTGCCTGTGCTCGCGGAACTTGGAGTTCTGACGTTCCTCCACGATATCCGTTACCTACTAGATACGATACGTTATTAAGTTATCCTAACGAATACGTATCTAGAGTCCGAGCGCTGCACCGGCCATTGTTCGGCAGACACGATTGAAGCCGAACGAACCATTCTATCTCTTTCTGTACCCAGCACAATCGTGATTGAGCGAGCGAAACAATATATAACTTGAATTGTACTCTCTGGCGTTCATTGAGTCACTGACCAAAACCAGTCGGAGTTGGCCTCCCGACTCATGCGTGGCATTTCTTTTATTTGCCCTAGATTTTATTTGATTTGGTTTAAACTAAACTTACGACTATTACTATGTGGGTAAATATTGTTATAAAGTGTATATAATTAGATAGTGGGCCCTGGTGTGACGAGGCCAAAAAATTTATCGCACATTTAGGGCGACGCCTGCGTGACAATCGAGGCGATCCTCGCTCCGGAGCATACCTGACGCAACACATTGCCCTCGCCATTCAGCGTGGCAATGCGGCTGGCGTTATGGGTACTTTTGAGCCCGGTATGCTCCGAGGGGGGCTCTTCGATTAGCCTTATATTTAATATTTTTATTATTATTTCTTCTTCTGTTTTGTTTTCTTTGTTTAATTTTAGTTTAGTTATCTATTTTGTTCACTAATAGTTTAGTTTAATTTTAGCTTTAACTTTTTTACAAAATAAATATATTTTTCTTATTACAAAAATTTGTCTTAAATATCTACCTAACGTAGATATTTAAGACAAATTTTTGTAAATATGAAGCGTTTGAAATGTCTTTTTGATAGATATGAGACTTAATTGATTTGCTTGGATGAATAATAGGTAGTGTGGTAGGTATCATATAATTCGCATAAAAATACTTGGGGTCTCCCCAGTCCCCGAATATTTAGTCTATTCGATCAAATGGATGGCATGCCGCGTGACTTCCGGCTTAGAATAGAATAGGACCACTCCATACTCTTACTGTCTTCTGTGGTTAAGTATAAATTATCCAAAAATTTTTGAATAGTCGAAATCCGCCCATGTATAACGCTAAAGCGTCAACTCCCTCCACTCCCCCTTTTTTGCAATATTTTGTATAGGATTAAGTCCTTACGCTCAACCACTAGGTATGCCTCTTTCAAGACTGAAATCCGTCGATAAATAATGCTATTGCAAACTTCCCCCACCTCTTCCCCTTATTTTTCCTCCAATCAAAAATCGCGATTGACTTAATAATTTAAATAAATCACGGAACTTGCGTGCCAATTTTCGTCAAAATCGGTTGAAAAATGCAATCTGTAGACGAGAACAGACAGACAAAATAATTTTTCGATTAATGTCGAAACTGAAACGCTTCGCTCTCTCGGTCAATAAATGTTAGTTTCTACAAATATATTAAAAACACACTTATGCCACAAAATATCTCAAAGCAAACATTAGGTACCTCTCAAACCAATATTTCCCTAATCGATTTAGAGTCATATCATAACATAACACTGTACCACAGACTGTACGACACTATCGTCAAAATAACGCTTCATTTGAACGATGATTGACAAGTGTATAACAACGAATGAATGTGAAAGTATCTAATCGTTTTATTTTCATTGCGTGTTATAAATACTAGGCCATCAAAATTTTGTTACTAATTTAAGCAATGGATTTTGAATATGCGATTGTCACTCAGTCAGCAGTTTTCAGTATAAAAGTTAAACAAAACACGAAATAATTGATTTTAAAATAAAACGAATACTATTTAATAAGAAATTTACTTTCCGATGAAAGAAAACTTTTTCTTTACATTCTCCAACATTTGTTGACGTGTTTCTGCAGCTCAAAAATGCTCAAACAGGCATTTTTCTGCAGAGCGGTCTAGTTTAGGTGCAGTAAGCTGTCATACGCGGACTAAAGAAGACAATTTTGAATGAAGTGAATTTTACTTCAGTTGGACACGCAAAGTACATTCATAGGCTGTGTCTATCTTGATCCATGGTCTGTGTTGTAAACTCTATAAACTAGTGTCTTGTCGGCTATCGAGTGCGCGCAAGCATCCTTGATCCTGTGAGTAATAGTCCGTTTCGCCAACAATTAGCTGCAAGTTTACGGGTCCCCAGTGCTCCCTGCGTTATACTTATTTACGATCACCATAAAACAATTGAAACAGATAAGTATACTCGTATATTACAGTTTTCTTTGTAAGTAGCGAGGTTATGCATTCATAATAATTCGCGGTGAACCGTCATATTCATAAAGAAATTGCGCTTCTTAAATCAGTTATATAGGTATAGTATTACGATACGAATTTAAGAAGCATTGTTTTTTCCGTCAACTGCATAAAAAATCTGCACCTAATTTGGAAGCATACTCAGTTTAAGACGACAGATGATTTTATGAATTTTTAGGTTAGTTAACAAACTTTTATATTTAGCGGAATGTTTTATAAAACAAGGTAATTGAGTGAGGCTTAGTTTTTCCAAACTTTAATATTTGGCTTATATTTCATGAAAAAGGTAATTAGAATTACCGAGAGACAGTATGCGATGCGAGCGCCAGTTTGCGGCTCTCTAACTCGCAACTTTAGGCCTCTTGTAATAAGGTCGCAACCGGTCTCTCAAACAATTTCAATTTGCCGGCTTAAAGTCTTCTCCAGCACCGTTGACATTTCACAATAATTTAGAATTTTTTATTTTTATACCATCAAGCTAAGAGACGATCCCTGCTACTGTACTGTACACGTGTAAGAGGGTGCCTTTACTTATTTAGTAAGTAGGTATTTTATTGTGTAACATAATGGTACGAAAACACGGTTTGAAATTTATTCATCGTGTGCTTTTTTGAAGGGCGTGAAAGTTCCGGGTCCATAACGCATGTTTGGGACAGGCGCCTACGGTAATAAATCACCGGTCGTCTTGATTTTATTTTAAAAAAATTATGAAATTGTTAATAAACAGGCATAGGTACGTAGAACGTTTTCATGAATTTTTAGATTTGCCTCATACTACAGCGATTGGGACACCATACGTAAGACTGAGAACCGTAAAATAACGTGAAATGTTGATCTAAACTGATAAATCTAGAACATTTATTTCTTTTAAAATACAATGTACAAAGTCACAAAAATTACTTCAAAGTAAAGCAAGGATTTAATTCGGTATAAAAAAATTAAGTATGTAATTTAGTTATTTTATTTGAATTTTGAAAATGTGTACTAATGTTTGTAAACATTTTTGTGAAAATTTTTGCCCCATAAAAATCCCTTACTTAGTAATAGGTAATGTATTACTAATATGCGATAAACGGGTAACTTACGTATAAACTTAGCTACTATCCGAAATGTTTCGTCATCTCCTCACCTCATCCGTAGGCCTTCCTCAGGGCGAATGTGACTGGCGACGCCTATACGAAGACGTCCCGAGCCACATGAGTTACCAGGTTATTGCATATTAGTAATGTCTGTGTCACACGTTAGTTTTAACCAGGCCTGTGTCACTCCCGGTTTAGGTATCGAAAATGTACCTACATTATTACTATGCGCGCAGGCGGCCCCTTCGGGTGGTAAATTCAGTTATACGAATCGTTTGTCCAGAGTAATAAGAATGAAATTGGCTTGCAATGGATGTCTAGGTATTTATACGAAAAAGTGCTGAGTTCTGACGAGCTAAATTAAACCATATCACTAGCCACATTAAGTAGATATTTCTTTGAATTTCTGTGCTGAGTGAGACTTATGTACGTTAGTATTATTTATTCTGTGTTTTAACCAAAAAAGGTACATGTATCGTACAAATGAATCATTTATACTTGTAACTGTGTAGGCGGATGGCAATGCTACGTCGAGTCCCTGCGAAAATATTAAACGTCTCCCTCTAAGCAGGGAGATGTTTTCCATTTGTCTCGCCACACCTACACGCTGCTCCACGTTGTTTTCCATTTGTCTCACGTTATTTTCTCTTCGTTTGCTTTGAGACCGCTCGCCCAATGTACGGGAATATTACACCTGTGAAAAATTATGGAGGTTCGCGGAAAGATGACACGATGTTAAATTAAACTGAGTTTTTGACGAATGCTTCTTGTAATTGTTTTAATTACAAGAAGCATTCGTCAAATACCCGTGTGGTTTCGGGTTAGAATAGGACCATACTCCATCTCTTCCTATGGATGTCGTAAGAGGCGACTAAAGGACTAAGCACAAACATCTCGTGCTACAATTGCATTCCCAAGGAGGGTTCCCAACGAAAGTTTTACAACCGGCCGGTTGTAAAACTTTTGAACAAATACATACCCAAAGAGAGTTGACGTCAGGCAGGCGGCCGGTCATAAAACTATAGCCATATCATTTAAACTGTTCCGGCTATTTCTTCTCCATTTTGCAAGGTCTTTGGCATCCTTGAGTGACCATTGACTTGCATGTTATATTTGGAGAAGAAAAAGCGTGAAAGCGCACCCCGGGCTCCGAAGCAGCACAGCTGAGGATGCAACCGGGGGCGGGCTTAGACGAAGAAGAAGAAGCATTCGTCAAAAACTCAGTTCCTGGCTGTAACCCAATGTTCCTGGATATTATTTGTTGGTCTATTCTGGCATTTCTATTACAAAATTTATAGAAAGTAATATATAATAAAGTAAAATATCTTTTATTTCTAAGTGGTTACGTGCTTAATACATACATACACTATAACGTCTTTATCCCTAATGGGACAGACAGAGGTCAGGGCCGCAAGACTCAAAAGCCATTTCAGCGTGATTGTTCGCGAGAAGTTGGAAAAAGGAATCAAACGATCTGTGGAAGCACAAAGGAGAGGCCTTTGCCTTTGCCCAACAATGGGATACAAAACATGCTATAAAAAACTTAATAAAAGATTCACTTTAAAATATGATAGCAAACAATTTATTACAAGAAGAACAATTGTGAAACACTTGACAAACATTTAATATCTCTTAAAACTGTAAGCATCTTAGAAATGGCGCATTGAATGAATTAATTTTGCTGAAATCTCGCGAAGTTAAACATTTGCAAGTTAATTTTCAAGTACTTTGTAGTAACTTGAACATCAGTTGTCCATTTGGCATAGGGTTGCCACTTCTCGTTAAATCAGAAAGAGTATAACTAAGTTATTAGTCAGTTTTTAAGATTCCGTACCCAAAGGGTACAAATGGGACCCTATTACTGAGACTTCTCTGTCTGTTCGTCCGTCTGTCACAGGGCTCTATTTCTTAAACCGTCATAGCTAGACACTTCAAATTTTCAACGATTATGTATTACTGAGGCCGCATAAGATAAAGTTAAAAATAAAAGGGGTCGTCTAACAAGAAACGTATTTTTTCAGCTTTTCAAAACATTGTGCGTAAGTATGGAACCCTTCATGTACGAGTCCGACTCGCACTTGACCGACTTTTTTAAATTAGTGGAGCTCGATGACCAGACGGACGTTTACATTTATTAGCGCCTACGCATGTTAAGGTGGTTACCAATTTTAGAACTTACACCTACATAATATTTATGCTACATGGATGGAATAAAAATAAACGGGCAAGTGCGAGTTGGACTCGTACATGAAGGGTTCCGTACCACCGCACAATATTTTAAAACGCTAAAATACACGTTTTTTGTATGACGACCCCCTTTAATTTTTAACTTTTTTTATTTTTAGTATTTGTTGTTATAGCGGCCATAGTAATACATAATCTGTGAAAATTTCAAGTATCTAGTTAATGTCATTATAAAGATCTAGTTAAAAACGCTGAAAAAGCACGTTTCTTGTATGACGACCCCCTTTAATTTTTAACTTTTTTTTTTGGTATTTGCCATAGCGGCCAGTAATAATACTAATAGTAAACAGTAATACATAATCGGTGAAAATTTCAAGTATCTAGCTATTACGGTTCAAGAGATAGAGCCCTGTGACAGACGGACAGACAGCGGAGTCTCAGTAATAGGGTCCCGTTTGCACCCTTTGGGTACGGAGCCCTAAAAATTGACTGACTTTGGTCGCGGTCCATATTTCAGATGGTTTCTCAAGAGGTCTTATAAAATACTAGAGTTAGAGTAAGTCTATATACAGGGTGACAGGGCGAATGAAAAGTAGTTCAGTATCATGGACTGAACTTAAATTTGGCTGGTGGTTAAAAAGTTAGCCTGTATATCTACTAGTTTCACACGAAAAATAACAACAAAATCCAAAATGGCTGTTGTTTTGTACAACAGCGACTTTACGTGAATTGACTATATATTTATATAATATGAAATCTCGAATCTCGAATCCGTCAATTTATGCGCCGCTAAATGTGGAAAATGTTTGCTGACTCATGTAAGTATAAAAAAAGTGCGATTAACCACACTTTTAAAAATTAAAAAGTAACAATTAACACAACACACCGTGTAATTTTTCCGGACGAGCGTTCTAACAGTTTTTATTTGGACTGCCAACCCTAATTTAGTCATCGCGCTGATATCGCTCTAGAGAGCGTCAGACCTGTGCAGTAGCAGAACAATGCCCTGACGTCTGTGGACAACTTGCAGTTCAACACGGCGTCTCAACAAATTAACTACTTTAGTTTTAGTGCACAAATTCATTAAGTTTTGGTCTCCACACCGCATGACGTCGGGCAATGGCCGGTTGTAAAATTTGTATAACACAATAATTTTTCACAAAGCGTTGACATCAGGGAGGTATCTTATGTGATAAAGATATGAATAAGAAAATCACACAATTTTTCTTATTAAAATGCCGGAAAACGAACTCCAAGCTCCAAAGTAGCACAGTTGAGGATTTTACTTTAAACGCTCGGTGAAGATGACCATGTATTACTATGTAATAAAATACATACAAGACAGAAACAAAGACAATACAAGAAAGAAAGCAATGAATAAATTGAAACTAACTGATAGTGCGTTATTTTAAATTTAAATACATCCTTATTCATCATCATCATCATCAGGTCTTTTTTAGTCTCCACTGCAGGAGTACGACCACCTCTGTACTGCCAGAGCCATATATTAGCCATAGCAGCCAGAGGAGTTGGAGAGGACGCTGTCCAGACTGGTTGGAGAGGTCTTATTAATGTTTATCTTTAATTTCTGATTGGTTTTCGGCCAATAACCTCATGTTAAATGCGAACAAGACCCAATGCATTCGATTCTGTCTTCCTTGCGTTGACATATTAATTAATGGTCAGAAACTCAATCTGGTTGAAAGTACTACCTTTTTAGGAATCACAATTGATTCGAAACTTTAATGGGGCGCTCATATAACTAAACTTTCTAATAGGCTTAGCTCTGCGGCTTACGCTGTTAGGAGAATAAGACAATTAACAGATGTAGCAACTGCTAGATAAGTGTACTTTAGTTACTTTCACAGTCTAATGTCTTACGGGATACTTCTATGGGGGAGTGCAGCCGACATTCAGACTATTTTTCTTTTACAAAAAAGAGCAATTCGTGCCATTTACGGTTTAGGATCGAGAGACTCACTGAGGGAATTATTCAAGGAAATAGGTATACTTACTTTTGCATCACAATTCATATTTGAAAATATAATGTATGTAAGGAAAAATATTTCCATGTTCAATAAAGTAAGTGATTTTACAGATAGAAATTTACGTAATAAGAATGACTTAGTTAGCCCGTATTACAGGCTGAATACAGTCAGTAAGTCTTTTATGGGGAAGTGTATACTTTTTTATAATAAATTGTCAGAATCGGTCCTTGATATGCCAGACAGAAAATTCAAAGCTTATGTAAAGAAAGTACTTTGTGAGAAAGCTTATTATAGGACCGATGACTATCTTAAAGACAAAAAGGTCTGGCTTGAGCCTGGCGCGGGTCCCTCTTAAAGGTTTGTATACTTAGACATGTCATAATTTAGGTACATTGGTACATACTAAATTTACAAATTGACATTATTTTAAATTTCGTAATTCTTATAATTTAATTTAATTATGATATAATAAACAATGTAATCTCTGTCCATCTATATAACTAATTTTAAGCTTTTAGTTTGTTAGTTGACGTCTTCGGAGAAAACGTGCAGTGCAGTTTGTTGCCGCTTCTTCTGCACTTGCGCCTAGGAAGCGGCGTAAACTTAGCTTTAAGTAACGATTTGACGTCAACATTTGTGCAAAACAAAACAAAGTGACTATTATTAAGAGATATTATAAATATCCTATGATAATAAAGATATTTTGAATTTGAATTTGAATTTATAAGCTATGTTTAGCTTGTGTTTCCTAAGTCGCCTTATACGACATCCATGCAAATACTTGGACATCATTATTATCGTGGGAGATTTATAATATCTCCTAATAATAGTCACTTTGTTATTGATTTTACAACACTTATTGGCGTTAAATCGTTACAGCTAAGTTTAGTGTCGCTTTCTAGGCGCTGATGCAGAAGAAGCGGCAACAATACACTGCAGCATTTTCTCCAAAGACGTCAACTTACAATTAAATTGATATTAAATGATGTCCAGGCTCTAGTAGGGTAATAACATGGTATCTTATTGGTTATTGTAGTGAATGTTTCATCGCGTACGAGTACAAATGCCTACGCGGCCGTCGGCAGTCGGCTAATAGATTCGCCGGGCTCTGATTTCCCGGCGGGCCTGCTTTCGGCTCCGTGGGAAAGACTGGCTCTGTTGAAATACAGAGCTTTTATGTTTTCACCGAAGCCACAGGCTTGTAAAATAACTGCAATGTCACTATTTTCACATTTTTTATCATCAAACGAAAAACGGACAAATCCACATTGGTGCTTTTAATCTGTCGTTTTGGAAAACCTTGGGTGCCTATGTCCAGCTGTGAACTTTCTGTCGCTGATATGATAATTATATTGGTGCTGCTGTTATAATCAGATACGTATTCAATTGTAGTAACGTCAAGGAGGCTATGGTCCAAGTCTTTGTCGTAATACAAGTATGTATTATTAAATTTCTACTTAACCGCATCAAAATTGATCCAGTAGCTTCTTAGTTTACCGGAAATATAGTTATCCATCATTTTGGTTTAACTTGTACATTTTGCCTTATTTATGTGTTATTCCTTCAAACCAATCAAAAGAATGAACGAACGTCTTCAATCACGATTAACGTAAGCTTTGGGTCGTATGGCCGTAGGCTCTGTCTCCGCTGATAGTATGAATGTGAATGTACAAAATGAATGTTCTTCATTAATATTGCCAAAAGCGAGAGGTCATCACACATTTCTCTAAAGGCTTTCAACTGTTGCACTACAAAATTCAGAGACGATCAAAGACAGCGCTGAGAGCTCGTTAAGAATGTAAGCATGCATGCATAGTCTGTGTGTTTGTTTGTGACCTTGTGAGAGGTGAACGGGTTCAGGCACCCGCCGGGAATTCCCAGGTGTGTTCTAAGGTTGGAAATTCATCTGCCTAGCCGAGCATTACATGAAATGGTTGTATTTCACGAAATGATCAGCTAAAGCTGACCATATCGTGAACACGGCAAAGTTTGGCCATGTCATTAATGCAAGGCTTCCATGACATCAAAGGTATTTATCTGAGCAGAATTTTTAAGGAAAACTTACCACTAAACAATACTATTTGAGATTGAAATCTACTAATCTGTGAAATACGATTAAAACTCTTAAGGTTTTTTTTGTATGATTTCCGTAAAATTTTGATAGTTTGGTGTCCGTGACGACATTTTACTTTATTTTCATCCCCATTGGCATATTAATATTAGCTTTTTTATCAGAATAATTTACCGCCACCACCCGCCACCATGATGTATCACAAAAAAGACTGACTGGAAGAGAATGCATTAGCATTAAGTCCACCTTTTGTACCATTGTGGTCAATAAAGATTTAATAAATAAATCAAAATAAAATAATATCAGCGCCTTTAACACACTAATGTTTGACCATATCATTAGCTATGCTTTTGATATCGGTAAACGCTGATTTATTCATTGATCTTGAGCAGACCACATCATGATGTGATCAGCGGGTATTTTCCATATCGTGAAAAATAACCATTTCACGAAATGATCAATTCTACGATCTGGCCACGACACATACAAACTCATTTTACAAGACTCACAACTTAAAAAATGACGCACGTTTTTATGGGCTCTAAAGGCCTCTTCTTAAAACTGGATATAGCTAGCTAATCGAGAAATATACTCATACTCAAGCGATAAAATGAAATATAGATTCATAAGGTTACGACTCTACTGCTGTTAAAGCGGGTTATTTCGACGTAAACTTCAAAAGGGCGCGTATCAGATGAGAGCGCGATGACCGAGTGGTTTACTCCCATCAACTTGGATGTTCACGAATCGTATTTAAGACCTCCCATCTTTAGTGAAGTCAAAAAATGAAAAGTGACTTTTGGAATGCGATTTTTATGTTTGATGTGATTATTTTAGAATAATAATTTATCAGAATGTACAATGGTGACATTCTTTAGAAATCCTATGGTTGTCAGAACTATTATATTGTACGTTTTTTTTTATTTACACACCATATAACTCTTACCCCAAAAAACCTAGAACTAAACATGAAATACAATTATTTTCCTTCCATACAAATAAGCGGATGATTTCAAGAAAAATAGACCAGTTTCGTAGACTTCATCATATCAGCTACAGGAAGTACACTGCTGGACATAGGCCTCCCCAAGAATTTCTAAAACGACCGATCGGAAGCGGCCTGTATTCAGCGTTTTCCTGAAATAGATAGAACCCATTCAATATTTTTCATCAATTCAAGGCACGTAATCGATTTGTAAATATTACATCACTCCCGGATATTGAGAGCTCTCTATCTAACTTAATTACGGGCTTTATCAGAAAATCATTTTCCGTGTATTTCCACCGAGTCCCGGCTGGATAAATACGCGCTATTGGAGAATCTCGAATATTTTGTTTCATATAAAATAGTACTTTTTATTAGTCATGAGTAGGTTTTATCTTAATTACATTTTATTTAATCAATATACGAAGCAAACAAAGTTTTCCGAACAAACGTTATATTATTCTTAATTTGTAATTATTATATAACAATGTATTCTCAGTCCACATACAAATTTTAATATTATTTTAATTGTAAGTTGTGGTATGTGGAAAAAATGCTGCAGTGTTATGTTATGCCACTTCTGCGCTTGCGCTTAGGAAGCAGCTCTAAAGCCACTAAGCGGTGCGTGCCTTTCGAATAAATAATAAATAAATATAAAGGGACAAATGACACTGATTGAGCTAGCACCAAAGTAGTTTTTTTTAAACTTGTGTATATAAACACCCAAGCAAGACCCAGAACAATTTGAAAAAGGCCATTTTCCAACTTGCTCTGGCTGGGGATCGAACCCAGAACCTCCGGATTAGCGGACTAGCGTGTTAACCATAACGCCACGAATAACGGCGCTCAAGATAAAAAAGCGAGACAGAATATTCCAAACAATGCAGTTATTTGGAATACATAAGTTGAACAAACTAAACACGTGTTACCGACTAAAACTTTTGTAACTTAAACGCAAATCTAGATTTAGATGTAGTCTTGTCATGGTTGTGTTCAATGTTCTCATCTCACATGTAAACCAATTTAATAATGATGGTATTACAAGTCTAGCTTGAGCTGTGTGGGATTTAACTTCGTCTACAATGTTCTACGTAGAGAGGCATAGAGTGGCATGTGGAGGCCAAGATTCATATATTAATAGGGTATATTCATGTCTCTTTTTTTATTTTTTTAAACGATTCTATAAGTTATTATATAACCGGAAAAAATATAACACTCACAGAACATCATTAAATAAGCTTAAAAAAAAATTAAAAATTACTATCATTTTCGGACAACTTAAACGCGGTACCATTTTGCGCTTTTATTCTGTGACGTCACCGCATACTGTCAATGTCAGTGTCAATAGAAAAAAAAAAATAGTAATACCATATTTTAGGTTTTAATTAATGAATTGACTCGTCTCATAAGTACAAAACTGAGAAAAATGGAAATTTATCAAATATCTATAAATTATTTACCTCGCAGCTTTTATTCCTCTGAGTTCAGAGGATGTCAAATCGGAATTACTTGCGAAGTACGTAGTCATCATAAACACATAAATTTTAGGCAGATTATCTGACTGTGCCATAACAAAACCGCTTTCAATCATTGTAGCAAGTCTTTTTTCACCAGGAGTCAGGCTTTCAGCTAATAATTCTCAAAGAACACTAATAATTTAGCAAAACAATGAAAATAACCTCCAACAATCATACAAATGCAAACAACTTATTGACAGTGACAGATAGTCTTCTTCTTTCCAATTTGTGGTTGACAGTACAGACTATTTAGAAAATTATGTTTGACAATGGTTGGTGTCGTCACATCTCGTTCCGCCAATAGCGTTGCGTTTCGGAAATTTGCGAGGGAATTTAAAAAATACAACTTTTAAATAATTAATTTCTCAATGGAAACAAGTTAAATTGAAAAATATATATATGGGTATTTTTCTTTAGCAATAAATTTTACACATTTTATTTTTTTGTTCGTTTCTAAAACACATGCATATTGTCTTTTGTCAGTTGCGTTAGATTTCACAATTTTTGTTGCCTTTAAATCATTTACTTACACGAAAACAACCGAGATACTTGGAGATTATTTGACAAAAACAGGTGAGGTGCACTGCTTAGCGCAAATGCGGAAAACAAGTATTTTTTTAAACAAGCTCTTATCTTAAACAATGAACTAAAAAGTTTCAAGACAAAACAACTGAGCTCAAACTCGGTGAGTTGTTGTTTTATCTTAGAGGTGCCGTGGCCACCTTCCGGCGTCATCATGAGATCAGGTCATTGTAACCATAATATTGCATTGTCACCCAAAGTTTCAACTCAAGCGAATAATGGGAAGTTGGTCTCATTTATCTTGCAAGATTTGATTACGGACACACAGACAACGGGACAGGTGAAACAAAGTAAAAGTTTGTAATATTGCTCTCACTTCACAGCAGCAGTTTCTCCACCAACGTAAAATTACAATTTAATAATATCGAGTCCAAATATCAAAATCTAGCTGAATTATTTGTAGCGTAAAACAAGATATTTTTGGTAAAACTACAGCGTCGTCCTGTTCATTAAATTAATTTCTTAGTAGCTATCAGAAGTACATTTGATCGTGAATGTTTTCCATCGAAGCAGTGTCCCGTCAAGTGATCAGTGAAAATAGAGTTCAATTGAACATTCACTTGATGTAGGCGCGAGTAGTTTACTTAGAAGCTTGGACTTTGTTTTTATCTACTCCTCGGCAATGTTCCTTGTTACTCGGTGTTCGGCTTTCAACTAGCAACATCGGTTAACTGTATATCTTGTATGACACATCACACAATGGCTTGTGATACTGGAGACTTGATTCAATTCATGTGTCGTGCTGTATCAGATAACTGACTGGCATAGCAATAGGGAAGTAGGTCTGGCGTTGGCAGATGTATAGAAAATAATATGTTCTATGCAAATTGGAAGAGTCTCACACAAAATTACAAAACTTTTGCTTCAGATGATGATTTGGTATCTGGTGAAAATAAAGTCAAAAATACTTTCATTTGTGTGTCAAATCGTGTATCAATCTAGAAGGTAGATTCGAAGATAGCTATCGATAAAGTACAAGTGCGTAGATAATCTATTGCTATGTAAATACTCATAACAAGGATGCCAAGGACCATGCGAAATGTAAAAGAACAAGTAATAAAAAAAAACCCTTGTTGCAACAGCATTATGCCTAGGATAAAACCGGAAGCACGCTCGGAATAAGGGAGTGATATGTCGTTTTTCAGCATTTCTCATTCCAAATTACATTTGAACATATAAATAAGTTGTATATATTTTTGTAGTCCTTATATAAAATCCTTTATTTTGATACTCTTATCATTATGTTTTGAATTTAAAAAAATGAAGGTGTATAATTCAATTTATATTCAGATTTAATACGAATCTAACGACACCTCTCAAGCTGGCAATCAACCAAAGACTACAGAGCGTGCCACAAAAATATACATATTTACAGGAGAAGAAGAGTTATGTTTTTGAGTATATGGGTGTATGTACATCCATACACTACTGGCGCCAAGCCAAAAACGAGACCCTGAGCTCATAAGTAACACATCTAAAAATGCACCCGAAATTGCTTTTAGATGGACAGGAAATACACATCGCTTGGATCTCTGTTTATGTTGATGAAATCAACTCGGAGATACATTGGTTATGTTGTGTTTGTGTTGTGTACAGATGTGTTTGTTTCCGTACAGCAGACATACGCTGCGGGCTGGTTGCAAACTTGACGTGACGTAGGTACATACGTACACACGCGGGTAATGTTTGTACAACTAGTTTCGGTTGACTTTACATAGTTATCTGGATGTACTGTAGCAATAGCCGCCATTTTGGAACGATAGATAGAGAAGGAGATCAGAGAGGTATAATAGAAAAATAATATTTACTCGTATTTGTTTCAGACTAGAACTTACATATCGGCCTCCCCTTTTCGTGCTAATTGTATTAGTTCCATCCACTGCCTTGCCATTAATCTTTAGCCATACATAATATTAGTAATAATAATTAGTATTTAATAAGTATTCATATTTCGTACTTGGGACACTACATGTTGCCCAAATGTGGGACACTACATGCTTATAAAAAAACATATTATAATATAGTAGTGATTAAAGTATATCTATATTTCTGAATGCTTAAAGTATTTTCTTCTAGTCAACCGGGAGAAACTACTCTTATCATTAAGTCCGCCATTTGTTAAAAGTATATCTTTATTTTCGAACAATAAAGTGTAATAAATAAATAAATATTATACATTCGTACTTGTTTTGACTATCAAAACAAGTACCTACGCTATACCTTCTTTTCTAACCATATATTTCAACTTGTTACAGGTACATTGGCAAGCAGCACTTAACCGTCAAGCGTGAGTCCCGTCTTTAAACATAACAGAGGAGTTCATCATAACAATTACTTCGAGAGTAATAACAGGGCGTCTTGGATGTTTCTTGTGTTATTATATCCCTAGGGACATTAACCAGGACCAGTTGTCCTGAATAACAGCCACGCCTTGTACGCAAATGGCTCATCACCCGACCCTTAACATAATACTGAATATGTGCAATAACTCTTCAATTTAAATTGACTTATTCATTGTGACTTTATGTTATGGTGTGTTAATGATAATTTGTTTGAGTTCAGGAGATACCCTAACATTGTTTCACGAACTTATATTTTAATTTATTTCCTAAATGTCACTTTAAAGAAAAGAGCTTTTATGTAAAACTAGAGGAGCGCTTACTAGCTCTTATACGCCAAGTACTTTCGATAGTTTATAAGAAAAAACCATACGTAAACATGGTCATCATAATTAAAAATGTGTGTACAGTATAAATAATTTAAGAAACATGGCAAATTGTATTAGTAACCTGATTTTAATTAAGTCAAAATTCACGCCGCCATATTTTCAAAAATAGAACAGGAGCCCATGTTGGAGATAGCTGGTCTAATTACAATTATCACAAATTTACATAATGTGTTTGTTTTCTACTTTAAAAGAGTAAGAAATATTATGTACTTATATTATTTTTAAATTTAATTTAATTATACATTCGAAAAGTTACAAGTACTCGTAAATTTTGTAACGCTGGCTCATTATTATGCATGTCCTTAATAAAATTCCGGTTTTTTCCCTAAAAGTTAAATGGGGCGAGAGTCTCGCTAAGACGCACCTATTAAATTACCATTAATTATGTTTTCCAATGAATAAGTAATGTGGGCGTCTCGAAAATGATATACTAAACTCGTACTTTACAGATAATTTTATGAAATAAGTAGTTAGAAATTATTTCTGATAGTTCAGAAATAATTTATTTCTTCTTCCGTTTTCTACCTTCTCGACCTTCTCGACCACCATCACGCTAAAAGTGGCCTTTGAATCTTGCGGCGTCGTCGGGCTCTTCAGAGCCACACAAGCCCCAAAATGCTCTGTCTGTTAGGGATAAAGACGTGATAGTATGAATGTATTACTTCTACTGGTATGAATTCCAATTCTTAACATTTTTATGGGTACTTTTTCAACCATTTTACGTCAATATCATTCAGCCTAGTCGCTTGACCGAGAGCCAGCAACTGCCAGACCTTCCTTATTTTCTTACAAATCATCTGAGTTTAAGCATACACACAAATGATTAGTAAGAAAATAAGGAAGGTTTAGTATTTCCACGGCTCTCAATCTATTACTATAATTACTTAGTGTTGCGTTATGACAGTAAGCCGACCCACAACAGACTAATGTGACGTGAAACCTGCTGAAATTTTGGCCCTTCAGATTAACCCTCATTTTCCGCCAATAAGCCGTCATGTCTGTTCTCCTAAGCGTACTATCTACATGGCTTCTCTTATTTTATGGTTAAAATGAAAAGCTTTCGTAAGGTAACTTTTTTATTTGTTTGTGTGTGTGAATTCGTAAATAAAATATTCCACGAACACGAAAAAAGCAAAACTTTCTGGTTTATCACGAAGATAACTTAAGCTAATTACACTACGAAGAAAATTACTTTTTAAAAGCTGCTTATACCTCTTTTGCACCAGAACAGCGTAGATAATAAATCCACAGATATTAACGCTGCCAAACTGCTGCAAAATACTACATTAACACCGCTAGAATTTCAACGCCTGGATTTTCGAGAATTTAATTCAAGCTCATATTTTGAGCCAACCCATTTCGCAGTATTGTGTAGAATTATTTTAAAACTGGTTTGCAATCCAACCAGCACGTTATTAAAAAAAATTTTGAGAAAAATGTTGTTTGTTACTCACTGTGAGTAACAAACAACATTTTTCAGATACTTAATTTTAGATCTATAACTTAGATGCCAACCATTACAAAAATAGCCGTGTAGTTTCCGGCAGAGTAGAATAGAACTACTTCAAGTCTTCCCGTGGATGTCGTAGAAGGCCACTTAGGAAACACAAGCTGAACAAAGCTTATAAAAATTAATGAGACCTCTCCAACCTGTCTGGCCAGCTTGAAGAGTGTGCCTAAATCCTCTGGCTGCTTTGGCCAAGTATGGCTCTGGTAGTACGGAGAGGGTCGTGCTCGATCGAAAATACTCATAATCAAAAATCCATTAAGACGTGTGGTAGCGTAGGCCCCTGGTTTCTGAAGAATTATGCGAGTATAATTCTTTGACGAATTTATAGACTAAGTAAAGACCTTACCTGCGCTATACATTCATCATCATCATCAACAGCTTTCAGGTACCTACTGCTGGGAATAAGCCTCTATATATATGATATAGGCCTCTGAATGTTTATTCTATGTAAACTTTTATTGCCTGAAATAAAATGGATCAACCTCCCTTTGTCGGCGCCATCTTGCTCTGTCATTGGCCATCGCAATCCAGTTTCTTTCATACATTCATACATTAATAAAATTCCTCTTTTCTCATATGTAAGTTTAAATTAAGTGGTCTCACCGCGGATCGCGAAACAACTGAATAAAAGAAAAGGTCATACTATAATAAGCGGCGCACGGAATGGAGTTTACTTTAAGAGTTAAATCAACTTGCTATTTTTGTCTCTCTTCTCTGCTATTTTTGTCTCTGCTAGTCTTGGAAATTTTAAATAATATTTATACTGAGCTGTTTTATCTTAGGAGATTTACACAATTTCTTGCTTAAAATAGCAAAGCATAATTAAATATGCTAAAATTAGGATTGACAAATAATTAAATTACTTTAAATTGTACTGATTACTTGTAGTAAATTAGTAGTCATATAATAATCGATGTAACTCAACAAACAAATACAGGTAATTATTATTCTTCTTCTTCTTAGCGAGTCGGAATAGTAATTATTTTAAAATATGTTTAGAAACAAGAGTATAACTAAAACAATTAACTAAAAAGTTTAAAGGGCTTCCTAAGACAAATCAATTGAGCCCAAATGATGTTTTATTGCAGAGATGCCATGGCCACCTTCCGGCTTCTTCATGAGATCAGGTCATTGGTAACAAAATATTGCATTGTCACCCAACTATATATGTAAAGTATGTGAAGTTTCAGGTCAATCCAATAAGGGGAAGTGGGTCTAATTTATGAAGAATTGGAATTGGAGAAAAAAAATTGTATTAAGCTTGCAAGATTTGATTACGCAGACAACGGGACAGGTGAAATTAAATATAAGCTTGTAAAAATCATGAAAGGTCATGTTTTTTTATTACATGTGACATTCTTGAATAATGTATTTAACATACTCGTACTGTATTGAGTTGGGTTGTTGTAGAGATTTCTAATTTTAGACTGCATTATCTATTCTTTGTGCCCTCCAAGCTCCAAGGGTGCGGGCGTGATTCTCTCAATGAAATTTTGATATGAGGCGTGGCCCTAGGGTCGCCCACTCGTGGTCTGCAGTGTAGGGTCATCAGCTGATGCCGAGTATTCACGATAAAACTAAATATAGTTTGTATTATTCGATGGAGCTGAAACTCTACATATTTATGTAAGTTGGGGGACAATGCAATATTATGGTACCAATGACCTGATCTCATGATGATGCCGGAAGGTGGCCACGGCATCTCTGTGATAAAACAACATAACCCCACCGACTTTAATTCGTCTTGGGGAACACTTTAAACCTTTTAGTTCATTGGTTTAGAAATTTGTGAATTATTTTTTAAATAATTACTTTTCCCTAATGCACACATTCCACTTTGGGTCTTGCGGCTCTAAATGCTCAGAGCCCAAGGCCAAAAGACTCAAAGACCACTTGTAGCGTGATGGTGGGCAAGAATGTGGGAAAAGGAATCACAATAGTGATGAGTTACTACTCGTAGCCTCATCGCCTATTACCATGATTCGCATTTTTGCCCAGTTTCTCAATCGGCCTTTACGATCTGCGCAGGAAGAGAAGCAGTTAATATATTTTAAGTTTTTTCTTTTCTCTCAGACCATCATGGATGATACGAAATGTTCTTAATGTAAACAGATTTTTATTAAATATAAATAAATAAAACTAAATATAAACGAACAGATCACACAGATTGAGTTAGCCCCAAGGTAACTTCAAGACTTGTGTTATGGCTTTATGGGATACCAACTAAACCATACTATATTTTATAACAATAGATATAAACATATATAGATAAACATCCAAGACCCAGGTCAATCATAGCTTTTAGCTTTCAACCTATGTGTAAGATTAACCCTACAAATGTACTCCACCAAAGGGCACATACTACAACAAGACGATGTGATCCGAGAGAGGGGCCTACCTGTAGAACAGGTTCCTATAGGAACCTATTTCGGGAGCTAGTCTCCAAACAAGGGTGAACATGTCTTATGCCAACTAATGTTAAATCTAGCTTTAGAACCCATAGTTATAATTAAGACTCACCTTTGTAGAAGAGAAAAATATTTTTTTTTTATTATTATTGTAAATCTGAAAAAGATCATTTTCCATCTTAACCTGACCGGGGATCAAACCCGGGACCTCCGGTGTAACAGCTTGGTATGATGTAGTTAGTCATCATGGCCATAGAGGTCGTCAATATGTTTTGTTTGTGTGACAACCCTGAGCGTGACGTGAACAAAGGTTATGAAATGTTATAAATTTATGCGTAACATTGTGTAACGAGGTATTCTTCAGAGTTTCAGACTCGTTTACCTTTTCTTGTTACATTTGTTTAATGAAATGCTCGCTCGGGGCGCTTTTACGATTACCTCTAATTTTACGTGTCAACATCACGTTTGGTTCACTTGTAAATGTTATCCAATTTTATTCTACATTTTTAGTACTTTCTACGAGTTTTAATAATTTACTGGATTATATATATAAATGAATAATGAATGCCTAAATGAGGCAAATGACCGGGGAATCGCTGAGGACAAATACTGGTCAAGTTTGATATAGTTTAATTAATAAATAGCCTTTCGACTCGAGAAGATTAGAAATGTAATCAACCTATCTTAGGATTGGTTCTAGTCTACCCTTTGGGTTGCGGAGGTCAGACGGCAGTCGCTCTGTGTAAAAACCAGTAACCTCGTCAAATCACCTGAGTTAGGACAGAATTAATAAAAGTATTTCACACTAAACGGAATCTCCCAAGTTCCCGGGTCTCTGAAGTGTTACCGCTGAGGGTGCAACCGGGAATACTCTCGGATGATGATAATAGAAATGTAATCACTTTCTTTGGTTTAAAATTAACTGCTTTCCTTGCCGTGCAGGAAATTGACGAGAATTTGAATCTAAGGCTAGAAACACATTACTATTTGTTTCCTTTTGGGTCTTCCGGCCCTAGGCTCTGTCTGCCGAGTTTGGTAGAAAGACGTTTTATGTTGTGTTTTCTGCATCTACATATATATTTAACTACATCCATAAAATAAACAGGCGTGATAGTATGTACTACCTATCTACCTTATGTTAAGATAAAACTACCAACAGACACCAATAACTTGCGATGAATAAATCAAGGAATTCAATTCTAAGTAGTACAAATACGAGTATGTAAGTGCACTTCCGTCCTCTGAATAAAAGTAAATTGGACTTTTAATTATAGCTGAGGCTCACAAAAGAATCCTTCAGTCAGTTGCTCGGTCAGTCAGTCAATTTTTCAGCCGGTTAGCGGACAAAGACGGACATTAGTCAGAGCTTTGTCTTGGCGCAATGTGGTGAATGAGTGGCCGGCTTGTGGCCGGCTTTGTTGTCCACCATTATACAGTTTAGGGTACCGTTTCCTGAACATAAATCCTGAACTGGAACTCGCAATGAAATGTTTAAGAATATAACACCATGGTTTGATTCATTTGGCTCATATGACAAATATTGGCGCATGGCGATACAAATATCAAGATTAATCACAACTCAATAAGTTACATATATTCGTTTGAAAGTTATCCTGCTGTCCGATTAGAGGTAAAGACGTGATTGTGCGTGTGTTTGTGTGTATGTCGCAGTTGAATGGTATAATTCGTTAATTCACTAAACCTCTAGCTATTTGGCATTACAGCTCGGTTTTGTAAAACAGCGAACCCTAATACGCGGAATAGAATGAACGACTTGTATTCATCCATGCGGCTAGAGAAGTTGATGAACAATTCTATCTAAAGAAATTATATACAATTTAGAATGCCTACGTAGTGGCAATGTGGCGAGCGAGCGAAACGAGCGTGCCGCGGCAGCGGCCGACGAGTGCTAGGAATTTTCTATCCATTTTACTAGGTTAGAGCAAACCTATAGCAATAAAAATCGTGGAATAGTTCTCTCGGAATGTATTCTAATATACACCCAGTTATATTTCATTATGGTAACCCTACACCAAATCCTTATCATGCATGTGTCGCAGTTGGGTTGTTTAACGGTTTCGTCAAACAGCGGATTACCGCTACTGTTTCACAAAACCGCTAGCTGTTTGGAAACCTGGTTAGCGGTTTAAATGAACGTAACACGTTGCGCAATCTTAGACAATCCGGCTGAACGATATACAGCTTTTTAACAAAACCGAGCTGTAATGCCAAACAACTAGAGGTTTCGTGAATTAGCGGTTTATACCATCAAACTGCGACATGTATATAAAAATAATTTATAATACATGTACATGTATACAATTAAATTATTAAATAAAAATTACTAATAAATAAAATTTTCATATTCCAAACAAATATACTCGAGTTATCAGCGTACCTACATAAATACAGACAAACGTATTATTTAAGTAAATTCTTCGAACTTCGCTCGGTCGTAGTACAATCTATGAACAAGGGACATGCATTAAGTTTCACAAGCACGAAGTCGCTGGCTGTCAGATAGCAATCACAGGTCTAACTTCGGTCTCACGTCCCGAACCTGCACGAGTCTGAGATGGCAAAACTTTGCGCAGTGTATGTTACTGTACAGGGAATAGCGGAACTTTCTTATTCAGAAACGACTCGTACGAAATAAGTACAGAATGTTCTAGGTACGAAGATATGAAAGTGCGCTAAAGTTGTGGAATGAGCTGCATTGTGCAGCTAACCTACCCGGGAGACTATGAAGTTCTACAAAAAGGTCGTGAAAAGATTTTGTCTTATGTGGGCTCGTTTTTAGTCGTGTCGTGACCGTGAGGCGTAAACTCTAAATCGACATTCGCAATCCGCTAGTTTCCAACAAGTCAAATCAGACCTTTTTTCTACATGTCAAAACAAACATTTTCTATTAGATTTGTATGAAATATCGGACTGTCGGAGTCAAATAGCGCTCCTAATATCCGTTTTTCTGCATTAATAAATGTAAATTCAAGATCAAAGTGGATGTGATCAATGACAAGTGACATTCTATTCTCTTAACAGTACCACATAATTTATTTTTTACCCAGGAAACTACCCATTTACGGAACCCTACACTGCGCGTGGCCCGACAGGCACTGGGCTGGTTTTTTATACTAAGGCCGCGTTTCCCCTGAAGCGGAGCGGAGAGGATCTTAGCGGTGCAGCGCCTAATAATGATAATAAATGCAAGAGGCATTTTATGCCCCCTTAATGGTAAGTAGTAACAGCTCGCGTATCATGACACCAGATAAAGTTTATATAGCGCGACCGACTAGTGCCATCCCACTCGTTATTATTACGTAGAGGGAGATAGTGATAGATGATAGCGCTCGATATACGCTGTTGCCGGTGCCATGGTGGTACGCGGGCCTCGAAAAGAAAAATATGCTATGGTTACTAACTACAGAATATATTTTTTGTCTTTTCATAGTAGATTGAACAAGTTTAAAAATAAATTAAATTTAAATTTTTATTCAAGAATTAGGCCTGTGCTGGCACTTTTACACGTCAATAAGTTTTGTGTATATATTACATTGCGTAAATAATTAATTAATTTAAAAGAATAGCTATCGTTTCACAACAAACGTTTCGCAACGACCACTGCTGAGTAGGAACGCTGAAAGAGACCCATTTTGCACAGCCTAACAAAGACTAAAGTGTAATAAATAACAAATGTTCATTAAAAATACTATCCATTACAAAGAACCTTATGGCTGTATCCTTATAACCGTACGTGATGTGAACTAGGATATGTATGTTATAATTAAGCAATTTATATTTTGCTAAAGCGCGTAACGTACTAAACGGACGTGTAGATCTACTGTAAATATTTAAATATAAAAACCTGTTATTTCATATTCAATTTAATTAAATTCAAAATATCTTTATTATCATGGGATATTTACAATATCTCTTACTAATAGTCGCTTTGTTTTGTTTTGCACAAATGTTGACGTCAAATCGTTACTTAAAGCTAAGTTTACGCCGCTTCCTAGGCGCAAGTGCGGAAGATGCATAAACAAATCATCCATTATTCCGTCGCCACTTCTGGCCTATAGACGGTGATGGATCAACCAGATCCAATGGGTTTCATTAGCTCACCACTATTCAGTGGTGCACCCTTAGTGGTCGCTATATACCTCTCCAAAGTTCCCTCATTTTTTACCCCGGGTGCTGGATAACCTCTACTTAATAAATTAGCTCCTGAAGTTAAGAAGTTTTTAAAACGTGTGACGTCACTGGGGACGATAGAGCAAGAAGTAACGGAGCTAGTTAAATATAGACGAGGAGTGGGGATATCTTTATGCAAAAAGTTCGCTCCTGGCGCTCCAAATTACCTTACCTGTCAACGTGAGTAATAGAGAACTATGTATATTACTTAAAGTTTTAATGTTGCAATGCAATATGTTCATGGTTACGTTGACTCGTACGTTAAGTTGCGGATTTTTATTATACTATTTATATACATATATATATATATATATATATATATATATATATACAATACTATCACGTCTTCATCCTTAATGGAGTCTTTTTGGGTCTTGCGGCTCTAAGTAGATAGAGCCCAGGGCCGCAAGATCCAAAGGCCACTAAAGCATAAAAAAATTGTGATGGGTTGTTAGCTGCATCACTTGCGCGGGAAGAGAAGCATCTGGTACATTCTAAGCTTTTTCTTTTCTCCCAGACCAGCATGGATTTTTATTTATAGTGACATAAAGTTGCTGATCTAAGAGAAAAGTACTTCTCTTATCACGCCTACAGTTTATAGAGGAAATCTGAGAACTTGTATGAACTTGTACTCAATTAAGAAATAAAATAAAGCATAGAAGTATAATTAATATCACTATTATCAGCAACAAAATTTAATATCTCGTCACTATATTTTGTCTGCCTATTGGAGAAGACAGATGACTGAATAGTTATAGGTCAAAGGGGTGTAATTTGTCAGAGGATTACACTGGCGGGCAGATTAGCAGGGAACACCTGCGCGCGTTACTTTGTCGGCCAGTGTACGAGACGGCCGTAATCGTTTTTTAAACTCTCTAGAGATACCGCTCCTTGAGGCGAGACGTATGATAAACTGGGCTTATAGTGTACTGCACTGCAGCTTATAGTGTACTGCACTGCAGCTTATAGTGTACTGCACTGCAGCTTATAGTGTACTGCACTGCAGCTTATAGTGTACTGCACTGCTAGATTAATATTTTCTATTTTATTAGAGACAATACAGGCTACAAAAAAAAACTAGAGGTGGTCTGATTTTAAACAGCACACCTCGGTCTACGCTCACGAACATTACCACACACATTTACCTTACACACATGCATTTAGCTTATCTCCGTAGTATTAATTTTAAAGAACTAACGACTACCGTGCTGATCTTTTCTGACTTTCCATAGCTATTCAGCGTGGAAATGCAGCAAGCGTTATGGGACCTTTGGGCCGGGAACGATGCGGAGTGATCTCAGATTAAGAGTTTTGACGAAGCATGTTGCGGACATTTTTCTGTTTAAATTTTCGACGAAGCATGTTGCGGTACTTGCGGTTCAATATTTTATATTAGAGCGTAAATAGTAAAATGAAAACTTATTTTAAAGAAGAGCTACCGATACGTTTCGCAACTAGCACTGCTGAGAAGAAACTCCTAACTTTATGTATAATGTTCCTCTAACTCTACAACTACGCCTTGCTTCACCTGTCTTACCCAATGACCTCCTCAATGAGTCTTACTAAGCATTCTCAGCGTTCATTTGGCGGAAATTATTTTTCACCTGAATTCAATAGAGGCGGCGCGGCGCGGCGCGGCGCCTATGGAACTGATGGCTCGTAATTGGAAACTGGATTGAATAACTAAATGTTAATATTTCGTTTACACGCGGTAATTTAACACTCCTTTAAATCGCAAGTAATAGAAATTTTATACTAAATAGTAAACACCAGTTCTTTTTATTTTGTACTCCCAGTTGAATGCATAATACTTTTTTATAAAACTAAAAAGAAAAACAGGCATACGGCCCACCTGATGATGAGTGGTTAACGTAGCTTATAGACCATTAACCCTGAAGAAATCTTTTGACGCTTTTTTTACATTATATTGTAGTTGTGTACTTATTGTAATATTCAAAGCAGATAAGGCAAATAAAATTGTTTATTTGGTCATATCCTTTTTTGGATTTTTTTCAATGACTGGGTTGCTATGCTACATTGTAACTTGCGCACTAAACATTAACATCCCGTAAATAAAGATGTTTTTACATGTATACCTAACGACTAGAAAATGACATGAAAATATTAACGACAAATTTTTAATTGTTTTCGTTCACTTCAAATCTAAAAATACAGCAAGGAAAGATTGATTAATAAACCAGCCATCATTTATTCTCTCAAACAAAGACAAAGCAAACACAGAACAAAAAGTAAACAAAACAAAAACGTAAAAAAGACAGGCCGCTTTTTGTTCCGTTCGTTAGTTCATTCACGCGCTCTAGTTGGCACTTGCTCATTCAATCATTCATTCAATCCTCGGTTTCATTTATAAATGGTATATTTGTTTAGTTTTTTTAAAAGCCGATCGCTGCAACCTGTTTGGTTTTAAGTTCTAGAGTAATAGTTTGAGTTAAACCACACTTTACGCAGGAGAATATAAAAGGTAGTAAAAGCGGTCTCCAGAGGCTTCAATTAAAATTTGAAATATGTAAAATTTAAGTAAATATATGTAATAATTGTAAACTCATTATAGGGATGATAATTCTTTATTGAAGTGAAAACTTCTTTAGGCGCGTTGGGCATTTTTTGAGATCGGAAAAACCATTGAACTCGCCTAAAATTACCGTGTAACGTGTAACCGACACCGCATGTAATTGGGTAAATGTCTGGGTCAAAAATAAATTATTTGGTACTGTTATGAGAGTAAAAGTCACAAAATAGTGTCACTGTCATTGATCACATCCATTTTCAACATGATTTTAGATTTATTAATGCAGAAACACTGAAATTAAGTGCGCTATTTGACTTAAAAAAGAACTATGACGTTACGGTTTTGTATTTCATATAAATCCCATAAGAAATTTTTGTTTTGGCGTTTAGAAAATAGTGTCTGATTTGACTTGTTATCTAGCGGATTGCTCAACTTCTGTCGACACTCCCGGAGTCTTTGCCACTGTTTTTTTATTATTGGATAATTAATTAAGGGTATTATGTTCACGCAGAAGAATATTTAAAAACGTTACAGCTCTCAGAGTGGCATTTGAAAATCAGCGGTTGTTCAACACGAGCAACATTTCGCTGAGCTGCGGCCCTTTTGTGCTTCTGTGGCACACATGATGTTTGTTAGGTTAAGATATTTAATACATTACAGATACATTATCACGTCTTTATCCCTAACGGGGTAGACAGAGCCCAGGGCTGTAAGACCCAAAGGCCACTTTTAGCGTGAAGGTGGACGTTTAGATGGAAAAATGGAATCAAAAGAGTGATGGGTGCTAGCCGCATCGCCTATTGATACGATTCTCGCCCATTCCCTCGATCGGCTTTTACGATCTGCGCGGGAAGATAAGCTGCTGGTTCGTTCTAAGTGTTTTCTTTTCTCCCAAACCAGCATGGAAGCTTCTTTGGCAGTAGCACACATGATGCATGTTAGGTTAAGATACTCATATGTTATAAATAAAGTGTGTACAGGCAAAATAAAAAAATCTTTTATCTACATGCTACTAGAGACAGCTCTTTTGTTTCTTCGTGTGTGTAAGTGCTAACACTGGTGCCAGAGTTTTGTAGCTGCCTAAAAGCATCCGACACTGCTTGATGACTGCCATCTAATGATGATAGCCGGGACCAACAGCTTAACGTGCCTTTCAAAGTACAAAGGAGCTTAAGAATTTTTTATGCCACTTGTGGTCACACATCGAAGTAGACCACGTGTTGCTTAACTTGCGATAGCTTTACCGGGCCACCGAGATCGTCATTATTGCTAGAGCTTACGACGACGAACGGCACGTTGTTAACGGAAGGTCGACCACAGCTCAACAGCAGGTCGACGGCAGCTCGACTGCAGGCACTGGTATGACTCTCCATTGATTCAGAGTAACATATATACCTACTACTACTACAAACGAAACAATTTATCTGTACACACGTCGATGTGTGAGTTTTATACTTAGGGTCGCACCGCAGAATTATTTTAATACTTACCTACTAACGAGTTCGACATATTTACGATTATATTTTTCCATACCGGAAGATTTGCGAACACTATGACGTAAAAAATATTCTGTTTTATATGTATTAAATGTTACAGAAAAGTCGGAAACAGCTACGTAATATCACTTCACAAATATTTTTCATTATGTCCATTGTCCATTTCACCTATAGTTCACTTTACTGATTATTATTGGATCATTTATATTGTAACGCACTAATTTCACTAATTCACTATTGTAATATAGTAATTTGCATATTCTGCGCAAAACCATACGGTAATTATATAATTAAATTCAATAAAAATAAACAAATGTTTATCACGCTTACACACAGCATTTCAAGTTGTCATTGTCAACAATGGCATTTAGCACTATAACCCGCGGAAATCTAGTTGGAATCTGCGTGTATGTGATTACCTGTGAGCGAGGAGCCTATGTAACATTACCGGATTGCTTATTAGCAATCCGGTAATGTTACAATCTCGCTCTTGTGTATCTCCCGCCAATGCGAGAGAGCGAGAAGGGTATATATATCAAGATGGTTGCTGGGTAATAACGTGAAATTATATTGTTGCTTTGCTTACCTGTTTTCATCATTTGGAAATGTATGAAATATACGTTCTTTAGAGTATTGGGTGGATAAACAATTATTATTCGCGCACCTTCTCACCATGATGGTTACTATTGGTTGACAGTTCTCAAGACAACACACGTCGCGTATTGCGTGCGGCTAGTAATTAAAATTTGGAGCCGTCAAAGCTCACAAAGTGCGGGGGAGAGGTGCGGGGACGCCAATTAGCGGGAGACGCTGTGAGATACTATTCTGTTTGACTCTTATGTATTCTGTGCTGCAGGTCGGCACGGTGGCAGCCGTGAACATCGCTCGACAGCAGTTGACGGCAGGTCCTGCAGTCGAGCTGCCGTTGACCTGCTGTTGACAACGTGCCGTTCGTCTGTATGAGCGCTTAGGTTACCCATTTTAAATTCAGCGATAAATGTTACTGTAACAATTTGGATATGTGCCTTCTGAAGCAAAGAGCAGCTCAAATTAAAGTGTCTCTAACAGATCAAGTATTGTTCAGTTTGCATCACTGAGCCATCGAACTCCTTAAACACTCACTTAGTCCCATAAATATTAATTACTTTCCTTATATTTTCGCGGGAAAGATCCCGAAGCCATAATAATGACTTCGGCAGTACATTGTTTGCTGCGTCATAAAAGCGTAATTAATTGTGATTCCCATGAGCACTGCTCGAGTTAACGTCTTCACCGGTAATTTCCGGTTATTTAAGCACAGAACAAAGTACTTTACGGCCGGCGGAGCTCCGCCAAGACTTCATCTTCTGAAGTGGGCGATAAACAATATGGCGGCACTTTGATGTGTTCCGGTCACCGCAGATCGTAACTGAATGTAGTGCTCATAATTTCTGTTATTTGTTACTTTGAGCTTATGCTAATGCTGTAAAGATATTATAGCCTTTGGCAACATTGAAACATTTTAAAAATATATATTATTTATTTATTTTTTCTCTGTCGCGTCTCGGCGTGAACTGACCCTAACGAACTGACTGTCTTCTTGCAATCTCCGTATGCCGGAAGGACGGGGTTCTTTATCAATTCATCATTTGGGTAAAAAATAATCAAGTGACCGAGTTCAAATACAAGAGAAAACTAAAACAAATATTGCGTTCAGAAATGAATATGAACGATTTGATGAGCAAGAGCTAACCAGAGGGAATGAATGAACTAACGAACGAAACAAAAAGCGGCCTGTGTTCTTTAAATTTACGTTTGTTTGCCTTTGTTTTGATATGAACGACTGATCGCTGACGACGCCGGCATACCGGGTTCGATACTTTTTGCGTTTTTAAGTATTGAACACCTGTAATTAAATATGTTATGTTTTTAATTATTGTATTTGTTGGTGTACAATATTGATATAAATAGAAGGTTACCTATACTTTAAAAAAATATTAGAAACTAGGTCTTCACGAGCACTTTTCACGTCTGTAACTCTGTACCTACCTACATATTTACATATATAAAAACTTTGAATAGTAATTAGAATTATAAATTAATAAAATAATTGTTTTCTTTTTACATTTAACTAGGAAAATAAACTAAAATTTAGCCTTTTGGAAGATCACTACTGAAAAGAAACGCCGAACGAACCTCATTGAAAGAGTACACACTTTTCACTAGTTTATTGTGAAAATGTATGTGCGAACATACTTTATGTTGTAAAATTTCCTATATCAATAATCTTTAACTGGCACTTCATAAACACATTAGTTGAAAGCCGTCGCTCCAGGAAGCACATTAGGGGCACACTCCACAAAGCCGGGCTCGAGTCTCGAGGTGGCGGCGCAAGCCAGTGATTGATGCAAGGCGGGGCAAGGAGGAATAAAGGTGATTGAGAAAACTAAAAAAATATATAAAAATCAGACTGCACTGAAATCCTTTCTATCCTAATGGTTCCTATCTAGGATCCAGTTACTTCCATTTTGATATTGCATTCGTATTCATCGTTTGTACGTTGCCACAGATTACTTTGTCAGTAACAGAAATGAACAGTTTTTCAAATTAAAGATAGCACAAACACAGCATAATACTGTGGCACAGAGCTGGCACTTCAGACAATATGACTTTCAGCAAATCAAACAAGAATTATTTGCTTGCAAAGTGGAGAAGTAAAATCAGTTCCTGAACCGAAGCGAGTCAATAATACGAGCCAGAACTCTTATATGAGTAGAGAATGTACTGTTGTAAAATACCATCATACATACACTAGTGACTTGTCCTTCTGTAACCTAACAGTGGTTGTTTGACGGAATATCAGTTCCAACCGGAAATAACTTGAGCAAAGATGAACAGTCAAAGGGAAATCAAGCTTAAATTCATTTTGAGAGAACCCGGCTCTGAATTGACTTTGCGGAATCCTTTCGCAAAAATGGGCGCCTCATAGCTTCATTGTTTTATTAGTACAACGGAATAACTCGGGAGTATTTGAAAAGTTTCAGTTGAAACCTGGCTCGAACTGTGAATTATTTCATGATTGGATACCTGACTGCAAAAATTGGAAAAGTGAATTCCATCATTGCTTAGTTCGATATATGCAGTTTCAAATAAAGGCATTTGAATTGAAATTAAACAGATTTTTATCATAAAATTCCTGTGAGGCCGTGATTTCGTTATACATCAGGTTATTATCAAAATAAATATGTAACAAAGTATGGGGCCACACTGGATGGTATGGCATACTATTTTTATTGAGTTTGCATTTTCATGAGCATCATTAATGATAAGAGTTTATTACCTATACTTTATTAATATGCGATACACGGGTAGTTCACGTAAAAAGTGAGTTAGGTACTGGAAACCGGTTCTTCAAGAGACAGCCGACAGTCTCTGACACAGGGAGCTATTTTCCCATACGCACCATCACCAGCCCCCGACAATAATGGAGAGGAAAATGAGGCTCCCAGTACACTCACGGGAGTCGGCAATGCAGAAAATCAGCATCCCCAATCTGTGCGGCTCAGGACGTCTTAGTGTGCGCTACGCGAATTACATTCGCCCTGAGGAAGACCTCCAGATGAGGTCGAAACATGTCAGCCAGTAGCTGACTTACGTGAGGTACCCGTGTATTGCATATTCATAATTTCTGTGTCTCGAGTTAGTTTTAACCAAAAAAATGGTTGCCTGTAAAGTCGGTTTTACGGGCGAAGATTTTACGTGACAACGCGCGCGGCAGACCGATCATAGTTGAGTGGGAGAGAGACGCAAGGCATTCGGCGGGCCTCTCTCTCGTTCGGTGACTCATCGTAACGTTACCGAGCGTTACACTTTTTCATAAGTGACTCCCAGCCGCAACCTAATTTAAGACGTTGTCACGTCAAAAAATACCTATATTTTCTTGATAAATTTATTATACAAAGATAAAATCAAACTTCATGACTCTCAGTTCGGTTTCCGTGAAAATCTTTCCACAGAAAGTGCAGTCATTACAGTGAAATATGTGACAAATTATTATGTCAAAAGGAAGACTCCAATTTATGCCTGTTTCCTGGATTTGTCTAAGGCATTTGACCTTGTGGTCTATGATTTGCTATGGGATAAATTAATGAAGGCAGGCGTATCCCCGGAAGTTATTGGTCTTTTCTCATATTGGTATCAGAATCAAAAAAATGTAGTTAAATGGGCAAACGCTCATTCGGATGAGTATTCTCTGAATTGTGGTGTAAGGCAAGGTGGTTTGTCTTCACCTAGGCTATTTAATTTATATATAAATGAACTTATTTGTGAACTGAGCAATATGGATGTTGGTTGCAGGATCGATGGTGTTTCAGTAAACAACATAAATTATGCCGATGATATGATTTTGCTTTCTCCTTCACCGGGTGGATTGAGAAAGCTACTTCAAGTTTGTGAGACTTACGCTGTGCAGCATGGTTTAAAATATAATGAGTGCAAAAGTGAGTTCATGTTGTTTAAAGGCAATATTAAAGAACCATCTAATATTCCACCACTGATGCTGAATGAAGTACCTTTGAAACGTGTTGCACAGTTTAAGTATTTAGGGCATATCTTATCAGAAAATATGAAGGATAATTTGGACATTGAAAGAGAACGCAGAGCGCTGTCGGTAAGGGGAAATATGTTGGCTCATAGATTTATTCGTTGCAACGCAGAAGTTAAAAAAACATTGTTTCAAGCATATTGCCAAAGCTTTTACACGTGTGCACTATGGACCAACTACACTGCCAAAGCCTACAGTGCTCTGAGGATTCAATATAATAACACATTCAGGGCTCTGTTGGGGCTCCCACGATTTTGTAGTGCATCAGGCATGTTTGCGGATGCTGGCATAGATGATTTTCATGCTATCATGCGCAAAAAGTCTGCTTCCATGATGCGAAGAATGCGTGGGAGCACCAATGGAATCTTGAAAGTGATAGATGGAAGAATGGATGCCGAAGTGTATATTAAACACAATGAACTACATGTTGAGTGCGCTAGTATAGTGCGAGGAGATAGATGTAACTTAAAATAAGATATGGGCCACTGTAGCTTGAAATAAAAGAATTTTATTTTATTTTATTTTATTTTATTTTATTTTATTTTATTTTATTTTATTTTATTTTATTTTATTTTATTTTATTTTATTTTATTTTATTTTATTTTATTTTATTTTATTTTATTTTATTTTATTTTATTTTATTTTATTTTATTTTATTTTATTTTATTTTATTTTATTTTATTTTATTTTATTTTATTTTATTTTATTTTATTTTATTTTATTTTATTTTATTTTATTTTATTTTATTTATTTTATTTAAAGTAAAGATAGTAAGTATAACCCACTTTAACCAACCACTTCCTGGTCCCGATACCTAGCACCCACAACTCACTCATTGACTTCAGCGACCGGCGCATCCTCCGCAGCCCTGGATCTGAGGTATCTACTCTCCAGCGTGGCACTCCGGCAGAGGACATCATTCCAGCGCCAACAAAGTCGACAACGCTCAAGACAGTCTCGACTCACCGCAGACTACGAGCACGCTCAGCACGGTCTCGACTCACCGCAGGCCACGAGCAAGCAATTTACTTCCGACTCACTGGAAGGCTCCCGACTCACTGGGACAAGAATCATCTGGCACTTGCAAGCTACGACACGAAGCACAGACTGCATACTATCAGACCTCCGGTCTTGGGAGGGAGTCATGTGGCGACCTCTATGCCACTACGAAGGAACTACTACAAGAACGAAGCGATAACATTAGTTCACAAGAAGACTACGAGATGGCGCCAGCAGTATCCCACATCTCGATCTTGAAGTTCTGGTTGCAACTGACCCTATATACAACCTCCGACAATACACCTGTGGAGCTATGCCTGGCAGGAAGATATGTGGCGGTCGAGCATATCACTCGCTCCCGCTACAACTTTATCGAATCCCATTATGATCCAAACAAGCATTTATTGTACCAATGTCAAGTATATACATTGTATGTATTGTAAACTTACCATAACATAATTGAGCTTGTTTTATTTTTATCTCACACATAATCTATTCTCTGTAGCGGCCATGACATGTAGGTTACAGTATGCAGGCTATATGCCCAAGTTGAGAGCTTTTGAAAGCTCGTAACTTTACTCATATCCACGATATTGCGAAGGTGGAACTCCGGCGAGCTGTAATGTACTTACGCTTGCTCGTGTCAAAGAAAGTAGTGAACGACAGTGACGTGGAAAAACTCATTTTAATAAAGAACCAACTGAAATATGATATTGTTTGAGCTTGTTTTATTGTTATCTTACATACTATCTTGTCTATTTAATGGCCGTGGCATGTGGTAGTACAATATGCAGGCTATATTCACAAGTTGAGTGATTTTAAAAGCTCGTAACTTTGCTTATTTTATTTTTATCTTAGAAGGAAGATCAATAGCTATCAATTTAACAATAGGTAACAGTATTGGATATTAGGAAGCCAATTACAGGTCCTCATAATTAGACACTGTATATGTTTACACTAAAAGTTGAACATAACTACACGCTGTAACAACTTAATATGAATATAAGAAACTACATAAAAGTCAGTACTATGCTTCTGCTTATATCTATACTTATATCTGCGATATTACGAAGGAAACTCCTGCTTGCTGCAATTTACTTTTTATTTGAGCTTGTTTTATTTTTATTTAACATACAATCTTTCATGTAGTTACAGTATGCAGGCTATGCGTATATTGCTAGAGAAATTATATACTTATGATATTCAATTTAGTAACATATACAAAGCACGTATCTATTTCTTACGGGGTAAACATAACCTAGAGTCATATAACTGGGCAATGCGTCTACAAATATTATATTATGTTCCAGTAAATTAGTAAGCTCGTCCCGAACTGTGAACTCACAAGCCTCATATCTCGGCAACCCCTTGACCAACTAAGCTCATTGTCCAATTTAATTTATTTATTGACTACATCTACATGCCTATCTACTAAATTTCATAAAGCTCCAACCAAAAAGCCTCGAGTTATCGTCGAACAAACATACCCACTTGCATTCGAACGCCGGATTCTTCAAGTATACTCGAAAAGTCGCACGCTCGTTTAATTTATCACGAAAATTTCACTTTCAACATGTTGATCTTTGCAGCCAGTTACTTCCATATTTATTTTCCTTATTGCTACAAAACTCAATGTAAATATGTATGATGTGCCGGATATAATGTCGTGACAATCAACTGTTGCTGCTTCCGCGCGAGTGCACGCGGCTGCGCCCGCCTCCACCCGGTACCGCACGACTCCGGCCAGCGTCGTCCGCTCCCAACAAATGTTTATTGTTTGCTCTCGTCCGGCTCGCTGGACTGTGCTCTATCATCGTATTTGAGCTTTATTGATGCTTATATTGTATTTGTTCATCGCTTTGTGGCGGGCGGGCGACGTTAGGTTTATGTTTAGTTATTTAATGATCGGTTCATTTTTGTTTTGCTGAATAAGTAGTGTTGCAAGTTTTGTATCTATTCTCAGTAAATATTTGACAGTTTTATTGATTACTTTTATGGATACCATCTAAACATAGCTGTATGGAAACTATTATGCGTCAAACATTAAAAAAAAAGAAAATTTAAATTATTAAATGATGGCATAACTTTGAATTCAATGGATAGTGAAATAATAGAAGATGCTATAGATCAATGCATTTTAATGCTATTAAATTATCATAATTCTTAACCTAACAATTTTTCAATTCCATATTTAGCGTTAGGCTCACATATGAGTCATGTGGTCGACGCTGCTCAGCATGACGTCGCGGTACGAGCGGCGGATGAGCATGTCCTTGTCGAGGAAGGTCAGGTCGTCGCGACGCATGATCATCTCTGACATGTCCACGTCCTTCACCACGTTGGCGTTGGTCAGGTCCTTGTTAAACACCTTCACGTCAAGGAACTTCATGTTGCTGTGGTAGAAGTGCCTCTCATCGATGGGCCTGTCGAAGGGGAAGCCAAGAGGCATCGTGTCCACGCACGTGGTCCATGGGCACATCTTGCGGGTCTTCATGATGTCCAAGTCGATAGTAGGAAGAACCATGCCCATGCGAACAGGGGTCACGATGACGAACAGTTGCAGGGACATGCCACCGACGTGGCCAAGAGGCAGCAGAAGCCTGTGCGGGTAGCCCACGCGGCTCTTATACCACCAGCTGTCAATAGAAGTCACTCCAGTTCCGGTGCTGTCAGAAGCGCGGTGCATCATAGTCCTAGTCCAAGGTCTTTGTTCAATGATACCGTGCATCTCCAGGGAGTTGCGGACGATAACGTTCTTGCCAGTGTCGAGTTTGTGGATGAAACTGTCAATCTCAAGCATGTCGTGACGCTTGTCATGTATGTCGATGAGACGGCCCATGCAGTCGTACTTGGGGCCGAGGAACACGCGGACTACGGCGTCAGTAGCCTTGTCGGAAACGACCTCGACGGAAACCTTGAAGGGGTGGTGGTTGAGGCGGCGCATGCGGGCTACGTAAACCATGTCGGAGTGCTTCTTCTGCATCTCACTCTGGTCGAGGTAAACAGCGTTGGTGACGTCAAGGTCGAATTCGTCCATGAAAGTGACGAGCTTGTCGGTCTCGATGCGTTCAATCTTCACTCCTGGGAAGGACAGGTCCTCGCGGGTGTATTTGGGCAACAGGTTCTTAAACAAGATGAAGTACTCAGTGAGGCGCTTCATGAGCTTCCAGTAGACAGGGTCGCGTAGGCAAGTCCTGTACATGTCCAGGGCAGTTGGGATGTAGGTGTATCTGTGGAAATAAGAATGAGAAGTTTAGTTTTAAATGCTATTTGGTGATAATAGATTGTTCAAAAGGGAGGATTCATATACAAAATAGATCGTTGTCCCGTAATGTAGCCTTGATGCAAGTCATGATAAGATATGGCCTTATTACATTAAATTATGTTGTAACTCGTTATGCGAAGGCCTTGAATTTTGGTTAACTTTAATGAAGAACAGACTTACTTGTCTATATTGTAGACTCCGTAGCCGAGCATCCTTCTGAGCAAGATGACGAGGTTCATGACCTTAGCGTCGTCGTGTTTCAGGCCAACGCCGCCCATGACCAAACGAGCGAGGGTCTCAAAGTCCTCGGTCTTCTTCAGAGTAAGGATAGTACCATCACGCTGAAAGATTCAAAGAAACAAGATTGAGATATGTTCTCCTAAATAACAAAATGTTGTAAAAAAGCTAAAGAAAGAACTATAAAGCTGTGTCTTGGTAAGTGTCAACCAAGTAAAATGAAGTAGTTTTAACGAACTACGCCATAAAACTTCTACATGATGTATGTCATATTAATATGAAGAAAAATGAAGAAATACATCTTGAAACTCACCAGGGTAAGGTGCCCAGTGAGGATAGCGTGGCGGATCATGACATCGATGTCATCAACGATGTTCTTGATTTTCAGGTTGTCATCCGTGTTGATCATCACATTGTTTTGACGCACGGGCATCTCGTCTCCGGTGTGTAGCATGATCTTGGGCCAGACTCCCTTCTTGATGATTTTGTTCCAGTCCAAAGACTTGATATCGCACATTGCCCACGACAGGCGCTCGAGTCTCAACCTAGCTAAAAGTTGCGTAGTGGCGTAAGACATGATTTCTCCGCGACGCTCCTTGTTCACGTTGTAGATGTCGTCGACCATCCAACTCGGGTAGTTTACGTGCATGTTGTACAGGTAAGTGCTTAGGTCAATGTCTTCCGTGAAGTAGGTAAGGCGGTCGTCCTTGGTGAGAGCGTGGCGAACTCCCTTGCGCCAGTCGACGATGACCAGGTTGTTGTCCTTGATGGTGATGCCGTAGTAGTCCTTGAGGATGGGGTCGAGCCAGCCCTTGGTCATCTTCAGCATATGTACTTTTCTGATGATATGGCTGTCGACGAACAGGAAGGGGTAGATCTCGTAGGGAGCGGGTAGGACGATGCCGTTGCAGTCGGTCCTGTGGACGACGGCGACGTTCAGGCAGTAGACAAACATGCCACTGTTGATGCGCTCGCGCAGCCAGCACGCGGTCTTGATGAAGGTGTCGAAGTCCTTGGCGAAGTACAGCATGCGGAAAACAGTGATGGCCTCCTTGAGGTGCTTCTCGTTAGTGTTCACGAACACCTCGCCGCGAGGAAGCATACCCAGTTTGTACATGCCAATGAAGTCCTTGACAACTTCCACTTTCTGAAATATTTATTGTACAATAAAGTATAAACCAAAAACCAATTAAGAAATATACAGAACAAAGGTTCAGTAAATTATGTTATACAAGTATATTCTTTTTCTACCTTCTCGCCTACCATCACGCTAAATGTGGCATTTGGGTCTTGCGGCCCTGAGCTCTGTCTGCTTAGACCCGCAGGACGCAAAATTCTCTGTCTTCCCCATTAGGGATAAAGACGTGATTATGTTTATGTATGTAAAGATATGCTCAGGCATAAAATGAGGAATCTTACCAGGAATTTGTCCATGTTGTCTTCAATGACCCACTCGCGGGCGATGTCGCGGATGTCTTCGTACATGGTGGGCTGCAGGATGTGGTTCAGGAGCTTCAGGATGCATATCTCCTTGGTCTTTACGTCCACATTCACTGAAAGTCATAAAATAAGTACAGATTCATTATTAACTGTCCTTCTTTCAAGGCAATCAAGACACTATTAATATAATATGTGAAAGTTTACGAGTATGTGGATGTTTGTGACTCTAAAACGCAAAATCGGATTGGTATGGAATTTGGTATGTAGATAGCTTATTACACCTAGATTATCAGGTTTACTACGGCCGCGTGTAATATATTACTATTTATACAAGAGCTTGGCTACTACGACTGCTCAGTCATTTGCCTCATTTGATTTATTATGTAGGGTGTAGGGCTTTTTAGCTGTTCTAGATTAAGACTAATGCTACGCGCCTTTATCTTGAGCTCTTTTAGTGAAGGCAGGGCCAAAAGCCTAACGCTAGAAGGTAATTGGAAATAGTAGCCTAGATGTCTGATCCTACAAACATTTAAGCTACATGAAAAATTCTTACATAAACATAGCTTGGCAAGAGAAAGTATTTTAGTGAAAGGTTATAAAGCGGTGATGACCCGTGGTGACCATACGGTTTAGGCAGTGGCTCTGCCTCTGTGAGGTACGAGTTTGATCCTCAGTAAATACTTATACAGTATAGTATACGAGTCTAATAAAAACTTGACTAATTCATTAATGTCTAAACGCGCATGTGACCCTAGGGAGTAAACACTCCATATGTGACGTTACACGGGTAAAGGTACCTTGTGGACGGTGGCACTTACGACATTGTGTTTATTCAAGCTAAGTTAATTGTACGAATTGTTTTTCTAAACGTCCTAAGTGCCACCGTCCATAAGGTACCTTTACACGTGGACCGTCACATATAATAATACGATTGTCGTACGATAGTGACGTCCTATTTCTATGTCAAACCAAATTAGACTTTATCATTGTGCATTAAAGCTCGATGTTGCTTGACACTGAAACGCGGATACCCAGTAACGTACGTCTTGCGTACCGCTTTTGGAGTAACCCTACTGGTGTAGCAGACGTCCTTAGACTGCGATAACCACTAACCATCACGTGAGCCTTATGCCTATTTGTCTACTTATTTCATAAAATCTTGAATACTAACACATTTAAAAGAAAAAAAAAATTTGAAAGTATAAAGCGCTTACCCATGGTTTCCTTGGTAATGAAACAGTCTTTGAACTCGTCCTTGACGACGGAGGCGGTGGCCACCGCCAACACCAGCGCTGCTACTATGCCCCTCATGACTGCTCTGCTCTGCACTGTGCCTTTCCAGCTCACAACACACCTTTTATACTAAAAGATTCGGTTATCACTGTGTTTTTATAAACAAATAGGCGATAAGTTGGACTCATGTTTTGTCATTGTACTTTTTTCTTAGTACCTATATACGAGAAGATTACTTTTTTTGTATGTTAACTCTGGAAAAAAATTATTTGCAAACTGTTTGTTTACCGCGAACTACTCATGATGAAAAACATAAATATTTTTATTATCATTTGCACAAACAGTTTGATATATTTTTTTAATAGAAACGAGTGTAAAGTAGGTCTGTGAGTGTAAAGTTATATGTACATCGTGTTAAGGCCCCGCCAGTTCAGAAGCAAGAAAACTGTATGTGTTTTTAAAAAATCACTGTAATTAAAGTTACTACAGTTTATTCCTCAAAAAATTTACATAAAAATCTTAAGGATTTTCTATAGACACCCACAATAGCCAAAACACGATTGAGCATTTTTGGCTCGATAGAAAAAAATCACAACCATACCTCTAAATTTGCCTTTATAATACGTATTACTATTTTATACAATCACCTTTTTATATGAAAATTATACCAAAAAATGTATTATCTAAATATCTATCCGTTTCGGCTACAGAAAAAATTATAAATAAAATACAGTGAAATATTCGTCAAGCGCGGAGAAAGGCCCGAAAATGTAAAGTTTTTGAGGAATAAAGTGTAGTAGTTTAATAACAGTGATTGATGACAAAAACACGCACAGTATTGCGAATTGCGAACCCATGTCGCCTTAATGAAAGAACGCAAAACCTCCCAGATGGTACCTCAGCCCATGTAACTGAACAACTTTTGTTCAACAACGTTCATGAAATCCAAAAAAAAATTCGGATTTTCTTACAATTTGACAGCTGATCAGGTTGCATGAAAAATCAATATTTTTTTTAGTTTCCTGAAAGTTGTTGAACAAAAGTTTTTAGTTACATGGGCTCAGGTACCATCTAAGAGGTTTTGCGTTCTTCCAATAACACGATGTATATATTAATATGTGTTTTATTGTAAAAATTTGTGGTTTTAATAAATGATTTGCGTAAAATGTATGTCAACACAATTATACCAAAATCACTGACTTAATTGCTAAGAAAAAAAAACAGCCCGATAACTTCGTCAAAGTGGATTTTTTTTTAAACTAAAATGTGGAATATTTCCACAACTATCAACTTTTTTTTAAGGCCCCGTCAGTTCAGAGCCAGGAAAACTGTGAGTGTTTTGAAAAGTCACTGTAATTAAACTACTACAGTTTATTCTTCAAAAATTTTACATAAAATCTTAAGGCTTTTCTACAGACACCCACAATATCCAAAAAACGATTGAGCATTTTTGGCTCGATAGAAAAAAATCACAAAGATACCTAGTCATCACCATCTAAATATCTAGTAAATTTTTGTACAAAAAAAAATATAAATATAATACAAAAAAAAATATTATTTATATTTTTTTTGTATTATAAACACAGCAAATTATCGTCGAGCGGGCTCCGGGCCTTTGTTCGCTTTCGACGAATATTTCACTGTGTTTTATTTATTATTATTTTTTTGTATTGTATTTATAAATTTTTTTGTAGCGTAATCAAGTAGATATTTAGATAATACATTTTTTGGTATAGTTTTCATATAAAAAGGTGATTGTATAAAATAGTAATCGCTTATAAGATAAATATAAGGCAAATTTAGAGGTATGTTTGTGATTTTTTTCTATCGAGCCAAAAATGCTTAATCCTGTTTTGGATATTGTGGATGTGTGTAGAAAAGCCTTGTAATTTTTTTGAGAAATAAACTGTAGTAGTTTAATTACAGTGATTTTTCAAAAACACGCACAGTATTGCGGGCTCTCAACCCATCTCGCCTTAAGACCTTAGGGGGTGAAAACGGTTTGTTTTGACTAAATCTAACGTAATGTAGGTCGACTTACCAATCATGTTTATCTGTGAACTGTGTTACAAACGAACGGTTTTTGTATGGAAAAATCCATTCATTTAGTGAACCAGCGTTTCGAAAATGGCACTCCGGACCTTCACAAATTCCTTCTTACTCGTAAAGTAGGTACCACGATACTTTCGGAATGACCTTGAAACGAATATTGTATTGAGATGGGTCAACCGAGTGTAACCGCCTAGGGGTCATCCGTGATAGTTAGTTGTTGTTACCATCTACTTTGGATAACTTATTAAAACTGACTGAGAGTCATGTTATTTTATATTTCTTGTAAAGGCTGGATTTATTTTGCAGTGGTAAAATATTTTTCTTCGTCAGTTTTTCTTTTGACCTCGCGTGATTTTTTAAGTACCTATTGTAGGAATATGCGCTATAAACTCGAGCGAGATGAAACATCAATATTTGTCAAAAATAGCTACTTTAGCTTAATGAACTAACGCAAAACCTCTCAGATAGTGCCTCAGCCCATGAAACTGAACAACTTTTGTTCTATAACTTTCACAAAACCCAAAAAAAAAAAAATTTTATACTAACTGATCAGCTGATCGAGTCAATTTGTATGAAAATCCGAATTTTATTTTTGGCATTTTGAGAATGTTGTAGAACAAAAGTTGTTCAGCTTCATGGTACCATATGAGAGGTTTTGCGTTAATTCATTAACACGTTGTATATTCGCGACGTAGCTAACAGTAACACAAGTGTTAACAGCTGTTCCTGTTTGTTGCAGACCTTCCGGCATGGGTTCCCGTTCTCCCCCACGGCGCTGGCCTGGGACCCCATACAGAAGCTGCTCGCCATCGGCGACAAGGGCGGCAACCTCAGAATGTATCCTTTTATATTGTTGCCTGTTCCCAGGGAGTAAATGAAGGTATGAGAAAGAACAGTTTTATAAACATGCTGTTTATAACAAATCTAGAATTCTGTTTAAAGAGTGATGTGCGTAGATGAGGCAAAAGATATCTGTCAGGATCGTAGCAAGTAAAGATCCATAGCCTACCGGTGTGGGAAACAGGCGTTATAGTATGTATGTATATGTATATGTAAGGAAGGACTCGTGAAGCAACTTACCCCAAAATCGCGAAAAATATTAATCAGCTATTCTACTCGTTTGTTAGATATGTTAGATACAGGTAAATGTTGCGTGAAACAACTGATGGTCCTACCCTTTAGGATAGGTTTATTTAAATAATCATTATTCGCATTGTCAATTGCCCCTCTTTTGACTTTATGGCTGAACTTAAGTTAAATTATTGTAGTTTTGCGTTAAACTGGACAAAATAACTAGCAAAAATAATAAAGTCGTTGCCAAAAGCTGTCGGGAAGTTTATGTCGCATTTTGAAAGGGTAGCATCGCAAATGCGTTCGGAGGTAGTTTGTAGCTGTTAGGTTCACCTCCACTTTGAGTGCCTTTTACAGCGACGCATTTATGCGCGAAAACAACACTTAACTATTAAACTAGACAGTGGAACAAGTTAAAGGCTGGCGGCTTTTTAGCATTTGATGTTACACTAATGTAGAATAACCTGGCAGTGATTTTTTTAAATTAAGAAGAACTCCTTAAAAGACACTTCGTACTTTCGTTCGCAAAAGCAATCTGTCGACTAATAGTAACGCACCACAAAAGCTAAATATTTTTTTCTGGGTTACGAGTATGTAAAGAGCTAGTATACTAGTAGAATCTGGCTACATGCTAATTTTTCTTGCACGGTATAATTATCATTATCATGTAAACAAAAAAGGCCCTGTAAGGACAAATTCTAGTCACAAAACCTTTTGAAACCATTACCTAATGTCACCGGCAGCGAGATGAAAATAAAATAGAAGCAATAAAAATATAGATAGTGACAACGTCCGGTAGCCCTTGATAGCTCTAACCTTAGATAGGGCCTGCTTTACGAGCGACTTCTTGCACGTTTCAGGTGTAATATTTTGGGCATATAGCATTAAAGCGTTTACTTTATTGCTATTTTCATTAAATTACATTCTCTATTAGTTCAGTGAATTACATTCTCTAGTGGTTTTCTCATTTGCTTTCCGTACCGCAGTATTTGAGTTAGCCAGAAACCCGTTCAGATTCCGCATCTTCCATCAGGATGGCTCAGGGGAGGGAGACTTGGAAACTACTCCACCGACAAGAACGAAGTTCTTAAATTATAGATAGATAGATCAAATACATAGATATTTTGAATTATTCGAAGTTCAAAAATAGTGAAGTTGTGAAGATAAATTGAAAGATTTTGCTTTTGGCTTTTTGTTATTAAGTGATATGTAATGTTTTTATTTTCGTTCGTAGATAAGCATCATTGTTGCGATAAGGCGTGCATTTGTTTATAGTTCAGTGCGTGACCTGCGCTCGCGGCACAGCTGTTACTATCTCCTCTGTGGCATTAATCTCATGCTAAGTTATCGTTACTATATGGCTAACCAAACCACCTACCGTCCTAAACGTGGGTTTTGGGTCTTTAAGTTTTAAGAGAATTAAATCCTGAATTTAACTTTTTGTGCAATAAAGGGTTTTGTATTGTGTTGTATCGCATCGTATCATATCGTAACGTATCATATCGTATTGTATTGTTTTGTATTGTATTGTATATTCATTTTCTACTCTACTTCGCCTGCTTCGCTCGCTTTTTTATAAAACGTGGACACGACAACTGTGACTCTTTCTATAAGCCCAGTATAAGCCTCATAAATCGACGCTAGCTTGGACTACAATACGATGTCATATCACCAGTTTGACATGTAGCTTGAATAGCTTACTCACAGCCATGTCATGTCAACATATGAAGCTTGATGTCTACACGACACGTGTATCTATCCGCCCTGCTGGCTCTGAATGTCTAGTAGTACACTGTATTAACTGTACATTTCTGTATATGGGCACGTACAGGGTGTTTGAGATCGTTATTGACAGACGATCACGCTTCACGCATAGCTGGGCAAAGGCGTACGTTGATACAGTCGGCGTACATGCAGAGTCGACGACATATATTGACAATATAATATATTGTTTGTAAGTATCTTGATACAAAGAGTCTGGTAACCGAGCGAAAAGGTAAATGTACCTAATTTGTTTGCTTTTAACACGTCTATTGGTTCTCCTGTATTACCTATTTTCCATGTGGGTCTGGTAGAATAAAACCGGTCAAGTGCGAGTCGGACTCGTACATGAAAGGTACATAAACATTGTACCTCCGTACAATGTTTTAAAACACTGAAAAAGACACGTTTCTTGTATCACGACATTGACGACCCCATTTAATTTTTAATTTTATTTTATTTATAGTATTTGTTGTTATAGCAGCCACAATATTACATAATCGGTGAAAATTTAAAGTATCTAGTTTTTGCCATTTTAAAGATAGAGTTAAAAACACCTAAAAAAACATGTTACTTGTATAACGACCCCTTTTAATTTTTAACTTTATCTTATTTTTAGTATTTGTTGTTATAGCAGCCACAGTAACACTAATCGGTGAAAATTTCAAGTGTCTCGCTATGACGGTTCAAGAGATAGAGCCCTGTGACAGACGGACGGACACACGAACCGACAACGGAACCTCAGTAATAGAGTCCCGTTGGCACCCTTTGGGTACGGAACTCTAAAAAATTAGAATGTACCAGCTGCTTCTCTTTCCACGCAGATTGTTGAGGGATTGGCTTATAATCTATGTCATGTTGATAGGCAATGCGGCTAGCAACCCATCTCTATTTTGATTACATTTTTCCATCCTCACATGATGCTAAACGTGGCGTATGACTCTGTTTGCCCCGATAGGGATAATGACTTGATAATGTACTTATTGTATGTATTTTTATCCTTTATCTACAGGTTACAATATTGTTGTGTAAATATGTATCGCCTTGACTTGCATGAATAAATTCACTAATTACTTGCCATACGACGAGATCACAGAGTCAATACCAAGATAATATTGAGAGATACATATAATTAGGTGAAATTATAATAAACATGTTTACTTGTAATATGAAAACAAAATATCGTCATCATTGACTTGCAAACGATAGGGTGTTGTCAAGTCATCGTTTTCTTCTTTCCACCAAGTTTGACGACCCCCTTTAATTTTTAACCTTATCTTATTTTTTTGTATTTGTTATTATAGCGACCACAGTAATATATAATCAGTAAAAATTTCAAGTGTCTAGCTATTTCGGTTCAAGAGATAGAGCCCTGAGACAGTCTGACGGACAGACAGCGGAGTCTCAGTAATAGAGTCACGTTGGCACCCTTTGGGTACGGAACCCTAAAAAGCATCTGATTTAACTTGTTGGAAACTAGCGGATTAGAATGCAGTTATTGCTCGAGCTACCCTTTAGTCCACAGGTTCCAAAATCGCAGTCCGCTAAAGCCTCAACCCCTTGACCGCTGGCTGGTGCATTTCAGTTTGGAGCGCTTGGCAGATACGCAAACTTAACTTAAAAACCTTTCATAAGTGGGTCTGCTCTAAAGTCTTATCTGGTTAAGACCTGTTATCTAGAGCTGGCCGCACTTTCAGCTATGTCTGCGTATTGTAATTGCTTTTTAAAATGATTTGATGAATTTGAAATGATAAATTTTCGTGCCATACTTATATTTTATTACATACTAATTAAAAATATATAAATTATTTTTTTTATAATTCAAGGGGCTGTTCATCAAGTTTATCATTCTGAATTTACAAAATAAATGTATGCCAAAATACGATTTCTTTACATATATATGATTTTAAAAAAATAACGTGATATATTATTATACATGTGACTTTTTAACAAAACAAATTTTGGGAGTAAGTACAGTCCATGATACTGAACTACATACCATAAAAACAATTAACGAAAATAAAAATTCGTCTTCTCATTTTTAGCGTAATCATAAGTAGCGCTTAGCCAAACGGATTTTGTTATAGAAAGCAGTCAGTATCATGGTCTAAAGTGGCTCCAAAAATTTGGCGGATTAAAAAGTCGCCTGTACATGTATATACGCAGCAGTCACGTGATCTGGTTACTATAAAAAGTGATTTATTTTTTCGTATTTGGATAAAAGTTTGTTGGAGAAAGTTGTTCAGTATCATTGATTAAACTCACCCATAAATTAGAAATTTGACACTAATATTAAAAGAGCGGCCGCTTTACGTCTATATTCAGAATAGTATCTAGATTCGGTCGATTTAGCCGGCCGTCCAAGCGGAGGGTTATATTGTATGTATAAAGATATTTTTTTTTTTAATTACTTATTATATCTGGATATTGTATCAATCTATTATCTTATCTGTTTTTCTTTTCCTAAAGGTTGACTGGGAGGGAATGGCAACTTTTGGCTCAATAAAAGTTTATTAATTTATTAAATAATATTCGATCTACAAAGCGAGAGTAACCGAATTACGGAACCAAATTCAACCTAAAAATGTTAAAGTAAAATTAAAGAAATATTTCTTGGAGAATATCTTAGGTAAATGTTTAATAATGGTCAAATAGCTAATTTGAATTGTACTAATCGTCCAAAATTTGCTTTTATCCGCACCACCTGTAGGTTGACTGGTAGAAAAGGCCCTAGGCCTTAAGTCCGCCTGTTACATTTTTTGTAATAAAGTTAAATAAATAAAATGAATAAATATCTGATGTTTATCTGGTTCCTAAGTAGATATATATTATAAGGTTATTAAGTACCGATGTAAATAAATAATAACATAAGGACAAACCTGCGTGGTTTATGTATGTTATTTATGTAAAAAAATCGTTATTCTTTATATGGTAAATTAAATAAAAATAAACTACAAATGGTCTAACCACACATCTCGGGTTACACGTGACCTATTTATGTATTTGGTGACTCCGTCGGGAGTGACTTCCCCAGTTATTTGCTAAAACAACATTATTAATATCTCGATCTAATTGATGTTGGCTCGGAGTTGATAACGAAGTTATTTCGACATTTTAATCACAGACGTTTTAGCTTTGGGAATATTATTTTGCGAGCTCAGGTTTGGAAGCTGAACTTTGTTATTTAAACTCACCGCAACCGACCTTTATAAATCAAAACGTTCTGAAGTTCCTAATTTTAATATATAATAACAGTACCTACGGTACTACTGGATGAGACTGGCACATGACCGTAGAAAATGGCGCGAAAAAAGGGAGGCCTATGCCCAACAGTGGATTGATGTGGACTGAGAAAAGAATAAGAAGAAGAAGGCTTTTTTCGCGCCATTTTCTACGGTCCTGTGCCAGTCTCATCCAGTGCTTTCCCGTGAAGGCTTCACGGGAAAGCACTGGATGAGACTGGCACTATTTTCGTATTAAATTCGAATTAATGAAAATAGTTTATAATTTTCAGTTATTCATTTTTACATTATCCCACATACACACACACATATCACTTTGCGTTCCTCCACCATCAGTAGTACTAGCGGCGCACACAAAGTAGTTTAGATAAATGAGCATGTAATTGATAAACTTTTGCGGGACACTCACCCAAACAAAGAAGTTCGGTGAACAGAAGTTTTACAACAGTCTACAGCCCTTGGAAATGCAGTCGTTGCAACAATTTTTGTACTTTCATTCTTTCTTTCGTGTATGTAAGTGGCCAACACTGGTGTCAGATTTTTCAAGGTGCCTAAAGGCATCTTACGTAGCTTGACGACTGCCATGCAATTATGACAGCCGGGACCAACGGCTTAACGTGCCTTCCGAAGCACGAAAGGAGCTTGAGAAAAATGTTATGCCACTTGTGGTCACCCATGCAAGTGCGGACTACACCCGGTGTTACTTAACCTGCGAAAACGCTAGTAATGCGTGGGAGTACGCACGCCGGGCCACCGAGCTGTCCCTCCTATAGTCGCCCCTTATGATATCCTTAGGAAGAGATTGAAAGGTCTTATTCTAGTACAGAAACCACACTGCACACATATATATATAGATCGAGTATTAACAAAAGTTAAAAGATGAATGTAACCGCAGAAACACCCACAGTCCCTCTTTGGTACAATTTAGCCGAGTCGCTTTGATCCGCGTCCGTTTGAGCTGGCTCCATCAAATTCATTTAGTCGTGTGTACCTCGTCCTCTTTACAAATGAGTGTGCGCTTGCTGTCGTGTGCTTCAAGAAATGAAAATAACTTTTAATGTCATGCAGATCAAAGAAATAAGCACACTCAGTGTTCATTTCTTTGTTCTGCCATTTGAATTCCATGCTGGTCTGGGAGAAAATAAAAAACTTAGACGTACCTCTTTATTGTACTATGGTTATACCGCACACAGATCGTAAAAGCCTACCTATATGAATGTACCGAAGTGAAGCGCGTAGCCAAAGACCGATCGCAATGGAGAAAGACTGTTGAAGCCCTCTGCCCACCTGGTCACCTGTATGAATTATATAAAACTATGCCAATTAATCATTTATTGCTAAAACCAATTTAAAATCATTAAGATTCCACCTTCTTTCGGCCAAAAAGGCTAAGGCTAAGGAAAGATCCATCCCCACATTTTAATTATAGAGAGGTGGGTAGTTAACGATAACGTTCTAGATGACTGCCTCTTGTTTCCCCGCTCCCCCAATTAACACGGAGTGCGTGTAATTAAACAGGGTTGTTATTATTAATTTAGCCTCTTGTTAGGCTACTAGGCCATACAAACGTCTAGTGTGGCCGCCGGCGGGGGCTAAAAATAGCCTAGAGACTCTTGTTTTAGTGGGATGCTTTACAACTTTATAATGTTGAGTTATTATAATTAATATCAGAAACTATACAAAATATTTATATCGTTTAATTTCGAATACATACGTGGCGTAATAGTTAGGATGCTAGTCCGCCATTCCGGAGGTTTTGGATTCGAACACCAGCCACTGTTAGTTTGTATTGTACATTTTAAGTTTTATCTTTTTTCCTAAACTAGCATGGAAGATGGTATTTATCAGTAAATTTATTTCTTATAAAATATAGTATCCTTGAGTCACGTATGAGTAAAAACCTTTAGCACTACGTCACGTCCTCAGTCCTTATGAGGAAGCCGGATGCCAGCCCGCCGAGCGCTCTCTCGAGGAGCACATTATCAACATCTTTCATACTACGAGTGAGGCACTCTTTTGTGTAATTTCACTTATTTCGCTCTATCATGTAACAATAGTTGATTATGCTACGAGGGAGTAAATATTGGTGAAATGAAAGAAAAATATACATATACACTTACAACTATTTTTTTTAGTCTTCATCAGGTGGGTTTTATTTTCAAACTAGCTGACCCGGCGAACTTCGTTTCGCCCTTTCCCGTTCCCTTTTCCATAATTTCTCACCGTTTAAACCTTCCCTGGACTTTCATGAATATTTCAAGACCAAAATTATCCAAATCGGTTCAGCCGTTCTCGAGTTTTAAGCAGACTAACGAACAGCAATTCATTTTTATTTATATAGATTATTAACTAATGAACTTCATGGTGTAACTATTCCTTACTCTGAAAGTGTTAAAAATTTAGGTTTAACTATTGATCAGTCTTGGAGACCTCAGATAGAAATTGTAAGCCGCAAATTGTTCGGGGCGGCAGCTTCGCTTAGAAGACTACGCTACTTTTTGCCTACTGCCACTAACATTGCGCTAGCTCAGTCACTCTTGCTTCCTATCTTAGACTACGCCGACGCCTGTTATCTTGACCTCACACAGGACCAGCTTGACAGGACTTGAGCGACTCCAAAATGTATGTATAAGATATGTTTTTGGGTTGCGCAAGTATGATCATGTTTCTCAATTTCGATCCCAGCTCAAGTGGCTTCCCATACGTCTTCGCCGAGATACTCATATCCTTTCTATACTATATAATGTATTATTTAATCCCACATCCCCACGCTATCTTCAAGAACGTTTCGTGTTCCTTCGCTGTAACCATCCTACACGTACCTTGAGGTCCTCAGATACTCTCATGCTCAGTATGCCGATGCATCGGTCATCCTTCTACGACCACTCGTTCACAGTTCAAGCTATGCGTTTGTGGAACGAACTGCCTGAGTCTATCAGACGCGCACAATCGTCTTCAAAAACAGACTTAAAGAAGTCTATCTAGCTGAGTAATCGTACATTATTAAAGCAATTGTAGTATATGTATTTATATATATATATATATATGTACAATACTATATTTATTATACCTATATAAGTAGATATATTGTATTATAAATATGTAGTTTTTATGTGTAAGTATATTATAGAATACCTATACGTGTAGTGTATTAATATATGCTAATTTAAAAGTAGCCTTATTTATGTAACTATTTATCTCATTTTATCGTTTTCTTTGCGCCACCGTTTCTTTTTCACATGCCTACATTTCTCTCCATCCACTGGTTGTCTGGAAGAGATCGCTGTCAGCTATAAGACCGTCCATTGTACCTATGTATATATATTTAAAATTTGTATTTTGTTAATTTTTTATTTATTTTTTAGGTGCAATAAAGAGTTATTCATTCATTTATTATTAAAACGAAACATTTTATTAAAAAAATCACTTGATCAGTAGTACCTATACTCCGTTATTTACACATCTTATTTTAACCCTATTCCGCTCTAAGAGTCTATTTCTCACGTGTGTCTGCGAGCACGTTTTCTATACGGCACGCGCTACACACGCCAGCGCCGGGTCAACTCGCGCCGGCTTCATGTACAGACAGATCTGTATGGAGGTACATACATATCTCGGACCGGTGCCGTGCCGTGTAGAAGCCGTGCTCGTGGACACAGACCCCAAAAGTCCCGGCATCAGTAATTGCTCCAGCTGCGGTATTCGACTGCCAGCAAGATAGGCTGTATCTTAATCGCCCTATCCGTCTTACCCCCACGTTGGAAGCGAGCCATGTGTGTTAGTGCTTACATTCTAAGAATTTGTAATACTTCCCTACTTTTACATGTTCTATTATTATTCCCAGACCAACAAAGGAAGAAATGTATTCTACACTTTTAAAATTTAAAAGTCACAAGTTGCACATACAATATGAGATAATTCTACAGTAAACGTTGGTTTTATTGCCGGTTCAAGTCACAACTTCAAATATGATTCAACACTTTCAAACGCACATTTACTCCCTGTAAGTTCAGTTTATAATATTATAATCAAGCATAACTTTAAAAAACCTATTAAAAGAAAACAAATACATACAACCAAAGAATACCCTCCATTTTCGAAACTGGCAAAAATCATTTTGCTGCTTCAGACTAACGAATGTAAATAAAAAATGACTAGGTACTAACCGATATGTTCATTAAAAATTCAATCTCCCATTATTTCATTTTCAGTTTTGCAGCATATTGGTTCATTTTACATGAACATCAATGTGTGTGCAGTGCATATATTATTGGATATTTCGATGGAGCGAACACGAAATAAAGCTTTCGATATCTCTCAAAACTTTCAATTAATGTTTTCGATGAATAAACTTGCAATTTCGCATTTATTTTTGTACAACGTTTATAAATGGAATCTGTTAGTGCAGATACTGCATGAAACGAATTAATTGCAGACTTTCATTAAAAACTATTTCGCAGCGACTTTCAATGAATAATATAGTAATTGGTTTTTATTGAGTTTTTACTTAGTTGTTAATTTAGATTAGTGATATTAAAAACAAATATTAACAAGAGATTTCCGTTAACTTAAATATAATATTATTTTATTAAATATCGCAAACAAAACCCGCTTTTAGCTTGCTAGTTTGTGAACTAAAGAGAGGTAAAGATTTGTCTCATATTTAGTTCAGAACTAGTTTTTTTTATTATTAATAGTGGTATGTTTAAGTCTTTGTGGAACAGGTCTGACACAAATTTATAAGTCTGCTTAAATTCCCAATTTTCAAATCTACATTTTTTATTTCTATCGAACGCCTATTACGAGTATATCATTATAATATTTGGAAGCGTTGATGTCCTTAGTCGCGCTAAAAGCTCGCGAGTCCAAATTAGTCAATTTATTGCCGACTAACAAAACGCGCACCTTTTTCGCAAAATTACTTTTCTATAAAATTTCTAACTGTTTTTAACAATCGTCACGCCTCAGGGTTGTCATTATGCAGTCAGTCGGCCATGGAACTTTTGAATATAGAGTGTAAATGTACGATCGACACATACTCGTAGGTACTTGAAAGTAGAACCCAATCGGTCAATATGAATAAATTTTCTGTTGAGATTTTTTGGACCTTCTGGTACAATTTTTCCTACCCAATGATTACTTTTTTCTAGAGTAAATATAAACTGGCCTGTATATATGTCCACACTCAGATTCTAGTAGCATTCGAAGTAAAATCTGAATGTGTAACTGTGTATGTAATATCTAGTTATATGCGATAAATATCCATCTGATATTACTGATACACTACACGTCTTTATCCCTAATGGGACAAACAGAGCATTTTGGGTCTTGCATCTAAGCAGACAGAGCTCAGGACCGCAAAACAAAAAAAATACCACTTTTAGCGTAATCTGATATTCATCATCATCATCAGCTTTTCAAAACCCACTGCTGGGCATAAGCCTGATATTAGTGTCACTTAAATATAATGCGAATAATTCTATGCATTTTTTTTAAATATAAAATCTTTTATAGATATACTCGAACGTGTCAACCCTGCCGCACCGTTCATTAATTAATTCTCGAGGCGGCACATCGCGTTTTTTTTTTCTTTAAGTCTCTTCATGCTTTTATTGATAAATTTACTCCTGTTATAAGATTCGTTATTGCTTTAAGGACGGCTTTGTTAGCTATTTTCTTACTGAATTTCAGTTTTAATTTCCACGGTATCAAAAAATAAGAGGGAATTAATCTTTCTCAGAATTCTTTTTTCTCATTAAACCTTTATTCACTCATAGAGTTAGGATTTTAAATATTTACTAAATTCTAAAATATCACAATATTTGTTCACTCTACATTATCAAGTTTTTTTGGTGTCGGTGCCATAAAAGAAATTGTACTCTGTTGTATTTATTTCAATTTCTTTCGACTGAACTGATTTAACAATGGCGGGCACACTTGGCGCGTTTTCGGCATTGTTTCGAACAATCGGTGTAATTTGGAGAATTCGCGATTTGCGACGCGAAGTTTCCACTTCGTTGGCTCACGAGCAAATTGCTGCATTCGCACTAAATTCGTATTTATTTTTCTTAGATTTTCAGTATATGATCAAACATTCCGCGGCTTTACATTCCACAAAGTCTATCGTCTATGATGAAACAGGTTTGGATACAGATGTAATTTAATTTATCTACTATGCTCTTGTCGATGACATTGTATAGATAGAGATTCAGTGTAATTTTTTTGGCAGAGATGTACTTACATACACACTTGCACCTAGTAAGGATCGAAATTATGTCTCAACATTTTTTAGATTTTTTGTTCCCACGAGTAATTATTTTTTTGAAATATTTACAATATTCTTGTACTAGGTGATAACTTGTCAACTGTCTGAGAACTTGCGAGGCGTTCAAAATGCCTCTGTCCTTGGGGACGGCTCGACAAAGGACAACGCATTCTGCCAAGATGGCCGACATTCTTGTAATTGTTTCGGACAAAGCGACGCACTCGCTGAATTAGTTTGCGTTTCATGAATTCTGAAAAGGGCTGACAGTCTTATGAAAACCAAGAATACTTTGTTCTGATAGTTATTGGTTTCTTTCAGTATATAGGTGTATTTTTAGTAAATAGGTATATTATCATAGCAATTATACAGATACTTATACGAGTACTATACCACGCCTATATCCCTATCAGGATAGAGAGAGTCTAACTCTCCATCCTGATAGGGATATATAAGGCCGCAGCACACAAAGGCGATGTTATGAGTAGCGTGATGATGTGTGTATAGATGATGTATACTAAAGTAGTATTAAAAAAATCAAAAAGAAGATGTACATCCTTTCTTGCTCTTAAAGAAGACCGCAGGAAGATGACAGTGTTTCAAGAATAGTTGCATTATGACATTTACCTAGTACCTTTTCGGTTGAAAATAATATTAGAAAATAATATTAACGTCCGTTATTTTAGTCAAAACAATATCACGGTCACCGCACGACCGTGATAATGAGCATGTACTTCGACGACGTAACTCGCCCCTGGCGCCTCCAAACGGCGCAGTTGAAAGTTTAAAGCTCGCTAATTTTGTTTGTCTGTTTACCTTCGCGCCCGCGACCGGACAACATAAAACAATGGCAGTAGAGAAATGAGTTCTTGCGGTGCTTAAAATATATAGCTTCGTCCCTTTTTACACCATTTTAGGGTTCCGTACAAAAAATGAAAATACGGAACCCTCATAGGATTACTCGTGCGTCTGTCTGTCCGTCTGTCTGTCACAGCCAATTTGCTCCGAATCTACTGGACCGAATCAGGTGTTTGGTAGAATATCGTAATCCTATGACCCAAACACATATATGTAAAGTAAATATTTTTTTTTTAAATAAGGTTAATTTTCGGGGGACAAATTAGGAAATTAAAAAAAAAGTTTTGCAAACCTTACTGTGTCATATATCAAATGAAAGGGCTCGTTATGAAGATCTCAAATATATTTTTGGTGTTATTGTAAAATTAATAGTTTTGATTTTATTCATGAGAGAAGACGAAAATTGACCATTCCCCCCCTGATCTCGGGAACTACTGAGCCTAAAATTTTGAAAAAAAAACCAAATATAGTTCATTGCTTGTAGATTACAGGAAAACCTATTCTTATTAAATTCTTATTTAATCAATTGTACGGAACCCTCTCCACGCGAGTTTAACTCGCACGTAGCCGGTTTATTTTGCATACTTTTACTTCATCATTTCATCATCATTTCAGCCGCATAAGGTCCAATGCTGGACATAGGCCTCTCCCAAGGATTTCCAAAATGACCGATCTAGAGCGGCCTGCGTCCAGCGCTTTCCAGCGACCTTAGTCAGATCGTCTGACCACCTTGTGGGTGGGTGTCCAACGCTTCGCCTGCCAGTACGTGGTCGCCATTCGAGAACCTTTCTGCCCCATCGGCCATCGGTTCGTCGCGCTATGTGTCCCGCCCACTGCCACTTCAACGAGCTAATCCGCTGGGTTATATCAGTGGCTTTTGTTCTCCTACGAATTTCCTCATTTCTGATTCGATCACGTAGAGAAACACCGAGCATAGCCCTCTCCATAGCGCGTTGAGCGACCTTGAGCCTTCTTATGAGACCCATAGTAAGGGACCACGTTTCAGAGCCGTAAGTCATCACTGGTAACACACATTGATTATACACTTTAGTCTTGAGGCACTGAGGTATTTTGGACGAGAAGACGCTGCGTAGCTTCCCGAACGCTGCCCAACCGAGTCGGATTCGTCGAAAGACCTCTTCCTCGAAGCTGGAACTTCCTGCCTGGATCAATTGACCCAGGTAGATATATTGGTCTACAACTTCGAGGGTGGAGTTCCCAACACAAACAGGTAGGGGTGCGACATGGACATTCAACATTACTTTGTCCATGTTCATTTTGAGGCCCACCTGTTGGGAAACTCGATTAAGGTCTCCGAGCATGGTGCTTAAGTCTTCCATGGATTCTGCCATGACAACGATATCGTCGGCAAATCGAAGGTGAGTGATATACTCGCCATTGATGTTGATGCCAAGTCCTTCCCATTCCAGAAGCTTGGAGGCATCTTCCAGTGCAGTGGTGAACAGTTTCGGGGATATAACGTCTCCCTGTCTCACACCCCTTTGCAGTGGAATAGCCCTCGTGCACTGCTCCTGTACTCGGACTGACATGGTGGCGTTACTGTACAAACACTTCAACACTTCGATATACCAATAGTCAATACGGCATCGCTGGAGAGACTGAAGCACGGCCCATATTTCGATCGAATCGAAGGCTTTTTCATAGTCCACAAACCCCAAGCATAACGGCCGGTCATACTCCCTCGTCTTCTCTATAACCTGCCGCAGCGTGTGGATGTGGTCCATGATACTAAAGCCTTTACGGAAACCGGCTTGTTCGGGAGGCTGGAAGGTATCAAACCTGTTTGCGAGACGATTCGTGATGACCCTCGAAAATAACTTATATATATGACTCAGAAGCGTGATAGGCCTATAGTTCTTCAATAGAGCGTTATCTCCCTTTTTGAAGAACAGGACCACCACGCCCCTGTGCCACGCTTCTGGCATTACGCCCTCGAGCAGAACGGAATTAAAGAGCCTCTGAAGGACTTTCAGTACCGGCGTTCCGCCCGCTTTCAGAAGCTCTGCTGTGATTCCATCCTCGCCCGGCGCCTTGTTGTTTTTTAACTGTTTGAGGGCCATCCTAATCTCGTACAGGCTGATGTCCGGGATATCTTCAGTATAGTGTCGGTACTTTTACTTCACTTTTACACTTTCTAAAAATAACTAAACACATAGGTATATCGGTGACACCAAAATTTACAAAGGGAGAAAGATTGGCATCGAGGAACGTACTGTAACCAGATTCCAAACATTTTAACCGAAATGAGTTAAAAAGTACACGAGCACTTTTACCTACCTGCATGTACAGTACAAGAATGAAGAGAGCGATGAGTCACAGAATTGATGTAAGTACTAACGTACAGAATAAAAGTTCATCCCTTCAGTGTCTTGCGGAATTATATGGAGAGACATGTAGACAGACATTGTACACTGAATCTGCTATATAATATTAGCAGGCTCTCTGTTATTATTATAAACCTAGATAGATTAAGACAGTCGGATAAAATGTGTCGATCTGCGGTAACCCTACGTTTTACTCACACCCGGACACGTGTGTACGAACATTTTATATAATATAATATATTATATGGTTGCGTGTCAATTTTGATAAGAATTTATGAAGCTTCGAAGGTGGATAAGTGTAGATGAAGCGAATCTGTCAGGATCGTAGAAGTGGAAGTGCATAGTTTTTGTCTGCCTACCCAGTAGGCAAAAGACGTAATAAATGTATGTGTGCGTACATGCCTAATGTGTTTCTGTTATTGTTTATTGACTCCTGCCACTGCAGACTTTATAGTAATTGGTAATGATAAGATTTTTATGCGCTTTACTTCTGCACTGTTAATAATGTATGCGGACAAATACCAAAATGTTGCTTAAGCCTAAACAGGGCTACTGTCCAAATGTTGATCGTTGCGAACTTTAGAGACAACTGCGATTAGTATAATTTTACGGCTGTTTCGAACGCTTCTCCCTTGTCTGTGAGCTACCCATGGCCAAATTGCTACTTATTTTTAACTGTACTTTGTTGTACATTATCAGGGATGTCCCGAATATATTGTAAGCTTGTTAAATGTAGTATATATTTGCACTTTGACCCTTCTGATCGTTTATAGGAAGGGGCACTAATTAATGGTATGTGGTTATTCCCAGTCATTTATGTCAATTAATGAACAGAAAAAAGTATAAAATACCAGCGACAGCTCGTACTCGTACCGCGCAGATCGTTAAGATAGAGAGAATAAGTGCGGCTAGCAACCCATCACTATTTTCATTCTCTTTTTAAACAAAACCCCTGTTATACCGTATATGACCTTTGGGTCTATATCAGGAAGGTCTTTGACTCTTCCTGTCTACCCCGTTATAGATGAAAACGTGATTAGTAAGTACATATACAACGTGGAAGGGTCATACCCGTAATAAATCGAACCACGGGCTATACTAGATCATTATAGTATAACGAAATTAAAATAACAGCCAAAAAACAAAAATAATTTTTGGCATTTCCGTATAAAAGTGTGCGGCCGCCCGGGCGATTTGTATGAAAATGTCGAAATTTTTTTTAAACTTTTGACTGTTATTTTAATTTCATTATACTTTAGTCATCTAGTATAGCCCGTGGTTCGATTTATTACGGGTATGTCCCTTCCACGTTGTATAATAAATTATGTATAAAATGTTAGAAAACTTTTTTTTGATGTAGCAATTACTTGTGAGCCGTCGGAGTGGAAGCGGGTTCCCGAATTCTCCAAATGACGGGGATTGTTGGAAACAATTCTAACAATGCCAAAAAGCGCCAAGTGCGCCCGGCATTGTTCGGCGATTTCAATTCTTTTTGGAAGAATTTAGACAAATACAACACAATTCTAACTTGTTTTTGCTTAGCTTGCAAAATTCTGATTAATATTATAAATGCGCAAGTTTTTATGAATGACGCCTACGCATAAACGCATGCCTAATGTGACCTGTTATTCTTTACTATTTCCCGCCGCTGCGGACTTTATGGTAATTGGTAACGTCCACGCCAGACCAGCTCAACGGTAGATAGCTTATTACATGAATTAACACATCTTATCCTTAAAAGATATGATGTTTCCGTAGGATTGTCAAATACCCTTTGACCTTGTAGGCAACGCCGCAAACAATAGCTAGTAAAAAATATACCTACGAAGTTAATTTAAGGCCAATTTTTTACAAACCTATGCTGTCCCATTGTCGGGCAAATCTCTCTTAATCAATAAACATTCCATGTACTTTCCTAAATTTATGCAAATAAATAATTTGAAATTTGAAAATCCCAAATGTCAGTGGAATGAATAAAGCAATGGGCTTCTCTTCATGATATTTAGCTGAAAGGAGGCTTATTTTCACTACGACGGCCAATTCACACAAATCATCATATTCATTTCAAGCATGATTGCTAGCGATGTCAAAAAAGTATATATTTCACGACCATTTTATGTTCTACACCTGAAACTCGCACTCTACACTACCAACTATAAGAAAATTTTGTAAAAAATAAAGACTTCTTTGAAAGTTTGCCACGTACGCGAGATAAAACTAATACATTGTATCTCTGCAATCAAAGCCCGCGATCACTCGGGCACCCGCGTCACGCCCGCAACGTAACGCCCGTCACGCAGCCTTGTTCCGCCATCCGAATCTGTTTGCCACGACGCACATTCGACTATTAAACGTGCATGTAGTGTGACGTTGCGAAAATGTCGTGTGAAATTGAAAAGGTTGCTTTATTTCCCGCGAGTTTTCTGCAATGCAATGCAGCGGAAAACATACAATAGCCGGTTCCGGTTTGTAAAGAGATCTCTTACGATAACACACTGTCGCGTGCGCCTTTTACATTCATTGTGCCCGACACAAAATGGCTTTGGAAGGGTCTTTTTTCGCATGCATAGCATAGTATTTTTTATCTCAGTATATGGGAGGGCCTTATAGAAAATAGTAGAGATACACTGAGAGCCATAAGAAGCTCATTCCTATGATCTGAGATCTGTTCTCTTTCTTCGCCGTTAATGTACAATTACTTACTTACCAGAAGTGGATCTTGGCTTTCGAGACTAGAGAGCGCTATAGCTTTGTATTCTGAGCGATATCTTGCCAGATCAGTCTGCACCGTATCGCTCCAGCGATATCTGGGGCGACCCACTGGTCTTCGGCTGGATACCTATCGTCTATAGGATGCCTTAACGCCACGTTACTCCTTCGTTCTTTCCAAGTGCCCGAGCCATTGTAAGCGGAGTACTTAGCAACACTGATGTATAATTAACTGCGTTTATTAATAGTTATTTATTTTAGGCTAAGTTTTATTTTTATTTTCCTATTTAAATACATGGAACTTAGAGATTTATTTACAACAAATATTTACATTTCACTATAACTAAATAAAAATTATTTATGTTAAATACTTAACTAAAAACCAGAACTTAAAAACTAACTATATTTTTATTGGGTTTAGTTTATAGCACAGAATACATATTAGTACAAGTATATATAATTAACTTAAATTGTAATTTCTTTTATCTTTATAAATGTATTCACTGCGTGGTTTTCTTGGCAAAACTTAATTTTCAGTTTTAAGTGAATCCCCTATCCAAACGATCTGCTGATGAAGTCGCCAAACACGGTCTCCCCTCTGAGTACAGTGGAGTATACAGACAAACATTTTCCCCTCAAATCCTCCCCCTGAGTATTGCCAGCTCACAAACTGCGCTATCAACAACTATCAACTTGTGCATACTGTCTCATCCTGATGTGGCAAGAATTTAATATAGCGTTAGTTGAAATTATATACTTACTAGCAGTCCACGCCGGCTGCGCACGTGGTACACACATAGCCTATGTCACTCGGGATAGTTTAGCTTTCCAATGGTGAAAGAATTTTTTAAATCGGTCCAGTAGTTTCGGAGCCTATTCAATGTAAACAAACAAACAATCAAATCTTTCCTATTTATAATATTAGTATAGATAGGAGCTGTGAGAGCTGTGGTCCTGTGAGAGTGCAAAAGCTTTTCAAGCGCTTTTGCAAGTTAACGAACCCCGGGCGTGGTCCGCATTAGAAGGGTGGGTGGTGAACAAGTGGCACAATTTTTTGACCACCTCCATGCTGCAGCTTTATGTTTAATCAAACTAACTTATCACGAATACATACTTCACAACACTGGCTGGATTGTTCAAGTAGATTCAAAGACCTTCGCTCGCTCGCTCATTTATCAAAGGGTGAACAAAATTCTAAAGGATTGGTTTAGAGACAGTACAGTACACAACTTCTATTAAAACTAACCTAAATTATTCGTTGTTACAATGTCCGTATAGTCGATAGCTCTGGCAACAGGTTCAGAATAAGCAAGCTGTTGCGCCCTTCGCTGAATATTTAATGCAACCAGTTGATTCGTGTTCTTGGCTACAACCTGCCAGTGATAAACGACTCAATCATAGCGAGTGTAACTCGAGCTGAATTCCGATGCACTGTAGCAACACTAGGATACTTAGCGAAGTGGATCTTAAGTAGTTTCGGAATGGCGAGATCGGAATGTTACGTTCTGTTAGATGTCCCGCCACTTGACAGCATCGGAAGCGGTGGTGGCTAAGCTATTTAGACATCGTCTCTCCTTCTTTGAGGCACAAGTTCAATCCTCACTAGACGCGACTTGTATTATAATCACAGGGTCTCGTAGGTACTTAATTTTGGGTAATCAAACTAAAGTACTCTTAACAAAAACGTATAAATGTTGGATGAAGCTAAATTTGGCCAACTTGGGCAAAGTAGTGCTTACATTTTAAGACTCGACGTGGTTGGAGCCAATCTTGGCTTATGATCCATTTTGAACAAAGAGCTTAGAAGCAAACTGACTTTGTAATCAGAACAGAATTGACATTGCCGTACAGCTCAAGAAAATGTCGCTTCTTAGCTAGTGGAGAACTAAAAATATATTGACTAACAACATTTTTCTCTAATATGGCTAGTTCCAATAGGAATGTCTCATACAGCAGTCTAGCAGTAGTATAGTTGACTATTGAATGTTATAGATGAGTTACAAGTTGCTTAGTTGCAACTTGAAACGCCTTTACAGCTTTTCATTTGCAAGATAAATTTAAGGCCGTACCTGAATTTTCCGGAATCCAGTGCTGCCCCCATTTAAAATAAATCATTTGAAAAAAAAAGGAAACATTTAAAATTTTGCTACTACCAAGTCCTAGATAACTCTTCAAAGTATTTTATGAACTACTGTTTACAGTATAAAGTGAGAACGTTAAGCTTTACTACGCACATTTGCGAAAAACGGCCACTTTTGGTAAATGTGCGTAGTAAAGCTTAACGTTCTCATTTTTTTATTCAAAATTTTAAATAATGTCTCCGTTTTCTTTGAAATGATTTATTTTAAATGAGGGCAGCACTGTTCCCCGGAAAATTCAGGTACGGCCTTAATTAGTTGAAATAACGTCAAAATTATTTAATTTTGGAGAATGTTCAATATGCTCATTGCAAATTTCCAGTGGCTTCTCAGGCCCTTGATCTCAACTCAAAATTAAGATCAAACGGTCCATTACGGGCTTCATCAAAGGTTACGGCTCTTTAAACATGGCGGATGGTCTTTCGCAGATTTCCAGACTCGATAAAACACTCATCTTTGAGATTTGTATCTTGTCGACCTTGGGCTCCGGATGCTTTAGAAAATCGTTAGAAACGTAAAGAACTTAAGTTATGATCGCAAACAGTATTTAATACAATAGGACTGGACGACTTCTGTGGCGTGTCAACAATGTTAACACGCTAGTCCGTCACTAAGAGGTTCTGGGTTCAATTGGAAAATAGCCTTTTTAGATTGTCCTGAGTCTTGGGTGTTTATCTAATGCAGTAAGTTGAGTTACCACAACACAAGTTTAAACTTACTTTGGGCTAGCCCCAATTTATTTATTGCTATTAGAATTTGTATTGCTTTTGCATTATCACGTGTAAATGTCCGGTCAACACATACCTAATTTGTGATTGTGATTGAAGTGTGATTTGTCCCTATATATTTATTTATTTATTAAATTGACTCAGTCAGAAAATTTTGATAACTTTTGTATGTGATCAACGCAGGGATCTCAAGAATAAATAATCTGTTGATGTTAAATTGCATTCCAATGCTAAATCTCCATGCTTTTCATTAATCCGTTTGTGAGTGATTGGGTAACCAAAATCCGAGCTCACAAACATCTGAACTTCCACATTTAATAATATAAGGAGCTTGTTGGAATTAAGCAAAGCATTATCTTTCAACCTTTGGGTAGTTGTAAGAAGGTCGTACTTGTACCTACGTACGTACGTAGTGGCACAACTGAAAACTGTTGCATACATACATGTACTACACTCGCCTGTTGCCATTCATGGGCATTATGAATCTTCACTTGTTGTGTTAGACTAATAGCTCCTCTATACGACGGCCCATCATTGCTCAGATTTTTTGTCCATTGCTGCGTTGGATGGAAAATTCTCAAAAGCTTTTGTGGGTTAAACAGCAATGTACAGTAAATTGGCGCCATGATGGCCCAACGTGTGGAGAAGCCTAAGACTTGCTTTATTGTAATAATAAGGCCAAATAGTTGAAAACAATTTCCTGAACCGCACACAGTCTAGGCGGGCCCGGCGTGGACGCGCACGTGCGTCACGAGGCGTGCGAGGCCGTTCTGCACGCCAAGTTCCTCATCAACGAGGGAGCGCTGGTCACGGCCACGGCTGATGACCAGCTGCACCTGTGGACCTTCCGCCAGAAGTTGCCGCAGCGCGTGCAGTCGCTCAAGTTCCAACGGGAGAGGTGGGTAGCTTTTACTTTTTATTGTGGCTACATTGTGTCAAGAGTCAAGACAAACAAACAAATGTGAAATTTTCCAAATGATATAACATGATACCCAGGCTCTATACCTACGAGTACCTTTATCTTGAAGAAAATTAATAAGTATTTGGAAAGATTTTGGAAGATCACAAATATTCATTTTTACGGTAATATAATTGACTAGCCCGCGGCTTCGCCCGCGTACACTACACAAATTAGATTGTTTTTTAAACTGAGGTTGCAATTGATTAACATCCTATTAATGGATTATTATTTTTTATTAACCACTAATTCAAAAATGTCATGTGTTCCGCTTCAAAAATGACGAAGATTCATACAAACTTGCAACCCTTATTTCACCCCTATAGGGATATAATTTTTAAAATATAATAAGTGCATTATTATTTTCTACGAACTTTTAAAATACATTAAAAATTTAATGTGTCTCACTTTAAAAATTACGAAGTTTCATACAAACTGCCAACCCCTATTTCACCCCCTTAGGGATGAAATTTGCAAAAATTCTTTCTTAGCGGACGTCGCCTAGTCACAATCTACCTTCCTGCCAAATGTTATCTTCATTGGCTAAGTAGTTTTCGAGATTTCGTGATGAGTGAGTGATTTTCGCTTTTATATATAGATAGATATAGGATTTGTGAGAAAACTCGAGATATAAGTAAGAGAGATGCTTAATTTTTACAATTTGCTTTGACTTGCCAAGTATTTTTGTAGAAAGACAACTTCTCAAATGAACTATTATTCTATCTATCTATCATCTCTTTAATTAATTTAGTGGTTTTTAGTTCTCAAAGATATTCGGTACACGTAATAGAAATTTTATGTAAGTCTTTTAAAGATAACTTTAGTTTAATAACAAGCTCGACATGAAGGTAAAATATGCATTCACAATAACTAACACGCGTTGTTGGCTCTCAACAACGGCGTATTCCACTTGAACCAATAAGTAATGCGATATAGGCCTTCTATATTTATGAGCAGTCCTCCCACACACGCCATTCGAATCTAAATCGAAATATGAAGGAATAGGGTTGATATTAGATTGATAAGTTGATGTGCGTTCCGATTCACGCTGAGTGGATACTTATCGAGGTAAGTATAAATATGAAATGATGTAATAAGTCGTCTCATTGCGTGAGGGCAAGAGAGCATGACCTGACTTGTGGCAATATCGGTTAGCGTAGATCATAGGTGTCACAGACGAAAAGTAGTTCGTTTTAAGTACGACTTCAATTTAGGAAGAAGAAAAATTCAATGAGGTTTGAGACAAATACACTAAAACTGTATATATACTTACTCATTTACTTCGCACTCCTTCTCTTTATGGTTGCCTGTAAGAGATTGCTTCGGTGATAAGGCCGCCTCTTGTAACTTATTTATTTCTAAGTTCTGTAAACTGTAATTTTTAATGTTACTTATTTGGTGCAATAAAGATTTTTGTATTGTATTGTGTATATTCAGTTCATGACACTTAAATACTTTCCCAATAAATATATGTCGGAGTGTAAAAATTAATCCTTAAAAGAGAAAAATATATTTCTGATTTCCATTGACACTCGGATCAGCTGATCGGCCGACTTGTAGGAAACCGAGGCTTAAATCTAATCAGATAATTAACCCTCTTAAAATATGTATCGGCTTATGTCAAAAGAACATAATAACGCTTATAAATAATTATACTAAACCGATTTCTATGTTACATAGTTACTTGAAATTTTCTCAATAATACAAAATTCTCAATTATAAGATCGCACATGAACAAAGTGAAAATTCTCCTCACCGTCAATAATAACATGGTAACAGATATTAATTTTGAAACATCGCTAACTACAAGGCTTTATAGTACTAGGTATTGAATACCAAATCCTTGTCAATCTAGGGCTATTGTTGTTCATCTTCCAATAGATTACTAAATCTGAGATGACCGTAATAACTGAGCTGCCTCCTTTGCTTTGTCTGAAACCTCGTCTGAGGGAAGAGGGGGTGGGGTTGATTAATTACCGGCTGGTTGCTATGGTAACGTATATGTTTTTGTTCTCGAAGCTCAGCTGGATTTTAGATTTAATCTGAGTTTAGCCTTTGTTGATTTATTGTAATTAATCTAATATTATGTCTAATATTTCATAGAAAATGTCTAATATTTCATTTTGATTTTAGATTAAAGTGGACGTTTTTCGAAATTAAACTTTTATTTTTAGTTTTTTTATACAGTAAGGAATTGTTACAAAAGTAAAAGCTATATTATGCCCTCTCCCGATAATACCTAGGTAGGTACGTATTTCTTATTCGGGAGAAGTAAACTTATTTGTTGCATGTTTCTTTTCAGCAGTGGTCGTTGCGAAACGCTAGTATCGGTAGCTTTTGCACTAAAAATAATTAAAAATAATGACCTTCAATAAGTGATATATTTATCCTACATTGAATATAAAAAAAATTACTTTGACTTTGCATGTTTGATTATTTTATACACACCAACTAATAAACTAACCTATGGTTTGCAATAACAAACGTTTGTTCTACTGTCGAATATTTTTATACAAAATAAACGTTTAAAGATATAAAGACAAGGATAAAATATTCAGCCATTTATCGAACAGACAGCGGACAGACAGCATCAGTTATCATAGGACGCTGTATCGACGCGAACAAATAGCAAATATTGCAGATACTGCGTTATACTGTGTCGATGCGAGAACAGTAACAATAATTCAGATACTACGTTGTTTTCTGTAACAATACGGTGACAGTGCAAATAAATATTGGGAAATATAGGTGAATATGATAGTAAGAATAACTGGGCATTGCAAAATGCAATACAAATCTGTTTTTTGAAAAGGGAATATTGTATTGTAAAAAGATGTGACAAAATTGATTTATAACCTAACAATGACAAAGAACTATCATTACAAAGTAGAACGGAGAATATTTTAGCAAGTAAATGTAAAATAAATTAGATTCGGTAGTACTTATAAGCCCATTTTCAAAATTAAGGACGAGGAATATTTTAATTCAAATATTTTTTTCCGTCGACTCTACTTAATTTGTGTTGATCTAAGGTACCTAAGTATACTTACACAAGATACTTAAAATAAACTACCTGTGAAGTACCTCCCGAAGCGCCCTTTATTCTGTTATTAAAACCCTGTCGCTGTTTCACACAGTTTTACACAATATACCGTAATACTGGGTAATATCATCGGAGGCTTTATCTAAATATGGAGTGGTATTGTCTTCCTTTACGTTGCTAGTCGCTGGGCCGGTGGGAAATTACGAAAGTAGAGAAGTGACAGTTCACTTGTAATGACTCTTTATAATGTAAGCCACAAATCAATTTCAAACAAAGAAAGAAAATATTACAACCATAAGATACTTCAGATCGACCAACAGATAAACAAGAGTAGATACTGGTAACTCTGGCACAAACGTACGATAGGAAAATAGGTGGAATAACGAAGAAAAAGAAAGGTTGAAGTCACACACTTTTACTAGAGACAAAACAAAAGAGAGCAAATGGGATAAAAGATTAACTTTCTTGTAATTATTGTATTGTAAAGGAACTAAACAGAGAATACTGGGTGTAAACTTCTCAAAAGTGGATCTTGTCCTCCTTGACGAGAGAGCGCCATACTTTTCTATTCTGAGCAATATCTTGCCAGCTGACAGCTTCCATCTCCCGCAGATCAGCGTACACTGTATCGACCTAGCGCTATCTGAATCGACCCTCTGGTCTTTTGCCTGAATAAAATAAATAAATAAAAAAGCCTTCTATTTCTTGCATACTTTACATTGGATACGAGTAATATATTATACATTCATGCAAAATTAACGGCATTGTTTTCTTATTTAAATAAAAAGCAATATACATCCAATTATTAAATATAAGAAATATTAATTTAACATAAATTTTTGCTTTAAATTAATTATACATTGTAAATAAAATAACATATAAATATAAAAATATACTAAATTGAAAATAATAATTACATTGTAAATTAATATTAAAAATGATAAACTTTGGCCTGATACCTTTCCAATATCTACCTTGACGCCACGATAGCCGGTCCGAGTAATCAGTAAAAAAGATTAATCAGTAGTTATTAAGGACGTTAAGAAGTTACGTTTATAGGGTATTCTTTGGTACTCTTGTCATTTTATGAAGAAGGTAGGTGTATGAAGGCGTAGGTTAGGTAAAGGGAAGGGGTTCTCCATACTCAACTAATTAACTGCGTACCTCGTTCTCAGCTAATATAATTATTAGGATTATAAATAAATGTTAATATCCCTGGTGAAGATCTCGAAGGCTGAATTTCGCCGTTTCTACGTCTGTCTGTATTAACTTGCGTAAATGGGAATGTTAATGTCGTAATGAAAATGTGCTTTTGCTACGAATTAGAATATGAATCTTGAAATGTTGTTTAAATTTCAAGACAAGCTTTTTGCATTTACCAGATTATACGTTTCTGAAACTTGAAGGGATTTGGACAATGTTGCCCGAGGGTTCACACTGCCAGTTTTGAGTAAGGGGTTCGAAAAGATAATGCTCAATCAAATGCTGCTTCACTTTAAGACCAATAATCTTTTCCATAGCCAACAATACGGCTTTACTGCTGGAAAATCGACCACCGATGCAGGAGTAGCACTTATTACTAATATCTACGACGCGTGGGAAAACAGAAATGATGCAATTGGATCATTTTGCGATCTTTCTAAAGCATTTGATTGCGTTGATCATCCAACACTTTTGCTCAAATTTCATCAATACGGTTTTGATGATAAGTCAATTAAATTAATGGAATCTTACTTAACAGATAGGCTTCGAACTGTTGATATAAACAACGTAAAATCACACGGGTTTAATGTGAAAATGGGCGTACCCCAAGGTTCAATTCTAGGACCGTTCCTTTTCTTAGTTTATGTCAATGACTTGCCATGGTTGAGAAAGAGGCTGACATGGTGCTGTTTGCTGATGACACCTCGCTAATATTTAAAATAGATCGACATAACAGTGATGCTAGCGCGGTGAACAGCACCTTATCTTTAATTTCTGATTGGTTTTCAGCCAATAACCTCATGTTAAATGCGAACAAGACCCAATGCATTCGATTCTCTCTTCCTAATGTGAATCAAGCCTGCGTTGACATACTAATTAATGGTCAAAAACTCGATCTGGTTTAAAGTACTACCTTTTTAGGAATCACAATTGATTCGAAACTTTAATGGGGCGCTCATATAACTAAACTTTCTAATAGGCTTAGCTCTGCGGCTTACGCTGTTAGGAGAATAAAACAATTGACAGATGTAGCAACTGCTAGACAAGTGTACTTTAGTTACTTTCACAGTCTAATGTCTTACGGGATACTTCTATGGGGGAGTGCAGCCGACATTCAGACTATTTTTCTTTTACAAAAAAGAGCAAATCGTGCCATTTAGGATCGAGAGAATTATTCAAGGAAATAGGTAAATACTTACTTTTGCATCACAATTCATATTTGATAATATAATGTATGTAAGACAAAATATTTCCATGTTCAATAAAGTAAGTGATTTTACAGATAGAAATTTACGTAATAAGAATGACTTAGTTAGCCCGTATTACAGGCTGAATACAGTCAGTAAGTCTTTTATGGGGAAGTGTATACTTTTTTTATAATAAATTGCCAGAATCGGTCCTTGATATGCCAGACAGAAAATTCAAAGCTTATGTAAAGAAAGTATTTTGTGAGAAGGCTTATTATAGGACCGATGACTATCTTAAAGACAAAAAGGTCCGGCTTGAGCTTGACGCGGGTCCCTCTTAAAGGTTTGTATACTTTGACATGTCATAAATTAGGTACATTGGTACAAACTAAATTTACAAATTGACATTATTTTTTTAATTTCGTAATTCTTATAATTCAATTTAATTATGACATAACAAACAATGTAATCTCTGTCCATCCATATAACTAATTTTAAGTTTTTAGTTTGTTAGTTGACGTCTTTGGAGAAAACGTGCAATGCAGTTTGTTGCCGCTTCTTCTGCACTTGCGCCTAGGAAGCGGCGTAAACTTAGCTGTAAGTGACGATTTGACGTCAACATTTGTGCAAAACAAAACAAAGTGACTGTGGGCGCAGATAGCTAAGAGCTACCAAGAGATTTTGTGACTACGCTCTTGGTACGAGTCCGGCCATCTCACCGGCAACAAACAAACACACAAACAACCTACGCAGTCTGCTACCACCCTGTATATAGGTACAGGGGCCTATTTTAATCTAACTTAACTAATTATGAGTTGAACTTAATTCTAATTAAAAGTAGTTACACTAATTATAAGACTTACCGCGTCCACGCAGTCTTCAGGCAGCCTCGCCTGGCCTTCGCGTCGTGTCTGAGGTCCTCCTCAGGGCTGGCGACGGCCTCAGGTCTCTTCATGGATCCCCAGTCAGTGGTGCAGAGAGTTGGGTCCCTACAATAACCTAACCCCATGAGCTCATGTACTTGCCCCAAGATGAATACGTAGTATTTTAGTATTCATTACACCACTGCTATATCACAATAATTTTCTTGTTCTTCTTTCGACACTTCACAATTATTCACATACAGTATCACAAACTAACAATTTTCAAAGCGCATGGCACGCGGTTCACACCCGACACAAATCAATGTTCTTAACGTAATACAAACAATTTCGGCTCCCCGCCGTTCAAATGAATTGGCCACCAAACAATTACCGACGATTCTCCACGAAACTTTCGATTTTATATATCAAAATTACAAACTTAATGCTTCTAAAGCACGCGGATGCCACACCCGAATCTTTCACCAAAGGCAAGTCAATTATAATGGACTCGCCCGCAACTTGACATAAAGACAATGAATATTTTTCTGGTCGGGCAAAGACAATCCGCGCACGGGAAATCGATGAATCGATAATCTTGCCCGTGTTTGTGGAGATCACACGCAGATGACGCTAGTCTCCTAACAAAGCACTTTTATTCAAAACAGTGACTATTATTAAGAGATATTATAAATATCCTATGATAATAAAGATATTTTAGAATCGCAGCGAAGACAAAAGTACGATACGCAACTTTGCATCAGTCATGCTGCATTGCACTTGCACTGCATTGAATTGTTTTGCATTCGTTTCATGTAGGTACTTAGTTTACTTTTATATAACGTCTAACAAAACATACTAAAACTATTTAAAGGGTGAATTCAGTCTGTGATACTGAATAACTTTTCCCGAGGAACATATATCGAAATATAAAAAATATTTTTTAGCTTTCCATACAACTCGGCTCAGCTGATCGGTCAACTTGTAGGTCAAAACTTATTGTTTATATTTAGATATATGTTCCTTGGGGAAAGTTTTTCAGTTCCGTGTCGCACGCGCAATCGAACGGCTGTGTGTGAGTCATAGTGTGATAGTCGTTGTTCATTTACAATGTCTAAAGTGTTAAAATGTTCTTCTTGTAACATCGTGATAAATGAAGTGCTAGCTTTCATATCCAATAAAATTGAAGTGATGGATGAGGATAGTCTTGGTCGTCTATGTGCTACTGGTTTTTCGGAAACTGACATAAAGATTGCTAAGGATCTTTTATTTGAGTCCATATCAACGACAAAAAGAAAAAAGATAAGGAAGAGACAAGGAAAGACCCTACGGGATATCGACGACATTATATGCGTTCTCAAGGAATTACGCCCGGAAGAAATACCCGTATTTGTCGCCAAAGAGCTGCACAAGCTGCCCCCAGTTACCTTTGATCATATTGATGTAACTCGATTATTGAAAGACAACCTGAAGATGCGCTACGACTTAGACTATGTGACAGATGAGTATGTTACGAAAAAGCAACTGGAGGAATTGAAATTGGAGATTGAGAGTCTTAAAAAAGCGTCCATTGTTAACAATTTCCAAAATAAAGTTAACATAAAGCGGGGGGCGTGTTTGGCGGACAGTTTTGAATATGATAGTGGCCCCATGGGGCTGCCTCCAGTTCATATTGAGCAAGACGTATCAATTGATCATCATCTTTCGGCAGAAAACGCCCGCAGTTACCGCTCAATAATAGACGGTAGCTCGGAAACACAAGCACCGTCGCAAAGTGTATCAAAGGATGGTGACGTCGCCCGATCAGCTGATAAACCGGTAGCGGCCCGCGACACCTGCACCGCAATGATGACTCACGTATGCCTACCGACCGAGCCCGAGCCGCCGCGACACACGGCCGGCCCGATCGTGTCCGAACTACTTAAAACAAAAACACGAACATTATCAGGCCATATGCAGGATCAGGATGGCGGGTCGAGGTCAGAGGAGGGGAAATGGAAGGTGGTGCAAAATAGAAAGCGTAATCGCTTTGCGGCTAACAGAGGAAGTGCCGTGGTAACTGATATCAGTAACTTTAAGGCAGCCGATACTAAGGTCGCTATTTATATTTACAACGTTTCGAAGGCAACGACAGTGTGTGATATTACTAACTATGTTCAGAAAAAAGCGAACATTGCCGTTACGTTAGTAAAAATGAATATGAAAGTAATGAAGGATTATGATGCCTACAAAGTCTTCGTTCCCAAACAAAACCTGGATATGTTTCTAAAAAATGATTTTTGGCCAGAGGGAATTGCATATCGACGTTTTATCGATTTTGGTGGAACAAAAGGTGGCATAATCGGGTTATCGAGTAATAATCAAAAATAATGACTGTTACAACTAAAATGATAAGCTTTAATTGCAAAAACATAGTGCGATCAGTAGATTGCGTGAGGTCATTGTGCCTTAATGCTGACATAGTTGCGCTTCAAGAAACGTGGCTACTGCCACATGACATCCAGTTCCTGGGTAGCATCGATGACAACTTCGCGTTCACAGGCAACTCTGCCGTGGACACGTCCGCTGGAGTGCTGAGAGGGCGACCGTATGGTGGAGTTGCTTTATTATGGCGGAAAGCGGTTTTTCCGTATGTCTCGGTGTTATCGTGTAGGAGTGTGCGCCTCGCGGCTATTAAAATCACACAGGGTGAGCGTTCGTTCTTGATAGTGTCAGTGTATATGCCAACCGACTGTAATGATAATTTAGTGGAATTTACGGAATGCTTGAGTGAAATTAATGCCATTGTTGAAAGTAACGATGTGGAAACAGTGTTCATTCTAGGCGACTTCAACGCACATCCCGGTGAGCAATTTTCCTCAGAACTATTAAACTTTTGTAATGAACAGACGTGGTCATGTATTGACATGGAATTATTACCAAGTGATACCTACACATTTGTGAGTGACGTGTACGGGTGCCGGAGGTGGCTAGACCACTGCGTGGTGACGGCCGCGGCACGGGCGACCGTACTGAATGCATCAGTAGTTCACGGTGTATATTGGTCTGACCACATCCCATTGTCAATAGAGTGTCATATTGATGCGATTAAACCTAAAAAGTTGTTTTTAAATAATCTGCGGAATACAGTGTTATGGGGTGAAAGAGATAGTTGTCAGATAGATAGATATCGTGAATATTGTCATTCTAAACTTAAAGACATAGATTTTCCATCCGAATTTATAGAATGCGCTGACAAATCATGTTCGGATAAAAGTCACAAATTAGTAATTGATAGCTTGTACAGCAACATTGTTTGTATTCTTTCGGAGGCTGCAGATGTAAGCTATAAAGGCGCTAGAAATAACAAGAAATTTAAGTGCGTACCTGGCTGGAACAAACATGTCAGCGGCGCTCATAGGGAGGCTCGGTATTGGTATAAGACATGGTTAACGTATGGTAAACCTAGTTCGGGATATATTCATACAAAAATGTGTGAATCGAGAAAATCCTTCAGGGCCAAATTAAAATTCTGTCAAGAAAATGAAAAACAAATAAAACTTGATATAATTGCTCAACACCATACTAAAAAGCAGTTTGGAAAATTCTGGAAGAGTACTAACAGTCTGAACCCTGCGCCAAGTCTTCCTGTGAGCGTGGCAGGCATGAGTGACCCGCGTGACATCGCAAATGTTTTTCAGCGTCACTTTCAGGTACAGTCAAACCTCGGTCCGGTGACTCAGGGGTGCGATGCTGAGAGCGGTCATGAATTAGGTCAACATGTGCGTTTTACTGCGAAGGAGATATCCGAGATAATTAACAAAATGGAGAGAGGCAAGTCCCCCGGACATGATAGCCTCAGCATCGAGCACCTGAAGCACGCAGGAGTGCACCTCCCTAGGGTACTAGCCTTACTATTTAATTTGTGTATCAGTCATTGTCACCTGCCTGATGATCTAATGTATACAGTTGTCGTGCCTATAATGAAAAATAAAACTGGTGATGCCTCAGACCTTAAGAACTATAGGCCTATATCACTCGCTACTGTAATAGCCAAAGTACTGGACAGTTTGCTTGACAAACATTTGGGAGCTCACATTGGGTTGTATGACAATCAATTTGGTTTTAGGCCTGGCCTGTCTACAGAAAGTGCGATCCTGTGTCTCAAGCAAACTGTGCAGTATTATACAAAGAGAAACACACCAGTTTTTGCCTGTTTCCTGGACTACTCACAAGCGTTTGATTTGATGGCATATGACGTACTCTGGGAAACGATGGCTAACGACACGACACTGCCTGGGGATATTGTATCAATATTCAAATATTGGTACAGTAATCAGAGGAACAGTGTAAGGTGGGCAGGCGTGCACTCGGACGTGTACAGGTTGGAGTGCGGGGTGAGGCAGGGGGGGTTGACCTCGCCCAAGCTGTTCAATCTGTATATGAACCGACTAGTTCGGGAGCTCAACAGCACTAATATAGGTTGTCACATAGATGGGGTTTGTGTAAACAATATTAGTTACGCGGACGATTTCGTACTTTTGAGCCCCTCGATCGGTGCTTTGCAGAGGCTGATACACATTTGCGAGACGTATGCGGAATCTCATGGGCTCAGATATAACACCAGCAAAAGCGAGTTCTTAATATTCAAATCTGGGTCTAAAACTTATTCCACACCGCCTGTAAGTCTGTGCGGTACCGAACTGACTAAAGTGGATAAGTTTAAGTATCTGGGCCATTGGGTGACCGATACGTTAAGTGACAACACGGATATTGAACGGGAGCGCAGAGCGATGGCTGTGCGGTGCAATATGCTGGCCCGCAGATTTGCACGATGTAGCAAAGAAGTTAAGGTGACACTGTTTAAATCTTACTGTCAGTCCTTCTACACGTGCAGTCTGTGGGCTGACTATTCGCGGCGCGCATACAGCGCTTTGCGCGTACAATACAATGATGCGTTCAGGATATTGTTTGGGCTGCCGCGTTTTTGTAGCGCGTCAAAAATGTTTGCTGACGCCAATACAGACTGCTTTTATGCAATTATTAGAAAGAGGTGTGCGGCGCTATTAAGTCGCTTACGTGCTAGCTCAAATAGTATTCTGCGCGTGTTAGCCGACAGATGGGACTCCCCACTACTGGACCACTGGATGCGTCTGCATACTGAGGTGGATGTACAGATACCAGTGACCAGGGGTTGGGATCCTAGCTGTTAGTAAGTAGTATTATGTAGTTATTGTGTTTTGATATACGTGTTTCATGTTACTAACACTAGATTAAGTTATCTCTGTTTTCATTACTAACACACTATGGACTATGTCCGAAATAAAGATATTTTATTTTATTTATTTTTTTTTTCAGTATCATGGACTGAATCCACTCTTTAAGTAATTCTGTATTTATAGAAATATGCTTTCTTAGGATTTCATCAAAGCAAAGTCTTTTAATGAGCCAGTGAATGACAACTTTGAAAAAGAGCACGCTCCTATTTTTAGAAGAGGGCTATAATAATAATAAGTAATTTGTTTATTTAGATCACACATACAACCATATAATTGTTAGTAACAAAACTTAAAGGCTAGTAATGAGTGCGTTCATACAAAATAATTCATAATAAATAATTGGATTCACATTAATTAATATATTATTATTTAATTTCCTATTTTCTTAATATGTGGTGTGCTCTCCCCGGGAATCCCAACTACGTCACAGTGCATACGCGTCCAGTGCCACTGGATTGGACAATCCGGCTTATCAGTGATGATGACTATTAGAATGCTGTCTTGGCTCCCACGAATTCTGCGCCTCAAGTATTGGCAGTAAACGTCATGTGGTTGAAATGAATGAATCACGCTTGTAAGTTGCTTGATTATCCTTACTTATATATATATATATATATATATATATATATATTATATATATATATTATATATAATATTATATATAATATTATAAATGTGAAAGCGTGGATGTTTGTTACCTTTTCACGCAAAAACTACTTGACGAATCATCATGAAACTTTGTACACATATCCTGGGAGGTACTAGAAGTAACATAGGGTACCTTTTATCCCGGAAAAGTGTAATGTTCCCGTGGGATACGCGAGCGAAGCCGCGGGCAAAAGCTAGTATTAAATAAATAAATATCAACAAATCATGTTTGCTTAGTTACACACATTTACTTAGTGTGTGATTATAAAACACTGCTATTGCCCTGCACCCGCCGCTGATCGCGTAACGCACGCAACATTCATTATCGGCCTAATTGACAATAATATTATGGCTACAATTGATAGGTAGTTACATTATCTAGTGTTCGGTCCAAGTTTATAAGCAATGTCGGTCTGAATCTCGACTTAGCGTAGACGGGAACGTCTTGTCAGCCGAGTGTTTCGTTTATTATACCGATATATAATATTTAATTAATATAAGCCATCGTTTGTTCTCAGTAGTCCCTTTAGTGGTTCCTTTGGAGGAACTACTGAGCTTTTTTGTCTCTGTAGTTTCTTCAAAGGTACTAAAGGAACGAGACCGTTTGTTCTCAGTAGTCCCTTTAGTGGTTCCTTTGGAGGAATTACTGAGCTTTTTTGTCTCTATAATTCCTTCAAAGGTACTAAAGGAACTACTAAGACCGTTTGTTCTCAGTAGTCCCTTAAGTGGTTTGTTTAGAGGGACTACTGTACCTTTTTTGTCTCTGCAGTTCCTTTAAACTGCCATTTATTATTGTAAAAAATCACGAAGTTAAAAAAAGAATAAAAAATAGTTTATTCAACTCTTGATCAAAAATTGTGACTCGAAGGTTCGATCTTCTTGTCGAGAGAAAAATAGCTAAAGTAAATTTGTTTAGGCTAAAATTTGCCCATGGCGACCGCCTTGTCGTTGGCCTCATTGAGATTTGCCTTTGTGCAGGGGGTCGGGCAGTTGGGACATGATATATGTGGTCCACGGACCGAGTGACCCCACAGTCACACTGTTTCTGGAGTACCCCCATTTGGCTCGACTTTCTCGGCATCTCCCAGTAGGAGCCTATTTAAGGATTAGAAGACTGCCCTGGGAAGATCCTTACCCGGGGGCAGCTTCTCGACAGGTAGAATGTTGAATCAAAGTGCGATGAAAAATAAATACTTAAGTAATTTCAAGGTGATTTAATTTTATCATATTCGCGCCTAATTAATCTTTAGGCGGGACTCAGAAGGTACGTACCTGGTCAGAAGGTACGATGGTAGGTGGAGTAGGTCTGTCACCGAGTATAGAGGTACCCCAGGAATAGGAAATGGAATCGGGCAGTCCTAAGTCGACGACATCAAACAGATTGCTGACAAGAGCAGTATCGCTATGGCCAGGAGACAGTGGCGCAGACAAAAGAGAGGCTTATGCCCAGCAGTGGTCTGTTGAAAACTGAAAATTATTTACTACTTGTTTTTTATGAATAATATTTAACTTTCCAGCTTCCGCCTGTCGCTTACGCTCCACCATCGAATCTCAGCGCACAAGATGGTTGCTATCTCCCGTCATTCGTGTATCAATTAATATTATAGATCCGCTTAGTGACAATGTGTCGTTAATTGATGAGAAGACATCTAATAATATTATTATTATTTTGTATTTACATTCATATGCTTAATTATGTATCATATGTTTATTTATATTATATGATGAAACGCCAACATTTCATTCACAGTTATTCTATTATGGTATGGTAAATTGAATTTATAAAAAACGAAGTGACATGGATGTTTCTTGTTTAAAGTACCCACTCTTATACAAAAATACGTGCAGTAAATAAGTTGGTTACATTGAACTGTTTCTATATTGTATAGTTATAATCACAATATATATTTTTTCTTATTCACAGCTTTTTGAACTTTTTCTTAGGCTTTGGTTATAATTTTCAGTGTAGATATAGCCTTTTAGTGTAGAGATCTGGCAACAACACCGACTACCAACTCGCAGGTTGCGCCGGAAGTACCACGTGTCACTTCACATGTGGACTTTCTTTACACGCACTTCTGTCTACTTACAACATTTAAGATCTCTTTGGCGTCATTGTATGGAATGTGACGCACACTTGAAGTGCTTTGCCATTGCCCTCTCCATTTCTTACACTAGTAAACTGAATAGTCACTAAAGCAGTGTTCCTCACGATAACTTGCTGCACCGGAACTTCAGTTACATTTCAAAATTTTCTATATATTATCTATATAATATCTGAATCACTGCAATGCACACGAGGCAACTTTTGCGCAACTGAAAAATGGCACATTTAGTTAGGCGTTCGTTTGCACATTGTTACAGATACCGCATCAAATTAACACGACAGACAAATGAAATCAAGGGGTGAGTTAGTGTTCGTTTGGTGTCGTGACCCTCGTGACCTGCCCGGCACGTCGACACACCCTGTCAATTCCAGGCACTTCAGAGTTATTCAAACAACCATGGAATGCGCCCCTTCTATTTTATATTTTTAAAGAATTTCCCTTCAAAATTATGTACGTTACATTTTAACTGTTACGTTTAATCGACTAACTTTTTTATAGTTATAAAATATTCAAAAACAATTACATTCCCCTTTTTTGTCGTGATGCAATAGATCAGATGTACGGTCGAGTATGATTACGTCGAGTATAATGTACATGTTTTGTGTGTTTGCGTCCTGGGCCCGGGCCACTAAATGTTGCACGCCTGTCCACACCTTTCCACTTTTCGTCGCCCCTTCGCATGACCGCGGTCGGCTCTGTACTTCTGTCTCTGTTGTTTCTTGTTTGTCGTCGTAATTAGTCATTAGTTGTGTGTTCCTTCACTGTTGAAATGTTGACAGTTTACGTTCAGAGTATGTAAACTATAATTGGTAAAACACTCGTAAGGATACATACGAGTAGGTTACGTACTATTTATAGTAATTGAGCTTATATCTATCTCAATAAGCCTTTGAACGCCATCATTGCAGACACAATAGATTTATAATTGTTTGGCGATCACTGATGACCATGGCGTTCAACATGTTATTAGACCTGTGAGATTTATGATTGATAAATCAGTTATATTTTTATGCGTAGCAAGAATAAGCTATATAATAAAAAATATGAATTCTTGTATTTTAACAAGTTTGGTTCTTACAAAAATGACTGTAAAACGGTGAAACAATTTACAGTGAGGGAGAATACCTTATTTAAAAACAAGACTATGTCAAATATGATACAATGAATGTACATATGAATGTACTTAATACTTACATCAAAAGAATAAAAATTCTTTCAAAGTTGTAAATCCTGCAGTGATAGCCCGTTTACAAATACGTGAAAAGCTACTCGGTTCTTTGGATCGTAAAGTTGCTCAAGTGAGAAATCGTGGGAAGGCAGTCCGGCAAAGCTCGGGGGCTGTATTGATACACAAATGCCTTCCGAGAAATCCTTTGCAGCCTCCGAGTCCAGTGTAACGATAAAGGCGAGATCAAACCAACGGACGAATAGATACGGTTCCATAAAGGATTTCTGCAAATATTTTGCAGAAATCCTATCCTATCCATAAATATATCAATTTGTAGGCTATACAGGCGTTAGAAATACCGACAAAATAAAATACAGACAGTTGTAAACCCTATTTTATAAAATACAAAATCCTAACCTTGCCGAGCAACTACATTTTGGAAACATGTAAATTCGTCCGAAAAAATCCAAACCTTTTTCAAAAAAGAGGAGAGACTACAGGGAAACATACATTGAGAAATCACAATAAATTACAGATCCCAACATCTCGCCTTAAACTTCACTCGGATAACCCTCTAGCAATGTCTGTTAAAATATTCAACAAACTTCCTGATACTATTAAAGGCATAAAAAATTATAAATATTTCCTGAGGCAAATCAAAGACATACTGGCTAAACGATGTTACTACACAATAACAGAATATCTGAAAGATAAAATAATTTAAAATATATGAAATTTAAAAGAATAATTAATAATAATTTCGCATAGTACAATTCACTGCATTTTGAATAAATAACAATATAAATAACCCATTTATCATTCAACATTCTCTACATAAAATTAAATCCTTTCAATATCAATTATATGAAATTCGTTTTAAATCTTTGACATTTGTACAAAAACTACTTTCCTATCCTTTTAAATAGACTAAATATATAATTTAAATTATTGACACCAAATATACGAAATTAGACAAGTCAGCCCCTCTTCGATTGCTGCGCCCGTCAGGGTCCTTAATTGATTCTGCACTATTGTAAAACGACCTATGTATATACATTAAGGATGCAAATAAAGTATTGATTGATTGATTGATTGATAGAATTACAAGCTTTTATCCGCGGCCTTACAAGCATGCGCTTCTCAGGAAAGGGTATTATTCAGGGTTTAAAAGTATCTTATGTTTTATCGGCGTTATCTTCTACCTTTGTGTTAAGTTGATGCTTCTTCATCTCTCGAGTCGAAAGGCTATTTATTTATTAATTTAATTAAATCAAATTTCAATATAATATTATATTTATTATCTATTCATTTAAATCCATTAGGGCAAGACGTAAAACTGTGCCGTTTCTCTTCCCGCGCAGATCGTTAAAGCCGATCGAGGGAATGGGCGAAAATGATAATCATGTGAATAGCCGATGTGGCTAACAACTCATCACTATTTAACTCCTTTTTCTATCCTCGCCCACCATCACGGTAAAAGTGCCTTTGAGTCTTGCGGCCCTGGGCTCTATGCTTAGAGTCGCAAGACCCAAAATGCTCTGTCTGCCCCATTAGGGATAAAGACGTGATAGTGCATCTGATTATTATGAATTTACACGTGACGGGAAACCTTGTAAAAAGCTTCAATAGCTTGAACACTGAAAGCAAGCGTCAAAGCTCTGCGCGGACGACACGAGAAACCTATTGATACGCAAACCCTTTAGAAAAGATCAACTCCTTTGCAGGCTTTCCGGCTCGCGGAATGTTAAAGCTCTCTGCAGGTTCCGATGTGAACTCGTGACAAACGATACTTATAGATACAAATACGTTATCACGTCTTATTCCCTAACGGGGCAGGGCAATTTATCTTAGGATCTTTTTTAATAAGAGAAATACTTTCATGGTAATGAATACATATGTCAACATTGTCTATAAATTATATTGTAACTTGAGATGAAAGAGAATCCCTAGATAATAACGAGGCTTTAAAGGTTTTACGGCCTCTATCTGCCCTGTTAGAAATATAGACGTCATTGTGTTTCTGTATATATTTGAAAGTCAGCGTAGCGCATATTTCTGACTATTTTTTAGACATAACAAATGTTTCTAAAACTCTTTTATTTAAAACCGCTCAACCGTCACTCAAACGTAACGACTGACTTGTATTTGTTTTGTACTCGACACTAAAGCTTCTTCTTCCTCCTCACCATTTCTCATTTATTTACACGAAAACGAAAAACATGAAATCAACTTATGAAGTGATTTCATAAAAAAACTTACATATTTACTTACAAGGATATCTTTGAGGATAATTTGTATTATGTAATTAAGTAGTTGTAAGGCAATCATGTCGCATTGGGTCGAGAGGCCTGTGAAGACAATTGTTTGAAATAAATAAATATAATACAATACAATATTTATATTAGTTTAAATTAATAAACATTCATTTCGTAACATACGTACTCGAAATATTAGATAGAATAAAGAACAATACATGAAAGAATAACATTTAGTAATTGAAACTAAAAACATTCATAACCGTAGACTAGACAATCCATTCAAAGGACAAAAAGCATCTGTCGTAAATTTAGAAGGACCTTTATAAAAAATAAAAAATAAACGGGCAAGTGCGAGTCGGACTCGTACATGAAGGGTTCCGTACCTCCATACAATGTTTTAAAACGCTAAAAAAACACGCTTTTTGTATGGCGAACTCTTTAATTTTTAACTTTTTTTTATTTTCAGTATTTGTTGTTATAGCGGCTACAGTAATACATAATCAGTGAAAGTTTCAAGTGTCTAGCTATTACAGTTCAAGAGATAGAGCTCTGTGACAGACGGACAGACGAACAGACAGCGGAGTCTCAGTAATAGGGTCCCGTTTGCACCCTTTGGGTACGGAACCCTAAAAAGCCTTTTTATTCCATAATTTATTGTACATGCTTGCGTATTTAAAACAATTCAATTTGATCATAATATAAAATTGTAAATTAGATTAGGAGTAATGTCGTATTTACTTATAATTGAAAAAGATTCAATATCTAATACTTTATTTTAAATATAATACAAATTAAATATAGAATTACAGTCAGTCTTAAAATTAATGATAAAATTATAAATAATTAATCTCGTACAATATTTAGAATTAAAATATACTCCTCGATTTATTTGTCAAAAAGTCCGCCCCGAATCATAACTGACGCAAAAGTGCCCATAACACTTGCAGCATTCCCCCGCTGTATTGCGAGGAATATGCGTTGCGCCAGGTTTGACTCGATTTTCATAAATATATTTTTTCATAAATAGATTTCATAAAATATAGCATTTTATTGCGAATACATCTGCTTGCATTTTTTTTTCTGTCGCTATACTTTCAAATATAATATATCATAATCAATATCAGTCCCAATTTCAATTCCGAAGTCATAAATCGTTATCAGTTGAAGCAATAGAACCTAATTTCCGTACTTCCGGCGTCAAAGTTCCTCAAACGAGCTAATTCGGTGCTACGGCGCGTAGACCCACTACGACGTGCTACGCCGTAGCACGTACTACGATGTAATACTGCCGACCGATTTCAATTACCGGCGTTTGAGCGCAATTCACTTAGGATGACGTACAGCATCTCAGTTCGGAATCAACTGTATGCATGCAGTGTTAATATTTGTGCAACAATTTTGCGGCAACAGACAGCGGAGTCTCAGTTAAAGGGTCCCGTTGGCACTCTTTGGGTACGGAACCCTAAAAACGAGATGTAAGTAGTTTTAAGATACTGCCTACTTAAATAATATACATTTTTGACTAAGTTATTTTTTGCGCTTGATTATGCTATTATATTATAATTCGCTGGCAGCGCCACAGTTTTCCAATACTTTATTGCTAAGCTCTGAAATTTCCCAGATCTTTACCAATTCCCACATAACGCTATCTGATCAGCAATTCTCCCAGTTATCTTCGAAGGCGAACTTGTACAATAAAAAAAGTAAAGAGTTGTTAATCCACTTTAACACGGACCGAGGGTAGTTGAGAATAGTAGTTAAAGTAATGGCGGCTGTGAAACAGAAGATCGTTAGCTACTATATTTCTTTAAAAGATACTAAAACTGCCTGTTCTTTATGCTTTATTGCGAGAATAAAGAATGAAGAGGCAGCTTGAGTATCTACGTAGTATATAACAATATGCACGTGGTTGTACATGGCGTAAGTATGTATTGTTTTATTATACGTAGATATTCAAAATACAGACAATATTTTGGCCACGTCAGGAAAAAAAAATACTATTGAAGATAATTATAAAAAAATGTTTTACACGTACTTTTTCTCTGACTTACGAAGATATACAGCATTTAAATTGTACATGGCGTCACGAAATCGTACATTTTTTGCAGGGCGTTGACGTCACAAGCCTTATGTTCTGTAATTTTGTAATTTTTACTTATTTGAAAAAGTTCTTTGAGCCTTAGCTCAGTAGGTTCTATATATCCTGTCAGGGATAAAGTCTGTTTAGTATGTATGCATGTGAGTTATTTTACTACTTGTAGTACCCAACAGTGTTCAGTCACATTAAGCACATGAAACGCCTATAAATACCTTCATTAATCTAATAAAATTAATTCATTTGTCATAACTCAAAAATGGACCAGTCACAAAAAAATCGGAAAAATATTTGTTTAGTAAAAATATATGTACGAGTATATACAATTTATGCCCAACACTAGGTCATGAAAGCTGACGATGATGATGATACATTCCCATGTAAATTGAAAATACAATTCGTCACGAGTGGATTCGGAATCCATATTTCACATCACATATTTTCAATTTAAAAACTGCACCGAGCATGGTAATGGTAATACTCGATATTTAGAACAATAGTATTCACATTCATTCCAATCAGGCATCCCCACAATAGCCAGCGCTTCATAATGAAAGCATCGAATGAAGCTGTATTACCGAGCTTTGAAAGCTTTGATCACAAATACACCACAAGAGCGGAACTGTCCACGTGGAGGACGCTTTACACACGCAGACATTTGTTTTATAACGAATAAAGGTTTTTAGAATGGCAACATTTTTATGACAAAGTTCATGTTGTTGTAACTACGAGTATATATGGTTTAATAAAAAAAGGTATTCTCTTCCCGCGATGGCCCAAGACTAAGTCATGAATGTCAAGGTAAGTGATTGTTCTTTCAGTAAATTTAAGGACGTTTTCAATTAGTTAATAAATAAAAAATAAAATAAGAAATTTATATATTGAATGATTAGTTAATAATTGGTTTGTTAAATTAAAAAATACATTTTGCTCGAGTAATTTACACACAGTGGCAACGTACACTCCTAACTGATGAAGTATTCTTGGGCCAAACACGTGACTCAGTTGTCATGGGAAGAGAATACTTTGTTTTATTATACCATGGTTACAAAAACTCAAATGTTAGAAGAATGTAAGCCATTCTAAAAACGCAATCAGAAATAATTAGTGAGCTATCAGGAGCTACGCCTGCATAGTTTTCGAGTTTTAACACTCTTTTAACGCTCTGTAATCTCCGTTAGAGATAAAGACGTACTTATGTATTCCCTGGGCGCTAATTAAACGCCCGCAAACATTCCAACTCTCAATCGATGTCATTCAATCGCTGCGTATTATGAGCGGCTTTGTCGCTAAACGTATTGTGCGGTCGTCGTAGCGTCGCTTTGTGTAAAGCGGCCTTTGTTCGCAAGGTGTAAACAACGCTCAGCCACAAAACAGTAACAGTACAGAGATGGTGGTCTAATTAATTATGTATTTAAGCAACGCGTACAGAAACAAATCTGAGAGTTCTAAGAAAGAAATATCCTTCCGCTCTTTCCGTAGCAAAGAGCGGAAGGATATTGTCAGACATTCTGTTGAGCGCTGTTGTGAGGTGGCCTGTGCCGAGCTTGATCATCATATAATTGTTTGTGTATACAGTCCACCAGATAGTAATTTCAAAAGTTTTTTAAAAGCAATGGACCAGGTTCTTAAGTCCTGTTCAACTAGTAAAAAGAATTTAATTATTTGCGGTGATTTTAATGTTGATATTTTAGTACATAATCCAAAGAGCACACAATTCCTAAATCTTTTTAAGTGTTATGGATTAGAAAACTTATTTTTTGAGCCAACCAGAATTACAGCTACATCTGGCACATGTCTTGATAATTTTTTTAGTAATATTCAATATTGTGATAAATCTGTTATCAACAAATTGCCTTCAGATCATTCTGGTGTATATGTAGCTTTTGTCAAAGAGTCCACCAGTAATTTGAGAAAAGATAAGATCTTGTGTAGACCGATTACTTCTAAAAACATAAAAAAACTTAAAAATAATTTAGATAACAAATTATTATCAGTGGTATATACAGGAAATAATCCTGACGACCATTATAATAAACTATTTAGTACTGTTTCCTCTGAGTATTCTAAAACATTGAAACAAAAAAGAGTAGTAGTTCATAGTAAATCACAGTTTAGTGAATGGGCTACTACCGGCATCTACATAAGTAGAAACAGGTTATATGATCTATATGCCCAAAAACAATATAACTTTAATCCTTCTTTTATAGAATATGTTAGAAATTATTCTAAAATATTTAAAAAAGTTTGTAGACGAGCCAAGTCGAATAGTATTAGCAAAAAAATAAATAATGCTCCTAATAAAATTAAAGAAACATGGAGTGTCATAAATAAGGAAACAGGTAAAAATAAAACCAAAGAAAATATTTGCCGAATCAAATGTAGTGGTAAAAATACTTCAAAAACTGAAGAAATAGTAAATATATTTGATGATTATTTTACTAACATTCCTTTGGAACTCACTTCTAATGTGAGTTCTAGCGCCCAGCGTGCTGAGGCTTTGCTTAAGAGTAATGTTAGCCCTTGTGATTCTAAATTTAATTTTAAGCATGTTAGCCCTAGCGATATAATAGATGCTTTTAAACAGTTAAATTTAAAAAAATCAGAAGATCACTGGGGCATGTCAGTAGCCGTAGTAAGTCATATTATACACATAATTGCTGCCGATTTAGCTTTCATATTTAACGAATGTATTGATGAAGGCATATTTCCTAACTTAATGAAATGTAGTAAACTAATCCCCTTATTCAAAAAAGGAGAAAAAACAGACCCTGGCAACTACAGACCTATCTCTATTCTGCCAGTTTTGAGTAAGGTGTTCGAAAAGATAATGCTCAATCAAATGCTACTTCACTTTAAGACCAATAATCTTTTCCATAGCCAACAATACGGCTTTACTGCTGGAAAATCGACCACCGATGCAGGAGTAGCACTTATTACTAATATCTACGACGCGTGGGAAAACAGAAATGATGCAATTGGATCATTTTGCGATCTTTCTAAAGCATTTGATTGCGTTGATCATCCAACACTTTTGCTCAAATTTCGTCAATACGGTTTTGATGATAAGTCAATTAAATTAATAGAATCTTACTTAACAGATAGGCTTCAAACTGTTGATATAAACGGCGTAAAATCACACGGGTCTAATGTGAAAATGGGCGTTCCCCAAGGTTCAATTCTAGGACCGTTCCTTTTCTTAGTTTATGTCAATGACTTGCCTTACATGGTTGAGAAAGAGGCTGACATGGTGCTGTTTGCTGATGATACCTCGCTAATATTTAAAATAGATCGACATAACAGTGATGCTAGCGCGGTGAACAGCACCTTATCTTTAATTTCTGATTGGTTTTCGGCCAATAACCTAATGTTAAATGCGAACAAGACCCAATGCATTCGATTCTCTCTTCCTAATGTGAATCAAGCCTGCGTTGACATACTAATTAATGGTCAGAAACTCGATCTGGTTGAAAGTACTACCTTTTTAGGAATCACAATTGATTCGAAACTTCAATGGGGCGCTCATATAACTAAACTTTCTAATAGGCTTAGCTCTGCGGCTTACGCTGTTAGGAGAATAAGACAATTGACAGATGTAGCAACTGCTAGACAAGTGTACTTTAGTTACTTTCACAGTCTAATGTCTTACGGGATACTTCTATGGGGGAGTGCAGCCGACATTCAGACTATTTTTCTTTTACAAAAAAGAGCAATTCGTGCTATTTACGGTTTAGGATCAAGAGACTCACTGAGGGAATTATTCAAGGAAATAGGTATACTTACTTTTGCATCACAATTCATATTTGAAAATATAATGTATGTAAGGAAAAATATTTCCTTGTTCAATAAAGTAAGTGATTTTACAGATAGAAATTTACGTAATAAGAATGACTTAGTTAGCCCGTATTACAGGCTGAATACAGTCAGTAAGTCTTTTATGGGGAAGTGTATACTTTTTTATAATAAATTGTCAGAATCGGTCCTTGATATGCCAGACAGAAAATTCAAAGCTTATGTAAAGAAAGTACTTTGTGAGAAGGCTTATTATAGGACCGATGACTATCTTAAAGACAAAAAGGTCTGGCTTGAGCTTGGCGCGGGTCCCTCTTAAAGGTTTGTATACTTAGACATGTCATAATTTAGGTACATTGGTACATACTAAATTTACAAATTGACATTATTTTAAATTTCGTAATTCTTATAATTCAATTTAATTATGACATAATAAACAATGTAATCTCTGTCCATCTATATAACTAATTTTAAGTTTTTAGTTTGTTAGTTGACGTCTTTGGAGAAAACGTGCAGTGCAGTTTGTTGCCGCTTCTTCTGCACTTGCGCCTAGGAAGCGGCGTAAACTTAGCTGTAAGTAACGATTTGACGTCAACATTTGTGCAAAACAAAACAAAGTGACTATTATTAAGAGATATTATAAATATCCTATGATAATAAAGATATTTTGAATTGAATTGAATTGAATTGAAAAAAAGGTTTGAAAAACGTTAACGCATAAAATCGATGTATGAAGGCGAAGGGTATGCAAAAGTGGCGGTTTCGCCTGAAATATCTATCCTGTAAAGTTTTTTTTGGAAAAAGTAATTGATCTATGATTTATGTTATATCTTCAGAAATTGTAAGTTTTATGCTCATAAAAGTTGTACATAAAAAAATATTACACTACCCAAATAATGCTTTATCCTTCATCAAAAGCCAGTGATAAATATGTCGCAGTTGCACACGTGTGAATTAGGTTGTACATACGGTCAGTTACTAAGTTAAATAAACAAATCTTGATTTTAACTGCTATACAAAAGAGATAAAGATATTTTCTCTGTTTTGTATCGAGCTTCTCGATTGTTGTTTGCGATTAGACGCCTTAATTCTGTGGTATTACTTTTATGAAGCCTGTATTCCAGCACTCTTATACTCTTATTACTAAAAATGCATACAAAAGAAATGATCTTCATGATTTCTTTAGTCTTTATTTAATAACTATACTTCCGTCTGCTTTATGTTTTGTACCGAACTCATCGAGTTGTTTGCGATCAGACACAACAGTATCGCGTTCTGTAAAGCTTGTATTCCACCACGGAAATACTGTAAGGCTGTACCTCTATAATGAAGTAGGAATTACAGAAGGTATCACAACAGCCTCTCACCACCTTTGTTGAGAGTTAAATACAGTCGCGGTTGCGAATCATGCAGATCCGTTATTCGATACCGCTTTTGTCTGGTTTATTAATGGTTGAAATTTCGATAATAATAGGATCGTTGTGTTGCATTAACAAAATGCTGTTATGTGTAAGTAATAATACGATTAATAAACATGAAATGTTCTGTCTAGATATATTTTCAATCTAAACACTGAGTAATTTGTTTAGGTATCGTCTTGCATGTCAGTGAATGGTCTTGGTTAATTTTATGTTTATGTTAGAATGATGTTAGACCTCTTTTCTGATTTTGTCTTTTTTAAATTTGTTTGTTTAAAGATAGAAGTTATATTCTATTTTATGTTATTACTTTGTTATGGCATGTAGGTACTAGACCATAATAATGAATGTCTTTTATGTTGACTGATAAATCATGACCGGCACTTTTCTATTCCTCGCATTAATTCCAAAAAACCGTCAATATGACACCGAATTACCTACTCTATGATTAAAATGGTTAAGTTGCAACCCGATTTCGCCGGTCTTTGTACGGAGACTACACGTTGCTGCTACTTTAGTTTGTTTAAACCATTATCCACCCAAAACAAAAATACCTCCCCCGCAAATGTCTCATTTTCTTTCATCACTGACAACTTCATCAGTCGGCACCACCAGTACAGTGGGTTGACTGGTAGATAAAACCTTTGGCTTTAAGTCCGCCTATTACGTTTGTACTAAAGTTAAATAAATAAAGAATGGAGGGAAACAACCGAAGATAGAAGTAATTGGAAACAAAAAGGCGAGGCTTTTGCCTGACTATGGGATCAAAAAGACTAAAAAAAACCTCATTTAGGTGAATAATGATTTAAACCAAGTCCTAAAGTTAGTCTGCGTTTAAAAACATGATAGTACCTACTGGCATGGACGAACAGATACAGAGAAAAGACAACCTACATACTTTGAAGCGTAATTCGATTTTTAGTTTTAATGTTGTAGCTAGATGGAGTTACTAGTTCAAAAGAAGGTAGTTCATACCGTCAGTCTCAGTACCTAGCATTTATAGTATGACTAGTGGGGGAGATAGTAGCGACATCTAGAAATTGTTCATCCATGGTACTAATTTCTAGTCTTATTGCCTGCATACTACAAAGGCTGTCATTCTTAACTCCGCTGTTGTTCCAGGATCACCTGCCTGCACCTTCCGCTGCAGTCCAAGTGGGTGCACGTGGGCACGGAGCGTGGCAACGTGCACGTGGTCAACATCGAGACTTTCGTGCTCAGTGGCTACGTCATCAACTGGAACAAGGCCATCGAATTGTGAGTACACCTTTATTTTAGCCTCCGTATATTAGATTAAGTCTTACCAACACTGGAAGTGGCAGTTCGTAAGAGTTGCTACACACTTCTCCGGGCTGGCATTAATCGGCATAGCCGAGCGTAAAATCGAATATATGTAGATGAATGTTCGGATAAAAAGCCGATATAACTACTTCGGGTCGGCTTTGTTCGACAAATACTGCCGAACCGACAATGCCGAATAAGTGTGTAGCAACCCTAATGGAATGCATTCGAGTCGCCATCACTGTGCCACAACTAAAAGTGTACTAGTACTCGTACCAGCTATTTCTTGTAACAGGCGGAGTTAAAGGCCAGGGACCTTTTTAGGGTTCCGTAGTCCACAAGGAACCCTTATAGTTTCGTCATGTCCGTCCGTCCGTCTGTCCGTCCGTTTTTTTTTCAGCCCCCCCTCCCATACAACGAAAAGTGAATTTAAAAAATTAAATTGGACTAACCCCAACGTGTGGGGTATCGTTGAAAGGGTCTTTTAAAATGCAACAAAAACTGCTTTGAAATGATGTAGATCAAACCCCCCAGTCTTGAGATAATCTAATACAAAGTTAAAATTTGAGGTCCCCCCACCGTAACTTTTGAAATATTACTAAAATAGTTCTGAAAAAAATGTGGTATATACCTCAAAGTATGTACTTTCAATTAAAACTATAGCGGTCTCGGTATCATAGATAGTTATTTTTTAATACGTCATAAATCGTAAACCGCAATTTACCTTTAGAACTTTTATATTATGTTACTTGCTGCTACGGAACTCTTCATGGGCGAGTCCGACTCGCACTTGGCCGCTTTTTATTTATTACCAGTCAACCTACAGGTGGTGCTGATAAAAGCAAATTTTGGACTACATGGCACATTCTAATTAACTAATACTTATTACTTCTTAAAAATGTACCTTGAACATACCTTTAAATATATTTTTAATGTATTCGTACGTAGCTATATACAAAAATACATAAATTCATAAACCCTACATAAACTACATTATTTACTATATTTATAATACTCTATGTCAGTTTGTGGAGATAACGATGCGTACAGCGACTAGGAGCTTTGGAGAACTAAAACTAATTTTCAGTTCCAACTGAAAATTAATCGTGGTACTTACATTTGTTACGTAGACATCAATGGCAATCATTTTGATTTTCGTTGCATTTTCTTTGATGAGTTTAGCGCACTACCTATGATGGGTGGTCAGTGGTATTACTGGACTTATAAAAGACGCACGTGCAGCCTCCTTTACGGTCGGCGCACGTAGTGCCAACACTGTAGCGCTGTAAATTTTATGACCGTGCGCAGGACGTGCATCTCAAGTTTAAAAATAAAAAAGCGTAGTGTGCGAAATCATAAGCTCTACATTTTAAAGCTCACAACAGAATATTCACTGCATCTTAGAGTAAATTATAAACGAGTTGTGGATAAAAAAAGAGATCTTTTCCTGACGTCCATGTCAACAATATGCGAAATTCGTGTCCTTTTAAGATTTCACAATAGTGTATCGTAGTGATGTTTATTTTACGTGAACTGTTCTGTTGTCTGAAATAAAAATAACTGTATTTTTGAGAAATATTGATAGATTTGAAAAAATCGAGGTATTCAATTTATTAATTGCTTTTCACATTGTTCATTACACTGCACTACATAGTCACTTCTTAAATTAGTAGGTACAACATGAACCCTGATAGAGCATTGCAACAGAAAACAATGGAACGGTATTTTTAGTTAGTATTTATCAACGCTAAAATTATTATGTAGTTATCCAAATAAAGATTAATTTGTCTGGTTGTTTTTTAGATAATGTCAATTAGTTTTTATACAAAGACAGTTTTTTATTTACTTATTTAAATACTAGTACTACTATATTTGTTTATTTAAATACTTACATTTTATTTCTAATGAAATGTCATTTGTTTTTATAGACTTTATATTTTTTTATTTTTATGCTTACCTATTAAATGCTTCTCTACTGCTTGTCCCAAAAACAAATGAATAAGGCAATCCCACGCAATGGTTAGACCTATTCTAGTAAACGTTTATCAATCTTACAGCCTTGCTTCCTGGCCACTTAATCTTGTACTGCGGAGACCGTCATAGAGATATTAGGCAGCAGCGATTGTGCCAGCCCTAACGACGCCATATATCACACACCTGCGCGCTGCGTTTTTTAGCTCTGCCTCGAGGGACAGATTAGGGCTCGGCCACACGACTGATAGTAATTTCGTGGCGAAATGAACAGCCAATCTGCGTTACCGACTACTGTCCTCGCAGATTGCGCTGGGTGCGCCGGACGTCCCTTTCATGCATTTTATTTATTTCCATTTCTATTTGAAGTCTATACTGTCTCCCTGCAGGTCAAAGGCATTCCTTCCAGCAGTGGATGATTAACACATTTGGCGCCCGAAGGCTAATCATATTTCCTCCAACTCTTTCTAGCTCACCGTGCTTTCGTTTTTAGTTATGAGGAATTCGTTTATTGTCCAGTGATCAAGGCTTATGACCCGAAGATCGTGGGTTCAAATCTCATTGGGAAGCTTACTCTGTGATAAGTTGTTTCCAGTCAGGTTAGGATATTGCAGGATTGAACCACCTGATTACCCGATAAGAAAGATGATTCCGTGCTTCGGAAGACCCGTAAAGCTGTGGCTCTTGCCGATTGCCATCTAGCGTTTGTTAAACCTATCCTAGGATTGGTTCTGGTCTATCCTTTTGGTGGCGGAGGTCAGACGGCAATCGCTCTGTGTAAAAACCACCTCGTCATATTACAACAGTGGCGTGACATTGTAGCCGAGCCCCAAGGAAGATAAAACTCTTTAATGCTCCCTGCATTCAAGGGGACAAATTAGCCTCTAATGCATAGCAGAGGCCAATTAGCGGTGTTTACAGCGGGCCGCTGCCACCCGGACAAGGCTCTAGGGCTGTGTAAAAAGGTTCCTCAAATAATCACCCGTTTTAAGAGTCGTCGTTAAAAGCTACCTTAAAACGTTAAAAGACTTGAAACCTTTTTATGTAACAACTTTTACCAAGTAAAATGTCATTTTCCTTTATACGGATTTCCTTTAGTTTATTTAGCACAATACATATTTTATATCCGACCTCTTAGCGACACCCACATGCAGCCTCAGCACGCAGCGGAGCTGTTAGGACGTAAGGAGTCACCATTGGGATGGTGTTGTGCTGTTCTGCATACGCTTCTTCTTATCATGTCGTTGGCTCAAACTTTAAATTTTGTTGTACCGGTATATTGCCACTGTTACGCCTCCCTCCGAGGCAGAGTAGGTCATGCATGGTACAGCTGGTGGGACATGAAGGGCATGAGAGGAGTCGCTGCATGGTCTGCTCGTCGGGACCACACTCGCACTGTGGTTCAGCTTCGTCAATATAGAGCCAGCGCGCCAGATTGTGCTTACATCAACCTACCTCAGTTTGGAGGCGATTCAAGCACCTCCATATGGCCTATGGCAGTTTAAGACCTGGCGGTAGCTCCTCTAAGGGTTGGATTTAATCGGTAGGTGGAGCATATTGTTCGCACCAAATTCTCAATCTAGAGGATTCCGGCTGTTCTATCAGTGGAAGTGTGCATACGCTGTAACATAATTAGATGTCATTTTCTATTCGACAGCGTCCGCACATCTCCACAAACATGCCTGACGCGCTGCATCTACGATACAAACAACATCCATACCATACGTTCTTTTTTCTAACGAATATTTTATACTAATTCTTTTTTCTACTAATATTTATTTATCAAACGTGCCCTTGGTAAACGTTGAGTCCTGATGGATGTTTATCCGAGTCCCCATTCGTCAGTTGTCGATGGATTAGCGCTTGTCCTGCGGGCGTTTAATTATAGCCAACGACCCACAACTTATCGTGAAGGTCTCCTGAAAACATGGGCTTGTTTTTGTTAGGGTGTGGAGTGGATAAGAAATAAATCTTTTTTTTTATATTTTTCCTGGCTTTGGAAACCTTTACTCGGACGAAATTTATCGTCATGTCGTGTGTCAAAATAGAGTACGGAATGATGGAAGGTTAACATTAACTTAGTTTAAATCCTGGGGATCAATGTTAGTCAAGTATTTACGGTGTCTTACGCAAAAGTACTCTAACGTGTTGACAAAATTCTTAGTCTAATCTGGGAGTTTAAGACAATGAAAGTAACTTCAATACGTGGAATTTACAATTGCAGTCTATATCTTGAAGTATACAGTATTGAACGCCGTTATATGTACTTTAAGAACACACAGTAACTATATTCTTTGTGACACTGTCGCTAGAGGCATCTTTATCATATTTTACGAGTAAAGAACAAGTATCTCGATCATAAAAGCTACACATTGTTGTGAAGTGCCTCGCTGGGCCTCGTAACCGTTAACCCACTCTGCCTCGCGCCTCGCTCCTCTCGCCTCGCACTCGTGCACTGGATTTGCATAATCAAACTATTACTGTACTGCGTTGCTCTGCACCTCATCTTCCTGAATGCGGACATTAACTCTAGTTAAAGATACATAAATTAAACGTCAGTAAGTGTCAATTACACTAATTTTATCGCCAAATGAAACGGCAATAATATACACTTCCCTTTAAAAAAAATATTATGCTCATTTCGTACCAATGACTAATGAATTTATAAGCAAACACGATTCTCACAATTTCGTAAAATATGTACAGTATTAAAACCTGTTCATGTACTGCAGTGCTTGTAAATAAATTGACGTCTGCATTAATATTACGGTATTTTCATTTCGTCCTTTATCGTAATAGAAATCGTGTAATTTTATGAGTATTTCGGCAATGCCTGTCCCTGTTTCTCTCATATCGCGCCTATTTATTACAATACTTTATATCTCGATGGGAATCTCGGCGTTTACGGCGCGGGGCGTGCGTTTTAAACGTATTTTTTTCCGCCGTACAATGCCTCGTGGCCAAGGAGCTTCAAATCTTTGACAGAACATCGAAAAATGTCCACCGACAAGTACTTTTATGTACAGTTGTCGACGATGGGATTATTCTGTATTCATTCAACATAATCTTATTCCATATACATATTGTTTTTAGTGATAAACAAAATCTGCTTTTTTACTTTCTATTGTGAAGCGTGCAGACTCGTATCGGCGTTTTTTCTCAGCAGTAGCCGTTCCGAAATACTAATTGTTTTTAGTTGTTTTTTTTAAATATCACTATAATATTATCAACATATACTTATAATGTACCTTGTTACAAAAGCCTATTTCTTAATAAAGATATTTTGGTCTTTTTTATTGTCTTTTATGGGTACTTATTACCGATTATTTATTTTATTTTTATTTATTTAATATTTATTGTCCATCAAATACAAATTGTACAGAACAATAGGCGAACTTAACGCTAAAATTTTTAATAAAAATTTTTCATCATAATAATGTAAAAAAACATCGACTATTTTTATACAAAAATATTTATGTTTGGAAAATGGAAATATTAATAATTAAGTCCACATGAAAGCTCATTTAAAATTTACCTTGTGTCTTCCGTTCGTGTCGAAGCTCCCGGGCCTCAAAAGTAATTCTTGTGCGCGACACAATGGCAGCCATAGCAGGTAGCGACCATATCGCATCGTAAAATGGCGATACACCTCGGAATATTCGGCTTTCAATAAAAGCTTTATGACTACGTTTTAATGTCCTATTTATTCTTCAAGTGTTACGATACTGAACACTTTATACCTGGTCTTTCGATAATCTTTTACGCTTGAGAGATTTTTGTGCGTTTTCCTCTCAAGGTTTCGATAAACATACATTTATTTATTTCAACATAGCTTAAATCTATCATTACAGTGTGAACCAATACAATAGAGAACTAATACATGCTGAAAACTGTAATGTGAAGCGTAGTGGCCGCTTCCAATCTTGCGGGAGATCTAGGTCTATATAAAATAAACCGGTCAAGTGCGAAACTCTTAATGAAGGGTTCCGTACTCCGTACAATGTTTTGAACGCTGAAAGAAACACGTTTCTTGTATGACGACCCCTTTAATTTTTAACTTAATCTTACTTTTAGTTAGTCTTATTTTTTTTCATTTGTTGTTATAGCGGCTACAGTTATACATAATCGGTGAAAATTTTAAGTGTTTTTACGGTTCAAGAGGTAGAGTCCTGGGACAGACAGACAGACAGCGGAGTCTAGCGGAGTCTTAGTAATAGGGTCCTGTTGGTACCCTTTGGGTACGGAACGTGATTTGTTAATACACCAATATATACCTATATAAGAATTCCACACAACATGTAGGGTTCGAGATTGTGGCATAATAATTACATGCCTTGTACTATGATCACTATACCAACACCACTACAGATTATCACGTCTCTATCCCTAACGGGGTAGACAGAGCCTAGGGCCGTAAGACCTTAAGATCACGTTTAGCGTAATGGTGGGCGTCAAGATGAAAAAAGGGAACCAAGATAGTGATGGGTTGCAGCCGCATCGCCTATTAACATGATTCAGTTTCTTGTCCATGCCCTCGATCGGCTTTTATGATCTACGTGGGAAGAGAAGCAGCTGGAACATTCTGTTTTTTCTTTTCTCCCAGATCAGCTTGGACATGAACACCACTAGTAGATGCTTAACTTACAGCTGTAAAAAAATATATATTGGTAGAGGGTGGGTATTGTGCCGTCAGCGATATTGCGCTGCGTCCGGCCGAGCTTCCGGTTCCGAGCTTCAGATACGGCATATCCGCTCGGCCGGATATTTCCGATTGCCCTACTTTTTGCTATATTTATAATTATTTTGTTCCAGCAAAGAGTTGTTCAACAAGTTTTGATAAAAGGGACATAATTTATTTAATTCTTGTTATTTCATCGGAGCTGTGGTGATAAAAAGTAAACTAGCTAAAGTATTGCCATAGTTTTTATATTATTTACAGATTTGGTTTTCATATTAATTTTTTATAACTAGTACTAGTTGCCTGTAAGGGATTGCTTCGGCGATAAGGCCGCCTCTTGTACCTTATATAAGTTTTTTTGTATTGTATTGTACTTACAAGACGTTCCTTTATTACGTGCTAGTAGCCAATACTTGTCAGATGTAAGATGTCTTTCTTCTGACATAACTTAGACGGCACATCTAGCGAAAACAGGGACCCACCCACTGTTCTACGTGCTATCCAAGGCACGGAAACTTAAATTACAAGCATATTTTATTTTTACAACAACATGAAGTTTTAAAATAGAATAAATTGCTCTCTGAAGTAAATTGCACATAAAATAAGTTTAAAAATGATGACGCTCGCACCTGCCAAAGTTTTATTTTCCAAGTTGGCGTCTAGACGGCCCCGGGCTGTAAAAGGATCTCATCTGGGCATGTTACCCGGCTGGCTGTAATGCCCCTCTCCCGCTCGTGTACGTCGAAGCCGGATAAACCACGCGATCAGTCAGGATTACACCCCTTCCACGCAATTAATGCGCTTCTTTGTAGATAAACCTGTTGTGCATCTATCTACATTCAAGCTACATTTACATATTGAATTTTCCACTGCGAATTAAATAAATGTTTTTAAAAATAAAGTTATAATTTGGTTGGGATAGCGTGACGATATAAGCTCCTAAATTATTAGGATGGCACACTCCGTAATTCGTAACCAAAGGAAAACAAAGACATTTAAGTTTACAATAGATTAATAGAGGTATGTATTTCAATTTGCAAGTAGTATTATCAATTTTAGCCAATAGAATTCATGAAACTTAAACTGGAAATGCCCTTTTCTGTATGGAAGTATTACCTTGCTATGCAGTAAGCCATTACTCAGTTTCATTAAAAGCATTGTTTCATATGAAACAGGCACGTCTGTAAATGCATTTACCTTTGCGAGCAGCAAAAAGTATTATTTATTATTCCATGCTAGCAAGTAAATGCTCTTCATAATACCGCACTCAGTCTAGCTTATATAAGAAACAGCGCCGCTTCTGTATTCGAAATAGCTCGAGCGAAAACCCCCACGCTCTCTACAATAATTATGCAGTACCATCGGCCCTATTTGCATACCGTGCGCTTATGTACACGCGTATTAAAATCGCACATCTATTCAAAGTGTTATTTATTAAAAGACAAGTGGTCTAAGGTGGCGTACTTTAAAGAAAAATGGAAGGAAATTGATTTGCCCAACAACACATAGATATTTAGGTTGACTGATTAATAACCAGCGATTCGCCACTCTACGCACGGGATAAGTTTTACATGTATAGGTACAAAAACTTTCTATATTCTGTAACTTGATCTGCGGGCGGCCTCGGCACCCAAAGGTTAATCTTTTGTAAAAGTGTCTGCAGCAGTTTAAAGTAGTGTTTGGCAAAAGGACACAATCTTGAAACGGGATTTTATTATGTAACCTTTCAAACTTGGCTAAAAAATAACGATTTAGGTTCTTTTTTTCCTTAGTAAGCAGAATAGAACTTATAACACTCATATGGCAAACTGTCGATAATATTACCATTTTCATGAGACACGCTGCTGGTAAAATTTCTTTTTTTATTAGAAAAATAAAAGTAACTTGCATTTTGAGAAATGTATTCTTTTGTAAAAAGGTTAGCGTTTTACCTTCAATGTGTACTTCGTAAAGGGGCTGTAATGAAAGCACAACAGAGCCCAAATAAACGGTGTTTTCACTTTGTTTCGTAAGAAAACAAGCCCATTGGAGCAGCAACGCTGTTAGCTAAGAGGCCCCAATCCATTTGCAGTAGTGTTTCTCAGCTGTTTGGAGAAAAAATACTGCGTTTGTCTGGGAAACCCATAGAGGTCGACTGTAGTTTATTAACAAAAGATGTAGGTATGTTTATTTGATTTAGTTTATTTCAAATTCATCATCATCCGAGCGTATTCCCGGTTGCATCGTCAGCGGTTACGCTTCAGAGCCCGGGGTCCGCTACCTTGCCTAGGCGATTTGACGAGGTTACTGGTTTTTACACAGAGCGACTGCCGTCTGACCGTACAAACGCTAGATGGCGTTCGGGACCAACGGCTTTACGTGCCTTCTGAAGCACGGAGTCATCTTTATTTTCGGGTAATCAGGTGATTCAAGCCTGCAATATCCTAAACAGACTGGAAACAACTTTTCACAAAGTATGCTTCCCAGTGGGATTTGAACCCATGACCTCCGGATCACAAGGCAAACGACTTGACCACTGGACCGCGGAAGCAGACCAGTGAGGAATTAGTTTATTTCCAAGTAAATACTGTAATAAGATACTTCAATACAGTGTGCTATATTCGCGTAAAAGAGAAAGCTGGTTTTCTACATGTTATTTACAGATTCATTTTCATAAAATTGGGGGCGAATTTCATCTTGTGATTTGTTTGAAATAAAGGATTAGTCACAAGTATGTAGTTGCATAAATTATTTTAGTAGAAGCCGTTTTCTATCGGTGCAAACGCTGACATCGACGGTAATATCACAGAATTAATATAAGTACAGACAGAACAAAAGCTCATCCCCTCCCGCGAGATTACTTTTCTCAGTGTCCCCCGCAAGTCGATATAATATGGATAGAATCAGATATCAAATAAGGTTTGTCGCTACGAATCTGACATACCTTGACAACTGCTATACAATAATGACAGACAGAACAGTTTAAGGCTCTAAATGACTTATATCTGGGACCATAATTTTTTTTTTTAAAAGAAGTTAGGTAAACTATGTCGATCTACGATAGCCCTTCATTTCGCTTACACCATGACGCGTGTCGGCGTGTGTACTTCTTCAGAATTCCCGAGGCGGGTGAGTAAGGCAAGATGGTAAGTACAATATAACCCAAAGGTTCGACATGCTTCCCAATGTGAACCCCTAATGCTATAAGTCCCTAATAAGATGATTGTTTAACAAATGTATCAAGCTTCACAGCCATGGTAATATCAAAGCGTAAACCTCAAACCGAACTAATTGCTACCAGTGTTCGCAAGTTTATTACTATGGCTGTGGTCAGTCATCAGGCTGCAGACGCCATGATCAGCATACAGCCCCCCCCCCCCCCCCCCCAATTATCCGACTATTCTCGGCGAAACATAATATTTCAGTTCACTGGGCGGCCTGCCCAACTATCGTTTAGAGCCCCGGCTTTAATGTCGCCGTTTTCTTAGTTCATGTCAACGCGCAATTTATACTCGAGCGTGGCGAACTCTCGTGCAAACAAGTGCGAGAAAGAGGTAATGATGCTAGTGGGTATCTACCTCTCACTCGCACTCATTTTCAGGGCTCGGCTGCAGACCACAGGCTGTAGTTTACAGCTCAGCTCGGGCTCTGCGTATCTAGTTTTCAATTAAGGTGAAGGGGTAAGCAAATGGCCTTGAAGTGTGAAATAAATTGTTAACTTGTAAATATGGTGATATATATATACATATTTCCATATTGCTCTTCGTCATGCACTAGATAGCCCTTTAAATTATTTTATAAACCACCGTTGAAAGTATTTACATTAGTCCGTCTAGCTTTAAAACTTGCCTCCGCCAAAAGTGGCCACGGCAAGTTTTAAAGCTAGACGGATCACCAATAATAGTTTCAACGGCAGTTCATAAAATAATTTAAAAGGATATCTAGTGCATGACGAAGAGCAATATGGAAATTATCACCATATTTACGAGTTAACAATTTATTTCACACTTCAAGGCCATTTGCTTACCCCTTCACCTTAATTGAAAACTAGATACGCAGAGCCCGAGCTGAGCTGTAAACTAGCGGCTTACTATGTACCTATTCTACCTCAGACCTCAATGTAAACTATTCAAAAACATTACCGACGAAAAATAGGCGTTCATTCATCCTAAGTATTAGTGGGTACATACTTATGTTGTGTGTGTCATGGTGTAATAGGAACTATAGGAATATAATTCAATACAAAGTATGATATTTTTAGTTGTAATAAATTGGTTTATTTACAATATTAATAATACATGTGGTTATTTAAACTAAAAATAAATTTTATTTTGATTAAAAATTTGAATTAAACTACAATCTAATACTTAAATAACCATAAAAATATTAGGTATTTACAACTTACATCAATAGCAAAAAAATACTATAAATATTTCAACGTGAAAGAAAGAAACAGCTGCAACCAATCTCGCTTGAAACAGCGCCAGATCGTTAGTAAATTATATACTCGTAATATGATTAATGAACGTGGTTTGGCTGACGTAGCTTTGTACAAATGAATACGCATTCGCTGTACAAATACTCGGAATGGCTGCCATTTGTACGGGGCTTGCAGTTGTAAGTTGTAGTGCACTCGAGTTCACCTTTGTTTCCCTTTGTTCCGGCTGGATGTAACTAATTACTGTTGCGGCGTACACGGTCCCGATTTCAAATGGTACTCATTATTATCATATATGTATCCATGAAATGACAAGGTTTGTCTATAGATAATCTATCTATAGATAATCTATCTATAGATATGAGGTTGACTATAGATAATCTATCTATAGATACATTGCAACTTGTCATGTCATGACATGACAAGTTGCAATTTGTTAGAGTTAAGTACTTACATTAAAGGCTTTCAAATCTAGTCTGTATAAACGAAGGTACATACCATTTGCAAATAATACGTGTCAACGATCATTCGGAAAACCGTTGTGAGCTCAAGAGTAAAAATACTTATGTGTATAATAATGTCATTTAGTGATCATATCCGAGGTTCGAAGGAAGCCACTCGTACATACATACACATAATCACTCCCCACCAGGGCTGACCCAGTACAAAAGGTAGGAAGATCGAATCATCTAAAGGACAGGTAGGTACATAAGAATGGAGCCGAAAGATTCGTATTTGTGTTCTGAATGCAGTACACAAAACAATGTTACAAAAGGACATATAAACCAGAGTCCATCGAAGGCACAGTACACAAAACAATGTTACAAAAGGACATATAAACCAGAGTCCATCGAAGGCACGGATCCACTATTTGTATCATAAGCCAAATACGCCATAAAACCAGGTTTCAATACTACCTAACCTAAAAGGCCCACTACTAGGCAATATCAAGGGATAAAGCTGAACAAAGAATGTCGCATGGATGTTGATATGAAAGGACCGAAAGGCTGAAAACATACTAAGTGCGAGGCAGGCTTTGTCGTCGTACCTGCGGGCGTCGTAAAGTTTTACGATATCGTTAAAATCGCGAGCCGGTGGTAGGACTCCGCGTGTACTTAAGTGCTCCGGACCGCGACAGGCGAATCGTAAATAAAAATTATTTTTGAAGTAAATATTACATCTTGATTTGCTAATCAAAATGTCTGCTTTTACATTTATAGGTCTGCTTTTACATTATAGTTTTTAATTTGCTGACATAATATATCCGCTGAAAACTTGTACGACATCTACTAAAATATTGTCATTAATTTTTCCCGTGGCCATGACTATGGATATGGATCTCAACCTGCTACGATCCTTGAAAACCTCCTTTCTTCACACATAAACATTTAAATGAGAACGCTGAGGAGTGTGTGGTGTTATAAGGGAGCGTTGTGGACTGAAAGAAGATATAGTGACAAAAATTGAGAAAAGAATGTTGGGTTTGGGCATGTAGAAAGGAGAAGAACGAAAGGAGATTTACTTAAAGAGTCTACGAATCAAATGTGAGTGTGTGGCCCTCGATGAACGTACTGTGACCAGATTTCTAACATTTTCAAAAAGGAAGGACGTCAAAAGTACCCATATCAGGGCATGCATGCATGAAGAGAGAGATCAGTGATAAGTGTAGATGAAACGAGAGAGGTCTAATAGGATCGGATCAAATGGGAAACCGTGTTTTGATAAATAGGTACATATTAAAAAATAAAGAAGTAGCTCATCTCAACTAGTCTCTACGAACATTAAACAATTCGTAGCTGAAACCCTCTGTAGGTATGATAGTGTATTTTACATAATCAAGGTTTACAAATTTTAAGTTCTCTAAATCAATTGGCAAACATTTCTCATTACGCATATTTGGCATACGAAATGAAGGCTTTCACTTCCAAACGAGTTTATTTTGCGTACAAAGGCAAAGTTAAAAAGAAAAGGATTGATCTCCCCAAACACTCGCGCAAGAGCCGCGTTCTGAGCTGTTTGGAGCTTATCCAGCAACCACGAAGTGTGGAATCGCTTTGCAAAGTTATATTGACTTTCGCGTTGCGATGTTCGTGATAAATGTGGAGCTGGCTTTATCGCCACGTAATCAATCATAAAATAATATAAACTACAAAAGCAAGCAAAATGTTCATCCATTTGCCACGTTTACTGTTGTAGATTTAAATTCTTCTAAATATACATCTTTATATTTTAGTTTTTAACTTTTTGAAAATAATTTTATTCTTCAATGGTCACCAATATGCATTATATGGTTCACCCCCCTAAAATGGTTTTCAACTCAACACGTGTTCAGAACTATTTTAAAAAAATTAAAATCCGTTTGCAAAGTAACCGCTATATCGTCATGGGTAAAAACATCGTATGTACAGTTTATACTATACGCAGTAAAGTGCAAGCACCCGTGACATGTTTAAGGTATCCGACAGCTTACATACATATCTATGGCGCATCGAAGACTAAAGTTTTCTTTTCTCGACATCACTATAGGGTTGACTTGTAGATAAGTCCGCCTATTTCTTATAAACAAAATTAAAAAACTTAGCACCTCGACGGATACCGAAATGTTTTCCTGAAAACTTGGCACCATTCTTTAGCTAAGAAAATAAAGATTTTATAAATCTTTTTTTTTTTTAGAGTATCATAGCAAAGTTTTTATAGATATTTTATTAAACTATATAAAAATAAGCACGCAAGCAACTTAAACCCGAAAAGTTAAGTGTATCTAATTTATTGGATCGCTGCCAACTTCCAACATAACTTAGCGTATTGCCGTAAAATATCCTCACAGCAGGGTACCTACCTAGCCACCTATTGTACGGTATAGTGTAGGAGCCACAGGTGCCGATTGATTTATGGTACTCAATACGAAAGACCTAATAATCTCTTCTTGTAAATGTTGTTCGAGACGACTAAAGGACTACGGACATCTCGTGCAAAAACTGCATTCCCAAGGAGGTTCAACGATATGCTTGTCCAGTCCAATAGTGTCCAATGTAACCATACCTAAGATCGTGAGAAGTGGATAAGCATAAGCGGAAACCTTTACTATCCTTGGAATTGCATTTGTGTGAGAATTTTTACAACCGGCCGCAGTCCAGCGTTAACCCGCCTTTGGAATGCAGTTGTAGCACTAGATGTCTGTATAGTCTTGTAGTCACCTCTTACGACATCCACAGGACGAGATTAAGTGGTCCTATTGTAGGCCGAAAACCACACTGTAAACCTCTTTTTCAGTCTATATCAGACTCAGTCCACTGCTAGAGTGAAGGCCTCTCTCAATAACCCTTGGATCGGTAATTGCAGTAAATGGTATAAAATCTTTGGAGTTATAAAGGACGTTGCTGCCCGTTTTCGCTTAGTCGCCTCTTACGACATCCGTGGGAGAGATAAGGTGGTGACAAATTGTATTGCACGCCTCATAAGCGAAGCGCATGAGGTAGTGCTCTACTCTCGCCTTACAAAAATCAAGTGATTTTTTTAACTAAATGTGTCTCTATTTATTTTCTATCGCACTTGTACAATAATATTTACACATAAATGTCAAGGAAAAACACTAATTTCAACACTTATGACATTTTTAAAAGACATTTTGCCTTTTAAATAAATAAAAACAATGTTTAATAAAATCATTTTGTGGACGTCCGTGTGTCGGTATGTATGGAAACTGGCGTGGTCACGATAACTCTCGAAAAACTTATCTGATCAAGTCCATTTTTTTTTATACGCTTCAGTATTATCCAAAACTAAGTCCTTTCGAAGATCACGGTCAAATTCAATGTAGTTTAATCGTAATTATTATTATAAAAATACAGGTGACATATTAAAAATAATTTTGAATGTGAGGTTTGGTGAAAGAGTTAATACCTATGTATGATGAGTACGAATGTGTAACTGGTAAGTAAGAAAAGAAGTAAAAAGAAATTTGAATAAAGAATGTTGTGATTTTGTTTGTTTTATTAAATATTTTATTTAATTTGCATGAACTAATTGAGAATGAAAAGAACAATCAGTGGTAACACTTTTCTTGACATTCGTGACGTAGTCTTGTGTCTTTTTCTTGTTTTTGCTTAGTTTTTTTGAGATTTCTCAAAATCTACCGGTCCGAATCGGTTTAAATTCACAGAAAATCTGAGTTGTATAGAACTCTTTGGAAAGCTACTTGTTTGGTTCCGATCGGTTTAGTTGTTCAAGAGTTATAAGCGGATCACATACACACCCACACACACATACGGATAGGGTGCATGACACTTGCTCGTGAGTGGTCAGGGAAGATTCCTTCCTTTAAACATCGAGATCTGATGAAAACTCGACTTTTCAAAAACGGGGTGAAACTAATAACGTCCCGAATTTTGAAAATTTTCAATTTTCTCAGCGGGAAGTTAAAAATAAAAGTTAAAAATAATCTCCAGTCGTGCGTTAAAGCCGACACATACTTTTCTTCGTTTTAAGTTAGCAATAAAACAATCAAAATCAATTTAATTGTGAAAAATTAGATTATGAGGCGTGCACTTTTGGATTTTCCAAACTATTGTACTCTGCCGTCACCACACGACACACCTACCTACTGGTAAAGGCCGCTACACACAAAATTTAGCAACCAATCTGGTGCTGTACTGCAGATTGTAATGTGTGTAGACGTGTTTTGGGCCACAACACGTTAGAAGTCTAGAGGAGCCACAGGTGCCGATTGATTTATGGTGCTCGATATGAGGGCTCGTTAAAAAGGCCGTCGTCGCCGCGGCCACTCCACTTGATTGATTGCCGCTGACAATAACACCGACTCTTGTGTTGGTGCTTTAAAGAAAACTATTTATAAAAACTTTCTTTTTTTTTCTGAAGAATGGTGCCAAATTTTCAGGAAAACTTTTCGGTATTAAACGTCAAATTACTAAGTCTTCGATGCGCTTTAGATACGTGTAAGATTTTGGACACGTCAAACATGTCACAGATGTAGTCACATGCTTGCACTCCACTACGTTGATCACGTTTGTCTTTAGCCACGTCGACGGTATAATTAATTATAAGGTGTTCTCTTCCCATGAAATCCCGTGACAGCTGGATCACATGGTTAGCCTAAGAATACGTCATCAATTGGGAGTGTTACCACTGCGTGTGATTGAATTAATCGACCAAAATGCATTTTTAACTTAACCAAGAAAAAAGAACAATCAGTGGTAACACTAACATACAACCTCGACATAGTACTAGGCCATCGTGGGAATAGAATACCTTGTATTCTTATGAATTACCTACGTATACCGTGGCTACGTCGATATAGCTGTTACTATGCACCCCGGTGGCCCATTATTATATATATATATAAGAAATATTTTCCGGGTAGTCCCTTTGTAAATATAAACTTCGTATTGATTTACTGTAATGGAAATACTGCAGCATCAAAACCGCGGTGAGCAAACACGCCGCGGCAGATAAACGCGATCGACGGATGGAAAGGCTTAACTGATTCGAAACTTAAAATAAATACGACTACGCAACAAATACATTTTACCATTGCAATTTTTTCACAATTTTATTAAAACGTTTTTCTTTCGTTTTACGTTGAACATCCATGATTTGACAAACCATTTACTTTCTCTCGACATAACGTATCTACTCGTAGGATCTCTACTCAGTGTTTAGTATACAGGAAGTATGGAACAATTAAAAAGCTAGAGATCAACAACATCAGGTCGTTGCACTTGCACTTACCTCGACGAACAAGGAGTCTAATTGGTGCGGTGTCGCCGTCGCCGCCACTCATTCATTTTACACGATAAATTCGCAGACAATAAAGGTCGTTATAACAGGCCCTGCGGCAACCCTAGAGGTGCGCGGGCCGCACGTCGCTCACTGATTGGCGCGTCGTAACGAACTTCCGCCAATGAGCGCACTGCCGCGATCACATCGCCCAGGGTTGTCCATTGTTGATGTATAACGCAATTTATTTTAATTTAGCACCGACGTCGAGTACTAACGACGTCCGCGGCAGACGTTATCACGTTTCATAATAATATTGTTGGAATTTCAAAAGCCTGCCTCTTAAAATTACAGGAATTGTGAATCAGGAAGCGGGGAAAGCGAGGGAATATCACAAAACATTCTCATAATGTCTCTTGAGCCAGAAAATTGCGTAAGCCTACAGCGCCGCGATATTTAACGTCATAATACCTTCAGCTAATACTCGTTACGTAAATAAGAGTAATGTTATTAAACAGGAAAAATGTTCCGTTTATATTTTCAGTGTAATAAGGAAACCACTTTGAAGAAAAATATCAGACATTAGCGTTTTTTCCTCCAAAGAGTTACTGTCTTTTAAATAGCATTTTAGCCTCAATAGAAACGCTTTGCGCGCATCTAATCTAATATAGGTACTTGGCTAGAAGCATATTATATTCGTTTCAAGTTTAAAAAATACTTCATGCATTTCCAAGATTATAGTCTCTTTATTATCTTTTCTTATCCACAATGACATGTCCATGTCTGGCTAACTTGCAATGCTTATCATGTTTCTTATTTCGGCCGCTCGGCCAGTAGTGCCACCCTTTATAAGCACCACAGCCACTGTGTCGATGTCGCTGTCATTCAACCTCAGCTGACACGCTGCCTCTAGAGGCGATGAGTCAGAGAGCGGACGTTCATTGTGTACTTTTTGCAGCTCGGCATCAGTTCGCCCACTGGGCCGGCTATTTATGCAGAAATATGACTCCAGTACCGGTTACAGACAACAAACTTTGTAAACACAGGTTTTTCTTTTCTGATTGGTATTTTTTATAAATAAACACTTATTGCAAAAAATATAAGAAACATTAACAAGTCATTTTTATTTTATTAATTTATGTTGCAGCGTTCCTTTTATGTTGCAGGAACGCTGCAACATCAAACGATCCTTGCCGCAAAATTGAAACCTTTTTGTAACACTTAACTTAATTTCTTTTTAAGTTTTGTAAATAACAGAATTTAAAATGAATTTCCAAAAGAAGTATATACTCGGATTTCACGACTCAAAAAATCTCCGGGTACCGAGTTTCAGTCAAATTACATACAGTTGAGAATCGACAGCCATCTTAGATTAATGGATAAAAAAAGCTTAGCCTTTAGTGGTAAACTGAATAAATATCCCTACAGTTGACTTTAAGATTAGAAACCGTGATGTCATAGTATCTATTTGAATAGCAACAGATAGCTGTCAGATTAACAGGAAAGCTATTGAAACACAGCGTCGACCGAGTGAATGGCTGGCCGAGTTTGCGTTATCTCGCTGTTTAGTTCCACTCAGATGGAATCAGAAGTGGGATAGCTGGGGGGGTAGCCGGTAGGGTGGGGCGGGCGGCGCCGCGACGTCGCGCGTCGTCGCAACAAGTGGCGCCTGTCGCAACCGCCGCCTCGACGCCTGCTAGGACGGTGCACATCACGAAAATAGGGAAAATTGGGTCATCCTATTTGATTTTCTTAAGTTATTTAAAAGAAGATACTTTGATTACTTATAAAAAGAAAATGTGGTGCATAAAATCAAGACTTCTTTTATGAAACTTATGTTATATTTTACCAATTTGTAATTTTTTTATATACTTAATTTATTATTATTTTATACAAATTACTTACGATGTTAGGTAACTTAAACTTCAAAGCTAAAATTTCAAAATGATTAAGCAAGAAATGGGCTTGGTAACAATTTCAAAAATATTTAAGAAATAAGGTGGACATATCTGTAAAAGGCATTTTTTATTATATTAAGATGGAGACGAAACTAAATCAATGACGAAACAAAGTAACCTTAACTTTTCTCAATTAAAAAAAAACAGACCTTGAGCTGAAGAAGACATGGAGATGTTACCGTGTGTTCTAGGCTTTAAGCCGAGCCTACTCTCAAAGGCGCCGACACAAAAACGTGACGTGACGTTGACTGGTAGATTGGCGGCAATAATACTGCGTCTTGCATACTTCAAGATGAATAGACTACGAGTATAGGAGTAATGGACAAACCACGACACACGCTGGCAGAAAATGAAGTATATCTACTTCTAGAAGTGACGCTGTTTGGATAACAGACAAAAGATGGCAGAAAATGAAGTATATATACGAGTAATTGATAGACAAAAGCTGGCAGAAAATTAAGTATATACACGAGTAATTGACAGACAAAAGCTGGCAGAAAATGAAGAATACTTCTAAAAATGATGCTGGTTGACTAATGTCGCGTATCGTATCGTATACTTGTGCCTACTCTGGGTGAATAGACGAATGTTTGCAGGAATTGTGAAGTAGGCAGGTATAGTCTGCACGCAACGAGCTGAATCCAACTTGTCTACGAGCCATACTTTGTCTCTAAACAATGAGGGACTAATGATAGATGAAATTAAGTCCATCCGACGAAACGTTTTAACGTTTTCGAAGTCCTGTTATTTTTCTTATTAGCCTAAGTTATTATTATCCTATTTTAGTGTCCAACTACTTGGCATAGGCCTTCCATTTCTGCTCCCAAATACTCCTGTCGAGAGCAACAGATTGCCACTCGACCTTGTACGCGTCCAAGTCAACATATTTTGGTTTGATTCTTAATTCACGCTATTTTCTGCAAGGTCTGCCTCGCTGCCGTCGACCACTTGGGATCTACTTAATGCTATTATCTATTATGTCTTAAGTATGCTCATTTATCCGGACTTGTTGCGAAACGATTCTTGATTGTTGAGGTTCTGGGTTCGATCTGGGGCAAGTTGGAAAATGGCCTTTTTCAAATTGTCCTGGGTTTTAAGTGTTTATCTATATATTATACATAGTATAGTATACTATGTATTTATCATAAAATATAGTATCGTTAGTATCCCATAACACAAGTTTTAAACTTACTTTGGGGCTAGCTTAAGGCCGTACCTGAATTTTCCGGGGTCCAGTGCTGCCCCCATTTAAAATAAATCATTTTAAAGAAAACGGAGACATCATTTAAAATTTTGCTACTACCAAGTCTTAGATAACCCTTTAAAGTATTTTATGAACTACTGTTTACAGTTTAAAGTGAGAACACACACACATTTGCGAAAAACGGCTACTTTTGGCAAATGTGCGTAGTAAAGCTTAACGTTCTCATTATAAACTGTAAACAGTAGTTCATAAAATACTTTTAAGGGTTATCTAGGACTTGGTAGTAGCAAAATTTTAAATAATGTCTTCGTTTTCTTTGAAATGATTTATTTGAAATGGGGGCAGCACTGGACCCCGGAAAATTTAGGTACGCCCTAATAGTGAGATATATTTATTTATTCATTTATTATTTTTTACGCAGATTCATTGAAACACCAAATAGTATTATAAGCCTACATATATGTATAGCCATATACTATTTGGTGTATTACATAGGCTTATATTCTGATGCTATTTGGTGTTTCAATAAATCTGCGTGTTTTTTCTTTGAAAAGGAAAAAGGTTGCCGAGGGATGTCAGGAATAAAATCTACTTTAATAATAAACCATAATGCAATGCAATACAAAAGTGTTAAAGTACTTAACTAGGTAGTTGATTGACGTATGCGTCTAATTGTATGTTCTTTTGTTTCAGAACGAGACCGAACCACCCCGGCGCGGTGGTGGAGATCAGCGACAACCCCCTGGACGCCAGCAAGGTGGGCCTCATTCTTTTTTCATATTCCGTTGCTCTCCTCGTTGCTATGATTGATCACGATTGATCAATCACTTGATTACAATCGTCACTGAAAAAATCAATTTTTGGAATTATGTACTAAAGACTTTACCTATACGGAAAGACGAAATGTTTTTTAAGCTGTTCCCTCATAACTTTTACGTTTTTGAACCGATTTAGTTAATTCTTGTTTTGTTTGAAAGGGTATCGATGCAAGTTGGTGTCACTGTGACCGGGTAAAGATCTGATGATGGGGTCCGCGAGATATCGAGGGAACTTTCTAATATTCTATTCATACGTATAGATTTTGTTTTTTTTTTTTCAAGAATTCATGCATTTGCATTGAATTTTGGTGAAGTGGAACTTGAAGACCCGAAATTGAAGTCGCTTTTTTAGGTGCCGTACCCGAAGGGTGCAAACGGGACCCTATTACTGAGACTCCGCTGTCTGTCTGTCTGTCCGTCTGTCCGTCACAGGGCTCTATCTCTTGAACCGTAATAGCTAGACACTTGAAATTTTCACCAATTATGTATTACTATGGCCGCTATAACAACAAATACTAAAAATAAGATAAAGTTAAAAATTAAAGGGGTCGTCATACAAGAAACGTGTTTTTTCAGCGTTTTTAACTCGATCTTTATAATGGCATTAAATAGATACTTAAAATTTTCACCAATTATGTATTACTATAGCATAACAACAAATACTAAAAATAAAATAATGTTAAAAATTAAAGGGGGTCGTCATACAAGAAACGTGTTTTTTTCAGCGTTTTAAAACATTGTACGGTGGTACGGAACCCTTTATGTACGAGTCCGACTCGCACTTGTTCGTTTATTTATTTAAAATTATAATTCTTCGCTATAAGAAAAAATGTACCAGTGCTGAACTTCCTCCAAAAACGGCGGTTTAAAAGGTAAACATGTACATATAAGTCATGTTGTAATACAAATTGAAAAGCACGGGTTCCATCAGTCCCGGCGTTAAACCATTCCATGATCTCGGTCACGCGCCGCCGGGCCACTTAATCATAAGCCTTTTCGAATTTGTCTAAATTCGTTCACATCTATCTGCAAGCTCCTAATTAATTTATTCGGATTAATTCCCCTTTGCCCGCGACCGTTATCAACTCTGCGAGCCGGGATTACCTCCACTGTTAAGAGGACTTAGCGAATTACCAATTATTTATGTACGGATTAAAATGTCGCTCGATATAAGTATAATTAGATTTAATCGCTAATTCGACGCTGATGTTATGCAGGAAGGTAATATCCGCTCGTGAAGAATAAATAAGTAAAATATTAATAAAATGAAGGGAGTTTATTAGCACTTATTGGACTATATCTATATATACATATCCTCATATTCGTAAAAATCTACCCTTCTAAATCAACCATATGGTGAGTATGCTACCTATTATATTTCAAATACACCGGCGAGGACAGTAGATGAAGAAAAGTCCCAGATCACAGGAATTAAGGTGAAGCGGGGGGCTTCACCTTAATCAAAGCCTTGAGCCAAGGCCTCCAGATGTTACGTATAGTGAGGCTGAATTTATGCATTAATTATGCAATCAAAATATGGACATAAGTAGTAAATAAATTAAAAAAAAGAAATAAATAATAAATTAATAAATTACATTTCATTAGAAACAAATTGTAAGTACAAGTATTTAAATAAATGAAGCTAGTATTTAAATAAGCAAACAATAACTGTCATTTTTTAAAAATTGACTTTATTTAAAAAACTACCAGACAAATTAATCTATAGTTACTTGGATAATTACATGAATTTGGCATATACAGGGTTATTTTTAATTAACTGACAACCTTTTTGGAGCAAGTTCAGTCCGTGATACTGAACCACTTGCCATAAAAACAATTATTGAAAAACGAAAAAAAAAATTGTACTTTCCATACTAATCGGCGCTCAACCAAATGGATTTTATATGGGAGGACGAAATTTTGTTTTCGTTTTTCGATAATTGTTTTTATGAAAAGTGGTTCAGTATCACGGATTGAACTTGCTCCAAAAAGGTTGCCGGTTAATTAAAAATAACCCTGTATAAAAATCCGCATGCTGTTCCATTATTTCTTTTGCAATGCCCTATCAGGGTTCATGTTGTACCTACTAACTAATGAATTGACAATGTAGTGTAGTATATGTACAATATGTAAAGCAAATAAATAAATTGAAATTGAAATTCCTGAGATGTTTGTACGTCCGTACATACTCGTACGTCTTACTAATGTTAGACTTGGACCGCACTTTTTAAGATAATAGCTGAAGGGAAGATAGATAAAAGAAAGAAGGTAATAGGTAAAATCTATAAGCTTAATAATGAAATAAGACTTTTGAGTACTTTAGTACTGCATCTTGAATTAATTAAAAACCTATAAAAATAGGCAGGCTTGAACCAAATAGGGATTTCCACCAACCAGTAACAGACATTTTGAAGAAATGTGTCTACAGGAGTGTCAAGCCATAACCAAGCGTGTTTGCCTGTTTTCAGTTGCTGGTAGCGTTCGAAACAGGGCTGGTGGTGGTATGGGACCTGCGGGCCCGGGCGGCCGAGTGGCGGGGGACCCTCGGCACGGGGGGCCCGGGGGACGGCATCCGCGCCGCCGCCTGGCAGCAAGACGGCAAGTTTATGACGGCACACGTCGATGGAGCACTGGCTACTTGGACCACCAGGGCGCCGCGGCCCGCGTCTCTTTCCTACCCTCACGGTAAGAATGACCTATAGTCGGCATGCTCATGACCGCGCATTTGGACGGCGGCATGGCCACTTGGGCGTCGCGGCCTGCCTCTCTTTTCTACCCTCACGCTAAGATCCTCCTCACAAGCGCATTGCCCAGCAGCCCAGTGGTCTTAATGGTAAAATAGTCACGAAAAAATATCCTAATGAGAATTAACTTGAAAAAAAATAGATTCTCAATACAAATCGAAGTAAATAGTCACGTGATCTAGTTACTATGAAATGTAAATATATTTTTTTCGTATTTCGATATACTTTTATTGAAAAAATTATTCAAAATGATGGACTGAATCACCTCTTAAAATATTTGTACAGAATTAAAAATAATAGTGTATTTTTTTAAGTGTTGAAAAAGACGCCTTGAAGTACTCACGTCAAAATTGTATGGACTTAGTTCTGTACCTACTGCGTAATGAGATAAGCGTAAAGGTTGCAAATAATCACAATTAGCTCTTTTCTAGCAATTAGATAAAGAGTTTAGTTTAAACTTTTTTATTATTATCATTGATAAAAGCTTTACTAATTAAGATAAGCGGGTCAGTCACGTAAAAAATCGGCTACTGGCCGACATGTTTCGACCTCATCTTGAGTGTGGTTCGGGACGTCGTCGTGTGACGTCGCGCATTACATTCGCCCTGATGACGATCTCCGGATGAGGTCGAAACATGTCGGCTAGTAGCTGATTTTTTACGTGACTGACCCGCTTATCTTAATTAGTAATGTCTGTGTCTCACGTTAGTTATAAAAAAAAATTGATAAAAGCTGTCGAACTATCGCCACTGATAGAAGTTTGTTGATAACTAGAGGTGAGGACTTAGGCCAACAATGTGATACTACAGGCTTCAAAATATATTAGTATTATTAGTGGGAACTAAGTAAATATGTCTTGTTCAACTAATTTATCGCTCTTTATTAATTTATATGTCTCGTGATTCCAGCAAAAGTGAAAGACGGCAAAATGGAACCCTGCAAACCCATACTGAGGCTCGAGTGGAAAACGTCGAGAACAGGGTGAGTTTAGCTCTTGTTGATGTCAATTTATAGTTTATGTAGAGTTGTTTCGTACTGCTGTAATGAAAAATTTTACATCAGTTGTGTGTTTCGTTGTCAAAACAAAGTTTTGCTACAATCTCCAAAACAGACATCATTTAAGACTACCTCAAAGAGTTCCTAAATGACCTTGGTAACGACCTGCATAGAATAATAAACAAATAAATATAAAGGACAAATCATACTGATTGAGCTAGCCCCAAAGTAAGTTTTAAACTTGTGTTATGGGATACTAACTCAACGATACTATATTTTATAATAAATACATAAATAAATAAACACCCAAGACCCAGGAAAATTTGAAAAAGGCCATTTTCCAAATTGACCTGGCTGGGGATCGAACCCAGAACCTCCGGATTGGCGGACTAGCGTGTTGAACATAACACCACGGAGGTCGTCAAATGTTTTTCTTCAAACTTGTTCAAATCGTCTTAGGTACCATCTTTTAGTTGGTTATCATACGCCCTTGCTAATACGTCCCATGGCCTATATTTATGCCCGAGCTACGTGCGCAACCTACTGCCACTTTAATGAGCAAATTTGATGTAATACCTAAAACAACGTCTTGTTATGATTCCAGCGAAAGCCTGGTGATATTCTCGGGCGGGCTGCCGACGGACAAAGCCGGGCGGACGCACAGCATCACAGTGCTGAACGGCAAGAGCACGACCGTGCTCGAGATGGAGCACAGTGTCGTGGACTTCGTCACGTTGTGCGAAACGCCGCACACCGCAGGTAAATTATATTTTTAATTTCATGCTCGATATGAATCCCAAAGCGAATAGGTATGAACACATAAGGACTTTAAATTGTTTATTCGATCAGGCGGTAGCTATAACACTCATCTGAATAATGTAATTATTAACGAACAATTTTACTTCCGCGTCGGAACGCTGAGACATTACAGAGGAATGGTCAAAAAGTCCGTAGTAAACTCTTTTAGAAATACATACTTTATAACATGTCACAAACACGATTATCTTCAAATGAAAATAATTGCAATTAAAAAATTACCAACACTAGGTACATTATATGTACTCGTACTGTTTACAAATCTATGGAACGATGATCTGTACCAAGGGAGGCAGAATTTTTGTTTATCGTTATCACAAACAATTCTGTACATTTCAGATTATCAGGAACCGTACGCGATAGTGGTTCTACTGCAGAACGACCTGGTAGTGATCGACCTGCTGTCCCCCGGCTACCCGTGCTTCGAGAACCCCTACCCCATGGACATACACGAGTCGCCGGTCACCTGCTGTTCATACTTTGCTGACTGTCCATCAGACCTGGTAAGTTATACTAGCGAAAAGTGAAGCTTTGCGTAAAGTACTATTAAGGTGAATATACAAGCAAATGGCATTGAAGTGTGAAATAAATTGTTAACTCGTAAATATGGTGATAATTTCCGTATTGCTAATCGTCAGGCACTCGATAGCCCTTTAAATTATTTTATGAACTGCCGTTGAAACTATTATTGGTGATCCGTCTAGCTTTAAAACTTGCCGTGGTTACTTTTGACGGAGGCAAGTTTTAAAGCTAGACGGACTAATGTAAATACTTTCAACGGGGGTTCATAAAATAATTTAAAAGGCTATCTAGTGCCTGACGATTAGCAATATGGAAATTATTTCCATATTTACGAGTTAACAATTTATTTTCAATGAGGGCGCCACTTCAATGCCATTTGCTTCTATATTCACTGTAACAAAATAAAGTTACTAAATTTCTACTATTTCGCTCTTTTATGTAGATACCATCTCTTTTGATGCTCGTTTCCTGACTTCCTGTCCATACTCTCTTTAATACGTTTCCCATCTCTTACCATGTCTATTCTATGTCTAGCCCCATCTACTCAATAGGTACACTAAGTTAATTTGCACATTACTACTAATACCACCCTCTCCCTTCCAGATCCCGGCGTTCTACTCAGTAGGGCGACAAGGCAACAAGAAGGCGACGGGCTTCAGTGAGAAGCTGTGGCCCATCAATGGCGGAGAGTGGGCGCCCGCGTCTTGCTCCTACAGCGAGATCATACTCACTGGGTATGCTACTCTTCTTATAATGATACAGGAAATGCTTTTCCATAAAGTTTTTATAGTCACAGGTCACAGAATATGGTCTCATTGGAGTGTAATGGATAAAGACCAATATGTCAACTTGATGTTGATTCACACTCACAGGTGTTTACCGCCAGAAACTACTAACCGCAATATCCTTAAACAAACAAAGCAAATGCAGTTTAAGTTAGGAAACCAGGAAACTTAGGAAAAAGGGTTTCCTTTTCAGTACCTCCAAAAGCTATTCTTGGTATTGACATAAACTATGATGTTATAAAACACTAGCATTTGCCCCCGGCTTCGCTCGCGTATATTAATTCTTACGGGAACATTACTTTTTTCCGGGATGAAAGGTACCGTAACGTCCTTCTCAGTACTCCTAACTATGTGTATGCGAATTTTCAAGAAGATTGGTTCAGTAGATAAAGCGTGAAAAGGTAACAAACAAATATACAAACTCACTAGGGTCTTTCAACAAGGACGAGCTGATGTTGAAATTAAATATAACAAGCTGTGTGTGTATTTGAAAGACCCTTTATAATATAAGTTGGGATTGGGATTTAAGCAATATCTTTCCCATATATCTTCATCATATTTATAATGTTATCTCTTTGTCATTTCAGGCACGCAGACGGCAGCGTCAAGTTCTGGGACGCGAGCGCCGGCACCTTGCAAATATTGTACAAATTAAAATGTTCGAAAGGTGAGTGCTTCGGACAGTATTTATAGTGTTGCTTCTCTTGTTATGTGAATCTTTACTTTCAAAGTTATTTATACTTCAAACAAGTTAATTCTACTTCACTTTCGATGCAATGGGCTGAAGATTGTTCACACATCACATCAAAAGAATGTTTTCATCTGAATATCTGAGTTATCGTGTGGGTGGGCACAATAATTTCGGTGTTCATGCTAAACGCGCACATCTATTTATATTAATACAGTCATGAGACTTTCAGGGTTTCAGGACTGTCTTCTGAATTAAGTCGAGTTAAGCATCATTCCTTCCGACGTCACGCCGTGCGTTCAGGTTTTTCACAGAAATCCCATAGAGATTTGTTTTGACGTTTAGAAAATAAACGGGCAAGTGCGAGTCGGACTCGTACATGAAGGGTTCCGTACCACCGTACAATGTTTTAAAACGCTGAAGAAACACATTTCTTGTATGACAACCCCCTTTAATTTTTAACTTTATTTTATTTTTAGTATTTGTTGTTATATCCGCCACAGTCATACATAATCGGTGAAAATTTCAAGTGTCTAGCTATTACGGTTCAAGAGATAGAGCCCTGTGACTGACGGACAGACAGAAAGACGGACAGACAGACGGACAGACAGCGGAGTCACAGTAATAGGGTCCCGTTTGCACCCTTTGGGTACGGAACCCTAAAAAGTATCTGTTTTGAGTTGTTGGCAACTAGCGAGTTGACCTGTCCTGTTTTGACGGCAGTGTTCGAGCGGCGCAGCTCGAGCTCGGCGGGCGCGGCCTACCTGGAGGACAGCGCGCCGCTGGCCATCCAGCAGCTGGCGCTGTGCGCCGAGTCCAGGAGGCTGGCGGTGGCGCTGCCGCACGGACACGTGGTGCTGTTCAAGTTCCGCAAGGCAGACGCGCTGGCAGAGACACATGTAACATATATCAGCTTTCTTTTTAATAAGAGTATTTCATACAGAACGGAATCTCCCTAAGGTCCCTTGCAATATACGTCCCCGTTCCCCGTCCCCGCACCTCTCCCCCGCTCCCGCTTTGTCGCGGGGCGAGAGCGGGCGAACACACACGCATTGACGCATTGTGTGCACGGATGTATAGTTTCGTTTGTAGTAGTGTAGGCATAAATTATACTCCGCTTCTATGAAGTTTCCTACCTGTGACGTTATTTCAACAAAACATCAAATAGATTTCCAGCAAGCCACGACTTGACGCTTTAATTCGAATACACGTATGACCATTTGCGTGCATATTTAATCATCATCAGGTCTTGTCTTGTCTCCACTGCAGGAGCACGACCCTCTCTGTACTATCAGAGCCATATATTAGCCAGAAGAAGGTAAGACTTGGAGTGGTTCTATTCCTATTGTACTCTGCCGGGAACCACACGGCTATTGTACTGTATAGTTGCTATAAATGCGAACTTCTCTCTGTGGTGATGATCAATTTCTACCTTCTCTTATACCTTCTTTTCGTGATGTTTCAGGTGCTAGAAATCCCTGTGATAACGGACGCGCTGGAAGAGGAGCCGTCGCCGGAGGCCGACAGCGCGCGCTCCATGTCGTTCAGCCGCGGGGACTCCGACACCGACACCAGGAGAGTCAGCTCCGTCAGTTTCTTTTTAATACTATATTTTTATTTGTTTTTAAGAAGAACCAAAGAGCTATCACTCACGGTGGATTGCAAGTAGTGACGAGAATTCACACAATAAATATCTACTTACAAACTGATTCCTTCTACTTTTTGTTTGTATCGTCTATCTCAGTTTAGTCAGAACTTTCATCTTCTGAGCGTATTCCCGGTTACATTAATACTTCACGCCTGAGCTTCACGCCTTTCGATTCCGAAGCACGGAATTATTATTCTTTTCGGATAGTCAGGTGATACAAGCCTGGAAACAACTTTCCACAAAGTATGCTCCCTAGTGGGATTTGAACCCATGACCTCCGGATCACAAGGCAAACGCCTTGACCACTGGACCGCGGTAGCAGTCGGACCGTTATTTAGTAATAATTTAAGGTTTTTTATACTATTTGCCATTTTATGTCGATTACAGATCATTCTACAACTTTTTGAATGATGACTGAAATAATGAAGTAACTCTTTATAGGTATTTATTTAAAGTTGTCTTAACGTCACTTTACTCCATGGTTATTTTTTAAAACCCTAAAATTCAATACTGGGTACTGTTCAATATACAGCTTTCCGCCAACATTCACCGGTGATCAGAATACTGAATTTCCAAATGGATATATGTCATTTTTTTTAATGGCTTGACTTTACTGCGTATTTAGCCAGGAACAAGTTAAAAAAACGTGGGAAATTATTTATTCCTAACAAGTTACAATGCAATCAAAGGTTGATGTAGGCCTTTGATTGCTTTAAGGGAGCTTCTGGCGATAAATTTATACGAGTCCACTAGTTTTCATAGCCGATTGAATGGCTGACGACTTCCCGAAGACGTCCACATAGTTCGCAAAACAAATATTACTACAGCCGTACTATGACTGTCCACTTTAACTATTTCACACATTGTTCATGAACATGAGCATTTGTAACACCAAACAACAACAATTTCATATTATGAAGTCCACTAAAATCAATTTGCAAAATAATTTAAAGAAAACCACAACCGAACCCCTTGACTTCCCGCCAAAAACTCCATTAGTATTGTTAACTTGCAGTCGGGCGTGTGGTCGGGCTGCGCGGGCGCGTCCCTGCTGCGCGTGCGCGGCGCGGCGGGCACGGGCGGCGCGCGGCGCGGCGCGGGGTTCCAGCCCACGCTGGTCGCGCTGCAGCAGGGCGCGCCGCACCCCATCGCCGCGCTCACCATCAACTCCTCCTACGGCCTGTGAGTGTCCCTCTACACAAACAGTGTTTGTGTAGAGTATGTAGATGTACTCATATGTAGCGTTGGATACCCACCCACAAGGTGGTCAGACGATCTAACTAAGGTCCCTGGAAAGCGCTGGACGCTGGCTGCTCTAGATCGGTCATTTTGGAAATCCCTGGGAGAAGCCTATGTCCAGCAGTGGACGTTATGCGGCTGAAATGATGATGATGATGATATAAAAGCTTACACTGTGACCTCTAAATCGTGAAAATAACGGTGTCCTGACGTCCTGACTCCTGACTCCTGACTCCTGACGTCCTGACTCCTGACGTCCTGACTCCTGACGTCCTGACTCCTGACGTCGGTGATCATGTTATGCACTATCAATCGTTTAGTAATTCCGCTTATTATTTATCTGCAAGTACGTTCAATTACAATACAATATTTAAAAAATCCAATCCAATCGATTCGAAAGAAGAAGACGACAGTCGTGTAGTTTCCGGAAGAGTAGAATAAGATCACTTAGTCTTCCCGTGGATGTCGCAGAAGGCGATTTAGGGAATACCATAATAGAGAAAACCATATACTCCAACCAATTTGGCCAGCGTCACCTAGCGTGGAGAGTGGAGGCGAAATCTTCTGGATGCTCTGACCACGTATGGCTCTAGTAGTACAGAGAGGGTTGTGCTTCAGCACTGGAGACTTAAAAGACCTGATGACGACGGCGATTTTAAACGAAGTTTACAGAAGTGATACAATACAAATAATTGCTACAATCCGCTAGTTTTCAACAAGTCAAATCACACTTTTTTCTAAACGTCAAAACAAACATTTTCTATGAGATTTGAATGAAATATCGGACTGTGACGTCATAGTTTTATGGAGTCAAATAGCGCTTTTCATATCCGTTTTTCTGCATTAAGGTGAAGTGGTAGCATAAGTGGCGCCCTCATTTTTTGAAAGTAATATTGGTAGTCCGTCTAGTTTTAAAACGGGTTTTCCCCAAAAGAGGCCACTTTTGGCGAAAACCCGTTTTAAAACTAGACGGACTAGTTATAAGTAATAATTTCAAAGGTTATTCATAAAATAATTTGAAGGTCTTTTTAGACATTGATATAAATCAAATTTTTAAATATCACCATATTTAGTTTTAAACAATTTATTTCAAATGAGGGCGCCACTTATGCTACCATTTCACCTTAATAAATGTAAAGTCACGTTCAAAATGGATGTGATCAATGACAAGTGACATTATTTTGTGACGTTCTATTCTCTTAACAGGACCACATAATTTATTTTTGACCCAGGAAAGTACCCAATTGCAAATAAAGATGTATACTACCAGCGCATCAGAAAAACTAAATTGCAATGCGGCGCGTACGCAGGGAGAAGTGTGTATAAAAGTACATAGGTATGTGGTGTTCCGGTAGAATGGCGTGGGGCGGCGAGCGCGGCGTGGTGGTGGTGGACATGTCGCGGCGCTGCGTGGTGTGCGCGCTGGCCGCCGCCGCGCTGTACCACGCGCCCGACCAGCGCCGCGCCGCCGAGCGCCAGCGCTCGCCCAGCCTTGACCAGGTACGCCAGGCGAGCCGACGTCGATACAGACATCTTCAATATATGATAAGTGATGACCTACTAGGTGCATTGCAAATCGAGACAAAAATAAACGAGAATTTTGACTTTCTTTTTAATAACTTAGTTGCACATAGAAATTACTTTAGGTCCTCTCTGGTCAAATAGTGTCCCCGCATCTTCGGATGGTGGCGGCTTTCTGTGGTCTGTTACATTTCTTTTGTCATCGCCTTCTGTGTATAATCTACTTTATGTATGAGTAATGTGCGAATGTCGTCCGTTTATTTTGCCTTGGTTTGGAACACGGGTTTCCAGGAGCAGGTGAGGGGTAGTGCAGTAGGTAGGAGAATCCCGGAGCGTGGTGGTTTTGTATGTTCGTAATTACGTTGGCATTTTTTTCTCTCTTTCTATGTTGTTAAAATTTTAATCTGTGCTTTTTGATTTTGAAATAGTTTAGATTTGATTAGAAAACATTTCTTTGGCAAGTGTAGACGTTTTCTTCGTAAACGTAATTACGATACTACAAACATCATGAATGTCCCAGAGAATTGCTACACTAGTTATGTACATAGTGAAAACAAATATTTTAGGCCTTGGATTTTCTTACTACTTGGACACAAGAATCAGTAAGTGAAAAATATTAGAACGAAGTTGTACCAAGCCCGGCCAGCAGGGCTTGTAAGTAGATTGTTTTATTTTCACGTTATTTATGATTTGCTATTTTGTTTGTTAACTTGAGTTGCTCGGGCCACTGGGCGTGCGCCCGGTATTAAACTATTATTTTGTATTATTTAAGAGTTTATAGTTCCGTAGAGGTAGCGCCGACCCGGCTAGTTACATCTGGCATGGCATTGTTAGACATTCTTTAATCTCCGCCTGTGTTCGCTACTCCTCGTGCATAGCTGTATAGAGTACGTCGGCAGCACGGGGCGCGCGGCGCGCACCGGCCGCCAGCTGACGGCAGAAGTCACATTCGGACATGCTCCTGCGCGAGTACCTAGCGAGCGACTAACGCCATGTCCCAATGTCACACGCATACCATAGCCCGCACGAGTCATGTCAGTTTCAGTGGTCGCGCGACCTTTACCCTCACCTGATGTTTTTCCCTCCCCCTCCTAAGCTGGAGGAGGGCGCGGCCCGGCCCTCCCCCGCGAGCCCCGCACCCCCCGCGGAGCCCGCACCGACGCCCTCGCCCGCGCCCGAAGAGCACGCCGACGACCGACCCAAGTCCGACGTCCGCCGTAAATCTACCTCCTGGAAAACCTTCAACCTGAAACGACAACTGTCCAGAGTGGACATGAAATTTAAGGCGGCGTTCGCGTCCGACAACAACAATGACGAGCCCGATAAGGGGGGCTCGCAATTTTATTGCGAGCCGACAGAGGAGCGGGCCGAGGTCGCGCCGTCCCCGGCCGGGGAGTCGCCCGACAGCGACGAGGCGCGGGCGGGGGGCGGGGAGCAGCGCGGCGAGCTGGCGTCCCCGCTGCGGGTGTGCTCGGACGTGTTCGAGCGCATGCACAGAGAGCTGCAGGAGAAGCGCGCCGGCGACGCATACGACCGCATGCACCGCGAGCTGCAGGAGCGCTGGCAGGACGCGGACGCGGGCCCGGCGCGCCCGGACTCGCTGCCGCTGGCTGCCGACGAGGACGCGCCCTCGCGCCCGCCGCGCCGCGCCAAGCCCGCCGCAGCGCCCCCCTCCCCCCCCGCGGAGCGCCGCGAGCAGCGCCTGCTGTCGGTGCCCAACATAAAGCTGCGCGCGGAGCGGCGGCGGCCGCAGCCCGCGGCGTCGTTCGCCGGCTCGCTGATGCGCCGCTTCAGTAAGTAGAGGTCCTCATCATCACGACATCGCCACGGCATCGCTCGCTAGCACTAGTGCGGTACTCGCTGTATAGTCTTAGTTGTTCGATCGATTCTCGATTGGAATGGTAATGGTTTGGCGTTTTCTGGTTCACTCGTACCGTAGCCCCGTTTCCGGATAGACTTTTTAGCTGGTTAGAGGTGATGGTAGTTAGATTTTATTCATTAAAGTGTGGTGTGTACTAACTAATTAATATTGTTAAATAAATATCTGAACTAACGCCGAGCGTCCGCCCCCTGTAACACGAAATTTAAACCTTAGATTTAATATTTTTCAAGAGAGCGAGTGGACGATACTTTTTTATAACGTGCTTCATGCTTTTTGTGATATTTGGCTTATTTATTTTAATTTATTGTATTTTTTTATATTATGATGTTATTATTATATAAGTATAAGAGACGTATATGTATACCGAGAGTGTGTATATAGTGTAGCATTGATATGGTGCAAGTACACTCGAAACGAGTCACTCACGTGTTTGTTTTCTATTCCAAAGGACAAGGACTCGTCCGACGAAGACTCTAACTGCCTTAAATATCTATTCGCGGACTTCCTCGGTAAATGAACAGTTGTATCTGTTTGCAAGTAACGTAGGTGATCTCTGTGTTGTCGATGTCCGTTTGAGAACTGTTTCCGCTAGTTCAGCTGCGTAGTCGGTTAAAGTGTAGCTGCACTGCTTGGTAGCTTCACCTCAGTCGAGTCAGAACATCAACCGCGCTGATATCCGCTCCACTTTCCCAGGGGAGTTAGTAGCGCGCTTGTGTCCGCCGCGCGACCCCGCGCGCGAGGAGCGCGCTGTCGGCGTGCGGCCAGCGCGCGCGCGCCCACATGGTATGCCACGAGCGGCCGAGGCCGAGTCACTAACGCAACTGGCACAGAGATCACTCGATACTAACAGGGCTAGGGTCGTCGGGTAGTCCATGTCTGTGTGTGCTAACCGCACCGGTGGTGGCAGACGCGAGCTTAGCCAGGCAACTGCTTCTGTGGGACGTTTCTAACACTCCTAGGGAGATTCTTATGGGCAAGATTTTCAAAAAATCCCAATTGGTTATTTAATTTCATTTTATTGTTTATAATTTTTTTATTGGCGAACCAAAATTCGTTAGTTAGCTACTGATTACGGATCGGGTAAAAAATAAAACAAGTTTCAAAAAACAAAAGGTTGAGAAACTCGCGTCTTCCTGAGTACTCGGCCAGGCCAGGAGAGGGCGCCCCGTGGTGTGTGGCGGGCCGGCGACGCAGCTGTTGTGTTGTAGATGAACGGGCCGGGTTTTACGGCGGCGGCGGGCGGGTGCGCGGCGGCGGGCGGCGGGGCGGCGGGCGGGGCGGCCGGCGCGGCGGCCGGCGGCGCGGCGCGGGCCGTGCGCCGCTCGCGCTCGCAAGGTACCCGCAAACTGCACAAGTGCCTGTCCACCGCGTCCGACGTGTACGCGCCCGCGCCGCACTCCCTGCTGACGACGCGACAGTATTGCAGTTTTGGTAGTACAGTCACCTTACTCGAAGCCCCTCGTCTCTTCCGTTCTGACAGTCGCAATTTCTCCTTCGGTTTTGTTTTCGTTGTTCGATTTGTTTGCTCCGTTCGCGGCCGGTGTCCGTGACTCCGGCCGGTCTCATCAGATTCTGTTCTCTTCCTTCTATCGGTTTCTTTTGATTATATTTTTGGTTTGTTTTCCACGCTCACTGACTTACTTCCTTCATTACTGAACTAATTGTTACAAATGTTGTGAATTTGAAGAGGGTCTAACAGTGTTATACTTAAATTATTTTGTAAAAGTGTCGTGAAGACATATTTATGTAATTTTTTCTTGTTTCGAACAATAATAACAAAAAAGCTCTTCAAATTCTCAGTTAATATTTATCTATACATGTTGGCAAACGACTGCCAAATTTTTCATCGTGAATTAATCATTAATATACTTCTAAAATTGGCATTAACATTGAAACTAAGTAGTTGCCGCGCGCCAGAGCTCTTATCATTAAAATTCATGGAACTAAATTATGAACATACTTCACCAATCTTCCATCATTGCTACGAAGCATGCATCAAATTGAAAAACATTATCATTTATTTGAAAAATTTCCAATTTCAGATCGGAATCATTTAATAGGTAATCATTGGAATATACCACACCTAAATTGGTTATACTTTAATTTCTAGTTGTTCATACTGAGTAGTGTTTTCCTTTGTGTTTGTCATCGCCGACTTCTAGAATGAAACCTCATCTTTATATGGTGTACGATAACTGTGCGTGTCCTCTTGACGCCGTCCTCGACCGTGGCGGCGGCGCGAGCTCGCGGCGGCGCTGCCCGTGCTCTTGGGTTGCGGGGACTGGTTGCAGTTGCTGGATATCTCCATTTGATGGCGATGCTATTTGTCTATAAACACAATAATGTGTAAAACAATGATTGCATCGACTGCGACTACGATCTGCGCAGTCCCGAGCCGCACGCCGCGCTGCGGCGAGCTCGCCGGCCGCCCGAGCCCTGAAGATCATGCTTGTAACATGTTGTGGTTTATTTGTCGGTACAGAACCAACTATTCCGCAGACTCTCGCATCTATGGAGTACTTACACATTATGCAACCCAATGGTATCCAAAACATTGCATTGAATTTTACTTGATTACATTCCTTTGTTTACTTTTTATCGTTTGTTACCGGTAGCTAGTCCACGGGCCCCGGCCCAGCTCACGTAGTTGTTTCGTATTCGTTAGATTGGAAATTGTGGCTGTGACTGTCTTGCCATGTTCTCTCTCACACGACACTGGATTGCACACATTGCAAGGTCTTCGACTGGCATGTCTCTTAGATTTAATATAAAAAGGTGACTTACTACTCAAAACTATCTATTATAGTGTACCACATATTGAGTGTTGCGATGAACGGTCTCTACTGTATGTTATATGTGCATTATACATAGGCTTTCCATGATATACGCGCGCTGTTTGTTTGGCATCTGTTTGCAAGAGCGGCGCCTCCCGCGGCTCTCGGCCCTCCAAGACGACGATCCTCTCGATTCCATCTTACTTTTTGATCTTAACGCTGTTGAGTACATTATGTTATGTTTCTTTTTCTAGCGCGACCACAAAGCAAAAAGTTTATATGGCTCGTTTTTGGCTGCCTCTATATACGGCTGTCATTATGTCTATGTATGCTTACGGTACTCTCCTATACTAATCGCACTAGCTGCATGCTGCACCGCCTCGCCCCGTATGACGTAGACGTCCGTCCGGACCGACACGCGGCGCGTCCGTCCGCGACTGCTGTCCCCGCGACCGCGACCGCGACCGCTCTTACGGATGCTTCCTTCTACTCCTCATTTCGCACACCCCTCTTCAATAAAATAAGAAGAAAATTATCTCGTATCCATGATTTATTTTACACAGCATATCAAACATTACATTATGAATCAAATGCGTGAATTTAAATAAGTCATATTAGAATTTTACTTATGTCATGGGAAAGGAAAAAAACATTCGTTTATGATTAATATTTTTCTGATTTGGCAAAGATATAATAATGCTGTTTTACTTTGTATTTTCAATTTACACACATGTAAAGGTATAATAAGAAAATATCAATATAATTATTGGGAAAGTTACTACGAAGACATCTAAAAAAAAAATCCTTGACGTTCTAAGCTATAATACACTCTGAAGGACCGGTAGGAGTAGATGGAAACTCCCTAGCTTCACCTGACCTGACCTAGCTATGATTAGACCTAGAGATTAACCTAGAATGGGATCACATAGTGAGCTTCTAGACTGGGACACTTAGTGGGGAATGCTTCGACTTGGCTGCGAGCGGGCTAGCTTGCGACCGCGGCTGGTCACCATCTCCATCCCATCTTATCTCTTTGTTTGCTGTGTCATTTCACTTGTTCATTAACTGTCGCCCTCATTCCGTAGAGCTGTGTATCGGTGTGCTAATTTTAAGATAACATTCAGAATAATACGTTTAGGTGATCGGTGTGTTGACTGTTTCGTCCGTTATTCCATGTTCCATTAGAATCAGCTACATATGTCGGTCTCATTTACGTGAAGTTAGAATACATGACACTCATGATAAGATGAATAACAATTATCTGACAAATTCATAAATAACTTAGATGTAAATATTTGATTAAGTAAGTTTAATATCTTTAAATTTTATTTAAGTGAATCACCAAATTATACAAATAGTATTTGTCATTTCCTACATTTGTTAGTTAGAAAAAGTGATTCAGATTATACAATCTCCCTCTATTAACATCCTTATTAGTATTACACATGCTTTAAGCGTAAATGAGGCTATTCCCAACACTGACACGCCTAACTTACAAGTCAAGACAGCCGAGCATCGTCAGCTCCCGGACAAGCTGTGGCAGGACGTTGTGTAAATAGCTGAGATCGGACGGGCATGCCGCCGCCTGCTGGCTCCTCTTCAGCATGACACTTTTCCTCTGAACTGTTGTATATGGCACTCAGACTGTCAGTCGCACCAGAATGGTGGTTTCAGCTAATTTCACAACTGCACCGACACGAGCTCGAGAACTAACGCTAGCTTAGCCTGCAACTGTACTATTTAGATGTCCTTCCCTGTTGGCGACTCGAACATTCAAAGATCTAGGTACCATTTTAGGAATCAACGCTTACTTTGTAAATCTGCCCTTGGAGACAACAAAACGGCGAATTGAAGCTGACTAACGCACCGACTAGTAAAACTAGTTCACGACATCACTTCTAAAACTCGTGTAATGTACGTGTGCTCATATAGCAATATGCACTTGACAACAAATGTGCGTGTTTTTTTTCTTTGTGAGTGTTTTTGATATTTAGCACAATGCATAAGAATTACAATTAACAATCCGAATGCTACTTACTCGTAATTGTATTAAAGTAAAAAAAAATGTTTGTTGTACCTACTTACGCCCAAGATTACTTAGCCTGTTGATTAAACGGTAGAAAATGCCACTCGCCTTAGTACTGTAATGAAGTTAAATAATCAAAATGTAGTATTGAAGTTCGAGCAGCCACCAGCGAGTTGGCCAAACCTTCCGTGGGGCTCGCGGGCCCCTCGGAAGGTCTGGCGCTCTGTCGGAGAGAGTAACCTGGTTGTGTTGTGTGCCACCGGCCGGGTAGACAAGCTGGACAGCTCCTTCTCGCGCTCGCGCAGCAGCAGCATGTCCAGCCTGGAGAACATCTCGCAGGAGGGCGTGCAGTGCCTCGCCTTTGCCGATAGCTATACCAAGAAGTCTGGTGAGTTGCATTTATATTCTTCGAGTGCCATATATAATATTGTATAACTACCAATCATTGTATTGTGTCTTTCGAACCCAACGCGGAGCAGTCTAATACTATTCAGGGGACAACTTCCCGAATTTGTTCAATCTTTTGTGTGAAAAAGTAGATTGTAGATAACAATAAAAGTTTATGTTAAATGCAACCCATTTCTCTACATGAATTGATTTGAATTTAAGGTCTCGAAATGGATATATCAAGTAAAGGAGGGTTAGGAGTAAGGTCCTACCAAGACATTAAAAAGATGGCAGAGAGAAGAGAGGAAAGGAGGCATCTCCACCTAACTCCACCAATTAAAAAAAGAAGAAAAAGAAAAATATATATTTCAGATTAAAAGACATCTAATTTCGTACCTACCACAAAATGACTATGAAGTTATTATATCGTGTACAATTTGAGTGTATATTTTACAACTGTGTTTGCACTGGTCCTTAGATCCCACGACGTTGCTGCCGACGCTGTGGATCGGCACGACGCTGGGCTCCGTGCTGCCCATGATGATCAGCCTGCCCGAGGCCGACTCACGGCACACACAGCCTGTCATCGTCTCCACTAGTGGTAACATTACTTTCTTTTTATTTTTGTACGACTCTACCACCTCATCGTCAAAGCAGTATCATTGTTGTAGTGGAGTGTGGACAATCTCTAGGGCATATCAGTTCCTTATTTTCGTTCGAATATGATTTGATCGACTGTGGTGTAGGTTTTTTAGTCGTAAATATACTTTTTTAATTTCAGGCAATGTTTACCGTATCCCTCGTTCTACTCTTTATGGGTATTTTCTAGATTCAAGAGCGCGTTGTTGCCGTTTTAATTTACTTTTTTTACGCTACACATCATCTACGATCTTATACATAATATTAAATATATATTTTCTGTTTCAGGAGGTCCTCTATTTAGGTTAAAAGGGTCAATCCTAACTATGTCCTTTCTTGACTGCAACGGTGCTTTAATTCCCTATTCTTACGAAAGTTGGAAGGACGATAGTAAAGACGTAAGTACTATCTACTTAGTATCGTAATTAAAATTAAGTTGACAGACGAATACTCGCTGCTCCACTTGATATCTTAGAGCCACTGTCAGTCTTACAAGTGGCATTGTATACCAGATATAAATCTGTTCGTACTCTGACGGTTGTTTGTTTTGGAATATGTGGCGAACACTAGTGGCAATTTTTTTAAGCTGTCTAAAGTCATTTGACATAGCAAACAGAACATCTGGGAGTATACACCTGTTGTGGTGGTCACCTATCCAAGCGTAGACCAAGCCCCAGATTCCATAATGTATAAACGTCTAGTACCTAATGCGTTCTCCCTACAATACACATTTCGAAGTGAACAACATGCTTTAAACATGTGTTGAATGTGTGCAGCCCCGAGAGCGACGGGAACGAACGCCGACGAAGCAATCGTCTTCGTCGTCCGGCAGCCGGATGTCGCCGACCCCGGGCGCCGAGCCGGCGGCCGGCGACCGCCAGTTCGTGGTCGTGGCGTCCGAGAAGCAGGCGCGCGTCGTGGCGCTGCCCAGCCAGAACTGCGTCTGCAGACAGCACATTGTCGACACGGACTTCGTGGTCAAAGCTGAGATCGTCAGTCTCAAAGGTGGGTCTTTTAAGTCTTTAAACACCTAGTGCCGGACAAGCAATTAAAACTCTACTTATTGTGTTTGCAATACTGGCCGTAAATTATTTTAGGGATAATTTTATTCTTGCTATAAGTACTTTAAATAACCAGTTTCTACAATTTGTTCAGTCCTACAAATATTCAGTCAGTGACGTGCACGGACTTTTACTATATCCAAAACATATCCAAAATCACTTAACCTATGCTCGGTATTTTCTTAAACTACTATTTGGATTAAATTTGTCGGCACAGGGAGTAAATTTAAGAAGAAGGAAGCTCTAATTTATTATGATCCAAAATCACTTAACCTAGTGCTCGGTATTATCTAAAACTACTATTTGGGTTAAATTTGTCGGCACAGGAAGTAAATTTAAGAAGAAGAAAGCTCTAATTTATTATATTAACACCGAGTTCATCGGCCATCTAGCTATCACAGTATTGTAAACAGAGTACAATGGCATTTTAATGTGGCAAAATTTGCAAGTGCGTGAGGTCTTTGGGAGAGTGCCGTTTACAGCATGATGCATCACCTCAAACTCGTAATAGGAGAGCAGAAGCTTACCTTCGAGAAGTTCATGACGCTCTTGTCACAGATAGAAGCGTGCCTCAACTCGCTACTACTAAACGAACCGAAATGTGCGAGCTTGCTCGTAAAAGGTGGTAACAGAAACTACGGAAAAACTTTTTTTGTGACACTGTTAAAAAGATGTCTTCCGTTCTTATTTCAGACAGTGTCTGCCTGGTGAACTACCTGTCCACGGGGCACCTGGTAGCGTACAGCTTGCCGTCGCTCCGACCGCTCGTCGACGTTGACTTCCTCCCTCTCTCGGAACTCAGGTGAGACCCCGTCACGCCCTCTATTCTTAACTTGTGAACATTCAGTCACGAACTGAACACCACCTACGCACTGCCGTACACAATTATTCACCTCCCTATAGAAGCAAAATGTTAGTGTATCAGTACCGGTGTTCGGTTCGAGACTGAATGCAGAAAGTGCGGGCCGCGCGCGCGCTGTGGATGTTGCGTTGGTGTCGAGTGTCGACGCTCACCATAGACTGTCCCGTGACACACCGATCACTCTTAGACGATTCTATGCACCAGACGAAGGCACTAAATGATAAACGGCTTGTTTTATTCCATCTCTTTAGCTACAAATAGCTTCGCAATTTTATCATCGTTTGAATGCTCCGATTGAAAATGTTCGCCACTTACGATGTTCGCATTCATCATCACGGACACGGTCATTGCTACTTTATCATTTGGAGCCTCGCGGCAGTTCCTGTGCAGACCTCGATGTTAGAACGTGCTCGCTTGGCGCAAGCCGGCCGGGCCCCCCCTGGTCCTGCGAGCCGGGTTGCGCCAACGAGCGGCGGTGTGCGGCCACTAGCGCCGCTCTTCATCACGAGTAGACAAAATTTTGCAAATCTGTCGAGCACCACTGTGCTTCCGATATTTGGCACTCTTTATCTATTTTCAGTTCAGAAATCTGTTGGACATTCCCGAGACACCACTCGAACACACCTCGGTACAGAGTCCTACCAAAGATCACACCGTTCACTTTCTAACTATTACTTACTTTACTACTTTATCTTCTTTCGGTGCTATGAGAATCATGGATGTAAATACACTTCCCCGTGTGTACCACTGATCTGCCCCCAGCTAGCAGTACCGCGATAGTTCCCCTGCATCTGACACTGTATTACCATGTTCGTGCTCGTGCTCGTGCTCGGGCGCGCGGCGGCCTCGTGCGCGAGGGCGGCGCGCGCCCGGCGAGCGCGTACTGACGCCGCTGTGTTCTGGTAGCTTCCAGACACAGTCCAAACAGAGGGGTATCGTAGACCCAATGCTCTCCATTTGGGGCCAGCAACTGATTGTTAACGAAGACACGGACCAGTAAGTGGCCAATGACATGCGTTAGCCATGTGCCGTACCGTCACTGTATGTGGAGCCTCACTCCCGCCTCTGTTGCGTTCCTTTAGACACATGTATTGTTCATGTACCGTTGACAGTTGCTTCAGACCCCTCCTGTTGTGATCCGAGGAACGTTCCCATCGGCTCAGGGCAAATCATTACCTCATAATCCTCAAATTAAACTTATTGCTCATTGTGTTTATTACTGTGATTACTTATAGTTATTAAAATATTGAATAAAACGTTCCACTGTTTTGACATTGAGTAGCTCTTGTAGCTACCCAAAAAACATCAACAGAAAGGAGCAATGTAAATTTTACCTAAAGGCTTGTCACTTTATCGGGTGGCCCGGCCGCTGCTCATAATGATTTGCCCTCCACCGAGTTGCCTGCCGTTCTGCTTGCCCTAGCGCCCCTGTCGGATGACTCTGTCTACCACTGTGAACATCACACACACACACCCGTCCACAACCAAACACGCCAACACCGAGTTGATACATCATATTTATATTTTGTTATGCAAACTCTTCCATTGTTGACGATCCCGCATCCACATTTCCGCTGCACTTTTGATATTTCTGAAATTTTTGCTTGAAGCATGCATATAAATATTGCCTCAATATTGCATTGTATATTATCTAAGTATATAGTAGAATGACTGGCAGGCAGCGAATGCTATGTAGGTACGTTCATGTTAGTAAATGTTAGCTTTACGTTAGATGTTTTAATTTGACTTCATTGAAGGAATCAGAGGATGCCATCAGGTGAGACGACTTTAGTACAAGTTCAAGATAATCCCGCATCATTTTCAAGTTTTCGATATTTCCGTATTTCACCTTAACTATTTATTTTGATCTAAATTAAGTTTTTTGTACTCGTACATTGTAATTAATTAGCAAATGTACACTACATTCAATTAGTAAATCAAAAATATTCATTAGACACTATGGAAATCGAAATTAGATATTACCACTTAATCAATAAACTAAAAATGCAATACCGAGAGCACTTAAGTCTGCAACAAAGCAGAGTGCCAAGATGTAATTAATAAAAATTGTGATAGAGAGCTGATTTGTCAAATGCCGAATAAATTTGTGCGTCTTACATAGCCAACTGAAACTTCACGCTATCGTCCTAGAAGACTATGTTAACAAGTTCTTCCAAAGTGATATAATAAAGTTTGTAGAAGATAACCATTTAGGTGAGAATTGAGGATTTTTAAAATGGCGTCACTAAACAGACGATACTTTTATTCGTATTAGACATTGTATTTGGTTGAAACCACTGTGTACCTCAAACTTATTGACATGAACAGATGGGAGAATCAAATAGTCGTAGTTGCCAATTTATTTTGGGTGGATTATAGTTTAAACTATGTAATAAAGTTAATCCGCATTTTATAATAAATTAGTTCAGTGTTGCTTTCATAAAAAAATTACATTTGTTTAAAACTAGTACTTTGTGAGTATGGCAAGTGAAGACGCACAAGTTTGGGGCCGGCGCTGGCTGAGGTTGTAACGTGCGGCGTGTTACAGGATAGCGAAGACCTTCTGCTTCAGCAACCGCGGCCACGGGCTGTACCTCGCCTCGCCCACCGAGGTACAGAAGTTCACCATCGACGCTGAGTTTTGGTGAGTTTTACAGCACATTTTCTTCATAGGAACCCACATTTCTGCGTCTTAAGAAGACTATAAACTTTGGGCTAATAATTAAGAGTCAATTCTAGAAGCGTTGTGTTAAAGCGTGTTTGTAAATCCAAAAAGCCTTCGGGTTTCGCGACCCTTATCTTTATCTACTACATTACAGTTTATAGCCTTACTTAGGGGTTGACATTTTCATCCAGAAATTGATTGTTGAATGAATGTACAGGAAGCAAATGAGGTCTTTTAGGATCATAACAAGTGGAGGAATATATTTTACCTCCCCAGTAAGGAAACAGTAATATTGATTGATGTGTGGTGTGTCCGCTTCGCAGCCAGCAGCTGAACGAGATGCTGGGCGAGCTGTTCCTGGCGCGCGACATGCCCGAGCCGCCCAAAGAGTCGTTCTTCCGGGGGCTGTTCGGCGGCGGCGCGCGCCCGCTGGACCGGGAGGAGTTGTGTCAGTATCTCCTTCTTGAACCTATTTTGGGCGTTTTTGCATTACAATCTCTCATCGAATGCTATTTATTTTCCGTTAATTTTATTAGGTATTGTTGTAACGCAGTCAGTGTATATTGATTAGACCATTTCCGTCTTATTACAAAACGCGGTTTAACTTTAGTACTCTAGGTCTAACTTCTAACTTTTTAACAAGTTTAAACTTACTTTGAGGCTAGCTCAGTTAATGTGATTTGTACAAAAAAAAACAAACTATAATTAAATATCAATACATCTATTAACTACTTTCTCAACTGGCTATGTCAACTAGTTTTGGGTGGATAATAGTTAAAACCAAGTACCACTAACGTTAGAGATATACAACTAAATTAGTGGAATGATGGCGCCACCGACTGTTTTTTATTCTGTGCTATAGGCGGTGCCATGTTAAATATAGTTCCGATTTTATCCGCAATATGGCGAGGCACACTTCCTAATTTCTTAACCTTTAGCTTAATATAAAAATTCATCAGTTGACTTCAACTTTACAATGCAACAATTTGGCATATCTTCTTAAGCAAAGTTTACACATCAATTTGTTTTTTTTTATTCATCTGTATATCTAGGAATATGTTCCTCTCCGTTGCAGTCGGCGAGGGCAGCGGCAAGCCGAACCGCGCGGTGGCGAAACACATCCCGGGGGCCAACGCCAACCTCGAGCAGCTCGGGGCGCGCGCCTCCACGGCCTCTAACGAGGTCTCCCGCGCGCACCAGCTCGTGCTCGAGCGCGGGGACAAGCTGTCGCAGCTCGAGGACCGCACCGAGAGGATGCACATGCAGGTACTACCACGAGAGCCGAGGGCGGCTGAAACGGTTAGACGCCAGGTTGCCATATTACAAATAAAATGGCCAAGTGCGAGTTAAACTCGCGTGGAGAGGGTTCCGTACAATTGATTGAATTTTAATAGGTTTTCCTGTAATCTACAAGCAATGAACTATATTTTGAATTTTTTTTTAAATTTTAGGCTCAGTAGTTTCGGAGATCAGGGGGGGAATGGTCAATTTTCGTCTTCTTTCATGGATAAAATCAAAACTATTCATTTTACAATAATAACAAAAATATATTTGAAATCCTCATAACGAGCCCTTTTATTTGATATATGACACAGTAAGGTTTGCAAAACTTTTTTTTTCAATTTCTTAATTTGTCCCCCGAAAATGACCCATTTACTTTGCACATATGTGTTTGGGTCATAGGATTACAACATTCTTCCAAATTTCACCTGATTCGGTCCAGTATATTCGGAGCAAATTGGCTGTGACAGACGGACGGACAGACAGACGCACGAGTGATCCTATAAGGGTTCCGTTTTTTTACGGAACCCTAAAAAAACCCCGTTTGCACCTCAAGAAGGGCACCGTATTCTGGAAAATTTTAGTTTTAGCGGGCGCCAGAGTCAAACTTCCCATTTGCCCTCCCCTGGTCAAATACTTGAGCCGTGACTGATGTCGACTTGGAGCACGTCTCCTGGGAGATGGTTAATGTTGACAGCTGGGGAGTGTTTTGATTGTACCCGCCACCACTGGCTCCGTCGTTTTATTTATTTAACTTTATTACAAAAAATGTACTCCACTGATTGCGCGAGCATGTAAATCTATGTACACACATTTGAAAGTAGATATTGTTCTTATAAGCTATGATATGTTTCAGGCCGGCGAGTTCTCGTCGTCGGCGCACAACCTCATGCTCAAGTACAAGGACAAGAAGTGGTACCAGCTGTGAGCGCCCGGCCAGGACACGACGGCCTTTTGATACAGAACCATTTAAAATCAGAGTAGCGTGTTATTGGGGGTTCCACAACTCACTTCAAATACCGACTTAGAATTCCCAATAGTCGCGTACTGACACGGAGCCCGGCCGCGTCGGCGGCGCTGCCCGCGGCGGCAGCGGAGCGCTAGAGCTTAGCTACCCACGTAGACATCTTATGAACCTAACTTTAGACTTCTTACCTACGATTAGCGTGTCTCGAAACGAATGAACGCACAATTTGTATATTCGCTCTCGAGCATAGGCCGTCTATTTATTAAACGCGGACTAACTAGTGCTCGGTTTAAACCATTATCCGCCCAAGACATGAAGACCTCCCGCAATATATCATCTTCTCTTTTGTCACTGTCAACTTCATTTGGGTAAATAATGGTATTATTGGTATATAAACAGTCCTAAAGTTGTCTGTCTGATACAATAAGCCGGAGAAAGTGGACAGTAGTCCCGCTTCCTACCCGCCGCCTCCTGGTGTTCCCCGCGGCCTCTCGTTCGTGTCGCGTGGTCCCGTACCACGGCCCGCACGCTGTCTCCGCGCCATCCCTTACCACGGGCCCGCACGCGGTCTCCGCGCCATTCCGTACCACGGCCCGCACGCGGTCTCCGCGCCATCCCGTACCACGGGCCCGCACGCGGTCTCCGCGCCATCCCGTACCACGGGCCCGCACGCGGTCTCCGCGCCATCCCGTACCACGGGCCCGCACGCGGTCTCCGCGCCATCCCGTACCACGGCCCGCACGCGGTCTCCGCGCCATCCCGTACCACGGGCCCGCACGCGGTCTCCGCGCCATCCCGTACCACGGGCCTGCACGCGGTCTCCGCGCCATTCCGTACCACGGGCCCGCACGCGGTATCCGCGCCATCCCGTACCACGGCCCGCACGCAGTCTCCGCGCCATCCCGTACCACGGGCCCGCACGCGGTCTCCGCGCCATCCCGTACCACGGGCCCGCCCGCGGTCTCCGCGCCGACTGTCCCTCTCTTTCGACCGCCCGCGCCTCCTCGGGCTTTCCTTTGTAGCGTTAACGTATTTGTGTTAGTACCTCTCGCATGAACATGAGATTATATAATTACCGTATGGAATAACAAGTAGTTGTAAATTTTATAGATATGATGAAGACAACATTAAACGTAATGATAGGGGACGACGTCGATTTGTATAAAGTATTAATAAATAAATAAAATGATACTAATAAAGATTGGAAATTTAAGCATTGGATGACAATAATTTTTGTTACACTCTGTTGCGTGCGCCCGCTGTCGCGCAGTTTGAGTTGTCACCGCGAGGCGTCGCGCGGACCAATCGGTGTCGTGTCGTGTCGTGTGTCGCTGCATCCGTCGCCTCGCGCCCCCTCCGCTCGGAGCCGACGTCTTCGTCCAATGTGTCACTCGCCTTACTTAGCTTCAACTTTTATACTCTATAGAGATGCTAGTTTCGTTGTATTCGTGCGTATTATTAGCCGCGTAACTTCAGTGTCGATGCCAAAGGTTTGTATTCTGCAAGCTCCCTGTATTATAATTATTATCTGTCTACGTTATCGTCGTTACGCGATTTATAGTCATATACTTAATTTAGTTAATCATGACAGTTCCGTTGTAATACGCAGATCAGATATATATATATTGAAGTATGAATGAATGTTGTTATTGTTGCGCCGGACTCGCCGCACGTGTAATTATTGTAATATACATAACTTATTATATCAGTACAGTACCAGACATTCGAGCGATGATCGTGCATTTTAACCAAATTATTTTGTTATTTAAGCATGTTCTGGAATTTTATCGGAGAAGTAATATTTTCAGATTAGAATTTACCGATTTTACGGTGACAGAGGTTTTATCAAGTATCGCCGGGCTCGCCCGGATATCCGGATCGCATATCAGCCGAGCATATCGGCCATCGTACCTGCAGGGAGTGCTCTCTCGCTCTATCGTAGCGTTCACGTTATCATGTAGTGCCTCCTCGCTCGCGCATCTCGATGTACCAGTCATCTCTTCCGAGTAGACTCCTGCTTCTAAGTAGTTTCGATCTGCGCAACAAATGTTTATACGGTTTATGATATAGTTTATCAGCGTTACTTTGCGTCGCCCGCGACGTCGCGTCGTCTCGCTCCAACTCTTGACTGCAAGCTGTCCCCTTTTATATCCTTTTTGAGTTGTAAATTTTTACAATCCCAACCCCCCTTGGGTTGGGATTGTGGCGCCCTCTTTTTTGTCCAACCTTTTTTGGACCACGTAATGCAAATATAAATGAAGTCTATGGGTAAAGTGATTCAGTAAGGGATATTAAAATAGCAATAAGTATGAGATGGTTTGTAAAGTGTAGATGCTGCCTCTAGTCAGCCCCAGCAGTCAGCAGCCAGCGAGGCGCCGCGGCGAGTCGCCGGCGTTCTGTTGACTAAGGTGTAATGTAAAAGGGACAAGTTAAGTTTCTCGATTTTATTCATTGTTACTTAGAATTCGTGTACAATCGAGTACGCGCCGCCTGCCGGCCGTGGCCGGTCGGTCGGCAGACCGATGCCCAGACCGTCCGGCCGGACATGGTCCGCTAGACGCCGCGACTCTGCACTAAACGCAATATTCCATTTCGATGCTGACGATTCATTTGGAAATTATGGGACTAAATTAATATAAGGTCTGTAAATAAATAATAAAACTTGTGGCAAATTATTACTCGTTAACCTGTAATAATTGTAGTTCATTTCGGCATTATTTTGTATGAATTAGACGACTGTCTCTTTTTTAATAGTTCGGAAATGAGGAAGATATAAAACTATTACTTATACATATTGTATATAAAGGATGCTGTTGAATTATATTGATTATTTAGTTTGGTAGATGATTATAGTAATTATATATATTTAAATTATGAGAATATGAAAATAAAATTATACCAAAATACTGAATCTTTCAATTCCTGTCCATTTTATAATTTTATTAGCCCATTTTTTAAAACGGTCACTAATCAATTTTAGTCATTACAAAACTAGGGCTAAACTAAACATTTGTACTTATCCCAACTTCTAGATGAGTCGGTATGCTACAGTGGGAAGCACAATAGTCTGATTAGAAAGCGCGGACTAACATTAGCACTGAGCTGCTTATAATTATTTTCAAGTTGAAGTAAAAGTCATATATTGGTACACCATTTTGCTTGGATGGTAAAAACCAGTTTGGCCTACGTTTGAATAAATGTTTAAAATAAGTGTTGGTGTATAGTAATCCTCACCTATGCAATAAAACTAGTCAATATTGAGCAACTTTATTAATAAAATTTTTAACTATGATATAATATAAATACAATAGAATACATTACGAGCATTTATTATGTCTCGGGCGGGTCGGGGCGGCGGCGGAGGAGGGGGGGGGGGGGACTATTGGAAGTCATATTCGGTTAATGTCACACTTTTCTTTAAAAACAACTTACAAGATACAGTGAACGTTTAAGGTACTAAATAGCTTAATTTAAAGGTTCCTCCACACGTAGGGCCATCAATGCGCCAATTCACTGTACATTGCTATTTAATTTACAAAACTTTTGCTTTCATTTATTAAGACAAAATACATCATCATTTATTTAGAGAAAAGTGACGTTTCCCAATATGACATGTGGAAAGAGGGGGGGATATGGAAGGAGGTGGGACGCGTGTCGCCGCGCCCGGGAGCGCCCGGAAGGCACAGTTCTCGTTAGCCACACCAAGAGGTGAACACTGAACACCAACAAATGCAACGCGTGGGAGCACAATTGCACACAAATGTTCATCGAATATTCCCACTTTGGACCACAAATCAAGCTATACTGTATTCGTAAAAACTGACATATTCATAAAAAAAGAATTGCGCTTACAACATGCATATAGTAAATATGTTACTAATATGAGGAGACACCGTTCCTGACGATATGATCGTCTAAATCGATCGAAACCTGGTCGGCCTTTTCCGACTATATCACGTGAGTCAACCGGTTTAAATTAATTAGTTCCTTGGGGGACATTGTTTAGTATCATGGACTGAATTCGCCTTTAAAATAGTTTCAGTATATATTTTGTTAGATGCTGTATAACTGATTGAAAAGCAGGCTTTCTATGAATACGCCAGTTTAAATGGCTCATTTTAAAGCATTAGACGCTTGTTTTGTGGCCCCCGTGTACGTCATCGAGATTTACATACTTCAGTTTGGCATCTTTCTGTTCAAATAAATTTCCACGCCGTTAAATAAAAAGAGTGTGTATGTTTGGTTGACAAATATAATAAGACTCAATTGGTAAAAACACGATAACAGATGTCTAACTGAATAGTACAAAACTTTAAACACCGTAGTTACAAAAAAGGATGCCCTTGGACCATGTATTTCGTTCATTGAAATTATCGTACAGCGTATAGCCGCTTTGTCTGCCTTAAATGTTTTTTTACTTTTTATTTGAAAGCTACTTGATATTCACACAAGACTAAAGATGCCTGAAGTAAGCTCCAAGTTTCTTAACTGCTTCGAGATAATGTCAATAGGCATGATGACAAATAAATTCTAATCAGCCCATGAGATGGATTATTAAAAAACATTGTATCGTATTTTTTATTTTCTCTGACAAACAAAGAAAGGCCAAGCATTTTGAAGATCGCGCTAATTTACGCCTTAGTACAATTTTCACTGAGTGGTTAAGTCACAACCCCCACTACGAAACGTAACGTTTTATCGTTGTATCTTTGTAATTTTTTACTAATTGGATGAATCGTAAATTAAGTATTATTTGTTTTTACATATAAAACTCCAACGGAAGACCAGCGCTGGTGCTTCGTTTACGTAACACCAGCATATGCTGAGTTGGAGGCCAATTTGGAGGGTCGATGGCACATAGTTATTTTATATTTTAGTGTTAATTATTTTATATGCAAGTAGTCTGTAAAACTGTGTTGCAGTTTTTCCAAATAAAATGTTATCTCATCTAAAATAATGTACCATAATAGTAATAAATGTAAAGAATAATATTATTTGAACCAGTCAATCAGTGTTGTGAAATTCAAAGCTATCAAGAATTTTGGCCTAATAACTATAATATAAAACGACTTCGGCTATTTATGTAGGCAGTGTTGCCAACACAAACGCGGCAAAGTTAACAAAATATAGACACGGCCTTAACTTATTGTTGTACCTCTAGCTCTAGACTCCACGAGGAACAATGACATAATTAATAACTAAAAGCAGCTACACACAACGATAAATCGCAGCAATCAATTGTACAGATAAATTGCGCAGTTCATCAAATGGGAGAGTAACGTCATCAACACGTGTTATTCATCCGCGCCTTTTGGCTAGCACACAGCATCGCTTCGATGTATCGTTAAGTTGTAGCCGGTGTAACACAATAACGGTATGTTGACAACACACGGACTTTGCTACATTAAGTAACGCATATGATAGTAAACATTCATTGCGCCTACTAACATGTTTTCGATGACACGCAACAAATTGAATTTACTATTAACATATTATATGTAGTTTGTTTGTTTTCGTGTGTGTAAGTGCCGCTGCCAAAAGGCATCTGACATAGCTGGATGACTGCCATACAATGATGATAGCCCGGATCAACGGCTTTACGTGCCGAAGCACGAAGGAGCTCGAGATTTTTTTATGCCATCCAAGTGCAGACAACGCCCGAGTTTGCTTAACTTGCGTTAGCGCTAGCACTGCGGGCCACTGAGCTCCTTATACATGCTCCATATTAAATATCACAAGCAAATGTTATTATATAGAACGCATGCCATGGGTCTCACGATATGCTAGTGACGTAACGTAATAGTAGCAAAGTTCGTGTTAACAGGGCGTTATATACAAAAGTCGCGGTACTGGAGTACATACTAACACAAAATAAGTAAATACAGAACATCACGAATAGACCGCACGCCCACTTAAGTATAAACGTTCGCTGCAAATAAATCTGGAATTTTCCCAGGATAAAGTTTCCACGATTTCGGTGCGGCCTATCAAACTACCAGGCATCTATATACAAAAACTATTCAAAGGAGAATGGGACTCGGAACCTAAACCGAACGGATAGGTACAACATACAGCAGTAAGAAAGGAGATCAATGGGACCTGCCCCTTAGCCGAACCGTCCAACAGTGAAACGCTGCTGGAAAACCGCCACATTATTGAAGAATGTGGGAAAGTAGTTCTATGATCATGGAAAGGTAACAAAAGATTATCTTCAAATAGACCGAGGATCTTGAATCAACATTTCATTAATGTTTCCATTTATAAATTGGTCATTATTTAAATGATGACCTCAATGTTGGATATTCCGCTGAGGGGCTGAAGAGACTCCGCTAACAGATGAACGTATCAGGACGGCTGGAGCGAGTGAGATCTATCACAAGACGAGGCCGGGCGCGGGACGCACGACCGATACAAAGCGTTCTTTGTCAATATTACCACCAAACGATCTCAGAAGGTATCTTAAAGACATAGTAAACAAAAGTAACTTTTACATCCATCCTTTAATTAACAAAGGAAATACTAGACACAATATTTAAACAATGGACTCGCCACCCGATGGGGTCACGCGGTGTTTGATGCGTTTAGCTACTTTTCGGCGAAAATGCATTTATAGCAATTTAGTAGGAATCGCGTTCGAATAAGTCGATCAAAAGCGATTCCACATCGATTCACACACAGAATAGCGTGTGTTGTGACTTAAGAATTCCTAAAAACCAACAATTTTAGTTAACGTTTGGTGGTGCTGTTGACAATGAACGATATAAAACGCTTATATATTTCGCTACACACTTGCCTAATATCCAAAAGTGAGTAAATATATACACGACTATTTGGTACGAAACTTGTACGGTTATAGGAATTGCTGTTTGTACACACAGAGCCAGCAAAATGAACTAATATTGATGCACAAGAAAATAAATTACTTTCTACCCTTTTAATCTCTGTCTTAAAGTGATAAAATAATATTATTTAATCAGGTTTTATTCAATAATTGTTATTAAAAACAAACGAGTGTTAGCAGCGTGAAGTGCTTCAACTAGTGAATCAATTTTAGTCCACTTTGCTAAGAGGGCTGTTCTGTATAATGTAAAAATATTTACACCTCCTCGGAGCACAACAAACGAAAACGATTAATTGCACTAGTGTTACTCTTACACACGTAATACTAACAAGTATAATACCACAATCTTAGGAAGATTTATATTGACTTCAATCGATAACGTAGCGTAATTGCGCCAAAGTAATTTTAATTAACCAGCGTAGTAACGTCTTCCTAAAACGGAACGCTGCGCGCCCAGCGGTCAGCGCCACACATTCAACCACTCATCAATTCATCATACTGCCATTTTCTAACGCTTACCTTATCGCACTTTATCTTAAAATAAATAGCGATAAATATGGCGGTTCGACATTGACTGTCTAGACAATCTACACACAATGTATTAATTAATGATAGATGGTAAACATAGTGCAACTATTATAGTAGTGACGAGTTTATCTGACAGTCAAAACTCGGCTCCAAGCGTCGTCAACGATTGTATGACGATGGAGAGCATCTCGTCAGTGAAACGCTAACAGCAGAGACCTATGGGGGCTGTACTCTCGCCTTCGCAACTATACAAATCTTACAAGTAGCACCTTTCGGGGGGCGTCATGACCACGAGCCCTCTATGGTGCGATCATACCAGCTCTAGACCTATACATATATTAATTATAATATATAAACAAGGCTTTCGCAGATACATCAATGTATTTAGACCTTCGGAGAAGGATTAAAAAAGGAAACCGCCGCGGCGCCCCCCGCCTCATCACAATCGTATCACATCACAACAGCAACGCTACACTACTCTACATGACATATGACCGCGAACAACTGCCGCTCCTACATCTCTATGTAAAATAAAAGGCTTTCTATCTTACACATTCCCACATTCTTACAAGTATTTCAAAAATCATTACCGGGTATTTATTTGTACGATTAGCTCTTTGATGTAGGCACTACACTTCCCGAGTAACGCCGGGCGACCAGCGAACACCATAGGTCACAATTTTTTGTACACCTATTAGGTACACAAAAAGTCGATTTTTCTCGCGCGAAGTATGGAGCGTGCTCTAAGTTCGAAACGTGGAGCGCAAACCAAACAAGAGGCGATTTGTACATGTCTCACGAACACTACGATATGAATTAAAATATGTTTGGAGCACGTCAAATGTGAAGTCGACCAACGACGTCTCGCCCCGACACAATTTCTTTTTAGTTTTGTCAATACTGTGTTTAACACGCTTTGCGTGTAGTTCTAATTTCAAATTCCACTCTTTGGCAACTACTGTTTGACAAAATAAAATTTATGACTTTGAATTGAATACGTATTTACCAAGTAAACCATAAAGGAACTTTTTAATACACTATAACTTTTAGTATTGAAAATGCAATCAAGTTTACTTATATAAGCTCAAAAAATTTTGCGACGCTTTCTTTCTTTATGATAAGTTACGATTTTAAATTGGAAACTAAATATCTCGAGCAATATACAACATACGTCGTACAGAGAAACAAAGTACGTCAAATAATCTCGCAAAGACGATCCGCAACCGGAAAAGTAAATAACATATTTGGCCAGCGTGGTCAAAAACACCCCAAATAAATACCATTCACGAAGCGACGTCAATCCTGCGACGACGGACGAGGCGATAGTCCCTATCGATATGTGAACTGATATAACTATTCGATATGAGTTGATATCGAGAACATGTGCCGCCCACACTGGACTCTGAACACCAACAACACGACCACAACACCAATTGAACCCAAATTGAACACGTTCCGAGAACTACGCGATATGGATAACGATACTCTAAAATAAATCTATCAGGGCAACGAGTTTGGCATACCGAATGGGATTATGACCTCATAATGGTATGACAATGACTGTCGCAACATTGTAACATTTCATGCACGACTGGTAACAAATACTTGGTTACTTACTTCTAGGGTAGTCCAATTTCTTTGGTTATTAATTTATTTTTATTTATTTATTTATTTAATTTATTGCACTATAAAATTAATGTACAATAGGTATAGTCTTAACGCTAAGCGCTGTCTACCAGAAAGTACCTTTAGGACGTATAAGACGGTTATCGTACATTTTTGTCACAAGACAATGTAACATGGCTCGGTTCAACGAGTCACATGCCAAATTAAAAAAAGCACAATATAATAATTCTGTACAAAAACTGCGCGTCGTATAGTACTCTTGTAATGGTGGAAGGAGTTAACTACCGCATGGTCAGCACACGGTCATCACCATCGCCATTATGTGGTCATCATCGTACTGTAGCTGCAGCACTCGCCGCGCGTGCCCGGCGGCAGCGCACGCCACAGAAGGCACATCCCGGCCGGCTCACCCAACATCACACCACACTGGATGAACAACGAGCCCACAGAGCGGACCAAACGTGGCTCATGTTGACACGTACAAACAGAACAATTTATTTAGAAGAATTGATTTGGTTCGATTGAGTTATTAATTTGCGGCGAGCTCTCCGCCACTCCGAGGAACTACAACCATAATAGCAAAGCTACAACATAGTTCTCAAGAATCATGCGATATGGCGCTAACTGTACCTATCCTACATCTCGATATTAGAGTTCTGGTTGCAACTTGACTCCGACAATACACCTGTGGAGGCGGGTACCCCGCGCAGCCCCACGCCTGGCGGGAAGATCTTCCCTTTTCAGCGGTGGAACATGTCACCTCGCTCCCGTTACCAATTTGAATCTAATTTACTAGGCTCTACGTCTAAACATGGGCCACCTTCAGTCCGATATTGAGAAGTTACCATGATAACTATCCCGCGGTGTCATCCACAACCGATACCGGACAAGCGAATAAGGGTTGAATCTCATCTATCAGCACGGAACAGCCCTTTCCTATGCTGCTATTCTTTTCTATCGCTCAGAACAGTAATTTGCTAGAGCGAGAGAGAGCGACGGAACGCTGCAGCGCGGCCGGTGCTGAATTGTCCGTCGCTCTCTCTCGCGCTAGCACATCTGCTAGCTTCTGAGCGACAGAAAAGGATAGCAGCATAAGAAAGTGCTGATCCATGCTGATAGATGAGATCCAACCCTAAAACGACAATATACAAGTGTTGGCGCATCCTTACCCCGAACCTTAATTACGTTACAAGATTATGAATGTTACGAACGAAGCCGCGAACCACAACTGCTCTCCACGAGTCTGGTTAAAGACTCAAGTATCGTAGTCTTAATTTCAAGACTCGAGACCTTCTGGTTAAAGACTCAAGTATCGTTGTCTTAATTTCAAGACTCGAGACCTGAATGAATTATTTTAAGTCTTTTTTAAACAGTCTTTAGAATCCTTTTAGTTATTTTGAGTTGAGTAAGTTTAAGCGCCCTTACAGTCTTTTAAGGCATTTGAAGCTTCTAAGCTCTTTGAGAAGACCGATCGACACGATCTCTCGGAATCTTCATTTTAAGACTAAATAATAAACAAATAGCGACTCGGCTCAAAATTAAGACTAAAGTACTGTAGTACCCTACAAGTGCTACAGCCACTTGTCCCGAGCCCCGCGGCCGCCCGCGGCGCTACATTACGTAATACAATCACACGTGCGTTGCTCATAAACATCACAGTACAATAAAACATTATCTATAGGTATCGACAGATTTAATAAAGCGCCGCGAAGTTATCTGATCTTATGGCTAACATTTAAATATAAAAAGCTTCATTATAATTTGTAGGTCAAAGGATAATAAGCGCTAACTAGAGAGTCAATAACGGACATTCATTTATATATATCTACCAGAACATATACAATACTTTGTAAAATTGCATTAACGCTCACATATTTTTAATGATTCGAAAAAATTATTACACAGATAAAAGCAACAAAGACATCATAGACACATGTCTATGATGTCATGTGAATGTCCGCTATCGACTAGCTTACCGGCAACAACGCCACTTTCGAATCAGATATCTCCGCGGCACTGTACAATTTTACACATCGCTGACGATTCTCCTGGCAATCGTATAAAACAAATATGATTTATTTAAGTAGTTGTCGCCAGCAGAATAGTCAGCTCGCGGCGCCGCGTACATTGCACACACGATGGTAGTCCTCGTACTCACAGGGCGACATTTGACACGCAACGTGCAAAATGTTTCTTATAAATATCAATATTAGGTTCCTGAATAGAAAAACTCATTCGTCCGCAATGTGTACTCATCTCAACATTTTCCAATGTTGCACTATAGCATTGTCGCTTGACAAATGTCGCGAGCGGTGATCTGAAAGCTTTAGGGTTGGATCTCATCTATTATCACAGAACAGCACTTTCCTATGCTGCTATCCTTTTCTGTCGCTCAGAAGCGTCATTTGCTAGAGCGAGAGAGAGCGCCGGAACACTTCAGCACCGGCCGCGCTGCAGCGTTCCGTCGCTCTCTCTCGCTCTAGCAAATTACTATTCTGAGCGACAGAAAAAGATAGCAGCATAGGAAAGTGCTGTTCCGTGCTGATAGATGAGATTCAACCCTTATAAGGTAAATTGAACTCTTCCCAATAGAACAAAAGCCCAATTTGGCTTGGTGTGTTTTAGAGACGATGCATAATAGTCGTGTGAGAGTGGGTCCGCGGTGAGCACGAGGCAGGAGGCGCCGCAGCTCAAGCTCGACAACACAGGAGGTGAAGCTCGATACAGTTAACTAATAAAACACTTTATTTGTACACGTTATTAAACATAGTTCTAGTTGTATCTATTAGGGTCGAGCGCTACTAGACACTTACGGCAACACACTTAAATCATTTATTTTTATTATTTATACGTTATAACGTCTTTATTCTTAATGGGCTCTAAGCAAACAAAGTTTAGGGCCGCAATACCCAAAGGCCACTTTTACCGTGATGGTGGGCGAGAAGTCAAAATAGTAATGGATTGCTCGATCGTCTTTTACGATCTGCGCGGGAAGAGAAGTAGCTGGTACATTCTAAGCTTTTTCTTATCTCCCAAACTAGCGTGGTCATTTTAATGGCCTGTGTTAATTAATATCATAAAACCCAAATCGCATTTTGAAGTGTAGCGTCACAGATGTAGTGGAGAGCAAGTGGCAAAAGTATACAATGTAAAAAGTGACAGGATCATACATTTCCTACACTTCACTTTTTAGCAACACAAATTTTACTATATATATTTATTTCTAAAATGGAATTGGAAGTGCACTCACAGTCCAGATGTGAGGAGCGTGAGTTCAAATCCACTCGTGGCGGAATTTTTCATCACATATTTTTAATTTAGATATTGTTCAGAGCGTTGTAATGCTGTATAAATCAATAATTAGTATATGATAACTTAAAACTTGATACTTATAATATTAGCGCAATGTCTAGTAGCGCTCGACGAAGATTAGTCACTTAAGGACCAAGGGTCAGTTCTGTGGAATTCGATTAAATAGTTCATACAAGAGGTATACGTGAAGTAAACACAACTCGGCCGCCAGCGCGGCAACACAGCGACTTTTAAATTAAATAAAAAAACTAAAAAAAATATCACATTATCACATTTTATCTCGAATTTGGACTGGGTCTTTGACCAAGCGAGTCGTAAGCTTAGACCGAGACGACATTAAAACTGAAAGAGTGTTTTAATAACCAGTAAAAACAGGCTACTTGACTTATATTTTAATAATACTATTGACTTAAGAAACCAATATTTACAGATTTCAGTTTGAAATTCGCTATGCAGTCTGGGCTGTGACTGAGATTTTCACAATGAAGAGTGTTTTATAAACGTCAAATGTTTGTTTTCGTCACACGTCACACCACAGATAATCTATTCTATAGACTTACATGGCTGACAGCGCTTTCGCCTATATAAGTAAACTTTTAAAATAAATTTTTGCGGTTTTCTATGTCCTAAAAATACCAACTTACTATTTCTTCCCCTTTAATCGGACAATAATCAATAGTTTAAGATTTACTTTAAAAAGCAGTTAACTATCCTATTTATTATTGACACATCGAAAGAGATAGGTATTTAAAGTATATCTGTCAAGTGAAATCGCAAGTCTATTGGTTGTCAAAACACACCACATCCTCGCTCAGCTTGAATGGAGTCTCGGCCTAGAGGTGGTTATGTATTTCCAAAATTACATTATTTACGGTAATATTAAAAACAATTTAATTGCAAGAAGATTTTTACATCAAATAAAAAATTTCATTAGTTAATCGCGTAACAATAATAGCAAATTTTATAAATTACTATTTTGAACACATACAATTACAATATATCTTCGCTTTCTTTAAATAAAAATTGTTATTTTTATTCTCGCATTATAAGAAAAATTGATTTTACGATTATAGGAAATAAAAAAATGTTACGGATAAAAGAAATTCGCAACGACAGCCGTGTAGTCGATTTCGATTAACTACATTGGTTTAAGTAATAAAGAGTGAGGTACAGTACGGGTCGCTGTGGCGGGCGGCGGGGGGGGGCGGGGGGGGCGGGGCGCCACATCAGCTGTCGCCGCAGCCCGAGTCGCAGCCCGAGCTGCCGAAGTCGGAGCTACCCGTGTCGGTAGTGGACGAGCTACCTGAGTCCGCTGTAAATGAGCTTCCGGTATCTGGTGTGAACGAGCTATCAGTGTCGGCAGTGGAAGTGATACCGGTGTCTGCGGCGAAGGAGCTACCGGTGTCAGCAGGAGAGCTGGTGGTGTCCGCACTGACAGAGCAACCGGTATCCGCAGAGGAACCACCTGGACATCATTTTGTTTTGTCATTAAATGTACTTCAGTTCAATTCAAAACTATTTTTTTTCAAAATTAAAAATTGCAAGCCGTTATGAAAAATCGTATTGTTAATTCACAAGTTCTATCTATTTGAAATAGGCTGAACGAATAAATCAGCACTATTTATCGTTACATAGTATCATAATCGATGCTACAGATCGCGCGAAGTGGAGAAGAAAAATAAACAACATCGAACTCCGAAGCAACGCAGTTACGGATGCGACCAGTGGTGGCATTTTTTAAAACGCTCAGTTACTAAACGGATTTGTATGGAACAAGTTTATTTGCTGGGCAAATTAAAAAAAACCCCGACTGTCAAGAACGTTTATGCCGCCCCTATTCTACTTTTTGTAGGATAGGTACTAACATTAGTCAGTAAGTAAGTTCTTATTTGCATATTTATTACTAACCAATGATGGATCTTGGGATATATAATGAATAAATAAATGAAACGGCTGAACCGATTTTATCAAAAATAGCTAAGAACCACCGGAAGGGAACTTGCTTTCAAGTAAAAAAACCGCATCGAAATCGGTTCATCTGTTCGAGCGCTACGATGCCACAGACAGACAGACCGATAGACATTAGCGTCGAACTTACTCGTATAACACCCCTCTTTTTTGTCAGGGGTTAAAAAAACATACGGTTAGTGAACCAGCGATTCAAAAAAAAATTGTTCACCAGGAACAAAAGTTAGGATAAGAGAGAGAGAGAGACTGACGCTATAAGTGTACTGACCTCCGTCGTGCGCACTGCCGGCAGCGCCGCCGGCCGCGGGCGCCCCGCGCGGCGCCAGGCGCGGCACGTGGCCCACGATGCTGGCCAGCTGGTCGGGCGGCAGCGCGCTCATGGCCGTCAGCAGGTGGTTGGCCAGCGACACCGAGCTCGCGTCGTCCAGCTGCAGCTCTTGCACGCTGCGCTCTAGTTGTTGGCTTTCGTCTGGAAGGGGTCGTCCATTAAAGACGTGATGTTTTATAGCAACTTTTAACCCCCCTTAGTGATATGTGCTGAGGTTTTAGACTAAACTCCCCACCCTACCCGAAATCAAGTGTATTTTTTTGGTACAAGGTTACTTTCTTAATCATTTTCGGAATATCATCTTTACAAATTGCATATTTTTATCTTTAAAATAAAATGCAAATTTTAATGTTCAATGGGCATTGTTAATTTTTTTTTGGAAAGCGTTATTTTGAAATCCATTTCGAGATACAGAGTTAATAAACAGTTGTCGGTCATTTCTTTGCCAAAATAAAACAAACGTATAACCTTTGTTTGACCTTACTCCGCGGCCGTATCGGTTTAAGCTCTGAGTCCCTTCATTAAAAAATACGAGTCGCCATTATTGTATTTATCCGCCACTGACAATAACGTCAAATGTGCCGGCAGCGGGTTCGCATTAAGAACAAATATTCATCTTGGTGTGATACTACGGCCGGTGTGCCACAGGGTGGCGTCTTATCTCCACTTTTGTTTGCGCTTCTTATTAATTCAATCACTTTAAATCTTCAATGTTCCTACCACCTATACGCTGATGATCTTCAGATTTACACACAGGCTCATGTCGACAATATAACCTCAGCAATTAGCATAGTTAATGCAGATCTTGAAGTGATTTCAGCTTGGAGTAAATTGCATGGCCTTGTTATAAACCCTCTAAAGACTCAGGCAATCATTATCGGTAGCTCTAGACAAACCTGCAAACTAAAAGATATAGCAATCCCTAGCCTTATTTTTAATAATACAATAGTTCCATTTAGTGAGCAGGTGAAAAACCTAGGTATCCAAATAGACAGTACTCTGTCGTGGTCTCCGCAGGTGTCAGAGGTCAGTAGGAAGATATTTGCCGCGACTGGATCTCTTCGAAGACTCGGTAAATTCCTACCAATTGATACCAAGGTTACGCTTGCACAAACTCTTCTCTTTCCAATCCTAGACTATGCTGACGTCTCTTATCTTGACCTAACACAGGAGCAATTAAACAAACTTGAACGTCTTCAAAATCTCTTCATCAAATATATATTTGGTCTGCGCAAATATGATCACGTGTCTGAATTTCGTGCACAACACAAGTGGCTCCCAATTCGACTTCGACGTGATTGGCATATCCTTTCCTTACTGTATTCCATCCTATTCAATCCTGCTTATCCTAGATATCTTAGAGATCAATTTGTTTTTTTTAGTGAAATCCAGAACAAAAACCTGCGCAGCACATTAAACCTTCGTCTTGTAATGCCACCCCACAATACTTCATTCTTTTCTAACTCATTCTCAGTTCAAGCTGTTCGTCTGTGGAACTCGTTGCCGATGTTGATTCGAAAAGTACGAACTCTCCCTAGTTTCAAAAGTCAAGTAAAGTCTCACTTTCTTTCTTTGTACTGAATTTAGTATTTTCTTCGTTTTGTGTATTGTGTACCTAGTTATTTTGTGTATGTGTCACTACACTTTCATAAGTACGTGTTATGTATGTAAGGATATATAGGTATGTATGTATGTATGTATTAATATATAAATGTATATATGTAAGTTTATTGCATGTATTTATGTACTTCTGCGCCATACCCACTTTACAACTTGAAGTCCTACTAGCGTGGTTGCCTGTAAGAAATTGCTTTTGCGATAAGGCCGCCATTGTACAAAACATATTGTTATCATTATTTACTCTTATGTATTCTTGGTGCAATAAAGAGTTTTTATTATTATTATAATGTCACCGTTTCCGCCAATCATAACTAAGAAAATAACTTTCCGCCAATCATGGGTAACTAAATTCACTGAATGACACTGACACCGATAGACTAATATGACACTAGCGTGTTTTTTCTTTTTAAATATGTATTGGGTTTGACCGTTTGTTTTTTAAAGCCGACGGCTGACACGACTATGTCTTTGACATGATTTTTATAATAATTTATAAAAAATTAACTAAGCCATAATATGAAAAAGTATTCAAAATTATTTTCTTGAAATACGCTATATCTTGTACAAAAAAAAATTCGGGGTTAAAAAAAATTAACAATGCCCATTATTTGAGAAATGTACATCAAACACGACACCAAAGATAAAAGAAAACAGATTCTCTTGAAAGTACGTTTTTTTACTATTGTCTTTCAATAAACATAGTGTTCGTAGCCCCGATACCTGCACGCAGTGCAAGCCCTAACGCAGTACAGGTCGCTCGATACTGGGCCCAGAGAAATGTATAATTTTTCGAACATCGACACGCTAAGAAGTAGAAGCATTCGTAGCATCAGCTTACCACATGGGTTGGGCTGCGGCTGTCCGTCGGCTGGTGCGGGCTGTGTGTCACTCGGCGCTGGCTTCCCGTTCTGCGCGTTCTGGCCGTTCTGTGCGGCCTGCGGCGGCTGCGGCTGCGGCGGCCAGAACGCCGAGAACTCGTCGTCCGCCGCGGCCGGGTCCGCCGCGGCCGGGTCGGCCGGCGTGCTAGCCGGCGCTGCAACACAAGTACACAATCATAATCATACACCTAGAAATTTTCTACTGTGTAAAAAGACCACTATGACCGAGTGTCAAATAATAAAATAAATAAAATATAACGGTCACTGTCACAAGAGTACAAGAGACAGCGATCAAAGTGACACGTGACGAGTCTTGGTACAAGACGTGTCTGCTTTTGTTTGCCGGACACGAACATCGTCACACGAACATTGTATTTTTCAAATTGTAAACTGTGTCAATTTATAAGTCATCTTACCTCAGAAAGATGCTATCGTGCTGCATCGACTGTTCGTGTAATAGGTACACATACAACCCTACCAAAGTCACACAAAAACATTTCATTACGCTGTGTATTTTTTACCTTTATATCAATGACTAGCTGTGCCCGTGACTTCGTTCGCGTGGTTGTCGGAATGTTATATAGCCTAAAGCCTTCCTCTATAAATGGACTACCCAACAAAAAAAGAATTTTTCAAATCGGACCATTAGTTCCTGAGATTAGCGCGTTCAAACAAACAAACAAACAAACAAACAAACAAACAAACAAACAAACAAACAAACAAACTCTTCCGCTTTATAATATTAGTATAGATGATCATATCATAGCAAATGGCAAAAATGTCTGTGAATGTGGTGCGTCTCCTCATATGGATAATGTGTGCATTACCACAAATTGGATTCCAGGTGGCTGAATAAAACCAGGACAACCAAGAAAAAGGTGGGCAGATGATTTGACTCATTTTGAGGAGTGGAGGGTGATATCAAGGGATCGGGATGTAAGGAAACAAGACGGGAGGCCCAACTATAGGACCTAACAAACTAAACTAAACTATAGCTAACAAAAAAAAAAGATTTAATTAAGAATTGGGTAGTATCCAGGGTCAAAAATAAATTATTTTGTTAAGAGAATAAAACGTCACAAAAGAATGTCACTTCTCATTCATCATATCCATTTTGAACGTGATTTTAAATTTATTAATGCAGAAAAACTGATATTATGAGCGCTATTTGACTCCAAGAAACTATGACGTCACGCCGTGCGTTTTTTATAGAAATCCTATAGAAAATATTTGTTTTGACGTTTAGAAAAAAGTAACTGTTTTGACTTGTTGGCAACTAGCGGATTGTTAAGCTTGGGATGTTACATACTGTACTTACTATTACTTGTATCAGCGGGTGCGAAGGGGTCGACGGGCGGCGGGGGCGCGGGCAGCGAGTCGAACTGCGCCCACCCCGCGCTGCCCTCACCCGCGCCGGGACCCGACTCTTGCTCCCAAGGTACTGCACACAACGCAACAATATTAAAATATTTTTTTTCTTAAATCCATAAAAGACTCTAAAACTAAAACGTACAAGAATATAAAAAAAAAATAGGTGAAAATTCAAAAACAATTATTTAAAAAAACCAACTGCGTAAATACAACAGCAATAGGTACTTATACATAGGATGCAACCAAGGGAACGGGAAAAAGGGAACACGGCTTGGAAGAGCAAAGTTATATATGTTGTTTTTTAGCATTTCAAATTACATCTCTATATTTTTGTATTCCATTTATAAATTCCATTACATAGGTTTTAGGTTTAAAGGTTTTGAAATAAAAAAAAAATAAAGATATAATTTGGCGCCATAAATCCGCCATTTAGATTTTTTATTTAATTTTTGATATACCCAGTGTAACTCTCACAATTAAGACGAATCTAACGACACCTCTCAAGCTACAATCCATCAAGCCGTTTTGGCTACAGAGCGTGCCAAAGAAATATACGTACATATACTGGATAATAAAAGTACAATGAAAACTCTGCACATACGAGGGCCACACCGAAAAGATCGGGAATAGAAAAAAGTACAAAGATAATATAATAATGTTTACTTTTATTGTTTTTCGAAGTATTCTCCGTGACAGTCAATGCACTTTTGCATTCGATCAAACCAATTATTGAAACAGTAATTCCAGTCTGAAGTAGATACAGTCAAAACAGCTGATTTGTAAGCTTCGACCGCCTCTTCTGGAAACGCGCTTGTTTTGCGTGCGGTATGTGAACTCGCATTATCGTGGTGAAGGATTATACGACGATTCGGATTAATTTTACGAAGTTCTCTTATGACTTCCGGCAAACAAACTGTTGTGTACCAATCAGCAGTAACCGTCCTTCGTTCTTGTAAAGGAATCGTAGCCACATGACCAGTTTTCGATACAAACGAAGCGACCATTTTTTTCGACACGCTGCGTGAGCGAATAACTTTTGTTGGTTTGACCTCACCCTCGAAGACCCAAACTGCCGATTGATGTTTTCTTTCGAGCTAATATATATAGTAATAATAATATATCCGCGATTCATCCCCAGAGACGATATTGTAAACTGCATTTGAGCTCCCTCTATTGAACCGTTGCAGAGCAGACCGACACCAATTAACACGAGCCGACTTTTGTTCCTAAGTCAAACGGTGGGGCACCCAGCGTGAAATTAACTTCTTGAAACCCAGTTCATCATGTAAAATGGTCTGAATGGCTGTCATACCAATGCTGAGAGAAACCCGAATCTGCTCGTATGTCACATGTCTATCTTCTTTTATTAATTGGCGTACAGCATCGATGTTATCTTGTGTTACCGCTGTTTTTGGCCGACCAGTAGAAGGGACTGTGGTAAGAGAGGAACGTCCACGACGAAACTCAGAATACCAACGATATATAGTCGTTTTACTAGGTGCTTAAAGTTCATAAATAGAAACGAGCTTGGCGAGACATTGTTCTTGAGATAAACCTCGACGACAGTTATGAAAAATTATTGCACGAAAATGTTTCCGCGTAAGCTCCATTTTTCTCACCGACTTGTCAAATTCAAATGGCCAACACTCTTTTCTTTTTCACTTTATTTAAAATTCAAAAATGGAATTGTGTTCGAAATAATACTAAATTTCAAACACCAAAAAGGTTTTACTTTAATTTATTCCTAAGTATTCTATTCCCGATCTTTTCGGTGTGGCCCTCGTACATGTGTAAATTAAATAAGTGAGACATGTTAGAGTGGAGATAAGGTATCGTTGTGATACAGGGCTTGCAATACCGTTAAAAAACTGGTAACGTTAATTCTGTCAAACGGCGTTAACGTTATCAGCAAAGGTAACGTTATGCTGGGTAACGGTATTTTTCCCACTATTTACCGACAATCAGATAACGTTACCAATGATATTAATGGTAAAAGGTATTGTTAACACTGTATTTCTTTTCGATATTTGACAGAATAAATTGATGAGAGTTTGTCTAGTAGGCTACTAGAGCTATTTATATAATATTTTACAAGTATTGAAAAAAAGTATCGTTACTTATATCGTTAATTGATAACGTTATAGGTAAACTGTATTATCGATACCCCTTATAACGTTACCACTAAAATAACGTTATTTAACGTTACTTTTAGTGTTAATTTGGTATCGTTAACAAGCCCTGTTGTGATACTCACACCAGGTGCTCCCCTTGGAGTCGCCGGGCGCGGCGTCGTCGTCGGGCTCGGCCGCGTCCTCCGCGGACGGCGCGTCGTCCCACGCACTGCCACATATATAGCATTGTAATATGGATGATGACAGGCTCACAGCAATATTACTCGGTTTTACTTAGAATTAGTAAGAAATCATAAAGATCACGTCAAAGTTTCGGAGTGGTGGCTTGTGACGTCACATCTCAGTGAAAATTCGGTAGTTTCCCGGGTCACAAATAAATTATTTGGTCCTGTTAAGAAAATATAACGTCATAAAATAATGTCACTTGTCATTGATCACATTCACTTTGAACGTGATTTTAGATTTTTATAAGTAGAAAAACGAATATTAAGAGCGCTATTTGACTCCAAAAAAATATGACGTCGCAGTCCGATATTTCATACAAATCTCATAGAAAATGTTTGTTTTGATGCTATTTTGACGTTAAGAAAAAGTATCTGATTTGATTTGTTGGAAACTAGCGGATTGTACCAAGGCGTAAAGTAACGTAAGTCGCAAGCCAGACAGAAGAGCACTACTTATTTATTTATTTATTTTTTACTTTCCTCACGATGATGTTCTCCTTCATCGGAATTAGTAGTATTTAAAAATACATATAAGTTTGTATGGTAAATAGTAAGAAACTCCTCCCAAGCGGTGTGGGTGGACTCACTCGTCGTTGAAGCGCTGCTGGCTGGCACGCTCCCAGAAGTCGCTCGCCAGTTTCTGTACCTGAAACCGTTGCACAATTTACTCCATTTCGCCACACAACAGCTACTTAAGTATACTTCCTTCCTCGAGACAGATATTATAGGTATACATACCTACACTACATTGACTTGAGGCGATGCCTCCACGGGTGAGTTGACATAGTCAATACATCAAATGCGGCGACGATATCGCCATGTGGAGACACGTCCATACAGTCAGTATAGAATTGGGTGGCACGACGATTATATCGGCGCTATTCTCTCGCCCGTGGAGCTAATGCCCAAGTCTAACAACTTGTCTTTACAATAAATGTCAAAATAGGGCTGTGATTATTTATTAGTTATAGCGTATACAGTGAAGCCTAGCCTCTCATTTGTTGTGTTTGTATAAGCCCGACTGTATATTTGCCACGATAGTCGGTTTATATCTAACTAGCTGTGCCCGCGACTTCGTTCGCGTGGTTGTCGTAACGTAATGTTATATAGCCTAAAGCCTTCCTCTATAAATGGACTACCCAAAAAAAAAAGAATTTTTTAAATCGGACCATTAGTTCCTGAGATTAGCGCGTTTAAACAAACAAACAAACAAACTCTTCCGCTTTATAATATTAGTATAGATGAGTGTTTGATCTGATTTGTGTACTTACACAAATCAGATACTTTCATATTTTATCCAATATTAACCCTAGATTCATAATGATGACAATTCAATTCTTTCGTCGTCTATTTTTCCATATTTCAGATCGTTGCCTCTTACATATAAATCAATATTATATTAGTTAACGATCAGTCGTTTTGGAAATCTTTGGGGGAGGCTTATGTCCAGCAGTGGACGATATGATGATATTAGATAAAGCGAACTACAATTATTAGGTCCTTACATATGAAATTGCCGTTCAGTATCAAAAAAGTGAAACAAGTTTTTTTTAATGAAATTATTATTTAATCAATCGAAGTATGCGCCGTTGTTATCGATACACTTTCGCCATTTTATAGGCAGATCATTGATACCTTTGGAAAAAAATCCTGGGAGCGAGAGTCCAACTGTTTGAAGGCGGTTTTGACTGCCTCATCAGATTTGAAATTTTTTCCTTGTAAAAAGTTATCCAAATTTTGAAAAAAGTGGTAATCGGTTAGGGCAAGATCTGGAGAGTATGGTGGGTGACGCAGAGGTTCCAGTCGCAGCTCCTCTAACTTGGCGATCGTTTGATGTGCAGTGTGTGGTCTAGCGTTATCCTGAAGGAGCAGTGGGCTAGAGCAATTCATCAGTCTCGGTTGTTTAATGGCGAGCTTTTCCATCATTGTTTGCAATTGTTGGCAATACAAGTCTGCAGTAATCGTCTGGCCTGATCTCAAGAAGCTGTAGTGGATAACACCAGCACTGGTCCACCAAACACTAACCAGAATCTTCTTTTTGGTCAGTTTTCGCTTAGGGCAAGGTTTTGCCGGTTCTCCAGGGTCAAGCCATTGTGATGATCGCTTCCGATTGTCGTACAGGATCCATTTCTCATCACAAGTCACGATACGGTTCAAAATCCCCTCATTATTGTGGCGATTAAGCAAAGAAACGCAGCAAGCAACGCGTGTTTGTTGGTTTGCTTCAGTCAATTCGTGCGGTACCCACTTTTCGAGTTTTTTAATTTTTCCGATTTGGCGCAAGTGGATAAGTATCGTTTTGTCACTTACGCCGAAGGCTGCTGCTAATTCAGAAGTGGTTTGAGATGGATCCGCTTCCACTATCGCCTTCAATTCTTCGTTATTCACTTGAGTATCAGGTCGTCCACGAGGCTCATTGTGTAAATCGAAATTTCCAGAACGGAAACGTTGAAACCAAAAACGCACCGTTCGTTCGTTAGCGGTCTGGTCCATACACGTCGTTAATTCTTAGAGTCGTTTCTGCAGCACTGGTGCCACGGTGGAACTCGTATTCGTAAATACCGCGAATTTTCAATTTGTCCATAGTTGTTGTTATAGCAATGTTGAAACTCAAACAAATGATGTTAAAACAAATGAAATACGAATTTTAAAACAATATTTTTCTGGCTTTATTTCGAAATAAATTTGAATTTGGAATTCCTAATGAAACGCAAGATATTTGATTTTAAAGTTGCCAGTATTGAAAATCGGCAATTTCATATGTAAGGACCTAATATAACGTGTGAAGAATTGTAGAAAAAATTTTAAACACGTTTCTGCCCTCTCATATATCAAATAGGTCTAGTTAAACCTATTTTATCTCTCAGATTTTAATTTCTCTCTGGAATATCACAAAATCCAGCCCCGCTGGCGCGGCGGTACGTACGTGCTGCAGGCCGGCCGCGCTGAAGTCGTCGCCCTCCAGGTCTGCGCCCGCGCCCATCATGTGCAGCTGCAACACCACGCTCACATGCAATCTCTCATCATTTAAATACACATTTATAGGTAGCACAGTTTATGGAATAAAATAAATCAACTAAAGACTGCTGGACACTTGCACAATCGCAGTCATCTCTTTAAAATTAGACTTGTTGAGAGCCCAAAATGTCGGGCATGGAGAAATAAGCCGAGACAATGAGACATATAATGGTAGCTGCGACTCAATGTGGCTGGTCAGCGCATGGACCTCTTCGGATCAGCATATCCTGAGTTACTACAGGACAGGCACGCACCAGGTGATATTCTAAAGCTTCAAAAATCCTGATGCGTGAGTAAGGCAAGGGGGTAAGTACAAAATAACCCAAAGGTTCGACTTGCTTTCCAATGTGGACCCCAAATGCAAGATAATTAAAGACTGACGTGATAGAAATCCAGTTGTTTTGTAGTTCAAACACAGGTATGACGGGTTTGCACCGATATATCGTTTCGTTTATAGTAGTAGTTTGTAACAAGCGGAGTAACAATTATGCCTACACTACCTATACTACAAAAGAAACGATATATCGGTGCACACCCGCGCGCACGTCAATGTATGAGTTTCAGTGTTTGAAGTCATCAAACACGCGATAAAATGAATTTTGTAAGTTAATACTTATATTAATTCTGTGGTTCAAATAAGAAAAAAAAAAGCTTAGAAAACTCATTATGCACCGGTGTCAAATAGATATCACATCACACGAATGGACTTCCTGAGATAGAACCAGATGTACATTTACGAATCTCACCTCGTTGAGGCCGTCGGCAGCCAAGTCGTCTCCGATGTCGTCCAGCGTCGCCGTGGCCGACATGTCGTGGAACTGCACATACATCACACGACCACTGTACTCATTACCGATTACAACATTTACAACTTGATTTTAAAGTCAATATTTTGCAATTTACAATTGAATTACTATAACAACCACCAACGTAAATTAAAAACAACTACGTACGACATGCCGTGGAAACTACCAAGCTCTCTAAAAGTGCATACCTACCATTTTGAATTACGAGTATATGTACTTATACCCATTTAAATAAACAAGATATCCATTTACGAAAACTAAAACCCGACTACGGGAAAACTCTTCTAAAAAGCATGATTTATACAACTAATGCAAGCTTGCCAGCCATTTACACTGAATTACGCTTTTTTGTATGTACCATTCATCATATATTTATTTTATCATACAGAATATAGTCTATGTCAACCGGGCTATAATGACGAATCGATTGACATATCTTTTGTGTAAATTGGATAAGTAGTTTTGGATGCTACGGTGGAACACACTAAGATATCCACATACATACATACATAGACTGCTAAAATCATTACTCTTTCTTTTGGCTTTGCCGTAGTCGGGAAAATAACTGATATACAAATAAGTGAAGAAATATTTGACTAAACTCCTACGGTGAGAATAGTAATCATGTTAAATTTCAACTCGCACACATTATTTCTGCAATTAATATTCTGTTCTACAAAACAAAACCGTAAAAAAATTGCTAATGTTACTTTGAACTTGTATTAATTACATGCAACGGTAGAGAAAACGAGTAACAATAGTCTGAATAATTATTCTTAAAATTATACAACAGGCTCCGGCCGACGCATACTTGAAGGGACGATTCAATTCATCCATAGGACCCGGCCACATAAAACGTCAGTAACGTTACGCAAAATGTCCACTTTTGGACCCCCCCCCCCCCCCCAAAACCATGCTTTTTCCAGTACACTATAACACTTAGATAGGTCACATTTGGCATGGCCTCATGTAATATGTGGATGACCCCATATGAACAAAATTTCCAATAGACCATGCTGGGGTCTCGAACCTTTTGTGACATTAAATATCAGTAAGCTAAATTTAATGAAAAAGGTTTTTTTCCACATCCCAGTTTTAAACCTCCCGTGCCAACAGTCCTACCACCACCACTAAAGTACAAACCAGTAAGTTAGTTCATTTACCACTACCCAGCTGATAATTGTAGGAAAGGGACAGTGAAACTCATTATTCCTGGTTTGTGCCCTTTCCTACATTCTGTACCAGCCCTACCTTCAAGCATGTGTCTACTTTACATTTGAACCATGTATAATTTATACTAATAGTGTTTCTAATTCTTCTCCTTTTAATTTCTAAACAAAATGCAGATTTAAACTATGTGAAACTTTAAAACGTCAAACTTAAAATACGTCTATTCAGGGCTCCCGCTAAATTAAGCGCGCGCACGCGACGTCTACAGTCTATCTTAGTCACAAATGTGCGACAGATAGCAGAATCCGTCGCGTGATGCCGTGTCTCTGTCGTAGAGTTTGTGACAAATATAGGCTGAATACGTCGCGTGCGCGCGCTTAACGTAGCGGACGCCAATGTGTAACTGCACGTCAAACATGTTTAGAGAGCGAGAGGCACTCACGTCATATTCAGCCGCGAGGCTGTCGGCCATATTCTCTACCTATGGACAGGAAATGGAAACTTAGTAACCGCTGATGAGACAAAAACGACGTCGCGGCGAAGGTTAGCTGGTCGACATCAACTTTGAAAAAGGTGAAAAAAAACGTGTGCAGAACTCACCTCGTATATGTTTTCTGACGGGTAGTATCCACCCTGTAAAAATAATTTAAATATGTTTGAAGTATGTACCTAGTTGGGTTAGCTTAACATTAAGATTATGAATACTTGAACCTTACCACGACAAAATAAAGTTCAAAAAGCAATATTTTGCAAACTATGATGCCATTTTTTATTGATAGTTGCGTCAAAAACGGCAAACTTGGTGTCACAGAATACGCCGTGCAGTGTGTGTTTGCCCGCTCTCGTCCTGAGACAAGGCGAGAGCGGGGGAGAGGTGCGGGGACGGGGAACGGGGACGCATATTGCAAGGGACCTTAGGAGATTCCGTTCTGTATACTCTTACTGACTTCTGTAATGGTGTGTAAGTTATACTAAAATCAAATAGCATAGTCTTCTTATCGAGTGTGTCATTACTAAGATTGTTTTGAAATTTTTCGAACTGAAGGCATCTGACGGAGCTCAATGACTGTCATCAGCACACTGCAGGTTTCCTCGCGATGTGTTCCTTCTCTGGAAGCAAGTGATGGTAATTGGAAATGACCGTACATGAGGACAAAAGTATAAGTAGCGCTTATTGAGGATCGAACACAGATCAGTCAGCCAGTCCCTTAACCGCTTGCCCACCACCGCTTTGTATGGGGGTTGAGTTGTTTGTTTTATGTGTAAGTGTGGCCAACACTGGTGTCAGTTTTTCCAAACTGCCTTAAGGCATCTGACATATGACACAACGGCTTAGCGTGCCGTCGGAAGCACGGAGGAGCTCGGATTTTGTTATGCCACTTGAGGCTCACCCATCCAAGTGCAGACTACGCCCGGTGTCGCTTAACTTGCGAAAGTGCTAGTAATGCGTACTCCCATCGAGCCACCGAGATCCTCGAGGAGAGTTGAATAACATGATCACAGGTATGGAACTTCATAGAAGCGGAGTATAATTTATGCCTACACTACTACAAACGAAACTATACATCCGTGCACACGTCAATGCGTGTGTGTTCGCCCGCTCTCGCCCAAGACAAGGTGATAGCGGGGGAGAGGTGCGGGGACCGGGGACGCATATTGCGCGGGACCTTAGGAGATTCCATTCTGTATGAAATAGTGTTATGAATGAGTGTGTCATGATGAGTGTCGACTCACGAGCGGCACGTGTGTCTGCTGCAGCAGCTGCAGCAGCGGGTCGCGCGCGCTGCGCCAGCGCTGGCGCAGCGGCGCGGGCAGCAGGCCGGCCAGCGCGCCGTCGTCGGCGTCCAGCGCGCGCGCCAGCCTCTCCAGCATGAGCAGCACGTGCCCCATGTAGGCGGCGCGCGTGCCCGGCCGACTGCTGTCGCCGAGAGCTCTGTACGAATACAAAACATTTTCAATTGTATACAATTACTTAATACAATATTAAATACATTCATTTACACCATTTGAACGAACATAAAAAAAAATATATCTTAATGTTAGTGCATTCACGATTGCATCTTCAGCTATGCTTCGAAGCCCGGTGTGTGTTTTCCCGCTTTTTCTTCTCTAAATATAATAATGTCAATGGTCACTCAAGGATGCCAAAGATGTTTAAATGAATATTTTTTTTAATTAATTGAAAGTATTGAAACAGCTAAAACGCACGTAATATAGTCGAAAGGCCAACCAGGATTCGATCGACTTAGACGATCATTATCAAGGTGAGATTAAGAGCGGCGACCCTGAACACTTAGTTTTAGTTGTTTTGATTCATTAATGAATTTATCTCACTTTAGTTGTAATCAAATAAATGATAATTGTGTTACCGAAACCCTTTTTTAAGACATGATTGAGAGTTTCCAAAACATCAACTCACTTTTTGTTCTCGTTTTCCTCAAAAACATCCAGAAGCCGCGTGAGAAGATCGCATTCTAGCAACAACTGTGAACAATGCACAAATGTAACGTTTTATTATAAAAATGTAACATCAATAAATAGTTTAAAACAAATTCGCTTCCCGCCATCTGTCCCTCTACGATTGAAACTTTTAAACTACGCAGTGGCTTTAATGCGGTTGTCATCAATGAATAGTGATTCAAGAGAAAGGTTTACCTTGTCATATAGGTATTACTATATACGGGATGACTGTGACCCTCGGAGCTATGTTCAAGGAAAGAACTCTATGCGCTAAATAACATATTCATGTTCTCTTATAATTACCTTGTTTCATAATAAAAACCAAAGATAAAGGCCTTCAAAGTTGTACGGCAAATTCCCAATCGCAGTGATACCGACCGCCATATGATCGATCGCCCCGCGCGCCGCCTGCGGGAAGGGTGCGGGGCGATCATACGGAGGAATCGAGCGACAGCGAGGTCATTGACACTAAGAATAATACGTAAGCCAAAATGTGGGAATTTTTCCCATTGTCAAAACAGTAAAAAAAAAGGTATTTTTCTTGCTATTTTGTGTTCTATGCTATTCTGATTCCAAGATTTCAATATAGCTCAGTGTTTCAAAATCAACCTGTATATAATACATATTAAAACACATTCCCATGCGAAGCCGGGGCAGGACGCTAGTGTATCATATTTTGCATTTTACTACATCACTATAGTATAATAATGGTCGTTCCGAAACGCTAGTAGTTTGTAGCTTTTGCACTAAAATCTAAAAAAAATCCTTTAAAAGTGATTGAATGCCTATTTTTTTTTTGAGTATTATATTCATTATACAGTGGTCTAGTATAGCCGATGATTCTATTTATCACACATGTCAATTACAAGTTGTATATTATATAAAATCGTCATTGTGTGCGTCTCTTTCCATACAGTGACACCGACAAGAGCTTAGAATGATATAAATACAGACAGACATATTGAATTGAGTGACTACTTAGTCTTGAGTGTCATGTAATGACATAAAATAAGTATAGAACAAGTGAAATGATACGTCACATGTTTAGCGTACTGCGTCCTGTAGACGCGGTTGTTGAGCGCGTGTTTGACCATGGTGTACACCTCGGCGTGCAGGAAGTTGTTGTGCGGGAACGCGAACATCATGTCGATCAGGACCCCCGGCGTGCCTACGACCAAACTACTTTATTACAACATACTCTTTATTTAGACTTTTGTTCTTTATTTCATCACACGATTTATTATGGGGTCGGTTGTAACATATTAAAGCAACGTTAGTTTTTCACTGTTTTTTCTCAGCAATGGTCGTTGCGAATCGGTAGGCTTTTCTTTAAAATAAAGATAAATTTTATTTTTTTTCTATAGAAGAACAGAGCATAGAGAACGTGTCCACCTAACGCTCGCAGCGCGTTACAGATCTCTTCCAGCTCCGACAGCGCCAGGTGCGCCGCCAGCGAGGCCAGCTGCACGCGCGGCAGCCCCACGCCCGCGCCCGCGCCGCGCGGGTCCTGCAGCAGCGCCTGGTGCAGCAGCGGCAGGTGCGGCGCCACGCCCAGCTCCACCGTGGAGCGCTCCGCTTCCGCCTCGCCCGTACTCAGAATCGGTTCCTGTCAGAGACAAGCATTTAGATCAAACATTTCAAAGAATTGTAATTGGCTCGAGAAGGTACGTTAAGCAGTGGATCTTGCGTGTTACGTCAAAATTTTGTCTAAGTTACGACAGACGTTGTTAGACAACTTGAAGAACACAATCATGATATATACATGCTCAACAATAAATACAAGAAATTGTGCTAACGTTTTTCGAGTAAAAATTGATGAATCATTTGTTGGCTCAATAGGTGATAAAACGAAAGAATCTAATAAATTAAAATAATCATGTCAATTAAATCAATCTAATCATTCGAATCAATCGCATTAATCAGTCACTAATCAGCCAAATTAACCAACTCAATCAATTAATCGACGCAAGTCTCGTCATCTATCAGTTATCCTGTAATTTGTACCTGTGAGAGTAGCGCGAGCAGCAGCCGGCTGCCGTTGACGACGGCGAAGGCGCGCGCGTGCGGCGGCGACGTGAACATTGACTGCAGCAGCACGCGGATGCAGTCTTCGCTCTGTAGTCGCGCCACCTGGTGGAATAACGTGTCAATAACTAATGTTAACAACATTTTCGACAAAAATAATATTCTAAAACAGATTTATTAAATGCTTTTGACATGTAACGACACTTCTTTTCTTCTAAAATACAGCTTTGACGAATCTATTTGCGACGTTCAGATGATTTATTCATCTTATCTTATGCTCTCAAACTCAACTTTTTAAAATTCAAATATTAAAGTCAGACGTGAAAAAGATTCCTTCAAGAGTTCCACAAGGCTCTTATCTCGGGCCTCTGTCTTTTTAATACTTGGAGTGAAACAGTATATGTTATTTACCAGCGTCTCCTGCGTCCGACTGCGAGTATCTCCGCACACGATGACGTCACACAGCAGCGCGGCGGCGTTGGCGGACGCGACGCTCTGCAGGCGCGCGCACAGCGACAGCCGCGGCGGGCCTTCCGACTCCGACTCTGGCTTCTTTTCTGAGTCATTTGCTGCTGGAGAAACAAAAACTGCTCTCAGAACACTTACAGCTGAAGTTGATTTATCGACGGTTAAAAACGTAACTAGGAGTTTATACCTGCGTTCACTATTTTTGGTTTTTTTTAATCTGTCTAATAGCAAAGTATGTCACTGAATAGCCTTAATTAAATTATGGTTAAGTCTAAATTAAATAAGTATCATACTTCTGAGTCACATACTAAAAAGCGAAGCACAGTCGCTGAAAAACGCTAAATGCAGACCGCTTTACATCGGTAATTTTTGAAATTCTTGGGAGAGGCCTATCCAGCAGTATACGGCTGAAATAATGGTAATGAAATTATAAGTCGAACTTAGGGCCTAACTCCCGGCCCAGTGCTTCATGAAAGCAGAAGTTAAACTGTCAACTTGGTTTTTACGATTTATTTATTTATTTTGAATGAGGGTTTCACTCCACCAGGCTCTGTGCCTTATACCGTACTAGAATTTTGACATTTGTTTCATACAGGTGATTGAAAAGGTAAAAGTACAGAATGTTTGATATGAGCTCGAGGTGCTAAAATTTTTTTATACTTGTTATCTTGTTGAAATTGATACTTGTGAACTTGTTTATTAAAATTCCATGCAAAAAAGGTTTAACTGCAGTATTATCTACAGACAGACATATGACAGACACAAGAACATAGCAGCACCTGTGTTCTGTGTGTGGTTCTGCTTTTCGCTGGCGTCCCGCTGCCCCTTCTCGTCCACGCAGTCCTCGGGCAGGTACCCGCCGCACACCACCTGGATCAGGCTCTCCAGCAGCTGGTGTTCCTCGAACCACTGCAGAACATAAATAACAAAAAGCTATTATGTAAAACTAGAGAAGACATCAAGACAACACATATCACACACATGTGCACACTCAGATCAGTCTTCTGGCAGCTTCCATAATGTTCCATGTTTGAGAGACCGTCGTGTAAAAGGACCAGATGTTTCTGTACAAGTTACTAAACAGTCTTATTGACTCCCCATTCTTGTTAAGTCATATTAAAATAAGGTGTCCCCGAGTTAATGCAAGAGATAAATCACTTTTTTCATTGCCTAGCGTTAGAACAAATTACGCCAGCAATACATTTTTGTTTAGAGCCTGCAACAATTATAATAATATATTTAGTAATGTAGATCATTTTAATTGCAAGACCATGCAATATAAAAAAAGAATACAGGAAATACTATGCAAGTAAATTTTGCTGTAGTATCAATTTCCTGTACTTTTAATGTGTTTTTGTTTTTTAGGTAATTATTTAAGTATAAAATAATAATTTAAAGTTTTTATGTAAATTTATTTCTCGTCTTTATTTGGTCTGTTCAATGTTATTATGTAAAATTTACCTGTGGAAACTTCATTGATTTTTGTACTGTATATATTTTTCTATGTGTATATAATAAAAAATTGTTTGTTTCCCAAATAAATAAAATAAAAATCACTGTTTTGTCCCGTTGAAATTTTAACTATTTCCATAAACTTCACTTAGTGTCTCGCTAGCTCTTACACGCCTAGTACTTTCGACAGTTTATACGCGAAGACCATACGAGAACATTGTAAACATAATTAAAAATAGCTTGGTATAGTGTGTTAAAATACTTGTAAGAAATATTCAAGGAACACGACAAAGTGTAAATAAATAAATTGTTAATTGGTAAATAACCATATTTCATTGTTTGAAAATTAAATTCATAGCACCATATCTTCAAAAATAGAACAGGGGGCCAATGTTTGAGATAACTGGTCTTTATATTCAACGATAAATAATAAGGTAAACACTAAATGGGGATGGGCTATTTTTATTTCTGAATAATTATTTATATTTAAGAGGCCATAAAGTGGACTTTAGGCTTAAGAAACAGGACATGTCATCAGCAAAAGTAGTCATGTTTAAAATACATGTTTCTATGTACACAATCATTAGCTAATACATATTAATTTAGTTTATTTACGAGTATTTATATCGAATAAAAACGCATGTTACTATTAATCGTATTAAGTATATGTTATTTAACGCTTTTGTTAACTTTAATAACGGAATGGATGAATATATAAAAATAAATACCACAATAGTTCATTTTTACACGACCTTCGGAAATACCGGAAGTAATATATATAATCGCGAAAAAGTAATCCTATAACGCCGTCTCTTTAGACGTAATTTTTGTAGCAAACAAAACATCCAGATGGCTCGCCCATTGAATACCATATCAATATTTATTCAAACATTTATATTAGTCACAGTAGTTTAGTTAACCTATATGACATAGCGATCAGTTATGTATGCTTAACATGGCTGATTCACTATTAACAAATGTTGTCAATTTCTATGTGTTTTTTTTTCATCGCAATTTATGTTTCTATACTCATTGCCAACATAAAACATTTATTTAGTGCAAAATGTCAATAAATAACATTAAGTTAACGTAAGACACTTTCATACCAAAAACTGAGCTTTATTTAGGAAAACAAAATAATTTCAATTTGCTATGGTTACGAGGTAGAACTGCAATAAAGTTACAAAGTTTTCTGTGCCCGACAGCTGAATAGTTACATTATATTGCATATTTTAATTACTTTGTCAATTTAAATGTTTTCATAATTATACGAGACCACTAGAGAGATTAATTTTATCTATCCATCGGCAGATAAAACTTGTCACTCTGATTAAGCACATATACTCCAGGAGGCCAGGGACACGTACAACTAGCGTTCAAAACGCAAAAGTAAATAAGTGAAGCCAATGATATTTCAATACCGACTGAGAATAAGTTTAATATCGATAGAGCAGAAGTGTTTGTTAGCCCTCCGACCCATATCCAATGCAGGAAGTTGTCGTAAACGAGAGGCAAAACAGCAGGTGTCGTTTCATCGATTAATTACTGCTGCAGGCATAATTTTACCAAATGATACCAACTCAACAAACATTTATCATGGGAATCCATTTGCTGAAATTCAATGATTATTTTGTATACATTGCTGGTTTTGTAATGATACAACTTTGACCGATCGTTGCAAAGCAGGCAATGCATATACATTTAGCATCTTAAATTCATCATAGTGTATTTCCAGTCTTAGTGATGACTGACCTCCATGACGATCTTGTTGAACAGGTCGTCCAGCCTGATGAAATATTTGAAGGTGTCCGCGATGGCGGAGGTGGCCATGTGCCGCAGCAGGTTGGGCAGGAAGTCGCGCCGCGACTTGAAGAAGTCCAGCACGCGCAGGCAAACGATGTGGTACAGGTACCAGTCCTGGGGACAAATCACAGTTTTAAGTCATTATTACAGATCAGCACCCGGAAGTATCTAATCGATCATAGACTGCGATTTCGCGTCGATTATATACAAAGTGGAAGGGACATACCCGTAATATTAGGTCCTTACATATGAAATTGCCGTTCAGTATCAAAAAAGTAAAACAAGTTATTTTTAATGAAATTATTATTTAATCAATCGAAGTATGCGCCGTTGTTATCGATACACTTCCGCCATTTTATAGGCAGATCATTGATACATTTGGAAAAAAAATCCTGGGAGCGAGAGTCTATGAACTGTTTGAAGGCGGTTTTGACTGCCTCATTAGATTTGAAATTTTTTCCTTGTAAAAAGTTGTCCAAATTTTGAAAAAAGCGGTAATCGGTTGGGGCAAGATCTGGAGAGTATGGTGGGTGACGCAGAGGTTCCAGTCGCAGCTCCTCTAACTTGGCGATCGTTTGATGTGCAGTGTGTGGTCTAGCGTTATCCTAAAGGAGCAGTGGGCTAGAGCAATTCATCAGTCTCGGTTGTTTAATGGCGAGCTTTTCCATCATTGTTTGCAATTGTTGGCAATACAAGTCTGCAGTAATCGTCTGGCCTGATCTCAAGAAGCTGTAGTGGATAACACCAGCACTGGTCCACCAAACACTAACCAGAATCTTCGTTTTGGTCAGTTTTCGCTTAGGGCAAGGTTTTGCCGGTTCTCCAGGGTCAAGCCATTGTGATGATCGCTTCCGATTGTCGTACAGGATCCATTTCTCATCACAAGTCACGATACGGTTTAAAATCCCCTCATTATTGTGGCGATTAAGCAAAGAAACGCAGCAAGAAACGCGTGTTTGCTTCAGTCAATTCGTGCGGTACCCACTTTTCGAGTTTTTTAATTTTTCCGATTTGGCGCAAGTGGATAAGTATCGTTTTGTCACTTACGCCGAAGGCTGCTGCTAATTCAGAAGTGGTTTGAGATGGATCCGCTTCCACTATCGCCTTCAATTCTTCGTTATTCACTTGAGTATCAGGTCGTCCACGAGGCTCATTGTGTAAATCGAAATTTCCAGAACGGAAACGTTGAAACCAAAAACGCACCGTTCGTTCGTTAGCGGTGCCTGGTCCATACACGTCGTTAATTCTTCGAGTCGTTTCTGCAGCACTGGTGCCACGGTGGAACTCGTATTCGTAAATACCGCGAATTTTCAATTTGTCCATAGTTGTTGTTATAGCAATGTTGAAACTCAAACAAATGATGTTAAAACAAATGAAATACGAATTTTAAAACAATATTTTTCTGGCTTTATTTCGAAATAAATTTGAATTTGGAATTCCTAATGAAACGCAAGATATTTGATTTTAAAGTTGCCAGTATTGAAAATCGGCAATTTCATATGTAAGGACCTAATAAATCGAACCACGGGCTATACTAGATGACTAAAGTATAATGAAATTAAAATAACAGCCAAAAAACCAAAAAAAAAATCGACATTCCCATACAAATCGCCCGGGCAGCCGCACACTTTTGTATGGAAATGCCAAAAATTATTTTTGTTTTTTGGTTGTTATTGTAATTTTATTATACTACTAGCTTTTGCCCGCGGCTCCGCTCGCGTATCCAAAATCCCACGGGAACATTACTTTTTCGGGATGAAAGGTATCTCTATATCCTTCTCAGTACTCCTAACTATGTGTATGCGAAGTTTCAAGACGATTGGTTCAGTAGATAAAGCGTGAAGAGGTAACAAACAAACAAACAAATAAACCAACAAACAAACAAATATACAAACTCATTTTCGCATTTATAATATTAGTTAGGATTAGGATAGGATAGGATAATGGTCTAGTATAGACCGTGGTTTGATTTATTTCGGGTATGTCCTTCCACGTTGTATATAAAAGTTTTATCTAACAGGCTAGGAGAAAATACAAAAGATGGCAGAGAACGAAGAATAGAGACTTCACTTAACAGACAAGAGCAAGGTCTTAAATTACAAGAACATCCATTATATATGGACCTGAGATGAAAACAATCTCAACTTCAACTCAACGCAACGCTCTGGACCGTTACACAGTCCGCCGCCGCGACGCCGCGCGCGTTGAATTTCGTTGGTATTTGTGACACCGCCGCCGCGCATCGTAACAACAAATTTAATTACTAATAAAATTCGGCGAAAACCGGTGCCGCGACGGCATCAAAAAACGGAGGGATCCCTAATTTTGCAGTTACCTGTTTGGTGCTTCGTTCAAGCAGCATCTCCACAGTCTTGCTGAAGTAGGACGCGAGCAGAGGGTTGAGGGGGGGCGGTTTATTGATGAAGTCGCACAGGCGGTTCATCTGCGTCACGTCCATAGACAACTTGTCGCTTAGAGTGGATAAGTCACTGGTCAGCACCTGCATAATCAAAATACCTACAAATTAAATTCTACATGATGCATTTAAAAAACCTGTTCAACTCTTCAAATACTTAATATAGTGACATATTTAATTTCATAAAACAAACATAATGTTATGATAATGTCAGCTAGTTAAGGTGACACATGAAGTCCAGTGCTGCCCCCATTTGAAAGGAAACAGAGATATCATTTAAAATTTTGTTTACCAATAACAGTTTAAACGGCAGTTCATAAAATAATTTAAAGGGCCTGCATGAACTGCCGTTTAAACTATTATTGGCGATCCGTCTAGCTTTAAAACTTGCCTGCGCCAAAAGTGGCCACTTTTGGCGGGGGCAAGTTTTTAAGCTAGACGGACTAATGTAAATACTTTCAACGGTGGTACAGAATACAGTAAGAGTAAACAGAAAGGAATCTCCTAAGGTACGCGCAATATGCGTCCCCGTTCCCCGCACCCGCACCTCTCCCCCGGTTCTTGACGGCCAACGTGAGTCATCGAGGCGAAAACGGGGGAGAGGTGCGGGGACGGGGAACGGGGACACATATTGCGCGTACCTTAGGAGATTCCGGCCTGTGACGGTGGTTCATAATAGTAGATTGTGCTACAAGGCGTAGAGATGCCACAATAGAATCACCAGCGTAGCGAGGGATTCAACAGTGGAATACTGAGTGAAGCGAGGGATTCAAGTATATCGCCCGAGATAAAACTATTACCGTACACCGTGTATGTAGCACATTCTTCTTTTCATCTCCATCTATGAGGAAAAGAAAATATATACTTATAACGAAAGTAGAATACCTACATATACCTAATCAGAGTTTAACAGTGAGTTACAAACCTTTATTTGGTGGCTTTTCGCTGAAGAAGTACTATGAAAATATTTTTCTAGGACCACCATATCTTATACATTTTCCAGTCATTAGAATCGTTTCATTACTTTTTCCTTGTGTGTTAATTCTTTATATATTTAAATATGTATATTGTACGTAAACTTCATATTTATTTACTATCGGCCTCATAAAGAAATTAGTCACATTTAAAATAGTTGTAAAAATAACCTAATAAGTAGTTCCTTAATAAAATTACTATTTAAATCAAAGACAACAATTGCGCGTTTTTATTGGTTTTTAATAAATTATTATTTTGAAGCAAGAGAACCAAAACATTTAGACCTATAGTCATCCACGTAAAACGTGTTGTATTCCAATTTTAAAAAATTACGACGCCCTTGCCCATATTTTATAATTTTAAAACTAAATTCTTTTTTTAGCTGACTGCCACTATTATTTTTGATTCTACATTCGTGTTCGGTTTTCAAATGTGTTTTAACGCCTAGGGAATTTACTTTTTACTTTTCAGTGTCTAGAGATTTACCAATGACTTTAGCCCCAAATATTTGGGATAAAACCATCGTTTTTCGAAAAGATAAGATGAAAAATAATTTATAGGGCTATCTAGTGCCTGACGATTAGCAATATGGAAATTATCTCCATATTTACGAGTTAACAATTTATTTCAAATGAGGGCGCCACTTCAAGGCCATTTGCTTCTACCTTAAGCATAGGGTATCAATTATTTTTTTTTATTTAATTTTTTTCAAGGATGCATATGAATGCACCTGTGGATGTCGTAAGAGGCGACTAAAGGACTTGGCACAAACATCTTGTGCTACAAATGCATTCTCAAGGAGGGTTAACGTCGGGCGGCGGCCGGTTGTAAAACTTTTCGCACAAATACATTCCCAAAGTGGGTTGACGTCAGGCAGGCGGCCGGTCGTAAAACTATAGCCAAATCACTTAAGGTGAAGATATAGGCAAAAAAATGGTGATCATTTCCATATTGCTCTTCGTCATGCACTAGATAGCCCTTTAAATTATTTTATGAACTGCCGTTGAAACTATTATTGGTGATCCGTCTAGCTTTAAAACTTGCTGTGGCCACTTTTGGCGGAGGCAAGTTTTAAAGCTAGACGGACTAATGTAAATACTTTCAACGGTGGTTCATGAAAGAATTTAAAGGGCTATCTAGTGCATGACGAAGAGCAATGTGGAAATTATCTCCATATTTACGAGTTAACAATTTATTTCAAATGTAGGCGCCACTTCAAGGCCATTTGCCTATACCTTCACCTTAAACTGTTCCGGCTATTTGTTTTCCATTTTGCAAGGTCTTTGGCATCCTTGGGTGACCATTGACATGCATGTTATATTTGAAGAAGAAAAAGCAGGAAAGCGCACCCTGGGCTCCAATGCAGCACAGCTGAGGATGCAACCGGGAAAGCGAAATGCGAACGAAGAAGAGAAGATGAATTTATTTCAAATGCCTCTTCAAGTACATTTGCTTGTAAGTTCACCTTAACAAAATGTAGCTTTTGTCTCTGTCTAATCTTCAGTGTTTCAAGCATCAGCATCCAAATAAAGACGAAACTCCATTGCTTCCTCTCGACGTGAAGAACGGACAAATAAACAATGTAACATACTTTAACATTTATAATTGAAATAAGAAGTACCCGTAAACGAAGGGCATGTATGAAAAGATTGATCAGTGTAGATGAAGCAAAGAGGTCTTTCAGGATCGTAGCAAGTAGAGGCTTATAGTTTCTGTCTACCCCTGTGGGAAACAGGCGTGATGTATGTATGTGCATGTATGTAATTTTAGTAAGGGAGGAAGGATACCTCGCATGCAATGCTGGCCAGCCTGTACTGTGAGGTGAGTTCCACATTCTGCGGGGGCTCCTCTGTGATCAGCGTGATAAGTTCTGCCAAGATGTCTGGCCGAGTGAGGCTGCAACACCAGTCATGTTGTTTTAACAATAAGTTAACTTACTAGTACTTCTAGTACTTGATTTAAATGTCCACCCATAACAAATAACCGCGTATTAGAATGTCAATTTTCTATTTGTTAATGGTAGCTTGGTTTGGGTGGGTAAGGCGTTGTCTCCACGGTTGAGTTCATCGACTTTATGTACCAACATCCACACGGCGAAATCATCGCAGCAAGTTGACATATTGACTTGTAGTGATTCTCTTGTCCGTAGTCCAGAGGAAATGCCTTATGGTTTAAACCAAGTACTAGTAATAAGTTTTAGTTTCGGTGCTTTTCATTTTGTATTTTTTGTTCTCTTAGGTGTAGTAAGTAAGATCTAGTTGTTATTATATTAATTACAAATATCGGAAAACTAACTGCATAATAATTGTTATAGTTATCTTTTGGATTTATGGTATTGCAATAGAGTCCACTTTAGTCATGAAGTGCCACCCTTAATCCATTACATATATAATAGGTATATTGGTTTAACTTTGTCTATCACCTTACAAAATGAAAATGACGACCTCCGTGGTGTAATGGTCAACACGCTAGTCTGCCAATCTGGAGGTTCTGGGTTTGATCCCCAGCCAGGGCAAGTTGGAAAATGGCCTTTTTCAAATTGTCCTGGGTCTTGGGTGTTTATCTATTGTATATGTATTTATCATAAAATATAGTATAGTTGAGTTAGTATCCCATAACAGAAGTTTAACCTTACTTTGGAGCTAGCTCAATCAGTGTGATTTGTCCTTATATATTTATATATTAATTTATATTCATAAAATATTATGAAATTACTTATGAAGTGCTGATGGCAAAGTAAAAAAAACCTTTCATACAATAAGTAAATAAGTTTTGTTTCCTGCTAATTTAACTAAAGGCAAATATTTTTTTTACGTAATAAATGAACTGAAAAGATACAACAACAATATTTCTAAGATGCAACCGGGAACACGTTTGGATGAGGTTATATGTTATTTTTTTAGCATTTCGCATTCCAAATTAATTTTTAACATGGTTTCTATTCTTGTAATCATTTTATAAAATTCTTTATTTTTTATACCCCACATAGTAGGTTTTGAACAAAAAAAAATTAGAAGACATAATTTGGCACCAGAAACCTGGATCTAAAAAATGGTATACTTTACAATATTACATTTTAAAATCAATACAAATATAGGTACAGATAAATATCAAAGACCTAGGACCATTTGAAAAAGTCAATTTGACTATGCTGGGGATTCGGAACTCAGAACCTCTGGAATGGCGAAATAACATGTTGACTTCAGAGGTCATTGACATTCTGTTGTTCCATTGACAAATAAATCATTTGTAGACAGAATTCAATGTCTGTCAGTTACTATACAACTCTGTAATAATGTATTTAAGTACCTAATTCAAGAATAATCTCTCCTTAAGATAAGATTGCCACTCTTGATAAATATACACATTAAATATTTTCCTAAGTTATTCATTGCTTTGCTGGGTGTACAATCAATAGCGGCGTTAGGGTAGGGCGCGGTTGGGCGACCGCCCAGGGCGCCAGATACAAAGGGGCGATAGGGGGCGTTTTTGGGCAAGGGGGGTCACAGGTAATAATAAATATACATTACTCTTATTTGTACGCACCCCCCCCCCCCCCTCCCAACCCTTCGTTTACAATGCGGCGACAAATTTGAAGAATCCTATATCGTATTTGCACCCCTCCCCCTCCCGTCGGCAGAAATAAATCCAATAAGATTAAAGCCTAAGTCAGACTCTGAATTGCAGTTTGGGGGGGGGGGGGGGAAATCTTGCCCAGGGCGCTGGTAGACCTAAAACCGGCACTGTGTACAAAGAACCACTTCAAATTGGAACTTGGTATTTGAACTTAAAATTACAATGGATTTTAAGTTCAAAACCAAAGAAAACCATTATATATGTTATGTACTATGCCTACCTAGGGAATACCCGAGATAGAAAGGGTTTATATATATTTTGTGGTAGTTCATTATCATGAATAGGTACTATTAATAAACAGAATGTACAAATATAAACAGTATGAATTACTGCACACATCCACAATAGATTAGCACTTCCAGTAACACGATAGTGGCATCAACAAGCCACTTCTATTGTAAATCAAAGGATGATTCACAGGTTTATACTATTGTTTTAGTGGCAGGGAGATGCACTTTGCCACTCTCTGTCCGCATGTGGCCATGGTCGGCTGGCTCCACACTTACAATTGCATCAGGTTCTTGTTATCCGCCTTGCATTCCTGCAGGATGTCTTCTGCCTCCAGCACCTGACTTAGGGTCACATTCTGCAACATAGGAACGAGCCACTTCAAAACCATCACTCACATCACACCCCTACACTTCCCCGCAGCTTCACACATCAAAATAATCACTTCAATTGGCGAAATTACAGAAATAAATAACACTGGGACCACTTCATAACCACCAATTCCTCAACAAAATACGCACCTCTTCCTTTAGAAGAAAATTTAACTCCCTTACTACGATATAGTTAGCGCTCCAAAACATAATTAAAATTAATAAGTACAAGATGTTCAATTACTCTAAATCCATAGAAAATTTATTATTTTTCTATATTTTTTAGCGTTTCCCGATAAAAATGCAACGATCCGTTTTCTTTTTTGACAGGCGAAGATTAGAGTTGCCATACCTTTTCACACCCTTTCTACAATGTCTACAATCGTGCATGCAATATAGTAGAATTAGTAGAAAACCAAATTATATACCTGAGCCCCAGGCCCCGGTCCATGGGCCCTTTTCTTCCCTGTGATGTCTAATAGAGTTTATACTAATATACTCGGTCCCCAGCACGTCAGCAGGGCTTTATGTGTCGACTCGACGCCCTGGACTAAAATCATCTTCTATCGACTGTCGCCACCTCGCTTTTCTTAATAATAACAAGTTCGGCTCCGTAAGCGAAAACTCCTATTAATCGACTTCGTCTCCTTCACTACTTGAGCAAGCCACCCAGCTGACCCAGCTATATGTACACGCAGTACAAGCCGATCAATCGAGCTACTAATGTTTTCGCCCCAGTGGAATTTGTACATATTGTATATAGGTAAGTACCTAGACTAGAAATGTCAATCATTATGTTACTTTTAAACAGGTTTTAAATTTTTTACACACATTGTTACCCGAATATTTCACGTTGATCCTTTTTTAACCCCCGATAAAAAGACGGGGTGGTATAGGTTTGACGCTAATGTCCATCTGTGGCATCGTAGCGCTTGAACGGATGGACCGATTTAGATGAGGTCCTTTTTACGTGAAAGCAAGTTCCCTTGCGGTGGTTCTTAGCTATGTTTGATGAAAATCGGTTCAGCCATTTAAAAGTTATTGGGGGTTAACGCTTATAAGTCAGAGCTTTCTCTAGCAAATAATAGATGGCACTAGTATGTCACGGCTCTGCCTCTGTATGTTTGTTTATTTTTGCTCAACTTGGCGGATTAGAGAAAGACAAAATATGTTATTTTAAAAAATATTTATTGTAAGTATACATATAAACATAACATTTAAAGAAGTAACTACTTTTTACTTAGCAACTGCATCGCCAGTGCCTCTGCCTCCTGCACCGACAGCGCCGCCGAGATGTCCTTCACCTTCTTCACCTTCCGCGGCGTCACGCTCTCTTGAGGGATACCTCTGCTTTCCACCAGTTTCCGTTTTGTTGGCCTGTAACAATATTGATACAAGAATGTATTTGAGCACATTTGATAGATGCTGTCACTTCCTTTTACCCAATGTAAATCGAGATCCAATATCGTAATTCAACACTGTAATCATAATTTTTAACTTCAATTAAATAACTTACATAAATAAATATTTTGTACGCACTAAATTTGAGTTTCTTTGAAATTCTGTATAAACAATAGTTAAATTACCTGTGGAATTTTTCGTCATCATCATCGTCATCTTCTTCAAATGATACATCACCATCTGACACAACATTACTTCTATGATCATCAGATTCTTCACCACTCCCTTCAGTTTTCCCATACACTTTATCAGGGTCTGGCAACCATGAGAGATCAGGCCCGTCTGATTCAGATTGTGACCCAAAGTCATCTTTTTCTCCTTCTTCATCCTTCTTCTTATTTTTGAGTTTTCTCTTTTGTTCTTTATGCTTAGCTTTTACCTTTTCTCTAAACCGAATTTTATCAAACTTATCCTCTTCTTGTAACACTTGTTTTGCTTTCTCAATGTCTATACCTCCTACATTTTCATTAACAAACTTCTTAGCTAAATCTGACTTCACATCTTTCTTCTCATCTTCTATTGCCTCACCTTCTTCTGTAAACTTTACTGTAGTATTGACTTTAATTTTTCTTTTCAGTATTTTCTTGGCAACTGCTGCTTTTGTCAAGGGCTTTGCTTTCTTTTTAGATTTACTTTCCTCTGGTTCCACAATGTCTGTGTCAACATACACATCTACTTTCTTGACTTGAAGGAAATCATCTTCATCACTGTCATCATTGTGGAATTCAAACTTTTCTAACTGCTTTTTAGGCTTTTTGTAGAGTTCCTTAACTTCCTTTTTTTGTACTTTCTCTATGATTATATCATCTTCATCCGAGCCTTTTTCATCAACACTATCACCACCAGTGGCATTTAACTTCTCCATCAACTTATCATCTTCTTTTGTATTCCCCTCTTTGTTTACAGTAACATTTTTATTATTCATGTTCTTATGCATAAATCTTATTCTCGGAGGGACAATCAATCCTAGTGACCTGGCATAAGCATCTGTGTCTAAAAGTTGTACATTGAATATGTCCTTGTTTTTCATTAGAAATACAGATCTTATATAACTCATAAAAGCTCTCTGGGCACTCTGCTTTAATTCTATATTATCAGAAAGTAAAGCTTCTATTTTGCGCTGGGGGGCCATAACTTTGGATGGATCTACAGTGATTTTATTTATAGGAATTTTATTTTTCTGTAAATCTTCAACTATTTTCTCTTCATGCGGAAGTAACATCAAGAGGCCTTCCCCTTTGCCGAACACGCCACGAGCGGTGCGGCCAGCTCTGTGGATGTAAGTGTCTACATCTTCTGGACAGTCCATCTGGATCACCCAGTTGACTCTAGGGAAGTCCAGGCCACGGGATGCCAGGTCAGTCGCAAAAAGCACTACATTAGACTTTCTACAGAACTCATTGTATATTTTTTCTCTCTTCTCCTGATGAAGAGTTCCATATAAAGCTAGCAGACTGACTCCTGGTCTGAGTTTGCAGAACAACTCATACACATATTTGACTTGCTTACATGTAGCCATGAACACTAAAACTTTTTGTTTGAGATGATTTTTGATGAATGACCAGAGGATGCCAATCTTTTCATCTACTTCGCAAACAATATAGCTTTGTTGCAGAGACTCTGGTGTGACTGTGTCTGCCTTCTCATGTGGGGCCACATATGTGGGGAAAGATAGACTTAGCCGGGCCAGGTCTTTGACAGATTTTGTTTGGGTTGCAGAAAACAGAAGAGACTGCCTCTCAGGTGGCAAGTTATCTATGATAGCATTCATAGTGGCTTCAAATCCCATGTCTAGACACCTGTCAGCTTCATCCAAAACTAGAATTTGCAGATGATCACAATTAAATAAAGGATTTTCGTCCATATGCTGTAGTAATCGACCAGGAGTACAAATAAGGATATTAATTTGGTCCATTCTTTTCCTTTCAAATTTGAGGTTTTGTCCACCAATTATAAGACCAGCGGAAAAGTCATGAAGGTGTCCTATTTTTCTCAATGTCTCATATATCTGATAGGCTAGTTCTCTAGTGGGTGATATCACTAGAGCGCCGACACCGTCATATCGTGTCCACTTTTTGCAGAAAAGTAGTTCAACTATGGGCACTAAGAAAGCCAAAGTTTTTCCCGAACCAGTTTTGGCGGCCCCAAGAATATCTTTGCACTGCAATGCATAACCGATTGCTTGTCGTTGGATTTCCGTCGGAATGGTGAAGTTGTTCTCTTTCAGGCCCTTCAACGTCTTTTGGGACAGTGGAAAGTCTTTGAATGATTTTATTTCATCTGGGACTATCTGTAACCAGAAAATAGTTATTGTTAATATCAGCCTACCCGTTGCAAGTATAAATTGCGTGTATAACCTATATTATGAGAAATTATTGTATATTACAGGGGTGGCCAACAGGTCGATCGACTGTTAATCCAGTAGATCTTGGCAAGGCAAAAAATATAAATACATAGACCAGACTGAAGGACACAACAGAAATTAGGGCAGTGGTAGCAGACTTCGAAATTCGCTTTAGCGATTTCAGAAAAATTGAGAAGTTGGTTCAATTCATCAGTTATCCGTTTAATGATTCCATTGATCAAAGTGATATCTATGAATTGGCTACAAAATTTGCAGATACATTTCAAATGGACCACATGATGTTACAAAACGGAATTATTATTCTGCGCTGCGACATATTTCTAAAAGCAAGGTCATCCTCAGGTCAAGATTTCTGGGGATTCGTTTCCAACAAAAAATATCCAAATTCGAAGAAATGTGTTGAACAACTTCATTCGTGTTTTGGTTCAACATATTTATGTGAGTTAGCATTTTCCTACTTGAAACAAACAAAAATAAACACCGTTCTCGTTTGACTGACGCTCATACATTGGATTCTTGGTTGGCAATTTCCAATTACAAACCTGATTATGCTAAACTAGTGGAAGATGCCTAGACGCAATACTCACACTAATATAAAGTTAAATAAGTACCTAGTTACTAAGAATAATTTACACATATTTATGTTTTCTCTCTTAATAAAATAAAAAAATACTACATGATTGCGTACTGAACTATGCTGTTTCATTTAAGATTTCAATAAGTACGTATTTGGTAGATCACACAGGGTTTCAATAGTAAACAGGAGATCTTGGGTCTGATCAAGTAGGCCACCCCTGGTATATTATATATAATACCTACGTACTCACCTTTTCATACTGGGCTTGCAAATACTGTATAGCCGCATCTTCTTCAGCACTCTTTTTCTTTCTGGGTTTGTAAAGACGAATTCTATTTTTCTTGTGCTGCTTTTTATCATTTCCTTGATTTTCTTTCATGTTCTATTAGTTTTTATTTATAATTTTGGTTTATTTTGTAAATTATAACCTATCGAACATGCACAAAACACCTGGTAGTTCTTGAACTGTCACTGTCATGTCATTCATTGTCAAATCAAATATAGCAAAGCAAAGTGATTGAACATGGAAGAAAAATTAACATCCGGTAGAAATAGAGTGAATGATAACGATTAGTGAGTGACAAGAGACAGACAATATAAAATCGATTATAAATTGATATATTATGGGTTAATTTGGCGATATAATGAAAATGAAAAGACAAACTCACGGGCGGGCCTCACTCATCACGCACGTACACACGAGTGCACGTAGTGCACGTATTTATTTATTTTTTAAAATTTGACTAGGAAGTCTTCAAAGTAACCAATAATTTTCACTACCTACCTACGATTGTTTACGATTAGTCATTCACTTCTCTCTATCGTCTATATCAACTTCCGGAACCATTGCGACAAACGCGCATAAACAATCGGAGAGTGTTTAAAGCAAGACGTGAATGAAAATAGTGACTTGGGATAAATATTTTTGTTTATTGTTACGAGTCATCAACCAACAACTTTAGTATTTTAATATTAACGTAAGTTATTTTATTTTATATGCTTGATTTATAGTAATTTGTTTTATTCGAAATGAGTTAATTAAAGCAGGGCCAAGGATCTTTTTATTAAGATCGAGTGGGTCACATCACATTTGCTTTGTTTGTGTCGACTCATGCAAGTTTACTGTTACTGCGTAGTGCTTAGAATCAAGATTTTATTATTGCATCAGCAGATTTATACAATTCTTATCTAAATTCCGGATGAAAAAATATACTTACGTAGTACGCTACAAAACAAATAAAATATTTTACAAATTAAGGCCCCGTCAGTTTAGAGCCAAGAAAAGACTAGGTACAGTTTATTTCTCAAAAATTTTACATAGGAATCAAGGCTTTTCTACAGACACCCACAATAATATTTTAAAACACGATTGAGCGTTTTTGGCTCGATAGAAAAAATCACAAACATACCTCTAAATTTACCTATATTTGTATTTTATACAATCACTTTTTTTATATGAAAATTATACCAAAAAAATGTACCTATACTCCAAATTACCTACTAGTCGATTTCGCTACACAAAAAACTAAAATATAATACAAAAATAAAACCGGCCAAGTGCGAGTTAAATTCGCGTGGAGAGGGTTCCGTACAATTGATTGAATTCTTATAGGTTTTCCTGTAATTTACAAGCAATGAACTATATTTCGTTTTTTTTTTAATTTTAGGCTCAGTAGTTTCGGAGATCAGGGGGGGGGGGGGAATGGTCAATTGTCGTCTTCTTTCATGAATAAAATCAAAACTATTTATTTTATAATTATAACAAAAATAAATTTAAGATCCTTATAACGAGCCCTTTCATTTGATATATGACACAGTAAGGTTTGCAAAACCTTTTTTTTTCATTTCCTAATTTATCCCCCGAAAATGACCCTTATTTTAAAAGAATATTTATTTACTTTACACATATGTGTTTGGGTCATAGGATTACACCATCCTACCAAATTTCACCTGATTCGGCCCATTAGATTCGGAGCAAAGTGACTGTGACAGACGGACGGACAGACAGACGCACGAGTGATCCTATAAGGGTTCCGTTTTTTCATTTTTTGTACGGAACCCTAAAAATAATATTTATCGAGAGCGAACAAAGGCCCGGACCCTGCTAGAAGATATTCCGCTGTTTTATTAATTTTTTGTTTATTTTTCAAAAACGCACAGTATTGCGAGCTGTGAACCCATCTCGCCTTAACTCTCTAAAATATAATTTTAATCAGAGGGAGTACCTACTTCAATAGAACTAGTAACTACCTACATAATAACCATTTGCGAAAAAGAGACAGACTTCAATCAGTGGTTTAGTTAGTTGGACAAGAAATATATTTTTCCAGTTGGGTTTATTTGGTTTGGTTTAAAAATAAACTACTGAACAGATTTTAATAAAATTTCTATACTAGGTATTGACCTACCTTTATCCTTTTATATAAATATTTTCCAAATTCATTTAGAAGCGACTGGATCTTCAATGTACCTCAAAGGTACATTGAAAAAAAAACCTCTTTTTGTAGGTAGGTAGGTACCTCGTAGGTACATGTTTTTTTAGTTGTAAATGTATGTAGCCTATGTAGCCATGTTTATAGGTCGTGTTGCACATACAGTTTACTACCATAAATATAAATAAAAACGGGTCAAGTGCGAGTTAAACTCGCGTGTAGAGGGTTCCGTACTTCTCATAAATCATCCTGAAATCTATTGGTAACTATTTGTTGTACTTTTAAAAAGTACAACAAATACAGTAGTCTGAGGTAAGGGGGGCTATAAGAGGTATATGTCTGAAAACACTTAAAAACTTAGTTCCCTAAAATAAAACAGCAAAAAAATACAAATAATAAAAAGAACTGCCACTAATTTTCCACTGAATTTGTACGAGTTCCCAATCCAACACAATGGGTTAGTCGGGAAAAATTTGTTCCTACATTACATGTATGGGAGCTACCCTAAGTTAGGTACTAATAGTATTTGAGTAAAACCGCGGACAGACAGACAGATATTACGAAACTAAAAGGGTTTCTTGTTTACTACGGAACTCTAAAAACACATTTCCATGTCACTGCCTAAAACCTGGTTCTGGTATTTTCTGCATCCTATCCATAATCATTTGCCGTGTGGTTTCCGGCAGAGTGGAATAGGACCACTCGACCAAGTCTTTTCCCGTGGATGTCACAGAAGGCGACTTGACGATGAAACGCAAGCAAAACAAAGCTTATAAACATCAATGAGACCTCTCCAACCCGTCTGGCCAGCGTGGAGAGTGTAGGCCAAATCCTCTGACTGCTCTGGCTAATATATAGCTGTAGTAGTACAGAGAGGGTCGTGCTCCTTCAATGGAGACTAAAAGACCTGATGATGATTTATTTGTCCATAGAAGCAGCAGAATGAAGAGCTTGGCATTACTGGCGTGCGTGGTGGCGGCCGTCGGCGCCGTCTCCTATTCCGACCTCGTCAAGGAAGAGTGGAACGCTTTCAAGGTGAGTGACGTCATCCTTCAATCGCTCAATGACTACTTTTAGCAAGAGGTTGGGACTGGACAGGTGTGGGAAACGGGAATCCAAAATAGTGATTGGTTTTCTAAAAGTGGCCATTAGGTGTTTTTATTTATTAAATCTTTATTTACCACGATAGTGCAAAAGGTGGACTTAATGTTTTTGTATTATATATGTATATTTATGCTTTACCAGTCAATTAAACAGAAAAATTATCTCCATATTTACGAGTTAACAATTTATTTCAAATGAGAGCCATTTGCCTATATCTTCACCTTAAAGATAAGCACACTAGTTTACAAAATTTTACATTTTTTGGTACCAAAATATGAAACTACTCGTTCGTTTCTATTAGATTTTTGTATACTATATACCTGATTATGACTTTTTTCTAGGACGTCAGAATTGGAAGTATTGCTGTAACAAATTTCCAAATTTGACCCATTTCACCTATTTCCAATTTTTTATAGTAAATACACTACTATGCGTAAATATCACAATTCTTAATCAAAATAAAATTTGATTTATCGCCGTACCATTTTTATGTACAGTTATATGAAATTAAAGTTGCCATAAAATTCTTCATACTTGAGCACCGTGCGCATTGTATGGCATTTATAAAGGCCCGTACATAAACGAGAATAACTCAAATTCGTAAGTGAATTATGCTGTTATGTAAATGAATTGTACAAAGGCTTGCACTATAATAAACATAAATTGAAAAGTAAAAAAAAAAGGAATTGAATTTATAGTAGGTATTTTTTTTTTAATTTGCGGAATTTATCAAAATTTTTTGCAATGAGAATTCATTGCAAAAATATAAGAAACCGTTACAAGTGTGCGTGGGTAAAAAACCTTAAACTAGTGTAATTAACCGTAAACTAGTGTAATTAACTACACAAATTATATACATGTCTACAAACATACATCCCATCCCAATCCCAACTATACCAACTAATATTATAAATGCGAAAGTGGTTTGTTTGCTTGTTTGTTTATTTGTTACCTCTTCACGCTTTATGTACTGAACCAATCTTCTTGAAAATTTGTACATAGGATTACTGAGAAGGATATAGGATATCTTTCATCCCGGAAAAAAGTAATGTTCCCGTGGTATTTGGAAAACGCGAGGGATGCAAAAGCTAGTATATATATAAGGTCTAACAAAATATACTGAAACTATTTTAAGGGTAGGTTCAGTCCGTGAATTTGAACAACTTTCTCCAAGAAACATATAGTGAAATATAAATTTTATTTTTAACATACACTGACCTGTGATCGCACATGCTCCGCTCTTCGCCGACCGCCGCTATATCTAAAGGCATCCACAAACGTAGCTAGACGTCGGAGTCGCGACATCAGTTACATTACAACCTTAAAACTTCATAAGTCACGAGTGTCACGACGGCGCCACGACTTCATAACAAAATCGCTACTAATACTAATCAACTCACTAAATTATTCAAGTGATTTAATCATTTTGTATCATCACACTTACTAAGCTTCAGGTAGACCCCCGTCTATTACACGATACACAAAGTTATTAAAATGATATTTAAAATTACACATTGCACTTCACCCTAATTATTGATGTAAATGATCTATGTCTATGCCGACCTGCAGATATGCAAGTTCTTAAAATTACACTTACGTTTTAATCACACACATCGTAACATTCGTAACACTACCGTGTCTAGGTATTGTTATTGAATACCTAAATAATTTGGCATTGTGAAATCGTACGCGTAATGTTATTTGCATCAGTTGCAACTTCATACTGACAAGAACTTGGAATTTTTTTATTGTTGTTTTTGTCTTTATTTATCGTTCCCACGGTTCATTTAAAAATGAGTCATAAACACCTTTTGTAATTGCCGCAAGCACAAGCCAATGTTTACTCATTTCATTTCATTTGTTTGTTTTGAACAGTATTTTTGTAAGTTAAATATGCCGACAAAAGAAACAAAGAAACATCATAAAAGCCGGCGAAAATTGAATCTAAGCGTAATCCTTTGTTTTCGTATTCAAAGAAACACCGCCTCGTGCGAATCGTGTGAAACATGCTTTTAATATACCGACAAACAAAAAACCGAAAAATAACTTTCAATAGGTACTGAAATGGGAAGACGAGTTCAGTGTCCAAAATGTGTGAACTTAGTGTACACTCGATTTCGATTCACATTATCTAGTGCATGTGATTATGTTTGTATTATTCTTTTTTACTCCATCAACAGATTACATAATTGTGAATGAGCATTATGGTTTTGAAGAAAGAGAGGTGGTTATAACTTTCGCAATACACACTATTGCTACTTGTCAGTTTTTTTTTGTTGAAATAATAAAAATATTTTTTATTTATTATTTCAAAACATATGAGTGTTATGTATTGTTTGAATTACATACCTAATGACTTACTAGGGCAAACAATAAAATTAAACTTTCATGTGCTTGTTTGTGATTTTGTGAATGACTGTAAACGTAGAGTGTGTAGACGTCTTATGCCTTCAGCCACGGCAATAAGCTAAGCGTTTCGGCCTGGCGGCGAGATACCTACATAGCAAGGGACGGTGAAAGGTGGGTGATATATGAAAAAAATATTTTTTTACATTTTGCTATAAGTTCCTTGGGGAAAGTTGTTCAATATCACGGACTAGACCTACCGTTAAAATAGTTTCAGTATATTTTGTTAGACCTTATATACATAGATATACCCATAAATAAATACAAAAACTTAAATACATAATATAAAATACAAACAATTTAAGATAATGATTAGTTCTGTTGCACAAATTTGCAAAAAGGTGCGTGTGGACTCTTCCCTTAAAAAGGTATTTAAGATACTTTAGATGTGTTCCGGTAAGGAATTCCAAAGTCAAGTAACTTCTATTCGCTAAAAGTCAGACATAACATTTGAACGAAATATGTAATGGAACGTGGTCCCTTACTATGGGTCTCATAAAAAGGCTCAAGGTCGCTCAACGGGCTATGGAGAGGGCTATGCTAGGTGTTTCTTTACGTGATCGAATCAGAAATGAGGAGATAAGTAGAAGAACTAAGGTCACAGATATAGCCCAGCGGATTAGCTCATTGAAGTGGCAGTGGGCGGGGCACATAGCGCGAAGAACCGATGGGGCAGAAAGGTTCTCGAATGGCGGCCACGTACCGGCAGGCGCAGCGTAGGACACCCACCTGCTAGGTGGTCAGACGACCTGAGCAAGGTTGCTGGAAAACGCTGGATGCAGGCCGCTTCCGATCGGTCGTTTTGGAAATCCTTGGGGGAGGCCTATGTCCAGCAGTGGACTTCCTGTGGCTGATATGATGATGTAATGGAAAATGCAAACGAAGAGTATGACTGGAGCGACCAACTATGTTGTTTGTTTGTTACCAACTAAGTACCTAATACCCATAATGATAATGAATGTCCTACTAAGTAGGTAGTAATGAATTCAAAACGTGGCAGACACGCGCCTGCACTCGCGTGACCAGCGTTATAAACCTGCATAAAAGCCGCGAGCAATCTGATCCACGCCGCGCCGGTCGCAGCTATACTTCAGTTCCTCTTCCGCATCGTCTAATATCCGCTCTAATAAACCTTTAAATCCCAAATTCAACCTGTGATGTTTCGATAGAATATAACAGGAAAGTATTCGCCACTTGTAGTAGATATGTCATTATTTATGTAAAGTGGGCCTAATAAACATTAGTGGAGCACGTCGATAATTATTTGAGCAGTCGTAAATACCTAAATAACAAGGCCGTAGGCAGGACTGGAGTTTATGGGTTTTTTTAGGCGGTTAGGGGCTTATGCCCCCGTAGGAGAGCTAATGAGTGTCATCCACACGGTAGGCGTACAACTATATACATAAAAACATGACAGATTATAAATATAAGTACATGTCTAACATGACATAGTGCTCGTGACTCAGAGTTAACTAGGTAAGTATTTGAAAATAATGTTCTAGCTGTGAACCGGTTGTTGAACACCTATGATATTATAAGTCTTCCCATTTCCCGAGGATTCCCAATCAACGGGAAAAATCTAAAATTAAAATATACCTAGTTTTATTTGTTGTGTATCTAAGCGGGCCACCATTGGAATAAATATTACAAATTGTGGTGAATTGTGGTAGGACAAACTTAGTATTATATTAATAGAGGAACAAAAAATAAACAAGAACATTAGTATAAAATAAAAATACAAATGTCCTTGTTTATTTTTTGTGCTAATAGGTAGTAGGTAGCTACCTAGTACCTATCGGTGCTATCGGTTCGTAATCAAGACGAGTATGCGTTCAAATTGATTTATTCGTTACGAGTTTCAATGGCATTGGCAAGTTAATCATATAGGTACTTAGTTTACCTAATCTTTACAAAAGTACCCCTACACGTAGTACTTTATATGCATACATTCATTCAATTAATTATTTCCTGTTGTGCTCAATGTAAAAATAATTATTGATATTTTTTCAAAACAAAAAACCGCCTCCACTACCAGAAAAGCTAAATATTCAAACAATTGTATGCTAGGACATATTTTTATAGATATTTTCGCTTAAAAAAACCAGTCAACCGAATTTTATTAAAATTTCTTTGGGACCACTTGGAAAGTATATTGTACACTTTCAAACTAATAATTATTTTCCAAGGTCCAGGCGTCTTCGAGTAATGTCATGTCGTCCAAAATTTGCTTTTACCAGCAGCACCATACCACCTGTAAATAGGTTGACTGGTAGAAAAAAAGAAAAAAAAAAAGAAAAGGCCCTGTCCGCTTGATATTTTTTTTTAATAAACTTATATAAATAAATAAATCTAAACAGATGGAACACAAGAAGAGCTACGAGAGCGAGCTGGAGGACAAGTTCCGCATGAAGATCTTCGCGGACAACAAGCACCGCGTGGCGCGCCACAACCAGCGCTTCGAGCAGGGGCTCGTCGGCTACAAGCTCAAGCCCAACAAGTACGCCGACATGCTGCACCACGAGTTCGTGTACACTATGAACGGGTTCAACCGCACCGTCAAGTGAGTCCACTTTTACTTTGCAGTAGTTTGCAGCCTACATTGGTCCACCTGCTGGACTGAACGCCGTTCCTAATAAAGGTCGGATTTGCCCATTATTACCACGCTAGGCGAGCGGCTTGGTTAGCAACCGCACCGTCAAGTGAGTCCACTTTTACTTTGCAGAAGTTCACTATGCCAAAATTATTGATTGAAAGAGGCATGCATCCAGCGTTTTTCTGCAAACATGCCCAAAGATATCTGATCAGATCACCTAGTAGTTATTCTTTGCTTGCTGGTACGTCAAGTGGTCGCCATTCGAGCGAAATCCTTTTTGCTCCAACGGCCATCGCCAATCTCTTGCCTTTCAACCAACTGTTTCTTTAATAACGATGAAAATTGACGGCTAGTTGTTTTTTTTTTTGGGTTTTTACCTAACTGCGCCAGAAGAAGGGCTACTAAGAGCATCTTTTATTCTGCAAGACCACAGAGACTTTGTCGATTTTTATTAAAACTCTCATGTAGTAAGTAATGATGACTTAGGCTTGTATGTACCTAATCTGTGACTGCTATAAACTAACAATAGGCAATAAAAATATCAAAAGTTATTTCTCGATATGTAGTAAATGAAAAGTTATGGCGCTAATCTCCCAAGGGTTTGCTGCGACAAACAAAACCAATTAAAATGTTTGTTTGAAATAATTGAACATCTATTTATCAAATCAGTAGTTAGTATTATGCCGATAGTTAGTAAATAAGTCGATCAGCATGTACCATTCCAAATAAACCATTAAGTTTTAACCAAATAAATAACAATATTATCATGTAGAAGCGAGTCGTAATACGTTAGGATGACTTGTATCTAAAGGTCAGATACATAATCGATGGACAGTATTTCCATACAAGCGTAGTCCCTGATGCCTCGCCGGGTAGTGCCAGTAGAGCAATGATTTTGTTCCAAAAAATATCTATGGTAATATTGACATGTTAGTTTTCTTTTTTTTTTTTCATAATTAACTTATTAAAAGAGATGCGAACCTTCATAAAAATTAAATAAAGGTAAAATTTTTTAAGATTTTCAAACATCTAGTAAACAAGTTTGACCAGATTATATTATAAAAAGAAAACATAGGTACATAGCCATAGTTGTTCTTCAATTACTTTCAATAATAACTGCCTGTCCTGACGTCATCACTCATCATCACATCACTCCAAGCCGTGTGCACTAATGAGATTATTCTCAGACTTTCGCCACGCGGCGCACGTGATCTCTCCAGCCAGCTGTGGGTTCGTGTCCTTTCCTGTCGACTGGTTTTCTTGCTTTCACGTGTACTGATTATTGATGTCCTCTACCAATAATAATAGCCGTTTGTTCATAAGTAGCGGAACAGTTAAGTATGCTTGAGAAAAATGTAAGGTTTTTGATTTAATGAATGTTTTGAAATTCTTTAAAACCATAGGAGGTAAATTAATTAAATATTTTCAGTCAAGCTATTGACGGAATATTGGGAGAAATGAAATACTTACCAACAATGATAACAAAGGTAGTTGATAGACACTCTCGCAGATATGAAACTAGTACCGAAGAACTTGCTTACCACTTCATGTTAATCATCAAACTAAACCAACCTTCATACAGAACGATTCTAATCATTTTGTAGTACTGTTTGGTGACACCGGACCTCATGGGTGACGAATACCAAGGCTGTAAGGCTATCAATAATGTGGGCGGCATGAGCTATATCAGCTATATTTCAATCAGATAACGGGAAATTGAGATGAGAAGCTCATGCCATGAGTACTCGTAGGCGTAGGTATTAAATGACAGTAATAACAAACTAGATTATTGGCTGATGTGTTAGATCTAGGTATAGGTACAAAAGAGCATCGAGACTAATATCTTTCTAACGCATAACTAATCGTTGTAAATTGTACAACTTCTGTGTAACTACCACCATATCGGCTGTTCACCATATAGTTCTGTTCTTCAACAGCCTATATCAGTCCTCCCTTAATAAAGGGGGGAGGGGATTTGCCCATGATCATCTCGCGAAAGTCGTAGAAGAACGTAGAAAGTCGTTGCTCGAACGCCATCTAGAGTTTGTTTAAGGTAAATATAGAAGCAAATGGCCTTGAAGTGGCGCCCTCATTTGAAATAAATTGTTAACTCGTAAATATGGTGATAATTTCCATATTGCTCTTCGTCATGCACTAGAAAGCCCTTTAAATTATTTTATGAACCACCGTTGAAAGTATTTACATTAGCCCGTCTAGCTTTAAAACTTGTCTCCGCCAAAAGAGGCCACGGCAAGTTTTAAAGCTAGACGGATCACCAATAATAGTTTCAACGGCAGTTCATAAAAAAATTTAAAGGGCTATCTAGTGCATGACGAAGAGCAATATGGAAATGATCACCATATTTACGAGTTAACAATTTGTTTCACACTTCAAGGCCATTTGCTTATATATTCACGTTGCTTGTACATATTTAAATGTGCAATAAAGAGTTAAAAAACAAACAAACACACGGCTTACCATCATATAGGTAATTAACCTAAGATCGTTTGGTCCAGACACAGCAAGGGCCTGCTGTTCAGCAAGGGCCGCGACGTGCGCGGCGCCACGTTCCTGCCGCCCGCCAACGTGAAGCTGCCCGACCAGGTGGACTGGAGGAAGAAGGGCGCGGTCACTGAAGTCAAGGACCAGGGCAAGTGCGGCTCGTGTTGGTCCTTTAGTACGGTGAGTTGATATTCATTTTCTTATTTTTAGGGTTCCGTACCCAAAGTATGCCAACGGGACCCTATTACTGAGACTCCGCTGTCCGTCCGTCTAGTCTGTCGCAGGGCTCTGTCTCTTGAACCGTAATAGCTATATAGTCACTTGAAGTTTTGAGTGATCTGTATGTAATGTACTTTTTGGAAGGTCTCCAGAAGTTAAGTGATTTTTTGCCAATGATACAAAGATAGGTATACATTATACTCTGATTTGCGTGTTGTTGTAGCTACACCGCTGTTTATATCTGACTCATGCATGATGCAGGTTGATGATCCATTGTTTCATGTTGTTTACTGGATTAGCTGTTTTCTGTCCCGCGACCAAACTAGACTGAAACGTTACCTATTAATTATTGCGCGTCTCCGTCTTAGTAGTTTTAGCTTGGGCAAATCGCTTTTGTATGGCGGTTCTCCTCACAGGTCGCATGTCTCAACCGATTCTCGTGAAATTTTGTGAGCAGTCAAACGGATTTTTGGTCGACATTTTTGAATTAATCTCGGAGCTATGGTACTAGTGAAAAAAGAAAATAGGAGTACCTATTTTTTTGTATAAAAACCGGACAAAAAGGGTCAGTAGTCCGATGATGGACTAATAAGACTAATAAGTCTCATGCTCATCAAAGATAACGATGCAGCATGCCACCTGCATGCTGCATCTCTTCCAACCTCATTTCTTTCTCATCCTGTCCACATTTCATTTCTCATTTTATTTAAAATTTCATTTCATTCCATTTTCAAATCATTTCAGGATGAGAAAGAAATGAGGTTGGAAGAGATGCAGCATCGTTACAGTCAGATCAGCGTCATCGGACTGATGAGACTAAAAAGTCTCATAAGTCCGATCGTCGGACTAAATCATTGAACTATTGATACTAGAGGATTCTAAGTTGCGCGGTGATCATTTATTCAGTTAAAGCTATACAAAGACTGACTCGCGAGGTCTCCAGCTCTCAGAGCCACTAGTCAACTATCCTCCCTATACCGGATACATTGGTATTCGTCAGCAACGTTCCAAAATTATTATTTTCTAAGAACTTTCAAAACACGCTTGGGTGTTTCCAAGCACACTTTAATAACGAAAACAAGTAATTTATTTAAAAAAAACCGACTTCCTGATACAACATGAGCGAGATTATATGTTGTTTTTTTAGCATTTCTCATTCCAAATTACATTAAAACATAAGTTTGACTTATATATATTTGTAATCCTCATACAATAACTAATTGATATACCCAGTGTCACTCTCACAATTAAGACGAATCTAACGACATCTCTCAAGCTACAATCCATCAAGCCGTTTAGGCTTCAGAGTAGTTCAGAGCGTGCCAAAGAAATATACGTACATACATACCTAACCTACATACATACACTCGTAAAACATAACCCTCCTTCTGGCGCAATACATACACGCGTAAAACATTCTTCTGGCGCAGTCGGATAAAAAGTTGACGAATACCGGATAGATAAGTCAACTCGCATAATACATAAATTCAACATTTCTCTCCTCCATGAGTCATATATACGAACCACAAATAATATTTATCCTAGTTTGTACAGTCCGCCATGCCCGCATCTGTGCTATACTCGAATTTTATTAATGATCTATCGAATATCGCACCAATTATATGCTCGTGTGACAGCCATGTGTTGCCGATGATTCATTTTATGATTCGTATCGGGCCGTCGTCGCCGAAATGGTATTGATAACAACAAAACAGCCTAAATCCAGTAAACTAATATGACAACATACCGAGATAAAATATTTTTAAGGTTACTGTTCTAGGAAATAAATCGTAAGATTTACATATTAACGAAATATATATATGTAGTAAGTATATGCTTATTATATCTGTGAAAGTGTTTATCTTTCTTTTTTTCGAGTCAATTGGCTTAATAAAATAAAAGTTTAAAGTACTCTGTGATAAAATGTAACAAAGGATCGATGTAATTTAAAACTTTAAAACGCCAGATTAATTTAAAACTTTAAAACTAGGTTACAAACGCACATCTGTATATCCCTAATTCTCTACAAATCATCCTGGAATTCCTAAGAGATAGGTACTTATTGCGTGGACGATACAATGTCTCGTTTCTTTAATAAAATATGTACGAAATATGTAACTACTGACACCACTGATGTGATCTATCAACGATTTAAGATTCCTTCTACCTAACAAGTAGGTTATTAAACCTAAACAGGTAGGTTAGAAACCTACTTCTTATAATTAAAAAGCGGCCAAGTGCGAGTCGGACTCGCCCATGATGGGTTCCGTAGCAGCAACTATAATAATATAAAAGTTCTAAAGGTAAATTGCGGTTTACGATTTATGACGTATTATAAAATAACTATCTCTGATACCGAGACCGCTATAGTTTTAATTGAAATTTCATACTTTGAGGTATATACCACATTTTTTCAGAATTATTTTAGTAATATTTCAAAAACTACGGTGGGGGGACACCTCAAATTTTAACTTTATATTAGATTATCTCAAGACTGGGGGGTTTGATCTACATAGCTTCAAAGCAGTTTTTGTTGCATTTTAAAAGACCTTTTCAACGATACCCCACACGTTGGGGTTAGTCCAATTTAATTTTTTAAATTCTCTTTTCGTTGTATGGGAGGGGGTTGCTGAAAAAAAAAAACATTTTTTCATAATTTAAAAAACTAACTTTTGGAACTTCAATATCTATCTCTCCACCAATTTTCGTGACAATCGGTGCAGTAGCGGCGGAGTACGAGCCCGGACGGACATGACGAAACTATAAGGGTTTCTTGTGGACTTCGGAACTCTAAAAATGGTTTCTAGGTTTGTTTGAATCTAAAATTGTTTCTCTATCCCTCAGCCTTCAACCTTAAGCGTTACATTTGGCCAAAGCTCCGTCTTTCCAGCAACGTAACGTAAAGTTGCCTTGTTACGATGGTAAATGTAATACTGACATAATTACTGAATAATTGCATCACAATCGTTAAATCGTAGTTAATATGATTTTCTTTGTGTACGTAAGATAGCGTCATCGCATGACTGGTCAGCTGACACACAAACAGCTTGTGGGTCGGGGCAAGGGCCAGCGGTCAAATTGAGTAGATAAATAAACACACTAAGCTACGCGCAATCACAGTTTAAATACCTACAAATAATAATAGTACTGGGCACCAAGGAGTATTCATTCAAATAAAACATGTCATGGTTTTCTCTGTCCACCCCTTACCCCACGTTACTTGCTTTTGGGTCAAACTCTGCTTCAGGTTGTATTCTGCTTGCGGGGATCTCTTTGTATATTGGTAAGATATATATGTTGGCGCAGATAGCTAAGATTACGTTCTGCTACCAAGAAATGTTACTAACTACGCTCTTGGTACGAGTCCGGCAATCCCACTGGCAACAAACAAACACACAAACAAACCTACGCAGTCTGCTACCACCCTAGATAAGGTCCAGGGAACCTCCTAACCTACGAGGGGGGGTCAAAAAGTTCGCGGAACGGAGGGGAAGAGGGGTGAAATAAAATACTGTACTATTTTTCTTTTTCAATATATTCCCCCTTAAGTCGAATACATTTTTCAGATCTCTCTATTAACTTATTAATACCGTCGAAAAAAAATGATTTGTCTTTGTCCTCAAAATAGGCCGAAATCGCCGACTTGACTTCTTCATCATCGGAAAATTTCTTCCCCCGAAGCTCTTTTTTTAATTTGGGAAATAAAAAATAATCACAGGGGGCTAAGTCTGGACTATAGGGAGGATGGTTTAACATTTCGAAGCCACAGTGATGAAGGGCAGCCATCGCAACGCGGCTCTTGTGTACCGGTGCGTTGTCATGCAAAAGCAGCACACCCTTTGTCAACTTTCCCCGCCTTTTCTCCTTGATTGCTTCTTTTAATTGTCTTAGTAGATTAGCGTAGTATTCTCCCGTTATAGAAACACCCTTATCTTTATAATCTATTAATAAAATACCCTCTGTATCCCAAAAAACAGTTGCCATGATTTTTCCAGCCGATTGTGACACCCTGTATTTCTTAGGGGGGGGCTGACCCTTTTTATGCCACTGCATAGACTCTTGCTTCGACTCAGGCTCATAATGATGAACCCAAGTTTCATCTGCAGTAACAAGTCTTGCAAAAATTCCTTCCTTGTCGGCGCTACAGAGGTCTAAAAACTCCTTTGAATACTCGACGCGCAGCTGTTTCTGTGGTGGTGTGAGCATTCTTGGCACCCATCTTGCGCTGACTTTTGACATCCCAAGATTGTCGTGTAGAATATTTAAAATGGTTGTAGGTGATACTCCAACCATTTCTGCAAGTTGTTTCTTCTTCAAACGAGTATCCTCCAGTATAAGATTCTCCACTTTTTCAACGATGTTTGAGGTGGTGGCCTCAATCGGCCGTCCTGAGCGAGGGTCGTCTTCAAGAGACTCTCTGCCTTGCTTGAAAAGGCTATTCCACTTGTACACCATGGTTTTCCCAGGGCAAGAGTCCCCGTATACTGATAACATTTCTTCCAAAATTTTCTGAGGTGGTTTTCCTTGCTTAGTGAGGAACTTTATGACGGCACGAAACTCGATTTTTTCCATGTTCAAGTTTTTCTTCCGGATTCACTTGTTTGATCGACGACAGGTCAAAGGTTATTGACACAATCAGGTTCAAACTTGGCATATATACTCACAAAGAGTTGCTCATTAGTTACTACCTGCGGCAGGTCCCCCACCCCCCGCTATCCCCTCCATTCCGCGAACTTTTTGACCCCCCCTCGTAGTTATGAGTTAAACTTAATTCTAATTAATTAAACTAATTACAAAACTTACCAGCACTACTTACATGCAGTCTTCAGGCAACCTCGCCTGGCCTTCGCGTCGAGCCCGAAGTCCTACTCAGGGCTGGCGACGGCCTTAGGTCCCACCATGGGTCCCAAGTCAGTGGTGAAGAAAATGTGGTCCCTAAGCGAACCTACCCATGAGCTCATGTATGTCGCCCCAAACGAATACGTCGTATTTATAGCACCACTCCACCACAGCACAACAAGTTTCTTTTATAGTCAATTTACCAATACTTCCGTATCACACGGGCAATAAGAAAAAACCAACAATTTACAATGACGCAATGACACGCGTTTTACATTTGACACAAATCACTGTTTTTATACGTAATACAAACAATTTCGGCTCCACGCCGTTCCAAACAAATTGGGCACACACACGAACAACAATTAGCAACAATTCTTCACGAAATATGCGCAATATATCAAATACAAAATGCCGGCCTCCGGCTCTTTTTCGACGGGAGAACGCAAGTCATTCATAATGGCGACGGTCGAGACTGGCGCGACCCATAGACAAAGATTATTTCCTGGCCGGGCAAATACAATTCGCGCTCGACAGCCGGAATATCGATAAATCGATAATCTTGCCCGTGTTTGTTGAGATCACACGCAGATGGCGCTAGTCTCCTAACAATAAGTACTTTTATCCAAAACAATATATAGGATAAGTTTGCCGTTACTTTTGAGTCACTTAGGGATGTTAAGGACTTTCCGTATGTAAGTATGATATTTATACATACATATTTTGAATGGTTTCCATTCCGTAATAGAATCAATAGAAGTATTTATTTATTTTATTTATTTAAAACTTTATTGCACACAAAAGTATTGTACAAGTGGTGTACCTAATGCCATACATATAACATTCTCTACCCGGTCAACCATTAGACCAAGCAGAAAACGTATGTGGCTGGCGTGTTAAAATTTTTAATAAGTAAATAACTAATTGAAAAATTCTTATATTAAATATTAGCTATAATATATGAATAGAATAGACACAGATACTATAATCTTCTTCTTCTTTAACTTAAGAGCTTGCTCTTGTTGGTAGAGTTAAGTGGATGCCTCCATTCCTCTCTTCTCTCTGTCATCTTTTTAATGTTTTGGTAGCTAGGGATTGCAATCCGGAAAAATGGATCCGATAATCCGGCGGATCCGGCATCATTAAGCGTTTACCGGATCCGGTACTAGCAATTTTTGGCTTTTTTCAAAATCAAAATTGATTTTTCTTATAATATATGTATAATCAACGATAGGACAAAATAATTGATCTTTCTGTGAAAGTGAAATCTAGGAAGACTGAGCTACTTGTTACATCGTTAAAATTTTACTAGTTACATACACTACTAGATTTTAATTGTTTGCTGGTTGTCTAGTCTTAACATTGGATTGGAAATCAAGTTGATTTTATATGTATACAGGATCCAATAAAATATGTCGTAACTATTTTAACGGTGGATTAAGTCCATGATACTGAACAACTTTTCCCAAGGAAACATATATGAAAAATAATGTTTGACCTCCGATACTAATTGACAAATTAGCTGATCCGAGTGTGAATGGAAAGCAAAAAAATACTTTTCTTATTTCGGCACACGTTCCTTGGGGAAAGTTGTTTAGTATAATGGACTGGATTTACCCTCAAAATAGTTTCAGTATATTTTCTCAGACGTTATACCTATGTTTTATTTTTTTATAAACTACTTACCTATAAGTATTAGTAAATACTAATAGTTCATTTTGAACCGAAAAGTGAAAATCATTCTGATTTGGTTAATCCGGCCTGATCCGGTCTGATCCGGCTGGACTGAAAATGACGCCGGATTGCAATCCCTAGGTAGGACCTTACTCCTCACCCTTTCTTAATTTGTTGGAAAAACTTCATCCTTGGTCTTCCCATCCTCGTCTCCCTTTCATTTTTCCTTCTACTATTATTCTGAATAGATACTATAATACTAGCCGTAAATAAAAGTATTGCTGACTATGTCTCTACGTTCGACTCCCCCATGACCGCATCTCGGAAGTCGGAACCAGACCGGTTATCGTTCAATATGGGATTCCGCGTCTCTGCTCTGCGATTCATAATAAGTATTAGACACGAATTCTCATGTCCCAATATTTAACTAAATACTTACACATTACTATGGCAAAATCACATATTGTTTTAACACTGCTGAAACAATACGAGCAGCTGCGTCTAACATGAGTAATATCATTATTAATTATTTTATAGGGAATCGATGTGACTCACAATGAAATCCGCCCCGTTTACCGTATCGTTGGCAGATGTTATGACTTATCACAACTCCATTTCGTTATTGTGGCTGAACAAAAGATTACCTACAATATCAATTTATATCTTTATTTGTATAAAATGTAGTACATTATCTTAGAAGTACTTATTACAATAATTCCTTTTATAGGTACTGTAATTAATTTCAATTTAATTTGCTTACAATTTAATTTTAATGCTAATTATAAAGTAATTAAATAATAAACGGGCAAGTGAGAGTCGGACTCGTACATGAAGGGTTCCGTACCTCCGTACAATGTTTTCAAACGCTAAAAAAACACGTTTTTTGTATGACGACCTCCTTTAATTTTTAACTTTTTTTTTAGTATTTGTTGTTATAGCGGCCATAGTAATACATAATCTGTGAAAATTTCAAGTTTCTAGTTAATGCCATTATAAAGATCTAGTTAAAAACGTTGAAAAAATCATGTTTTTTGTATGGCGTCCCCCTTTAATTTTTAACTTTTTTTTATTTTTAGTATTTGCTGTTATAGCGGCCACAGTAATACATAATCGGTGAAAATTTCAAGTGTCTAGCTATTACGGTTCAAGAGATAGAGCCCTGTGACAGACGGACAGACAGCGAAGTCTCAGTAATAGGGTCCCGTTTGCACCATTCGGGTACGGAACCCTAAAAAGTACCTCGGCCTCCGAGATTCGCTCAATGAAAACAACGAAAAAGTTTCTTTAAAAATTAAACCTAGCCTGGGAGAACGATTTCTTTATTTAAGAAAAAAAACCTTGAACGTTCGGATTCACAGACTCACTATCTGAGCAATTTTATGACGATAATTAAGAAATCGATAGGTAGATATGGTATCTAACTGTTTATATTTAATTTGTTTAAATTTTTTGAATATTCCAAATTGACGCGAACGGTGGCTTGATGATTGGGCAAGCAAGATACGAGATACGCTATCAAAGGTCGCGTAAACAATAATATTATTCCCAAACTTTCGTGTACATTCCATTATTACGGTAGTTAGGTACATACGATGCCTGCCAACGTATGCAAAAATTACATCATCTTTACGTTGCAAAAAGTAATTAGGTTATTGATCTGTAATAATGAAAAATAATCAGGTGTCGAACTAACACGATAAACGAGCAAAAACGTACCGCCGGAAATTGCTATTCGTATTTTGATTGTCATAATATGTATACCTTGTTTATGTCATAACAAGTACATAGTATTTCAATGGTTAAAACTTATTGTTTTTTATTTATCATTGAGTCTTGAGTCTTAGGACCTAAAACTTAACGGAAAACCTGTGGCAGCTATAGCCTTTAATGACTAGTAACAAACATGTTTCCAAGTTTTTGTTTTGTCATATTTCAATCGTAGAAAACTGGCAGCGACGGTTTAATTAAAACAGCGAGATACTATGTACTTATGTCGATGGTAATAAATAATGAAGGTATATTTTCGATACCTAAACGGGGAGTGACCCAGGCCTGCTACAGGTAAAGTCAAATCAGCTCGGAATAATTACGAAAGTTATAAAGTTTTCGTTCCCCAACAGACCGGAGCCCTGGAGGCGCAGCACTTCCGCAACACGGGCTACCTGGTGTCGCTGTCGGAGCAGAACCTGATCGACTGCTCGCAGGCCTACGGCAACAACGGCTGCAACGGCGGGCTCATGGACAACGCCTTCAAGTACATCAAGGACAACGGCGGCATCGACACCGAGCAGACCTACCCCTACGAGGCCGTCGACGACAAGTGCAGGTAAGAACACGAACACTCAACACCCGAACCACAGAATTAATAAGAGTATATTACATACAGAACGGAAACTCCTAAGGTCCATTGCAATATGCGTCCCCGTTCCCCGTTCCCCCACCTTTCCCCCGTCCTCGCCTTGTCGCGCCGTCGCGGGGCGAGAGCGGGCGAACACACATCATTGACGTGTGCACGGATGTTAGTTTCGTTTGTATTAGTGTAGGCATAAATGATACTCCGCTTCTATGAGGTTTCCTAACTGTGCCCAAACGACACTTTTAGGCTTGAAACTGCATTGCGGAGACCCGCGACGGGACGTCCGTCTCATTCACAAACGCTACGTGCGCAGAGTCACGCGCCCCGCGACGGTTTCAGCTATCTCTATCGCACGTAGGGTTTGTGACAGAGGAGAGAATCCGTCGCGGGCGTCCGCTTGACGGAGTTTCAAGCCTTAGCGTGACGGTGGCCGAGACGATGGAAAAAGGAATCAATAGCGATTGTTGCTAGCCGCATCGCACATGATTCGCATTTTCGACAATTCCCTCGATCGGCTTTTACGATTTGCGCGGGAAGACAAGCAACTGGTACATTCTAAGCTTTTTCTTTGCTCCTAGAGCAGCATGGAAAAAAAAAGGGTACAGGTATATACCGTAACATATAGTACATATACCTATAAGTACATATTCAAATTAAATTTTTGCGATTATAGATAAAGAAATGTATGAAACTGCACATAACTGGGTATAAACCGCTCGTGTTTATTTCTTTCTTTATTTTCGCATACGTGCACTCATACATAAGATGGTTAGTATAGAGATGGGCCGAATACGTACTACGTGTACCGAGTAACCGAATACCAAGTATTACTCGGTTTTGCCTTCATCAAATTGAGTATTAGGCCGAATAACTCGGTTCAATAATGTCGCGAAAACGAGATCCTTTCCTGCGCCCCCGCGTTCACCGGGCCAGTCTGTATTTTTCTCTGAGCTCGCAGCCATAATTCATTCACGGCTACAATATTAATTTAAAAAACATTGCTTGTAGAGGGATAGTTGTATTGTGTCACACTAGTTCTTTACTGTTGTTGCAATTAATGGATGTAAAAGATCAAGAATGATGACTTAATGTTCAGTCGCGACCATAGGTACATAAGAAGTTGTATATAACATAGTCTGTTCAAATTATAAGTATATAATTTGTCTCTGGACGCGATTGAACAACAACAGGGGTGCCATTTTTGGGGCCTGGGTCGCTAGGCGGATGATTTTTTCCAAACAAAAAACTGTTCGCTTGGTGACTCCGCCACTCGGGAGTGGGTACACTGATTTGTTCTCAATATTAAATATATATATCTAGAGGAGCTATAATTGGCTAAAAACATTAAACCTATTAAATACGTATATAGATTAAGATTATAATTGTAGCTGTTGGTCTTTTCAATAAAATAAATTAATAAAATACTCGGCAGCTGAACCGAGTTATTCGGGCGAGTACGAAAAACATACTTGGCAGTTGAACCAAGTTATTCGGCCGAGTACGAGTACTGAAAAACGTGCCGAGTATGCCGAGTACCGAGTAACAACCGAGTACATTTCTAGTTAGTACCACAGAATAAATACCAGTAGTACAGAAGTCTCACTCCGCAAACGTTTTCAAAGAAATATCTACTCACAGTGGTTAGCAATATGGTGTAATTTAGCTCGCGTCAAAACGCAGCACCTTTTTGTGTAGACACCTACAGAAATCCATTGCAAGCCAATTTTATCCTAATGACTCCAGACAAACGATTCATAATTCACACAAAACCGACTAAAACAGACTCAGCGATACACGCGCTAGGGTTGACCACTACAAGAAGCTACTATCTTCATTTAGCGCACCGTATTATCGGTCTTCCATGCTGGTCTGGGAGACAAGAATAATACTTGAATATAAATATGTAAGGACAAATCACACCGATTGAGCTAGCCCCAAAGTAAGTTTAAACTTGTGTTATGGGATACTAATTCCACGATACTATATTTTATAATAATACATATATAGATAAACATCCAAGACCCAGGACATTTAAAAAGGCCATTTTCGAACTTGTCCTGGCTGGGGATCAAACCCAGAACCTCCAGATTGGCGGACTAGCGTGTTGACCATTACACCACGGAAGTCATAGCTGCTTCTCTCCCCGCGCAAATCGTAGAAGCCGATCGAAGGAATGGGCGAAAATGCAAATCATGTTAATAGGCGATGCGGCTAGCAACCCATCACTATTTTGATTCCTTTTTCCACCTTCTCGCCCACCATCACGCTAAAAGTTGCCTTTGGGTATTGCGGCCCTGGGCTCTGATTGCTTAGAGCCGCAACACTTAAAATGCTCTGTCTGCCCCATTAGGGATAAAGACGTGATAGTATGTATGTATGTATCATCGTTTGGTAGTAAACTATAATGAATGAAATATAATATAACATGAGCGAAATTAAAGACTTTGTTTTAGCTGGTTAGATACCAGCTAAAACTAAGTCTTTAAAGTAGATACCGAATTCTATAGGATGTACTTAGTAGGTACGTACCATTTCTGTAACTTTCATAATTATTTTGCTAGCGAACAGAAAAGTTCCTAAGTAGGTGAGTTAGGTACCTACTTATAACGAAACAGATCGTCAATTTCAAACCAAACATCAGAAATTCGAAAAAATAATATGTATACTTATACCTACGTTCCTGCTTATTTTTGTCCTACGTTCCTGCTTATTTTTGTAACCTAAGAAGGTACCTAGATGCTAGGTATTAAACCTACTTAGTGTACCTATCATGAATGACAACATAATAATAATAACCACTTTAAAGTAGATCTTACCTTTCAGCGTCCTTAGGAAGTCTAAAAAAAGTTAAATTTGGATCGCAATCCTTTTTTAAACAGTTAAAAACTGCGCAGTATTTTTTAGCCTCCTTTTTATGTTTTTCCATTTTTGAAACGGCCGGATCGGTGAAGTACCTAGGCGACGAACAAAGCTCGCGCGTGCGTCACTGCTCGCACGCGAGCCCCGACTGAATTAGCCACCTGAGAAGGCCGCCGCGCGTAGGTATATTTTTGATACCTACTCGGGGAGTGACACAGGCCTGTTAGTACCCAGTGTTAGTAGGTAAGTGCATGAACCCTAGCAGGGTGTTGCGAAAGTTTATATTGGCTGATGCTCATCTTTCGCCCGCCAGATACAACGCGAAGAACGCCGGCGCCGAGGACGTGGGCTTCGTGGACATTCCGCAGGGAGACGAGGAGAAGCTGATGGCGGCCGTGGCCACTGTTGGGCCTGTGTCCGTGGCCATCGACGCGTCCCACGAGAGCTTCCAGCTGTATTCTACTGGCGTGTACTATGATGAGGAGTGCTCGTCGGACAACCTCGACCACGGGGTAAGCACTTAAGCATTTCTGAACCATCAACCTTCTGAAAACGATAATTCGCAAAATTGTTTCTTTTTAAACAGACTTATAAAATGGAAGAGCGAGGCTATTATATTATATTATTAGATATTTCAACTAAGTTTTATTTTAAGGTGAAGATATAGGCAAATGGCCTTGAAGTGGCGCCCTCATCTGAAATAAATTGTTAACTCGTAAATATGGAGGTAATTTCCATATTTCTCTTTGTCATGCACTAGATAGCCCTTTAAATTATTTTATGAACTATCGTTGAAAGTATTTACATTAGTCCGTCTAGCTTTAAAACTTGCCTCCGCCAAAAGTGGCCACGGCAAGTTTTAAAGCTAGACGGATCACCAATAATAGTTTCAACGGCAGTTCATAAAATAATTTTAAGGGCTATCTAGTGCATGATGAAGAGCAATATGGAAATTATCTTTATATTTACGAGTTACAATTTATTTCACACTTCAAGGCCATTAGCCTATATCTTCACCTTAATTTCGATGATTGTATTTGTCACGTGATATTTTCACCAAATGTGAACGAAATTTGATTCTGTGCCATCTGTTTGATCAGTGTGAACATGATGCATGACACAGGTGAAGTTTTATGCCATATTTTTTTAGTTTCTCTATATTATTACAATGGAAAAGTTCCAAATCATCTGTATGCTTTAATAATATATTTATTAGGGTTCTAAAGGAAGGACCTAAGAAAGAGAATCGTTTTCATATCGTTTTTCGTTTTGTAAAACAACAAAAAAAACTATTTGTTTAGAAATAGTGTGTGTGTGTGGCGTATTAGCAACGACGCTAGTCCACCATTCGGAGGTTCAAGTTTATCTATAAATTTATCATAAAATATAGTACCGTTGAGTCAGTATCCCATAACACAAGTTTAAAAACTTACTTTGGGGCTAGCTCAGTCAGTGTAATTAGTCCTTATCAATCTTCGATCATATTGATCGAAGTTATCAATATATATATATATATATACGTCTGACATATATATATATATATATATGTCGGACGATCTGACTAAGGTCCCTGGAAAGCGCTGGACGCAGGCCGCTCTAGATCGGTCATTTTGGAAATCCCTGGGAGAGGCCTATGTGTAGCAGTGGACGTTATGCGGCTGAATCAATCAATCAATCAATTCTTTATTTGCATAGTAAGAGTTCACAAGGTCTTATAACTATATACAGTTCTCCTTACTTACCCTCTCGGGTGTTGCAAAAATAATTACTTACTTAATTATAAATCATTCAATATCATATAATTTGTCACATATAAATTCCTCTATACTATAATAACATTTTTGTACTAATAATTGTTTCAATTTAAATAGTCTAGTATTAAGTTCTTTCAAACAGTGAGGTAATTTGTTATATAATTTATAATATTATAATGAAATGATGATCAATACATATATTTTTTGATGTGTTTAACAATGTATCTGCTTGCAGGTGCTAGTGGTGGGGTACGGCTCGGACGAGATGGGCGGCGACTACTGGCTCGTGAAGAACTCGTGGGGACGCTCGTGGGGCGAGCTCGGCTACATCAAGATGGCGCGCAACCGCAACAACCACTGCGGCATCGCCTCCTCCGCCTCATACCCCCTCGTTTAACACCTACACTTATACCCCCCTCCTCCCCTCTTCCACAAAAGACACAAACAAAGGGGGGCGTAGTTCCACTCAAGACTCAAACAAAATGGGGCGTAGTTCAACTTAAGTCTTTACTACCTACGTTATAAAATCCCCTTTCCCCCCCTCAAGATTTAAAACGGGGAATGTAGATTAATTCGTATGAGGCAACATCTGGGGTAGTAAGTTATTGTCGAGAGAACGGTTTATACTTACATAAACGATATGTAATCTGTTTTAGATTCCTCAATAATGTTGCTCTCTGTGGCGTGCAGTCTACGATACATATTTAGCCAATTTATTTAAGTTCTCAATCCTAATTTTCACAGTAAGATTGTCCAGCAATGAATCAACGATTATTTGATAATATACCTTATCTACAACATTAGACTGTCAAGGAATACAAAGTTATAATGTTGAATTTTAAAAAAGAAATGTAAGATGCCAGTGTAGGTAGCTCCAAATATCGTATAATCTCATTTCTTTTGCCATCACATTCCAGCTGGCCATTTTAGAGATAAGAGCAAGTGTAAAATACTGATTATACTTTAAAATCAAGTGTGATATAGATGCTTATTTTATTTGTAAGTTTGTTAAGGTAAAATAAATGATTTTAATATTTTATATGTACGTGTTTTTGTTTAACTCCATTGCTCCCTTTAGGTATATAAGTTTTTCGTAACTATAGCCAGCCTCCAGCTCGAAGCTCGATTATGAGATCAGCTTCTTATTATAATATACTGCATTGTCATCTGATCTCCGCCAGCATACACAACTCATCTCATTCAGAAATTGGGAAGTGGCTCAAATTTAATTTGCAAGATTTGACCCAAAAGGCATGAGGCATAACCCATATAAATGGGTATATGCCATTCGTCCCCACTGGGTACAAATAGGACAATTTTTACTTTCGTCTGTTTCGATTGTCAGTCACCACCGCGTCGTCCCCACTGGGGTGGGGACGACTGCGAATGACTATTTTAAATAAGCCCTCCTTTCCATCATCCTAAAAATTCTTTAAATCATTATCAACAATTGTTGATAACATAACTGGGGACGAAATAATATTCGTTTCATCACAACGGGTGAAATGGGAATCAAGAAAAGAAAATTCTCATTCGTCACCACTGGGGACAAATGGGAGAGACGATGTGTGGTGGGTGACAATCGAAACACAAAACTAAAAATTGTCCTATTCGTCCATACGATATACCCAGTTAAATAAAAGCTTGTAAAAATCTAATTAAAAACATATAAAATCGAATCCCAGTAGGTACTTGCCAGGCCGATAGATTTTTTTGTTTGTCTTATTGTACCTACAGTCGTTCACAGAAAAACGAAGTATTCCTCGAACTGTTTGATCAGTCATCTAATCACGATTTCACGAACAGTCGAAAATGTAGGTATCTGAGTACATTTAAAAGCCAAGCTCTTGAGACGCACACAATGATTAAGTATTGTTTGGCAGATATAGATACAGCTATAGAGTATGCCACTGACTTCTCCATTTCACACACTAGAAAACTGAATAGTCACTAGTGTGCAGGATGTTTTCCTTTACCGGCTTTACCGTAAGCATGGTAGTTCAAATATGAGGTACAATACAAGTCGCGCTTGCTCAGGGTGGAACTCTTGTCTCACAGACGCACAGCCAGTGCCTAAACCCCTCCGTGTTAAAAGTACTACCGAAAGGTACAACTAGTAGTGCAAATGATACAAGGTTGTATGTATAATTTGTACTACTACAAAAAACACAAGCAAATCTTTTGGGTTTACCCGCTTGGCCACCATCGCTTCCACCGAACATGTAGGTAGTGTTTATATGACAGAAAAATCGAAACGAAAAATATCGCGTTTGTGAGCGTGAACTGTTTTTAGGGTTCCGTACAAAAAATTAAAAAACGGAACCCTTATAGGATCTGTCGTGCGTCTGTCTGTCCGTCCGTCTGTCACAGCCAATTTGCTCCGAATCTACTGGACCGAATCAGGTAAAATTTGGTAGGATGGTGTGATCCTATGACCCAAACACATATGTGCAAAGTAAATAAATATTTTTTTAAGAGTCATTTTCGGGTGACTTATTAGGAAATTTAAAAAAAAAGTTTTGCAAATCTTACTATGTTATAAATCAAATAAAAGGCCTTATAGGATCTCAAATATATTTTTGTTTTTATTTTAAAATTAGTTTTGATTTTATTCGAGAATGAAGACGAAAATTGACCATACCCCCCCCCCCCCCCCCCTAAGAAACGACAGCCTAAAATTTTGAAAAAAATATTAAATATAGTTCATTGCTTGTAGATTACATGAAAACCTATAAGAATTCAATCAATTGTACGGAACCCTAACCACGGGAGTTTAACTCGCACTTGGCCGGTTTTATTTAGTTTACTGATTTATTTACCGATGTTTGTCAATATTATACATACATATATGGGCCTTACAAGCCTTTCAAACATTATTTTACCTTTCTGTAACAACTTGTAATTGTTGTTGTTTGTTTATCGTGATTGTAAGGTGCCAACACTGGTGTCAGATTTTTCAAGCTGCCTGAAGGCATCTGACATAGCTTAACGACTGCCATACAATGACAGCCGGCAGCTTATACGTGCATTCCGAAGCACAAAGGGACTCAAGAAAATTTAATGCCACTTGTGGTTATCCATCCAAGTGCGGACCACGCCCGATGCCGCTTTACTTGCGAAAGCTCTAGTAATGCGCACTCCCGCCGGGCCACTGAGCTGTAATACCTACTTAGAAAGTTTAGTAGTTATCTACATTTAAGAATAACGGTGCACACTTAGGTAATATATGTCAATGGGTGCACACAATATTTTTTGTTGCGCCACGCTAGATGAAAGAGTAAAATATTTCCTACCTGCTGGCCAACTATTATAAAACACGTCACCCGCATGATGTGAGAATTATGTTTTTGTAGAGTAGGGGACGGGTGATTAACTGCCTGCCACAAAAAACACAAAGCACGGTGTGTTAGTTTATTCGATATCGCATCGGAGGTGACGTAACGATGAAATATAGCCAAGATACGAGTATTATTACCACTCTGTATTATTACATTCGGAACGTCTTATACAAGTATAAAGACTGCCGATAATATTACTAGTGGGTAGTCCGCCCAGATCCGTGAACCCGCAAACTCCATAACTCGGCAATACCCCTTGACCTGACCATGGCTCATGTTCAAATTAAAAAAATCTATTAGGTAAGCTACTAAAAATTCTAGGTCTACTTACCAAATTTCATGAAGCTCTGATCAAAACTACCTATCTTCAGGTATCTTTAGTTATCTTCGAATGAACATACAAACTCGAGCGTATTTTATTCTATATGTATAATGGGTAGTATATATAGAAACCTAAATTGAGAGCACATCGGCTTGATGCTTGATACGTGTATGATAGATAGCACATAGGCACACTATCACGTTTTTATTCCTTACAGGGTTATAGGGTAGACAGAGCCTGGGGCCGTAAGATCCGATTAAGATGACGAATTGAAGATTTTGGTTGCAAGGATACTAATTTTTCTCAACAATGGATAAAGCCAACAAAACTAAATTTATTTTCCGGATTCATCATGTCTTTGACTTTAATTTGCCCATTGCATAACACTATTGGTCAACTTTTATAGCACAAAATAATTAATCGAAAAGACCTCTTTATATTTAGAGATTCCAATTTTACCGACATTGGGGAGCGATTTAAGATTCCGAAATTTCTACATATTTCAATTGAAACTAACACTATAATCTGCCCATATTTTATATAAAATATATTTGTAGTTTTTAAATTAGATGACAAAAACCATTTTGTCGCATACGCCCTTTCCGTTTACGCAGGTTTTCTATGAGCGATCGGCCCCGCTGTGCCCGCGCAGTCTGCCTAGATTAATCTATACTAATATTATAAAGCTGAAGAGTTTGTTTGTTTGTTTGTTTGAACGCGCTAATCTCCGAAACTTCTGGTTCGAATTGAATAATTCTTTTTGTGTTGGATAGTCCAGTTATCGAGGAAGGCTATAGGCTATATAACATCACGCTACGACCAATAGGAGCAAAGATATAGTGGTAAATGTGTAAAAAACGGGAGAAATTATTTCATCTTTGAAGCCTTCCGTTGCGTGCGCCGTGAAAACGGTTCAAGATACACAAAAAATATGTATTAAAGAATAATAGCTCTTTTAATGATCTAAAAAACAATCCGCGATAGTATATGTCTATCTTTTAAGATTAACTCACAAAAACCGTTTTTATGGTACCTAACTTGGTCGAAATAATTTGTTTAAGTTGTATCAACATAATAATATTAATCTTTATTCAAATAAATATGTTGTTGGTTAAGAGTACTTCATGTATACTAATATTGTAAAGCGGAAGAGTTTGTTTGTTTGTTTGTTTAAACGCGCTAATCTCAGGAACTAATGGTCCGATTTGAAAAATTCTTTTTTTGTTGGGTAGTCCATTTATAGAGGAAGGCTTTAGGCTATATAACATTCCGAGAACCACGCGAACGAAGTCGCGGGCACAGCTAGTATTGTATATACTGAAATAGATAAGAAACTGCAGCTTTAACCTTAGATCAAACTAGTGGCGCCATCTGGTAACATGCTTTCGCAACACCAAAGGACAAAAAGATGAAATAAAACGGTGAAAAAATTACTCCGTGACCTGAGACTTGAACTCGCGATCTCGGTTCATATACGACCATGTTCTATAGCCTAAACAACTGAGCTATTAAGTAATTAACCGCGCATTGCGAATTTATCCATCATTTAATATTACTATCAAATAAAAAAATGGTAAAAAATATATGGCGTGAGTGGGACTTGAACTCGCAATGTTGCTCTTATTTTAACCATGCTGTAATCAACTGAGCTATCCGTGTTCTACCTCGTATGGCGAATTTCTCCACCATTTAATATTCTATAGCACGCATTAGGATTTAGGTCAGCTGATTCGTGACAAGATGGCGTTTTATTGAATTTTTTTATCAAAATTCTGCTATGTTCTAAGTTTCATAGGCATGCAGTCTGCTATGAGTCTGCTGTTGACTATTGTCAGAGACGGTTCTGTGCTAAATTGCGCCCGTACGCACCTCGGACTACTCCCGCGCGATTTGATATTACCTTACGAGTATATTATAACCCGTTAGAAATGGGGGAAAAAAAGAGAAAGTTCATAAAAGAAAGGCTCGTAAGATTGAACTTTGCAAAGAAATTATTTAGAAAAGGTACCTAAGGCTTATTCCGATGTACCGAAGTAGCTATATTTTTTTAAGTGAGTAGGCAGGTACCAACAGACCTATGCGTTATGTAATATTCCACAGTTTATACGGATGTACGCCGGTAGTGCCGGTAGTTTATCTATTATGGTACAGGTAAATAGCTATATATATAAACAAGTATGTACCTACGTACATATCCACTAACTTCATACATAGATAATACACTACACTATCACGTCTTTATCCCTAACGGGGCAGACAGAGCCTAGGGCGGTAAGGCCCAGGTCACTTTTGAATCATAATAGTGATGGGCTGCTAACCGCATCGCCTACTGTTATGATTCAGATTCTGACCCATTCCCTTGATCGGCTTTTACGATCTGCGCGGGAAGAGAAGCAGCTGGTACATTCTGTTTTTTCTTTTCTCCCAGACCAGCAAGGAAGAATACATAAATAATGTAAGTAGGTACATTAAGTATAGTCAACAGCACGTCAAGTACCTATAAAGTTTATGTTTTCTTACTTAAATAATAATATTTTTATTTCGGACTAGTGTTGATTTGATTGTTGTCGTTGAAATGGTACCTACATAATGACAATATTATATACATTTTTAGGAAACGATCGTCGGAATAAAAATCTGCAGTCGCCTTCGAATTTAGATAACTTTTTTGAGAGATTTGTTTCCCTACCTTTATTAGTACATGAACAAATTAGTATTAGCTATTATTGTTTATTTGGGTATTACTTTTAGATTAGTATAGGTACCTATGTAGTTGGGTTTCATACGCCAACAACAATATTTGTTGGATCAAAGGATGAGCTTTGGCACACTTGTTCCTTAGGTAGACTAGTGTCGAAAACACCCGAGAGTCAGCGGCTTACACACCGGTGGGGGGTAGAGGGAGGGGGTGAAGATTTCTTACTCCGCGCGCACTATAACTTGCCATAACTGCTAATTTGCAGAGTGTGAAATATTTTAACCATCTCTTATTATTGAGTCGACAAATCGTATGATTTGGAGAACAGTTTTTAGTATGTATGTTTACTTATACGTTTTGCTATGTATGTTTGTGTGAGATATTAACGTTAACATTTTCATATTGCGCTAAGAAAAAATTATAATATATTGGTAAGTAGGTATGTATTGATGAAATTTTGGAGTGGCCGTATTAAATATGATTTAGTTATTGAGGATAAAACGTTAGTCGTTATAATGTTATTTACAAATAACATTTATTTTTACCCGACTGCGCCAGAAGGTGATTTATCTTTTTAGAGTGTATGTATATGTATTTCTTTGGCACGCTCTACAGCCTTAACGGCTTGGAAGATTTTAGCTTGAGAGGTGTCATTAGATTCATCTGAATTCTGAGAGTGACATTAAGTAGATATACAAAAAGTTTAAAATTACAAAATGGTGGTTTTTTGGCCCCAAATGACATGTTTTCAAATATTTTTTCGTTTAAAACCAATCAAGTGGTTTATAAAAAAAACGATTTTATATAAAGACTAGCTTTTGCCCGCGGCTTCACTCGCGTAGATTTTTACAAACTTTCATCACCTATTTTATCCCCTTAGGGGTAGAATTTATCAAAATTCTTTCTTAGGGAATGCCTACGTCATAGTAGCTTTACGCATGCAAAATCTCAGCCCGATCGGTTTAAAATTGACAAAGTTTCATACAAACTTTCATCCCCTATTTTATCCCCTTGGTGGTAGAATTGATCAAAATCCTTTTTTAGCGGAAGCCTACGTCATAACATCTACCTGCATGCCAAATTTCAGCCCGATCCATCCAGTGGTTTGGGCTGTGCGTTGATAGATCACTATGTCAGTCAGTCAGTCACCTTTGAGTTATATATATTTAGATTACAAATATAAACTTATACTTCCTCTTCATCTGAACGCGTTCTCGGTTGCATCCTCAGCTGTGCTGCTTTGCGAGGGGTGCGCTTTCCCGCTTTTTCTTTTCCAAATATAATATGCATATCAATGGTCACCCAAGTAGCCAAAAATCTAGCGAATTGGAGAAAAAATAGCCGGAAAATTTTAAATGATTTGGCTATAGTTTTACGACCGGTCGCCTGCCTGACGTCAACTCTCCTTGAAAATGCTATTGTAGCACGAGTTTTAAGTGCTATTTATCCTTTAGTCGTCTCTTACGACATCCACAGGAAGAGATGGAGTGGTCCTAATCTGACCCGGAACCACACGGGTAAAATATCTATACTAATATTATAAAGCGGAAGAGTTTGTTTGTTTGTTTGTTTGTTTGTTTAAACGCGCTAATCTCAGGAACTTATGGTCCGATTTGAAAAATTCTTTGTTTGTTGGGTAGTCCATTTATAGAGGAAGGCTTTAGGCTATATAACATTACGTTCCGACAACCACGCGAACGAAGTCGCGGGCACAGCTAGTAAATAATAAAAATAAAATAAAATCTGGACATGTCACGTTTTTTCCGATCCATATAACATGTACGACGGTACAGGGAAAGTGAGAGCCAAACGTCGTCACGTTTGGCATGACCCCCCCTCTCCCTATCACTGTAACGTAATATGTGAATGGCCCTTACGAGTTTTAATTTTGTACACGTATAATTTGTCAATATGAATTAGAACAGCACGTTAAAAAAATCTCCCAGATTCTGGGGTAATTTTCTTGCGCTGCGAATAATTTAATTCACACACACAAAAACAGTAACGATAGTAATACACAAATAAAAACTTTTTTTTTTTTTGTAAATGACCATAAACTTTAAACGTGTGCAAGTATCTGCTTTAAAAAATAAATTTAAAAAGCCGCATTTATACAGATTTCAAAAATATAAGCTTTGTTACTAAATATATGTATACAACTGTTCATAATTAGGTATTAAAACACTCATGTGATACTATGATCACACGAAGCGCCACATTCGTGTTTAATACCCCTTATTATACCACAGTTGCATAAATAACTATAAAAAAATATTTAACTTTAACGCGGCACATAAATTCTTAGAAAAATACAGGACAACAAAAACCAATTTTATATGTTGCTAAGGATTTGTGACTTGTAAGAATAAAATATGATTTAATAGAATAGGGCACAATTTTTTTTGATAAAAATATATTGTGTGAACCCTGTGTATAGGTATACCGTCATATTTAAAAACTTATAGCTGAACTAGACTTTTGAATTTTGAGTGACTTAAAGGTCTGTCAACATAGATTTTTACTTAACATACCTACATATAATTATATCTTGTCTCTTATGTACATTTGCTTTCGCAATTGCACAACTCTGCGCACTAAAGTTGCCGCTACAAGCACTTACCTACATCTGTGGCTGCCGCACTTCTTTTTGCATCTGCACCTGATCATTTCAATGCATGCCTTGGCAGCCACTGGCTAGTCTGTCCATGTAGGTTGCCTGCTGTTGCCGACTTTGGCATCGTTCCATCGAATCAAATATTTTTATTTTTAATATGTTTTGTTAATATAATACTTATGACCAAGAAAAACATTTTATCATGTGATATTTCCTAAATTTTATAAGTAAATAGTCTTGGAAGCAATAATATAAGAAATAAAAATATAAGAATTAAATATTCTATGAATCATTTTCTGCGAATCGAATCTGTCCGTGAAACAAGGGTTCCCCTATTTTTTTTGTAAGGAAATGCTCTTTTTTATTTCCGAAATCAATTGACCATCCTTTATTTAGCTGAAAACGATACCAAACTTGCCCTAGTAGCAATAAATTAGCAGTTATGACGAGTCAAAGTGAGCGCAGAGTAAGAAAACTTCACCCCCTCCCTCTACCCCTTACCGGGGTGTAAGCCGCTGACTCCCGCGCGTTTTCGACACTTATCTACCTAAGGAACAAGTGTGCCAAGGCTCATCCTTTGATCCGAAAAATATTGGTGTTGGCGTACAACAACCCAACTACATAGGTACCTATACTTATCTAAAAATAATTCCCAAATAAACAATAATAGCTCTTAAGTCCGCCTGTTGTACTTATTGCATTTGTATTGTTTACAATAAAGAGTAAATAAATAGATAAAAATATAATTAATTTTTTTTTTTCTCCCGATCAGCAAGGAAGTACCTACTTATGATAGTGATTGTAGCTTCGATCCTAATATATAGGTATTTAAAGGATATAAGAAATGAAGCTGTACTGTAACTGAGCTAAATATATCTAATCTTACCTCCTAAAAATATACGCAGTAGGGTATTTTATATTTTTGTTATTTTGCTTAAAGCGACTCCGATATCACTAGGAATCCGACATTATTACAAAGGGAAACAAAGAAACTAAACAAAACAATCGCTGCCATGGAAAGTACTGTGCATAATTGCGCATAATTCCCATGAAATCACTGATTCATTTCATTACAATCATTGTGGAGGGCGGCAAATTAAATATTATTACACGATAGCGCTATCCAGCACGTGATGAGGCCGCGCGGGTCGCCGACCTGAGCAGAAGGCTACTGTGTACTGCGTCGCAGACTCACAGTGCCGTTCGCCATTAGACCTCGTAGATAAGGACAAGCGCGCCTGGGTCCCAGACGGCTGTGTAGCAACTATTTATGTGTTAGCATCATACGTGCTGAAACAGTTGTTAGAAGCAGCTCGCCCACTGTCTACGGACCAGGCGCTAGATTTTTTCGATCCTCCCTCACCTATACCTAATGTAGGTCTTGGAAACGAAGAAACATTAGGATATGCTTACCAGCTGCTTCTTCTTTAGTGGAAATTGTAAAATTCGCAGTTTTGTTTTTCTTGTGTGTGTAAGTGACCAACACTGGTGACCAATTTTTAAGCTGCCTAAAGGCATCTGACATAGCTTGACGACTGCCACCTAATGCTGACAACCGGGATCAACGACGCATCGTGCCTTCCGGAACAAGGGGAGGAGCGCGAGAAAATGTAGTTGTAGCGCCTATCGCAATAAAATTGATTTTTCTGTTTTTCCTAAAGTGGACTGGTAGAGAATGCATTAGCGTTAAGTCCACCTTTTGTACCTTTGTGTTCAATAAAGATTTAATTAATAAATAAAATGTGTATGCCACTTGTGGTCACCCATCCAAGTGCGGTCACGCCCGGTGTTGCTTAACATGAGCAAGCGCTAGTAAAGGCGTACTTCCACCGAGCTCCTCGAGAAGTCAATGTGTACCTAGTAGGTACATGAGCATTATAATTTTGAGGTTCTTATATACCTACATCCATCATCTTGCTAATAATCCATCGCTTGCGTTGGGTGTTTCGGCCATGGTCGATGTGCCTCAAAAGTACAATGATAACCACAGCCAATTTGTAGTAGTATACCCGCATAGAGGTAGGATTGTTGTAGGTACCTATAGGGTATACCTACCTGTCTATATATTTCTCTGTTCCATAATATAGGAAGGGTGTAGGTACTTACATCTAAGAAGTCATGCCAAGGAGTGATCTCGAAAAAGAAATAAGTACCTACAGTGTACAATATGATTATGTCTGTACCTACCTCCGCTATTGGCAAACGAAACGACAAAGGGCAGTAGCCCATATGACTTATTTGATCTTAACACGGATATTGAGACAGAATTTATTACGATTACATGCATTGGCTCAAAACTAATTGGAACACAAAGCAGTAAATGCTGGACTACTTATAGATTAAAAGTAGGTCAAAGATCACAAGGGACGGAACGCTCACATCATCACATTGGACGGAACGCACTGAATCATATCAATCACTTGAAGACGATTAAGTACTGTTAACTAATCGCCTATCGATAGATCGGCTCAATCGATACGCCTGCATCTGAATTTGAATAAGTACTTAGTACAAAGTACCTACTTAGTGGTGCCCACGGAATACAGAAACTAGTATCATGAAACATGTCTTTGTTGTTCTGTGGTGGTGCCAGTAAGTAGGTACTTACAAAAAGTTACTTCTTCTTATCGAGTCGAAATGGTTACACTGTAGCTTCAATTTCAAATCACCTGTGACCAGTATGTGGCCACGGCGATCCCTCTGTCGTTAGCTTTATTAAGTTACTACCTAAATACAACATTTTCTCGACAAAATCACCTTTACATTGGTACAATATTAGGTCCTTACATATGAAATTGCCGATTTTCAATACTGGCAACTTTAAAATCAAATATCTTGCGTTTCATTAGGAATTCCAAATTCAAATTTATTTCGAAATAAAGCCAGAAAAATATTGTTTTAAAATTCGTATTTCATTTTTTTTAACATCATTTGTTTGAGTTTCAACATTGCTATAACAACAACTATGGACAAATTGAAAATTCGCGGTATTTACGAATACGAGTTCCACCGTGGCACCAGTGCTGCAGAAACGACTCGAAGAATTAACGACGTGTATGGACCAGGCACCGCTAACGAACGAACGGTGCGTTTTTGGTTTCAAAGTTTCCGTTCTGGAAATTTCGATTTACACAATGAGCCTCGTGGACGACCTGATACTCAAGTGAATAACGAAGAATTGAAGGCGATAGTGGAAGCGGATCCATCTCAAACCACTTCTGAATTAGCAGCAGCCTTCGGCGTAAGTGACAAAACGATACTTATCCACTTGCGCCAAATCGGAAAAATTAAAAAACTCGAAAAGTGGGTACCGCCCGAATTGACTGAAGCAAACCAACAAACACGCGTTGCTTGCTGCGTTTCTTTGCTTAACCGCCACAATAATGAGGGGATTTTGAACCGTATCGTGACTTGTGATGAGAAATGGATCCTGTACGACAATCAGAAGCGATCATCACAATGGCTTGACCCTGGAAAACCGGCAAAACCTTGCTCTAAGCGAAAACTGACCAAAAAGAAGATTCTGGTTAGTGTTTGGTGGACCAGTGCTGGTGTTATCCACTACAGCTTCTTGAGATCAGGCCAGACGATTATTGCAGACTTGTATTGCCAACAATTGCAAACAATGATGGAAAAGCTCGCCATTAAACAACCGAGACTGATGAATTGCTCTAGCCCACTGCTCCTTCAGGATAACGCTAGACCACACACTGCACATCAAACGATCGCCAAGTTAGAGGAGCTGCGACTGGAACCTCTGCGTCACCCACCATACTCTCCAGATCTTGCCCCAACCGATTACCACATTTTTCAAAATTTGGATAACTTTTCAAATTTCAAATCTGATGAGGCAGTCAAAACCGCCTTCAAACAGTTCATAGACTCTCGCTCCCAGGATTTTTTTTCCAAAGGTATCAATGATCTGCCTATAAAATGGCGGAAGTGTATCGATAACAACGGCGCATACTTCGATTGATTAAATAATAATTTCATTAAAAAAAACTTGTTTCACTTTTTTGATACTGAAATTTCATATGTAAGGACCTAATATTATCACGCCTGTTTTCCAAAGAGCTTTACAACAAAACAAAAACTTAGTTTATTCGTTCGAGAAATAGGTACGATGGCACAGACGGACATGTAACCTAACCCTCTTTTTTTTCATCGGCGGCGGTTAAAACCGGTTCATGATGAAAGATGGTGTTGTGAGTTGGTGACTGTCATGTACCTAACACAATTGATAATAAAATCAAAAAGTTGTCTTATACAAAGACATTGTTTTCGTACAAAAATAGCCGCGTTTAATCAGCACAAGGTCAATAGTTTGAGATCGAGTACGATAACATCGCACAGATCCGCATCGCATACGAATTGGGGCGAAAGGAAGTGATAATCAAGCTTTAGGCTTGACCTGCTGCCGCCGGTCGCTGCCAGCGAGATAACAAGTACCTACAAGTACCTACTTACAGTTAAAAAAAAATTGCTAGATAGTTACCTCATCATCATCCTCCGAGCGTATTCCCGGCTGCATACTCAGCGGTAACGCTTCAGAGCCCGGGGTCCGCTACCTAACCTGGATGATTTATTTAGCACTGGTCCACCAAACACTAACCAGAATCTTCTTTTTGGTCAGTTTTCGCTTAGGGCAAGGTTTTGCCGGTTCTCCAGGGTCAAGCCATTGTGATGATCGCTTCCGATTGTCGTACAGGATCCATTTCTCATCACAAGTCACGATACGGTTCAAAATCCCCTCATTATTGTGGCGATTAAGCAAAGAAACGCAGCAAGCAACGCGTGTTTGTTGGTTTGCTTCAGTCAATTCGTGCGGTACCCACTTTTCGAGTTTTTTAATTTTTCCGATTTGGCGCAAGTGGATAAGTATCGTTTTGTCACTTACGCCGAAGGCTGCTGCTAATTCAGAAGTGGTTTGAGATGGATCCGCTTCCACTATCGCCTTCAATTCTTCGTTATTCACTTGAGTATCAGGTCGTCCACGAGGCTCATTGTGTAAATCGAAATTTCCAGAACGGAAACGTTGAATCCAAAAACGCACCGTTCGTTCGTTAGCGGTGCCTGGTCCATACACGTCGTTAATTCTTCGAGTCGTTTCTGCAGCACTGGTGCCACGGTGGAACTCGTATTCGTAAATACCGCGAATTTTCAATTTGTCCATAGTTGTTGTTATAGCAATGTTGAAACTCAAACAAATGATGTTAAAACAAATGAAATACGAATTTTAAAACAATATTTTTCTGGCTTTATTTCGAAATAAATTTGAATTTGGAATTCCTAATGAAACGCAAGATATTTGATTTTTAAAGTTGCCAGTATTGAAAATCGGCAATTTCATATGTAAGGACCTAATAGTCGGTGCGAATTCTCCCAGTTTCTAAACTTGTCACAGGCTTAATTGTCTTACATACCTAAGTTTAACATTATGCCCTGCATGATGACTTAATGGAATTGCAGATATTCTGACGATGAAAATACCACCAATGAAAATCCATTTGATGAAACGGAAGTGACGTATGTGGCATTACAAGATGAGCTACTCGAGCTTAGTACCAATGAGGAGCTGAAGGTGAAATTTAAAACGTTTAATTTTATTTGTAATAAAATAACAAAAAAAAAATTCAAAATATCTTTATTATCATAGGATATTTATAATATCTCTTAATAATAGTCACTTTGTTTTAAAAATAATTTAGATAACAAATTATTATCAGTGGTATATACAGGAAATAATCCTGACGACCATTATTATAAACTATTTAGTACCTACTGTTTCCTCTGAGTATTCTAAAACATTAAAACAAAAAAGAGTAGTAGTTCATAGTAAATCACAGTTTAGTGAATGGGCTACTACCGGCATCTACATAAGTAGAAACAGGTTATATGATCTATATGCCCAAAAACAATATAACTTTAATCCTTCTTTTACTAGAATATGTTAGAAATTATTCTAAAATATTTAAAAAAGTTTGTAGACGAGCCAAGTCGAATAGTATTAGCAAAAAAATAAATAATGCTCCTAATAAAATTAAAGAAACATGGAGTGTCATAAATAAGGAAACAGGTAAAAATAAAACCAAAGATAATATTTGCCGAATCAAATGTAATGGTAAAAATACTTCAAAAACTGAAGAAATAGTAAATATATTTGATGATTATTTTACTAACATTCCTTTGGAACTCACTTCTAATGTGAGTTCTAGCGCCCAGCGTGCTGAGGCTTTGCTTAAGAGTAATGTTAGCCCTTGTGATTCTAAATTTAATTTTAAGCATGTTAGCCCTAGCGATATAATAGATGCTTTTAAACAGTTAAATTTAAAAAAATCAGAAGATCACTGGGGCATGTCAGTAGCCGTAGTAAGTCATATTATACACATAATTGCTGCCGATTTAGCTTTTATATTTAACGAATGTATTGATGAAGGCATATTCCCTAACTTAATGAAATGTAGTAAACTAATCCCCTTATTCAAAAAAGGAGAAAAAACAGACCCTGGCAACTACAGACCTATCTCTATTCTGCCAGTTTTGAGTAAGGTGTTCGAAAAGATAATGCTCAATCAAATGCTACTTCACTTTAAGACCAATAATCTTTTCCATAGCCAACAATACGGCTTTACTGCTGGAAAATCGACCACCGATGCAGGAGTAGCACTTATTACTAATATCTACGACGCGTGGGAAAACAGAAATGATGCAATTGGATCATTTTGCGATCTTTCTAAAGCATTTGATTGCGTTGATCATCCAACACTTTTGCTCAAATTTCGTCAATACGGTTTTGATGATAAGTCAATTAAATTAATAGAATCTTACTTAACTGATAGGCTTCAAACTGTTGATATAAACGGCGTAAAATCACACGGGTCTAATGTGAAAATGGGCGTACCCCAAGGTTCAATTCTAGGACCGTTCCTTTTCTTAGTTTATGTCAATGACTTGCCTTACATGGTTGAGAAAGAGGCTGACATGGTGCTGTTTGCTGATGACACCTCGCTAATATTTAAAATAGATCGACATAACAGTGATGCTAGCGCGGTGAACAGCACCTTATCTTTAATTTCTGATTGGTTTTCGGCCAATAACCTCATGTTAAATGCGAACAAGACCCAATGCATTCGATTCTCTCTTCCTAATGTGAATCAAGCCTGTGTTGACATACTAATTAATGGTCAGAAACTCGATCTGGTTGAAAGTACTACCTTTTTAGGAATCACAATTGATTCGAAACTTCAATGGGGCGCTCATATAACTAAACTTTCTAATAGGCTTAGCTCTGCGGCTTACGCTGTTAGGAGAATAAGACAATTGACAGATGTAGCAACTGCTAGACAAGTGTACTTTAGTTACTTTCACAGTCTAATGTCTTACGGGATACTTCTATGGGGGAGTGCAGCGGACATTCAGACTATTTTTCTTTTACAAAAAAGAGCAATTCGTGCTATTTACGGTTTAGGATCGAGAGACTCACTGAGGGAATTATTCAAGGAAATAGGTATACTTACTTTTGCATCACAATTCATATTTGAAAATATAATGTATGTAAGGAAAAATATTTCCATGTTCAATAAAGTAAGTGATTTTACAGATAGAAATTTACGTAATAAGAATGACTTAGTTAGCCCGTATTACAGGCTGAATACAGTCAGTAAGTCTTTTATGGGGAAGTGTATACTTTTTTATAATAAATTGTCAGAATCGGTCCTTGATATGCCAGACAGAAAATTCAAAGCTTATGTAAAGAAAGTACTTTGTGAGAAGGCTTATTATAGGACCGATGACTATCTTAAAGACAAAAAGGTCTGGCTTGAGCTTGGCGCGGGTCCCTCTTAAAGGTTTGTATACTTAGACATGTCATAATTTAGGTACATTGGTACATACTAAATTTACAAATTGACATTATTTTAAATTTCGTAATACTTATAATTCAATTTAATTATGACATAATAAACAATGTAATCTCTGTCCATCTATATAACTAATTTTAAGTTTTTAGTTTGTTAGTTGACGTCTTTGGAGAAAACGTGCAGTGCAGTTTGTTGCCGCTTCTTCTGCACTTGCGCCTAGGAAGCGGCGTAAACTTAGCTTTAAGTAACGATTTGACAGAAACACAGAAATATACTATTTTTCTTTTTTTTTCATCACGCCGTATTTAAGGTTGAAACTCTGCCACGATGCAAATTTCCATTATAAGATCTAATCTTGACATTTTAATGACTAGTTTTGAGAATATGGTAAAAATGTAGCATCAGCCTAGGGGATAGCCAGCCAGCCAGCCACCGAAACCAGTAAAATTTTGTAAGTGTCTACGAGAACAAAAAGTTTGGAAATATCAGCACTATATACTTTAAGAGTATCGAACAAGTTTTATTTTTACTTATCCTACCTACCTATATTTATCTATAGTTTTATCCTCAAGTAGTTAGTGGCAATGACCAGATATCGTTAGGAATAATTTATCGAATAATTGTAAGTACCTACATGACACGTACAGTGAGGGCAAAAGGGGGCGGTGTCTGTGAAAATAATAAGTTATGCCAATAGAGCTCTTGTGATTAAAGATCTGGCTTGCTCTTTTACAACGAGGAAGTCAGCGAAACACAAAACGTAGCTTTTCAACTCACCGCTCGTTCCGAATGCATTGTATTTTTGAAACCGTCGTGTCAGCGATAAGTAATATGTATTGTTATACGCAGAAAATATAATAAATTCTCCAAAGATTTTCTACATTTCAAAAAGGTTTCTTCAAAATGTACGCTACAAGTGTCAAAATTACCAGTCGTCAAGTCAATATTTGACCACTCGTGCAAATCCTTCGCATACAATCAATCAAAAAATGTGCCCGTTTGAAAAGTTTCCCTTCTTGGTCAACTTTTACGATCTTCATCTGCATACTATTCAAATAGGTACCTAGCTAAAAGGAATACAAAAGCAAATTAATTCGAAGCTATATGTTGCGTCCTTTGAGTGGTACTGTTAAATCAACTTTCTACAAAGTTATTAAAAATCGATAAAAAAAATTTATAACTTTTTTTGTAGAAAGTAGTTCAGTATCATGGACTGAACTTACTCCAAAAAATACTTACGTAGCTTCAAATTCATTTATGGACTATTGCATCCACGGGGTATATCCCATTCGTCCCTCTGAGAACTTTCGAACTGTGAAATAATAGTCATTCCTATTCGTCCCAGTGGGAACGACGCAGTGGTGACAATCGAAACAAAACTAAAAAAATTACCCATTTGACCCCAGTGGGGACATCCCCGCTAGGGAAAAACGGGTTATACTCCACCCACGTGCATGCTATATACCTAGCATGGACGTGGACGTTCCTAAAGGATATTTTGGGTTAAATAAAAAGCAGAGATGCACACTTATTCCCTCTATTACTCGTATTTACACACATCTAATAAATAACTTACGGCTACAGCACTCCGATATGCCTCGACAAGAACCTCAAACATTATCTTAGTGGTCGATATTATGTCTAAAGTGGACTAGATTTTATGCCCCAGTAACATTTAAGACATATTTTGGCTTATTGGGGACATTTTGTCTTTTGCGATGAGAAATTATTGCAATAGGTACTTATTTGTTTATACAGGGTGGCAAGTAACTCGCCGAATTCTAAATGCAAAGTTTCTCTCCAAGTAAGGAGACAGAGACTACACATGACCGTGATCCGGAGGTCATGGGTCAAATCCACAGGTCAAATCCCACTGGGAAGCATACTTTACAAAAAGTTTTTTCCAGTATGGTTAGGATATTGCAGGCTTGAATCACCTGATCATGCGAAAAGAAAGATGATTCCGTGCTTTGGAAGGCATGTAAAGCTGTTGGTCTTTGGAACTAACAGCTTTACGTGCCTTTCGAAGCCGCCGTCTAGCGTTTGTACCTATCCTAGGATTGGTTCTGGTCTACCCTTTGGGTTTCGGAGGTCAGACGGCAGTCGCTCTGTGTAAAAACCAGTAACCTCGACAAATCACCTAGGTAAAGTAGCGGACCCCGGGCTCTGAAGCGTAACCGCTGACGATGCAACCGGGAATACCCTTGGATGATGATGAAGGGTTGCTACACACTTATCCGGGCCGGCATTAATCGGCACAGCCGGGCGGTAAATCGACTAGATGAATGTTCGGGGGGAAAGCCGGTATCATTGTTACGGGACGGCTTTGTTGTTCGACAAATACTGCCGAACCGACAATGCCGGCCCGCATAAGTGTGTAGCAACCATCATACTCAAACTCTCCACCCTGTATAATTAATATTCATGTAAGTACCTATCAAATTAATTGCAATTTTATTTTTAAATTTGGCAAATCTGAGCAGAACTTTATGTCCGTCATGGAAGATCCACTTTGGCACAGACGCACGCAGCAAATGCGAGCTGTCACACGATTATTATAAACATTACCAAAGGTAAAATTATTGTGAACGAGATTTACAGTAAACATAGATCCAGTTAGATGTGTCCACAATCACTATAGTATCTTATACTACTTACAGTACGCTATGTACAATATTTACAAGTCAACCGATACAACTATCTCCTTCAGATCTAAGCGCCCGCACACACGCTGCTATTAAAAATTTCCGCTCACCACACCAACTGCATCCTGCCTCAAAGATTAAAGCCTTGAAATGTGACGACACTATATACTTTCCCAAATTCATGATGAGTCTGTATTGTTCCAATATTTTATTTAGCAATTCATAATTCTTAAGGTCTTGGGGATACATGAATTTTTCGGGGTCCAGTGCTGCCCCTATTTGAAAGGAAACGGAGACGTAATTTAAATTTTTGTCACCAGTATGCCCTAGATAACGCTTCAAACTTCGCAAATTTGGTAAAAGTGGCCGTTTTTCACATCTATTATCTAGAGCATACTGGAGAAAAAATTTCAAATGATATCTCCGTTTGAAATAAATTATTTGAAAGGTCCCCGAAAAATTCATGTACCCGGGGTTAATACGGTATCATGATAATACAGAATCATTGGCTGATAAAGTAGTAGTGCAAATGCTCGATGTGTTATGTTATTCTTAAAGTTGTTCGTGCAAAGATTTTTAATTTATTGTATCGATCTCAAATGATTGTGTATTCGGATGACAAAGCAGCGTGCGTGCCTCAACCACTACGTCCATTATCCAAATAGATTTTCAGTCCGTTTACACAACCTTAACTGAAACAATTAAAACTGTAAATACAATATACTTAACAAACTCGTGCCCTAGATTGCGAAACAATGACAAGTTTGAATTACAAATGAACTGAAGTGATTCATCACAACTGCTAAATTAAAAATACTGAAACTACACTGTGACTAAGGAATTATTTACTTCTTGCAGCTTACAATGGATGGAGAATGGTCAGAAATGTGGCAAAGAACGTTTATTATTTTTCAACCAGAATTAGTAGATGATGACCAGGTATGAGGAGATGATATCAGATGTACTAACAACAAATCATCTCGAGTTACTTAGATCTGGGGGGGTCGGCGGTCCATGTATTAAAAAACACTACGATTTTACCTGGCAATCGTACCCAGGTATGTTTTTCGAGGTCGGTTAGTCTTTCTTGAGATATGGTGTTCCTCAGGACTTGAACCATCTCAAACTAGAGAACTTCCTTTCGAGAGTTGCCTAGATAAAAGACAGCAGTGTTTATTTGGAGGGGGGGGGGGGAGAAGGCGGTGAACCCCAGACCTCCCTCTGTACGCCTATGTCTTGACATGTAATGAGTGAGGAGAGAAGACCCTCATGTTGTGCAGACCTCATGGAAAGTGGGATAATGTAAGGAAGAAAACGAATTATCTTGACTACAAACCTAAAATAAAGACCATCTCCTGTCCATTCATCACTGCATCAAGCAAATAACCCCCAAACCAATCCGCTCCGCCTTCCAGCTCGCCCCCCCGCGCGACTATTTCTTCTTGGGCTTCTTGGGGTTCCGCGAGCGGCTCTTGGCCTTGCAGAGCGGGCAGATGGGCGCGTTGCGGTGGATCTGCTGGTGGCACGACAGGCACGACTTCATCGGCGGCGGCTGCTGCCTGCCACACGCGCACGCACATCAACAACCCATTATAAAACAAGTACAATACCCGGCACATAAGTTGAACCAAAATGGCGGCGCTGCGCAGGCATATAAATAGAGGCAAGTGTGCGCAGTGACCGCCATTTTGGTTCAACTTATGTGCCGGGTATTGTAATTATTTAAAAAAACAAAAAAAAAACCCGCCTGCGTGATGTCAATCAACAGCAGTGTTACCTAGGATGCAACCGAGAACACGCTCGGATGAGCGCAGTTACATGTTGTTTTTTAGCATTTGACACTCCAAATTACATTTAAACAACAAGTTATACATTTTTGTAATCTTATTTTGATAATCTAACCAATGAGTTTTGATAAAAAAAAAATTAAAAGCATATGTATTTTACATTTTTATATTTGGCGCTAAAATTCCGCCATTTTGTTTTCTATTTTTAATTTACCCAGAGTCACTCTGTTAGGACAAATCTAACGATAGCTGTCTGTCTGTCTAGATGCAGATCGTGGCAAAAAAAATTTACATACCTATATAAAATATAACCCTCCTTTTGGCGCAGTCGGGTGGGTAAGATGATAAAGGACTAAACAAACATCTCGTGCAAGAACTTTATTCTCGATATGGGTTGGCATCAGGCAGGCAATGGGTCATAAAAGCTCAACCAAATAATTTTAACTGATTTGTTCATTTCTGTGTGTTATAAATAATAGTTACAATGATTAAGGCGGAATACGAAGAGAACTGTCGAAACTCATGTATTTCTGTTTACTAGAACTTTGACCTGAAGTGATTCTAAGCGTTAAAACAATTTTGTAACTTTATTCGGTTAATTCACAAGGTGCCCGCCCGCCTTCTTAAAATTTTAAAATAAATCAATATACCATTTTAAAAAAATGTTTTACATGATATCTAAAAATTATTTTTTCTTCCAAAACTCTAAGAATATAAATTGAGGAAAAAATATTTTTACACTAAAATATCAGTATTGTGTTTAGAAGATGCCCGCATTCTTCATTTTCGATACAAAAAATAAGTTATTAAAATAATTCATAAAAACCGATAAAATCTACATTCCGCGTTCATTCCCCGCCTCCCGCTTCGCAGTCTAACGAAATATGTAAAAGCATGCGAGGTGCTTTGCGGATCGCGCCGCACCTCATCCCCTCCGAGTCTCTTCGTATTCCGCCTTAAACAAGATTCTCAATATTATCATAAATTGTACAAAGTTTGCTACATGCAAATAAAATAAAACAAACATGAAAGGAAAAAAGAATTATGTTAAGAAATTAAAATAATTGAGCTGGAAAGAAATAAAAGGACTATACTATATAAAAAGGTACTTATACAGCTGCCGAAATGTTTAAAATTTTATATTTCATTAAATAATAAAATGATTGGATGGAATTAAAGTTTTAAACATTTCGCAGGAGGTACCTATAATATGATTAAGGAACGTTAGGGAGTGGACAGGTAGCTCGGAAACGGGGTGAACCAAATAAAACAAAACAAAATCGAACCTCAGCGAGACGGTAATGAAATCTTGTTCGAGAGCAGACCTGAACGCGGGCGGCGGCGGCGGCGGCTTGCGCGGCGCCGGCGCCAGGAACGGCGCGGCGCGCGGCGCGCCCGCCGGCGGCGCGGGGAACCGGCTGCCGACACGCACACACGTTACTCTACACCCGACAAGGACATTTCCAAGGAGGGTTAACCAAATTGGTTTAATGGTTTTTCTTCCCCACTTCGCACGGTCTTTGGTAACCTTGGGTGATTGTTGACATCTTTGGAGACGGAGTTGATAAATGCACCCCAGTCTCCGAGGCTGCAGAGCTGCATGTTCAACTGCCAGTTGCAACCAAGGATGCGCTGAGATCATCGCATCAACAGCAAACCCATCACTGGACATGGCCACTCCAAAATGACATATTGGAAGTCGCCAGCATCCAGCATCGTTCGACCTACTTTTTTAATTATGAAGCATTGACTGTTTTTATACTATTTTTTTTATAAGGTTTTTAAAATTTTCTATCTACCTAATACAAAACAGGGACTGAAAGCGGTTACGGTACCGGTATAAAATAAGTTTACAAAAAATTTAAAATAAAATAAAGGTAGGGCCATACCGTTATTTAACCTTTATCCGATATCGGTACCGAAAAACAAAGCATCGACTGTTGCGGGGCGTGGGGCGAGGGATGCGGGTGCGATCCAGGGTAGGTAAGACACGAGCGCGTGCGTCGGCGATTCTATCTATCTCTTTCGTACCTTTATTTATTAACGTTCAAGTACCGATACCGAAATATACCTTTTTCTATCTGTACACAAAAACTTAGGGTACTGATATAAATTTGTGTATCAAAATAAAGCGGTAATCGCTATTTTTCGATATGACATCATACCGCAATTGAAAGATATCGTATTTTTTGGGTTATTCAGTCCCTGATACAAAATATTGATCCGCAACATGCTACGTCAATGGGTCACATAAAAGAATCCACAACATGCTTCGTCAAAAAAGTAAACAAAAGAATATCCGCTACATGCTTCGTCAAAAGGTAAACAGAAAAATATCCGCAACATGCTTCGTCAAATTTTTTAATCTAAGAGACCGCTCCGCATCAATCCCGGCCCAAAGGTCTTATTTATTCTGTGCCAAAGGTTCCCATAACGCTTGCTGCATTTCCACGCTGAATAGCTATGGAAAGTCTTTGAGACAGAAAAGACAGAACGTTAGTCGTTAGTGCGATCACAGATACGTCGGCCTATGTACTCATCATTGTCCTACATTTGTTGACGGTCTGTGTTAATGCTGCACTCTGGCAGCCGAACATTGCAGTACTCGTAATATCTCTTATTGGTGTTAGTTAATGTCTCTCTAAGCAAAATATGCATGCAGGGATAAAACTGAATTTTATTTCTTTTAATTCAATTCAATTAGATTTAATTCAAAATATCTTTATTATCATAGGATATTTATAATATCTCTTAATAATAGTCACTTTGTTTTGTTTTGCACAAATGTTGACGTCAAATCGTTACTAAAAGCTAAGTTTACGCCGCTTCCTAGGCGCAAGTGCAGAAGAAGCGGCAACAAACTGCACTGCACGTTTTCTCCAAAGACGTCAACTAACAAACTAAAAACTTAAAATTAGTTATATAGATGGACAGAGATTACATTGTTTATTATGTCATAATATAATTGAAGAATTACGAAATTTAAAATAATGTCAATTTGTAAATTTAGTATGTACCAATGTACCTAAATTATGACATGTCTAAGTATACAAACCTTTAAGAGGGACCCGCGCCAAGCTCAAGCCAGACCTTTTTGTCTTTAAGATAGTCATCGGTCCTATAATAAGCCTTCTCACAAAGTACTTTCTTTACATAAGCTTTGAATTTTCTGTCTGGCATATCAAGGACCGATTCTGACAATTTATTATAAAAAAGTATACACTTCCCCATAAAAGACTTACTGACTGTATTCAGTCTGTATTAAAAAGGAGTTGTAAGCATGACCACCTCCTAGTATGTGGTGTGTGTGGGAGTCGCACGCGGCACTCGCCTTAGAGATCTTGTGGCTGTGTTTTGAGATCCTTCAAGCCACATTTGTTCTATATAGTGAGAGATCTTGAGATTTACTCACATCTGATTCGATCCAATAGTGAAAAACTGAGCATAGCCCCTCCTTAACCCATTCAACAACCTCGGTTAAGCCTTCTTAAAAGTATAAAGGCTTATATTTGATAAATGTAAATGTCGTGTGGTTCCCGGCAGAGTACAATAGGACCACTCCAAGTCTTCCCGTGGATGTCGTAGAAGGCGACTTAGGAAACACAACCTTAACAAAGCTTATAAACATTAATTACACTTCTCCACCCGTCTGGCCAGCGTGGAGTGTAGGCAAAAAGTCATGGTAATGATGATAAATGGAACCGTACTCACTCAGGGGTGATGGGCGAGCCTTCCTCCTCGTGCAGGTCGGGCAGGCGGTCCAGCCCGAGGCACTGTCTGCGCAGCAGGTCCACCTCCGCCTTGAGCGGCCGGTAGTCCTCGTGCAGCCGCGACGCGGCCGACAGCTTGCGGGTCATGCTCTCCTCTGTTTGTTTTATCACTGTCTCCATCTGGAATACACATTTAACAGTTACTAGTTTAAAGAGGTATATTCCAAACAGTAAGTACTTTCCGCTGATCTGGGAACAAACAAAAACTATTAAATATTGTCGCGAACGAGATAGAATCTTCCCGAACAATATTCGCGAACGAATACTACGATAGAATGGTGCAAGCCAAATTGGCCCATATGTCTTGTGTCATAAAGTCTAGAGTTGCTTAACCATGTTACACTCACACACATACCCGGCGCCTGGATGCTTCGAAACACATTCGTCGACTATGTAGAATATTCGAGATTAGTGTGGACCTTTTCGATGGCGCATATAAATAGCGAATCGTGGGTGCGCCAGGCAGTTCAATACGAGCTATCAAAGCGATCACTTCGAAGCGAAGGAAACCTACCTTACTGCGAGATACCTGGACCTCAGCTGCTACGCGACTTGGACCGTGGACGTTTGGAAGACCATCTTCACGTGTCAACCTAGGGTTCCGTAGTGAATAAAAACCCCCATACGAAATTTGGCGTTTCTCTCCAAATTCGAACCCCGGTTTCGTAACAATATATGTACCAACTTCTCCTCCTACGGAGATCGTAGAAAAAACTAATAGGAAATCAATGGGGTTGAAACACTCGCAACCTGCCACTATTTGCAGCATGGAACTTTAGTTTGACTCATAGCCTTTGTCTTACTGTCGACTTGACGACTGACATACCATACATACATACATACATACTATCACGCCTGTTCCCCACAGGGGTAGGCAGACTATGGACCTCCGATCGCTACGATCCTGAGGGACCTCTTTCGCTTCACCATACATGCTTATACTTAAACTTAGGAAAAGTTTACAAGATCTAATAATGGTTGCAGGTAGTAAAAGCTTAAATCATTCATAACTTATAGTAATCATAGTTGACAAGCGTTTCTTTGTTCTAGGTACTAGTTCTAGGTAGAACAAGGTATGATAGTAGGTAAAACTATTCATCTCAATGCAATCTCTAGACAACCTATTTCTAGTGATAAAAAATAATCAAATCCTAACCCACCATATGGGAGAGCTGGGCAACATAAACAAATCAAATTGGTACAATGGCATCCGACAATAGCTCCGGAGATGAACAAATAAACACCCTCTAGTGCACACCTGCTGCTCTCGTTTGTTACTGACTGTACTGGACTAGCTAACTGCCGCTTTTTGCGTTGTATAAGTAGGCACTTGAAGACATTTCAATTTATATTAATAATTCTTAGTTAAAGCAAGTTTTTGTAATATGTTTTGAGATTGAGAATAAGGCAGTATTGATGAAGTTTGTAGCACTGGTTTCTCTATTGACACAGTTTATATTTTGGATTAAACGGCCATTTGGCAAAATGGATTTTAAAGCCAAACTACTAACTACACATTAAATTTTCAAACAAAAGTAAGTTTAAATAATTGTAAGGATTATCTAAACCCTTATAGGAAACTTGTTGATTTAACTTCTTGTCTGCGATATCCGCAAGGCTTCATAGTGTACCTATTATAGGACAGCGACTTTAAAGCGATTCACCCACTGGCAACGCGCCCCGCCGCGGTGCGCGTAATCTGCCGTGTTTTTAGTAGGTTGGACTAGGCGTGTTTTCTATACAAACTGAGATACTTGCATACAATGTTAAAATTTGCCGCCCCGCGCTCCGCGACGGTGCGCGGTGCAGTGGGATCACCGCCTTAGTAATTAGAACTAATATAAGAAATGCAATAAATAGATTGCATTACATAGACACAGTCATAACCAAGAGTGAAAGTTGCACATTAAGGAATGATCCTTTGAGGACACAATGAAATGTACTGATTGTATATTTTTTATGTAACATATCTACACTAATATTATAAAGAGGAAAGATTTGTACCTATTTTTGTATGTTTGTAATGAATAGGCTCAAAAAGTACTGGGCCGATTTAAATAATTCTTTCACCGTTGGAAAGCTACACTATCCCCGAGTGACATAGGCTATGTGTGTACCACGGGCGAAGCCGGGGTGGACTGCTAGTTATACATAAATTAATTGTAATACTTTTTAGGGTTCCGTACCCAAAGGGTGCAAACGGGACCCTATTACTGAGAGACTCCGCTGTCTGTCCCTCTGACACAGGGCTCTATCTCTTGAACCGTAATAGTTAGACACTTGAAATTTTCAGCGATTATGTATTACTGTGGCCACTATAACAACAAATACTGAAAATAAAAAAAAGTTAAAAATTAAAGGGGGCCGTCATACAAAAAACGTGTTTTTGTAGCGTTTTAAAACATTGTACGGTGGTACGGAACCCTTCATGTACGAGTCCGACTCGCACTTCTCCGTTTATAAATATTCAGTTCTGCGCCGCAACGTTCTCGTTTTTTTCATTCCATTTATTTATCATTCTATCATATTACATTTACAGTCTTAACCAATTCATAATATGAGAAAACATGCTCTAAATCCTCAGAACAATAATCCCATATCTCTGCTCTAAATCTAACTACAATTATTCTAATATTATTCTATTAATGTCATGTCTATGTTGTACGAGTATGTAATGTTTTTATTTACTTTGTCAAATATATGTCACAGTTGCTCTTTCGAATTCCGCCATGTACAATGGAATATATCTATGTCTCGGGACACCTCGTTTATTATTACTATTGCCCGAGTCATTGCCACTCATTGCCGCACTTTCCAATAAGTTTGTCCGAGCAGTGGGGACCGCTAGCACTCTTGTTCTCGGTTCTAGCCGGAGCCTTGGGTTGGGGACCAACAACTTTATTGCTTCCAAGACTGCTGTATTTGCTAGCTTCCCTCTCAATACCCTAAACACATATTTTGCAAACGCCAGGTTCCTTCTTAGCTCCAACGTAAAATACCTCACCATTCCTATTACGAATAAAGTTGGATACATGAGCAGGTATAAGGGATAAATTCCGTACTGTCGTTAATATAGACATCTCGTAAACTTGTTTGGATTTTCTCTACCATCATTATATGTATATTTATTTTCGTGCAGATTCCATATTATCGAACTCGTTTATTTTATTTATTATAGACGAGCAGCTAAGAGCTGATATGTCTATTTCACACAGTGCTGAGAGTCCATAAAGTCTTTTCACAGTTCATATATTGTGTTTGTGTGTGGATGTTTATCTATATATGTATTTATTATAAAATATAGTATCGTTGAGTTAGTATCCCATAACAAGTTTTTTTTTTATCTATTTTTTTTCCGAGGCTTCAGTTCACTTGGGTGACTATGCCAGCCTCATGCGGGATTTCGATTAGATAATTTCTAGTTTCTGTGCAACATCACAGCTCTTATGAAAAAGTATATGGCTTTTGCCATATTATGTGATAGTGGGTCGCTTAACATAATGTTAAGCTCACCGTTGCACATCGATAGTCCCGCTAAAATCGGTCACATAGGGCGGTATACTGGTCACATTCCATCAAGACATGTAGTAAGTCCTCCGTCTTATTTTCAATAATTACATAAGTCTGAGCGTGTCACTCTCATTAAGAGTAGAAATTTGTTCAACGGAATATGACCAGCCCTCACCCTAAATGCACACACAAGATATTCCCTCGGGAGTCCAGCATAATCAAACCAAGGAACTGGATTCGGTGAAGTTTGAATGGTTTTGTACCAGATGCCTTTAGACTCTGAACATTTATCAAAACGTTTTTTCAAACATCCATACAGTATTGTCTCATGGTAGGTAAATGTTCAGAGGCATAAGGAGGGCACAAAACCTCCCCCCCCCCCCCCCCCCATTTACTGCTTCCCTTGCCAAAGAGTCTGCCACTTCATTACCATGGATTCCTACATGGAATGGTATCCACTGTAACTTTATATTCTTTCGGGTGTTCAGTACCATTCCCAGTATCTGATAGGCTATCGGCATCCCTCGGCTATCCGAGGAGCACCGAGCCAAGTGTTGCAGAGCACTTCTTGCATTCGTAAGGATTACAATATTTTGAGGTGATAAATCTGCTGCATGTTTTAGGGCTTCTGCAATGGCAATTAGTTCCGCTCTCATGATACAAATGTCTCCATTTAAACACCATCTCTTCGTTGTGCTTGTTTGAGGATCAAAGAGAGCAGCTCTGATTTCACTGCTTGCCTTTGATGCATCAGTGTATATTTTATAATATCCATTATAGTCCTTCTCAAGATAATGAAGTGTCAGACTCCTCAGCTCACAAATAATGGTATCATGTTTAGGCCTATCAAGGTCTTTAATATTTACTACAATAAACGTCATGTCCATTGATGATAGCCACACATTGAGTGAAAACATTTCCAAAACGTTGGCATTCTTAAAAAGATTTATATCACGGAATTTACAGTTTATATCTGCTAATACCGGCTTCTTCTTGTTGTTCCAATAACTATGCTCTCCAGATAATTTATCAATTAAATCAAGAGCACCGTCATTGGACATGGGGGCCATCTTTAACCAGTATTTACAACCGATTCACAGTCTTTGAATGGCCAGTGGAGGGAGACTCAACTCACTTTCCATTACATGTACTGGAGTAGTTCTAACACAAGTTTAAAACTTACTTTGGGGCTAGCTTAATCAGTGTGATTTGTCCTTATATATTTATATAATAAAAAATAAAAAAATTATTAACAACCCTTTATTTGTCCTTAACCACTTGTCGAGTCTATTTTTAAATGCATTTATGGAAGGCGCAGTGACCACTTCTTCTGGTAGTCTATTCCAATTATTGACCACTCTGTTACTCAGAAAGTGAAAATGTGCAGCTTTGGTTTTAGTTGCTGTACGAGTTAACTGGTAGCAGTGTTTTCGTGATGGCTTTGTGCCTTGTCTCATGTTGTAGATGGTATGCAAGTCAGGTAAGTCGTAGCTGAGAGTCAGGATCTTAAATGTCTCAATTAAATTAATTAAATGTTTCTAGTCTACTCCTTACTAGTGCGTCCTACAATTTCCGCACTGCAGCCGTTCCTCTAAAATCTTTTGTTTCTCGTAGTACGAATCCTGCTGTTTATCCCTATGGTTGACTGGGAGAGATTGCTTTTAGCGTTAAGTCCGCCAATTATTAACATGAAATAATAAAGGTTTAATAAATAAATAAATAATGATAGAGTATGAGCAAAAGCTTAATACTAACTGCATTAATGTCAGCGTGTATCTGGCGCAGCTCCTCCACGTGGCTCATCTTCTCCTGCTGCAGCAGCTCCATCTCCCGCTTGTACTGCTGCAGGCAGCGGCCCTCCTGGTCTCCACTGCGCACCTCATTCAGGATACTGCGCTTCAGACGCTCCAATGTGATTGTCTTATTCCTGCACAACACATATTACATAAAAACACATTATTAAAATAAATGAATTAAATAAATAAATATAGGGATAAATAACACTTATTAAGCTAGCCCCAAAGTAAGTTTTAACTTGTGTTATGGGTTACTACTCAACAATACTATTAATAAATAAGAATAAAAAACACCAATCCCAGGCTCTGAAGCAGCACATCTAAGGATGCAAGTGGGAATAGACTTAGCATTAAGTCTACCATTTGTAAAAAGTATATTTTTCCTTTGGAATAATACAGTGGTATATAAATTATACAGAGCCTGACTAAATCTACAGACAAACTGTTGAATACATTTTAGGACTTAAGATTGTTTAGCTTCATGAGAAAATGTATAGAAATGTGTACAGATGAGGTTGGGGGATTGATATTCCAATTTAGTGAATATAAACCACTAAATAATTATAAGCACAGTTCAAGCAATAAAAACACTCAAGAGGTTGTGGTTATAATCACTAGCAAAACTTGTCGCACAATTTTTCAAAATTCCTTATATTAGGAAATGAATAAACTATTTACATATTATTTGAATTGAGTAGCTGCGGCGAGCAGCTCGTCTTCAAACTATGATCGGTGTAAAGTGTTTTATTGATCCGAGTCCACAGGTGCGAAGAATTTGAAGTTATGACTATGGAAAATTATCATACCGAATTTCTTTCATGGCTTCCAATTTGTGATAAATTTCACGTTCGTTCTCAGCAGTCATTTCTTGTTATCTTTGCGAAATTTTGAGGTTCTTTTGATAAAAATATGAAAGAAAAACACAAAGCGAACGAAACAAATCCTCTCCTAGCTCACGCACGAAAATACTAGAGAAGTAAAAAACCGTATTTTATCTTCATGTTTTCGAAAAAATTTGTTTAATCGAATAAAAACATCGATTATAAATGACGCTACTATATATATCTATATATCTGTGGCTATACATGCACTTCGTTCATTCAATATAAGTGTTGTCATTTAAGGAAAAATATGATTTCTTAGTTTTGATGCTGGCAACACTAGTCACTAATCATGAAAATGGCTGACTGACCATCAATAGCGGCTTGCTGTCAAAATAATAAAATAAGTTTGAGAGAAGCCCAAACCAATAGAATAGTTATTTCTTAGTTAAGTTAAACTGATCATCTATATGAGTCTCCATTGTTACCTTACTGATGAGATGTTGATGTCGTTATGGTCGTTTACACCTATGCAGTTCAGTGCTTCGTGTCTTGAATATTGAAGTGTATTTTAGTTTAGTGGTCGCTGTTTACGTTTCAATTTCAAGCTACGATGAGCGACGAAGGAAGCGACGATTCTCCTCCGCGACCCAAGCGAAGAATCAAAAAGGTGCTCGTGTTGTCATCGGAATCCAGTTCGGACAGCGATGAGAGCATAGGCGCCACGGGGACACGTAGGAAGAGACTAAGGGTGAGTTTGTACAGTTAGCGCCTTACTATATAATAATTAGGCGTTATAGACGTTAGAGTGTGACGGTACTGAACGTTCGCAGGTGGTGAGCGATGCGGAGAGCAACAGCAGCGGTAGCTCGGTGGTGCGCGCGGGCACCCGCCACCGCCGCACGCTGCCCAAGCTACGCGATTCGGATGCCGACAGCGACTCGTCCTCCGGCAGCTCTGCGCAGGCTGAGCCCAAGCCTCTTCCTGCCCCTAAGCCTACCTCAGGCTTCGCTTCTGACAGCTCAGAAGGCAATTCTGATAAGTGCTCTATCTGCCTCTTACGATTTACCAATCAAGAGGTGGGCACACCAGAGACTTGTGAACACATATTCTGTTTGGACTGCATCACAGAGTGGTCTAAAAATGTGAACACTTGTCCGGTTGACCGAATTACTTTTAACTCAATAGTTGTGAGGGTTTGTGCGGGTGGCCGTGTGCTGCGCACAGAGCCCGTTAAGGTGGTGGAGCGCCGCTCCTCTGTGGACTTGCTAGTTGTGGAGGATCCCACAGTCTGTGAGGTATGTGTGCTAATGCTTCGTGGAATTACAAAATGTGAACATATTGTTGAAACAATTAATTGTTACTCACTTTCAGATCTGTGGGAGCACAGACAATGAAGAGACAATGCTGCTGTGTGATGGCTGTGACTTGGGCTATCACATGCAGTGTCTGGTGCCACCACTCTTAGAGGTATATCATTGGTTTATACTGTCTTCAATTCAATTCGATTGTTTTTATTCGGATAACTATGATCCATGACTTGTTAGTATTACAGTAATTTAAAACTAGTGTTAGTACTTATAGCTACATATATTTTGGTAACATAGAATGCATCCTCTGTGTACAGAGGGCCCGGTGGGCATGCCTTTAAATTTGACCATACAAGGCCACCGGTTTTAAACATAATTTTGTTGGTATTGATATTAAACGCCATATACACAATGTATTTTTATTTACAAATTTTATAAAGTGTGCAATTACATAGGTACTTGGTTGTTTATATACAAGAAAACATCTTTTGTAACACAAATGTTGAACAACATGCTTATATTGCAGGTGCCCTTAGACCAATGGCTCTGCCCAAATTGTGATGACTTGCTGGATGTCATACACTTCTCAGAAGTTGATGATTTGTTTTCTGGGATCATGGACCTAGACCTGCCTGTCGGGCCCAGGTCTGTCCCTCTGAGGGAGCCCCGAAATGTGCGGAGATCATCTAGGAATATCAACAGTCAAGATGAACCTTCAACGTCTAGTGGCCGACGCGGCAATCACGTGGACGAAGCGCCGACTACATCTCGGACTTCAAGAGTGTCTCACACCAGTGCCAGTGCCCGCTCGACGACGAGGCGCCGAACTACGGGAACACAGAGAACCAGAAGAACCAAGAAGAGAAGAAGTAAAACCGTCATCATTGAGTATGAGGTGCAGGAGAATGGGAAGTTTCCCGTCACAAAGAGAATCACAAGGAGGGTCAAGAAGAGAAGGGTTAGTTTGTTCTTTTTAATTATACACTTTAAACTGCAAAATAAATAATTATGTACCTATGTTGACAAAGCAAATTCTATAAGAAAAAATAAAATTCCTCGACCTAGTTCCATGATGCCTTAGAAATAAAAAATTGCATGTGGTAAGTAATAGGAACCATTATTATTTTTTAAAACTTTATTAAGCAGCCATTACTGTGCAGAAGCAATTTTTATTCATGTGGCATTCTTTATGCCCAAGTGCATACTGTTTGTAAAACTGTAGTGAGCATAAGAAGTCCCTAAACATACAATATGCATGTCAATCAGAGATGCCTATATATTTTATTCTTAATAACTAGATTGAAGAATAATGTAGCATTTATAATTTGTTTTTATCTCATAAATTGGAAAAACGATGTATTTATTCCAAATATTTGAGACTAAAGTCACTGGTAATTCTCTAAGTAATAAAAAAAAAATCTCTAGGAATTAAGAGGCATTTTACAGTTGGATGGCTGTCTCGCTCGCACAATCTAACATTTTTAAAGATTATTAAAAAAAGTGTCATTATTAACCCAGATAATTATATCGTGGATATTTTAGACACATTATGATGTTGTGTAGACATTGTCTACATCGTGAATTAGTTGATCAAAGATTTAAAAGTTTCACTTGTCACACACACCCGTGATTCTACTGTGGAATCCTTCGTTTTGCTCGAGCGAGATTCAAAGTAGCGCCCTCGCCTTAAAACTATTACCTTTACTCCTTGTACTAATATGTTTTCTGTGCCTTTACCCCTTGTAGCACTATCTACTATTGTTGCTATGTAATAAATAAAATTTAAACATTACATTTTTACCAATACTTTTATAACTATTATTAAACTGAAATTGTCAATTGAAAATTCCATTGATCTATTGTTAGATGCTTGAATTTAATCTTGAAGTGGTAATATTAATTTGTTCTATTATATGTATCAACATTTTAATAGTAGATAGCTATATAATAACAAGTAAATATTGTATGCCGCTTAGACAAAAAAGCGACAACCGCGCACGGCGGCCCGCCAGTCGTACGTGCGCGCGAGCGTGCGCGCCAAGCTCGCCAACATTCGAGACGCGCGCGTGGAAGTCGCGCAGGCGGGCGGTGCGGCGCGCGGCGCGGCAGGCGGCGCGCAGCAGCTAAGCCTGCAGCGGCAGCGCGCCGGCATCCCGGCGCTGAGCTTGTTCGGCGAGCGCCACCAGCTCGAGGACTTCGACGACGACGACGTGTCGGAGGGCGCCACCGCGGCCGTTGCGGCCGTGGCTCGCCCCACTTCTAGTATAATTAGCGCTTATAGACAGGTCAGAGGTTTTACATACTTCTAAAAATACATTGGTCTAGAATCTATATTATACTGCTAGACTGTTCCGGAACATCCTTATCGAATATTTTCCTTCCAGCAACTCCACGACATTACATATTTGTGATGGTTATCACTTAGTTTGATTGATACTTTATTTTAAATGTCTTTATTCTAATTGTTGTAACATAAATGAAGGAATTGTCTTACATTACTGATTTGAATTAAGTTTAATAAACAGTTTGATACAGGGCTTGTTAACAATACCAAATCACACTAAAAGTAACGTTAAATAACGTTATTTTAGTGGTAACGTTATAAGAGGTATTGATAATACAGTTTATAACTTTATCAATTAACAATATAAGTAACGATACTTTTTTTCAATACTTGTAAAATATTATATAAATAGCTCTAGTAGCCTACTAGACAAACTCTCATCAATTTATTCTGTCAAATATCGAAAAGAAATACAGTGTTAACAATACCTTTTACCATTAATATCATTGGTAATATTCTCTGATTATTGGGAAATAGTGGGAAAAATACCGTTACCCAGCATAACGTTACCTTTGCTGATAATGTTGTTTGTCGTTTGACAGAATTAACTTTACCAGATTTTTCACGGTATTCCAAGCCCTGGTTTGAGAGTCTCATAGATTTAATAAAATACACTTGAATAAAGTTGCATATGATTTCAGGCGCGCCGCAAAATGATCACGATCCCGTCGCCGCCGCACGCGTCGGCAGCGCCTGACTTGCTGTCCGGCATCCTGGAGAGCCAAGCCCTGCTGCACTCCAAGAAGTCTGTGGTCTCGGTGTCCGTCGACGGCAGCGTCAACATCAAGCTCGAGACCCGCGACAGGCACGGCATCAAGAAGCGGCCGGAGCCCGAAAAGAAAGATGACAAAATAGATCTATCCAAAGGGGAAGACGCTAGTAGGAAAGCGCCCTCGTACCCGGGGCAGTCGCGTGGCGGCGGCTGGGGCGGCGGGTACCGCGGGAACTACCACCGCGAGCAGACCGGCAACCTGCGCGGCGGGTACGAGCAGTACCGCCAGGGCGCGCAGGGCTACCAGCCGCGCCCCACCAACAACTACCAGCAAAATAACTCGCGGCGAGACGACGACTCGTTTGGCGACTTTCCACGGAGACCGCACCAGTATTTGCACGACGACGAGTTCGAGCGGCGGAGATCGCTGCCAGAGGCGAACCGACCGAACTATTCGCAGAACCAGAGACCGCAGGAGCAGCCTCGCTTCGGAGCCGGGAACAACTGGCAGCCCTACGTGCCCCCCGCGCGGGCGGACTCCCGCGCGGCCGGCCCGCCCCCCGCGCGGCACTCGTTTGGCGGCTTCGAGAACCCGCTCGACATGCGCACCGGCGCCGGCTCGCAGGCCGCGCCCGCCGCGCCCTACCGCCCGCTACCGGAGCCGCCCGCGTTCAAATTCGACACTAGTAAAACTCCCGAAGTGGACAAGTCCGAGGACGACGAGGAGAGGGATACGGACCTCGTCATCGACACGGAGAAGTACGACCCCACCGAGCCCACCAACGACGACAGCGGCGACGAGGGGGGCGCGGCGGAGGGCGGGGCCGCCCAGCAGCCGGCGGAGCCGGGCGCCCCCCTCCCCCCGCTGCCCGCGCCGCCGCCGCTGCCGCCCGCCATGCAGAGCATCCTGGCCGGCCTGGACGCCACGGGCATCAGCGTGCCGCCCGGCGTGCTGGACTCGGCCGTGCGCCAGGTGCTGCACGAGCACCGCGGGCTCATCGCCGCGCCGCGCGCGCCCAGCGACGACGACGACGACGAGGGCGACTGCCCCAACTTCTCCATCTACTCGGCCACGAGCGTGCACATCGCCAACAACACCGGCCTGGCCTCCGCCGCCCCCTCCCCGCCGCCGCCCGACGGCATGGAAGACCTGGTGCAGGAGGACGACGACGCGGCCGCCGCGCAGCCCTCGCCGCCCGCGCAGGCGGACGTCTCGCCGGGCTCGACGCCCACTAAGAGCGATGACATTAAAAAGAAGGAGGACGAGTACAAAGAGAAGGTGTCGAAGCGCTGTCCCATCACGACGAACACGCGCAACCCCATCAAGATCAAACTGCATACGCCGTCGCTGATCAAGAGGCGAGTGTCGCTATATGACGATGACGAGCCGGCCGACGAGGAGGAGCCCGAGCCGAGGACCGAGCTGAGCGAAGATACGAGTGAGGACAAACAGCCGGTGGGACCGAGCGAGACCTGCAAGGGGGGCGCGGCCGCTGATGACGAGCCCGAGGGCGAGACACTAGCGGAGACGGGGCCCGTCGACGATGCCGAGCCGGCGGATGGAGCCGAGGACAGCGATCGGAGCAAAACACCTGATAGAGAAAAAGAGGAAGAAAGTATGGTTTCTGCTGAAAAAGCTGACGAACCGGCCGAAGACGTCGCGGAAGCGTCGGTCAATGGAGACGGCGATAAAACGCCGGAGTCGATCAAAGATAAAGAAGAAGATGTTGATAAGGAGGACGTCGTCGAAGATGACGCCAAGTCAGAGGCTGAGCCGCGGTCCGACGACGACGCGTCTGACAGCTCGCGCGCGCCCGCCGCGGGCCCGCGCGCCGCGGACAAGATGACGGAGTCCATCAGCGAGACCGAGGACGAACGCAGCTACACGCCCTGCCTTGACGAGAACAAGTCCAAAGACACTTCCTTAGAGACCGAGAAAGATAAGGGCCTCGAGGGGCTCGACACGGAGATGATCTCGGAGGACGAGGGCAACGAGATGTTCTCAGACCAGGAGAAAGCATTCTCGGAGCAGGATAAGGCTTCCTCTAGGGGGACGCCGCCCGCCGCGCCGCGCCCCGACCGGGAAGACGGAGAGATTACCGAGAAAAGGAAAGAGAAAGAAGAGCGCGAGGAGGGTAAGAAGAAGAAAAAGAAGGACTCCAAGAAGGAAGGCAAAGAGAAGAACAAAAAGAAAAAAGGGGACGTCGCGTTCAAGAAGCTCAGCAAGAGCGGCAAGGAGCGCAACTACCGCGAGCGCGACAAAGAGAAGAGAAAGACCCGCGACTCCGACGCCGAGAAGAAGAAACGCAAAGAGAAGCGGAAAGACCTCGAGCGGTACGACGTGCGCACCGTGGTGACCGAGAAGCGCCGCAAGCTCAAGGACCCGTTTGGGCGCGACGTGTCCCCGCGCCGCTCGCGCTCCGCGTCGCCGTCGCTGTCGCCCGCGCGCGCCCCCTCCGCCTCCCCCGGCGCCCCGCGCCGCCGCGAGCTGTCCCACCCGCGCCGCTCCATGTCCCGCCCGCGCCGCTCCATGTCCCGTCCGCGCCGCTCCATGTCCCGCCCGCGCCGGTCTCTGTCCCGCGCCCGCCGCTCCCTGTCCCGCGCGCGACACTCCCTATCTCGCGCTCGCGCATCGATATCTCCTTTACGTCCGCGACTTCGCCGCTCGCCCTCGCTGCGACGCTCGCCGTCCCGGCCGCGGCGCTCGCTGTCGCGGCCCCGCAGGTCCGTGTCGCGGGCGCGGCTGTCCCTGACGCCCCGGTCGGCGACCCCCCGCGCGTCCCCCAGCCCGCGGCGCCGCTCGGCGGGCCCGGCGCGCCGCCGCCGACGGTCGGGCTTTCGCCCGCGGCGCGCGTCCCCCCGCCGCCGCCGCTCGGGCTCGCGCGGCCGCAAGCGACGTCGTACTGCGTCAAAGTCGCCATCGCCGAAACCCAAAACCGGCAAGCGGCGAAAGCGGGCGCGATCCGAGCGAGCTGAGTCTAGAAGACGCTCGCCGCGTCGCAAGTCACCGCGTAAGAAGCGAGTGCGGCGCCGCAGCGTCGGCCGCGCCCTGTCGCCGGTGGTGCCGGCCCCGGGGGGCTGGTCCCCGGCGTCGGTGGACTCCCGGCTGCTGTCTCCGCGCACGCCGCCGCCGGAGTCCCTGCCGCTGGCCGCTGAGCCGCCGACGCCGCTGCGCCGCCGTGACTCGCCCAGACCGAGACATCGCCGCCTGCGAGACAATACAGGACCTTCCAAAGAGGTCTTCACGTCTGGAGACAATATACTCGTCAGCGTTAGTTTTAAGGTGATTCATTGTTTACTTTTTATGGTTTTTCAATAGAATGTTTTTTTCCTTCACTTTATATATTACTATAACTTCGCAAGGATCAGGACCGTCCGCACTCTGCGATGTCAGCGGAGCGGCTGCGGCGCCGCGAGCGCCGCCGCGACAAGCGCCGCCGGCGGCGCCGCGCGGAGGCCCCCCCCTCCCCGGCCGCGCGCCCCGTCGCCATCATCGACCTGGAGCGCTCCCCCTTCCGCGAGCTCACGCCCGAACAAAGAGACGTTATTGTGCTGAGCGATAGCGATCACGGTAAAGGTGTGTATCCTAATTGGAAAATTATATTTCGTCGCTTTACTTTTTAGAAAAATATTCGAAAGCGAAACGATTTCAATGAAGACTGTAATTGGGAGGCTCTATGGTGGGTGCAGGTGGAATTCGAGAACTCGAGATAAAAACGGAAGTAACTGCAACTGCACTTGAGATTTGCAATATATTTGAAAATATATTGCAAATCACAACGTAACAAATAAACTGGTCAAGTTCGAGTTAAACTCGCGTGAAGAGGGTTCCGTACTCCTCATAGGTTTTCCTGTAATGTACAAGCAATGATATTATATATTTTATTTGATTATTTGTTTATTTTATTTACAAAATTCATGTACACAACATACAAACAGAGGAACAAAAAAGTAAGAAAATAGAGTACATAGGTACTGCTTATTTTAGACCCAGTATTTTTTTCAAAATTTTAGGCTCACTAGTTTCGGAGACCAGGTTGGGGGGTAATGGTCATTTTTCGTCTTTAAAATCAAAACTATTTATTTTACAAAAATAACAAAAATATATTTGAGATTCTCATAAAGAGCCCTTTCATGACACAGTAAGGTTTGCAAAACTTTTTTTTTAAATTTCCTAATTTGTCACCCGAAACTGACTCTTATTTTATAGTATTTTATGCAACAGTTGTATAAGAGTGTTTAAAAAAGACGAGTGGCGCGGGTTATGGTGCGAGAGCAGCGAGCACCATAAGAAAGCCGCCACGAGTATTTTTTGATGTACTTATACAACGTTGCATACAATACTTTTTCTATGACCATAGGTAGACGGCGACTTATTGTTAATTACAAAACATCGTTCTGCTACAATTCCAGAATGCCCAATCACTCAATGTTTTTTATTTCATCACCGGCACTCAATGGTTGCCAGTACTCTGTAAAGGTGCGAGGTGTGAGACAAGTGAAACGATCGAAGTTACGGACGCACTCTAGGCTTTATTGATACCTAAGCTTATATATAATATTTAACCAATCATATAACCAATCCATTGACTGTTAGGGCCTGTTCTGACCCTCTAGTTCCCGAAGATCCAAACCACAGAGCCATTTCAATAGATATGCCACTTTCGAGTCCAACTCCACTAGAAAGGAATAAAAGATTAGTCTGTAACTACAAAAAAGGTAACTACGAAGCCATTATTTCAGAATTAGAAAGTACACAGTGGCAGAAAATACTTCTACAGGGTTCTCTTGAGGAAGCAGTCTCCCTTTTCTATTCTAAACTTTACGAACTCAGACATAAGTTCATCCCTAGTAAAACTGTTGTCAGTGATGCGAAATACCCCTCATGGTACAGTCCCGCCTTAATTAAAATCCTTAAGGAAAAGCAAAAATTTTTGAAAAAATATAAAAAATATGGTAACAGTGAGGATCATAATACTTTTGAATTGCTTCGGCAAAGAGCAAAAATTATAGAAGATGAATGTTATAAATCCTATATAAATCATGTGGAAGACGCCGTTGTTAATAATCCTAGAAGATTTTGGTCTTATTCTAAATCCCTTAAAAATGGACATCATGTCTTACCAGCAGTAATGAAATTAGATGGCTTATCTGCAGATACGGGCGAGTCTGTGTGTAACTTATTTTCCTCGTATTTTGAATCTAATTTCCAGACTAGTGATAGTTCAACTAATAATTCATCCCCAACTAGAAATAATAATTTAAGTACTAACAAATTAAGTAATATACACGTTGATCAGTCAAAAATTAAGGAGATTCTTCAATCTTTAGATATATATAAGGGCGCTGGACCAGATAACGTTCCTCCTATATTTATAGTCAATTGTGCCAAAGGTCTGGTTCAACCCCTTTTTATACTTTTCCGCCGATCGCTTGATGAAGGCCTTGTACCTATTATATGGAAATCCGCCTTTATTACACCTGTCCATAAAAGTGGGGACCATTCGAACATTAAGAATTATAGACCAATATCTAAATTATGCATATTTGCCAAAGTTTTTGAAAGAATTATCTACAACGAAGTTTATGCACTATTCAAGCCTAACTTTATATCAGAACAACACGGTTTTCTAAAAAATAAATCTACTGACTCAAATCTCTTATTGTTCAATGATTATATTACCTCAAATATGGAGTCAGGTGGTCAAATTGATGCTATATTCACTGACTATAGCAAGGCATTTGATAGGATTAATCATTCAATACTGCTAGATAAGTTATATCACGCCGGTATACATGGTAATCTCCACAGGTGGTTTTGTTCCTACGTCGAAAATCGATCTCAGGCTGTTGTAATAAATGGTTTTGTATCTCCTTGGGTTACAATACCGTCTGGGGTCCCGCAAGGTTCGTTGTTAGGTCCCCTTTTATTTGTCATATTTATCAATGACATTAACACCTCCATGAAACATTCTCAAATGTTACTATATGCCGATGATGCCAAAATTTATAAAACCATTGATACTCCTCAGGACTGCCATTTATTGCAGGAGGACCTGGACAGTTTTGCTAAGTACTGTATCGATAATAAACTGGACCTAAATATTTCGAAATGTTCCGTTATCTCGTTCACTCGTAAACCAAAACCAATATTATTCAGTTACACGATAAAGGGACAGGCACTTGAGAAAGTAGATATAGTAAGAGACCTTGGTCTGTATCCGGATTCTAAGTTACTATATGATCACCATATAGACCACATCGTTAAGAAAGCTTTTAAAACTCTAGGATTTATTATGAGATCTACTGCTAATTTTAAACAAATCAAGGCGATAAAAGTGTTATACTGCTCCTACGTGCGTAGTCTACTTGAATATGCTTCCGTTGTGTGGAATCCATGCTATGATGTCTATGTCTCTCGTGTGGAATCTGTTCAGAGAAGATTTCTACGTTACCTTCAATATAGATGCAAAATCAAAGATCCTACTTACGAAAGTAGGTGTCAGAGATATCATTTTCTACCATTGCAAGTCAGAAGAAGTATAACTGATATGACCTATGTCGTCAAAATTTTAACCGGCGTTGTCGATTGTCCTGAACTTTTAAACAAAATTAATATTAAAATTCCAATTACGTCACTGAGGAATAACAAAATTTTTATGTTACCACCAGCTTGTACAAATTATAGACAAAATTCATTTTTTTATCGGGCATTAAGATCATGCAATCAATTTTGTTCAGAAAATGAGTGCGTAGATATATTCAATGCAAAACCTTTTCACATCAGGCGTGTAATTGAACAAAAGTTTTTTAATTCCCAACCCCTCTTCGTCATTGTAAGATTTTAAGTCTTAAGACAATTTATTTAGATTAGTTTCTTTTTATCAACCTTGGTTTTTTCAAAACACCATATTGTATAGTTTTGCCTTCATTTTCATTGAACTATTGTGTCCTTGAACTTAAAATAGTGTCATCCAGTTGGTATTAAGTACTATACTTTTTGTATAAGTGGAAACTTATTATTGGCTAAGTTTTGTAACTATTTGCTGTTATGTTTACATAGATAATGAAATAGCTGTAAGTTTTCCGAAATAAAATAAAATAAATAAATAAATTTTCATTGGTACCTACTTCTCTAAATTTGAGTAGTTGTTATTTTCCAAAAAATAAATAATATGTTAACTTTCGAGTAACTTTACGTATAATACGCGATATAATTGTTGCAGAACACTCGGAGAAGGAGGCGCCGGCCCCGCTGGCGGGCGCGGCTGCGGAGCCGGCGGCGCCGCCGGCGGCGTCGCTGGCCCCGCTGGCCACGGGCCCCAAGACGCCGCCCTCCCCGCGCCCCGCGCCGCCGCCCGCCGCCGCCGCGCCGCCCGTGGCCGCGCTGGGTGAGCTCCTACATTCGCAACCCATTAATTATACTTCCTCTTTCGAGTCGATTGGCTGTATAAACAGAAACTTTTTTTTATAATAGGTTATACTTACTAACTGATATATTTTTATTACGATACTAATCCACTTTTTATCCATCTCCATCCACTCTCAGATGGTACCTCAGCCCATGAAACTGAACAACTTTTGGTCAACAACTTTCAGGAAACCCAAAAAAAATAATTTGAATTTCCACACAAACTGATCAGCTGATCGAGTCAATTTGTATGAAAATCCGAATTTTATTTTTTTTTAGGCTGAGGTACTTGTCTGAGGTTTTACGTTAGTTCATTAACACGTTGTATATGGTCTGTTGCAGCAGAGCCGGCCCCGGACGAGTCCCGCGGGCCGAACACCCCCCCGGAGCCCCCCGACTCCCCCGACGCGTACGACCCGTTCGAGCCGACGCGCTCGGCGTCGGGCTCCCCCTGCGCGTCCCCCGCGCCCGCGGGCCCCGCGCCCGCCGCGCCCGCGCCCGCGCCCCGCACCACCATGACGCTAGAGGCCGCACAAAAGACCAACATGTCCGCGGACGATGTTATTGACAGACGACCGCTCTCGCCCATGGAAAAGGTACGTTTATTTCATTAACTTGTAAAAAATATTGTTACGGAATTTAATTTACTATGAATCCCAAAGTTGACTCGTGAAAATGGTCTTCCTGATGTCCAAGTCGCGTAGCAACTGAGGTCCCGGTATCTCGTAGGTACTTCCACTTGTTGCACTTAGGTAGGTTTCAATCGCTTTGACGTGATCGCTTTGGTAGCTTGTATCGAACTGGTGGCATCGACTAAAATTCTACGTCGAAACGGAAACTTCGAGGCGCCGGGTATGAATGTGTGAGTGCAACGATCAAATACCGGCCAAACAAACAACTTTGGCCTTTTTTATGCTTAGAGGACATAAAGTCTAGTTTCGCTTGCACCATTCTGACATATTACTTAACATTCTGAGACTTGAATGTTGCATTTATGTTGCTTTAGAAGAGGATTAGTTCATCACGATAATGATTTTCTTCTTATTATTCACAGCCTTTAATTATGTTTAGGGGTAAATTAGATTCAAGAATCGTTTCGAAATCAAAGGTACTCATACTTAGAGAGGGTGTGACGCAAATCGTCTCATTCGCAACTCATCCGAATCGCAACTTGTCCCATTCTCAACTCGTCCTATTCGCAGTTCGTCCCTTTCGCAGCTCGTCCCGTTCACAACTCGTTCTATTCTCAATTTTTTTCGCAACTTGTCCCATTGGCAACTTGTACTGTTCTTGGCTTGCATTGGGTAAATATGATAAAATCCAAAAACCCGCTTTTCCAAAAATACTACTTTAATTGTGTTTTAGCTAATAAATTAAACAATCATAAATTACGTTTCGGCATTTTCGTTGTTAATTGTGTGTCGTCAAAAATTGTCCCGCCTATTGCCTATTATCACGTCGGGGTATGTTACGAAGTTATGTTAAGAGGTGGAATAAAATAACTTACTCCCGGGAACTTATGGTATATTGTGATTATCTTTACTTACTCGCTAGATCTTATATACTGTTATAAATATTTTCGTGGCCGTGAAAAGGCACGCTAAGCTACGTACGTGCTGTGCTAAATTAACAAAATATAATTTGCTCATTAATTAAATATATATCCTAGTGCACGCCACATACGGTTATAAGGGAACTGTCATATCCACATATCGTAGTTTATGATGGTTTAATTATTAGCTTTAATTATATTATTGGTATTGAATCACCCCTGGGCTATGGCATGCATTCAATTTAACACCCTGGTATATCTTCATGGATACGACGAAAATTGTAAAATATAAATGGGACGAGCTGCGAATAGTACGAGTTGCGAACGGGACGAGCTGTGAAAGGGACGAGTTGCGAAAAAAATAGAGAATAGGAAGAGTTGCGAACGGGACGAGTTGCGAATAGGACGAGCTGAGAATGGGACAAGTTGCGAATGTGACGATTTGTGTCACACCCGTACTACCGTTATCAACATTTTTCTAAATTTTTTTTTACTTTCATATCCAAAAGTGCTGATTGTAATTTCGCCATTTCCTTTGAATCGTATTTAAACTGGTTTGACGCTGGACCCCTCAGGTGCTGCAGCTGCTGCAGTCGACGCGCGACGCCCCCCCGTCCCCTCCCCCCGGCGCCCCTAGCGCGCCGCAGCCCCCCCCGTCGCCCGCGCACGCGCCGCCGCCCGCGCCGCTGGCCGCGCCCGCGCCGCGCATCGTGCTGCCCGAGCCCGCCAAGCTGTTCCTGGCCAAGCCCTCGCCCATCAAGTCGGACCCCATCAAACCCATGCAGGTATGTACATCGTTATGTCGGGGAATTTCTGTCTTTTGGACATTTTTAACTACTTATTATAGTCGTCGTGCATTTTTATTTTAAAACAAAGAGAATAATAGGCATGTGAACTAAATAAATATATTTGATCAGGTAGATTATTATAAATATTGTATATTTTTTTTGTCTTTGACTAACAAGTAATGACAAGGATACAAGTACAACGCATGTTAATTTTACATGACGTCACGGTCGCGTACGATTTTCACAGGGTGGTGATGTCACAAGTCCCCACTCTGGAACTTCGATGCTCTGTAACTTTGTGTAGTCTTACTAATTTGATAATCCGAAAAATACAAACCATGTTATTATTGTTGGATAATCTAAGTTACGGACTTAATACAAAAATACTCCTCTGACCCGGTCCACACCCCCTTATATCGTGCCGTGTCCATCATCGCGCAGGCGACGAAGATCTCCCGGCTGCCGCTGCCGCGGCGCGCGCCGGCCGCGCCGCCCGCGCCCGAGTCCCCGTACTCGCCCGGCGAGTCGGACTTCGGCGAGCTGTTCGAGCCGCCGCGCGCGCGCCGCGACGCCTTCGCCGCGCTGGCGGACGGCAAGCGCCGCAAGCACAAGCTGCACGCCGCCAAGGTGCCCGTCAAGCTCAGGAAGAAAGGTATGCCACGAGCACAAACACCACACTCGGAATGAAGGTCGATCACTGCGATCTGACACACTCTTTTCAGCCAAAGACAGAGTTATTATTAATGGGAAATAGTGACCAAGCCTTACTTTATCGCCGTTCGATACAATTTCATGTCCGTAAAATATTTGAACTAAATAATTAAATGAAGCGGTGAAAAGATATTACGCGAGTGGAACTTGAATCGGTGATACGACCGTGCTCGTTCCAACTGAGCTATCACGTGTTCAACCCTGCACGTCGAATTTCTCCACCATATCCTGTTTCTTTAACACGTATTGGGATTGCGTCACCTAATACTACTACCCACAATTAAAAGTAATTATACTTCTAACAAACTAAACTAAAATTATACTTCAACGTGTAACGAAATATACTGAAACTATTTTAAGAACAGATTCAGTCCATGATACTGAATAACTTTCCCCAAGAAACATGTATCGAAATACGAAAAAATTGTTTTGCTCTTTATAGAAACTCGAATCAGCAGATCGGTCAACTTGTATTGGAGGGCAAAAATATTTTTTCATATTTTAATATTATGTTCCTTAAAGTAAGCTGTTCAGTCTGATAGGTGATATTTTATGTTCTTCCGGACATGACTGGAAAGAAAATATTTCAGACATCTCTTCTTTGATAAGGTGAAATGGTAGCATAAGTGGCGCCCTCATTTGAAATAAACAATAATTAAGAAACTATTATAAAAAATAAACAATTTATTTCAAATGAGGGCGCCACTTATGCTACCACTTTACCTTAATAAGGTTTAATACGTGCGACAGAAATTAATTAGAGTATTTCATACAGAATAGAGTCCTAAGGTCCCGCGCAATATGCGTATCACGTGTGCACGGGTGTATAGTTTCTTTTGTTTTTGTTATAGTAGTGTAGGCATGATAGTCCGCTTGTACTGGGTGGCGCAAAAGTAAAGACCCTATTTGGTTCAGCTATAACGGTGGCGCAAAAGTAAAGACCCTATTTGGTTCAGCTATAACATTTTTTCTAAATTAGAAAACTAGATTTAGGTTTTTTTAAATGTATATTTGTGCCATTAAATTTCGTACCATTAGGATTTAAAGATGATGTCTTTTAAATGGTGACCTCCAGAGTTGATACACATTTGAGCCCTATTTATGACATTTTGCATAACTTGCCGTAACACTTCCTGCGATATGTTCGTTATTTCTTGACGAATGTTTTCTTTTAGAGCTGCGAGAGTCTGTGGCTTGTTCACATACACCCGAGATTTCAAAAAACCCCAAAGAAAGAAGTCTGGACTGGTCAGATCGGGTGATCTTGCAGGCCAAGGCAAATCGCCAAAACGAGAGATAACTCGGCCTGGAAAAGCGTCCCTCACTAAGTCCATAGTGTCGCGCGCTGTGTGTGCCGTAGCGCCGTCTTGTTGAAACCAGATGTGCTCCAGCCCCAATTCGTCCAAACTGGGTATCAAAAACTCTCGTAACATGGTTCTGTAGCGTTCTCCAGTGACAGTTATCGCATTGCCTCCAGCGTCTTCGAAAAAATAGGGTCCGATCACTCTGTCAACACAGATGCCACACCATACAGTAACTTTTAGTGGGTGTAGAGGTGTTTCTTGAATAATGCGCGGATTATCAGTGCCCCAGAACCGAGTATTCTGCTTATTGACATGCCCTGAGAGATGGAAATGCGCTTCGTCACTCATAACCAATTTTGAAGGAAAATCATCCTCTTCAAGGTTGAGGTTTATGACGCGCTGGCAGTAATCTAGACCAGCTCGGTGGTCAGCAGGCAGCAGCTGATGAGTCATTTGAGTTTTATACGGGAACATCTTTAAGTCTTTCACCAAAATACGCTGCAGGGTCCGTCTGGAAATGCCCAATTGCGTGGCACGTCGCCTCGTTGATGTTTCTGGACACTCTTCCACATCTTCGCGCACAGCATCGATATTTTCAGCTGAACGGCCTGTTCTTGGTCTCCCAGACTTAGGTCTATCCAATGTTGAGCCAGTTGCTTCAAGGCGTGTGGCAAAGCGTCGAATTGTGCGACCAATCGGTGCCGGACGGTGGTGAAATCGTCGACGAAATTCACGTTGTGTTCTTATCACTGATGAATTATTCCGTAAGAACATTGACACAAATATTCCACGTTCTTGGGGAGTAAAACGGTCCATGTTTATTTTCAGTGTATTTTACATTTGTTCACTACACAATTTTCAACAACAGAATGACAGAAAATGTCATATAAAAAAAATAAAAGTATTTTCTTTAGTGCCAGTACTTTTGCGCCACCCAGTATAAAGTTCCCTACGTGTGATAATGGTGTGCATGGTTCCCAGGCAAGCTGCAGGTGGGCGTGAAGATCGACGAGGACAACCTGAAGATCCTGGACGAGCTGCCGTCGTCGGCCGTGGAGCTGCAGGTCAAGAGCAAGGTGGGGCGACACACTTACTCACACCTCGATTACACTATTTTGTTTGTTACTACTTACTTTAGCTTTTATGACAAAAAATTATGAACCATTCATGGTTACCCTAAGACATTGTTTGTAAAGGTGAGATGAAATAGGAAATGGTGAAGAAATACCACGTGACCTGGCCTCAATTTGACCATGTTCTTTCCAACTGAGCTTGCACGTGTTGAATTCCGCACGTCGAATTCCTCCACCATATCCTATTCCTGTTGTAGAGATGTTTTGTTTTTTGACTTAATGAAACGAGTGTTAAATTGATACTCCTCCTGTATTCAATACGTTCATCAATTTGTATAGGTTCTTACACACACACACTAACAACTATGCTACTACACTACACCTATATTGAGGAACTGGATGTTCAATGGCTAAGAGCCTTTAAAAATAGGCGATGGCGGTATATTTGTTGCAGTTCCTGAAGAAGCTGAACCGGCAGGAGCGCGTGGTGGAGGAGGTGAAGCTGGTGCTGAAGCCGCACTACAACAAGAAGCGCGTCACCAAGGACCAGTACAAGGACATCCTGCGGCGCACCGTGCCCAAGGTGCGCACGCGCTTAGCAAATACTACCCGACTACGGAATGCAATCTCATTCTCGCCCATATTTACCGAGATGAATCTCTGCCGAGAATCTCACGATATCTCGTGAGATTAACGAGTTTTCCCCTCCCCCCTCCCCCACGTAATTTTCACGAGGCCGCAGGCCGACTGATGTGAGCTCAAAGGGCGAGCAACGTTGCGAAGGCCAAGCCAAAAGCAGGTTTTTATTTTTAGTAATCCAAGATGGCCGCCGAAAGTCAACTTTTTGTGATTTGGTTCATTCATTTTTTGAACTGGAAACTAAATGCAGTCGATTTCAACAGTTGTACCGCAGCTGCCCTCCGAACCACTAATCTCGCGTGATCTTTTAAAAACCCAACACTGAGGGCACTTTTTCTTAGAAAAATCTGACTGAAAACTACAAAAATCTTAAACTTAACGGCTTCTCATCATCATTCTGGGTTCGATCCCCAGCCAGGGCAAGTTGGAAAATGGCCTTTTTCAAATTGTCCTGGGTCTTGGATGTTTATCCTATATATGTATTTATCATAAAATATAGTATCGTTGAGTTAGTATCCCATAACACAAGTTTAAAACTTACTTTGGGACTAGCTTAATCAGTGTGATTTGTTCATATTTATTTTATTTATTTATTTATCTATATTCAAGAGCTATTGCCGTCGGAGTATGAATTCTCTCCCATCCTTTTCTTCCGCCAGCTGTTTTACTTCTCTGCACCACACGACGTTCACCCTCCTGTATCTGTTTCACGTAGCTAGGTTTTTATGACAGTCTTCTTCAAAATCAAATACTTATTCCGTAATTAGGCCTTTGCAGGCACTTTCACACGTCAATAATTATAGTGTACATTACGTGTAATGTTTATATCTAAATTATTTTTTTCTTTATTTAAAAGCTACCGATACTTTCGCAACGACCACTGCTGAGAAGAAACGCCGAAACTTATTTACACAGTATCGGTCGCCTACGCGCCAATAGGGCTTTGTCAGTTTACAAAGATATTATGCCTAATAAAATGTTATCACAACATAATATGTAATGCTTGCGAACGAGTGCCAAATCCAATTTACAGAAATAAGTTACACTGAGTAGTCTTAAAAAAAGGAGCCTTCATCTGAAAGCGTTCCCGATTGCATCCTCAGCTATGCTTATTAGCCGGAAAATTTTAAACGATTTGGCTATAGTTTTACGACCGGCCGCCTGCCTGACGTCAGCCCTCATTGGGAATGCCATTGTAGCACGAGCTTTAAGTGCAGCCGCGCGGTGTTTTCAAATTTGAAATTTATTTGCATGCATTTTTAGTTTAAAATTAGAACGGATTGGGAATACGTCCGCGCCGTCTGTCTCCGCCTTATCCTTCCTTACCTGGCTTGCGTCTCCCCGGCGCACCTTCAGCCTGCATGCAGCGGTACTGACATGCGGTAACAGTGGCCCGCACCACTGAGCCACAGAGTTCTGTATATCGCTACTGAACTTGTCCCACACCCCCTCAGTGGCGATTAGGAATTGATAATAAATTATAATCTGACTATACGAGTGTAACGTCTCACAAAATATACTCAAACTATCTTAAGGCGACGTAGGTTCACAATTTGCAATACTGTGCGTGTTTTTGAAAAATCACTGTTATTAAACTACTACAGTTTATTCCTCAAAAAATTTACATTAAAATCTTAAGGATTTTCTACAGACACCCACAATAGCCAAAATACGATTGAGCATTTTTGGCTCGATTGTACTTACCGCCTTGCCTTACTCACCCGCCTCGGGATTTCTGAAGAAGGACTGCATAAGCTTCAGAATATCACCTGGTGCGTAGTGCCTGTAGTCCTAGAGGACTACAGGCACTACGCTAGAGCTCAGGATATGCTGATCCGAAGAGGTCCATGCGCTTACCAGCCATCGAGTCGCAGCTACACATGATGTGTCTCATTGTCTCCTCTGAATCCTCACATGCCCGACATTTTGGGCTATCAACAAGTCACATTTTAAAGAGATGACTGCGATTGTGGTAGTTTCCAATCAATGCTCCCAATAGAGTCCTTGCCTGTTTTCTGTTAAATTTATTTAACCGTTTGTACAACTTGGCAACATCCTCGCCGAGTGTCTCTTTAGAGTGGGTGTGTCCACTTATATCACTCCATTTAGCCTTGTGTCTCATCCTGACAGGCGTTTATGGCATTAGTGACCATTCCATATGATAGTCCTAAGAAGGGTTCGGGGCCTATAGGCGTGTTACTTGACCCTACCGTTGCCAGTTCATCAGCTTTCTCGTTTCCCTCGATGCCAACATGACCTGGCACCCAGACCAGCACCAGTTTGCTGTGCCTGCCCAGCTGATTTAGGGCACGCACTCCATCCCAGACCAGTCTGGAGCCGATCCTGCTGGAACTAAGGGCCGCGAGGGTTGCCTGGCTGTCTGTCAGAATATAGATTTGGCGGTTCTTTAGGCCTCCTTCTAAATTCATTTTAGCACATACAGTTACCGCATACGTTTCTGCTTGAAAAACGGTAGCATACTGCCCCATGCTCTGATACAGTTGTTTGTCCTTTGAAAAGATGCCCTGTTCCATGGTTGGTCTTCGAGCCATCCGTGTACCAGGTCAAGCAATCTCGATTTGAAGGTCGAAGCTCTTCTTTCCATTCCTCCCTTGTAGGGACATATATCTTATAATTTCTCTTGAAGTTGTACACAGGGAGCACCTTATCGCTTCCCATGTCCAACATCCTTTCGAGCTCATGCGTCGTCTCCATTCGCGTATGCCTTGTCCTTGGTGCGTGCCTGTTCCACAGACCAGCTGTAGTTAGCCTGTAGAGTGCTTTACAGGCTTCGCCTTGCACGTATAGATATAGTGGTGGCAGTCCAAGGATGATCTCCATGGATGCGGTCGGTGTTGTAGAGAACGCCCCAGCTATTGCACAGCATGCCAATCGCTGGAACTTTCTGAGGTCATTTCTACAAGTCACCTGTCTTACCTTGGGCCACCAGACGAGTGCCCCGTAGGTCAGAATTGGCCTTACCATCATCTCATATATATAACGTAAAATATAAGGTTTTAGGCCCCACGTTTTACCATAGGTATCCCGACACATGTTCAATACTCTAGTCCTTCGTTATTATATTATTAACATGTATGTTCCAAGTCAGTTCTTTATCTAACGTAACGCCTAGATATTTTACCTCCATGGACAATTTAAGCTCCGTACCTTTCATTTTGATATTATTCAAACATGTCAGTTTCCGGAGCCTTGTAAATGGGATAATTGTTGTCTTGCTTGGGTTGATACTCAAGTTGTTCCTATTACACCACTCTTGCACCTCCCGCAAAGTTTTGTTCATTATCCCTTTTACCGTATCAGGAACTTTCCCATTTATTAGAATGGCGATGTCATCCGCATAACCGACCGCTGTGACCGGTCCTTTGTTAAGAGAAGCTATCAGAGAGTCCACAACTAAGCTCCACAGCGTCGGTGAAAGCACCCCGCCCTGCGGGCAACCTTTTGTAGTTACTGCTGATAGTTCCTCTCCTAGAAGCTCAGATGTGATTATTCTACTCTTGAGCATGTTTTCTATTCATTTGCAGAGAGTGTCCGGTATACCATGTTTAGTAAAGTAGTCCGGTCAAATGCCCCCTCTATATCGAAAAAGGCCCCCAGACATAACTCCTTCTCATCTAGTGCCTTCTCAGCCCGACTAACTACATAGTGCAGAGCTGTCTCTGTTGACTTGCCAGGCTGGTAGGCACACTGCATTCTGTGAAGCGGGAACTTCCTCAGTGGGCCATCTTTGATGTATCTGTCCACCATTTTCTACAATGTCTTCAGCAGAAACGACTGAAGACTAATAGCTCTATAGGCCTTTGGCTCGTCATATGTCGCCTTTCCAGGCTTTGAAATGAACGTCACTTTACTAATCTCCATGACTTGGGAATATGTCAAAAAGCAATACAGGCTCAGAAGAGTCTGCAGAGATGTGGACTAAGTACAGAGATTCCTTTCTGCAAGAATATTGGATAGATGCCGTCAGGCCCTGGGGCCTTGTTTGGTTGCAAGGTACCCACGGCCCATTTTAATTTCTCGTTATCTATCACCTTCTTTGCCACTTCCCAGTCTCTCCTGAAGGTTCTAGCCCCCAAGATTCCACCTTGCTGAGATCCTGCTGATCAATAGTTGTTTCCATGCAAACTGGAAAGTGAGTTTTATACATCACTCTTAATGTCTCTACGCCAGATTCCGTTTGCGCACTATTTTCATTCTTAACAGATGACAATGGATCCGCCTTAGTGAATTTCCCTTTATAATACGTATTACTATTTTATACAATCACCTTTTTATACGAAAATTATACCAAAAAATGTATTATCTAAATGTCTATCCGTTTTGGCTACAGAAAAAATTATAAATATAATACAAAAAAAATAATAAATAAAACACAGTGAAATATTCGTCGAGAGCGAAGGAAGGCCGGAGCCGCGCTCGACGATATTTTGCAGTTTTTTTTTTGTATTACATGTAATGCTCAATCGTGTTTTCGATTTGACACACGTGTCGTGTGTCTGTAGATAATCCTTTAGATTTTTATGTAAATTTTTTGAGGAATAATCTGAAGTAGTTTAACAGCAGTGATTTTTCAAAAACACGCACAGTTTTGCAAATTGTGAACCCACGTCACCTCAAGGATAGAATTCATCCATGATACTAAATAACTTTTCCCAAGGTAAGGACACTTCTTCGTCTTCTCGTGTCGAAAGCTTAAAATGAAATTAAACAAGGACACTAGGAAACAAGTAAACTGATCAGCTGATCGGACAATTTATATGGATGCCGAAAATTATTTTTCATATTGCAGTCTTAAGTTCCTTGGGGAAAGTTGATCAGTACATTGACTGAATCTACACGTAAAATAATTTCAGTATTACTTTACTTTTAACTAATCATTTCAGAGGCCTTCCTCAGGACGTTCGCCCTGAGGAAGGCCTCCGGATGAGGTCGAAACATGTCGGCCAGTAGCTGAGTTTTTACGGGAGTTACCCGTTGCCATATACATAGTAACGCCTGTGCCTCACGTTAACCAAATAATTTCAGTATGTCTTATTAGACCCTGTATAAATAGGGAACTTAGTCATTAGTATACAATGAATGTTTGTGTTCAGATCTGCCACAACAAGACCGGCGAGATCAACCCCACGAAGATCCAGGCGCTGGTGGAGGCCTACGTCAACAAGTTCCGGAAAAAACACAAGCAGAGCGCCGCGTAGCAGCCGGCGCGCGGCCGCACTCAGATTCTATCAGATATATTGTAATTATAATTTATGTACGAATCTTGTATTTTACTTAAAGACGTTTAATTAATTTAATTATACATAGAATAAATCGTAGATGGATTTATATCAGTTTCTTTTCTTTTCAAAATTTGCCGTTCTGCGATTATTTTCGGTAGCGAGCGCTCCGCGAATTTTTTTAAGACTCAGTTGCGTTTTAATTTCAGTTTAATACAAACTTGATTGTTGATCTTAAAAAAAAAGAAAATCATAGGTAAATATATTTTATTTAATCAAAACAAAAGTCCTACATTAGTAAATGTACGCCTCTACAAGCGACAATCGTTACCTACCTCATAACAACAACTAAATGTCATGGTGAGTTACTAAATTTTAAGTTTTTTTCGTCGTATAAAAAATATGCTCAAGCCTCTGATCTTATTGATCCGTTACAGAACAACCACGTTATACAACTCTTTGGTGTTGCAATTGAAAGTGTAGATAACTATATGAAGGATGAAATGCCCATATACATATAAAAAGTAAAAATATTTATCAAAGAAAATATACACCACTAAAGTTCAGAACACTAACAGCGTAAAAAACTTGCCCGTCGTGCCTCGTTGCTAGTTGCTAAGTTGCTAATCGCAATTTTGAATATTAGAATAACTATAAAACCATTTAGTTTTAAAAGAAACATTGTTTAAAACCTTGTTCAATCATTTTAAAGTAGTTTAAATAAAGCAGATTTCATTGAGATGGATACCAGGCAATAGGCTCCGCACCAGTGTCATTAATATAATTTAACTCTATAAATAGAAATCATCGGTATTCACTGGTACTGTTCAAAGATTTTACGTCTTTGGGAACACAAAGAGACATTATCTTCATCTCTTTTACCTTGTCTGAAGAAGATAAAGACTGCTTAATACGTGTTTCCACAACCAAATGGTAGTATAGCGATTTGGAGGCGCTATGTAAGGCATGCCGTAGATGTAGTGATGTCGCGGTCTCCTAGACGGCGGGCGCGAAGCCGAGCCGCTTGTTGGCCACGTCGAACTCGGTGTAGTACTTGCCGATGAACACGTCCCCCAGGATCCAGAGCGGGCCGTGCGGGGGGGGGATGTCCAGCCCCATGAAGCCCGACAGACACACCGTCTTCCCGAACTGCGACACCTGCAACACGACGCCGGTCGACTATTACGACACGCTAATGAAACACCACGCCCGCGACCAGAGGATGTCAAATTCGATATTCGACTCCATTTTTTAGGGTTCCGTACCCAAAGGATATGTTCGTCTGTCACAGGGCTTTATCTCTTTAACCGTAATAGCTAGACACTTGAAATTTTCACTGATTATGTATGACGGGGGCCGCTATAACAACAAATACTAGAAATAAAAAAAAGTTTAAATTAAAGGGGGTCGTCATACAAGAAACGTGTTTTTTTCAATGTTTTTAACTCGATCTTTATAATGATTATGTATTATTATGGCCACTATAACAACAAATACTGAAAATAAGATAGTTAAAAATTAACGGAGGTCGTCATACAAGAAACTTGTTTCTTCAGCGTTTTAAAACATTGTACGGAGGTACGGAACCCTTCATGTTCGAGTCTGACTCATACTTGCCCGTTTATTTATTATTCATATCAAAAAGTAATAATCTGTAACCGAAGAAAAGATTTTCTTCTGGTCAAAAATAAATAAGTTATTAAAATATGGTGGAAAGGGAAACTGACAAAAATGACAGAAAAACGATACACTTTTAGAAATATGACGTCACTGCCATAAGGCTTCGCGCGCTCCACCCACGCTCAACTCTTCTTTATACTTATATTTGAAATGCTGATTACTGTTTCATTTAATAACCATTTTTCTAGCTGTTTTCAAAAAGAGATTTCTTTTTAATGTTATTTGTTGTTCTGTATAAAATATTGTACAAAATCAAACACAGTTAAGTACCTAATTGGCAAACTCGGATTTAAAGGGAAGGCTAGCCGGAGTAATTTCCCAAGCTCGAAGTTTTAGAGGGGTGCGAGTGGAAAAGATCAATCACTATTGGACAAGCCGCTATTTTCAGGTTTTGCCTAACTCTAAAAGAGTTGTATCTGTCCTCACCCGCAGCACGTAGTCTGCCCCGTCCAGCGTGAACACGGAGCCGGCGATGGTGAAGGCCACGCGCGGCAGGCGCGGGATGAGCGCGCAGTCCACCGCGTACTGGCCGAAGGCGATGGGCGTGGCGCCGATGGCCTTGTTGAGCGCGGACACCTCGGCCGCCGGGCCCGCGATCAGGGACGTGCCCGTGTCCGCGATGGCCTCGCAACCCTACATCATGAAAATAATAATATGAAACTCGCTCATTGTTGGGAACTAAAACAACGACGCATAATGTGTGGTGACGGCAGATTATTCACGTGATGTACAGTTTCACGGATTTTGTTAATACGGCTGTTACGCTGCCTGCGCACTCGCGACTGCCTTCAGCCAGTAACTGAAAACCAGTGCATTGCTCTCTGAGTATTATACACACTGAGTTACTGCCTATTTGATACCACTGCGACACATTGCACAATTCATTTTGCATGCATCGTTTTTGTTGTTTTTTCTTTTTGTATAAATTGTATTGTGTGTCTCTGATGGTTCAAATAAACTATTTATATCTATTTATTTTTTACTTTTTTTAGGCATTTTTTCTTCTTCCCTCTGGTGATACGTGATGATGTTTTAAATTACCCCCCCACCAATTGGGTTAATCACGTTTATTTTTTTGTACAAAGAATTTAAAATTTTCAGTATAAAATCTATGAATACATAATGCAAAGACTACCATCTACTGCGAACAACAATCCACCTGCCCGACGGGGTGATTATGGATAAACCCTTCCTTTATTGGAAAGAACTTTAGGCTAGCAGTGGACTAATACAGAATCTAACGCTATATTTATTTGGTCTCGCGAGCACTCACGTTAGCGCAGTAGACGCCGGAGTCGGTGGTGACCTTGTCCATGCGGAACTGCCAGTAGGTGGGCTTGTGCACGGGCACGTACGTGAAGTTCCCGCGGTAGTGCGCGCGGTCCGAGCCGCCCAGGATGATCTCGCCGCCCTGCGCCGCCGCCGCGTCCCTGGCACAGCCTCCACTCGCGTCAGAGCTCACCCTTAGGTTTCAAACTACGTCAAGTGGACGCCCGTCGTGACCCGCGACGGTTTCAGCTATCTCTATCGCACGAATGGTTTGTGACAGAGACGGACTGAACCCCGTCGCGGGCATCCGCTTGACGTAGTTTCAAGCCATAGGATCTAGAGGAGATCTCGAAACTTCGCAAATATTTGATGCAAAGTCAGACATTAAACAAGATTGATAATCTACTCATGAAAATATTAAGCCGAGGAAAATAAATTGAGATCACAATTCCGCAATTTCCTCCGGTCCCGCCTTGTGTAAAATGTATTTACATATTTTCCTATTTAAATTAATAAATCGAAAAAGATCCCAATTAATAAAATAAAACAAATGGATTAGATTCACATAAATGAACTCACCTATTGAGATAGAAGGAGAAGACGGGCTTGACGAGCCCCTGCGCGACCATGTTGTCGAACACCGGGGTCACGCCGTCCACCGAGATGCTGCAACACAGTCTCCCTGAGCCACGGCTCCCCCGGCCCGCGGGCCACAGGGGGCGTCCTCAGAAACCAATGACATGTCGTTAGGCCACACTACAAGACTAGTTTCCTATTGCACGCCTCATTAGCGAAGCGCATATGAGGTAGTACTCTACTCTCGCCTTACAAAAATCAAGTGATTTTTTAAACTAAATGTGTCTCTATTTATTTTCTATCGCACTTGTACAATAATATTTACACATAAATGTCAAGGAAAAACACTAGTTTCAACACTTATGATATTTTGAAAAGGCATTTTGCCTTTTAAATAAATAAAAACAATGTTTAATAAAATCATTTTGTGGACGTCCGTGTGTCGGGACTTATGGAAACTGGCGTGGTCACGATAACTCCCGAAAAACTTATCTGATCAAGTCCATTTTTTTTTATACGCTTCAGTATTATCCAAAACTAAGTCCTTTCGAAGATCACGGTCTAATTCAATGTAGTTTAATTATAATTAGCAATAAACTGAAATCCACCTATCGTTGGTATATCTAAATCTATGTAAATAAGGTTCGTTGACATTGACTTTTTTTTTACGGCGTTTAGCATCTGCCTTTTAGCCATTCTTAATTTCCATTCTTTTTCTGGATACAATGTTAATCTTTTCATTTTTCTTTTCTTCTTGACATTGACAATACATGCGCAGTACCTTTCTTTTCTGTGTGGGCAATGGCGCGAAGATTTAAAAGTAATTTTTTTATTTTGTTCATAATACACCGATAAATATGCAATATTCAAGTTCTGTTTTTTTTTTTGTGAAAATTGAGTGACCGCTTTGAGGCGTGCACTTTTGGATTTTCCAAACTTATTTAAAACTTCGCCTGCTGGAAACGCACTGTATGTGTTTTCATTTTCGCAAAACACGCGGTGCATTTTTCAGCAGGCGAAGTGTTAACCGCCGTCGCAAAACAAGATGTTATACCTAAATATGATATGGAGTTCTCACAGAAATAAATAGTTTTTATGTTTTTAAAATTACTTTCGATCAAGAGACTATGATTTAAGAAAAATTAAAAGGCGGGAGTGTTTCATTGAAAGTTGATTGAGTTACCTGCTGAAGGCCATCCCGAGGATGCCGTCGAACTTGGCGGCCACGAAGGCCAGCCCGGGCTCCGCCATGGCTTCCGCGAACGTCTGCCCGCGCACCTTGATGCCGCCCACCTGCACCCGCAACATTATTACATACCGCTCTTATTCAATCTTAAAGTCTTGTAAATATTACAAAAATGAGATTGTCACTATCTTCTGTTGAACGATTGACTGCTTCATCTTTATATTAGACGGAGTTCATCTTTATATTCGACTATTTTTTCATTTTATCAGTAAAAAAGCTCTTGACTTCTAATACTCCCTTATGAAATATTTTAGGTAAAATAAGTTACTAAAATCTAAAATCTCTTGCCCACGTTTACAAGTCGCATACAAGAATCTAATATCTCATACAATATGATATCCGTAAATAATATAAAAAAATTTATGAATCAGTCAAATAAATTTGTAAAAGCTACAAAAGTGACGACTAGGATCCATTATCTGTTTAATAGTCCCACATATCAAGTTGAAAATTCCATATTGACGCGGCTCGCCGCTCGTGCAACAAACTGTTTTGGGTACTTTAACAATTTGCATAAATTGTAAAATAATTGTCATGTCGGGAACAAAATAATTATAGCATTCCGAACTGGCGACCATGTAACGGGCTCGCACAACCAATAATATTATGAATACTGATAACGATTAAGAACGCTTGTAATTTTTTGCATCAAGCGCAAAGTAGAAATCTCAATCTCAAACAGACACATCTCAACCTTGTTACATTGACATAAAAATATTGGTTCCTTGACAAAAAAAATACATTGGAAGGAGGTAGACTAGACCTCCCGCAATATGTCACCTTTTGGTTTAAACCAAGTCCTAAAGGAGTTCCGCGTTTTATAATAAGACGGACTATCTTTTTGGGTAGGTGTGGACACTCACGCTGACGTCATCGGTGGACAGGAAGCCAGAGAGGCTGCCCGAGCCGTACTGGATGGCGAACTCGGTGCCGTTCTTGCGGTACGACGACGACTTGCTGCTGTCGTACTTGTTGTGCAGCACTGCCGACACACAACGTTGGTTACCAAGACATGGAGGGCTCGCGGCGGCGGCCGACGGCCGGTTGTAAAACTTTGTCATTAAAATCATTTGTTTCATCACTTATGTAAGTATTATCATATCATATTGTCGGTGGGCCGGCGAGAGTCGCATTATTAACGCTGCCGATAGGTAAACAAGTGGCATAAAAAATCTTAACTCCTCCGTACTTTGGAGCGTATGTTAAGCCGTTGGTCCCGACTGGCGTCACTGTATGGCAGTCGTCAAGCTTCAGACAGAACAGATCCAGAACTTAAAAGAACATATAATTTGAAACAAGTTATAGGCGAGTTGACTTTTAGTCGCGATCGTGCCACATTCATCACATACTCGTAGGCACACAAAGCTGTATAAGCTTTACGTAAACAGTGCGGTGTTATCAGGCAACGACCTGCGACTTGTAGCGCGAAATCTTTGTCAATTGCCTTATTGTGTTTAAGTAAATATACTTGATCAGAATCGCCATGGAAGAGAGAAATCTCCTAATAGAGGCATTTTTTGCTTAAAAGGAGGTTTAAAAATCTAGCTATTGTAAACCATAATTCTAATAATTTCCCACTGCAATTGATACATTAAGTTTATTGTAGTTACTATTGCTAGAATACACCATAAAATATTTTTTTAGGGTTCTCCGTACCAAAAATGAATGTAAAAACGTAACCCTTATAGTAGTAGTACGTGCGTCTGTCTGTCCGTCCGTCTGTCACAGCCAATTTGCTCCGAATCTACTGGACCAAATCAGGTGAAATTTGGTAGGATAGTGTAATCCTATGACCCAAACACAGATGTGCAAAGTAAATAAATATTTTTTTGGGGGACAAATAAGGAAATTAAAAAGTTTTGCGAAACTATATCAAATAAAAGTGCTTGTTATGAGAATCTTTTTTTATTACTTTTATAATAATAAATACATGAAAGAAGACGAAAATTTAACCCTTATCTCCGAAACTACTGAGCCTAAAATTTTGAAAAAATTCAAAATATAGTTCTAGATGCTTGTAGATTAGAAGAACAGGAAAACCTATAATATTAACTGTACGGAACCCTCTCCACGCGATTTCAACTCGCACTTGGCCGGCTATTTTTTTAACAATATTATAGTTGCTGTGGATAGTCTGTAATGAGTCCTTTAGTAAGTTCTTATTATTAACCAGTGTAGGAGCATTTAAATACACAGTCAACAGGAAAAGCTACAGGCTGATTTACAGCAATGGCCATAATTGGAAATGTACGAGAGTGAATCAGATGAATAAAATAAATACAATAGTAAGGTAACAAAGAAAAATTATGATGATAATTAAATAACTTGAATGATATAGAAATGATAAAAAGATAAACCAAGTATATACCATACTTGATTACCAAGGTTCGAAACAGAGTGATAGTAAATACAATGTCTGTATTTAAAATGTACTCACAGCAAGCTATGTTGGTGTAGTGGCACTTCTTGGACGGCACCCACAGGTTGGAGGAGCCCGTGTCGAACACCACCTTGAATGTCTGCGGCGGGGTGCCAATTGTGATCGGCCCATAGTATTGTGCCTGCGAACAACTCATGAAGATTACTTGTCATCGTTTTTTCCATAGGTACAGCTAACCTTTGATGAGAACCACCACCACCTTAACTGTACCTATAAGAAAAACCATTGGCTGGCAACGGTATTTACTCAAACCACCTTTGACAAGAGGTGGCACCACATCTTCAAGCTTTTGGCACCACACAACTAACACCAGGAGCCCATAAGTATTTCCAGTTGTTTCGATTTCAGTCACATGAAAAATCAACTATATCAGAGGTAACATAGAATAGAGAAAGGCTCAGGTGGTATGGAGAAGCTGGATGGAAGAACATGTCGAAAACGTATTTAGTAAAGCTGGCTGATACATTTGGTCTATTGTAGTTCGAATAATGAACCTATAGTATTAATACAAACCCTGCAGTCAGTGTGTGTGTATTACCTACTTGAGACTGATAAAGGGGGTCTTCAGTGATACAGGTTATCAGTAAGAGTGACCTCATAATTATCTACAACAGCTCTTAAGAAAATTTAAATTTTTAGCAATGATGGAATAGTATAAAAATTTGCATATTTTTTAAAATAAATGAATGCATTAATATAAAATTTGGCACCTAGCTTGGTAGATACCTGGATTAACAGGTACTTAGTCTATGAAAAAACTATAAAAACTATTGTTGCAATCAGTAAATGCTCACAAAAGTGTCATGCTGGACTGAGATCGGCGAAACATGCCAAATTTCTATCAGTTTTACAACTTTATATGAAGAGCGCTTACATCAAGATAGTTGGAAAGAGGCTCCGGCGCGGGCCCCTGCACAGCGTACTTCAAGCGCACGGACTGCAGCTCCGTGCCCACCTCGTGCAGCTGGCTGCGCACCGTCTGGATGCGGTACAGCGGAACCCTGAACACAAACACTGTCAACCTACATATCTACTCAAAGCGTGGAACATATCATGTAAAATTCCTGGCACTCACCGCAGGAACCCTGCCGCGCAGGTGGCGCTCACCGCCACAAAGAATAAGAGTAGTTTGCTCATTTTCAGGTCACCTTCGGCTCTGTGAAGTGAATGTGTAATTAATGTCGCAAAATTTTTTGTTTGCGCTTACCAAGAAACTAATATTATTTTATAAGATACCTATTACTTACAGCGAAGGAGATGATACAAATCAAAACTATTTCAACCACAATATATTATATTGTGACGATTGTAAGTGAAAAACAAAAATGACTAATCAAATTATCAATTTATCACCGGCAGCACACGAAGCGGTGAAAGAAAAATTTACTGTCTGTCAAACTCAAATTTGATTGACAGGGACAGACAGCACAACAAAATAGAATTATATATTACCTATATGAGATATACATGGCATAGGGTTGCCAGTAGTAATATCGATAATAATTATACTATCCTACAGGTCACGCTCGTCATGTAAAAAGAACGCTGGCGTCAAGCTGCGCATTAGGTATGGTATGTGTAACCCCAGCAAAATGTTGCGCCTTAGAGAAATGAGAGTATTTATTACAGATTAATCATCATCATCAGTTCATAGTAAGCCTCAATGTAAAATTCGTTCATGATGTATTTTCGAATTTATTCGAGAAAACCTGATTTTTCTGGAGGCGATTTATCGATCTATTTAATGAATATTATACCTAATATATTTTTCAATGTACCTACCAATAACCAATTATACCAAGCCGCGAGCGAAAATAATACAATAGGCCTACTACCTTCGTGCAAAAGTGTATCCATGCGCAAATACACCCCAAAGAGAATATAATCACTACGTGATACAATACACCCCTTTATAGATTGAGAGCTGGCATGAATTTTGGGTAGGTGTTTGAGGCAAGTTGAAACTTGTCACATACATCTATTATACCCCAACACGGAACTGCAGACCTGGCTGGTGAGTAGCGGGGCTAAAGCAACCTATGAATTATTATTTGAGGCACGTTGAGGCAACTTAAAATTTTAGTAGGGTATTACAAAAAAAAAAACTTTTATTTATTTATTTATTTAATCTTTATTGTCCATCAAATACAAATTGTACAGAACAATAGGCGAACTTAACGCTAAAAGCGTTGTCTACCAGTCAACCTTTGGGTTATACAGAAAGTCTAAATGTGGGTTGCAAGATAAAGTGTAGTATACATAAAATACACAATGTACATTGTTACATAAATAAATTTATATATATATATATATACCTGCTATACATATACCTACATACATATATATACGCTACATATACTATACATATAAATAAATAAATAGATAAATGCAGCAATTCTTACGTCGGGGGTTAAATCAACTTTTATAACTTGGCCAAGAAGTGTTTAAATACCTGTGTCTTAAAGCTAGCGCGACTAGGAGCAGTTCGAATGGATTCAGGAAGCGCGTTCCAGAGTCTTATTGCTGTAATGGCGAAAGAGTTAGAAAGAAAACCAGTACGGTGAGAAGGAATAGAAAGGGTCAAAGTATTAGAAGAACGCAGGATTCTTTCATGAGTGGAAGATAAAAGTTGAAAACTTGATTTGAGGTATTTAGGGGCAAGGGGATTATTAAGTATATTATAAAGTTGACATAAAATATGAAGATTCCTGCGTTGGCGGATGGGGAGCCATTTAAGCTCAGAACGGTGTTCGGAAACATGGTCATATTTTCGAAGGCAAAAAATAAACCTTATACAATTATTAAGAAGTCTCTCTAGTTTATTCAGACTATCTTCAGTTATATCCAGATAGCACACATCACCATAATCAATCAAGGGCAAGACGAGAGCTTGAACCAGCATGATCTTAGTTTTAATTGGCAAGAAATGTTTCAAGCGTTGGAGATAGTGTAAAGTGGCATATACCTTTCGACAAACTTCGACTATATGTGAGCTCCAAGTTAGGTTAATGTCTATAAAGAGACCCAAATCTTTAACTACGGGGCTAAATGGAATCACAGTATTGTCATATTTAACAGGCTGTACAGTATCTAAATCAAGTAAGTTAATTTGATAAGAGCTTCCTACTATAATGGCCTGACACTTTTTTGCATTTACTTGTACACCGAATTTTTTAGACCACTCCAGTATATTATTTAAATTCTCATTTACTAAAGAAACCGCCTGATTTACATTATCAACGTCGGTTTGTGTATAAAGCTGCAAGTCATCTGCATAAAAGTGATAAGTACACGTAATATGATGTGAAAGAATATTTATGAAAATTGAAAACAATATGGGAGATAAAATACCGCCTTGCGGAACGCCAGCCTCCAACTCGCACCAATCAGACTCTGCCTGACCACTACGAATCTGCTGCCGACGACCACGAAGATAGCTTGAGAACCAGTCAATCGCAGAGTTTGAGACGTTACAGTAGGAGAGGATAGCAATAAGGATATCGATATCGACTGTATTAAAAGCGTTGCTAAAGTCTACCAGGCCTAAAACCGTCACATGCTTGTGTTCCATCCCGGCTCTAATATCTTCAGTGACTTTAAGCATCGCTGTTGTTGTGCTATGACCAAACTAAATTTTTTTCAAAACAACTTTTATCTAAAAAATAAGATTTTCAAAAAGACAGGTCATTTTGATGGGACTTTCTACCTGCCAGGTCAATCTAAATAAATCAAAATGGTGCAAGCGAAAGACTAGAGATGTCTGCTTTGATCGTTGTAGTCATACACACATCTATACTAATATTATAAAGCGGAAGAGTTTGTTTGTTTGTTTGTTTGTTTGTTTAAACGCGCTAATCTCAGGAACTAATGGTCCGATTTGAAAAATTCTTTTTTTGTTGGGTAGTCCATTTATAGAGGAAGGCTTTAGGCTATATAACATTACGTTCCGACAACCACGCGAACGAAGTCGCGGGCACAGCTAGTATACTATATTTGACCGAGCGAGGGCTATAATTCAAGTTGGGGCGAAAACACATTGTTTGTATGCAACGAGATCTATGTACTTACGTACTAGAGAAGACGCCACATACAACAGTTGTGTTCTGTTCATCATATGCTATCACTGTTAACCTCACATTAGTCACTCGCTAGCAATACGCGCATAAAACACTCCACGATTCATTAAAGAAAACACTGTCAACTTAGTCAAAAATGCCTTAGTGTGTGTTGAGATACTGCACTAGTAATTCAAAGAACAAAGCAAAATATTAAGGAATAACTTTCCATCGGTAAGTAACTAGATTTCATTGATTGAAAATTAAATACGCAATAATAATGATTGCAAAATTTTGGCTGCCATAATGAATGTAATGAGTGAATGATCTGTCAACCGATGGAATGATTCGTCATAGACTAACAAAACAGAAGTGAAATGTAGACATCATAAATATGCCTACATTTCACTTTCTTCATAGAAGCATCGAAAAACTATTTGTTTGCTACTCAGTTACTAATGTTTGTAAAAAGTTTAAAAATGTTTAAGTTTTATCTACATATGCTATTAATGCTTTACAAAAGATTCCTAAAATCCTATAAATCCTTTATAAATTAAGTCATATCTCGTAACGTCTCACTAGGACCTCCGATCCGAGGGCTCAAAAATTTTGTATGTGGTGGCTGTACCCCTACAAGTGCCCCGCGCAACTTAAAACTGCTATCAGATTTTTGATCCAAGATGGCCGCTTACACATTTTTGATGTTTTATTATGTTTGTCCCTATAATTCTGTTTCCTCGTAACTGCTACGCGGCTAAATCGATTTTGATAAATTATTATATAACTATAAGCCGATTACAAATCTTCATATATGTAATCTAAATAAACATATTTAATTTAGACCCAATACCTACGTATATGATTATATACATTAAATACAGAGATAGCTAACAAAGAAAAAAAAAAAAAAATGGTTGCCTGTAAAGTCGGTTTTACGGGCGAAGATTTTACGTGACAACGCGCGCGGCAGACCGATCATAGTTGAGTGGGAGAGAGACGCAAGGCATTCGGCGGGCCTCTCTCTCGTTCGGTGACTCATCGTAACGTTACCGAGCGTTACACTTTTTCATAAGTGACTCCCAGCCGCAACCTAATTTAAGACGTTGTCACGTCAAAAAGGTATACAAGTACAAGAAATCACTTTCTTCTAGTGCAAAACATTATGTTAAGAAATTAAGTAAGAATAACAAAAGGTTACCAAAGAAACAGATATGTGCAGTTTAACTTTTACCTTTATAAATATGATAGTCGTGAGTCTACAATCTAAAAATCTATACAACCATCCATATACCCATCCGTACATCCAGCCATACTTATCAACATCCGCATTTATTAAAATATATGTAGGATTTAATTTGAACCACGTACTCGTAGGTATGTAAAAATATATTGACCTTTCTGTACTACTCTCGTGTTTAGTCTATATTACCAAAAAGGACATGGTCGTGTTTGAAGATGCCGAGTCTATATATTCATGTCAATGTTTGTATGTATGTTTGTTCTGCGATAACTGCCGAACCGATGGTCCAATTTTGCCGAAATTTGGTAGGCATGTAGGAAATATCAATAAAATTTTCACTACTACTAGTTTATAACTTATACAATCCCGTGTGGTTCCGACCACTCCATCTCTTCATGTGGATGCCGTAAGAGGCGACTAAAGGACTAAGCACAAACATCTCGTGCTTGTACAATTGCATTCCCAAGGAGGGTTGACGTCAGGCAGGCACCGGTCGTAAAACTATAGGCATCAAAATCGGTTCAGTAGTTTTTGAAATATTAATAAAAAATCGCGAGGTCTAAGTTCGCGGCGAACTACTAGTGATATTTCCTACATGCCTACACAATTTCATCAAAATCGGACCATCGGTTCGACAGTCATCGCGAAACAAACATACATACATGCAATGTGTTTTCGCCCCAACTTGAATTATAGCCCTCGCTCAGTCAATAATACATTTTTTGATATAATTTTCATATCAGTTGTATTGTGGTGGTGGTTGGTAGGCGAAAGAGCGACGGAACGCTTTAGCACCAGCCGTGTTGCAGCGTTCCGCCGCCGCTCTTTCCCGCTTTAGCAAATTACAGTTCTGAGCGACAGAATAGCAGCATATTCTTATGCTGCTATTCTTTTGCTGCTGTGTGCTGATAGTGCTGTTCCGTGCTGATAGATGAGATCCAACCCTAACAAAGAATAAATATTTTTTTTTATTAAAGAACTGCGTAGAAAAACATTAATTTGCTTCTCTTCTGCTCAATTTGTTCTCACCTCTGTATCAGTCTCTATCGAATATGGAAATAACGAATTGGGGAGAAATAAAACGGTAATTTATTTAGTTAATACATATTATTGATTTTAGAATTTATACACTTTCCACATTATAAATACATTTCTTACATATTTACAATTTGGTTATTATCTAAGGACGGTTTAGGTTTTGTTCTTAAAAACCTAACATCTGAAAAACAATAATTTGTCTCGGAAGTGGTCAAATCCCTGGGCTGAAAGCTTTTTTTTTTAGTAACAAGTAATAAAATTAAAAACTGTCTTGATCACGTAAGCTTTTATTCGTATAAGCCTTATACTGTCTACACACCAAAGCCGGCGGCCTTATTTGAATCAATCTTGCCGGCCGCTTGCGCCCGCGCGTATTTGCCGGCAGCACGCCTCCGTTCCTTCAGTTGCCCGCCGGCTTTCAAGGTTTACTTGGCTATCACTAATTTATAAATACTCCATGTCGCGACTGCCGTGCCGCCGGCAAACTTGTCCGGCTCACAAACTCTAAAGCCGCCGGGTCAACCCGCCGGCACTATCCCGCCGGGTACGTGCCGGCGGGCCGGCGGCCGCGGTGTGTAGAAAGCATTTTAGTATAGACGTAGCCCTTATACTATAAGGGCTACGACGCCACAGTCGGGCACACAGACACGTGAAACGTCACAGCCCTCTTTTTGCACCGGGGGTTAAAAATAAGTAACGATTGTTATATAGAAATGCGCAACATTCTTTTTTCTTATAGAACGTCATTCATAGCCTAAATTTTCGTATGTTAATTTCTCTAATTTTGATTTAGCACCAACAATAGAGCAAGGTTCCCTTTTCATTCTAGCCCGAGAAAATTAGCATTACCATGATACTCTATTTTTCTATCAGTTAGATAATAATTTATGTTTTATTGTAGAAATAAAGAAAAGACCGGCGCGGGCGTGTATATGAAAACAAATCTCTTATGTACTTACCAAAAAAAACGATAAAAATAAAACAAAAAATGCTATATCAAATTTTTTTTTTTTTTAAATTGAAAACATGCTTTTTCATATGTTAATATAATTCAAATATTTTCCGATATCTAATTTCGGATCTTATTGTCTTTTTGCAAAAAAAGATATGCGTTTTTCTTTGACTTTATCATTTGTTTTGACTCAACTCTGTAACTGATTGAATAAATTTAATATAAAAAATCTATTTCCACTTACATTTTTCGTTGGATTTAATGTTGATTCCATTATTATGGTTTCATAATGATTTCTCAAATTAATAAATGCTTTCATGTTTTTTTAGTAACCTGTTTCAAAGGTACCATACGCTAGCTGCGTTGCCTCTCTGGCATTATCAAATACTATTTTATTTTTTTATGCGTAGGATTAGGAAGAATTTTATTAATATCGGTTTTTTTTAATAAGTTGGATCCAAAAATATATGTACCTAGTAAGTTTCATCATATTTTTTAAGGTTGAGCTGTTATTGATTTTTTTGAGAACGCTATCGTTCTCGGGCTGTTCACCGAAATGGCGTGACTACGCGTATACAGGACAGGATGGCAAGATAACGACCAGTCCATGCGCCGCTCGTGCTAATGGTCGCGCTTTTTCGTTCTAACATCGTAGTAAAGAGCGAGAAGGAGCGAAGCCATGTATTTTTTTGAGGACTTTTGTATTTGTCCCTTTACCACTATGGACCAAGAGCCGTAGAAGTGCCAGACCCTACTTATTTTCTCACTAATCATTTGAGTGCGATTGAATAGTTTTAGTATGTACTTTAAGTTCATGCTTACTGGCTAGTTTGGAAACAGGGCCCAACCCAAACTCACTTTTCTACTAGCCTAACATCCTGCCAGACACGTGTATACGTTTTTAACAGAATGTGCATCTGGCAGGATGTTTGGCTCGTCCGATTATTCTGGCTGCTTACAAAAAGTATTGAAATTGTTGTCAGAGTAATATACAGGCTGACTTTTAAACCACCAGCCAAATTTCTGGAGCAAGTTCAGTCCATGATACTGAACTACTTTCCATAAAAACAATTAACGAAAATCTAAAATAAAAATTCGCCTTTTCATACAAATCAGCACTCAGTCAAACGGATTTTCTATGGGAGGACAAAAAATTTTCATCGATTTTTAATAACTTTTTTTATGGAAAGTAGTTCAGTATCATGGACTGAACTTGCTCCAAAAATTTGGCTGGTGGTTTAAAAGTCAGCCTGTATATGTATATATAAAAATCAGCCCTGATACTTGAGAAGTGAGTTTGGGCCCCCGTAAGGCCTCGTATCCGGTTTGCATCGCCGGAGACGTGGATACGCTTCCTAGAGGCTTCATACACGACTGATGCACCGGACGCCGGGCCGGCGCGCCGTTACGGCGCAAACCGGATACGTGGACACGAGGCTCAACAGTAAATCAGCCCTGTTTCCAAACTAGCGAGTATGTGCGTGAACTGAAAGTACTAACACTTTGATTTTTGTTTAACAACATTGTATACCATATTCTACAGGAATAAGTAAATCTGAATAAGAACACTACATACTCGCACACAAATGAGTAGTGAGAAAATAAGTAATGTCTGGCACCTCTATGGCTCTTGGTCCACGGTGATACACCCATACACCCGCGACACGTGCGCGTCCGTCGGTTCATCCCGCCGCCCTGTGCTGTACCTCACACGTGGAAATACTTCTTTAGCCAAATATTTTTTCGTTAAAAATATATTTTTCTGTAATATTATTCATGTTTAGGTTTTCATTCTCGAATGTAACTTCCACTGCAACAACCGTCTTAATAATACAACTAAACCACCAAACAAATTGATTTTAAGGAATATAATAAGTCACATAAAAATAGGACCTAAAAAAATGAAGCAAAGCTTCATGAAAACCAAATTCATCTAGCAGATATCATCCATTCTGTTGCACACAACACAGGGAAATAGATGAAGATGGATTGATTTGAATATTGTAGATAGGTGTTCTTGTTAATTTTTTTAAGATTGTATAAGACTACAGGATTACTAGAAAACTTGGTGGGTTACTTTGCTGTAGATATTTTATAATGCAATGAAGAATTATTGCAAGGTTGAGGAACAAACTGTCAGATTTAGCAACGGATTTAAATAAAAACACAAAATATATGAAATTCGTAATAAATTCAATATTTACAAATATTTCACTTAAACAAACATGACAATATATTAATACTTCACAATATGAAATAATTAGCTACTTAAGTAGTAATTCATTTTTCATCTCATCTATTCGAAAACCGATGTTTGCATCCCAAATATTTGAGGCTAAATAAAGACACTGGTAATCGGGTAGTTTCCTGGGTCAACAATAAATTATGAGATTAACAGTAGTTAAGAGAATAAAACGTCACAAAATAATGTCACTTGTCAGTGATTACATCCATTTTGAACGAGATTTTAGATTTTTTAATGCAGAAAAATGGATATTAAGAGCGCTATTTGACTCCAAAAATCTATGACGTCACAGTCCGATATTTAATACAAAATCTCATAGAAAATGATTGTTTTGACGTTTAAAAAAAAGTGTCTGATTTGACTTGTTGGAAACTAGCGGATTCTCTGGACTGAAAAGTAAATATGTATGAAATTCCCTAGGGATTAAAACACATTTGAAAACTGAACACGAATGTAATATCTATATATAGATTTCAAAATAATGTTGGCAGTCCAGCAAAAAAAAATATGTAGTTTTGAAACAATAAAATATTGGCACACTTGAATTTTTTTAAATTTGAAATAAAACATGTTTGTCATTGATGAATGTAAGAATTTTTTGAACCTTTTGTTGTATAAAGCGGCCAAGTGCGAGTCGGACTCGCCCATGAAGGGTTCCGTAGCAGCAAGTAACATAATATAAAAGTTCTATGGCTGTTTACGATTTATGACGTATTAAAAAAAAAACTACTTACTAGATCTCATTCAAACCAATTTTCGGTGGAAGTTTGCATGGTAATGTACATCATATATTTTTTTAGTTTTATCATTATCTTATTTTAGAAGTTAAAGGGGGGGGGGACACACACACATTTTACCACTTTGGAAGTGGCCCTCGCGCAAACTTTTCAGTTTAGAAAAAAATGATATTAGAAACCTCAATATCATTTTTGAAGACCTATCCATAGACCTATCCCCACACGTATGGGCTTGCTGAAAAAAATTTTTTTGAGTTTCAGTTCTAAGTATGGGGAACCCCCAAACTTTATTGATTTTTTTCTATTTTTGTGTGAAAATCTTAATGCGGTTCACAGAATATATCTACTTACCAAGTTTCAACAGTATAGTGCTTATAGTTTCGGAAAAAAGTGGCTGTGACATACGGACGAACAGACAGACAGACATGACGAATCCATAAGGGTTCAGTTTTTTGCCATTTGTCTTCGGAACCCTAAAAATATGCAGAATCACGTTTTCTAATAACTGCAAAATATATAAGAAATAGTGGTCCTCGAAAAAAAAAATTCTTAGTGTTTTTTTGTAAAAATGACACCAAATAGGGGCATATAACTGCCTATTTAACTCTGATTAGGTATATGTAGAAGTTTTACTCTTCTTTTTAGACATACATTTGCAAATTTTTCTCATAGATGGAGATGAAAAGAAGAATGTGCTACACGGTGTACGGTAATAGTTTTATCTCGGGCGATATACTTGAATCCCTCGCTTCACTTGTTTACCTCGCCCTTAAACCTCTCTCTAAACTCGTATTACCTTTATTCTTGTAGCACAATTTACTATGAAAATTAATTAACAAAATAATGTTAAATGGAAAGCTGCATGGTTTGTCGGTACCAACCGGTACTCACACGAAAGCATCGCTTAAATGTGTGAAAATTAAGGCTTATTTATACCCAACAATGTAACTATATTATGCTTACTTGCGGCGCGACTTTTAAAACGAAGTCACGCCGCCATATACTCTGTCTTACTCTAATATAACTCTCTGTACAAACGATCTACTCATCTATACACGACATGATGCTCTTACGATTAGGGTTGCGATCTCACACTTACTTAGAAAATACATCGACTGTTACAACAGGCACGATAGATTATTTACAGTAGAAGAAAATTTGTTGTGATTTAAAAATTGTTCAGAAAAGCTACTGAATTAAAAAAATAGTCTCACTATTGAGCCTCACTATTGATCTTTGATGCTTTCGAAGGCGGTTTTTGGTTCAGCACTGCACTATCCTATCTAATAACGAGGACATCAGTTTGACTGTGACCTTTGGGAATAGTGTTCACTATCAGGGCCGCAAGGGTGGCGGGTTGTCGTAATGTTCTCGTCTCGTTCGCCACAGGAGTAGAAGTCAAAGCTACGTGTGTGACGTCAATATTTGATAACAACTCACTGTGACGTCCCGCGTCACTATCGCACGTGGCCGAGCGTACTGCCTGCAGCCGCGGCCGCGAGTGTGACGTCACTCTGCGGCCGCCCTCAGCTGCGGAGCGGCGCGATGCCGTCGGCCGCGAGTGTGACGTCACTCTGCGGCCGCCCTCAGCTGCGGAGCGGCGCGATGCCGTCGGCCGCGAGTGTGACGTCACTCTGCGGCCGCCCTCAGCTGCGGAGCGGCGCGATGCCGTCGGCCGCGAGTGTGACGTCACTCTGCGGCCGCCCTCAGCTGCGGAGCGGCGCGATGCCGTCGGCCGCGAGTGTGACGTCACTCTGCGGCCGCCCTCAGCTGCGGAGCGGCGCGATGCCGTCGGCCGCGAGTGTGACGTCACTCTGCGGCCGCCCTCAGCTGCGGAGCGGCGCGATGCCGTCGGCCGCGAGTGTGACGTCACTCTGCGGCCGCCCTCAGCTGCGGAGCGGCGCGATGCCGTCGGCCGCGGCGGCGGCGGCGGCGGACAGCCGCCGCTGGTCGCGCGACGCGAGCCGCACGCAGAACGAGTTCAGCTCCAGCGCATGCCCCGGGATCACCTCCACGTTGCCGGAGTTCGCCTGCAAAACGATCCGAACATTTATTTAGGGTCCCTTTAGGAATCGGAAGTTCCTATACTGATAATATATGTATGTGTTTCAGGTTTACAGGTTTCGTTTGTTTTAAGTCACATTAAGGAGGTGTCGGTCAATCAGATAATGTCCTCCGCACGTATTGTTCAGGTAACAGGCCCAATGGATTGGACCTCTATTCGAATCGATTAGATACGTTTGACTGCCGCCCAATCCTTGTCGAGCTTGGAAAGTATATTCAAAGAATTGATGAACAGTACTCACTAAGAACAGCGTCGCCAAAAACAAGCCGGACACGTCATGCTGCTCGGCCTTGGCGGCGGCGAGCACGGCGGGGAAGCGCGCCCGCCCGCCGCACGCGGGCAGCGCGCCCAGCAGCCGGTCGGCCAGCGCGCGCACGTCCAGCGCGCGCGCCTCGCCCGCCGCCGCGCGCTGCAGCACGCCGCGCTGCCACTCCGCCCACGCCTCGCTCTCACACTCCGGCTAAAACCAAACACATATCTGGCATATGTGCTATAAATTAAGCTTTTTAACTTATGATGACAAATCTACTTATTGTGCGAACCGGTATGCCGCCATCGAGATGATGTAATCGGAGCGGATACCTGTAGGTGTGTGTGCGTGTGCGGCGTGGTGTCCCCGGCGCGCGAGGTGTCGCTGTCCCCGAGCGAGGACTGCTCGAAGAAGCCGTCGTCGTCGCTGTCGTCGGGCCGCGGCGCGCCCCGCGCCAGCTCCGTGGCCCGCGCGCCCTCCGCGTCGCTCCATCCCCGGAACCCTGAACAAATCCACTCAGTTGATGACATATAATCATACTACAATCGCTTCAATTTTAAAACAAGACGAGACAAATTGCAATCAAAGGCCTAAAGATACGTACCGCCAACTTCGCACGCTGTAGAGTAATCAAACCCTCGAAATTCTGCAACAAACAATTTAATGTGATTTTTTGTAAGTGTTATCTATCATTTGTCACGAGTGAACAACATACTAGAGGTCTAACAGGCAACCTTCATACTTTGAAACGTAATTCGATTTTCAGTTGAAATGTTGTAGCTAGATGGAGCTAGTAGTTCCAATGAAGTTTAGTTTCATAGTAGTGCCGCTTAATTTCGAAAAGATGGCGGTATTATGTGTTCATTTTATTAGTACCCAGCATCCATGTTATGACTAGCGGGAAAGATAGTAGTGTGACTTCTAAAAATAATACAGGATTTTGGCTTTGCAGAGTATGTTTTGTTGTATGGGGTTGTCACTCCTTTAGTATTTGTTCGTACATGGTGTTAGTGATACGTGAGAATTCCTCATATGTCAGCAATGTTTGTAATGGGTACTGTAATGTAATGTATTACCTTAAAAAATTTATAGGCCTCTTCTACTAGCCTTGTTTAGTTTCACAAAGCTCAAAGCTACTCGAGTTATCAGCGAACACACATACATAAAATACAAACGCCAGATAGTTCAAGTGCTCTAGTAATTACTGTGCTCGTTCATAAGGACAGTCAAATCATTAGGCAGCGCCATCTAGTGGCGCTGGGGTAAATGCTGCCCTTACCGGCGTGCGCGGCGGGCCGCGCGTCCCTGAGCGCGCGCCGCACGGCCCGCACGCGCCGCGCGCGCGCGCCCAGCACGCTGCCCACCCACTCCCCGGCCACGCTGAACTCGCGCGCCGTCGCCAGCTCGCGGCGCAGGGCTGAACAACACAAACGACATTCAACATGATAATCTGTTCATGTAGTACATATTTATTCATCCGTACACATATATATTAGTTCTTTAAGTATTACATTTACATTTTTTTTTTCTGGCTGAACAACACACAAATCTAAGCATATACAAATTAGATATTTTTATTTAATTATATATTTTGTATATTTATTTTATCTATAGTTTTTGTATTGGTATATATTTATTTTAAATTTATACATATGTATATTTTTCACTTATTCATGTAGGTATTTATAGATACTTTTTAATTTTGTTTACACACTCTAAATAATAAATAAATATATAGGGACAAATCACACTGATTAAGCTAGCCCCAAAGTAAGTTTTAAACTTGTGATATGGGATACTAACTCAACGATACTATATTTTAAGATAAATACATATATAGATAAACACCTAAGACCCAGGACAATTTGAAAAAGGCCGTTTTCCAACTTGCCCTGGCTGGGGTTCGAACCCAGAACCTCCGGATTAGCGGTCTAGCGTGTTAACCATTACGCCACGGAGGTCGTCAACTCTGTTGCACCACCCAAATTATTTCTCTACTTGGTCCAATGGTTGACTGGCAGAGAACGCCATAAGGTTAAGTCCGCATTTGTACACTTTTTTATGTGCAATAAAGTTTAAATAAATAAATTAGCAGTATCACTACAAAATGTATGCTTTCATGTAGATTTCTCATTGTATAACGTCTTCATCTCTAGATTTTTCGTACAGATCGAAAAATGAGGCATAGCAACACAGATTGAAGTTGAGTAAATAATAGAGTCGGAGATAATGAGATAAGATTAAATTCTAACCCTGTTAACCATGAAGACCTTGTGATTTTTTGTTTAACCTGACCTAATATTCTTAATGCACTATAGTACGTGCAAACACGAGCAGGGAGTTAATATAGAATATTTTATGGTATTTAAATTTTTATCAGAATTAATGTAGGTACATAAGTCATTATCACTTAGAAGGCTGCAAAATCTAGATTGGGAATGGAAAATATCAACAGGTCGCTAGCCTATTTAATTGAACCTCACCTCGGTTGAGTTCTACAATCTTCATAGGAAAAGCGTTCCTCTTCTTCCCAGACAGCTACGGAAGAGGCATAGGTATACTTACATGATGTACTAAACATACAAGTAGATATAAAAGAGAATGGAGCTAACCTTTGCTGATTAGTATCTTGATCCTCCCAACATCTTCGATTTTAGTTTCACACTTCCTCTTCCTGTCACACTTCGCCACCGGCGTCATCTCTATGGCGGAGTCGTGCGGGTCGTCCGTGGGGTCCGCGGGGGAGGGGGAGGGGGAGGGGGAGGGCGCGGGCAGCGGGGTGGAGCAGCTTGGAGGCGGCGGCGGGTCGGGCGGCGCGTGCGCGGCCAGCGCGGCCGACAGCTCGCTGAGCGGGATGGCGCGCAGCCCGGCCGCCGCGCGCGCGCCGCTGCCTTCCAGCTCGTCCACCAACACTCCCTCCTGAGGCATACCATTCATACGTGACTAAGCTACAAACATACATCACATTTCGTATCGTAAACAAGGAGTGAGATTCCGTATGCGAATAGTGTTTCTCACCTCGATTCTCACTTATATTACGGAGTCCAGCCCATGGACTGGCACCCCGGCAGAAACGTGTCGGGGTCTCCGGCCAATGCATAGGCTTAGCCCTTGTGGTCAGGTTAGAGTCTAGAGGCTTGTAACCAGAATAGTCGGTCTTGGGCCCTTAAAAAATTGGATTGGCCCCTATTACACACAGCGAAATAAATAAACGATAGCGATCGACATCGATCTCTGCTTATCACTTCATATTATAGTACATGTATTTATTTTTATTGCCATCACATTGATATCGGTACCATGCTTTTGGGGGCGGGGTATGTATAAGATCCCTCGAAGAAAGCGTATAGTATGCAGACCTGCAATCGCCACGTGACGTGGAAGTCTGCTAGCAGGCCGATGGGCTCCCCCTCGTAGTCGGCGAGCGGCGCGTCGCCGGCGGCCAGCGCGCGCGGCTCCAGCTCGATGTAGATGCGCGGCAGCGTGGGCGGCGGGCGCGGCGCGCCGGGCTCGCGGCGCGCCGCGGCGCTGCCGGCCACGGAGATGGTGTCGAAGCCGGCCGCGGCGGCGGACGCGCGCCGCTTGCGCCGGCTGCTCGGCGTCGCCGGCTCTTCTGCAGAGTTACTTGCTTCCACTGCTCTGTGGACGAATACTGCAATGTTACGTTGGACAATTTTTAAGCGACTTTAAAAAAGGAGCTTCTCGATTCTAATGTATATGTCGCAGTTGGATGGTATAAACCGCTAATTTACGAAACCTCTAGTTGTTTGGCATTACAGCTCGGTTTTGTAAAACAGCTGAATATCGTAGAGCTGGATTGTCTAATATTGCGCAACGTGTTACATTCATTTCAACCGCTAACCACGTTTCCAAACGGCTAGCGGTTTTGTGAAACATTAGCGGCAATCCGCTGTTTGACGAAACCGTTAGACAATCCAACTGCGACACATGCATGATAAGGATTTGGTGTAGGGTTACCATAATAAAATATAACTGGTTGTCTATTAGAATACAGATTTTTTCGACATCGAATTTCATTTCCCAGAAAATTATGCCACGATTTTTATTGCTATAGGTTTGCCCTAACCTAGTAAAATGGATAGAACTTTTCTACTATATTGTACTGTGACTGTATTGGTCGCAGTTCTAACCTAACCTATAGGTTCGCCCTAACCTAGTAAAATGGATAGCACATTCTAGCACTTGCCGGCTGCTGCCGCGGCAGTACGCTCGCTACGCTCGCTCGCCACATTGCCACTTCGTAGGCATTCTACATTGTATATAATTTCTTTAGATAGAATTGTTCAACAACTTCTCTAGCCGCATAGATGAATACAAGTCATTAATTTCATTCCGCGTATCAGGATTCGCTGTTTTACAAAACCGAGCTGTAATGCCAAACAGCTAGAGGTTTAGTGAATTAGCGGATCATACCATTCAACTGCGACATATACATGATGCATTTTAAATCATTGGCATTAATTTAACTTGTAAACATACTCACTTAAAGGTTATTTTTTAGTGTAACAATACTGCAATTAATGCAGTAATTTAAAAGTATCAAAAAGTAAAAACAATAAACTAACTATCAAAACATCACGCGTCGCACTCGCGAGAGTGCTATGGCCCCAGCGCTGGTAGGTACACTCACCAGCAGTGGCGCGGGCGGTCGGCATACAAAACAGACAAGTTGCGTGGATGAGGTTAAAGTCGAGTGGGGAAAGGCGATGTCACGCGACCGATTGAGAATAGCAGGTAATTCTGTACTACGAAGTCTACGACGCGATGAAATTGATACTTATAATTAATTTGTTTTTTGCTCAGTTTTTCGTGATTAGTATTTTTATTTATAATTGCAGTAATGGTGTCTATCAAGGAGTCTAACGCATGTTTAGAGGTTTTCTTTATTATGAAAATGACGACTTTTGATTGACGTTTTATTAGTATTTTTCTTTGTATCATAGGTATAGGGTATATATTTAAAAGGAAGCTAACGATTTAAAATCCACCCTGTATATGTATTTTTTTGTATGTTCCTCAGTAGCTTCTGTTTTTTAACCAATTAAAAAAAATCTTTTATTATTTGAAAGGGTATACATGCAAGTCGGTCCCGTTATCATCAGGTGAAGATCTGATGATGGAATCCTTGAGAAATCAAGGGAACTCCTCAATTATTCTATGCTGAAAAACCAAAAGAAACTCCGAAGCGGGATACAATCAGGAAGCCACTGAGGGAAGAGGAGAAATACTGACTGTGTGGTGTTGAGCAGCGAGTCGCTGACGTCGAGAACGCGCTGGTACAGCAGGTCAACCTTGCGGCCGTACACGCTGGCCGAGTGCTGCAGCACCAGCGCCAGCTCCGCGAAGTTGACGCCGGGCGCGGCCAGCGGCGCGTCCTCGTCGTCCTCGTCGGCGGCCAGCGCGTGCAGCCCCGCCTCCGTCAGGTACTCCTCCAGTAGCTGTGGGGTAACCATATCGTGGCCACATATTTCTCACCCACAACAATACTTATAGTGGATAGACATTTATGCTATCTGTATGCCCGCCATCACGCTAAGCGTGGCCTTTAGGTCTCACGGCCCTACGACCGTAGTGTCTAACGGGGTAGACAGAGCCTAGGCTCTATTTTGGCAAGTTCAAATTAAACTCCATCAATATATATAAAAATTAATGTTTGTCTGTATGTCCTTTATAAAATCGTAAAAGGCTTGACCGATTTCGATTTTTTTTGTTTTTTAGGGTTGTACAAAAAACTTCGTACAAAAAATGAAAAAACGGAACCCTTATTATAGGATCACTCGTGCGTCTGTCTGTCCGTCCGTCTGTCACAGTCAATTTGCTCCGAATCTACTGGACCTAATCAGGTGAAATTTCGTAGAATGTTGTAATCCTATGACCCAAACACATATGTGCAAAGTAAATAAATATTTTTTTAAATAAGGGTCATTTTCGGGGGACAAATAAAGAAATTAAAAAAAAAAAGTTTTGCAAACCTTACTGTGTCATATATCAAATGAAAGGGCTCGTTATGAGGATCTCAAATACATTTTTGTCATTATTGTAGAATGAATAGTTTTGATTTTTTTCATGAAAGAAGACGAAAATTGACCATTCCCCCCCCCCCCCTGATCTTCGAAACTACTGATTTGACTGACCGACTGACTAATTGATTGCTTGTAGATTACAGGAAAACTTATAAGAATTCAATCAATCGTACGAAACCCTCTCCACGCGAGTTTAACTCGCACTTGGCCGGTTTATTTATTTCTTTATAGTTCAGGGATGGTTTAGGAAAAAAAAAATTGGCGTAGCAACACGCGCAGGGTACAGCTAGTTGTGTATAAAATGTACACAGCATTCATCACAGTTTACAATATAGATTTTGTAGGAATTCTTATGCTGATTAGCATTTTTGTCTGTAAAGAATGGTCATTGACTTTAAATATATTTGCATATTTTCACAAAGCATTTTAAATGAGCACAATTTGGACAGCAGGTGCCAGCTATTGTGTTGTGTTGTAAATACGTATAACTATGCCACTTTGTTGTGATAGTTTACTCTCTACTGGCATTTGGATTTAATACAGGAGTCTTAGAGGGAGATGGGGACACCTCAACCCAGCAGTGGTGTAATATAGGTTAATACAGGAGTCCTAGAGGGAGATGGGGACACCTCAACCCAGCAGTGGTGCAATATAGGTTAATACAGGAGTCTTAGAGGGAGATGGGGACACCTGAACCCAGCAGTAGTGCAATATAGGTTAATACAGGAGTCTCAGAGGGAGATGGGGACACCTCAACCCAGCAGTGGTGTAACATAGGTTAATACAGGAGTCTTAGAGGGAGATGGGGACACCTCAACCCAGCAGTGGTGCAACATAGGTTAATACAGCAGTCTTAGAGGGAGATGGGGACACCTCAACCCAGCAGTGGTGCAATATAGGTTAATACAGGAGTCTTAGAGGGAGATGGGGACACCTGAACCCAGCAGTGGTGCAATATAGGTTAATACAGGAGTCTTAGAGGGAGATGGGGACACCTCAACCCAGCAGTGGTGCAATATAGGTTAATACAGGAGTCTTAGAGGGAAATGGGAACACCTCAACCCAGCAGTGGTGCAGTATAGGTTAATACAGGAGTCTGAGAGGGAGATGGGGACACCTCAACCCAGCAGTGGTGCAATATAGGTTAATACAGGAGTCTTAGAGGGAGATGGGGACACCTCAACCCAGCAGTGGTGCAATATAGGTTAATACAGGAGTCTTAGAGGGAGATGGGAACACCTAAACCCAGCAGTGGTGCAATATAGGTTAATACAGGAGTCTTAGAGGGAGATGGGGACACCTCAACCCAGCAGTGGTGCAATATAGGTTAATACAGGAGTCTTAGAGGGAGATGGGGACACCTCAACCCAGCAGTGGTGCAATATAGGTTAATACAGGAGAGTCGGAGTCTTAGAGGGAGATGGGGACACCTCAACCCAGCAGTGGTGCAATATAGGTTAATACAGGAGAGTCTTAGAGGGAGATGGGAACACCTCAACCCAGCAGTGGTGCAATATAGGTTCATCTTTGTATTAATTAGTCTCATATTTATATTCACTGTCTGTTAAACAATAATTTTTTCATTTTTTAATAATTAAGAATCTCGTTAAGGGGGGCCTTTGCCCAGCAGTGGGACACTGAAATAGGCTAATAAAAAAAAGAATCTTGTTTGTCAGTACATATTGTATTTTATCAGGACTCTGATCATCAAATGAAAAGCCAGGACCATCCCCATGAACCCTGACACCTTTCATAGGCCTGAGTTGCCAGATAGTCAGGGTTTACGGGGATGGTCCCCTTCTGGACATAGGTCCAGCAGTGGACATTGTGCGGCTGAAATAATGATAATGACGACCTCCATGGCGTAATGAATACATGCTAGTCCGCCAATCTAGAGGTTCTGGTGCCGACCTCCAGCCAGGGCAAGTTGGGTGGCAATAGGGTTCCGTAGTCCACAAGGAACCCTTATAGTTTCGTCATGTCCATCCGTCTGACCGTCCGGGCTCGTACTCCGCCGCTACTGCACCAATTGTCACGAAAATTGGTGGAGAGATAAATATTGAAGTTCCGAAAATAGGTTTTTAAAATTATGAAAAAATGTTTTTTTTTCAGCCCCCTCCGATACAACGAAAAGTAAATTTAAAAAATTAAATTGGACTAACACCAACGTGTGGGGGGTATCGTTGAAAAGGTCTTTTAAAATGCAACAAAAACTGCTTTGAAACTATGTAGATCAAAACCCCCAGTCTTGAGATAATCTAATACAAAGTTAAAATTTGAGGTGTCTTCCCACCATAACTTTTGAAATATTACTAAAATAATTCTGAAAAAAAAGGATTTATATACCTCAAAGTATGTACTTTCAATTAAAACTATAGAGGTCTCGGTATCATAGATAGTTATTTTTTAATATGTTTTAAATCGTAAAATGTTACTTGCTGCTACGGAACCCTTCATGGGCGAGTCCGATTTGCACTTGGCCGGCCGTTGAGTTATTATCCCATAACATCAGTTTACTTACTTTGGGGCTGGCTTAATAGGTGTAATTTGTCCCTATACATTGTGTCAATGAAAGAATGCAAAACCTCTCAGGTGGTATTTCAGCCCATGTAACTGAACAACTTTTACGAAATCCAAAAAAAAATTTAGATTTTCATACAAATTGACTCGATTAGCTCATCAGTTTGTATGAAAATTCAAATTATTTTTTTAGTTTCGTTCAAGTTGTTGAACAAAAGTTGTTCAGTTACATGGGCTGAGGTACCATCTGAGAGGTTTTGCGTTCTTTCATTAACACAATGTATAGTAAATAAATATTTATTTATAATGGTGATGACAATGGCAACTCTAAACGGCATACATCCAGCATTTTCTGGAAACCTTGCTCAACTGGACTTTAAGTGTAGGTTGTCTAATATTTAAGGCTACAAGCTATGGAAACTGATGAAATTTCATAATGATGTTAATAAAAATAAAGATTGTAAGTACCTATGTGGAATTTTTGATACAAATTACAATACAGTTACATAAAAACAATTACATTATACACATTTTGGAATGTAGGTACTTAGTGGTAAAAATAAAAACAGTATGCGAGACGATGAATAAGTTTATGTTTGCAGACTACATATTTGAGACAATTATGTAATGTTTACTTGCAAGATTCCAATCAGGAACTAGTGAATATATTGTGGTATCAAAACATTTGACAAGCAAACTCTAACAAAATATCTTCTACAGATTATGTAGTAGTAGTACTCTATTGTGTTTGTGTATAAGCAGTACTATATGAATGTGTTGTACAAAAGCTACGAATTGGTTAATTCGAATAAATGGAATTAATGAAATTGGTTAGGGTTACATCAGATAGCACAACATAGTGGGTGTTAAGCAACATGCAGGTTTTGTTATGAGGGATAAAAGTGGCGGGAAGATGTAGTAAATGTGTTGGTGGCTCGGCCGGGCTTTCGAGCACGAGGAGGCCGGGACGCTGAGCGTGGGGTGGCTTACCGCGCTGAGGTCCGTGTCGAAGCTGCGGCGGACGTCGCTGATGGGCTTCATCAGCTCCGCCACGATCTCTTCGAGCCTTTGAGAGTTCATGCTCCACCGTTTTTCCCGCTGGGACAAGTCGAAATCCCTGAAAACAGCGTCCGCTTGATGATAACATTACTGGAAAACGACGCGGTCACAACAGAAACATAGGAAAATGCAGTGGCGCGAAATTTTCCGTCAACGACCCAGTTTTGATTTGCGAAATTTTCTTGCACTTTTACACTTATAACGAAGCAACATTTTCACTTGTTTTAGATATATCTCATTACCTTCGCCGTTCTTGGCAATCGGCGTCCATTTTATAAACATAAAACCTAGTGGTTAGGAAGAACGTAATAACAACGGTGGCCATTTATTTATGTTTTTGAGGCGGACATTTCCTCGTTCGCTTGTTGTCAAAACTTCAATCATGTTCGTTCGCTGTTCGCAAGGTGTAAACGCTCGCTAGTTTTGTCTATGGATTACTAAGAAACTTGAAATAAACCAACTACGCTACTTTTAAAGGATTTCATAAAAATGTATTTGTTTTTATAATTATTTAAGAGAATTAAATTAAGTAATAAATTATTTCAATTACCATTTTTTCCTATAATAAAAATCTGATCTAATTATAATATCACAAAAAAACACAAAGCAAGAAAGAAATATGCAAGTGTTCGTAATTTTATTTATTTATTTTGAGTGCATTGCATTGTGATTTAACCATTTATACTATACTATATCTAATAATTATGTAGAAATTGCAGAAAAATTAATAAATGATAATGATATGATGGTAAGTGGACTAAGTGGTTTATTGTTTTGTTCTGAGGTAAGTGGTAACTGGTAACGGAAGTTTTCTTTTTTTTAAAGTCACTACCGTAGACTAAAGAGCAGCCACAGAAGCTTTGCATCTTGCTTGACAGCCCACAACGGAAATAAGCAATACAGTAATGCCAGATGGATGGGGGGAATATCTCCCAAATTTGGGGGTATTTTCAGTCCACGGGGGAATTTTGGGGGAAATAACAAATCCTTTGAGGGGTTCTGGGGGGGAATAAAATTGGCTTGGAGGAATTAGGAGATTTTTAGAAAAACCGTAATAATATCTTTTTTGACTGAACGCGATTAAACGCTCTATACGTTGTCTGACCATATACAACGTGTAACAAAAAGGGGGTTAAGTTAAGGGGTCATCAACCCGAAAGGGAGTTAAAGTACAACTTTTACTATGGGACCATCCCAGAAATTGTTAAAAAAAAATATGCAGCTCTACACAAAATTAAAAACCGACCGTGCCAAAATGTATGGAGCTGCAGATTTTTTTTCGCTATTTCAGAGATGGTCCCATAGTAAAAATTGTTTACATTGTTTAGTACGTTTACTCCCCTAGGGTTGATACCCCTTTTTGTTACACGTTGTATACAACCCTGACCCAAAACATACCCTTTACATATATGTAGAGGGTATGTTTTGGGTCAGGTTATAAAAACTTCAAAACCACATATTCTTTATATATATTTTATCACTGATCTATAACAATATCACTCCACCATTATATAACAAAACACATTGAATTAGTAATCCACACCACTACATTATAGCTTTATAAAATTTTCAAACATACTTCCCACTACAAATCTTTTCTTCAACTGACAATAGTGACAATACATTTCAAGAACACCCTTACCAATATTTTAAAATTTAAATACATTATTCTTTTAAACATACCATAGACTAAAAACTAGTGAATGAAATTCCTATGAAAACCTCTTTGACACTGTATGCACCATAGGAACGAACACACACAACAATTAAATTAAACCCTTCCTGATCATGTTACCTAAAATTCAAAATGACTAGGAAGCAAAATGCATAAAATTCATGACTATAGAGCAAAATAACTATGAAGTAAATTGTCTAAAATGAAATATGCCATATGATGCCTAAATATTGATTTGCTTAAAAATCTTCTTGATTTTTAAGCAAATCAATATGCTTAAAAATAAAGAAAAACCTACGAATGGCTAAAGCGCACACACACACACTACACTATGCAAATTAGAAACTTAGAAATAGATTGGCCATACTACCCCATTCACCACTGGCGAATCTATTTTGAGAATATGTATATTGTAACATGTATATTGTTTAATTTTAAAATCCACTTCAGAGATGCTCAAAAGATTTAACTCAGAAAAAAATTATGGATCTGCAGACGAAGCATGTGCAGATCAAATAATAGAAGCTATTTATTGCTGAAGTGTAATGTAAAATTATATTTTATAAATAAATAAATGTTCTTTTTATCCATTAGCGGGGGTTTTTCCTCAAAATTACAAAATTTTGGGGGGATTTCGGGGAAGATTTGGGGAGAATTTCTGATTGTCATCTAAAGATAAAGATAAAAAGATAAAGATAAAAATGTATTTATTGCTACTCCATACAATCAAACAATATATTAAGTACATCGATAAATAGGCAGAATATAACACATACATAAGTGTGTTATATGTTACCGGTTAGATTGGGGAGACTGGAGACTGATGTAGGCAGCACCTGTATTACAGTTCTCCAGGGCTCTCCTTTCTGGATGCGTGGACAGTTATGTATATATGTAGGTACATCTTATATTATCGTGCTATGAGCTAAACATAATAGATTTGTGTGTCGATAATGGCACATACAGTTTAACAATTTAAAAGTGACTATCGAGCTCAACGAGATCTATGTACTTACGTACTAGAGAAGACGCCACATACCACAGTTGTGTTCTGTTCATCATATGCTATCACTGTTAACCTCACATTAGTCACTCGCTAGCAGTACGCGCATAAAACACTCCACAATTCATTAAAGGAAACACTGTCAACTTAGTCAAAAATGCCTTGGTGTGTGTTGAGATACTGCACTAGTAATTCAAAGAACAAAGCAAAATATGAAGGAATCACTTTTCATCGGTAAGTAACTGGATTTCATTGATTGAAAATTAAATACGGATTGCAAAATTTCGGCTGCCATTATGAATGAAATGAGTGAATGATCTGTCAACCGATGGAATGATTCGTCATAGACTAACTAAACAGAAGTGAAATGTAGACATCATAAATAAGCCTACATTTCACTTTCTTCATGGAAGCATCGAAAAACTATTTGTTTGCTACTCAGTTATTAATGTTTATAAAACGTTTAAAAATGTTTAAGTCTTATAATTTTTATCTACATATGCTATAAATACTTTACAAAAGTTTCCTAAAATCCCATAAATCCTTTATAAAATTAAGTCATATCTCGTAACGTCTCACTAGGACCTCCGAGGGCTCAAAAATTTTATATGTGGGGGTTGTACCCCTACAAGTGCGGCGCAACTTGAAACTGCTACATTTTGGATCCAAGATGGCCGCTTACACATTTTTGATGTTTTATTATGTTTGTCCCTATAATTCTGTTTCCTCGTAACTACTACGCGGCTAAATCGATTTTGATAAAATATTATATAACTATAAGCCGATTACAAATCTTCATATATGTAATCTAAATTAACATATGTAATTTAGACCCAAAACTTACGTATATGATTATATAATACATTAAATACAGAGATATTTAACAAAGAAAAAAAAAACAAAAATGTATACAACTACAAGAAATCACTTTCTTGTAGTGCAAAGCATTTTGTAAAGAAATTAAGTAAGAATAATAAAAGGTTACCAAAGAAACAGATATGTGCCGTTTAACTTTTACCTTTATAAATAGTCGTGAGTCTACAATCTAAAAATCTATACTACCATACAACCATCCATACACCCATCCGTACATCCAGCCATACTTACCAACATTCGCATTTATTAAAATATATGTAGGATTTAATTTGAACCACGTACTCGTAGGTATGTAAAAATATATTGACCTTTCTGTACTACTCTCGTGTTTAGTCTATATTACCAAAAAGGACATGGCTGTGTTTGAAGACGCCGAGTCTATATATTCATGTCAATGATCGAGCTAAATAACTAACTACATATTCAACAGAATAAACAAAAATTATCGTTGTATTGTAAGTAAATATGAATTGTAGGTTTATAATCTTAATATACATGACATTGAATATTAATATTAGTACCTAATTTTAGTAATGAAGTAATTTATTTATTTCTATCTGGCAGCACTGAAGCAATAAGACTGACTTTATGACTTGTTTGTCACTTGTCAAATAATCTGTTCTCATTTGGGCCCTCCGTAGTGATTAAATTCTCTTTGCTCTTTGTTGCAGTGTCATGTCGCAAAATGTGTACAGCGGCCTAAAATTAATTTAAACAAGCATAGCACTATAATTGTTAATAACATTTTATAAAAATATATTTTACGATTAAAAAACTACAACAACCTTACGTTTTCTATACTTAGGTTTTTTATAATTTTCCATATGATAATCCATTTTTTATACCGTCATACTTACTGAATGAACGAGATGTCATTAATCATTCCATGCCTATTGAACTTAGAACATAGCAGAATTTTGTTAAACAAATTTAATAATACGCCATCTAGTCAACAAGTTCTGACCTAACTCTTAATGCGTGTTATAGAATAGGAATATCAAATGGTGGAGAAATTCGACATGCGAGGCTAATCACTTAATAGCTCAGTTGTTTAGAACGTGATCGTATTTGAACCGCGATCGTGAGTTCAAGTCCAAGTTCTTTTATTCCTTTGGTGTTGCGGAACCTTGCTACCAGATGGCGCCACTGGTTTGAACTTATGTTAAAGCTGCAGTTTCATATACAATATGAATCATTCATGTTCGTTCATTTCATTTGTCAATCACGTTTTGTTTCACTGTCTGTCACCAAACCTCTTGACAGCAAATCACTTAAAACAAATGCATAATGGAAGATATGAAGTTGTTGATTTGTTTTTATGATATTTTTATGAGATTTTACATACACTTTTTATCGTATTGTAAAAAAAAATATTTAAGTGAACAAGTACAACTCTAGTGAACAAAACGCTCCGTCAAAGATGCATTTATCTTTATTGTTCTGAGATTTACCCATTGTGTTGCCATTGTTGCCAGATAGCGTCACTGCTATTTCCCAATGTAGAAAAAGTAAAATACTTTTTATATAGTGTACAAAAGCCCATAAAATCTAAAAAAAATCTTTTTGTAATCTAGGATTTTTTTCCTACAAAAGACGTAAAAATACTTGCTGCGACACGTAGTGCAACAATGAGGGCCCAAAATGTATGAAGCCATCTAACACATTATTTCAGCCATCACTGGTGCACGGTGCACAGTGTTACCAACTTAGGGGGTAAATAAGTGAAATGGGATTTTTTTAGGGGTCTAAAATTTTTAGGGGTAATCTTTGACTAATATTTTGTTTTTTTTTTAGCCATTTATATATTTTTAAATTGATAATAAAAATATTTATTTCTTGACCTAGCGACTTATAATGACATCTAGTAAGTGATTCTGCAACCACTCTGTGGTGACTGGCGGCAATACTGGCGGTCATATATTTTTTAGGGGGACAACTAAATAATTAAGGCGATTTTAGGGGTTTTGACACAAACTTTAGGGATAAATATTTTTGAGAGTTAGTAACACTGCTGGTGCAACACTGCCATCAGCCAGCTTTACATACAGCTTTTCCAACCCAAAGCTGCTTTCGTTTCAGGCTTTTCTTATTGTGCTTTTATTTGTTTTCAAGTGTTGTTTTAAATGAAAATAGTTGTCAGCATCTAATTACGAGGTTCCAACAATTTTCGGTGTTTAACATAAAGCAAGAAACACTAAAAGCGATCGACACGAGACACGAGAAAGATCTTTCAGATTTACACCAGCTCTCTAAATAAATAATATAAATCATGGGGATGTCTCGTTGTTATTCGTTGATGAAATGTTTGCTTATTCTTTTCAACATAATCTTTTTGGTAAGTAGCTGTAATAAATCAATCATACAATAACAACGTCTGTTTACATTTTTCATCGGGGATGGAGATGCTTTGGTAGTCGGTTCAGTTTCGTGTTTCATTTTATTTGTAATGTTTAAGCTCGTTGGAAGACTCAACAAGTCTGTACTTATTTTGTTTTTATGAACCGTGCCCTTGCACAAATTTAAACGAAATCAGTGCTTTGTAGTGTAGGTAGCAGAGCAGTAAGGCGAGAGCTCGACCTCGAGAGGTTTAAACAGAAATAAAGTTCTCAAAGAGATTTAGGTACCTATTAAAATGGCATGTACTAACTCTATTATTGCATAATGTTAATTTTGTGCAACAGTGCGTTGGCGGTGGCGCTTGCGCGTTCTCGGCCTGGGCGCTTTGGGACGGGCGGGCCAACGAGAGCCCTGAAGGGCGCGCTGGGCTGTTCGCCCTACTGGCGTGGGGCGGTGTGTTGTTGTTGGGAGCCCTGGCAGCCCTTGCAGGCTGCGCTCGCAGCTCTGCCTCCCTCCTTGCAGCAGCGTTTGCTTTGCTAGCTCTGAGCGCTGTTGCGGAGGCTGCAGCTGCCTGGTGGGGCGCTGCACACCTGCCGCAGCTCCGCCATGCCCTGCTGCAAAGACTAGACCATACTGTGCGAGTGGACTATGGTGTTTTACCAGCAAGAACTAGTGTCATTGATTCCATACAGCATGGGGTAAGCATTATTTTTTTTAACTAAATCTTTATTTTTCCACAACACTACAAATAAACATGCAAAATATAATCATTTCTTTTGTTTTGATGTTGTGGGCCCCCTATGGGTAAAAGCCTCCTCCATTCCACCTTTCCCTGTCTTTGGCCGTATGCATCCAACTTTTTCCAGCTGTGTTTATTATGTCATCCGACCATCTATTCTTCTGTCTTCCCACATTCCTTTTGCGTTTTGGGCCCTGCCATTTAGTTGTTTGGTAAGTCCATCGCTTATCTTTGTATCTTGACAGGTGCCCTGCCCAGTTCCACTTCTGTTTTAAACTAAAATGAAGTGCATGTGGTAATTTAGTTTTCATGCGGATGTCCGCATTGCTCGTTTTCTGTATTTTTCTTAGTTTCAGTATACTTCGTTCCATTGCATGTTGGCATGATGTAATTTTGTTCTTAACTTTTTCAGTGAAGACCCTGGGTGGCATTAGGTTAAGCTTGGGAGAATGCAAGAATCCATTATAGTCTTGATTATATTAAGGCTATAGTTCCCTTTTAGAATTTATTTTTTGGCTCAGTATTTCTTCCAAGTTGTACTTATTCTCCTGTCTATTTCGTTTTCGTTGCTCTGCATCAAAGGATACCAGTTAACCTAGGTACACATACTCATTTACATATTCCATCAGTTTTTCCCCTACTTTAATTGTTTTCTTTTGGCTGTTTGACATAGTTTCGGATGCGTTCATGTGTAGGCTGATTTTTATGATTTCCGAATTTAATCTTTGTAGCATTGATTCTAACTCTGTCGCGGATTCACTAAAAAGAGTAATATCATCTGCAAACCTTAGGTGTGTTCACTTATTATTAAGTATCCATATGCCCTTATTTTTTCAGTCAATGTTTTTAAAAATGTCTTCAAGTACAGCTATGAATGATTTTGAGGACAGTGGGTCCCTCTGGTGCACTCCTCTTCCAATTGCGAACTCCTCCCCTTGTCTTTCCAGTTTAACTCTGCTTACACTTTTAGCATCTATGTTTTTTATGATATTTACATATGTTTTGTTTACATCATTATTTCTCAGAGCAGTCCATATAGATGGTTGTTCTATGCTGTCGAACGCTTTGGAATAGTCCACGAAAGCTATGTAGATCTAAGCCTTATAAGTTTCTAATAATGATAGATTTTACTAGAGATGTAAAGAACTCGAGCCTTTTGAGTCTTCAATTTTAGACTCGGCTGACAAATTGCACAGCTCGACTCGTTATACCAAGACCCCCAGACTCGAGCACTTAAGTCTAAATAAAGACACGAGCGCAACATGGCGCTCGAGTCTTGATTCGCGCTCGAGTCGTTTTACGCGACGAGTCGCGCTCAAGTTCTTTTCCATTTGGAGTTCTTTTATAAATAAACAGGAAATAAAATATGTAACTTTGTGAGATATAATAGTAAATTATTTTTGTAACTTCTAATATTCTTAGCTTTTGAAAATCCTGCTAATATTATAAATGCGAAAGTTCGTGAGTATGGATGGGTATATGAGAATGTTTGTTACTCTTTCACGAAAAAACTATTGGACGGATTTGGTTAAAACTTTACAGTAATATAGGTTATACGGCAGATTAATCTTTCCATAATAGCATAACGAATAACAACGAAAAAATATTAAATATCATTGTGTTGGAATTATTTATTGTCTCCATTTTTATTCCAATAATAATAAATAATAACCACAGAAGTAAAAACGTAAGTTAAGTAAAGACTCGTAAAATAACAAGCAATAAATATTGTTCCGTACCCACATAACAAATAAGTGTCGCGTTTTTATCCCTCTTGAGGCACACAGAACATAATAATGCCATGCCTAAAGGCCACATTTAGCATGTTGCCACATAAACTAGGTATGTATTTTTAAATAAATCAACCTTGATACGCTCAAGACTCGATACGCTCGAGCTCTTTTTAAGACTGGAGTTCTCTTTGAGACGTGAGTTTCTTTTTAAGACTCGAGCTCTTTTTGAAATACGAGTTCTATTTTGGCGCTCGAGTCTTCGAAAAAGGACTGGAGCTCGGGTCGACTCATAGCTCTGAGTTTTGTTAGTACACCGAGTCTTGTAAATTGAGCCGAGTCTAAAGAATTAAGACTCAAAGACTCGAGTTCTTTACATCTCTAGATTTTACTCTGTCAGATTTCTGTATTCCCAACATGCTTCTCTCCATAGCTCGTTGGCAGGTGATGAGTTTGTGTGTTTGTGTGACAGAGGCCAGGTTTGCCAACTGCACATGAGAATAGGTAATAGGCAAGTGTTGAATAGTCTGCTTTTTGTATTTTTATGGAGCTTTTGTCTTTTATCACTTCTTTCATACTCCGATATCTGTGCCAGGCATTTGCAGTTCTTGTTGCTGATCTAAATAAATGTATTCCTGCATGTATTTAATATGGGTAGATCCTACTCTTATTGTGATATAAAAACAATGAAAAAGCATTCAATATGGAGTGGAAATCCATTCAAGTGAACAAAGTTCTAATGAAAAATAAATAAATTTAATTTTACATCCAATAGTTTCAACTGTTTTATTTTTGCTCTGTCAGCTGGAGTGCTGCGGTGCAGAGGGTCCCCGTGACTGGCAGGACTCAGTGTGGTCGCGGACGCAGGTTGCCGTGGCCGAGGACGGCGCGCCGGCCGCAGAGGCGCGCTCCGACACGCTCGATCTGTCCGTATCTGCTCCCACCGCTTACTACTGGGTGCCCGCTTCCTGCTGCACAACTGTAAGTTTCACAACAATTATGATTATTATACATTTGAAAAGAACCACACTGAAAAGAAGCGTATTGATGTTAAAAATGTTGATGTTATAATAATTAATTAGTATTGTAGGGATTTGATATTTTTCAGTAGAGCATTTTCTTTATGTTTCTATTTTTGAAGATCTTAGTGACCTCGTACAGTGTAAATATTACTTTATTTTGTATATAAATTTAAAAAAATATAACATCCCTTCGTTTTGGAAAGGAGTATTGGTACTGGACTCTCAATGGAAACGATGGCGGTGATAAGGTTTAGATATGAGACGGTTCAGTAACACGTTATCGTCACTAGGAGCTGACGGGCGAGGAGTGCGAGCTGGCCCGGCGCGTGCCGGCCGCGGCGGGCGGCATGCCGGGGCTGCGCGCGGCGGCGTGCGGGCCGCGCGTTCTGGGCGCGCTGCAGCGCGCGGCGCGCCTGCCGCTGGGCGTGGCGGGCGCGCTGCTGGCCGCGCACGCGCTGGCGCTGCTGCTCGCGCTGGCGCTGTGCCTGCGCGCGCACCCCGACCACCGCTACAAGGCTTAAGTGGAACCTGCACAGACACGAACCCGACACCTTTTCATGCGGAAGTTGGTCAGATCTATTTAACCCGGCGCGGCGGAGGCGAGATGTGTTTCGATAGTTTTTTACTGCACCACCGGGCCTAGGGAGTTTCCGTGTTCACATTGTTTAAAGTCCAAAAAGTAAAAAGAATTAATATTTTTTATAATGTAGCTGAATGTTAGCAGTAAAGTATAAAATGATAAGAAATATACTATTTAACACGTAATATTAAGTCGTCTTAAAAATGAAAATTACGACATAAAAACGACTCCCGATTCAATAAAACGACATACATCTCTGATTGTGATAGGTCACCAAAGAGTGAAGAAACAAAAATCTATTGATACACATCTTTCTGTTGATACCTATGTAGAACGAGCCTTCTATATAAAGAACAAATTCTACAAACCATTGTAAGCATTTAAGTACTCTTTTTTGTTACGACTGAATAACTAACTAACATTCCCAGTGAATTTCATGCAAACATCTCAAACCATTTTGTTCTCTGATATTTAAAGACTGATCGATTGAAAGGCTTAATTTTTTTATATTTAGTTTTATATAACTTTCTTAAAGAATACTCATTTTACAATGTGTGTAACTAATGGAGAAGATTTACTAAATGTAAGTTTACTTGAGGCTAATAATGTTCCGTAGATAGAGGACATATCTACAGGGTCTAACCAAATATACTGAAACTATTTTGAGGGTGAATTAAAAGTCCATGATTCTTATTAAATTTACCCTTAGGAATGATTATCGAAATATAAATAAACGGGCAAGTGCGAGTCGGACTCGTACATGAAGGGTTCCGTACCACCGTACAATGTTTTAAAACGCTAAAAAAACACGTTTTTGTATGACGACCCCCTTTAATTTTTAACTTTTTTAATTTTTAGTATTTGTTGTTATAGCGGCCATAGTAATTCATAATCTGTGAAAATTTAAAGTATCTAGTTGATGCCATTATAAAGATCTAGTTCAAAACGAAAAAACACGTTTTTCGTATGACGACCTCCTTTAATTTTAATAATTAACTTTTTTTATTTTTAGTATTTGTTGTTATAGCGGCCATAGTCTAGCTATTGCGGTTTAAGAGATAGAGCCCTGTGACAGACGGACAGACAGCGGAGTCTCAGTAATAGGGTCCCGTTTGCACCCTTTGGGTATGGAACCCTAAAAAAGAATTGGTTGTCATAAAGACTTTGATCAGTTGATTAGTCAACTTGTATGGTAGAGCGAAAATTGATTTTCGTATTTCGCTATATATACCTATAAAGCTTTGGTGAAAGTGGAACTGAATCTACTTAAAATAGTTTCCATATATTTTGTTGACATTATATACTTAGTATTTGTGTTGTTGTTGATGTGCACGTGACATGTCACTAGAGGTCATGTAGAGTAAGGCAGGGAGGTGTACTGTGTACTAACGTAGAGTAAGCGACGTAACCAAATGTGTGTAGTTTTAAGTTGTTTTGTACTTCTGTACCTTCTCTTCGACAAGCAAGTGCTAGGTGGAATTATAACGTTAATGTAGTAGCAAAGTTAAATGTCTTTACAAGCTGAACGGTCCGGGAGGGGGGGAGGGGGGGGGGGGGTGACTGAGAGGACAGCGACGAGGAATATGGTTGTGTTGTCTGCATGTATCTGCGAGTCTCCGGCTAGAGTAGTGTATGTTCCACCTTGCCTCTCAGTCTCTCTGTCCGTTCTCTTCCTCTAGGTATAGAGTCCGACAGTGGATACAGGGTGTAACAAAATATACTGAAACTATTTTAAGGGTGAACAACTTTTTCTAAGGAACATATCATGTAAAAATATCGAAATACGAAAAATTGTGTTTGGCCTGCTATACAAGTTGACCGATCAGCTGATCAGAGTTTATATAGGAAGCTAAAATTTTTATTGCATAGTTCGATAATGTTCCTTGGGGAAAGTTGTTGAGCATGGACTTACCCTTACAGCGGTTTTGCACTACGTCCGATCGAAATCCGAACCGAATCCGTGAAGTTGTGCGAAACCGCTCTCACACATCACACAAGAGCGGTTTCGCACTACTCACGGATTCAGTTCGGATTCGGATCGGACGTAGGGCGAAACCGCTCTAAATATAGTTTCAGTATATTTTTTTAGACCTTATATACATATTATACATGTATGTCTGTCTGAAAGAGCTGGACAACCCAACACAATCTTACGTTAGTGATGATTATGTCAATCATATTTATAATACTATTTGGATTGTTTGAAATTGATTACATTTGTCTCTCGATATGCATAAGTATATGCATTATATCTAGTACGTTTGTTAATGTTGAGAAAGCAGCACTTGCTTGTCAGGCTGTAGTGCGTCTCGCACGAACCAAAGACCTGGGATCTTACGATCCGATCTATAAGACTGCTCTGTACTTACTCTTATACTTACCCATCTTATTAATGTATCGATATGTGTAGTTGTGTACGCGCAGTCAAATAATCTATTATGTATCCAGTCCAGGCTGAGTCGGCCCCGGCTGGAGGGCGCGGGGCGGTCGCACGAGGCGGGTGCTCAGAGGACAAAATGACAGAGCATTCCTGTCGCCGCTCCACCTAACCATATATTTGCGGACAAGGGCAATTTTTTAGCAAAAATCTGGTTTTGAGTGGGGCCAAAATCGAGCATTCCTGTTTGTAGCATTGTTTACGCCGCCTGCCATCCCCGCACAAGCTCGCTGCACCGACCACGCGCTCCGACCGACGTCATATACCGAAGCTCTGGTACTGAATAGATGATTTAAGTGCGCGAGGCGTCGCGCGGCGCCACTTGTAAAACTTTCGGCTAACAAGGTAAAGCAGTGTTCTTCGAAGTAGTAAAAAGTAAGTTTTACCAACTTGCAAAACTAATTTGAACTAAGCTGCGAGACTAGACAACTTTCCCTAATTACTACTAGGGCGAGAACCGTGGCCGTAGAAGTATGTAGGAATACTAAAATATTCTACTTCACATAGTAAATCGATTACTTATTCAGATAGTATTCATGTTGAAATTATTATTTGAAATTTGTTGGGTTTAAAGTAAAAAAAAATGAAAATGTTCTTCGCTGTCGCGCTCACCAGTGTCTAGTCAAGGGTGCGACGCGATGCGACGCGACGCAATACGATGCGAAACGACGCGATATCGCGCGACGCCTCTACCGTGTTGGTGTAGACTTTAAGTTGAGACTGATTTTCATTTCACTTTATTTTCCTGTTACTTACATTCATATGGTAGACTATTTAAGTTGTAACGAGTACAAATAACGTAGTGATTATTGTGTTACTTTGCTGATATTAATATGTTATTGTTATTCCAGTACAATTCGATATTAATTGTCGACTGATTTATTTTAGATTTAGTTAACACTCAGCTCTTTTATTTTAGTTATATATTGTGTGCGCCGGCGGCGTTGTCTCATCATTCTACTCCTAAGTACCTAATACTTACCAAAAAAGTATCTAAGTCGACTTACAACGGTTCACACTACTACGGTTTATGGAGGATTCCTTTCGATTCAATTGAAAATGGAAAAATCGAAAATTCCTAAATAATTATCTTTGTATTTACAGAGTAATTAAGTCTTGATACGAGTTGCATCATGAGTTTAGTAAGTCGTGAAGGAGTGGTGTGTACCGCGGGCGGCCGCGACCGCCGGGCCGGCGGTAGTTTGCAGTCGATGTGCTTTTTATGAACTCTAATAATAGATGTATGTACATAGTGTCGTGTCGGAGTGTTTCTCCGGCCTACGTGCCATAGCGTGAACTGTCACAATCTAATTATAATTTTTAAACACTAATAAATGTCTTTATTAATTATATTATGCAGTATTTTTGTTTTGCCTCTGGTTTTGTATGTAATTTCTGAGTGAGCGAAGATTTTTTACGTAATTATCCTATCGCTGCCTAGATTCACTGAGCATTTATTTTATTCTGGTCTTAGGACTTGGCATTAAGGGGCTTACAACCTGTTCGCGCTAAGTTTGCCGGTCCGTGGCAAGCGCGTCCCCTTCCGTCAGCGGCAAACTTAGCGCGATAGGGTAGTAGGGTAGGTGGTTGGCCGCCTGCTGTGGTCGCCGCCCGAAGCACTAGCATTACTTTTAGTACTACTAGTACTTAGTTGTCATCTTATTTCCAGTTCTCCTTCGTCTAAGCGCGTTCCCGATTGCATCATCAGCTGTGTTGCTTCGAAGCCCGGGGTGCGCTTTCCCGATTTTCTTCTTCAAATATAACATACAGTCAATGGTCACCCAAGGATGCCAAAGACCTTGCAAAATGGAGAAGAAATAGCCGGAACAGTTTAAATGATTTGGCTATAGTTTAACGACCGACCGCCTGCCTGACGTCAACCCACTTTGGGAATGTATTTGTGCAAAAAGTTTTACAACCGGCCGCCGCCCAACGTTAACCCTCCTTGGGAATGCAATTGTAGCAGGAGATGTTTGTGCTTAGTCCTTTAGTCGCCTCTTACGACATCCACAGGAAGAGATGATGAGAGGACTAATCTGTAAGAACATTCTTTTAACGAGAAAAAATAATTCCAAATCTGTTTCTAAAGGAATTATGATAGTAGCGTGTGTTCACCACATACAAACCCAATATACGGCGTTTGGTGATCAAAAGGTTTTCTTTGGCAGGGTGAACTTTCTGAACCCTAAGACCATTTTAAGAAGGGGAGCCATCTTGAATTTTTGTGCAGGGGTGGGGGGTTATGTTATGACGTAATAAATTTTTTGTATGGAAGAAAAAGAAAATTTTCTAAAACTAGTGTGGGATATCAAATGAAAGGTTGATTCTAAAAATATACTACGTCATTACATTTGATTCTCCTGTTTTCTGAAAAAACAAAATACATTTTCAAAACATACCAAGTTTGGGCTCCCGCAGGTAGTAGCAGGTGTACTCATATCTAACGTCATGGAAGCAATTTTGAACATTTTAACATTTACTATTTTTTTTATATTTTGAAGTGAAAACTTCTTTATCGGCGTTGTGCACTTTTTTTGTAATGGGTAAAAAATGTTAAACTCGCGTCAGGACACGTGTCCTGATCGAAAATTCGTAAGACGGATGGAGAGTAGACAGCCGGCGCGGCGTAGGAGAGGAAGTATCCCCCTCTCTTTCTACGGCGCGGCGAAAATGTATGCCTGCGCCTGCTGTTTCGTTTAGCTGAGAGATAAACTTTTTAATGTAATATAAATTGTCATGTTTGTGTACGATAGCGCAATAAATAAATATTGTATTCTACCACATAAATGATAGTACTTTTATACTGATAATTAAAGCAATTCGTGCAAAATTATTCCCTTACCATTCCAAAATATCAAAAATGCACATCGTTAAGGGTCGGCACCATGTAAAATGGGTTTGCGCGGGCAACAAGTTTGTACAGAAAGCGTTTGATTTAAGCCAAATAATGTATACACATAGATAGAGGAAGAGTTGGGACAGTAGACGAAAAAAAGGATTTTTTTAAATATTTTCTAGTTTTCCTAAAAACAAGCATTGAATTTACCCAAAAACATGCAAAACGCACTTTGCGCGGGCAATAGTTATGGCTTAAGTAGAAAAGACCACTAAGAAAATTACATACCTAGTTATAGGTGAATAGACTAGCCAGTAGACGAAAACCGTATTTTTTTAATTTTCATTCAGAAAATGGAAGATAATTGTAAAGAAACCTGAAAGAAATATTTTAGAAAATCTTGCTACAAACTGGCTTGTTTTTCAGCGTAAAGAAATATTCTAACAAGGGATTGCATATATTTTATAAAAATAAAGGCTATTTTGAAACATTATTCTTTATATTTGCTTACAATGCAATCACGCAATAATAAAAAAAACAATTTTAAAAATTGGTTGTTTTGCAACGTTTTTGACAGAATTCTCTGAAATGGCGGCCATGTTACTTCCATACAAATTTAGTTGCCCGCCGGGCGTTCAGGAAGGAGGCCGTGTCGAATTTTTCAAAAAAATCCATTTTCGAATTACGTAAAATTGCATTACAGTCTAAAATATTTCAATAAAAAACTATGTACAAACTGCCAAATTATGTCATACTTTTCCTACACTATGGTACAGTTTTGACATTTTGTTGACATTCAAGCAAAGATGTAATGCTATCGCAGATACGGCATCGTACATTTTTTTTTAAATTTTATTGAAAATTAAGTCAATTAAAAAAATAATTTGGTTTGATTTATTACCTATATTTTTTAATTGGCGATTGGGGTGAAAATCGGATTGGAACTTTCTCGGGTCGCGGAATCATATTAACTGTTTTTGTAATAAAAGCTGCTGTTTAATTAGGGTTTTACAATTATTTTGATGGGTGATTCAGTCTGAAATTTTGAACAACTTTTCCTCATGAATGTATATCAAAATACGAATTGACAATATGCGTAATATATCGAACCACAGGCTATACTAAATCTATACTTGGCTAGGCAGACAGGCTATAGTAGGCTATTTATCTATACTAATATTATAAAGAGGAAAGATTTGGTTGTTTGTTTGTTTGCATTACATGGCTCCAAAACTACTGGACCGTTTTAAAAAAATCTTTCACCGTTGGAAAGGTACACTATCGCCGAGTGACATGGGCTTTATGTGTACCAAGGGCGAAGCCGGGGTGGACTGCTAATATAGTATAATGATATTAAAATAACAGTAAAAAAACAAAAAAAAATCTGCATTTTCATACAAAAGTGTGCAGCCGCCCGGGAAATTTGTATAGGAACCGATTTTTTTGGTGTTTTTACTGTTTTTAGGGTTTCGCTTATCTGTCTGTTCGTAAGTCACAGCCAATTTGCTACGAAACTATAAAAATGATTTAGTTGAGATTTAGTACCTACACTTATGTAACTTAGTGACCCAAAGATAGACGTATAACGTAAATAAATGGAATTTAAAAAAGGGGGCCACTTATAGTGGGTAAAGTAGACATTAAAAAAAAGTTTTGATAACAAAATCGTGTGACATATCAAATGAAAGAACTTTTTATGACAATTTTAAATATATATTTTTTTATATTATTTCTTAGATCGGTATTTTTAAGTTATATAAGGAAATAGGCGAAAATTGATCCCCCCCCCGAATAAACTACTGGACCGATTCAGTTGAAATGTGGTGCACATAATGTAAATTTGTGACCCAAAGACGGAAGTAAAATGAACGTAAATGAATAAATTTTAAAAAAAATGGGGCCACTTATAGAAGATAAATGAGACATTAAAAAAAGGGGTTTGTGAACGACATCGCGTAAAATATCAAATGAAAGAGCATTTTATGATAATATTAAATATATTTTTCTAAATTTTTTAAGTTGGTGTTTTTGAAGTTAATTTTGAAAATAAATAATAAAAATACCCTTATCTCCGAAACCACTGAACCCAAACTTTTGAAAAATATACAGTTAAAAGTTCTTTACCTATAGATTACAGGAAAATCTATTAGAAGATAAAAATAAAAGGGTGTAGTAATGCTAATTACTGCTTCATTAATCAACCAATTTTTTTAGCTGTTTTCAGGAAAAGATTTCTTTTTAGTGCTCTTTGTTGATTCGTTTAAAATATTGTACAAAATCAAACAGTCAAGTCATTAATTGAGCACATACAGCTGCTAAGCCAAGACTGTTGATCTGTTCAACGTGCAATCCTTTTTTACCCTCCGTACTTACATAATAAGGTGAATAGAAGTGAAAGGTGTTACGATTGCAGATGGTCGCTAAACGTATTGTTTCACAAAGAAAATTCAAATGTGTACATTTTCTGTCAGTGGAACACAAAACGTGTAGTTTTCCAAGTTACCGCTCGCGTAAAATACTATTTGATTGTATTTTTGAGAACGTCCTGTCAGCGATAAGTAATATTGATTTACGCAGAAATATCATAAATTTGTCTATGGTTCCCTAGAATTTCAACTTAACCAAAATAAACGGGCACGTGCCATAACGGGCCACGTTCAGTGTAGAGTTCCGTAGTCAGTACCTACTTGTTTTATGTAACTAACAACTGCCTAACTTTAGGTCTGAATTCAGTTAATTCATGATACTGAACAACTTTCACCAAGGAACAAACGAAATACATACATTATTTTTGATCTCTTACACACAGGATTTGGCAAAATGTAATATTTATGGAATATATGTATGGAATATGTAAGGACGAATCACACTAATTAAGCTAGCCCCAAAGTAGGTTTTAGACTTGTATTATGGAATACTAACTCAATGATACTATATTTTATGATAAAAACATACATAGATAAACACCCAAGACCCAGGGCAATTTGAAAAAGACCATTTTCTAACTTGCCCTGGCTGGGCCTCGAACCCAGAACCTCCGGATTAGTGGTCTAGCGTGTTAACAATTACGCCACGGAGGTCGAATGGAAAGCAAACATTTTCTTTTATATTTAATTATGTGTTCCTTAGGAAAAGTTGTTCAGTATCATGAACTGAATCCACCTTAAATTAGTTTATGTACAGGGAGACGTTATATACCTACTACTGCCGTGAATTTTTTTACGTGTCCATATACAACCGTTTAACTGACAGAGAGGGGAGACACATGATTCTAACAAAAATTTGCAATCAAAAACCAAATATTTCATAAACGGATTGCTAAAACGAAAAAGGGTGTTCATAATCTTACAATATTTTTGAAAGACCTATTCAACGAAGACTCACAACACACATTTTTTTTTCAAGTTTTTAAATAAATAAATAAAAATAAAAATCTTTTATTTCAGGCTTAAGAACCCATAAAGTGTTAGTAACAAAGAAAACTTATAACTATGTTAGTATAATATTATCCACATCAAAATTTATTGACGGCTTAGTGTCTTTGACTAGGTGAACGCGAGTCCAGTGCTGCATGATAGCACTGTCCACGTCCAATCTAGCCGCAACCGTCTTAACTAGAATGTTGGCGCTGCCCCGCACCCGGTGAATCAAGGATGCTGTGCGCTTTCTTATAATTGCTGACAGACTGTCAACTCCAGCTTCCGCCAGCATCCCTGAGGCACTACAAGGGCGGCGCATCCCCAACATTACTCTAAGGGCATTGTTATACTGAGTGCGAAGAGCCCTGTATGCTACTTGGGTGTAATGTGTCCAAAGGCTGCACGTGTACAAAGAAGTACAAAATGCTTTGAAAAGCGTAACTTTTACCTGCCTGGTACAGCGTGCAAATCTTCGGGCTATCATATTTGCCCTAACACACAAGGCTCTCCGCTCCCTTTCCATGTCCAAATCATCCTTGAGCGAGTCGGTGACCCAGTGTCCCAGATATTTAAATTTCTGCACCTGGTTTTTTTTATTACCACATATCCATGCCCATGCCTAATTACAGCTTTGTAAAACTGGGGACAGACAGACAGACAGACATGATGGATCTATAAGGGTTTCTTGTTTACTACGGAACCCTAAAAAGCTGCGTGAAACAAAACAGATTCTCTATTCTAAGGGTTCTTTGTCATTTGCGCTTTAACAAATTTCTAAATACGAGTAATCAAAACCACTTGTGTATATATTTCGCTCCACTTCGCATACGATAAATTCAAACAATTGATGGATGAATGACCGTGCTTTTACAGGTTAGGCAACTTCTAGCTTGGTCACAGTTAGGATGGGTGACCGTGCTTTCAATCTTAATGTTGTCCAAGTCAAATGTTGAGATTCTTATGAATAAATTTCAGTTTTCTCTACCTACATAACTTGGCAGCTATTTAAATTTCAATTGTTTTGTCGGAATTTGAACTTGGCATTTTTACATTTATGTTTTTGATGGGGTAAAATAAACACCCAAGAACCAGGACAAATTAAAAAAGGCCATTTACCAACTTGCCCTGGCTGGGAATCGAACCCAGAACCTCCGAGTGACGGACTAGCGTGTTAAGGAATCGCCACGGAGGTCGACTAATAAATTGAAAAAGTAATAAATTTTACGCAAGATTCGAATAACTATAACTTGGATTTTTTAGAAAGTGCTATATGAATTTCACATATATTTAAACTCGCTTTTTAAATAAACGTCTTGCATTCACGCACACTACTGTATTTTCGACTTTACTTTTTCTACTGATAGCCTGTCTACTAAAGTGTTAAGTACATTATAATGACGTCTGCCAAGGCCTTAATTCAGAAATAATAATTCAAACAAAATAATTATTTGATTTGATTGTTTTGAAAATTTTAATAAGTATCGCGGACTGGAAGTCTTGACGAAAAGAAAAAAGTAAGCTGTATACTAATTCTACGTTACAATTTATGATAACCTACATCTATTGTCCCGTTTACACATTATTAACTCTATGCAACGTCATCTTGACATTTTTATCCCCCTAGCGGGAAAATTTTGCATATTTCAGAGCCAAATCCGACCACGTGGCTTTGTGCATACCGTCCTTAATATTCAAATTTTGACTTCTGCCGGCAGTCCCGGAGTGCAACCCGTCGTTTTTTTTTTGGTTACCAGTTCCTTAAGTTAGTATTTTTTCTTATAAACTTATATGTATAAACGCGAAGTGTACTGAAACATGGAAAAGGGGAAAAGGGAGGGGGGCACACCCCTCTCACCCTTTATTGCGCCCTCTTACAGTTAGAGTAGCTTTTATGGTACGCACTAATGAGTGTGGAACAAAGCTGCCTGAATATAAGGTGGGTAGGGTGGTAGGGGATATGGTGGTAGGGTGACAGGGGTGTGGTCTACCTCTCCCTTCCCTCTTTTCATGTTCCAATGCGATGAATGACACTTTGCGATTGTACATATAAGTTTATAAGGAAAATACTAACTCATGGATCTGGGGACCAAAAAAAATATAAAAAAAATAGTGAATGTTAAAATTTTCAAAATTGCTTCCATGACGTTAGATATGAGTATATCTCAATTGATTTGGCGTATGTTGCATAAAAATTAATTCAGCCGTTTTCTACCTGCGGGAGCCCAAACTTGGTATGTTTTTTCAAAAAACAGGTGACTGAAATGTAATGATGTAATATATTTTTAGAATCAGCTCATAAAGCCCTTTCATTTGATACCCCACACTAGTTTTAGATTTTTTTTTGTCCATTCAAAAAAATTATTACGTCATAACCCCCCACTGCTCAAAAATTGAAGATGGCTCCCCTTCTTAAATCCATACTTGAGTCGTAAGGATCAACTCAGCCGTAGTAAATCTCTTGATCACAAATTGCCGTATTTGTTAGCGAACACACGCTACTATGAGGTAACAAACAAAAACTACAATCAAATTGAGAACTTTCTTCTTTTTTGGAAGTTGGTTAAAAAAATCCGAACGGCATCGATTTAAAAGAGAAATCCCGAATACTGATTCACGGTTTTCAACTAGCTGCTTTTAAATATACCGTACGTGGAAATGTAGACATGTGCTCTAGCTCCGTACATATGCCGTAACATGCTCTACAATGTTGTTAAACGATTGGGTAACACGGCAGTCGTTAGAATGAGCTCATTGTTGTCGCAGGTGACGATGTCGAGACAGGCCGCGCACGAGAGTATAACGTGTGGAGAAATATGGACACGACAATATGGCATCAGAAATGCATTTGTGGCGCAATGTTGGATGCGGAGCACTCCGCTTGTCATATCGCATCGCAAACTACAAAATAATGGATGCCTAGTTTAGTGTAGTCTAAGATTTGCATCAGAATTAAGAAAATACTAGTGTTGGAGATTATTTACCCAGACTTCCGAGCTTCCATGCTGTTCTGGTAGAGAGAGACATTTCAGAATGTACCAGCTGTTCTCTTCACGCGCATATTGTAAATGGGCAATGGGATTGGACAAAAATGTGAATTATTTTAGTTGCTAGCAACCACCCTTTTTTTTCACAGTCTCGGCCTTTGGGTTTCGGGCCTTTGGGTGTTGGGTGACCCAAAAATGCTCTGTCTGCCCCTTAAGGGTTAAAGACGTTACAGTGTATATGCATGTATGACTTCCAAAGTTTATTTTTTTTATTTTATTGGGGGCGCCGACCGTGTATCTTGTAATCTAAAGAGGAGTAGGTACGTACCTACTCGTAAGTTCCCTGCCGATCCTCATATCGACTCAATCCAATCGCCAATCTTTACTTGACATCATCCTCAGACTCAAGTAGCACATACTCGTATACATAATGCTCTAAATATGACTGATTAATCTATTTCTCGTTCTAACTAAAGTAGATGCTATAATAGACTCGTCTTTGATAAACTTCCTCTAATGATTTGACCTACGAACACAATTCGGTGAGTTGCAACATTCATCAGATTCGGTCGGAGAACATGCTTCGATAAATTGAAATATGTTGTCGTTTATTCGCGTAGGAGTTCCGCTCCAAAAATGCAAGTACCGAATGCGCACAAACATGAGTGGTCCGTAATTGTGTTTTATTGGTTTCTTAAGAGTCCCTAATTGATGGAACGAGGCCAGGCACCGGGCACCCGGCAGACGGCTGATTGGAGACTATGTGATCGATTGATTCAGAGTTATTGACGATGAGAGTGGCCGCCGCCAGCCGCCCGCCGTCGGAATGTGGAGCTTGCTCGTGGTCATAGCCAATAAAATTGATCGGTTGTCTCCGCTGATGGCTGGCCAGCAGCTTCTCAGTCGCGCCTAGGAAGCGATAGTAAATATAGCTATAGGTAGGTAATGTTATTGTTAGCCGTGTTAATAATGAGGAATAATATGCATGATGTAGCGGCACAATAGGTAATTAAAATTCATGAAAAGAAACTAATTTGACTACCTCCGTGGGCCCGTAGTCAAGGCCTAGTGTCGTGGGTCCAAAACCCACTGGGAAGCATATACTTTGTGAAAAGTTGTTACCAGTCTGGTTAGGATATGGCAGGCTTAAATTACCTGATTATCAGAAAAGAAAGATGATTCCGTGCTTCGGATGGCACGTAAAGCTGTGGGTACGGAACACCATCTAGCGTTTGTTTAAAGTTATCCTATGATGGGTTTGGTTCTGGTCTACCCTTTGGGTTTCGAAGGTCAGACGGCAGTCGCTCTGTGTAAAACCAGTAACCTCGTCAAATCACGTAGGTTAGGTAGCGGACCTGAAGCGTTACCGCTGAGGATGCAACCGGGAACCTACGCTTGGATAATGATGATGAAAAGAACCTAAATTGACGTATCTGTGTTAATGTACAGTAAGACACGCATAGGAACGTAACGTAGAGTTCGTTTGCTACAGTTCTAGTCGACTCTACATTTTTGCTACAAAGCTACTCGTATGATTTCATAGGTAGAAAATATTTCAGAAAAGATATATTCATGTTTTGTTTATTTTATACATACCTACTTTAGTGCATTCTCAAGAACATAAATTGGGCGTTGGTAATTAGTTTGCTGATTTTTTTATGGTTAATAGCGTCCTTTTACTTCACTTTTCAGCTAGGAACCTCTTGAGGCGTGAGTAATTGATTTTAGAAATCAAAACATTGAAAATGAACCTACTCTAGTGACCCTCGGCTCTGTCTGTCCCGTAAGGAATAAGACTTTAAAGTGTAGGTATCATCAAATATTATATTTTAACATAGGTATGTTGTTTCGAGTCGACTCTACATCAGTACATTCTTAACAGTGTCTCGAGTGTCTGGTTGGTTAGCCAGTTAGCCTTCACTTATTGTGATGTTAATTTTAAAATGTATATATTCGGCTCTTAAAATATTCTGCAGCGGCTGTAACCTGCTGAACGCCGTGTCAGGGTCGGCCGTGTTAGATGCTCCCGTTTGAGGTGGAGTTAGCGCTCGGGTGACATTGCCGCGCCATACCAGGCTGTGTTCTTTTCGACGCTTTTTAGGGTTCCGTAGCCAATTGGCAAAAAACGGAACCCTTTTGGATTCGTCATGTCTGTCTGTCTGTCCGTCCGTATGTCACAGCCACTTTTTTCGGAAACTACACGAACTGTTGAAACTTGGTGATCAGATGTATTATGTTAACCGCATTAAGATCTTCACACAAAAATAGAAAAAAAACAATAAATTTTGGGGGTATTATATATATATAGAACTAAAACTCAAAAATTTTTTTTTTCATCAATCTCATACTTGCAGGGTATCTATGGATAGGTCTTCGAAAATGATAGAGGTTTCTAATATCATTTTTAGGGTTCCGTACCTCAAAAGGAAAAAACGGAACCCTTATAGGATCACTTTGTTGTCCGTCTGTCCGTCCGTCCGTCCGTCTATCAAGACCCTTTTTCTCAGGAACGCGTGGAGGTATGAAGCTGAAATTTATATCAATTACTCAGGTCTACTGTCCCTTGAAGCTGTGAAAAAATAAAACTTCTAAGCCAACGCAATCAAAAGATACAGCCGTTTATGCCGCAAATTTTCGACACTTGCAAGGGAATCAAAACCTACAGGGTGCTTCCCGTGAACTCAGAATCTTGAAATTTGGTACGAAGCAACGTCTTATAGCATAGATAAAGGAAAAATTACGAAAACCATAAATTTTTAGTTACATCACATAATATATTTTTTTTTAATAATTTTAAACTTACTACCCATTTCCTCATAAACGCGTAGAGGTATTAAATTGAAATTCATACCAAATACTAAACCTTGCAGGTTTGTACGGAACCCTCGGTGCGTGAGTCCGACTCGCACTTGGCCGGTTTTTTTCTAAATTGAATAGTTTGCGCGAGAGACACTTCCAAAGTGGTAAAAATAATATATATATATATTTATTTATGTAACAATGTACCTTGTGTATTTTATGTATACTACACTTTATCTTGCAACCCACATTTAGACTTTCTGTATAACCCAAAGGTTGACTGGTAGACAACGCTTTTAGCGTTAAGTTCGCCTATTGTTCTGTACAATTTGTATTTGATGGACAATAAAGATTAAATAAATAAAATAAATAAATAAAATGTGCGTCCCCCCTGTAACTTCTAAAATAAGAGAATGATAAACTAAAAAAAATATATCATGTATATTACCATGCAAACTTCCACCGAAAATTAGTTTGAACGAGATCTAGTAAGTGGTTTTATTTTTATACGTCATAAATCGTAAACCGCAATTTACCTTTAGAACTTTTATATTATGTTACTTTCTGCTGCGGAACCATTCATGGGCGAGTTTGACTCGCACTTGGCTGCTTTTTTGTATGTTTATTAAGTTGGAAGGTCGGTACCTACTTATGTATATAATTCCGTTTGAAGAAGAGAGTCTTTTTACCAACGACGGAGCAGAGGTATCAATTTGACTTTTATAATGAATTAGGGATTAGGTTGTCCGTTCGATGGAGATTATTATTTTACATTATGGTGAAACTTAAAACACTTTTCATAATATATAAGAGAAGTGTTACGTTTGACGTATAGGTCTTACCTTCAATGTGTGTGTCTGCCTGTGGCATCTTAGTAGGTACTCCAAAGGTTCCAAAGGTCGTTTGATTGGGAATGTTTTTAGGAATGATTTAAGATTTTTTAACCTACATTAAATATCCCACTGCTTAGCAAATATCTCTTCTCAATTTATCCCTGTCGAGCGCGACTTGTGATCAATTCTTTTCAAACTGTTGTAACTTCGTAGGCCTGCTATGGGACTGGTTTATCTTTCATATAGCCAGTATTATTACTGGATAGTACATCTTCACCTCACTGTTGGAAAATTATAATGGTTAGTTGATAAAAATATCTTGGTCATTTTCTCCGCTACGGACTTCGGCAAATATTAAATGCGCAAGTGTGCACCACGACAATGGAAGATAAATTAAGAAAATAAGTCCCAGGAGAATGAACAGCCTGATGAGATCCTGAAACATGAAATTAATTAAGCCCTGACTACTTACTTACTTACTTACTAACTTCGTAAGTACTGTCAAAGAATCTAATGCGGCTTAAAACGTGGCGGCCGCTGAATTAATGATTCTTTTCTTCGCCTCCTTGGAATAATTATTTAGTAGGTAATAAATTAGGCACGATTAGTTGGTATCACAATCTGTACAATCTTGGTACATACCTGCCTATATAGGTAACCTACATGTCTGAAGCAAATATGTTCACTTTCACAGAAGTTATGAAGAGGATATAAATATATATCGAGAATCACATTTAGTTTTTCCTTACACATAGAAAGGTACCTTTTTTATTTTAAAGATAAAGTATCTTTATAACTTACCTACCTCACTGGATAAGGGTGTAGCAAAAGTGTGTTAATATAAGATCGCAGTTACCCCAGTGACCTACTGAGCGAAGTACCTATCCTGTAACGTTTCACATAATATTTGAAGAGCAACGCCGCCGTCAGACGTCACGCTCTCGCTCTTGACCGAGTTGACGCGTGTCAGCGTGACGGGTGGCGGGGCGGGGGGTTTGTTGACAAGTGCGACGGGCTGAGCTTCGCGAGGGTCGGGGCTGCAAGCTCGCGGGGCGCGGCACCCGCACCCGGCGAGCGAGCGCCGAGCGCCGCCCGGCCGCCAGCCGCCAGTGCCTTACCAAAGGCGCGCCCGACTCCGCGCGCCCCGCGTTCCTGCTCGCTCCGTCATGTGTGCGCCGCGACCGCGAGCCTGAGTCCCGTGCCCGCTCCATGCCGCCGGAGCCCCAGCCCCGACAGACAACCAGTGAAGGAACGCCGCGATGGGGTGCGCCCGGGAGCTGTGCACGCAAGACAAGATCTTCATCTTTATCAACATCGCCTTCGCGGTCAGTACCTCCACTTGTTGTCACGTCTGCCCAAACAGATTCCAGGGTTCCGCTTCCATTTCAAAGGATTATAGCTAAGACAACACTCAATAAGAATTATCTACGCGGTTAACAAAGGCATGAGCTCCATCTGGTCAAGCAAAATACAAATAGGCAGTTTGACTTGGGTTTAAAACATAACATTCGTACTCATTATCATTTGTACACATTAATTTTTATTTAATAACAATAACAGAAGTTTAAATAGGTATTTTTTTCAATTATGACTACTTATCATTATCAAGTTGTCTCACATATATGTAAATTGTGTTAAACCATATGCTCGTTACAATATTCCACAAATAAACAGGTACTAAGCTGCAAACATACAATACCTACTTATCTTTTTACATTTCCGAAGTTTTTAATTATTCGAAAATAATTTTACCATAAGGATTTTTACCTAATATACCTATTTATCGTTAGACTCTTTCTTTATGTAAGTATAATTTACTCTTATTTACTTTACCCTAAACCATCTTATCGTAAGTTAAAACTATTAAATGTAAAATTAATAATCGCGTAAATAGCTACTTAATGATAACATGCGCGAACTTGGTCTCTACAATACTTCTAGGTACGAGTACTTAGATAATTGCTGAGTAAATAATAATTGAAAACCATTGTAATTACATAATATTATTATGCTCGGCTATTGTTAGTTGGCATCGTGTCCGATTACAACAATAATGACGAGAATCAAATTATAGTATAGCGTGACCTCCGATCATTCCGAAATAACTTTTAGAATGGTTACGAGAATATTTAACAAAAGTTATTTGCATCGATATAATACCTAATCAGGTTCTACAATTCCAACGTTATACCTACCACATGTTTAAATATTACTAATAGATGGTAATATAATACACAAGAATACAACCCGGAGGAGTGGAGTGGAGCGTGTCGGTGCCGTGCCGGTAGACGCGGTAGAGCTCGAAGGGCCGGTCGGCGGTCAAAAATGCACAAAAAGTTAGAATGCGCCCCTCTGTCTTCACAGCTTTTACCTGCGCATGAGCACCCCCAAAACTACGCGGGTATACATGCACCGACAGCGAGAAATAATGCCCCTTTAAAATTTTACTTTCATTAACACGTAGGTACAAGAGTTTTCAGGATTGTTATCGTAAGGAATGCTTTGATTTCTTTGTTATTAGATCAGTTAAAAATTTATTACTTGGATCTAAAATTCAAAGTATTAGTAGCACAGAGTACTACTAGCTAGAAAATCCTATAGAAAACTCGTAAAAAAGCAAAGTAAAAAATAAATATCTAATAAAAAAGTGTGGCCAAAAAAGGTGAATAGACGTCGATTGACGCACCTAGTTTTTCAATGTCGGATAGTTGTATATCAATGCGGAACAAAAAATGATCTGTGTGAGTGCTCATCCATTAGCCACTGGAATTTAAATCAAAAGTTTTAGGATAGATAATTTGTTTTGTTCTTTCCATTATAATAGCTGGTTTCAACGTCATAAACGCTGTTTTCACAGTTGTGCAAAATTGAATAACGTTCTTATAATCGTTGATATTAGAATTCGTCTTGTAAATTGATAGCGTAATGTAAAGATAGCAGCCAGTGACCTCGCACCTCGCTCGCCACCGGAACAAATACACTAAGTAAACGAAACTACATCCGAGAACGATGAAGTAATGTGTAATGAAAACATTTACACAACGATTTACACCATAAACCCGTCAAAATTCATGTTAAAGCTACTAAGTAAATTGTGAAGAGATACCATAAATTTTGGCATTACAAGTTCCAATTTTAACTGGCGGCTCAACCCAAAGTTTTTTTCTAACAAAAATCAATTGTCTGATCCCAATTATAATAATATAATTATAATATAATTGATCATATTATTACATGAGAACCAGCAATGCATTGTCTTGACGTCATTGTCGCAGCTGCAGCAGCGTCACTAGTGGTTTCTCCCGTTATGGGCACTAGTGTCAGGAATACTTTGATCTGTCACAATCACAAAGTAAAGCTTACTCACTGCATGACAGTAATCCTTAAGGTTGTGCGAAATTCCTTTCACGTAAATAAGCTTAGATCGAGCAGAAAGATTCATAGGATTAGCGTGGGGTGTTGTGTTAAGGCTGCGCCTGAAGGCTGCCTCTTCCACGCACACAAATTTACTCTAGCCGAAGCGAGACAGCGGGACCATGAGGCTGGTTTTGGTTTTGAAGGTTTTTCGTTTTACAAAGAATATTTAAGAGTTATTTAGAAAATAAGTCATATGATCCCTGCCTTATGCCAAAGTTATAAGGGCTAATTTATTGTATTTCTTAAATACTTTCTGTTTTAGTATAATTCTGAGGTGAATTATTTTTCTATCGAAAAAATTTTAAGCAATCGTGTTTTCTAAACATATTATTTTTGGGGTTAGTCCTGAACTTTGCTTTTTTTTTATTTCAAAGTGAGTATTTAGTTAATATTGATTATATTTAAGATCGCTCTGAGAATTTTAGGGTAGTACGGGCTTTGGTAGGCAAGACAACATAACAAAGCTTTATATGTTGTGTGTCTGGGCACAGTCTTTTATATAAGGACATACCTACATTAGTACGTAATATCAGTTCCTGATAACTTAACAATTATATTTATCCTACAAAATTAAAACGAACACTGGTGATAAAGAACAATAATAACGTTTGTCGTGGCTACATTGGCAGCACTAATTGATTTTCGGAGTAACGGCTCGTGATGTTCGCAGCATTGGATAGCACTCAGCTGCAACATGTCACTACACGGTGTACAAGGTCCTAGTGACCTTCAACTAAATCCTAGTACTACCTAATAAGTAGAAAACTGTTTGTAGCTAGACACTATGAGATCGTCCTTTGACGTTGAAGAATTCAGGACATTCTGAGATTTTGATTTGTGACGTAAACTATATGCGTTGTTAGTCTATTGGACCGACGAAAAAATAGTACCTATGTATATTATATACTGTGGTAGTAGCGGTTATGACTACCTATATCAACTGTTGGGGTGCAAGGTTGCGTGGTAGGGAAAATGCCGAAAGTTAGTTAAAAATATGTTTATTTAGAGTCACAGCAAAAGATTACACTTAAGTTCACTATTCACAATTAGACAATAGAAAATGTTATATAAATGTTGTTTTGTTAGGTTTTAGAGAAAATTTTATGTTATATGCGCTCAGCCGACGTAGGCGGCGCAAGGCGCAAACATAGCTGCGGCTACTTTACGATCCTGATTCCTGCACCTCGCTGTATGCTAATCGTCGCTTATCAAGATATCTGGCTATACCTGGGTACTTATCTGTGAGTGATAACATTAACAGATTTATTTGTATCGTACATGAATCCTTTGTTCTTATTGTGATTCTTTGTGGTGGTTCTTCGTACAAAGACGGAAGATGCTTAAGATTAAGTATTAAATTAACTGTAGCCATAAAGGTGACAGCCTCCGTGGTCCAGTGGTCAAGGCGTTTGCCTAGTAATTCGGAGGTCGTGGGTTCAAATTCCACTGGAAAATAGACTTTGTGAAAAGTTGTTTCTAGTCTGGTTAGGATATTGCAGGCTTTAAATCACCTGATTATCCAAAAAGAAAGATAATTCCGTGCTTCGGAAGGCACGTAAATCTGTGGGTCCGGAACGCCTTCAAGCGTTTATTTACATTAAACCTATCCTAGGATTAGTTCTGGTCTACCCTTTGGATTGCGGAGGTCAGACGGCAGTCGCTCTGTTTAAAAACCAGAAACCTCGTCAAATCTTAATTGTCGTCAAAACTTAGGTTAGTAGCGGACCCTGGGCTCTGAAACGCTACTGCTGAGGATGCAACAGGGAATATGCTCGGATGATGATGATGATGTCGTTTGTTCCCGATGAGTAACACCTTTATAGCCATAAAGGTGTAAAAAAAAACCCGATAAAATCCCACTAGGTACATTGCAAACGCCACCCCTCTCTTCAGTGCTAAAAAAGTTGGAATTTTTACCAAGATATCCTCACGGATTTGTTAATGTTGCACAGGATCGAACATTAACTACAGCATTATTCATTAACTACAGAACTTAACTAAGAACAACCTGAGTGCATCTCATATTTAAATCTGAATTTAAATCTATTCATCCAGTTTGAACAGACTAGCGTTTCCAGCTTAAAAGCGTTCAGTCAGTGACACAATTGGATTACACGAGGCAATGAAGGTAGAGATCGGAAATATTGGCTGGTCAGCAGTCGGCTATTTGCAATTTAGGACAAGTCCACTTCTAAAATAGCTATCGACGAGTTTGTCCAATTCAACTGCTCAATAACAAAGGATACAAGTGATGTCCGAAATGTCCGCATAGTGCCCGAAAAATGGACCCACACAACAAAAACATGGGAAGAGATCCAGAGGAAAACCTAGAATGAGATGGACAGACGAGTCCATTCTTTATCGAAAGTCGACAGACTTTCGATAAAGAATGGAAAGAAACAGCCGGAAATAAAGCGAGGCTTTTATCTATGGGACCTAAACGGCTAAAATACAATGGTTGTAATGGGGAGTTATTGTCCCAATAGACTTAAACCATAGTCAAGCTACGACGTACTCGTCGTTAGTACTAAATAAGTACCATTTATTCCTCTGTTTAAGTACCAACTCTATAGAATGCTAGTTCTAAGTAGAGCTGTGTTGACACAAAGACTCGCTTCTGGAATAGAATGCCACGAAATCCGTCCATTTCCCGATTAAAACCGACCCGCAGCCGCAGGTGCAGCGGGTCGGTTGTGGTAAAAGCGTTGCAAAATACAATACCACCCCCAGCTGCAGGTAGCGCGCTGGATGTAGTAAAAGTGCGAAATGCCGTCATTCTACATTTACTGAGCTAAAGAAGAAGAAAGAAACAAAATACTATTCTAGCATAGCTAGAATAATCATAAAAACATTTTTGCTTTAGACATTTTATGTCGAATCCGTATTACATTTAGGTAGTACCTGTGTTTATTAATTTTGTGACGGTGTCTTAGAATCGATATTCTCGCGTCTTACCCCACCTAATGTCTTTAGGTACATCTTGAACCTACCAGCTGCCGCCAGCTGCTTCTCTTCCCGCGCAGATCCTGAAAGCCGATCGATGAAATGGGCACAAATGCGAATCATGTTAATAGGTGATACGGCTAGCAACCCATCACTATTTTGATTTCCTTTTCTACTTACTAAAAGTGGCCGTTGGGTCTTTGGCCCTGAGCTCTGTCTGCTTAAAGCCGCAGGACTCAAAAATGCTCTGTCTGCCCCGTTAGGGAAATAGACGTGATAGTGTATACATGTACCATTTTAACAACAACAAATGTGCATAATATGGAATTTTAGTGTGTCATTGTAAAACTATATAGGTTGTAAATTGTACAAAACAGTGAGAAGTACATAAACAATGTTCATGAGTCGCGTCAGATACTGTACCTGCTCAGCCTTGGCGGCGCGGCCTGTTGACCCAACTGATGACAGCCCATGACAGCCGATACGAGAGACGAGCTCAAAACGTTAAGTATGTTGAATAAAAGCGGCCAAGTGCGAGTGGGACTCGCCCATCAAGGGTTACGTAGCAGGAAGTAACACTTAACGTAATACAAAGTTCTAAAGGTAAATTGTGGTTTACGATTTATGACGTATTAAAAAAAAACTACTTACTAGATCTCGTTCAAACCAATTTTCGGTGGAAGTTTGCATGGTAATGTACATCATATATTTTTTTTAGTTTTATAATTCCTATTTTAGAAGTTCTTTAACTTCTAAAATAGGAGAATGATAAAACATCATTGGGGGGACACACCATTTTACCACTTTGGAAGTGCCTCTCGCGCAAACTATTCAGTTTAAAAAAATTATATAAGAAACCTCAATATCATTTTTGAAGACCTATCTATAGATACCCCTCACGTATAGGTTTGATGAAAAAAATATTTTTGAGTTTCAGTTCTAAGTATGGGGAACCCCCAAAATTTATTGTTTTTTTCTATTTTTGTGTGAAAATCTTAATGCGGTTCACAGGATACATATAATTACCAAGTTTCAACAGTATAGTTCTCATAGTTTCGCAAAAAAGTGTCTGTGTCATACGGACGGACAGACAGAGAGACATGATGAATCCATAAGGGTTTCGTTTTTTGCCATTTGGCTACGGAACCCTAAAAAGTCAAATGCCTGTCAAAGAGCTATATTTAAAACCAGAGGAAACTCCACATATAACTTCACTTAGTCTCTTGCTAGCTTTACCATGATTTCGCTTATAAACTGTTGAAAGTACTAGGCGTATAAGAGGGGGTGGAAAAACCATACGAAAATATGGTATATTTAGGTACCTAAATAAACTTTATTAAAAATGCCTATTGGTGTGTGTTATATTACAGTAAGAATAATTCAAAGAACACTGCAAAGTTTCAATAAATAACCTTCCATCGGTAAGTAACAGATTTCATTGTTTTGAAATTAATTACTTTATTTATTTTATTTATTAAATCTTTATTGACCACAATGATACAAAAGGGTCAGCCTTTAGGAAAAACAGAAATTGATGAATAAGCGACAGGCGCTTAAAACAAGTATGTAATTAACTACATGCATACATACATATACTACATACACACCAACTGTGAACATGTTTAAGAATATTGTTTGATAACTAACGACTCGCGTGATGCGTCCCCCGCCCTGTGCGCTAAACGTTGCATATTAGTGCCGCCTAGTGCTCGAAGTGGAAGGACGTCAATATGTGCGTTATCGCGCCATAAATATAAGTATTCCATTTTTATGTTCATCATCATCATCATGGTCATCCCAGCCCTTCTTTCGCTCACTGCTGAGCATAGGCCTCTCTTCGTCGACGCCACCGTATGTAAAATATGGATCTTCCGTGGATTGATTCTTTCATTCCCGTGGAACAGTTCTTTTATTGCCGTGGACGCTTGTTTCATTACCGTGCACGCATGTTTCATCGACGTGGCACAAAATTTTTAATCTTGTATATCTCGTTAGTTTTTTAAGTTATCTGCTCCATATTAAGCAAGAATACATATATTATCAAAAACTGAAATAAAGCTAATTATTTCTTTTTCGTTTTGCCATCCGATTTTCATGTAAATTTTTTGAGAAATAAACTGTAGTAGTTTATTTACAGTGATTTTTCAAAAACACTCACGGTATTCTTGGTTCTGAACTGACGGGGCCTTAATAGTTTGTACGAATACGAATAAGAAACACGGTTCGTACGAGTAGCAAAACACAAAATCACGGTCATAAGTATAGAAACAGTTTACCATCAGCGCTTACAAACACGAAGAGCAACCGCCATGTCATCGTCACCATGCTGGGGGACATAGTGCTGGTCAGTCAACGTTATTGGGCTAACGGGCTAAACTTAACTCGTAACAAAGAATGCACATTTACAGCGGTTCAACCTTCATTTCAGCCTGTTTTTTTGTTATGGTTGACCAACTATTTGCTATTGGGACCTAAATAACTAATAAAAATATTTCCCGGCTATTTCATATAGTGGAAGTATCGTTTGGTTAGTATTGTTATATGTCCGCTATAGTCTGTTCCTCCGCTTATTTGAATCTTGTCTATTTTGACTGACCTACCTAATTCTAGTGAGCCTAGCTTCAGAATCTGATGATCGCTTTTAGTGAAATATTTGCATAAAAGGTAGAGTTAGAGGCTGCTTGGTGTCTAGACAATGTTAGTCTTGACTTAATTCGGTGCCAGACCGGAATGTTTGTATCTTTCGTTAGCCCAGGGTGTAAAATACCTACTTACTTAGGTCTATATTAGGTAATAAGTGGCCCCTTTTTAGGGTTCCGTAGCCAAATGGCAAAAAAACGGAACCCTTATGGATTCGTCATGTCTGTCTGTCTGTCCGTCCGTATGTCACAGACACTTTTTTCAGAAACTATAAGAACTATACTGTTGAAACTTGGTAAGTAGATGTATTCTGTGAACCGCATTAAGATTTTCACATAAAAATAGAAAAAAAAAAACCAATAAATTTTGGGGGTTCCCCATACTTAGACTGAAACTCAATTTTTTTTAACTGTAACTCCTAAAATAAGAAAATGATAAAACTAAAAAAAATATATATGATATAACTACATTACCATGCAAACTTCCACCGAAAATTGGTTTGAACGAGATCTATTAAGTAGTTTTTTTAATACGTCATAAATCGTAAACTGCAATAGAACTTTTATATTATGTTACTTGCTGTTACGGAATCCTTCATGGGCGAGTCCGACTCGCACTTGGCCGCTTTTTTTGAAATTCATTTATTTACATTATACGTCCATCTTTGGGTCACTGACTTACACATGTGTACCAAACAACTCAATCGGTCCAGTACTTTCGTAGCAAATTGGCTGTGACAGACGGACAGACACACCAGTGTCTGTCCGTCTGTCACACACAATCCAGGGTTCCGTTTTTACGGTACCTTTTATGGTACGGAACATAAAAAACGACAAAATTTGTTACTGTTTTTGTAACCGATTGCGGGAAATCAGGCAACAGTCTACGAAAGAAAATTAGAAAAAAATATAAAATTCATCGTTTCTTAATTCTTACTAATTTTTAAATATGTAATAGATATAATATAATATGTTGGATGTATTTATTTTATATGATCATTTAAAAGTAAGTACTTATTATATCTGGGTATTGTATCTATCTATTTAAGACGCCAACTATCTTAACTGTTCTTTTTCGTAAAGGTTGACAGGGAAGTAATGCTTCAGCATCAAGTCTACTTATTGTAGCCTTTGGCTCAATAAAAGTGATTTTTTTAAATAAATTAAATTTTCCACGGAAAAATCGAGAGTTAAGCTTGTCGAAATGGTTTCACTGTAGCTTCAATTTCAAATCATCTTTGACCAGTATGTGGCCACGGCGATCCCTCTGTCGTTAGCCTCATTAAGGTCCTCTATGGTACATGACGTAGGGCAGCTCGGACATGACAGAAGGTGGTCCATCGACTGGATGGCACCGCAGTCGCAAAGATCGTTATCAGCGTGACGCCACCTAAGATTTAAGCTGGCGTGGCCGGTTTGTTGCATACCGTTGTCCAAACTCTTCCGACTTCCGGTTTCTATTTTATTGCTGCTCTCTGCTCTTAGACAGCCCGCGTTATGAGCAGCAAAAAATTATTAGTTATTTTTTTTACGGATAAATCGAGATCTAGCGTGCTTGGTTTGTTGCATACCGTTGTCCAAACTCTACCGGCTTCCGGTTTCTATTTTGTTGACTATTGACTATTTAGAATTTTTAGTTTAAGTAAAAGTTTTAAAAGTTAATTAATGAATTTAAACAAATGAAAAATTATATTTACAAAAAAAGGAAAAAGTGTATGAAAGTAAAACTAATAATATACTTACTACAACTCAGAACCCCTTTTTGAATATAGGCGTCCTCCAAAGAGTGCCATCTCTCCCTATCTTAAGCTATTCCCATCCAGTCCTTCCCTGCTACTTAAACAATGTCGTCTTCCCACCTTTGCCTTGGATGGCCCTGCTTTCTTTTTCCTTGCGGCTCTTTCCAAGAGGTCGCAGACGTCCATCGCCGTCTTTTAAACGTGCTATGTGTCCCGCCTTTTTTCATTTAGCCTTCATTGCGTATTCGACGGCATCTATAATATACATATAGATAATTACATAATAATACATAAATAAATTAAATTTTTATTTTTAAATTTCCTTTCATAGAGCATCTTGCAGCAACATCGTATGATTGATCATTCCAAATTTAAATATTTTTAAAGCTTGCTTACCGATTTTTCGCGAAAGCAACAAAATTGATGTTCTAGCAAATAATTAGTAACAATTAAGCAACAAAATTTGGCGTTTTTATTTTCGCTGATTTTACAGCTATTTTTACACAGTTTTTAGACCTGTGTAAAACGCAGATAGACAATAGTGAGTTGGCCCTACACCGTATAATGTCTACTAATTAAAATGCCTTTGTGTAGTAGGTATTACTATCGCTGTCCGTGATACCCTTGGATAGGGCACGTCTTAAGACAATGCGATATGCCGTCGTCTCGGAAACAAACCGAATTGGGTAGCTCAAAAGTGTCGTGTACTTCTGTAAATGATAAAATTCATTGATACTAAGGAAAGCAAAGGGTGCCTTTCGATAGTTTGCCGCTGAGATCAAATGCTATCGTTAAAAGTTCCGTTTCTTGCCAACTTGCTGACACTTCCAGATGCCGATCGAATCGTAATAACTTTCAAGACCTAAACTTATATAAAACGTGGTCAACGCGCACTGCAATCACCTCATTAGTATGGCCACTATGTGAGGATATTGTCATAGGAACATGACAAATCAATGTTCATTGGCTATTAGGCTATTACGTTTTATGCTGATCTCTCACGTCCTCGCGGCGCGTTATGTTGCGCGAGTGCAGCGGTGCCCCAATTATTGTATTAAGGTAGGTATTAAATTTCTATAGGAAAATACTAAAACCGTTAGGATATAGAAACATGATTTTTTAAATCAGCAGATAAGTTTGTTATTTTTATTGTGACGAAGGTATATAGAATTTCATAGATAGTTTTACTCATACTATCGTAGGTAATACAGCACCGAGGTGATAAAAGGCCGGGACCACCCATTCCATGACCCACCTAACGCGTTTTTCCAAGTAGCTGCTTTGTGTTTTATTTAATCTCATACACGATGAAATCTTAACCGGCTTGTGATACAGGTGTACTGTACACAGATTTTGATATTCATAGAATCTGAAAGTACTGTGCTGCCTGGTAATCATCATAGCCTTAATCAGCTTTCAGGCATTCAGGCTGTAAAATACGAGTAGTTACTTAGCACTTCCACTGCTGAAAACGCACCGTATGTGTTTTCCTCTTTGGAAAAACATACACGTTGCATTTTTCAGCAGTGGAAGTGTCAGACAAGTTTACTTTTTGGATGTCTGCGGAACTCCTCTTGCAAATAGTGCATATTGTCATGAGGTGTCACAATCTGGCATGTGCTGATGCACGCGCATCCGCGTTCTCAGCTGCCGTGCAGCGTGCTGCAGTCGCAGGTCGCCGCTTGTGTAATTGCGATCACGGCGAAACAAAACGTTGCTTCACCTATAACAATGGACATGGACATAATAATACTCGTACTTTAATAACTAATGGAAGTACTGAAAAAATACACATCGATATCGATATTATATTAAGAACCAACACTTAAATAATTTATATTAGGTACGGTAGTAGAGCTAAAATGTAATAATACGAGTATGTACAATAATGTAGGTACATATATGAGATAAGCAAATGCTCGAAAATGAGAAGGATTTTAACTATTATTTTGTTGATCAAAGACGACCTACGAGACCATCAAATTGAAATATAAGGTACCACCTACTTAGAGCATTGTTATGTTAGTTGAAAAAAAGTGTTTATTAGTTACTTAGTTGAGTTGAATAATTAAATTACTATAATGAGCAAGCGGTAACATAACAAAACAAATAAGCAGGCAAACAAAGATTTCCGCGGAAACATAATTACGTCCATCACCTTCCGGGGTCGACACAGCGAAGGGTCGCGCCTCGCGAGACTCTAACGCGACGCTTAGTAAGGTAAATAGAATGGAAATCAGGACAGAAGGTCAACCTATCGCCTGTTTAGAGGGATACCCAGAACTATTCTCGTGATCGACTTCTGAGATCTGTACGGCAGGAAAAGCTATGGCCAACGTTTTTTCTTTGTGCCTAGGGATAGACCACCTTAAAAATTTTAAAGATAAATTAAGACGTAAATAAATGAATAGGTTTGTTAAAATATTCCAGTAGATGATTCAGTACGCGAAGATAATGACTCTCCCTGGGCTGACCGGCAGATAACGGAACATTACAAGTACTCCTTATCTCAGGCGGTATTTAGGTTTGTTTGTGCGAAACAAGCACGAAGCTATTCCGGAACCTCTGTAATCAAATCAAAGCTAAGTACTGTCGGGAGCGCCACTCCGTCTGTCTGCGATGCCAAAACTAACGTTGTTGACGCAAACACTAATATGTTTGCGTCAACAATCAATCTGAAAGCAATCTGACAAAAAGCCATCTGACGAATTTATTAATTAATCACCTACCGCAAATTAGATACTTGTATAAAGTCGATGTTAGATAGCTCATGAGTATGAACTGCGACTGCAATAAGTACTTACTACAAAATATTACAATGGCACTGATAAGCGTTGCTCTACATTATATGTCATGCAATGCGTAATAAAATAATGATTCATTTATTTTGTGTGACAAATTATCCTTTATAATAATAGTTTTTGCAAAAATAAGTAATTTACTTACTTACTCATCATCAAATTCAAATTCTTAAGAGTACAATCATCATCATTAAGAAAATCATCAGCGTCGGAGCGTATTCCAGGTTGCATTCTCAGCGGTAACGCTTTAGAGCCCGGGGTCCGCTACCTTAACGTACTAGTACTTATTCTGTGCCTAAACCTAGGTGATAACTGGTTTTTTTTATACAGAGCGACTGCCGTCTGACCCACAGCTTGTCGTGCTTTCCGGAGCTCGAAATCATCTTTCTTTTTGATTAATCAAGTAATTCAAGCCTGCAATATTTTAACCAGACTGGAAACAACTTCTCACAAGGTATACCTACTTCCCGTTGGGATTTGAACCCACGACCTCCGGATCACAAGGCACACGCCTTGACCACTGGACTACGGAGGCAGTACTTACTTACTGGTGTGATTAAGTCAATAGTTATCCGTGTACCTAAGTATTATTTCCATTGTATGACATCACACGACGCATAGGTATGAATGTTTAATTACGTGGAATTGAGTTTACCTCTAGATTTATTACAAACGGGTAATTTGGGTGACCTATCTGCGCCATGTAATCAACAAAGAATCTTCACCGTAGCTATTAGCATCAGAACAGGAAATATCAATGTGTAGTAATAATCCATTTAGTAAGACTTTATTGTCATAATTTTAGATCAGCGAAGGCCGTGACCAACTGACAAAATTAATAGTATTTCCAAAGTAACAACAGAAGCAAAAGCAAAAAGTGGCAGTCTTCGACAATTGACAAAGCGAGCGCCAGTCGCCAGTAGCTACCTGGTAAAAGCTGATAATGTTATGCAAGTGGTACTCGAGGAGAGTGTTGCGCGGCGGCCCATGGATATTGAATTACAATTGGCGAGCACCTGTTGTGTTGTGAGTGATGTGACCCCTCTGAATACAGCTGCTTGGCCGCGACCTAGACGCTAGACGGTGAGGATGTTGACGTCGCGAAAGGCACAAGTTAACAAGTAATTATTAAAAAAACAAAAAAACCCGATTGGTGATACAACAGCACTACTTACCTATACACCTAAGCACTTACTGTCTTCTGTGGTAAGATGAAACCGGGAATGCGCTTAGCGAAACGATGTTTTATGTTGTTTTTAGTTTAGTCAAATTTCACATATAATTTGTATATATTTTTGTAATCCTTGAATAAAATCCTTTAATTTGAAACCCCACTCGATAGGTTTGAAAAGATTTTTTATGCCGTGTAATGTTCTTATAGGTTTTCCTTCAATCTGCAAGCAATAAATTATATGTATTTTGTATTTTTTTCATAATTTTAGGCTAAGCAAAATTTAAGTTTCGGAGATCATGGGGTCAATTTTCATCTTCTTAATGAATAAAATCAAAACTTTTAATTTTACAATAATAACAAAAATATATTTGAGATCCTAATAACGAGCCCTTTCATTTGATATATGACACAGTAAGGTTTACAAAACTTTTTTTTTAATTTCCTAATTTTTCCCTCGAAAATGACCCCTATTTTAAAAAAATATTTATTTACTTTGCACATATGTGTTTGGGTCATAGGATTACAACATTCTAACAAAATCCACCTGATTCGGTCCAGTATATTCGGAGCAAATTGGCTGTGACAGACGGACGGACAGACAGACGCACGAGTGATCCTATAAGGGTTACGTTTTTTCATTTTTTGTACGGAACCCTAAAAAGTAATAAGATATTAAAAAAAAAATCATTTATTCTTACAAGCTTTTATAGTGAATATTGTAAGGCCTAGAGGAATAGGGGAAATAGGGGAAGCTAAATACAAGCTTGTAAAAACGATATAATTCCAATGAAACAGATTTTTCAAAGCTCTTCAGAACTGGAAGAGCCTATGATTGTTATGAAGGTGTCAAACCTAATGCTGGCTTGCTATAAAAAATATTCATAAAGGTTTTTTCAAGAGCAATCCACGTGCATCTGATTACCAAGCAGGTGTCCGCTCGAGTTCCCGTTACGTAGGTACTCCGAAGTTTGATCGATGCGGATCTCCCGGCGCGGGCTGGCCGCTGCCAATGGAGCCGGTTATTCCGGTACCGCGTTCAGACGACACCCAACACTTCTTCTGAGAACCGGACGAGTTGTATAAATACTAGGAAGACGATTGCACGCCACGATTGGAACAATTTGCATAGGAATTCCAATAAAAAACGCTTATATTCCGAATTGGACGTCAAGCGTACCTGCGAACGTGTACCTACCATTACCTAGGTACTACTTATTTTGTATTTTATACCTAATTATGTTCTTTTTAGGGTTACGTAGCCAAATGGCAAAAACGGAACCCTTATGGATTCGTCTGTCTGTCTGTGTGTCTGTCTGTCTGTCCATCCGTATGTCACAGCCACTTTTTTCCGAAACTATAAGAACTATACTGTTGAAACTTGGTAAGTAGATGTATTCTGTGAACCGCATTAAGATTTACACACAAAAATAGAAAAAAAAAATTAGGGGTGTCTCCATACTTAGAACTAAACCTCAATTTTTTTTTTCATCAAACCCATATGTGTGTTATGGATAGGTCTTCAAAAATGATATTGAGGTTTCTAATATAATTTTTTTCTAAACTCCGCAAAATACCTTTAGAACTTTTATATTATGTTACTTGCTGCTACGGATCCTTCATGGAGAAGTCCGACTCGCACTTGGCCGCTTTTTTAGCTTATTCCATTTGTAATCAGGTCCTATGTCAATGTACAAGTTGTCTATTCCAGGGTTAAATAAATAAATAAATTAAAATAACAGAATACCAAAAACAAAAAGTGTACATGCCCATACAATTCGCCCGGGCGGCCGCACACTTTTGTGTAGAAATGCCGAAATTTATTTTTGTTTTTTGGCTCAAAGATTAATTAAGCCTGGCCATTCAACGCGGCAATGCCGCCAGCCTCTTGGGCACCCTAACCTGCGAGCGCAGCGATTTGGGGTCCATATTTTATATAATTTAATGTCTTCTATTAGAGTTAATAGTTTTAGTTATATTTATTTTAGTTAATAGTTTTAATTTATGTATAACTTCATATTGTAATTTTTTTGGCTTTTATTTGAATTTCATTTAATACCTTAGTGATCTAGTATAGACCGTGGTTCGATTTATTACATGTATATGTCCCTTCCTCGTTGTATAATGTAAGTATATCTAGTATCTTAATAGTTGTCTCACCAAACGGCCATTTCTCTACATAGATAACTACTTTGCGGATACACTCGTAGGGGTTTATTGTAGGAGGGTAGTACCATACTACCTATATTTCAAGCTTTTGCGTAAAAAATACCCGTGATCCGAGCTTGTTTAATATTCACATAGCCAACATCGCGTGCCGGTCAGCCGCGCCTGACGACGCAGCCATGCCCATGCCCACGGCCCACCCGCTGCCTCCTTACTCCTTAGTGCAACCCAAATACATATTACCTACTAACACAATACTTTGAAGGTGTGCAACTATTGTAGTTTTTGATTTGATATATGTCGCACCTTTTCTATTTGTATGTTACCGCAAATGCAAATGACGGCCCGACTACGAGCCTCTGACACGCTTATGATCTTTGTACGCCACAATAGGAATATTGTAGCTCCCGACGAAGGCTTTCCGGCAGAGACACAAAGACAAGCACGTCACGAGCCCAACGCAAGTTCAAGAATTTCCTCTAAGTCTAGATTTTCCGCATTTTAATGGAAATTATTCATACACATAGAGCAGGCTATATAAGTATGATTTCATTAGAATCATGCGAGTGTTTTATGCTCTGAGTGCATTCTGAGTGTTAACACTATTTGCTTGACTTACATGGTTAAAATGGTGGTGCCTATTTACTTGTTATGATTACGCGAAGTCCATTTATGGAGGAAGCCGTTGATACTAATTAAGATTACATCAATAGATTTATTACTCACATAAACAATTTCATTTGCACTGCTATCGAAACCAATCATTATTTTGCATTTAATCAAGTCAAACAAGCTTTGCAGTATCGTAGATATATTTCTATGATTTTTGCCTTTTCTCATTTCTTGTTGTCCGCTGACTTCACATCGGCTCACGTAGCTCGTTATCGAACACGGACCCGTGGCCTAACCTGGCATTAAATTCAATTAAACAAATGAGTGTCGTGTTTCATGCCATGCTGCGGGGTCAACGCCCGCGGGATGTCATGTGCTTCTTCATACTATCGATCAGCTTCTATAGGTACATACGATTCACTCACATCACATACCTAAATGGTTTCACTGGAGCTTCAATTTCAAATAATCTGACCAGTACCTATGTGGCCACGGCGATCCCTCTGTCGTTAGCCTAATTAAGATAATTTATGGTTCACAGAAGGTGGTCCATTGTCTGAATGGCACCGCAGTCGCAAAGGTCGATATCTCGAGGTCTCTACCCGGTGGGAGCTTTTGTTGGTGCAGAGCCGAGCATACCAGCTGGGTGGGAGGTTTGCCTCGGATACTTGTTTATCCACCGCTCAACTCTTGCATTAGGAGCTTCTGCAGCTGCTATGCTCAGCTGCCTGAGGAAGCTGTTACGGCTCTTGGTCTTGAGACGAGCTGGTGGCGGGGTCTGTCCGTAGAGTAGGCCTTTTGTCGTTTAACTGCCTAATTTTGCCACCGCACATGCCACATCTCGTCTGACAGACATCGGACAGTGTATACAGGTGCACTATTAAATCTTCTTTCTCACATACCTTTATAACTTCATGGCCCTGTGTTCTCTGCGTAAGTTCCTCAGTGGTGATGAGAGAAATGCTCGACAATTTTGTTATTCTTCCAAAATATGTATTGTGTTCCAAAGGAACGTAGGTATAACCGCTTATAACGTTGTTAATCAATCATACAACCACACTTGTCTGTTCTTCGCCTTTCATCTCAGCAAATAGGAAGCAGTAAGTCAACCTCAGTCAATAGTGCTCTATTTCAGCGAAATGTGTTGTATTGACAAGCATTGTGTGTTTGTATTGCGGTATCTTTTGCAGTCGCAGTACTTACCTACTAACTATCAGGCCAAGGCTCACTGGAGGAGGAAGAGCACATAGCTACAATCGATATGTTTTTTTAATTCACGTACGTATTCTCTAAACTAGTGTAGTATTGTTTATTATGCTAATGGTAGAGCCGAAAAAGTTAACTTGATCCCTTTGCAGCTCACATTTTCCGCGAGCGTTGTAAGATGTCGTCTAATCTGATTACGTACCTACGTCAAGTGAGGTCGGTGTGGGTGCAATTGAAGATGAATCACGCAGCACAGCGTCCGGCGGCTGAGGATGGGGTGAACGGCCGCGTCTTGGAATGTGACACTGACGTTCGACGGGCGTGATTAGCCTCCGCCGCCGCACTGAGCCGAACCGCGTACTTACATTCAAAAAAAGCCATCCAGCCAAGTGGCTCCCGAATGCGGCAATTTAGCCGCTCAGCTGACCGACTCGGTTAGGGTTGTCATGAGTCGAAAAGACGGATGTGGCTTATTTTTATCACCTTCACAAAGAGTCCCTAAGCCTTTGGGTCTTGCGGCTCTAGGCTCTGTATTCTCCGTTAGGTATAAGGTCGTAATAGTCTGTGTTATTTTATCACATCTCTCTTGATTAATTAGGAACTGTAGACAATTTTTTTAAAAGCAACAGTCGTACGAATGATTTGTGCGAGCGTTTCCAAAAAAGCGCATTTTTGAATCGTTCGTATCGTATCTTATGCGACGAATTTGCACGGGTAGTCTTGATCACTCGTATTTTTAGGCTTTCGTAGCCAAATGGCAAAAAACGGAACCCTTATGGATTCGTCATGTCTGCCTGTCTGTTTGCCGTATGTCACAGCCACTTTTTTTCCGAAATTATAAGAATTATACTGTTGAAACTTGGTAAGTAGATGTATTCTATGAACCGCATTAAGATTTTCACACAAAAATAGAAACAAAATACAATAAATGGGGTTTCCTTCCCCATATGTACTTAGAACTGAAACTCAATTTTTTTTTATCAAACCCATACGTGTCTATCTATGGATAGGTCTTCAAAAATGATATTTATCTAAACTGAATAGTTTGCGCGAGAGACACTTCAAAAGTGGTAAAATGTGTGTCGCCCATGTAACTTCTAAAATTAGAGAATGATAAAACTAAAAATATATATATGATGTACATTACCATGAAAAATTCCACCGAAAATTGGTTTGAACGAGATCTTGGTCATAAATCGTAAAATGTTACTTGCTGCTACGGAACGCTTCATGGGCGAGTCCGACTCGCACTTGGCCGCTTTTGACATTTATAGCGTACAAATGTCAAAGAAACTTTTCATGGAGAATAAGTTCCGATTCACTCGCATGCTGCTTTTTAATGTTGCAACTGTTTCGCCGACTCCCTCAATGAAACATAACTCTTCTGGTTTTGAGGATTCCTGCGGAACAAAGTGTAATGTTATTTTTTAGAATACCTACTTTCTTTGATAGAGTTCATGCGTGTAGAGGTACTGAGTTGAATAGAAAAACCCTAAAAATTAAGTTGTATTTTCAGATAGGTTAGTTTTCAGAATGATTTGTAGAATATAGGTCAATAATTTCTTGATAGATTCTCTTTTTCCAGTTTTTTTTCACTAACTTGTCTAATAGACCCTGGTTTTCAAGTGTTTAAAGATACCTACTTATCACCTTCCTTTTTTAAATAATCTGTTTTTTTAGGTTTCCGTACAAAAAATGAAAAAACGGAACCCTAGGATCACTCGTGCGCATGTCTGTCCGTCCGTCTGTCACAGCCAATTTGCTCCGAATCAGGTGAAATTTGGTAGAATGTTGTAATCCTATGACCCAAACACATATGTGCAAAGTAAATAAATATTTCTTTAAAATAAGAATCATTTTCAGTACATAGATCTCGTTGTTTTCGAAAATTTATTAGGAAAACAAATTAGGAAATTTAAAAAAATAAAGAAATGCAAACCTTACTGTATCATATATCAAATGAAAGGGCTCGCTATGAGAATCTCAAATATATTTTTGTTATTATTGTAAAATTAATAGTTTTGATTTTATTCATGAAATAAGACGGAAATTGACCATCCCCCTGATCTACGAAACTACTGAGCCTAAAATTTTGAAAAAAATACAAAATATAGTTAATTGCTTGTAGATTATAGGAAAACCTATAAGAATTCAATCAATTGTACAGAACCCTCTCCACGCGAGCTTAACTCGCACTTGGCCGGTTTATTTTAACTAGATGAAGGTAACCCTGTCTCCGGTCAAGTTTGAGAGCGACCTCGTTCCATCCATACAATTGCCGCTATAAATAATTGAGCACCGCCGGTCACAGCCGGCGCTCCTGCGACGCACACAACACAATACACAAATCAGGAGGACCTACGCTCACGAGGCGTCGCGTCGCAGTGATCGCCATTCCGGTTCCGACACCAAGCTGTGGACAATGTGTCTCCGTAGTGTGTCTGTTGAGTTGCTCTACATTTCACGGTCAATCTTCCCACGCCTCTGCAGCTCTTGCAATTTCTTGTTATGTAATGCAGTTTGAGGAATAGGTCTTCCTGTCAGTAAACTATGTCTGTAGGTAATTACGGGTATATTCATCCTGTGAATAAGTAACTAACGGCATGGTAGTTCATCGGCTCATCCACAGATACAAATACAGTAGGGATCATGGGAGATTTTTTTCAATGTTCTTAGCAACGCTAGTTGGAAAGCCTAGGCTCCAAGAGATGTTAGAAAAATAAGGGGGACACCCTTGCCCAGCTGTGGGACTAGGACACAAAACCAACAGGCTAATAGAAAAAAAAGTTAAAGGATAAAGCCTAAAATTACAGGAATAAAATATTACGCTGTAAACTAAGGCTGTAAACAATATTCGAGACATTTATATTCCTGGCAAAACAAACCGGTCAAGTGCGAGTTAAACTCGCGTGGAGAGGGTTCCGTACAATTGATCGGATTCTTATAGGTTTCCCTGTAATCTACAAGCAATGAACTATATTTTGTATTTTTTTTCAAAATTTTAGTCTCAGTAGTTTCGGAGATCAGGGGGGGGGGGGAATGGTCAATTTTCATCTTCTTAAATTAATAAAATCAAAACTATTCATTTTACAATAAGACCAAAATTATATTTGAGATCCTCATAACGAGCCCTTTCATTTGATATATGACACAGTAAGGTTTGCAAAACTTAATTTTTTAATTTCCTAATTTGTCCCCCGAAAATGACCCTTATTTAAAAAAAATATTTATTAACTTTGCACATATGTGTTTGGGTCATAGGATTACAACATTCTACCAAATTTCACCTGATTCGGTCCAGTAGATTCGGAGCAAATTGGCTGTGACAGACGGACGGACAGACAGACGCACGAGTGATCCTATAATGGTTCCGTTTTTTAATTTTTTGTACGGAACCCTAAAAACATAAAAAAATCTTTGCTATCTGGATGTAACACAATACGAATATACAAACCAAATTTGAGTGTTATATAAAGGTTATATCAATCCATCATAATTTAAAAACTACGTTCTTTTCACATTGTAATATTTATATTTTATGATTAAAAAATTCTTTTATGATTAATTATAATTTTACACAAGCATGCAATCCCAATTTAAAGTTTAATTATTTATGTAACTTTTTATTTAATATAATTTAAAACCTTATTTAATTTTGCAATGTAATTTAATTTATGACTTAAATAATTTTATAATTACTGTAATGTAATGTAATTTTCAATTTAAAACGACAGAGCTGTTTATCAAATGTGCGTGCTGTGTTCGCTCCAAGTAGGTTGGCAACTGATATGCTCTAATTTGTATATGCTTAGATTTGTGTGTTGTTCAGCCAGTTAGCGAACCAAATAAATAAAAAAATAAAAATAAAAAAAATCTAATATCTATACATAGGATCTGAAGAATTCATGTTGAGAATTACTTATTGTATATAAAAGAATGGTGACCATGTGTTATAAGACTAGTAGTTGAAACTTGTCAGTCCAACTAGTAAAGTTAGAAGACGGCGAACTGTAGAGGTAGAGAAACCAAACCATGACAAACTTGTCGTTGTCCAGTTCTCTCGACAACCGCTCTCTCTGCGACAAATGCGGATGAGTAGATACACGTTCTTGTAACTTTATCACACGTTTCCCATTCCTTTGGGGTGACGGACGAGGGGCTGCGACAAGGGAGATTGTTTTACCTGCTCGAAGTGCCTACTTCAGCCTCACACACAACAGAGCGGGGACAAAAATAACGCCAGTCCTGTAGTAACTGTCGAATTTTATTAATTATTATTAATCATTAGGCTTCCACTTTGGACACGCACTCTACAACGGCATTATCTTGTTGACGAACTAGATTCACATAGATTGTCGTTGGGACAACGTGCGCTTTGATCGTAAGTCAAGTAATGCGCATCATTAGTTGACCCCGCTTCGCTGACTAAACTCAGACTTTGACCTCTGATAATGTATTTTTACTAAGAACAGTCGGTGTCCGTGATCTCATCTCGCATCTCGCATCTCCACAACTCACCTTTTGTGCGGAAACCTTATCAGGCACGACAGGAATGTCAGCGACAAAAGAGCCCTTGTCTCAGATGCCACACAGATGGACCACTTACAACATTGAGCATTCATTACGCTTAAATTAATCTTTAGTTGTTAAATATGCAACGTTAATCAAAATGATCTAATAAAGCGATGGAACGGACGATAAATGGCAGCTGTTCGATGATAACATGTAAATTGATCTCAATTCTCTATGCATGAACACTGGACCTCTGATCAATCGCTTCACCTTTGCACTGGCCTTATTACATACCAACAAGTGCAGTTGATGTTAGCGATTAAACATACGTTATTATTATTTTTGAAGTGAAAACTTCTTTAGCGGCGTTGTGCACTTTTTTTGTAATGGGTAAAAAATGTTAAACTCGCCTCAGGACACGTGTCCTGATCGAAAATTCGTAAGACGGATGGAGAGTAGACAGCCGGCGCGGCGTAGGAGAGGAAGTATCCCCCTCTCTTTCTACGGCGCGGCGAAAATGTATGCCTGCGCCTGCTGTTTCGTTTAGCTGAGAGATAAACTTTTTAATGTAATATAAATTGTCATGTTTGTGTACGATAGCGCAATAAATAAATATTGTATTCTACCACATAAACGATAGTACTTTTATACTGATAATTAAATCAATTCGTACAAAATTATTCCCTAACCATTCCAAAATATCAAAAATGCACAACGTCAAGTTTTCACTTCTGTCGGCACTCCCGGAGTGCAACCCGTCGTTTTTTTATTTTATTGTATACGAGTACAAAAAAGATTACAATTATTACAAAACCACACAGAAAGAGACATACAAAAACACTTAAACTGGTTATAATCCAAAACATGTGTGTACCTACATGAAATAATTAAAAGAGGAGGATCTTACACTAGAAAGCAAGTATAACAAAAATATATAAAATCTTACCTATTAAATACCTATGTATGCACTTCACATTTTAATGGTACAGGATACCTCTTAATGTCTTAGTGTATGAGGCAAGTTTAGGATCAAACACATCGAATTCAGGGTGAGTTTCCGCAATCTCATTACACTGACTGACGGGCCAAACTCACAATCTGATTTTTAAAATAGTAATAGAGTATGTCGTTGTTTCATGGGATTTAGACTACTGTAAGCCACTACTATCGTTGTCAAATTCACCTAATTCCAAAAGCGCCTGCTGTGGAAATAAAAGCGGAAATCCGCTATCACGCCTGCTATTGTTCCCCGCTTAGGAACGGTTCTGAAAAGTACCTATCCCACCCTGTCCGGAGCGCATTTGATCCTTGAGCATAATAAGTATAAGAATGTCTTTGCCACACAAACCCGACATATGCCTACGTGCAGCTCCTCCATTGACACCTTCTATATGGAGCATAATCAAAGTACGTAAATGACTGGAATGTCCCCTTGCCATTGTTTCTTTTCAACAAATAACTTACTATTTTTGGCACCTTTACCCAGTTACTTATGACTCTACATCATCAGGTGTGCTGCGGGACAGATATTTCCTTAATTACTGACGTCGAGCTACATGACACCTGACGATCATCTACATTTTTTTTGTTTAAAGATTTCAAAAGGGCGATCAAGGCCTCTTTCTTTGGCCAACCCTGGTCTCCTGGTACACCCACACGGTTCCGTTGGCGGTTTCCGTACCTCTCGCACGTGAGGATGACAATGAAATAAGACCTCATTCCTTTGCTAGTTGGGTTGGGGTAGTCCTAACTTAATTGTGTACTTTTTATAACTAACTTTTTCGTTCCAACCTCTTGGTTATATTGTTCTGTTACAAGTCTCTTACAGTGCATGTGTTTACTTTCCACAGATCCCACGAGACTGACTTTTTATCATTGTACCTATATCAAAAGAGTTGGAGTGCTACGTTTGCAATGAGCTTAATCTGTTGCAGATGTACAGCGGCGCGCTGCTGGCGACGGCGGCGCGGCTGGCGTGGGACCCCAGCACGTACTCCTGGTTCCGCTACCTGTGCGAGACGCAGTACCGCGTGTCGCTGGGCTACGTGGCGGCGGCCGGCGCGTGGCTCGCCGCGCTCGTGTACTTGGCCGCCGCCGCCACCGTGCACCGCGCCAGGAAGCCCGACACCAAATGCTTGAGACTGGTGAGTCCTGCAACCGATTACCACTAATAAAGTACATATTTAGGCATCATCAATTAAAACTTCTAACAAATATAGATATAGCATGCACTCTGTTTCCTGCCCACAAGCGTACAAAATTTGATAATGGGTAAGTTGTCATTAAAAGAATCGCAAAAAATCATCAAATTAGTAGTAACATTTGTGAGCTGACAGATCATGGAGGAATTGTAGTATTTGCGGTAAATTGATTATAATATACAGGAGCTTGACCCTTACGAAGCATTTCTGTTTTGATTCGCAAAAGTTTTACTTTGGTAACCTGATTACTTGTCTGCGCTTTAAATATAAATTCTTTATTAGTTCTATTACCTACCCCAAAATATTATTTCATATTTTAGAGTTAGCTGATATGCTGGTGTGAGTACTGGATTGCTTTACATTTTTTTGAGTGGATAATAAAACTGATTAAGGCCGATGACAGTGGGAGTGTTGTGATGACACAGTTTGGAATGATACATACATCGAACGGAAAAAAGTTATATCCATAGAACACGTCACCAATAGGACGTGGCAAATGAATAGAGGGCCAATGTGCAAACTTCTTATAGTTGGTGCAATAAAGAAGTTTTAACTTATCTTATCAAACGTTTATAATTGTAGATGTTAGTGGCCTACACTTGCATCAAGTTTTTCAAGCTCCTGAAGGCTTTCGGTATATAATAGCGTTGCCATATAAAATAATCAGGAGCAACGAAAACGTGTACAAGGGACGACCAGCAGCGCATCTGGTGCCGATTCTCAGGGGCACCAGAGACACGAATGGCAATGGCTTAGTCACGCTTAGTGAAGGAAACTGCCACATGGATGTTAACAAAGACGACGTGTTTATAACTGATGTTAGACTTTCGTGGTCATATAATGACTATACTTATATACCTGTAGACTTTAAGTCTGTGTTAGCGGTAAGTCCTGTATATAATCGTACGTGATGTGAACTAGGATATATAATTAATTAATAAGCAATGCAAATATTTAGGATAATAGATGATGTGTTTATTTGTCTCGTTCCAGTACGCTGGCGGCGTGATCCTACTGGCGCTGAGCGAAGTGGCGTACATGGCGTGGATGGCGGCATCGCTGGTGGAGTGGTGGCGCTCCGACCCGCGCGCCGAGCTGGCGCGCCAGGGCATGCTGTGGATGGAGGACATAAAACCCGCGCTGCTCGCCATGCCGAACCACCGGGAGGTCGTGGAGCCGGTCATGGACATGTTGGAGGTAACCTCTTTTTGCATTAGAAGCTTTGAACAAGGCAATTCCCTGTTGACAAACTTCTCAAGTAGGAGTCCCACAGGGATCTATACTTGGACCTCTACTTTTTATTATTTACAGTGCGGATCTGGTAAAGGTAATAAAACATTGTAAATACTATTGCTATGCCGATGATGTCCAGGTATACATATCTGAAACACCCGAAAATATATGTGAGGCGGTCCGAAAAATGAACGAAGATTTGGAAAATATTGCAAATTGGTCCACCAAAAATTCTTTTGTACTCAATCCAGCGAAATCTAAGTTTATGATTTTTGGTTCTAACGCGCAAATTGCCAAAATAGTCGAACAAAATCCAATTTTAACTATGTTAGGTACGGTAATACAAAGAGTGGATGAGGCAAAAAATCTAGGCATTTTAATGGACGGTTGGCTTAGGTTCGAAAAACATGTCGGCAATATTGTTAGGAACTGTTTCTACCGATTGAAAATATTATATAAGATAAGAAACTTGTTAACTGAGCAGGTACGAATTAGGCTATGCGAATCATTAATCCTATCGCGACTTAACTACGGTGATATAGTCTATGGGCCTCGACTTTTAGAGCGCACTCAGCGTCTAATACAACGTGTTCAAAATGCGTGCTGTAGATTTTACTACAATGTCCCGCCGCGAAGCCATATCACGCCATATCTCAACGATGGTTCGATGCTGAATATGGTCTCCCGTAGACAGCTTCATTTGGCAACCCTGTTGTTTGGAGTGATAAAATATAGAACTCCAGAATATCTTTATTCAAGGATTAAGTATTCTAATCGTAATGCAAGATCTTGTCGTCCACCACTTCAAGTACATCGTCACAAAACAGCTTCTTTCAGGGGCAGCTTCCGGTATCAGGCGACAAAATGTTGGAACAACATACCTTCTCCTATTAGACTTCACACATCTGTTAAAAAACTTCATCTTTTAAAAAACGGTTTCGAACCCATCTATTAGATTTTCAAAAACCTTTAAATCCAACATGTCGCCGGTAGCTGTGGCTGTTGCTGAAGGTTCCCTGAGCTGATATATTGTTCTCCCATACACTGTCGTGCATTCGTCCTCATTTACATTTATTTAATAAAATTAGCTGCCATTTAATGGCAATATTTACACAAATATCAGTGCAATATATATGTATTTCAACTTCTCTAGACAATTACACTATTTATTTATATAAACATATACACAGCCCTATTTATTTCTCTTTAATTATTTATTTATTTTCACATTGGTACTATTAAATCCGCACCACGCATCTTCAGGACACAGCTGAAAATCAGTGTATTGCTCCCGGGCAATATTACCACTGAGCTGTGTCCTTTTTGTATTGCTGTAGCACACACATTTAAATTATTATGTCTTTGTGTAATTTTTTTACTATGTTTGTCTGTTTTTTGTAAGTATGTGTGTTATAGCAACAAATAAATGTCTTTCAATTCAATTCAATTCAAGTAAGTGCGTTCCCTCCCGGTTGCATCCTATAGCTGTTCAGCTTCAAAGTCCTGGGTGCGTTTTCACCCGAGGATGCCGAAGGCCGTGCGAAGTGGAGAAAAAAAAGTCAGACATACTTGTAAACTACATCGTGGTGGATAAATTTTTGTTAGTATTTTATGGAATCGATAGTAAAGAAATACGACAGTTCGCCCACTGTAGACTGAGTCATCCGTGGGCTTGGCAATGTATCTAAATATTGTTCATAGCTCATTCGAAGGAATGTCATGGATTGATAACAATAACCTGCACCTAACACGAAAATAACCAAAAATATGTAAAAATGTTTTTCTGAAATAAGATGGCATCATCATATTTAAAGAGGTATCGATAACATGTGAATGATGCGAGAATTTAATGACCTGGGGGCCAGTTCTTAAACAGTCGATGTGGATCTTGGCAGTTAGTTTAAAACCTAAGGATTTTTCAATACATACTTATCTCCTACGAGATACGAGTATCAATCGTGTAAGAAACACCTCATAAATAGTAAGTTTTAAATTTTAAATCCTGCACTCGTGATATCTCTCCACCACGTCTTATTTCCTTATTTAGTTAGTACTTGAGTACTGTATCCTATTGTGCTTAAGAACCTACCTTCCTTAAACACTACTTACGTTTTGTGTTCCCCAGGAGGTGGAGCGCAAGGCGCCCAACAACGTGTTCGTCATCATCATCTTCTCGCTGCTCGGGCTCGTGCTGCAGGTACTGCGCTACTTTCTTTACTCTTATCTCTACTTGATAATACACTCGTTGGCCACAGAAGACAGTAAGAATATTACATACAGAACGGAATCTCCTAAGGTACGCGCAATATGCGTCCCCGTTCCCCGTCCCCGCACCTCTCTCCCGCTCTTGCGCCGCCGTGTGCCGCCGTGCACACGACAATGCGTGTGTGTTCGCCTGCTCTACAAGGCGAGAACAGGGGAGAGGTGCGGGGACGGGGAACGAGGATGCATATTGCGCGGAATTTAGGAGATTCCGTTCTGTATGTAATACTCTTAGTCTTATGTGCCTTGGCTACCGCTTTTACTAGATCTTATTGCGGCTGAGCTGTGTCGAGGAACACAGATAGTAAATCTCATCAAGGCTGTAGCTAGTGGGGGGGATCATGGCATTCCTTATTATGTCTACTAGTGAATGCCCTGCCGTGAACTTATGGTAACAAACTACAAACAATAATTCTCTAGAATCGTAAGAAATCCCGAAAAATCATTCCACGCGATATGTACCGCGGCGGGCGGGGCTTAAAATATGAACAGCGCGGCGCGACAGTTCGCTCTGACACTCGAGTCGTGCGGTTGCGTCGCAAAAAGTTTCCTTGCCGTGCCGTGAAGTAGTGTAGAAGCCATACAGACATGAAAAACACAGGACACACCTTTTATAAACATTTTAATAATCCATACTTGACATCTGTGGAAAGTGTTATGCAAAATGTACCTAAGCCACGCGTTGTACCTCACCGCTCGTTGCGGTGACCGCCCCCAACCGACGACAAAGCGTGACTCCGTCGCGACCAATCGCATGCATATTTGTTTATGTGTGTATTTGACTGTTTCGTTGTTATTACTGTTAGTTTGTTTGCGTAAATGAAATTAGAATCGAAGCGGTGAATGTAGGAGCCTTACATTTCTAGAGAATTTATTATTCGTAGGTCTATATACATATAACGTTACAGCAAACTTCCTCCTGTTTTCGCCCCTCGGTTTTTGGCAATCTTGAAACTGAGACGCTTCGCACTTGCTACGTTTCAGGTGGCAGCGATTGTAATGGCGTGTCGGATGTCGCGGCGCGCTCGCACCGGCGCGGGCGCGGGCGCGGCGGCCGGCGCTGCCGAGCGGCTTGAGAAGGGCGCCGCGGCGTGCGCGCTACCCGCCGCCGACGACAGCGATGACAGCCGCGACAGCCGCGCGGGCGACACGCCGCCTGGCTGGCGGCGCAAGGCCAACCTTAGCATGTACACCATTATCGACAAGATTTTCTAGCAGGTGTGTATTGTCTATACGAAGTGGGGAAAGACATCACCGTAATACATTATAGCACAGACTATACGAGACCACGCATTCATATACAACCTGTAGGTCACAAAAAGGGGGTATCAACCCGAAAGGGAGTTAACGCCCTAACTTTTTGCATTGTTTCTGGGACTGCAATAATGAGCAACAAATTAAAAGATGGGTTTGAAAAATGATTAGCCATAAATCGGTATTTTATATAATTTTCCATGTAATTTTCCACCTATAAAATAGTTTACATTATGTTGATTGATACTAGAGCAACATAACTAAAATTTAATAATATTTTCTAATCTTTTTAGCAAAGATCTGACTCTATGCGTAGATTAGGATACGGGATACGTGTAAAATAAAACCGGTCAAGTGTGAGTCGGACTTGTACATGAAGGGTTTCGTACTTTGGTTACGTAGGTACCTACGTACAATGTTTTAAACCCCTGAAAAATAGACGTCTCTTGTATGAAGACCCCCTTTTATTTTTAACTTTGTTTTATTTTTACCCGACTGCGGCAAAGCCCAAATGAGGGTTATGTTTTTGACCTGTATGTTTGTCCGACTCTATGTTCCTCCGTTACTACTTACTAAACAGCTGAACCGATTTTATTTAATTATACGTGGTAAGATTCGTCTTAACAACTAGTTTCATAGGTCATAGCTACTGGTATTTATTCTGTGGTCATAGGCTATGTTCAAATTATTGGAAATCAAAATGGCGGATTTCAGGCAACAAATTGCACAGCATGAAAAATCTTTTCTTTTCAAACCTTATGAAGTGGGATATCAAATTAAAGAATTTTATTCAAGGATTACAAAAATATACATACTATCACGCCTGTTTCCCACAGCGGTAGGCAGAGACTATGGACCTCAACTTGCTACGATCCTGACAGACCTCTTTATAAAAATATATACAACTTATATCTTAAAATGAAATTTGGAGTGAGAAATGCTAAAAACAAAATGCATAACCATGCATTTGCATGGTAATGTACATCATATATATTTTTTAGTTTTATCATATTTTAGAAGTTACAGGGGGACACACACATTTTACCATTTTGGAAGTATCTCTCGCGCAAACTATTTAGTTTAGAAAAAAAATATATTAAAAACCTCAATATCATTTTTAAGGACTTATCCATAGATACCCCACACGTATGGGTTTGATGAAAAAAAAACCTTCGGAACACGAAAAAAACAGTTTGGAGTACCTACTATTAGTTGTAGGTATACTCTTGCTGTTGCACTATGGCACGATCACGACAAAATATTTATTGGAAGTATAGTGCTAGTGGATAGTGCCGGCGGGTTGACCCGGCGGCTTTAGAGATTGTGAGCCGGACAAGTTGGCCGGCGGCACGACAGGCGCGGCATGGAGTATTTATAAATTAATGATAGCCAAGTAAGCCTTGAAAGCCGGCGGGCAACTGAATGAACGGAGGCGTGCCGCCGGCAAATACGCGCGGGCGCAAACCGCCGGCTAGATCGATTGAAATAAGGCCGCCGGGCCCGGCGGCTTTGGTGTGTAGACAGCATTAATGACACTTTTGGGGATGATTACTGAACAAGCGCGCGAAATTCTCCAAATGTTTTGGAGAAGAATATGAATATATTCCTCCCCACTGGGTATAACAAATTTTGGAAACTAAAAAACAGTGGAAGCGTTTTTGTAATCAAGTTTATTAAAGAATAGTAAGTCCACTTACATTGTTGCCCATACCGCACAGATTGTCTTCTGGTCGACTCCTGGCCGAAGGAGCCGCAGTCGGCTTGACCAGCCAGAATGCCCAGTCAAGCTGTTGGATCAGCAGAATTGCTTAACTACCTTATACGGCGCCGTATCACTACAATTACTGCTGTTTTCACCTTGGTGCCATCAAAACCTTGGCTTTAGATCACACTGCACTTTCACCGGGATGGAAAATTAACCTCAAACCACGAGGTGACGCTATGTAGGTAAAACTGTTTATCACAAAAACTGGTTCGACCGCAAACACATATGAAACAATGTTAGGCGATATTTAATCTGAGGTTAGGTGAATAATGCCATCAAACTAGATATTACCAAAATGATTTCAAACAAAATTAATATGCAAGCTACCGCATTCAACCAAATTTCAGAGAGCCAGAGTATAAAGACGGTATGACATATCAAACGTCATAATGTCAAACGTCAAATAGGCCATTTTTAGGGTTCCGTACCCGACGGGTGCAAACGGGACCCTATTACTGAGACTCCGCTGTCTGTCCGTCTGTCACAGGGCTCTATCTCTTGAACCGTAATAGCTAGACACCTGAAATTTTCACCGATTATGTATTACTGTGGCCGCTATAACAACAAATACTAAAAATAAAAAAAGATGAAAATTAAAGGGGGTCGTCATACAAAAACCGTGTATTTTTTCAGCGTTTTTAACTCGATCTCTCACAGGGCTCTATCTCTTGAACCGTAATAGCTAGACACCTGAAATTTTCACCGATTATGTATTACTATGACCACTATAATAACAAATACTAAAAATAATATAAAGTTAATAATAATTAAAGTGGGTCGTCAAACAAGAAAGGCGTTTCTTCAGCGTTTAAAAACATTGTACGGTACGTTTATTAATAACTGTACGGCCATAGAAACCGACGTGTAAATCCATGGATGAATGTTGCCGTTTTATTACAAACACCGAGTCTGATTGAAAAATCCGGCGTTTGTATGTATGTTTGTTCGACGATAACTCAAGGATCTTTATCGGATCTGCAGTCAATAGAATTTTTAAGTTCGAACATGAGCCAAATCCGCCAAGGGGTTTCTGAGATATGGAGTTCGCGAGTTCGCAGTCCGGGGCGAACTTCGTTACGTATGATATGTACCTTGTAAACGAAGCCTATGATTATACTTTATTTAATTTTAAGAAGCATCCTCTTTGGTGCTCTATTATTATATTCCTGAGCAAGGGAGACGCTGTGTGCGGCCGCTTTTAATCGGTCGGATTTCCTGTGGGCCCTGGGGCTGATACGAGTATGTTGATAATCATCATCTAGCTCTTTTTTAGTCCCCACTGCAGGAGCATGACCCTCTCTCCACTACAGAGCTATACTTAGCCAGAGTAGCCAGAGGATTTGGCCTACACTCTCCACGCTGGCCAGACGGGTTGGAGAGGTCTCATTGATGTTTACAAGCTTTGTTTAGCTTGTGTTTCCTAAGTCGCACTTACGACATCCACAGTAAGACTTGGAGTGGCTCTATTCTAATCTGCCGGGAACCACACGGCAGAATATCGATAATGATAATGATACGTAGACTTAGACTTTTCCATACAAACGTAGTGTAGCTTTTCTTTTGAAATGACATGTCAAATTTCGGCAAAATTTTGTTTATTGTAAAGAAATTGCATATATATGTATAGGTATATCTAGGCACATAAGTAGCTGGTTTTCGGCTATCTGTCATAGTCAAAACATGAACTTTAAAGAAAATGATATTATTATATTCTCTTTCAAATTCATATTTTGACTACTAGTTACATGCCTAGATATCTAGATATTATGTACAATTTGGACAATTTCTTTGAAATTTTAAAATTTTGCCAAACACTGATATGTCATTTCAAAATAAAAGCTTTACAATACGTTTGTATGGAAGAGTCTAGTGACTTTAAAGTCATATTTTTAATTATGTTATTTTTTCAGGACGAAGAGGCCGCAGCAGCGGTCTCGTCGCATAGTGCAGTGCTGGGGGTGCCGACCGCCCCGCCGCCGCCGCGGTCGCGGACTCGGCGGCGCGGACGCGGCGCGTCTACCGCTCGGCGCCGGGGCGGCGTGCCGCGGGACGCGCGCTGGGATGCCGTGCAGGCTCAGTTCCGCGCCACGCGCCCGCCACGTGCGCCGGCACACGCCCCGCTGCACGCTCCGCCTTCAGCGCCCGCTGCCGCGTTACTCATTCTCCACGCTGATCTGTGAACTTGATGCAAATTCATCCTGGTATCGCGTGAAAACAAGTTTTTAAGCTGTGCCTGTGAGACTTTCCTATCAAATTGATGGCCGCTGTCACGTGTGGGAAAACGCCGTTGTTGCACTCGTGGCAGAGCTTCAATCGAATTATTTGTTCTTCGAATGTTCTTTAATTATATCTATTCACATTCCTCTAGACCAGGGGTTCCCAACCTTTTTTTGTCTATTGCCCACTTTAAGAATAAATTATTTTTTAACGCCCCCCTTTTTAAACATACTTAAAAACCGCTAAGTACTTATAACTGATTATTGAAACGCAACTTTATAGTATTCGGACAGAGTATCTTTTATTGAAAATAAAACAAACATAATCAATTCTTATATAAAAACTAATGTGAAGGTTGAATCTGATGCTTTTCAATAAGTTTGTTGATATCAGGTTCCAATTTACTCAAAAACAGCCGCAAGTCGCCACGTTCGGCGCAGAGTATTGCCGTCTCTTCTTTTTTACTTCCGACATTGTTTTGTTTTGAGAAATACGTTTTTTTTTTGTAAGTGTTGAAATCAAGTACTGCTTATCTATTATGCGCGAAACCGCAAATGAAAATAAAATAAATTTACGTCGTTTATATAGGATTGCATAAGCAGCACGCACCAACAGGAATAAGACAAACGTGCATAAACTCGTTTATCTCATTCGACGCCCAATCGTACTCGACAAGCAAGAACAAGTATTATAGAACCAGCCGATTGATACAGGAATGTACAAATCGGATTATTTAACAAAAACTTGTTAAAACATGATTGCCCGCGGTCTATTATATCGAACCGAGTTTGAACTATATCTTAATTAATATTAGTTGATATTCACAAGATGTAGTCGAGAGCTCAGTCGGTGTCTAAGAGTCTTCCTAGCTAGGTAGATGAAATTATAAATCGACCCCAAAGCCCTACACAACGCCCCCTTTTTTTCTGGGTCTCTTACCGCCCCCATTTAGGCCTGCAGCGCCCACAAGGGGACGTTATCGCCCACGTTGGGAAAGACTGCTCTAGACCATAGGCAAATATTTAAAAAGTCATCTCCTTTACGATATTCGTAGCCATCTCTTCTATATACCTAAAACTGGTATGTATGTTCCTTGAAGAGAAGGAGGTGGGGACGCGCATAGCTGTGACGTCACAAAAATGGCGGCCGACTGTACTAACTTTTTCGTCATTTCTCGAGTTTTATTGCATCAATTTCATTGTTTGATAATTCATTTGAAAGGTTATTTGATTGTCTATGATTGCTGTTTAAAACCTACTAATTAAGTTTTGTAGCTGTTAAAATATTAAAAAAAATATGATTTTTTTCATATACTTTTTTCTTATTTACCGGTATAACTAAAAAACAGAAATATAAACGTACCTAAGAAGTTCGTAACAAAAATTAAAGTACGTTTTATTACCTTTCCAAAAATATAAACATCATTGTGGTGCAAAAATAAACAAAAAAATTGTGACCAATTCCGTAAATTAAGTCTTGCCACCTGATTATTATCACCGTTTTTTTACTTTTGTTTTCTATGGGTATTTAATAAATAAAAAGTTATTATAATTCTAGGTAAATGACATGACACATTGATACATACATTATTTACATTGTACAAATAGTAAACAGAGCACAGCAACACTAACTACCTACTCATCGTCAAAGTTATGTTGATTTAAACATAATTCTTTTCCTAAATGGCATACTCCTATCATACACTTTTGCTTCATGCTTGCGCAGCTGCATTCCCCCGTCCGGCAATCTGTCTTACCCTGGCACAATATAAGTTCTTTATCTTGCAGAGATATCGGAGGTTTCACAGCTATGCGCGTCCCCACCTCCTTCTCTACAAGGAACATACATACCAGTTTTTGGTATATAGAAGAGATGGCTACGAAAAATCTCCAATTGCTTGATTGCTGCATAACTACTCTTACAATATTGTTAGATTTTAGAAATTGATGTATAATCGTAACGGTCCAAAAATTTTTATTGTTAGATATTGGTAGTCGAGTTGTCGGGCCGTTGTAACGGATTGCGTAGTGTAAGGCTCTGCGCCAGAGCATAGTCCTCGACTACACCGCCAAACACACACAATCCACAACACTGCCAAAGTACAGATAAATTATGAATACTTTTTAAGACCTAAAAGGCTTGATTTTATACCTATGATTGGATAAATTGGGAAAACGATGTTTTTATCGATGTTAGATCCTTGTGGTCGTGTAATTTTCAATATATTTTTAACATGATAAGGACGCGTAGGCTGTAAATGTATAGGTACATAAGTTGTCGCTATGTTCCGTAGATAATAAAAACTGACTGCCATATTTTATTAGTGAATAAGTAAATTGTATCAAATAGCAATAAGATTATTATAGTGATATCGTAAGTAAGTCTCATATCATTGTTTGAGTCCGCGCCGCGGCGTGGCGTGGCCGCGCTGACGCCTTGGGGCGCTTTTACGAGAGACCTGTGGTGCTATACTACTTGTTGATCCTTCATTGGTAGGCGTAGATTCATGTGTTCGATTCGACTGAGGTGGCTCTACTTTGCTGTGATTTGCTTTATAATACGTTAAATAAATAAAGACTTTTGGTCGCGGTTCACGTAAATCTGCCATGTTGTTGTATCTTCGCGGATTTGCGGTTTACTTATTTGTTATATGTTCCCTTCCAGTTGTGGTTGTTTTATATCTGGTGCCAAATAGTTATAAGTACGAAGTCATTCGGGCAGCGCGGCTATGTCGCCAATTCAAGGAGCTTTGGTGACAGAGGTTGCAGTTGCAGCATCAACTAAATAACCTAATTTATAATAAGTTTAAACAGATGTAAGCTTCTAAGTTGATCACGGTTCACGGTGAACACCCGCGCCGCCAGGAGTGCTATTTGCGTTGAAGGAGTCAGCGAAACACAATGCGTCTAGATATCCAACTCACCGTTCGCGTTCTAACGCATTGCATCGTATCTTTGAAACCGTCGTGTCAGCGAAAAGTAATATTGTTTTACACAAAAAATATCATAAATTTGTCAATGGTTTTCTTAACATTTCAATATAAATAAAAACCGGCCAAGTGCGTGTCGGACCACGCATAAAGTAGGGTTTCGTAGTCATTTTTGACACCGCGCTGTTTTGCATTTCTTGCATTTCAAGCTTTATTCAGTCCTAACAGTAAATATGTAAAAAAACTTTTTAAGTTTATACTGTTCTTTTGGAAAAAAGTATATATTTTTATTTTATTTATAATTTCAAAAGTATTCATCACAGGATACCCGAAACAATTTTAAATAAGACTTTCCGCGCCTGTTTCTTTACGTTAGTGATTTGAAGTTTATAGGTCCAAGACTAGAAATTACAGGGGGGGGGGACACCGTGTAAACGACTTTGGCGGGCTATATCTCGCAAATGGTAAAGCAGATAAAAAAGTGTTGTATGGAAAACCCTACCTTATTTTCGTAGTCCTTTTCAACGATACCCCACACAAGGAAGTGCACTCAATAAAATAATTCACCCTCCCCTTTACATATATGGGGAAGTACCCTTAAAAAGGGACAATTTTAATTTTTTGTATTTTTAAAAATGAGATCTATATGTGAAGTTTCCTCGAACCAAGTTACATGCAAATCAATCCATAAACGTAGAAGATATTCTGCTGTGACAGACTAGGACGGACGGACGGACGGACTGAACGATCTTATAAGGGTTCCTTGTCGGACTACGGAACCCTAAAAAGGCAGCGTGAAGAAAAGTTTTTCTGACATTTGTACGCTACAAAATTACAAATGCTCAAGTTCACTCGTGCAAATCAATTAAAAAAATGCGCCTGTTTGAAAACACTCGCGCAAATCATGCGTAATGTGACTTCCGATTACAAAAATAGCACTCCAGGTCGCATCATGCGTCGGCCGGGCGCCGGTGCCGGTCGCTGCCCGTACTAGACAATAAGCTGCGATACGCACACGGGCCCTCCAGGTCTCCGACAACCATCGTACGTACAATATATGTAAATCGTATAGACAATGTTTATTAGCACGTAAAACGAAGCAATAAAGTGATATTTTTGTATTTGTTGGTTTTATTTTTTGTGGCCTTAATGGCCAAATATGCCACGTCAGCATAATCAAAAATAGGAATTAAAAGAAAAAGTGTCAACAGTACCTACTTTCATGCTTGGGAGAAAATTTTGTCGCCTCAGAGAATGCATGTCCTCAAATATTTTGCGATTTGGGCAGAGCAAGTTTCATAATTGTTTTTTCCAAGTTTTTACCTGTTAGAGAGAACGTAATAATAAACCACTCAGCATAACATTGGGAACAACGACAAAATGATTATTGTCTATATCTACTACGCCATGGCTCTGGGTAAGGAAAAATCCATCTACCAGGCTGAATGTGTAGCCATATCCCACGCCGCGGCTAAAATCAACAGGTCAAAGGTAACGGATACGTCTATTCGTATTTTAACCGACAGCGCAGCAGTCCTTCATGCTCTGAGGAACCCGATGATCGACTTTGCACTGACTTTAGAATGCCACAAGGCATTGGAACAAATCTGTAAGTATATAAGTATGCCCTGAGAGTATGCCCCCATCCCCTTTAATCAAATTCGCTCCTGGATCAAAACTAACACTAACAATGTAAAAAATAGCCTGGAACACCCTAGGAACATGTCGGCAAGCAAGGGAAACCATCGCGGCGTGAAATCCACGTTACTCGCGCCGACTACTCACACTTCCAAGGGTAAAATTCAAAAAAATTATAGGCTTACTAACAGGGCATTGTACTCTAAACAAACATCTATTTGTTATAGGTATAACCGACCGCCCTCTATGCAGAGGCTGCATGGAGGCAGAAGAAACAGCAAAGCACGTGATACTGGAGTGTCCGTGTGTTGCATCAACAAGAGAGGAGTACCTGAGATCTCCGAGTACGCTGACGGACGCGTGCAGCTCACCCTCTGCATTGCTCCGCTTACTCGACGAGTGGGCTGGCTCGAATGACAACGACATATCCAGCCCACAAAAGGGGAGACACAGAAAGATGTCGATGCCTCCCTCACGTGCAAGGGGCCTAAAAGATGAGCCTAGGCGCGGAAAAATGCCCACGGAACCAGGTGAACCATCATCAACCAGGACGCTTGCCATCATCGCGAGTTATCCCTACAGGTTCTAACACATTAGGATGTCGATGGTGGCACGCGCCCTTTTAACGATATTGTTAATGGAGCCGCGGCGTCAAAATCTGCTGGCACTGCGTTGGCAGTGCAGTCCGTGAACCCTTCTTGTCGACGACGCTACCACATGAACAAAGGTGGCTTTCGACAATAGCAGCACCCAGTCACCCAGTCTAAGCCCAACTATTAATTCGGAAGCTGCCATTGTCGAAAAGTGTTCCGAGGTTAGCGGAGGGGAGTGCGTGTAACCATTGACCATATTCGTGTTCTGAGACGGCAAGACCTCGCGCGGTCGAGATCACTGATAGAATTTTGAACCAGATTAGATTGGATTAGATCAGATGAGATTCAATTAATGTTATTTTTTATTAAATTACAAAACTCAAACAATTTCTCTTTGGCTTAATCAAATCAAACAAAGAATTAAACAAAAAGTCAAAGGAAAAATGAAACAAAATATCAAATAAAAAATTATACTTTTTGTTTGAATTTTTGTTTGTTTTTTCGTCCTATAAAAAAAAACTAAAAATCAACCTTTACTTTGGATTGGACAAATTATCTATAGTGTTGAGTCGTGTGGTTCCGGGTTAGAATATGACCACTCCATCTCTTCTTATGGATGTCGTAAGAGGCGACTAAAGGACTAATCACTAACATCTTGTGCTATAATTGCATTCCCAAGGAGGGTTAACGTCAGGCGGCGGTCGGTTATAAAACTTATCGCACAAATACATTCCCAAAGAGGGTTGACGTCAGGCAGGCGGTCGGTCGTAAAACTATCATTTAAACTGTTGCGGCTATTTCTTCTCCATTTTGCAAGGTATCCTTGGGTGTCCATTGACATGCATGTTATATTTGGAGAAGAAAAAGCGGGAAAGCGCACTCGGGGCTCCGAAGTAGCACAGCTGAGGATGCAACTGGGAACGCGCTTAGAAGAAGACGAAGAAGAAGTTGAGTCAAAGAAGCATTCGGAAATACACACAAACAATGTGTCTGCCCGAAAGCTTCTTTAGACTAACGCTATTCAAGTGTTGAGTCGAAGAAGCATTCAGAAACACGCTATTTAGATAAACCTGAACGCGTGTTTCCGAATGCTTATTCAACTCAACACTTGTCTAGCGTTGGGTTAAAGAAGCTTTCGGGCAAACAAATTGTGCAGCTTGTTTCGAAATGCTTCTTCGAGTCAACACTTGTATAACGTTGAACTAAAGAAGCTTTCAACAAATTGTTCATACTGGCTGCGTATCCTTCTATAGTACAACATATACGCACCGCGTCGTGGCAAAGAAGGGAATGCGTCCTCTTATTTCATGTTCGGGGAAAAAAATACTGGCTAATCTATAATATATATTATTATAAAATAATGATCCATACAGTGAAATGAAATCGTTTTAATGATGAAAATTGTGAGGTATTTAATTTTTTTATTTTTTATTTACGTGGAACCGCATAAGTTGTAGACTAGACTATTTTAGCTTCTCTTGTCGATTTTCGCTCAATAAAATCTATGCCCTATGCACGCCACTGAAAGTATATATCCGTAACAGTGATAATGTGAATCACCTTCTTGTTATCCCACTGGGGTTCACTCAAAAAAGCTTCATAAAAGCTTTCGGATACCAGTTAGTTTGCCAACATAACGCATTTCCTCAGATTAAATAAAGCGCATTTCCTTCTTTGCTTCAACATGGTGTGTGTGTTGTGCTATAGTATACAAGTGTTGAGTCAAAGAAGCATTCGGAAACACGCACCTGAACCATATAATTTATTTTAAGAGAAGGGTCGGTCAGTCGTTTAACGTGTAACCCATTGTCATAAGAAGGTTCAATTAGAGGCTCCGTATAATAAAACAATGTATTTATTATTTAACTTCATTACAATAAATATAATAACGGCGTCTGCCATTTACATTTATTGTAATTAAGTTGTTTTTTTTTATTAATGGCTTGACTCTACTGCGTATTTAGCCAGGAACAAGTTAATAAAACGTAAGAAATTCTTTTTTCCTAACAAGTTACAATCAAAGGTTGGTGTAGGCCTTTGATTTAAGGGAGCTTCTGGCGACAAATCTATACGAGTCCACTGGTTTTCATAGCCGATTGAGTGGCGGACGACGCCCGAAGACGCACACAGTCCGCGAAAGAAATATCACTACAGTATGACTGTCCACTGTTCATGAGCATGAGCATTTATAACACATCAATTTGCAAAATAATTTAAAGAAAACCCCTACCGAACCCCTAGACTTCCCGCCAAAAACCCCTAATGAAGTTGTTATTGTGTCCGGGTAATACGAAGAGGTTTTATATCCAATTAGTCTGACATTCGGATATACATACGTAACCTGTTTGGTAGCGCTGCGCGCTGGCCGGCAACTCTACAGGTTTACCTGTCAGGCGATCGCGTCCGTGCGAAAAATATTATTCCAATAGAAATAAAATATTAGAAAACTGTTTAATGGATTTATTAAAAGCAAAGATTGGAAAAAACATATATAAGTATATTTTTTCACAAAACAACATAAATTTCGGTTAGAAGTAAATCATTGAAATATGATATAACCTAGTAACTAATCCATACATACTTTCTTCTTTTAAATATGAGTATAATATTCATTATACACTAGTTTATTATTACCTATACCTGCAATACACTGACATAAAAAAGTGCCTGCCTGTGTTGACGTCAGGAAGACGGCCGGTTGTAAAACCATAAGTACCTACGGTTCCGGCATCCTTGAGTGACCATTGCGAGCAGCAACAAGGAGACAAGGTATATTAATGAGCGCTGTCTTATTTTGAAGACAGCTAAATGAAATAATCTTATTCTATTAATAATCTGAATTAGCTTCTTCCATGCTGGTCTGGGAGAAAATAAAAATTGTCGAATGTACCAGCTGCTTTTCATCCCGCGCAGGTCGTAAATGCCGATATAGGGAATTGGCGAGAATGTAATCAATGTTATTAGGTGATGCGGCTAACAACCCATTATATATATTTTTTACTTTATATTGCAGTATTTTTTTCTAAGAAACCCTTACATCAGGACGTTGAGGAAGAGGCATTGTTATGGCCTGCTGCCCGGACGCGCTGCTGATCAATGTGAACCTGCTGCTGATGGTGAGGCACGCCTGTTGTTACCTATTCGACACTGCTCATCTGTAGAGCAGACAGAGCCTCAGCTCGCTAAACAATAAATAAGACCTGTCGCCCTACCGCCTATGGTTTATGACATCATTGCGCCATTTGGAACCGCCTAGAAAAGCGATATTGCTTTCAAATGTACTCTATAAGTCTATAGAGACAGACTGGTCTATAGAGTACATCTTCTTCATCTAAGCGCGTTCCCGGTTGCATCCTCAGTTGTGCTGCTTCGGAGCCCGGGGTGCGCTTTCCCACTTTTTTTTCTCTTAATATAACATGCATGTCAATGGACACCTAAGGATACGAAAGACCTAGCGAAATGGAGAAGAAATAGCCGCAACAGTTTAAATGATAGTTTTACGACCGGTCGCCTGCCTGACGTCAACCCTCTTTGGGAATGTATTTGTGCGATAAGTTTTATAACCGACCGAACCGCCTGACGTTAATCCTCCTTGGGAATGCAATTATAGTACAAGATGTTAGTGATTAGTCCTTGGTTGTGGTTAGTGATTAATCATGCAGGTCAATGGTCACCCAAGGATGCCAAAGACCTTGCAAAATGGAGAAGAAATAGCCGGAACAGTTCAAATGATTTGGCTATAGTTTTATGACCGGCCGCCTGCCTGACGTCAATCCTCCTTGGGATTACAATTGTAGCACGAGCTGTTTGTGCTCAGTCCTTTAGTCGTCTCTTACGACATCCACAGGAAGAGATGGAGTGGTCCTATTCTAACCCGGAACCACAAGGGTAGAGTACATGTGAAAGCAATATCGCTTTATATCGCTTTGCTAGGCGGACTGGACTGCCTCCGCGGTCCAGTGGTCAAGGCGTTTGCCTTGTGATCCGGAGGTCATGGGTTCAAATCCCACTGGGAAGCATACTTTGTGAAAAGTTGTTTCCAGTCTGTTTAGGATATTGCAGGCTTGAATCACCTGATTATCCGGAAAGAAAGATGATTCCGTGCTTCGGAAGGCACGTAAAGCCGTTGGTCCCGAACGCCATCTAGCTTTTGTACCTATCCTAGGATTGGTTCTGGTCTACCCTTTGGGTTGCGGAGGTCAGACGGCAGTCGCTCTGTGTAAAAACCAGTAACTTCGTCAAATCACATAGGTTATGTAGCGGACCCCGGGCTCTGAAGCGTTACCGCTGAGGATGCAACCGGGAATACGTGAGGATGATGATGATGATAGCTTTGCTAGGCCGGTTAAAATGGCGCGATGACGTCATGAACCATAGACGACGTAGCGAAAACAATCGTGTTAGGCGTAAGACCCGGAAGGTTGTTGGTAGCGACCCACATCCATTGTGTAGGTAGTGAATCACAATGGAACGTGATTCACTTGTTTAAAGAAAATATCCTATTTCGTCCGCCTGACCTCCCGACAACGTCAGTAAAAATTGTTATGAGTACTTATTAAAGTTTGTATAAAAGTATAGAGGAAATTACATACCTATCGATCGCATGTAATGGCCCAACACGGAACTGAAGACCTGGCCGGTGAGTAGCGGGGCTAAAGCAACCCCAAAATTTTTAATAGAAGATTGTGCTACAAGGCGTAAAGGTAATAGTTTTAAAGCGAGGGCGCTACTTTGAAGCGAGGGATTCAAGTATATCGCCCGAGATAAAACTATTACCGTACCGTGTAGCACATTCTCTCTTCTTCTTTCATCTCCATCTATTAGAAAAAATTGCAAATATATACCTAAAATTAAAATATACTAAACCTAAATATACCTAATCAAAATTTAACAGTCAGTTACTAACCTTTATTTGGTGGCTTTTTCACTGAAGAAGTACTATGAAAATATTTTTCTAGGACCACCACATCTTTGTATTTTTTTTTTTGTATTTATTTATTTCAAACAATTGTCTTTACAGGACTCAAGACCCAAGTATACATCTTATACATTTATATTTTTTATGCATTCTTATACATGTATATCTTATACATTTTCCAGTCATTAGAATCGTCCATTACTTTTTCCTTGTGTGTTAATTCTTTATATATTTAATTTTAATTTTATTTATTCAAGTACACTTGGAAATTTACAAACATACACTTAAAAAAATAAGGAAAACACAGTACTTAGGTGCTACTTATTTCTAAATAATTAATCAAATATGTGTATTATACGTAAACTTCATACTTATTTACTATCGGCCTCATACTTATTTACTATCGGCCTCAATTCACATTTAAAAAAGTATAAGTAAAAATAACCTAATAGTTCCAAATAAAATTACTATTTAAATCAAAGACAACAATTGCGCGTTTTTATTGGTTTTTAATAATAATAAAATTTTGACCTACAGTCATCCAAGAAAAACGTGTTGTATTCCAATTTTAAAAAATTACGACGCCGTTTATTTATTTAACTTCATACACAAATACAAGTGTAATGGCGGACTTAAAGCCATAGACTATATTTAATCTGAGCCTAAGGCCTTATCTACCAGTCAACCAACCTAGTGATTTTGAGAAAGACAAGGGTAGTGCAAAAACTCAAAAAGAAATGTGGTGAAAAATGAACCAAGTATACTTAAATATGTAATAATAAACCATAAACTACATACAAATAATACACACTATTATTATACTAAGATATACTACTCACATTTACTACATACACTAAGAACTATCTGACAGTTGTTTAAGAAAATGTGCTTTCACCTGTTTTTAGGGTTCCGTACCCAAAGGGTGCAAACGGGACCCTATTACTGTGACTCCGCTGTCTGTCCGTCTGTTTGTCTGTCTGTCCGTCAGTCACAGGGCTCTATCTCTTGAACCGTAATAGCTAGACACCTGAAATTTTCACCGATTATGTATTACTGTGGCGGATATAACAACAAATACTAAAAATAAAAAATAGTTAAAAATTAAAGGGGGTCGTCATACAAGTGAACTGGTATAAAAAGGCTGAGATTGTTAGGGGAACGAATATATCTGACATGGGTGTCACCCAGAAACTGAAAGTTAGACTTGAGGTAGGCATGAGTAGCGGGTTCAAATATAATGGAAAAGAGGGTTGTAAGGATGTGCAAATTGCGACGTTGACGAATTGGTAACCAATTAAGTTGGGAGCGGTAAAACGACACATGATCATATTTACGAAGACCAAAGATATACCGAAGACAATTATTATTGGGAAGACGGTCAAGTTTGTTCAGCATATAAGCTCTCAAGTCCGAGTAGCACGCATCAGCATAATCTGTCTAAAGTGTCACTGGGGAGAATATTTTTTAACTTATAGAGAGTTCTTAGGACACCCGTAACCTTTTTGGAGATTTCTATGACTTGAGTATTCCACGAGAGAAATGAATCCATGTGCAGACCCAGGTCTTTGACAGTTGTGCCAAATAGAATTACTGTACCCTCAAAAGAAACAGAGAGATGGGAATCAATGTCAATACATCTTATAAAATATGAACTGCCAAGTAATAAAGGCTGACATTTTTTTGGATTGACCTTAACGTCGAACCTCCGCGACCGCGAACTCAGAGCAGTACTGACTTGACTGATAGCAACGTCCAGGTTATCTACATCAGCTTGTGCATAAAGTTGCAAGTCATTGGTATAAAGGTGATACGAACACTGAAGATCTTTAGTAATAGAATCGATAAAAATGGAAAAAAGTAGAGGCGAGAGAATACCTCCTTGAGGAACGCCTGTCTCAAGCTGATACCAATCGGAGGAGGATTGCCGTTGCCTATATTTCATAATTTTAAAACTAAATTCTTCTTTTTTGTTTGCTGACTGCTAATATAATTTTTGATTCTACATTCGTGTTCGGTTTTCAAATGTGTTTTAACGCCTAGGGAATTTATTTTTACTTTTCAGTGTCTAGAGAATTACCAGTGACTTTAGCCCCAAATATTTGGGATGAAAGCATCGTTTTTCGAATAGATGAGATGAAAAAGTTTTTTTTTTAAATGTTGTAGTTTAATGTTTGAAGAATAAAAAAAATAAGCCTGACGATTTAGTCGGGGCTTTGACATTGCCAGGCGCGTGCAAACGTATTTTTCTAAAAATATAAAAAAGGTATTTGAGGCAATTTGAAATTTTAATAGGGTATTATTTATATCTAAAATATAAGATTCTCAAAAAGACAGGTCATTTTGATGGGACTTTCTACCTAGCAGGTCAATCTAAATAAATCAAAATGGTAACTAATTTCCATTAAGTTTCTATTAACTAATGGAACTAGGCCTTATGTCATAAAGTAGAGTAAAGAGAGAGAGTAAAGTCTAGAGTTGTTTGGCCGGTATTTGATCGTTGTACTCATACACACATACCGGGCACCTCGACGATTCCTGTTGTCGAAATACTTTCGTCAACGATGGACAATATTCGAGATTAATGTAGGCCTTTTCGATGGCGCATATAAATATCGAGCTAGCTGTGCGCCAGGGTAGTTCAAAGGAAACCTACCTTTACATTTACATTAGACTTACGCCCATTCCCTCGACCGGCTTTTACTGTCTGCGCGGGAAGAGAAGCAGCTGGTACATTCTACGTTTTTTTTTCTCCCAGACTAGCGTGGAAGAGTTTCTATCATTTTTATAATTATAATAAGCGGGCAAGTGCGAGTCGGACTCGTACATGAAGAGGGTTCCGTACCACCGTACAATTTTTTAAAACGCTGAAGAAACACGTTTCTTGTATGACGACTCCCTTTGATTATTAACTTTATCTTATTTTTAGTATTTAAACACCCAAGACCCAGGACAATTTAAAAAAAAAGGCCATTTTCCAACTTTCTCTGGCTGGAAATCGAGCACAGAATCTTTGAGAGCCGTGGTTGGTTACCAAAACGCCACATAGTTAGGCGTTCAATAGATGATATACTAAATAGGTACTCTAGTCAAAATATTGTAGGTGCCTTGTTAGCGCTTTCATATACATTGTTCAAACGTAAACAAACATTGTGCGAGAGTATGTATTCTTACATTTTATGTATTCGTTCGTTATTGTATGAGATTTTACCAGACATTCTAGGGGTATATATTATAGGGGTATATTCTCCGTGTGGTTCCGGGTGTGGTTCCGGGTTAGAATAGGACCACTCCATCTTTTCCTGTGGATGTCGTAAGAGGCGACTAAAGGACTAAGCACAAACATCACGTGCTACAATTGCATTCCCAAGGAGGGTTAACGTCGGGCGGCGGCCGGTTGTAAAACTTTTCGCACAAATACATACCCAAAGAGGGTTGACGTCAGGCAGGCGGCCGGTTGTAAAACTATAGCCAAATCATTGAACGTGTTTCGGCTCTCCATTTTACAAGGTCTTTGGCATCCTTGGGTGACCATTGACATGCATATTATATTTGGAGAAGAAAAAGCGGGAAAGCACACCCCGGGCTCCGAAGTAGCACAGCTGAGGATGCAACCAGGAATGCGCTTAGACGAAGAAGAAGAAGAAGAAGAAGATTCTAGGGGTATATAGAATAGTCCGAGAGCTGGCACCAATTTTTGGGTACCTAGGTACCTATTTGAGGCAAGCGGAAAACTTGTCACATACCTCTCCTATTATACCCCAACACGAAATTGCAGACCTGGCTGGTGAGTAGCGGGGCTAAAGCAACCCCTAAATTTTTAAAAGAATTTTTTTAATTTCCAAAAAAAGGTATTTGAGCCAATATGCATTTTTTATATGTTCCAGTTTAATGGTTCCGTACCCGAAGGGTGCAAACGGGACTCTATTACTGAGACTAGATGATAGATCTATCATTTGTTATGATAAACGGGCAAGTGCGAGTCGGACTCGTACATGAAGGGTTCCGTACCACCGTACAATGTTTTAAAACGCTGAAGAAACACGTTTTTTGTATGACGACTCCCTTTAATTATTAACTTTATATTATTTTCAGTATTTTTTGTTATAGTGGTCATAGTAATACATAATCAGTGAAAACTTCAGGTGTCTAGGTATTACGGTTCAAGAGATAGAACCCTGTGACAGATCGAGTTAAAAACGCTGAAAAAAAAACACGTTTTTTGTATGACGACCCCCTTAAATTTTCAACTTTTTTTATTTTTAGTATTTGTTGTTATAGCGGCCACAGTAATACATAATCAGTGATGAAATTTCAGGTGTCTAGCTTAATAGTCACAGGGCTCTATCTCTTGAACCGTAATCGATTCAAGAGATAGCCCTGTGACGGACGGATAGACGGACAGACGGACAGACGGACAGACGGACAGACGGACAGACGGACAGACGGACAGACGGACAGACGGACAGACGGACAGACGGACAGACGGACAGACGGACAGACGGACAGACGGACAGACGGACAGACGGACAGACGGACAGACGGACAGACGGACAGACGGACAGACGGACAGACGGACAGACGGACAGACGGACAGACGGACAGACGGACAGACGGACAGACGGACAGACGGACAGACGGACAGACGGACAGACGGACAGACGGACAGACGGACAGACGGACAGACGGACAGACGGACAGACGGACAGACGGACAGACGGACAGACGGACAGACGGACAGACGGACAGACGGACAGACGGACAGACGGACAGACGGACAGACGGACAGACGGACAGACGGACAGACGGACAGACGGACAGACGGACAGACGGACAGACGGACAGACGGACAGACGGACAGACGGACAGACGGACAGACGGACAGACGGACAGACGGACAGACGGACAGACGGACAGACGGACAGACAGCGGAGTCTCAGTAATAGGGTCCCGTTTGCACCCTTCGGGTACGGAACCCTAAAAATGAGAAATGATACATTATTTGCAGACTGCAATTTTTATACAGGCGTTATTTTTATTAGAATCTTTCATTGATTATTTTTTATAATAAATCGGGCAAGTGCGAGTCGGACTCGTACATGAAGGGTTCGTATCTCCGTAAAATGTTTTAAAACGCTGAAAAAACCCGTTTCTTGTATGACGCCGCCTTTTAAGTTTCAACTTTATCTTATTTTTCGGTTTCGGAATAATAAATGTTTCTGTTCATGTTGAATAATAATCTTTCAATCAACGAGATCGATGTACTCACGTACTAGAGAAGACGCCACATACCACAGTTGTGTTCTGTTCATCATATGCTATCACTGTTAACCTCACATTAGTCACTCGCTAGCAATACGCGCATAAAACACTCCACAATTCAATAAAGAAAACACTGTCAACTTAGTCAAAAATGCCTTGGTTTGTGTTGAGATACTGCACTAGTAATTCAAAGAACAAAGCAAAATATGAAGGAATAACTTTCCATCGGTAAGTAACTAGATTTCATTGATTGAAAATGACATACGGATTGCAAAATTTCGGCTGCCATAATGAATGTAATGAGTGAATGATCTGTCAACCGATGGAATGATTCGTCATAGACTAACAAAACAGAAGTGAAATGTAGACATCATAAATATGCCTACATTTCACTTTCTTCATGGAAGCATCGAAAAACTATTTGTTTGCTATTCAGTTATTAATGTTTGTAAAACGTTTAAACATGTGTAAGTTTTATATTTTTTATCTACATATGCTATTAATGCTTTACAAAAGTTTCCTAAAATCCTATAAATCCTTTATAAAATTAAGTCATATCTCGTAACGTCTCACTAGGACCTCCGATACGAGGGCTCAAATTTTTTTTTTAATTTTTAAAAAAAGGGTCCATCTTTACGAATGCCCCTCTAAACTGCTATCAGATTTTGGTTTTTGGTTGGTTGCTTACACATTTTTGATGTTTTGTTATGTTTGTCCCTATAATTCTGTTTCCACGTAACTACTACGCGGCTAAATCGTTTTTGATAAATTATTATATAATTATAAGCCGATTACAAATCTTCATAAATGTAATCTAAATAAACATATGTAATTTAGACCCAATACCTACGTATATGATTATATAATACATTAAATACAGAGGTAGCTAACAAAGAAAAAAAACAAAAAGGTATACAAGTACAAGAAATCACTTTCTTCTAGTGCAAAACATTATGTGAAGAAATTAAGTAAGAATAATAAAAGGTGACCAAAGAAACAGATATGTGCAGTTTAACTTTTTTACCTTTATAAATATGATAGTCGTGAGTCTATAATCTAAAAATCTATACAATCATATAACCATCCATACACACATCCGTACATCCAGCCATACTTACCAACATTCGCATTTATTATTAAAATATATGTAGGATATAATTTGAACCACGTACTTGTAGGTATGTAAAAATATATTGACATTTCTGTACTACTCTCGTGTTTAGTCTATATTACCAAAAAGGACATGGCCGTGTTTGAAGATGCCGAGTCTATATATTCATGTCAATGCTTTCAATCAAATTTTGTTAAATATCTTTACAAATTAAAAATTGCTTACTCTTATATATTTTTGTAAAGATATTTAACAAAATTTGATTGAAAGATTATTATTCAACATGAACAGAAACATTTATTATTCCGAAACCGAAAAATAAGATAAAGTTGAAACTTAAAAGGCGGCGTCATACAAGAAACGTGTTTTTTCAGCGTTTTAAAACATTTTACGGAGGTACGGAACCCTTCATGTACGAGTCCGACTCGCACTTGCCCGATTTATTATAAAAAATAATGAATGAAAGATTCTAATAAAAATAACGCCTGTAAAAGAATTGCAGTCTGCTAATAATGTATCATTTCTCATTTTTAGGGTTCCGTACCCGAAGGGTGCAAACGGGACCCTATTACTGAGACTCCGCTGTCTGTCCGTCTGTCCGTCTGCCCGTCTGCCCGTCTGTCCGTCTGTCCGTCTGTCCGTCTGTCCGTCTGTCCGTCTGTCCGTCTGTCCGTCTGTCCGTCTGTCCGTCTGTCCGTCTGTCCGTCTGTCCGTCTGTCCGTCTGTCCGTCTGTCCGTCTGTCCGTCTGTCCGTCTGTCCGTCTGTCCGTCTGTCCGTCTGTCCGTCTGTCCGTCTGTCCGTCTGTCCGTCTGTCCGTCTGTCCGTCTGTCCGTCTGTCCGTCTGTCCGTCTGTCCGTCTGTCCGTCTGTCCGTCTGTCCGTCTGTCCGTCTGTCCGTCTGTCCGTCTGTCCGTCTGTCCGTCTGTCCGTCTGTCCGTCTGTCCGTCTGTCCGTCTGTCCGTCTGTCCGTCTGTCCGTCTGTCCGTCTGTCCGTCTGTCCGTCTGTCCGTCTGTCCGTCTGTCCGTCTGTCCGTCTGTCCGTCTGTCCGTCTGTCCGTCTGTCCGTCTGTCCGTCTGTCCGTCTGTCCGTCTGTCCGTCTGTCCGTCTGTCCGTCTGTCCGTCTGTCCGTCTGTCCGTCTGTCCGTCTGTCCGTCTGTCCGTCTGTCCGTCTGTCCGTCTGTCCGTCTGTCCGTCTGTCCGTCTGTCCGTCTGTCCGTCTGTCCGTCTGTCCGTCTGTCCGTCTGTCCGTCTGTCCGTCTGTCCGTCTGTCCGTCTGTCCGTCTGTCCGTCTGTCCGTCTGTCCGTCTGTCCGTCTGTCCGTCTGTCCGTCTGTCCGTCTGTCCGTCTGTCCGTCTGTCCGTCTGTCCGTCTGTCCGTCTGTCCGTCTGTCCGTCTGTCCGTCTGTCCGTCTGTCCGTCTGTCCGTCTGTCCGTCTGTCCGTCTGTCCGTCTGTCCGTCTGTCCGTCTGTCCGTCTGTCCGTCTGTCCGTCTGTCCGTCTGTCCGTCTGTCCGTCTGTCCGTCTGTCCGTCTGTCCGTCTGTCCGTCTGTCCGTCTGTCCGTCTGTCCGTCTGTCCGTCTGTCCGTCTGTCCGTCTGTCCGTCTGTCCGTCTGTCCGTCTGTCCGTCTGTCCGTCTGTCCGTCTGTCCGTCTGTCCGTCTGTCCGTCTGTCCGTCTGTCCGTCTGTCCGTCTGTCCGTCTGTCCGTCTGTCCGTCTGTCCGTCTGTCCGTCTGTCCGTCTGTCCGTCTGTCCGTCTGTCCGTCTGTCCGTCTGTCCGTCTGTCCGTCTGTCCGTCTGTCCGTCTGTCCGTCTGTCCGTCTGTCCGTCTGTCCGTCTGTCCGTCTGTCCGTCTGTCCGTCTGTCCGTCTGTCCGTCTGTCCGTCTGTCCGTCTGTCCGTCTGTCCGTCTGTCCGTCTGTCCGTCTGTCCGTCTGTCCGTCTGTCCGTCTGTCCGTCTGTCCGTCTGTCCGTCTGTCCGTCTGTCCGTCTGTCCGTCTGTCCGTCTGTCCGTCTGTCCGTCTGTCCGTCTGTCCGTCTGTCCGTCTGTCCGTCTGTCCGTCTGTCCGTCTGTCCGTCTGTCCGTCTGTCCGTCTGTCCGTCTGTCCGTCTGTCCGTCTGTCCGTCTGTCCGTCTGTCCGTCTGTCCGTCTGTCCGTCTGTCCGTCTGTCCGTCTGTCCGTCTGTCCGTCTGTCCGTCTGTCCGTCTGTCCGTCTGTCCGTCTGTCCGTCTGTCCGTCTGTCCGTCTGTCCGTCTGTCCGTCTGTCCGTCCGTCACAGGGCTCTATCTCTCGAACAGTAATAGCTAGACACCTGAAATTTCATCACTGATTATGTATTATTACTGTGGCCGCTATAACAACAAATACTAAAAATAAAAAAAGTTGAAAATTTAAGGGGGTCGTCATACAAAAAACGTGTTTTTTTCAGCATTTTTAACTCGATCTGTCACAGGGTTCTATCTCTTGAACCGTAATACCTAGACACCTGAAGTTTTCACCGATTATGTATTACTATGACCACTATAACAAAAAATACTGAAAATAATATAAAGTTAATAATTAAAGGGAGTCGTCATACAAAAAACGTGTTTCTTCAGCGTTTTAAAACATTGTACGGTGGTACGGAACCCTTCATGTACGAGTCCGACTCGCACTTGCCCGTTTATCATAACAAATGATAGATCTATCATCTAGTCTCAGTAATAGGGTCCCGTTTGCACCCTTCGGGTACGGAACCATTAAACTGGAACATATAAAAAATGCATATTGGCTCAAATACCTTTTTTGGAAATTAAAAAAATTCTTTTAAAAATTTAGGGGTTGCTTTAGCCCCGCTACTCACCAGCCAGGTCTGCAATTTCGTGTTGGGGTATAATAGGAGAGGTATGTGACAAGTTTTCCGCTTGCCTCAAATACCTACCCAAAAATTGGTGCCAGCTCTCGGACTATTCTATATACCCCTAGAATCTTCTTCTTCTTCTTCGTCTAAGCGCATTCCCGGTTGCATCCTCAGCTGTGCTACTTCGGAGCCCGGGGTGTGCTTTCCCGCTTTTTCTTCTCCAAATATAATATGCATGTCAATGGTCACCCAAGGATGCCAAAGACCTTGTAAAATGGAGAGCCGAAACACGTTCAATGATTTGGCTATAGTTTTACAACCGGCCGCCTGCCTGACGTCAACCCTCTTTGGGTATGTATTTGTGCGAAAAGTTTTACAACCGGCCGCCGCCCGACGTTAACCCTCCTTGGGAATGCAATTGTAGCACGTGATGTTTGTGGTTAGTCCTTTAGTCGCCTCTTACGACATCCACAGGAAAAGATGGAGTGGTCCTATTCTAACCCGGAACCACACCCGGAACCACACGGAGAATATACCCCTATAATATATACCCCTAGAATGTCTGGTAAAATCTCATACAATAACGAACGAATACATAAAATGTAAGAATACATAGTTATATATCAGCAAGTAATACCATAATAAATAATATAATTGATTCCTATAATTAGACGCCACGCCGTCATCACCTTACTTATTAAAACCTTTTAATTTTTTGTCTTTACTTACAAGTGCAAGCCATAACTCATTCCCTCGTCGCCCTTGTTTTTATATTTGACTTTTTTGTGTATTTTCGATGGTCTCGCTTCATGTGACCAGCATTATGAGTTAAGGATTAGAATAGGCACGACATAAACTCTGTCGTCTTAGGTTAAGTTAAAATATTGTAAACGATTGAAATAAAATCTTTCAGGTTTACAAAATAAATAATTTTAATTTAATAAAACCGCTCCCGAATCATACTATAAATTAACTACATACTCTCGCACAATGTTTGTTTACGTTTGAACAATGTATATGAAAGCGCTAACAAGGCACCTACAATATTTTAACTAGAGTACCTATTTAGTATATCATCTATTGAACGCCTAACTATGTGGCGTTTTGGTAACCAACCACGGCTCTCGAAGATTCTGGGCTCGATTTCCAGCCAGAGAAAGTTGGAAAATGGCCTTTTTTTTTAAATTGTCCTGGGTCTTGGGTGTTTAAATACTAAAAATAAGATAAAGTTAATAATCAAAGGGAGTCGTCATACAAGAAACGTGTTTCTTCAGCGTTTTAAAAAATTGTACGGTGGTATTGAACCCTTCATGTACGAGTCCGACTCGCACTTGCCCGTTTATTATAATTATAAAAATGATAGAAACTCTTCCACGCTAGTCTGGGAGAAAAAAAACGTAGAATGTACCAGCTGCTTCTCTTCCCGCGCAGACAGTAGAAGCCGGTCGAGGGAATGGGCGAAAGTCATGTAAATGTAAAGGTAGCTAGGTAAATTTTATTACAGGCGTTATTTTTATTAGAATCTTTCATTCATTATTTTTTATAATAAATCGGGCAAGTGCGAGTCGGACTCGTACATGAAGTGTTCCGTACCTCCGTAAAATGTTTTAAAACGCTGAAAAATCACGTTTCTTGTATGACGCCGCCCTTTAAGTTTCAACTTTATCTTATTTTTCGGTTTCGGAATAATAAATGTTTCTGTTCATGTTGAATAATAATCTTTCAATCAAATTTTGTTAAATATCTTTACAAATTAAAAATTGCTTTCTCTTTTATATATTTTTGGCTTTTTCGATTACTTTTATAATTTTTGTTATTATCTGTAACAATTGAAAAAATTGATATAATTCAGATTCTTGCATATAATTCACATTCCCTTAATCGGCTTTTACGATCTGCGTGGGAAGAGGAGCAACTGGTACATTCTATGTTTTCTTTTCTCCCAGACCAGCATGGTCCGAAATTATTTCTAGTCACTTGGGGCACTTCGCTAGGTCTTTGGCATCCTTGGATGACCATTGACATGCATGTTATATTTGGAGAAGAAAAAACGGGAAAGCGCACCCGGGCTCCAAAGCAGCACAGCTGAGGATGCAACCTGCAAAAGAGTGATTTATTTACTACGTGTAATACAGACGGTACCTACTACTAGGTAATAGGATATTAAATTAAATGAGAAGAAGCTTTTATCATTATTCTGTTTTTGGTGATTGCCACAAACCATAAACACAATAATAAATCCCACCGCTGGTCATGATTATCTTTATAAACAAAGTGCAGTCAGTCCGAGCCTGCGGGCTTGAACTAGGCACTTTGCCCTCGGCCAAAGAATTCATAGACGGGTCGTTCTCCGCCCCGCGCGCCTCTCAAGGCCCCCGCGCACATCCAGGCACCCACACATAGCCACACATAAAATAATTTAAAGGGCTATCTAGTGCATACCGAAGAGCAATATGGAAATTATCTCCATATTTACGAGTTAACAATTTATTTCAAATGAAGGCGCCACTTCAAGCCCATTTACATATATCTTCACCTTAAGTGTCGTTTCTTTTCGCGTAGTGTATATGTTGCAGTTGAATGGTATAATCCGCTAATTCACTAAACCTCTAGCTGTTTGGCATTACAGCTCGGTTTTGTAAAACAGCGAACCCTAATACGCGGAATGGAATGAACGACTTGTATTCATCCATGCGGCTAGAGAAGTTGTTGAACATTCTATCTAAAGAAATTATATACAATTTAGAATTTAAGAATGTTCTATTCATTTTACTAGGTTAGGGCAAACCTATAGCAATAAAAATCGTGAATAGTTTTCTGGGAAATGAAATTCGATGTCAAAAATCTGATCATGCATGTGTCGCAGTTGGATTGTTTAACGGTTTCGTCAAACAGCGGATTACCGCTACTGTTGCACAAAACCGCTAGCCGTTTGGAAACATGGTTAGCGGTTTCAATGAACGTAACACGTTGCGCAATCTTAGACAATCCAGCTGAACGATATTCGGCTGTATAACAAAACCGAGCTGTAATGCCAAACAACTAGAGGTTTCGTGTATTAGCGGTTTATACCATCCAACTGCGACATATATATTCTTTGCTAGAGTACCTATTTAGTATATCATCTATTGAACGCCTATATAGCGTTTTGGTAACCAACCACGACTCTCAAAGATTCTGGGCTCGATTCCCAGCCAGAAAAAGTTGGAAAATGGCCTTTTTAAATTGTCCTGGGTCTTGGGTGTTTATCTAATATAAGTATCTATGTAAGTAATTTATCATCAAATAATAGTATCTTTGAGTTCGTATTCCCATAACACAATCCCATAAAAACTTACTTTGTGGCTAGCTCAATCTGTGTCATACGCCCACCTCTATATTTTGAACCAAGCTACTTGAATGCTAAATTGTGGTAAGATACATACAGGGTTATATTGTACGGGCGCCACATACTTCAGGGGAGATAAAGTCCGTTGACTCGAACAAATTTTCCTTTGGCATTAGGGCTTCTTCAACATCTGCATTGGTACCGTGGGAAATGTTATTCTGTTTGACCGTTTGTACACCCGGTAATTATGCTTATTGCAGCTGATGGGTGGCGTGAGCTTGCTGACCGCGGCGCGGCTGTGGTGGGACCCTTTCGTGGCCGTTCCGGTACGGCTGATGTTTTCGTCTGTGGAACACCTAGTATTGACGGGGCTGCTGGCCGGAGTCCCTGTGGTGCTTTGGCTGCTGGCCATGCTCGCGAACGCTGGTCTTTCCAGCAAGAAATGCCGCCGCTGCCTGTTGCGTACGGTTGGTATGCAGTGTCTATAGTGACTACTCTAGCATATGCTGCTGCTGCCGCTAGAGCACCTCGAGCTGACGTCGCTGCCGACCTTGGTCTCGCTGGCGTTGTGTTTATTCCGCGTAAATCCAAATCCCATAAGAATGTAGATCAGTCTACCGGTAGCTGTAGTAGGTATGTGATCGTTGGTGTTACAGGAAGATTTTTTTCTTTTCCTTTTTTCGCCTCCCCTCGCCAAAAACAGAATCTGCCTAAACCAGAATCTGTCTTTAACCTATTAAATGCACTGATTACATAAAGAAAGATATAAGTAGCACGAAATAGGAATAACAATCGACATATTTGCTATGTGCAGACATCGATTGTAGAACAAGTATCCGACGTTCCTTTCTCCGGGTTATCATTCCGTTGAATGATAACCCGGAGAAAGGAACGTCGGATACTTGTTAATGCCGTGATTTCGACTGTTGAGGACAAATGTTGTGTCGTTAAACAACATTTGTCCTTCCGATGACTCGCCGACCGAAATCTTCATCGCCGTAGGAATGTCCGTCAATACATTTCGCCTTCCGTCCGCTCGACGACTGAACGATTAGTCACTGTACTATTGTCCGAGACAATATTTAGTCTTTTGGTGCAAGTTCAGTCTATGATACTGAACTACCATAAAGGCCAGCGCCACCTGGCGATCGGTAGATACTGCGTGGGCGCAACTTTCTGTCAAAATATGGTGATAAAAAAAAAAAACTAAAAAAAAAATGTATTTATTGCTCTCCATACAATCAAACAATAATTGAAAATATGTAAATTATATTTTTCGGATTCTCGCTGTGATGTGATCATAAATAATTAGTGGTTAAACAAACTTACCTGTAAGTGAAGTTTGACCTTAATTATATAAGCATTACATCTGAAAAGATTTATTCACTTGGTAGTTCACTTCTTTATGAACTGGCATCACCACAATTTTTAAAGACATAATCTAGAATTTAAAAAAAACAAAGTGATCACTCAATCCCTCCCCGCGCCGCAGTCGATCTTCCCCACGGCCGGTACTGAAACGTCATTATTTTCAGAGCTTGACCATGACCATTTCGCGTGACTTATAGGGTATGATTTTTGTAAAAATAACAGAGTTCTTGGGCAGGGCGGGTACCTAATAAATCTTTTCAGATGTAATGCTTATATAATTAAGGTCAAACTTCACTTACAGGTAAGTTTGTTTAACCACTAATTATACTTCACATTACATCTGAAAAGATTTATTCACTTGGTAGATGTTTAGCGCTACACGCGAAATAGGTAGGTACTCCAAAAATTAAACAATAGGTAAATTAATTTACTTCAATCCAATTGTTTTATTGACTTAAATACAATGGTAATTATATGCATTCTATTAATTGTATTTATTGATCATATACGGCTTTTGCAAACTCATTAGTCTCATCTTCAAGGACGGGTTGATTATAAAATTTAGCAAAAACTAATGAATTACCGGACCAACCGGCTGTTCTTTTAATTAGATCGATTGACACGCCTTTTCTTTCGGCAGCCGATGTCGATGCGTGACGCGTACTGTGAGCGGAAAAAATGGTAATATCCACTCCGCTCTCAGAAAGCACGGACTTTATCCATCGACTTATCGTGGAAGCACAGACATTGTGGATCGGCTTTTTTATGGTCAGAAATAATTTGTCGGTTTCTGAATATTGCCTAAATTCACGCGTCATTTCTATGTAAGAGACTAGTGTTTTTGCAGGACATATTGATTCCTTATGTGGAAAAAAGGGAATAATTAGTCTAGGCATTGTTTTGCCAGGCCCTGATGTTTTGATCAAGTCATTGATGACAATTTCAATACGTTCTCGTTCCTCGTGGATCCTTATATTAGACAAACGTATCAGTGACAGCGTCTGGACACGTTGTGCTGTCGACAACGCTAAGAGAGCCGCCAACTTTTTTGTTAGTTTAGATAAGCCTATTGCTTCATTAGGATACCAGTTGCTAACATGTTCAAAGATCAGATTGGGGTCCCATGTTGATTGATATCTGGGCAAACAGGGTTTTGTTTTAAAAACACCCTTTAAAAATCTAGATATTCGATCATCTTCGCTAACTTTTTTACCAAAAATAAGACCCAATGCAGACCGAAACGTATTCAAAGTCGAATAGCTTGCACCATTATTTAATTGTTCTGTGAGACAATTTAATATTATAGAAATATCTTTAACATAAATATCCAAATTATTTTTTAAACAAAACATCCACCACTTTTTGTACGCGACATTGTACTGCTTTAATGAACTCTCCGCTAGAGAGGAGATCATAACGTCGATTGTAGAGGCCGAGAGTGATTCTTTGGCGAAGGCGTTCCTGATAATACTGATGCCACCAGGGTAAGACGCTTCCAAAGAGGATGACTCGTCCTGAAAGGAGAGGTGAGTAACTCAGAGCTCGGGCTCAAATATATAAGGTCAGAACGAGATAACTTTAGGTACAGAGGGTACCAGGGTTGACTAGGCCAATATGGTACTACCATGATTCCCGTGGCCTTGTCATTAACTATTTTTCTTAAGCTTTTTAATATAAGTGAAAAAGGTGGGAATGCGTAAAAGAAATGATTGCGCCAATTAAGCGTAAATGCGTCAATATTAAATGCCTCAGGGTCTCGTTTCCATGAAATATATAGAGGGACTTTTGCATTTAATCTAGTTGCAAATAAGTCTATATCTGGGTTGCCCAGTTTACGTTTTATTTCGTTAAAGGCTGATTGGGAAAGACTCCACTCAGTATCGATGTTGCTTTTACGCGATTCCTCATCCGCTTCATTGTATTTTGATTTAACATATGAAGCAAATATGTGCAGTTGTCGTTGTTCGCACCACTGCCATATGTCTCGCGTTATATCGTTCAAGTACTCCAGTTGCACTCCCCCATATTTATTAATGTATGATAATACTGCATTATTATTATCAATACGTAATAATATTTCCGTATTATTGAGTGTACTTGCAAAGCATTTAAGGGCGTAAAACGCGGCTAAAAGTTCTAAGAAGTTAATATGATTATTTGCTTCGACTGTGTTCCAAAAACCACCAACTTTTTCATTATTACAAGAAGCTCCCCAACCTGTTAAAGAAGCATCCGAATAAATTTCTACAGTGTAATTTCCTACACGAATAGGGTTTCTGCAGGTCGAAGACCTGATATTATTTAGCCACCAAACAAAATCCTGTTGTAAGTAAGATCTTAATTGCATTATGCTATCGTAGTTATTGTTGTTATTTTGTAAAGCTATAAATTTTTCTCTCTCTAAACGCTTCGTATATAACCACCCATACGCCACAGCTGGACAGGCGGAGCATAGAAGTCCCAACAGTTTAGAGAAATCTCTGATAACTATTGATTTTTTATCGCGTATTTTATTTATACGATCTTCGATCTTTATTCGTTTTTGTTAAGGTAGAAATAACGACATACATCTTGAATCTAATTCAAATCCTAAATATGTTTTTCTTTGTTCTGGTTTTAGTTTACTTTTTCTATAGTTTATTATGAAGCCCAATGACTCTAATAAGGTAACGGTTTTTGTGACACAGTCGACACATTCCTCGTATGTACTAGCCAGACAAATTATATCATCTAAATATATGGCCAGAATCAGCCCCTGTGCTCTTAAATATGTAACTACTGGTTTTAAAAGCTTTGTAAATACCAGAGGAGCTAAGGATAACCCAAAAGGAAGGCACTGGAATTCGTAAAATGTGTCAAAATGAAATCGAAGATATTTTTTGCTATTGCTGTTTATAGGCACTAAAAAATAAGCATCTTTTAGATCGATTGTTGCCATAAAACATTTAGGGGTCATTAATTTAGTAACTGTACGAATATCTTCTATTTTAAAATGTATATGAGGAATAAATTCATTTAATTTCTTTGGGCCGGTTTTTCAATCGCCAGATAAACAGGCAGATAGTGTTTATTCGACAGATAGCTAAATATTGCGTTTTTCAATAGTCGGATAAGACTTATTCGACGAATAACGCAGTTATCTGAGGAATAAATCTATCTGCCGCTTCATTCGCTAGTTATCTGTCTATTCAATGAATAATTTGTTAGTTTGACGTTGATGACGTATGGTTTGAGGTTATTTATTTAAATTTTTGTGTTTGATTTGAAGAATCGCCATTTGCACAAGAAATTGAATTGAATTGAATTGAAGTGGTTTGAACGGATTGTACACAATTTATTATGGATATTTTCGATAGTATTGATGACCTGGCTATCGAAGAAGAGGCCATAATAAATGAGTACATAAATCCATCGGAAAGAAAACAAAGAATCGTCAGACCAAGGCCTGATCACTTTACGAATTGGGATTCAAACGAATTTCATCGCCGATTCAGACTTTCAAAAGAAACTGTGCAGAATTTGTTAATCCTGATAGAAGGCAAAATCAAGCACCAAACACAAAGGTAAGTTTCTACCGCAATGTTTGTAATCTAGGCTAAGATACTTAGATACCTGCCTAGTACTTACTTACTTACAACCTATTTAATTTGTTTCAGAAATCAGTGCATTCCACTAATGTTACAGTTATTAATGACACTGCGGTTTTATGCAACAGGTAGTTTTTACATAACTGTTGGTGATTCTGGTGGCATACATAGCTCTACTATGTGTTGTATTATAAAAAAAGTAACAGAAGCTATAGCTCATTTAAGACCCACATTTATTAAGTTGCCAAGAAGCGATGAAGACATCAGGAAGTCACAGGAGAAATTTTATAAAATAGCCAGATTTCCCAGAGTGATATCAGCTATAGATGGCACCCACATTAGGATCCAGTCGCCTGGGGGTAACACAGCAGAAGAATTCAGGAATAGAAAAGGCTTCTTCTCATTTAATGTGCAAGCAATGTGCTCAGCAGAGTTGATGTTCCTTCCAAGATATAGTTGCACGTTGGCCTGGCTCCACACATGATTGTTTGATATTTGCTAATTCACAAGTAAAATTTCTGTGTGAAAATAAAGCATTTGGCAATGGAATTATCCTTGGAGATAGTGGCTACGAACAAACAAACTATCTACTGACTCCATTTCAAAACCCAAACACGCCGGCTCAAACTTTGTACAATGAGTCACAAATACGAACACGGAATGTCATCGAAAGATGCTTTGGAGTGTGGAAAAGACGCTTTCCAGTTCTTAGCATAGGATTAAGATGTAAGCTTCCACTCGCACAAGATGTAATTGTAGCCTGTGCTATATTACACAACTTGGCAAGGACAAGAAATGAAGAAGAACCTCCGGTAGACCCAGAAGTGCTCATTCCACCACAGCCAATATTTCCCTCCACTATAGCTGATCCAACTGGTGAAGAAAGGTACCATACTAGAAACTTAATGTTAAATTACTTTAATTCATTACTTTGTTAAAAAAGCATTATTTTTTTACATTATAGATAAGTAAGTATTAAGTTAGTTCTGTACTCTAATACTACTCTAGTACTGTAATAAAAGATATTTTTATTAATATTAAAACTTTATTTTTCTATATAACTAGTCCGAGATTTCTAGATCATGCCATCTGAAACTGGTCCACATTTGCAACTAATTCTTTTTATAAGTAATGCATGCATTTCTTCTTTTCTTTTCTCATCATTTTTTAAATGCAACATTTTAAATTTATGTTCCTCCTCCATAAACTGTTGTTCATTTCTGGCAGTCTGCATTTGCAGCTGTACCAGTTCTAACCGAGCTTGACTTAATTTGTCCAGCTTTGATGTTACACTGGCCTTGGTTGCAGTATTTGATTTTAATACATTGGAAACCCTTGTTTTTAAAGTCTTTGGGTGCCATCTGTCCCATTTGTTTTCTGAAAGCATAAGACATTATTATTATTAAATAATCTGTAAGAAACCCAGTATGGGGTTAATAAAATAATAATATAGGTAAGTAGATAATAATGTTGTTATTTAATAATATCAAACAACTGCGTGTCGCATGCTACAATTATAATAACGTACTATAAATTCTCACCTTTTTGAGAGTCATTTTCCTCAATTATTTCTAGGATGACTGACCCGTCCATATCTAAAATGATAAAAAAGTAATTTAATCACAATTTCTTACATGCAATCTTAAAGTGTATGAGTATTCTTGCATAATCTTTGGTCAAACCCAGTATTCGCCCGATTAAAATATTGAGAAACAATTGGATTGCTGTCAAGTATCGATATATCGCAAATCAACGAATAGGTTTTGAACAGTACATTCAACTTATTGACAGCATATTTAAAGTCATACAAAACAAAACCTAATACCTTTTTGTTACAGACGTTTGGTTTTAGCTGCCCGGTTTGAGCTATACAGATACAATATCTAATTATAGCTAGGTAGACATCTGTAGCACCCTACACTTACTACTATGAACAATCTGCCTATCAATTACAGATATTATGGCTTAATTTGTAAGCATGAGTGAGGCTCATGATCAATATGCTATAGAGATGGTGAAGAATGTGATATATATATACCTTTTTGAGAGCCATTGTCCTCAACTACTTCTACGATGGCTGGTTCATCTATATCTAAAATGAAAAAAGATTAAAATTGGAATGATTGCATTAAAATAACATGTCTTGCAAGCAACGTTATAGTGGACTGGAAAACATACCTGATATTTGCACATTAGCTTCAGACTGATCCATCATATCTTCGGCATCAGTATTAGGAATAGTGTCACTGTCGTGACGAGCTTCGAGTCCTTTTATGTTGGAACATATACTCAGCACCTTTTCCTCGATTTCGTTGAATTCGGGAGCATGTGATGGCCCTCCTCCTGTTCTATACATCTCTTGCCGTTGCAGAGACGATTTTTTCTTAGTAACCTTCTTTAAACCCTCATATTTCAATTTCAACGTTTTCCATGATCGAACACTTGATGATATTCCACATGAGTTAAAACTATCTTCAATTTTCTCCCATGCCGTCTCCTTATCTTTATTGGTGACAGCGTCGGTCTTTTTATTTTCAACTATTTGTTTATACTTGCCGACTAAACTTATTAACAACTGTACCTCAGCAGCATTAAAATTTGCCGAACGCTCTCTTTTCTTTGGTTCCATTTTATAGGTTTAAACAAAATTACTTCAATCGATTTATTTAAAACAGGATGCAAGCAAGCGCAACGAAAAAGCTAAACAGACAACAAACATAACCTAGAAATTTAATACGCAATGTGACGTTTTTGACAGAAATTGATAGTAGAGTCTGTCTTGCTCTAACGCTAGTCTAAGCGATATATTTGTTTCACTTCTCTAAAGCTTGAGTTGCCAGAGTTGAAATAATATGTCGGATAACTATCTATGGAATAAATGACGATTGAAAAATTGGTGAGCAATTATTCGTCTGATAAACAGCCAAATAACTTTGTTCGTCAGATAGTTATTAGACCATTTATCTGAGGATTGAAAAATCGGCCCTGTTAAGTATGAAACGGTCTTACCGTTTCATACTTAACGCCATCCGGTTTTGGCGTAAGGAATATTTTTGATAGGAACTGTTCCGGATGTGGCTGGCATTCCACAATAGCACCTAGCTCTTTTAATTTATCTATTTCCTTTTTAAGTTGTTTTATTTCACTAGAACTAAATTTATTATTTTTTGGTGCTATCATTTGTACAACAGGGTTCTCAAACGGTATGACATAACCTTTTGATATATAACCTAAAATAACAGGGTCATCAGTGATAGACGCCCACTTATTATAAAAATACTGTAATCTACCTGCATGAGGTAGTACCTCTACGGAGCTTTGGTGCTCTTGTCGCTCGCTTTGGCCGACGCTCGTGGGTGCCGGTCCCGGGTTGGCGGCGGAGCACTGCGGTTCACCTGTGTCTGGAAGCGACTCTTCTGCCCACCCTGTCTGACACGATGTGCTGATGAACGGGGTGGGCCCCTGGGGTTTCCCTGGTTGTATTTTCTGAAAGGAACTGCTGCAGTAGCGTCCCTGCGCTTGATCTGGAGACCCGACCTTTCTGCTGTTTTTGATGCTCTAATTTTTTCTCCTAAATTAGTTCCGAATAAATATGTATCTCTGTTTACGTCTGATATCATATGAAGAAATTTCTTATCTAGAGATGAAGCAACTAATTTTCTTCTGCGTTTTGTATCTTCATAGTGCAAATCCAAAAATATTTGACTAGCTTCGGAAATTTGGCATAATAAGTCAATCTTATCAATATTCCCTTCGATAATACCTGAAGCAATGTTAGTTAATCGTGAAATACCCAGACCAAGTTGCTTTTGTGATTTTTCTAATGCTTTATCCCTATAGCGAACTTGCTCGTTTAGTACTGGGATTAATTCTGGGTTAATTAAAGGTGCCTTTGCTAGGCGAAAGTTATCTGGTACGAGCGACTTTTGGATTATATTTTGTTTCTGTTCTTTAGTAAGACCTTCTACTAAAATCCGTCCCCAGCGCGTAGCGATATCTTGGGGTATGTTTGGTCCAAAAATTTCCTCCTTGCCTTTGGAGTCTCCCAAGGCGTCTAAAATATCCTGAGGTAAGGAACTAGCTCCTTCGCTTGTGGTAGGCGTCGGTTCGCCTAAATTAGACACGGATCTGCCTTGCTGTGGTTCCCCCACAGGGTTTAATTTACCACCTTGGTCTAGACCTTCGTTTAAAAAACAAGTGGGTACCACGTCTGTTTCGACGGCCGCGCCAGCAGCATTGTCCGCGGAAGCTTCAGAATCATCTAATACCTCATAGTCGATAACGGAAGACGCGGACGGATCTCGCTCATGATAGTATCGGGGGTCTTCATAGTAATATCTCCCAAGGGCATCTGTAATATTACAGAAAATATGCGCTTGATATTTTAAGTCTCTGACCATACGCACGTTATTATGCTGGACTGAGCGGTATCAGCCATGTGCTCGACATGGAGTGTAACCGAAAATTGCTAAAAAGGCACTATTTCAAAGTATTTTTAAAGTCCTAGGACGCACGCTCGTTACGCCGCTGTCGGACTACAATGATGGAGTTAAATCCGTGCGCACGTCACGGAGTTTTAAAACCCATTCAAATAAAATGTACATAAAAGATACATATATCTGAAAAGAGACATTGTAATAGCATGCAAGTAACCAACAACGCTGGTTACGTAAGGTTACATTGATATCCAAAACATTATCTCTTTATCGGAATCGTTCGTAAAATGTGAAACAGATTGAGGGTAGAATACGACAAAATTTTGTTGAGAATCGTTTTTGAATTATATTTTTCTTATAATTTTGGAATAAGAATTAATGATTTATTATATGAGGCACAGTATTAATCTTGTTGGTTAAAAGAAAAAAATAACTGACCTTCGCTCGACGACGACGATGAATCGGAATATCTGGGACGTTTCTCACGTCTCCTTGAGTGTGATTTTTTATCCTTGTGTTTCCTTTTTCCCATATTGGGTACACTTCACTTTATCACTTAAGTAGATGAATATATAAAAAATAACTATTAACGGTAAATTAGTGCACTTATAAGTAATAATTACTGAAATAAATACGGTAGGCTGTAGCGATGCCGACACAAAAAAAGCGAATGACGTTTCAGTACCGGCCGTGGGGAAGATCGACTGCGGCGCGGGGAGGGATTGAGTGATCACTTTGTTTTTTTTAAATTCTAGATTATGTCTTTAAAAATTGTGGTGATGCCAGTTCATAAAGAAGTGAACTACCAAGTGAATAAATCTTTTCAGATGTAATGTGAAGTATAATAATAAATAAATATACCTATAGGGACAAATCACTCTGATTGAACTAGCCCCAAATTAAGTTTAATCTTGTGTTATGGGATTCTAATTCAACGATTTATAATAAATACATAGGTATATGGATAAACACCCAAGACCCAGGACAATTTGAAAAATACCATTTTCCAAATTGCCCCGGCTGGGAATCGAATCCAGAACCTCCGGAGTGGCAGACTGGCGTGTTAACCACTACGCCACGGAGGTTATCAAAATTTGAGTAGACAAAAGCGTATAAAACCGTTTCCGTTCAGTAAAAATTATATTAAGTGTATAGGTAGGTATTACGGATACAGTTTTCATGTTCATTATTATTTCATTTTATTTGTAGTTTTTTTGTAAAACAAGAAAATAAGGCTACTTTATTAGTTTCATGAAATAATAATAAACATAAAAATCGGCCAAATGCGAGTCATACTCGCACACGAAGGGTTACCTAAGCTATCATTATCTATACAATATTAGACACCAACTCTTAATAAATAATTTAATTAAAATAAAATAAATATAACATCAGAAAGTTCGCGGGTCGAATGTGGATGAGAGTAGCTCAGGACCGTGGTAAATGGCATTCATTGAGAGAGGCCTATTCCCAGCAGTGGGAGGTTCAAGGCTGCGAATGATAATAACACTACCCATATTTTATAATGTCATTAGTGTCAATATCCAGTAAGTCTGCGACCACGAAAGATGTAACTCTTTTTCGAAACGTTAGACATAACAATAAAAAAAAGGTTCGTGCTAAGTCCCGTTATATATATATAAATCATGTGTTTAAAGCGCGATAGTTTAAAAACCAAAAAAGAGTATATAAATGTTCGAGATAAAAGATAATCTAGACTAGTTTGTTTTTGTACAATAGATTTATCGATTGAATCAATGACACGGCACGTCACGTTGCTATGGCTATGGTCGGCGGTGGCGGCACTAGTTTGGTGCGGGTTGCAAGCGCATGGGAGCGCGTCGTTGGAAACCATACTATTTGGCATTCATTGACTGCAACAACGCTTTTGAGTCGCTGAAACATGTACATATTTGGGAGGCCCTAGAATGGTGAGCACCAAAAATATATTAAAAGAAATATATAAGAACTCAACAGCTAAAGTGCAGACTGAAAGAGTTGGGACTGAATTTAGTATAAAGAAGGGAGTCAGACAAGGCGACCCATTATCACCTAAATAATTTTCTGCTGTTCTGGAGCAGGTATTTAGAGGATTGAATTAAGAGGACTATGGCATTAACATTAACGGTTAAAAACTCAACCATCTTAGATTTGCTTAGAACGACATCAATCTCTTGAGTGAATCACCAAATGTACTTCAAGATATGCTCCAGGGTTTAGCAGAGGCAAGTGAAAGGGTAGGGCTAACAATGAATACTACAAAAACTAAACTGATGACAAACAAATATTAATAATAACACAATTCGCTACTCGACAATTTTTCGAATGGTATTTTAAAATTTACGTAGGATTATTTTCTACCTCTCACAATATCTTTTTTAGGGTTCCGTACCGAAAGGGTGCAAACGGGACCCTATTACTGAGACTCCGCTGTCTGTCCGTATGTCACAGGGCTCTATCTCTTGAACCATAACAGCTAGACATTTGAAATTTTCACCGATTATGTATTACTGTGGCCGCTATAATAACAAATACTAAAAATAAAAAAAAATAAAAATTAAAGGGGGTCGTCATACAAAAAACGTGTTTTTTCAGCGTTTTTGACTAGATCTTTATAATGGCATTAACTAGATACTTGTCACCGATTATGCATTACTATGGCCGCTATAACAACAAACTGGTTTTTCGTGCAGCTGTTGAAGTTGGCTAAAGTTCATGTTCAGTTGAGTAAATGGGTAAAAAACTGCAGCTAGTAAGGAAACATAAAAAAATGTATGGGCGGCAAAATCTTGGAATCAAAACTTGTTTGCAGTTTTAAGTTCCGCGGGATGCTTTACCTTATGGAAGTATGTACGTTACCCGTAGTTAGGTGTTATCAGCGGTCGTCGTAGCATACGTTCCAACAGATCACTAATCTGGATGAGAATATATATCACCGCAAGGGATCGTTTTTCGCCGTTTCGTGAATTTTAAACGGCGTTTTCCGAATATACCTACTAACGGCACAGACGAACATATAAATGGACAAAAGCAAAAATGATATATATCGTTTCGCTAGCTTCAACTGTAAAGGTGTAATGCGATCTGTGGATGGCGTCAGGGAACTATGTCGGTCGTGTGACCTGATCGCCGTGCAGGAAACATGGTTCCTGAATGACGATATATCATACCTAGGCACGGTAGACAGCGAGTTTGGATACACGGGAGTCTCGGGCGTGGACACATCTATAGGCATTCGGCAGGGAAGGCTGTATGGTGGGTTCGGTTCACTATGGAGAAAGAGTGTATTCCAACAAGTGTCAGTGTTACAGTGTGTCAGTGTTATCGTATATGTGCGGTTAAGATAACTACTAGTGACCAACCAGTTATTGTTATGTGTGTTTACATGCCTGTAAACAAAAGTGCCAATCTACCGGAATTCACGGACTGCCTAAATGCGGTGAGCGCTATTATAGATGATTATGGTATTGAATCTGTATTTATTTTAGGGGATTTCAATTCTGATTTGTATGGATTATTCTATAACGAGCTTATGTATTTTTGTGATGAAAACTATTTATCGTGTACTTGTATAGATATTAATTTTCTTGGTGAGAGTTCTGGTACTTATACTTTCATCAGTGAGACGGGACTTGTAGCTGGCTTGACCACTGTATAGTGACACGTTCGATGAAAAGTGCTGTGACAAATGTATATGTCAAATATGACACCCTTTGATCGGACCACTTCCCTCTCATCATTGAATGCAATCTAAAGTTGTTACCACCAGAGTTGCCCCGTGCACCATGATTTAATATGAATAGAGACGTAGTCTGGGGAGAAAGGGTACAGGTCAAAACATATACCAAAGAGTGTCATAAAAGATTAAAACTGGTAGACTTTCGTAGCGAGTGTATTAGTTGTGCTGATTCTTGTTGTAGTAAACTTGATCACAGGAAAGCTCTTGACAGTTTGTACTCGGACATTGTGGCTGCCCTTTGTAAAGCATCTCTAGCAAGTAAACGCCACAGCAGGAAGAGTAGGAGGGGGCCGCGGATAATTGGCTGGAACAAACATGTCGGAGAGGCTCACCGGTTTGCCAGGTTGAGGTTTACGGAATGGGTTTCGTGCGGTAAACCAAGTAGTGGTATTATGTACGAAAAAATGTGTGAAAGTAGAAGGGTGTTCAAATCTCGGTTGAAATGGTGTCAGAATCATCAAGAACAAATAAAGATGGACACCCTCGCTCAGAAACATAAATGTGGTGACTTCCACGGGTTCTGGCAGGCCACTAATAAAATGAATTTAAAGCCTGGCTGTCCAATGAGTATCGATGGTATGAATGACCCAGGGGACATAGCAAATTTATTCAGGGATCAATTTTCTGTTCGGTCTCCATTAAAATCGATGGGTGCCGTGTTGGATGCTGGTACGCCAGATGGGCCATGTGGAGTTAGATTTAGTGCAACAGATGTTGCAAAAACAATTAAAAACATGACTAGAGGTAAATCCCCGGGCCATGATGGTCTGAGCATTGAGCACCTGCAACATGCTGGTCCTTACATATTCTGAGAGTTAGAGTTAGTAGTAGAAGCCAGTAGTCTGAGCCACTCATATCTGCCTCCGGATCTGATGAAGACTGTCGTGGTGCCTATTGTTAAAAATAAATGGAGACCTTGCCGATAAAACCAACTATAGGCCAATATCCCTTGCCACAATTATAGCCAAGGTTTTTGACGGTATGCTTAATACACAGTTAGACAAATACACCAAAATTTGCATGCTAATCAATTTGGCTTTAGACCACATTTATGCTAGTATAATAAGTGCTATACTGGGTCTTAAGCATACCGTAAAATACTACTTGAATCGGAAAACGCCTATTTATGCATGTTTCCTCGACCTGTCGAAAGCGTTTGACCTGGTTGCGTATGACATACTGTGGGATAAGCTGGAGAGCATAACTTACCTCGTGAACTTTTTCAAGTATCGGTATACGCATCAGGTCAATAGTGTCAGGTGGGCGAGCACAATATCAGAACCGTACCAACTAGAGTGTGGTGTCAGGCAGGGTGGATTGACTTCTCCCACCCTGTTTAACATATTTATATAAATGGTTTGATTGAAGCGTTTAGCAAACAACATGTTGGGTGTCACGTTGATGGCGTATGTGTCAACAACCTGAGCTACGCAGATGACATGGTTTTGCTGAGCGCGTCGATCTGTGGCTTGCGAAAGATGATAGCAACCTGTGAGGAGTACGCGAGTAAGCATGGTCTAAAATATAATGTGACCAAAAGTCAGATCATGGTCTTTGAGGCGGCTGGTGCTGGGTGCCCAATAAATGTGCCACCTGTGTACCTGTATGGTGTTCCTTTGGAGAGAGTGTACGAATTTAAGTACTTGAGGCACATAGTAACAGCTGACCTTGCAGACGATACTGACATTGAACGGGAGTGGAGGGCACTGTCAAGAAGGGCTAATTTGTTGGCCCGCAGGTTCTCAAGATGCTCTAAAGCAGTAAAAATAACACTTTTCAGAGCTTTCTGCACCTCTCTATATACATGCAGCCTGTGGGCAGATCACAGGAAACGAAGCTACAGTGCCCTCCGTGTTTAGTTCAATAACGCGTTTAGGGTGTTATTGGGGCTGTCCCGTTTCTGCAGCGCCTCTGGTATGTTTGCAGTGGCTCGCACCGATTGCTTTCATGCGACTACGCGCAAGCGGGCCGCATCTCTAGTGCGCAGGACGCGGGCCAGCTCCAATGCTGTCCTGGCGATGATTGCTGGTAGTGTTAGCTGTCCCTATGTCTGGCATTGCTGTAATAGACACTTGAGCCCTTGAGCAGCAGTGCTGGATGGATTATTTTGTGTATGTTTATATGTATTTCATATTTTTATAATTTTCTCTGCTTATATGGGTCTTGTAACCTGAAATAAACGTATTTTATTTTTATTTATTTATTTATTTTATATCGATAGATGATTTAATCACTAGTGAAACTACCTTGTCAAATCAAAATCATGGGCAACTTACTAATGTGTGAGATTATTAGGAAGTGAGGAGCTTCCAAGGTCGCCTTGTCAAATTTTCATCCCTCACCTATTAGGGTGTTCCCATGGGAAAGTGGAAAAAATATCCTGCATATTTGCTACCATCAACTAGACTGATTTGCATAGATTATAAATAAAATTAAAATTGTAGGTATATTGAGTAGGTTTTTACCAAAAAAAAAAAATACTTTACATACCTACCTAAAACTGAGTGCGTTGACCACTCTTTAATTTTTTTCAAATTCAAATTCAAAATATCTTTATTATCATAGGATATTTATAATATCTCTTAATAATAGTCACTTTGTTTTGTTTTGCACAAATGTTGACGTCAAATCGTTACTTAAAGCTAAGTTTACGCCGCCTCCTAGGCGCAAGTGCAGAAGAAGCGGCAACAAACTGCACTGCACGTTTTCTCCAAAGACGTCAACTAACAAACTAAAAACTTAAAATTAGTTATATGGATGGACTGAGATTACATTGTTTGTTATATCATAATTAATGAATTATAAGAATTACGAAATATAAATTAATATCAATTTGTAAATTTTGTATGTACCAATGTACCTAAATTATGACATGACTAAGTATACAAACCTTTAAGAGGGACCCGCGCCAAGCTCAAGCCAGACCTTTTTGTCTTTAAGATAGTCATCGGTCCTATAATAAGCCTTCTCACAAAGTACTTTCTTTACATAAGCTTTGAATTTTCTGTCTGGCATTATCTTTTACACAACAGTAAACCGTTATCAAAGGCGAAAAATTCAATTCAAATGTTATTTACAATGAAATTCGTCACAAAATACCTACGTCTCAGTGTGAGTACCCACGCATATTTTTATTGTTGCTCTTCGACCTGGCCTTACAGTTTTTACATAAAGTTGAGAGAAAAAAATATTTGTAATGTTTTTCAGTACGTACTGTTGATGGTGTTGCTGACGTGCGCGGAGGCGGGCGCGGGCACTTGGCTCGGCTATCAATTCCACGAGCTTTACCGGAATGACACGATCTACGATGATATGAAAAATGTCTGGACAGAAGTCGATAACGGCCTAGCTAAGAAGAACACAACATCGATCAAAATATTTTTTACGACTTTCCTTGGGATGAATGAGAGCATAGCTTTCATGAACAAAACTAATAGCAGTAAACATCTAATGTCTCATCTTAATGGAAATGATTCAATAACATATATGAAGGTAAGATGATCACATACAATCTACGAACAATAATTCTCTAGAATCGTAATTAATCCCGAAAAATCATTCCATGCGATATGTACGCGGCAGGCGGGACTTAAAATATGAACAGCGCGACGCGACAGTTCACCGTGACACTCGAGTCGTGCGGTTGCGTCGCATGAAGTTTCCTTAGAGAATATTACAGTGCTTTTACGATAATCGATTCATTAAAATGCCGTCATGTGCCGTGAAGTGGTGTAAAAGCCATACAGACATGAAAAACACAGGACTCACATTTGATATGTAAGTAAATAAACATTTTAATATTGTACCTCACCGCTCGTGGCGTTTACCGCGGCCGTGTCGGTCGTGCAGCTGCCTGCTCGACCGACACGACGCGTACGTGACCTTGTCGCGACCAATCGCATGCATCTTTGTCTATGTGTGAGTTTGAGTGTTTCGTTGTAATTACTGTTAGTTAGTTTGTTTTCGTAAATGGAATCAGAATCGAAGCGGTGAATGTAGAAGCGTTAGATTTCTAGAGATTATATTTCGATGCATACAATATTATATTCCGACTAGAAACCCCATCGTATATTTTTGTAGAACTATCCAGTAGCCTTCATATTGTTCACAAGTTGACTTGATATTAGGACTCTACCACCGAATTGGAAATTACTGTATGGCATAAATATAACGGGCAAGTGCGTGTCGGGGACATAAACATGAAGAGTTCCGTACAATGTTTTAAAACGCTGAACATTCACGTTTTTTGTATGATGACCCCTTTTAATTTTTAAATTTATCTTATTATTATTAGTATTTGTTGTTATAGCGGCTACAGTAAGTAATATTTTATTTTAGCTATAATCCTCAACACTATTTTTATTATATTGACCACCCCGCACTACCTAATTTCCTATCATTTTTTCTATTTTACCTAGGCTGTTTGATAAGTACCCGTTTATGGAAAAAAAACCCTTTTTTGTATATATGCATTTATTTTTCTACGTAGTCACCTTTTAACTCTATACATTTGTTCCACCTATACTCAAGCTTCAATAAACCATCCAAAAAGTATGATTTTGGAAAGTCATTAAAATAGGCCTCTGTGGCGGCAATGACTTCGTCATTTGATCCAAATTGCTTGCCACCGAGCCATTTTTTTAGGTTGGGAATCAAAAAGACATCGCATGGGGCCAAATCTGGAGAATACGGGAGGTGAGACAATAGTTCTTAGCGTAACTGTGCTAATTTAGCCGTCACAACTCTGGACGAATGAGCCGGGGCGTTGTCGTGATGAAACAGTAATTTTTTTTTTAAATGGGGTCGTTTGTCCTTCAACACGGCGTCAAATTCATCCAATAAATTGGCATAGTACTGCCCTGTTATTGTTTTTCCATTTTCTAAATAGTCAATATGTATAATACCCTGCGACTCCCAAAAAACGGTCGCCATGACCTTTCCAGCCGATGGGACGGTTTTTGCTTTCTTTGGAGCAGGTTCACCCGGTAAAATCCACTGCTTCGACTGCTCTTTCATTTCCGGGGTGTAGTGGTGGACCCACGTTTCGTCCACGGTTACGAAACGACGCAGAAACCTTCGGGTTCCGTTTTTGCTCCTCCGTGAGTAAACGCGGCACCCACCTCGCCGATACTTTCTTCATTCCCAATTTTTCTTCTAATATGTGTTGTACCCTCTCGATTGAAACATTTACAGCATCAACGATTTCTCGAAGTTTAATTCGGCGGTCGGCTAAAACGATATTTTCAATTTTCTTAATTATATCGTCTGTAGTCACCTCAACTGGCCGGCCTGGGCGATCCTCATCAAAGACGGTTATTCTCCCCCGCTTAAACTCGTTATACCAATATCTGACGGTTGTCATAGAAGGAGCACATTCATGGTAAACCGCTTGCATTCTTACTTTTATTTCATCACAGGTTTTTCTTTCCAAAAATAAGAATCTAATTACAGACCGATACTGTTCTTTCTCCATTTTAACAATTTTAAGTTCACGCCTTCACTGAATCGTTGTCAAATGAGAAAAAAAACCAAAAGAATGCCATATTTGGTTTAATTTTCCCGCCTCTGAAAAATGGCTTAAAAAGGTGGTATACTTATTTGCGGCCAGTGATATTAATATATTTAGAAAACGGATACTTATCAAACAGCCCTCGTAACGAGGTTGCCTGGAAGAAATTGCTTAGCGATAAGGCCGCTTTTTGCGCATTTCCTAGTTTTTTAAGATAATTATGTCCTGTATTTTTCTTTTGTGCAATACCCCTTGATATTGTATTGTCATCATCATCATCATCATTTCAGCCGCATAAGGTCCACTGCTGGACATAGGCCTCTCCCAAGGATTTCCAAAATGACCGATCTAGAGCGGCCTGCGTCCAGCGCTTTCCAGCGACCTTAGTCAGATCGTCTGACCACCTTGTGGGTGGATGTCCAACGCTTCGCTTGCCAGTACGTGGTCGCCATTCGAGAACCTTTCTGCCCCATCGGCCATCTGTTCGTCGCGCTATGTGTCCCGCCCACTGCCACTTCAACGAGCTAATCCGTTGGGCTATATCAGTGGCTTTTGTTCTCCTACGAATTTTCTCATTTCTGATTCGATCACGTAGAGAAACACCGAGCATAGCCCTCTCCATAGCGCGTTGAGCGACCTTGAGCCTTCTTATGAGACCCATAGTAAGGGACCACGTTTCAGAGCCGTAAGTCATCACTGGTAACACACATTGATTATACACTTTAGTCTTGAGGCACTGAGGTATTTTGGACGAGAAGACGCTGCGTAGCTTCCCGAACGCTGCCCAACCGAGTCGGATTCGTCGAAAGACCTCTTCCTCGAAGCTGGAACTTCCTGCCTGGATCAATTGACCCAGGTAGATATATTGGTCTACAACTTCGAGGGTGGAGCTCCCAACACAAACAGGTAGGGGCGCGACATGGACATTCAACATTACTTTCGTTTTGTCCATGTTCATTTTGAGGCCCATCTGTTGGGAAACTCGATTAAGGTCTCCGATCATGGTGCTTAAGTCTTCCATGGATTCTGCAATGACAACGATATCGTCGGCAAATCGAAGGTGAGTGATATACTCGCCATTGATGTTGATGCCAAGTCCTTCCCATTCCAGAAGCTTGAAGGCATCTTCCATTGCAGCGGTGAACAGTTTCGGAGATATAACGTCTCCCTGTCTCACACCCCTTTGCAGTGGGATAGCCCTCGTGCACTGCTCCTGTACTCGGACTGACATAGTGGCGTTACTGTACAAACACTTCAACACTTCGATATACCGATAGTCAATACGGCATCGCTGGAGAGACTGAAGCACGGCCCATATTTCGATCGAATCGAAGGCTTTTTCATAGTCCACAAACCCCAAGCATAACGGCCGGTTATACTCCCTCGTCTTCTCTATAACCTGCCGCAGCGTGTGGATGTGGTCTATGGTACTAAAGCCTTTACGGAAACCGGCTTGTTCGGGAGGCTGGAAGGTATCAAACCTGTTTGCGAGACGATTCGTGATGACCCTCGAAAACAACTTATATATATGACTCAGAAGCGTGATAGGCCTATAGTTCTTCAATAGAGCGTTATCTCCCTTTTTGAAGAACAGGACCACCACGCCCCTGTGCCACGCTTCTGGCGTTACGCCCTCGAGCAGAACGGAATTAAAGAGCCTCTGAAGGACTTTCAGTACCGGCGTTCCGCCCGCTTTCAGAAGCTCTGCTGTGATTCCATCCTCGCCCGGCGCCTTGTTGTTTTTTAACTGTTTGAGGGCCATCCTAATCTCGTACAGGCTGATGTCCGGGATATCTTCAGTATAGTGTCGGGTCAGCTTGGCTCTTGGGTCTTTAGCCAATTGTCCGCTGGGTTTTGCAACTGAGGTGTATAACTGTCCATAAAACCTCTCGATCTCTGCCAAAACTCCTTCCTTTGTCGACACCACGCCACCGGCCTCTGTCTTCAGCTTCATCAATCGGCTTTGCCCAACCGACGTAGCTCTTGCGAACACTTTGGAGCCTTTGTTTTGCTCTATCGTCTCCTTAATACATTTGGTATTAAAGGAGCGGATGTCGTGTCGCAAGGACTTTTGTATACGTCTGTTGAGCTGCCGATATGATTTAGCGTCTTCAGAGGTGTGCAGCGGCCTGGATCGTCGTTCTGCCATCAAGTCTAGGGTCTGTGTAGAAATTTTTTGAGGTTTGCGTTTGGGGTGGGACTTAAAAACCTTCGATCCCACCGCTTGGACAGCTTCTACAAACCCTTGGTTTATCTCGTCCACTGTAACGCAATCCTGTAGGCCTTCAAAGCGATTGGACAGTTCAAGCCGGAAGCTTTCGGAGTTTTCAATTTGGACCTGTGACGGTCGGAGCGTCGACTTCATCAGTCGCGACCTTTCGACTTTGAGACAAATATTCACGATGCCTCTTAATATTCGGTGATCGCTCCCGGTTTTAATCCGATTGATCACTGAAACATCGTTGAATATTCGTCTCTTCGTCGTTAGGATGAAGTCGATTTCGTTTTTAACAGGGGGCTGATTCTTCTTTCCTGGACCCATCCAGGTCCATTTTCTTTGCGGTGGCTTTTGGAAGAAAGAGTTCATCGCAAAGAGTCCCTCTTTCTCCAGAAAATCAGCCAGCCTACGTCCCCTGTCATTTCGTACTCCGTATCCGAAGTTTCCCAGCCTAAACTCTCCATCGCCTCGCTTGCCCAGTTTTGCGTTGAAGTCCCCCATAACAACCGTGAAATAGGTTTCAGAAGAATGTATGGCCCTACTAATGTCCTCATACACCTCATCCACCTCTTCATCGGAGTGATCCTCAGTTGGCATATATACCTGGATGACCTTCAGCGAGTATCTTTTCGATACTCTGAGTATCAGGTATATTACCCTGCTAGAAACACTCTCGATGGTTATTACGTTGTTTATGAGGGACCTGTGGACGAGAAACCCGACACCATGCTGGGACTTCTTTTTGTCTCCTTCTCGGTAATAGAGTAGGTTACCAGATTCAAGGGTTGTCGTGCCCTCACCCTCTCTACGGACTTCAGACAACCCCACTATGTCCCACCGTAACCTACTCATTTCCTCTTCCACCTCAGCTAGTTTCTCGTCTGTCCTCAGAGTGCGTACGTTGTGTGTTACCAGGGCCAGTCGTTGACGGGAGTGGTAGCCGGATCTCTGCCGGAGATTCTTCGCACCCCCTGCCCCGCCGTTACCATGACCGCTACCGGAGCCAGGAATAACGGGGCTGCCGGGGACTGGGGGCCTGGGTTTTTTTGAATTTTCCATTAGGAGGTAATTGGCCTTAAAACGCCGCGCTGGCCATTGCGAGTTGGCGAGTCCACGCTTTCTAAGGGTATTTAGTCCCTTATGGCTTGCGGTAGCCACTTGGATCGGGTTGTTGCCGCCGGATATTCGGCATAAACATTTTACGACTGGGTAGGTCACTTCCAGCCAACCCTCCTCCTTTCTCATCCGGGCTTGGGACCGGCAACGGCGGAGTTCGGCGGATATTGTATTGTATTTTATTGTAATACATCTTCTTTCTTCTTCTTATTTAAGAGCTTCGTGGCTCTTGTCGGTGGAGTATGCGCCAAACTTCTCGGTTCTCTGCCTTACTTTTTAGTGCTTGATACGACATGACCCCTGCTTTTGCTTTCAGTTGGTCTACATAGCTCTTTCTTGGTCGTCCTGGACCTCTTCTACCTTTTATCTTTCCTTCTAGTATGTTTTTAAATAAGGAGTCATGTCGTATTAAGTGACCAATCATTTTCCCTCTCCTATTTTCTATTTCGCCCAGCAGTCTTCTTTTCTCTCCTACTATTTCTAATACTTCCTCATTGGTTTTCCTTTCCATCCAACTGATCTTTTCCATTCTCCTCCAGCACCACATCTCGAAAGTTGCCAGCCTGTCACTATCTTTTTTATTCAGTATCCACGTTTCGCATCCATAAAGTGCTATGCTCCAGATATACGTTTTTATAAGGCGTTTGCGTATTTTTCTGGATATATTTGCTGTGAAAAGTTTCTTTTTACTATTGTATGCTCCTTTGGCCATGGCAATTCTGGTTTTAATATCTGCAGTACATCTAGAGTCTTCTGTCAATATGGTTCCTAAGTACTTAAATTTTTCTACTTGTTCTATTGTTGTTCCGTTAAGTTGCACTGAATCTCTTATTGGTGATGTTTTATATGTAATCATAGTTTGTAATACATAATCGGTGAAAATTTCCAAGGGTCTAGCTATTACGGTTCAAGACATAGACAACTTTGACTGACGGACAGAAGGGCAGACAGCGGAGTCTCAGTAATAGGATCCCGTTTGTAGTACTAGTAATCTATGTCTTCTGCATCTAAGCGCGTTCCCGGTTGCATCCTCAGTTGTGCTGCTTCGGAGCCCGGGGTGCGCTTTCCCGGTTTTTTATCTCCAAATATAACATGCACGTCAATGCGGTCACCCAAGGGTACCAAAAACCTTGCGAAGTGGAGAAATGGCCGAAACAGTTAAAATGATTTATTTGGCTATAATTTTATAACCGGCCGCTTGCCTGATGTCAACCCACTTTCAGGTTGCCGCCTGACGTTAACCCTCCTTGGGAATGCAATTGTAGCAGTCCTTTAGTCGCCTCTTACGACATCCACAGGAAGAGATAAGAGATGATGATGAGGAGAGAGATTTGTTAAAAGTATATTTTTACTTTGGAACAATAAAGTTTTATAAATAAATAAATAAATGAGAGATGGCTTTCTGTGGCTGATGTCTTGATGATGATTATGACCTTAAGGTGCGTACAGACCGGTGTAACCACAGATCTGTAGGTGTAACGTAACATGTAATGTATCATTTTGCCTTTTATTGCATGTTTGCTGCAAGTTTGGAGGCGTAGCGCTCTCAGTCCGCGCACTCACTACAAACCTCGCGCGCGCGCCTGTTTCCATTATTCCGCCGCGAACACGAGCCGTATCGTCACATAATTTCCACTTGCAACGTAGTCTAAATAAATAAAGTATCTAGTTGATACAAAATACCTACCTACACTGGTGTCAGATTTTTCAAGCTGCCTAAAGGCATACCACCTACCTAATGAGTAATACCACAAACAATTATTATTCTTAACTTTTCCCCATTGACTTATATATTACTAGCGTAAGGACTAGGCTAAACGCGCGACGAAATGGCATCGACTCGTTGGTCCATAAAAGTCAGTTTTTGGACCAACGCGACTTAGTCGTCCTCGGTCCGCGGAAGAGTTCATTCGTTTTTGTTTACATACTTGTATTGCCATAAAAATACCTATTTGCGTATTTAAAGGCTGCAAAAACTAAGATGTGAAGGGTAAAACATGGAATATTTTATCGTCGGTAAGTAACATAACTGTTTGTTATAATAAAAATACCTAAAGAATTTTTAAGTGATTATTTTGCAAGCAGCCATATGTTGTGGCACTTGTGGATGCGCTGTTGCTGCTCCGGGCCATTGAAATATAGGCGACGCGCACTTCGTCACTCTCCATATATCTCGTTCTTGTGTATTCTCCCGTCAATGCGAGAAAGCGAGAAGGGTATATCGTTGTTGTTTTCATGGACTATAGTTTGATCGATTTTAAACAGATGGCGGTGCGGTTTGGTTGTATGAAGAAATTTTAAGCAAAATGTTCTGATGGGCTTATCCTTAGTTGAAATCATTGCTTTTCCCCCTTTGTTTCTTTTCTTTCATCTTATCGCAACGGTACGAACTGAGAGACTAATAATTTTGTTATTACATTTTTGTTCCGGCATCGCTTCCGACCATGCATCATGTTTAAGGTTTTTTTTTATAAAAGTTTTTATTTAGTGGATTCCACAAAATTGCTCGGGATCGGTACTCCTCTATCAAACTGAGTGCCTTATCCTCACTTCAGGAAGATGATTGCACGTCCTATGGTAATGATAACAGTCAAATGGTAATGATGTAATATAGGATAAAATTAGAGATGGGCCGAGTAATCGGTTATTATTACTCGGTACTCGGCATACTCGGCATCTTTTTCAGTACTCATAATCGTCCGAATAACTCGGTTCAGCTGCCGAGTTTTGGTGCCGAGTATTATATCAAAATCGAGTTGGGGGCGAAAACACACTGTTTGTATGAATTTATGTTTGAATCGCGATAACTGCCGAACCGATGGATCGATTAAATGTGAAATATCTACGACTAGCGGAGGCAGGAGGAAAGTACTCGTATTTTATGAACTACTGTTTCCATTTATAATGAGAATGTTAAGCTTTATTATGCACATCTGCCAAAAGTGGCCGTTTTTCTCAAATGTGCGTAGTAAAGCTTGACGTTCTTACTTTAAACTGTAAAGAGTAGTTCATAAAATACTTTGAAGGGTTATCTAGGAAAATTTTAAGTGATGTCTCCGTTTTCTTTGAAATGATTTATTTCAAATGGGGGCAGCACTGGACCCCAGAAAATTCAGGTACGGCCTTAAAATTTAGTGTTTGTTTAATTTCAATCGGATTACAAATAAAAAATTGACATCATTTTAAAAACAATTGTCGCAGAAAGTTCGATAAAATCTTTTCAGTTGCAATGTGTGTAACTATAATTTACTTTTTACTATGTAATTTATGTTAAATGTAAAATAATGATGATCGATGGTTTATAAAAAAATAATGGTGATGGGTGTCCACAAGTGACATAAACTTTTTCTCGAGATTCTCCGTTTCACGGGAGGCACGTAAAGCCGTTGGTCCCAGCTGAAGGCAGTTTGAAATCTGTCACCAGTGTTGGCTACATACATGAAAAACGAAACGAAAGTTAGTATTAGGCGGCAGCAGCACTCGTAGCAACAGTTGTCGAGGGCCGCAGCACTGAGCTAGCTGTAGCCCTACTTCCACCAAAAAGTGACGGTGAATGAACTACTTGCAGCGCCGCAGCATTCAGTTATTCGCAGCGAGCGCACGTATTTCAGGAGTGTTTACATGTCCATGTAGTTTATAGTTTAAAATTCCGATCGACTCAAACCGCACAGAGAGTAATTAATGTGTGTGATCGTTTTTGAAAATACCTCAATGACGGTATTTATAAACTAAATTCCACGCGGACGAAGTCGCGGGCAACAGCTAGTTACAGAATATTTTTGTAAGTATTCATCAAAAGACGACCTCCGTGGAGTAATAGTTAACACGCTAGACCGCTAATCCGGAGGTTCTGGGTTCGATCCCCAGCCAGGGCCAGTTGGAAAATGGCCTTTTTCAAATTGTCCTGGATCTTGGGTGTTTATCTATGTATGTATGAGGGCTATATATCAAGTTCGGGCGAAAATACATTGTTTGTATGTATGTTTGTTCCGCGATAACTGCCGAACCGATGGTCTGATTTTGATGAAATTTGGTAGGCATGTAGGAAATATCAATAGAATTTTCAAGTTCGTTGGGCATCAAAATCGCGAGGTGTAAGTTTGCGGCGAACTACTAGTTTATTTATGTCATATTTTTTTACGACCATCGCATAATTGAAATTAAGTGGATTTTCGGAACCACCCCCAAACCAAGAGAATTGTGTTACATTGCATGATACATTGCAGCGGTGTGGGCGACAAATTCTTTCATTGCATGATACATTACATGTTACGTTACAGCGGTCTGTACGCAGCTTTATACGATGGGAGTATTAAAAAAAAAAAAAAAAAAACAGAATAATTTATTCAGTGCTCAGGTATACATAATTCTGCGTGGCAATGGGAATCACTTTTTAGCATGGATATGCTTGTGTTAGTGATACCCGCTCTCTATACAAAGGTTTTAGCTATTCATAAAACTGTATTCCATATCATTACATACTTAAATCAATATATTACAATTCAAACATTAGTATTAATCATTTTTCATATATCATTATTAAATTATTAAAAAGTCAAGATATTATACAATTATTAGATTACCTATTAGATTCTGTATAATTATTAGCAACAATGTATCATCTGTTGTATGATGTATCCTGCGGTTACAGGATATAAACTTGGAGTGGAACTTTTACGCGACCGCGGCGTCAAGATATTATACAATTATTAGATTACCTATTAGATTCTGTATAATTATTAGCAACAATGTATCATCTGTTGTATGATGTATCCTGCGGTTACAGGATATAAACTTGGAGTGGAACTTTTACGCGACCGCGGGGTGCTTGCTGCTCGGCTTCGCGCTGCAGCCGCTGGCCGCGCTGCTGGCCCGCTGCTCGTCACGGTGCCCGGCCAGGTCCGCGGCTGGGCCCGCAGCCAGGTCCGCGGCCAAGCCAGCCCGTCTCGAGGATGACAAGATGTAAGTCACTGCAAATAGTGGTATCTTAGTGCACATGCGACGCATTGAGTGCCACTGTGTGGCCCACTGCAGCACTGGCACGTCTGGCACGCAATTCAAAGACTGCTTGGTCCTACTTGAATAGCCGCTAGATCGTTGAGGTTAGATGTGTGGTCACATGTTTATATTATCTTTGATGTAAGTATATCATAGCATCAGAACCAAGTTACAGAATTGGCTTTACGAGTAGTAACCGCACATGCCCTTTTTTTCGGTATGTCCATTGTTTATTTGTCCGTCCGCGGCTTAGCGGATATATGTATAGTAGGTATAAAATAAAATGTAGAAAAGAATATTTTTTAGTTTAGCTCGCCCCAATTCGTAAAGTGGGGATAATATTTCTTTTTCATGGTACCTATTTAGACCGACGTCCCAGGCCAAAAAAAGTATCATAAGAATTGCATTGGAGACATATATAGTGCCGTAGACCTATACCGAGAGTAGCCAAATAACCATTTCTTACGCGTCAACTAGGAAGCTCTTGGAAGTTATGGGGTCCAAAATATCAGAAAATTTGCAAAAAAAATGTATCATAGGAATTTCACACGAGAGTACTATATGCATGCGCGCGACTCTATTTATGGGCCCCAAGAAATCTGTGTACCGGCTGTCAAGGTTTTTCACACCAGGGCCAGGGCTGCGGCGCATGTGCGGGCGGCGCAGCGGACGCAAACCGCCTCGATCGCCTCATCCAGCCCGGCCCACCATACATAGCTCCGAGCTAGGCCCTTCATTTTAACTATGCCTAAATGAGTCTCGTGAAGTTCTTTAAGTACTTGCCTACGACACTTTTCGGGAATGACTACCCTATGCCCCCACATTTCACACTCTAATTCTAGATATAGCTCTTTCATACGTTTATAATAAGGCTGAAACTCACTACTATCTACATCTTAAGGCCAGCCATCAAGAATGTAGCTTACGACTCTTCCTAAGATTGGATCGTTTTTGTTTCTTTTTTTAATTCTTGGTAATTTCAAAGTAACGCGGGAAGTTTACCACGACTGTTCATCAAGAAATCGTTTTTCGGATTACGTTTCGTTTCTGTCTTAGTGTGCTATACATGTACTGTACGTGTAAGTCTTTTGACAGACACGTTTTCGAAATTCATTGTTTTGACAACGAACAATTATAGGACCTCTCGCTCACTCGGTGACCTTTGAAGTTCTTGCGTTGATCCATGATTGGTCAAGTGGTCGAAATGACAGTAGTTGGGACGGATTTGCTTCGAAAATTCCTACGGCATGTCTGGAGGTGCCGTATTTCTTTCGTTGTAAAACTGAGTATTGGAAGTGTTAGAAATTGAAGCTTGTGAAACAATCTTGAACAAGTATACTTTGTTGTATAAACTTTGGGTTTTGAACAATTTTACATAGTTTCAGCAAAAATTGTGTCAATCAATGAAACACATTTCCTTCCAACAAATTATGTACTTAAATTGCAAATTGGAATCAACCGATTTACTAAACTTTGCACTGTTTATTTTAATAAATGTTATGAATAGTTTGGTAATATAAGCTAGTAGCTACTAATGTATTCAATGAACAGTTGTTTTGTACTAAGGCCTGAAAACTGCGAGTAATTCTATATAATCCAATTGCAGCAATAATTTATTTCAGTCCATATATTTATAGACATTAATTCAATTCAATTCAATTCAAAATATCTTTATTATCATAGGATATTTATAATATCTCTTAATAATTGTCACTTTGTTTTGTTTTGCACAAATGTTGACGTCAAATCGTCACTTACAGCTAAGTTTACGCCGCTTCCTAGGCGCAAGTGCAGAAGAAGCTGCAACAAACTGCACTGCATGTTTTCTCCAAAGACGTCAACTAACTTAAAACTTAAAATTAGTTATATGGATGGACTGAGATTACATTGTTGGTTATATCATAATTAAATTGAATTCTACTCGAATTTTTAGGAATATTTATTGTTTTTGTGTTTAGTTTTATTGAGTCAATAAGTTTTTCTAGAAGAGAATTAACAATCAAATTAGGGTCGTCACTATACAATAGCTCAAACAATTTTTTTTCTTGTAAATATTTTAAGGCTATTTCAAAATTAATTGAACTTTTAGTTTTTGAAGCATTATTGTCAAGTTTTGTTTTTGATAGTTTTAGAAAGATAGTTGCATGATCTGTGATTGTAGTGTTTAAGATCGCAATAAATGCGGATACCTTCTTTTTATTTATTTTTAACATAAAGTGATCCAAACAACAATTTTTCCTGGTTGGTATTGTATGCCCTGGCAGAATACCGAGCACAGACAACATTTCGAGGTAGTAAACCCTATTTTTGTATTCGTGTGGCCGTTCTTGCTCTTTCGGTATAAGGTTGATATCTATGTCTCCTGCAAAAATAATGTTTTTTTGAGTTTTTAAGGTATTAATATGGGCACATAGTGAATTTGTGAAGTTTTCTGCATTTTTATTTGACGGAGATCGATAAATACATAAAACAATACTATTTAGTATATCTAGCTGTAAACATGATGCATCAACTAGTTTTATTTCTTTGACTTTACTGAAAAGCGTATCTTTATTATATATCACAACACCGTCATTTTGATTAAGTAGGTTTGACGTCAAATGTGAACAGTAATTTCTTAATGTAGGTATAGGTTTATTAGAATCCAGGAGGCACTCTGTTAATATTAATACATCAGGTTGAAAATTAAATTGGGCAAGATTTGCAGTGAAATCGTCAAAGTTGTGGTAAACACTTCTAATATTTTGTGAGAAAATGGTAAGGTCAGATCTATAGAAATTACAGAACTTGTGTAAGTCACATGCATCACATTGTACAGATTTGGCTGGATTAGTTTTATCTATGTCATTTATTGTATGTATTAAATCACCCATATTGAAACATATGAAAATTGACCATACTTATCGCGATCTGAGTAAGTTTATTTGATATGTTCTGAGATGTAAGGTAAAAATATTTATGTAAGAATTTATTAAGTCTATTTGAAATGCTATTATTGAAGTAAATTGAGAGAAACAGATTTGTTATCATATAATTTAGCGAGATGATAGTAGTTAATTGAATTTTATGTAAGTACATAATAAGTAAAAAAGTATCTTTAAATATCTGAATGCAAGTGATTATATAAGAAATTGAAATTTTATAAAAAATTGTTTTGCGATTATATAACTTAATTTCAATATATCAACGTAGCTTCGCTCCCGATTGTATATACGAGTAGCGTATAATGGTAGCTTTGTAACATTTTACACATTTTTTTTTGCCAATTGAATAGGTCAACAAAACACTGTCGCATTTTGAAATGTTGTCTATATATGTTATGTATAATATGAAATATAATAAGATTTAATGATTTATATAAGAAAATGTTTATGTGTGTGAATGAGTTTATGATATGTCTTGGTACATGATGTGTAGTGTGGAATGTATGAATGGAATGAAATAGGATTATAAGTGTCCATGATAATAATAAATCTATACTAATATTATAAAGCGGAAGAGTTTGTTTGTTTGTTTGTTTGTTTGTTTGTTTAAACGCGCTAATCTCAGGAACTAATGGTCCGATTTAAAAAATTCTTTTTTTGTTGTGTAGTCCATTTATAGAGGAAGGCTTTAGGCTATATGACATTAAGTTTCGACAACCACGCGAACGAAGTCGCGGGCACAGCTAGTAATAATAATAAAGCTTTATTTATTCCATACAATTTGACATTTATATTTACACTGTTAGCCTTCAAATGTATTTCAAAAGAATTTTAATAATTTATAAGCATTAGTTATTTTTATATTTTTGTCATAATAATTAATAGTAAAATATAATAAAGAAATGTCAGTGTATTGCAATGTCCAGATAATTATTGATATTAAAAAAACTATTGTATGGACCCCTCTCGGGTAAAAGCCTCCTCCAAAGCTAACCATTTGTCCCTGTTTTCAGCTACTTTCATCCAGTTTTTTCCTGCGCGGGCTGCTATTTCATCTCCCCATCTGGCATTTGGTCGGCCTCTGCGTCTCCATCTTTGGGGCCCCTTCCACCTCGTGACTTTCAGTGTCCATCAATTGTCAGAGTACCTAGCGATATGTCCAGCCCATTTCCATTTCATTTTCTGTGCATAAAGTAGGGCATCCGTCACATCTGTTCTTTTGCGTATCTCTGTGCTTTTGATTCTGTCTTTTTAATCTGATACCCAAGCAACTTCTCTCCATGGCTCTTTGTGTAGTCAGAATTTTGCTTTTGGATTTATGGTCAAATACCCAGGTTTGACACCCATATGTGAGGCAAGGTAGAATAGCAGAGTCCATCACTATTTTCTTGGTCTTTGAAGAAAGTTGGGATTTTAGTATCTCTTTGTGTGCCCAAAATTTTTTCCATGTAGTTCCTATTCTTCTATTGATTTCTTCTATATTTCTTTCTGCCTTGAATGAAATTTGTTTTCCAAGGTACACATACTCCTGGACATATTCAAGTGGCATGTTGTCTACTAAAATAGGCATTTCTCTGTTGTTTGTCATGACTTTAGTTTTTTCTAGGTTCATTTCAAGCCCCACGTTTCTACTGACAAGTTGTAGTTCTTGCATCATGTTTTGAAGATCTTTAGGGTTTTCTGCCAGTAAGATAATGTCGTCTGCAAACCTTAGGTGGTTCAAATATTTTCCATCTATATATATATACGTCGATTTGTCCATGGTAGATCTTTCATGATATTCTTTAATACGGCTGTAAACAGCTTGGGTGAGATAGGGTCACCTTGTCATGGACACTTAGACAAGTGTCCATGACATAGTTCTAATTAATAAGAACAGGTTTTTTTCACAGAAAGCAAAACCAAATATTATACAAAAAAGTATTCACTTATCAATAAGTAGTTGTTGGATATGCGATTCACTCTTGATATGAATAATTTCCGACTCAGGGCTCATTCTTATGTATATACGGCCGAAAGATGACCAACAGAATCTATACTTTTTAGTTGTGGCAAGGTCGCGGGCTAGAAATAATTAACGAGCAGCCTTAGGAGTGAGGTGTTCCGAGACATACACCGGGGTGTCCTCCGAGGTGCGGAATCCCAGATGTTTGGCACAGATCTTTGTTTTTTGCCTCGTGTTATAAAGGTCTTACATGATTTTAGAATATCATTTTTCGAAAGAGTCGATGAGGTTTCTACCACTACAGGCGTGTTTTTACTGTTTTTCCTTCGTACACGATATATATCTTTTATGTCAGAGCTTTCTAATTGACAACCTGTGTTAGTGGCGAGAGTACATACCATATCAATCAAATCTTCTTTTGTTTTATTTACCTTCTTTGGGACATTTTTTAGCTCAAAGTTGGTTTTCCTGCTATCAATTTGCAGGTTCTCAATCCTGTCCTCCAAAATGGCAATATATTTACGATCTTCTCGTCTTTCTTCTTCCAATATACCAATTTTTTTCTTAAACTCTTCGTTTTGCATCGACAAAAAAGTTACCGATTTTTCTATGTTTGTGTTTATTTCTTGAATTTCGCTAAGCGTGGTAGCATTTTTTTTAATTCCTGTTCTTGGGAACACATTAATTTAGAGAACATTTCCTTCATCTCCTCCCTAAGTTTACCTATTTCATGTTCTTCATCTAAATGTTTTCTTTTTCTTCGTGTTTGAACAAAGTTTGGTGGGGTGGATTGATGGCCAGACTTTTGCATTTCAGAGTCCGATAATGATTTATCAGGACTTCCCATTTTATATCAGTTGATATTCGCGCGCAATAAAGTATTTCCAATGTTGGTAAAAATATTCTGCCGTAAGCAGGTAATTACAATTTCGTACGAAGGAAGAGGCTAATATAATAAATGAACTTTGTAGCAAACCGACGTCGTAGCAAGAGGCAGTGTAGGTAAAGATGTCACTCAAAATCAGTAGATCGGCAGCGTAGCACGTACTTCGTATGTTATCTTCGTAGTCGTAGCCGTAGCTAGCTCGGAGTTCGTAGCAGCAGGTAACAGTCCGGTGCAGGAAAGGGACAAAAAATTGTAATTGTCTCTTATCGCATCGGTGAGGTGTGAAGTCCCCGCGCTCGCTGCAACGGGCCGTCCGTACACAGATCTATGACGCGCAATGGAATATTTTAAATTGAAAGTAACGAATTGTTTATCCAGATTTCGCACTTATGTCAATGCACTTAATAAACTTAATTGCTTGCACTTTTTTACGATTTTTGCAAAGAATTAGCGACACGTCCACTCTTTGGACGAATTTGTAGATCTGTCCCTAACTTAACCTGTCCCTGTCTTAACCTAACTGGCATTTTGGGGTCACAAATGACACCCGTCACCTCCCGCCACTTTGCAGATATAGGGCCTTGACGTCGGCATCGATGTCTCCGGACGCGTGAAGTACAGATCCCAAATATTTAAACTGGTCCGTACGCTTGACCAAGTCTTCGCCTATGTGTACGGGTGGGGGATCTGTAGAGTTGCAGGCCATGTATTCAGTCTTCGCCACATTTAGCTTCAGACCACCGTTCTCAAGTGACTCCCTCCACGCATTTGCACGTAGCACTAGTCTCCCTCTGTCCGCATCCGCCAGTGCGAAATCGTCAGCGTACATGAGCAGCCAAGGGGGTTGCTCGTGTGTGTCTCTGATGCTGTTCGACACTTCGTCTAATATCACACTGAACAGGTAGGGACTGAGAACCGAGCCTTGGTGCACCCCGACTGTAACGGGAAATGATTTGGTGTCACCAACAGCAGTCCTAACCATAGACTCGGAATCGCGGTTCATGTTGCGGATTATGTCAATATAGATCTCTGGCAACCCTTTGGACCTCAGTGCCTACCAGATCATCTCTCGGGGAATACAGTCAAAGGCCTTCTCCATATCCAGAAACAGGAAATGGAGAGGCGTATTATTTGCCCTGTATTTCTCCATGATGACTCTTAGGGCACAAATGAGGTCTGTAGTGCCACTGGTATGACAGAGGCGTATTATTTGCCCTGTATTTCTATATGATGACTCTTAGGGCACAAATGAGGTCTGTAGTGCCACTGGTATGACACTTCATAGATTCAGAGTAATATATATACCTACTACTACTACAAACGAAACAATATATCTGTACACACGTCGATGTATGAGTGTTATACGTAGGGTCGTACCGCAGAATTAATTTAATACTTACCTACTAACAAGTTCGACATATTTACGATTATATATTTCTATACCGGGAGATTTGCGAACACTATGACGTAAAAAATATTCTGTTTTAAATGTATCTGGGGGCACGGGAGTGCCCCCGCCAAGACGAGCCAAGCGGAGCGCAAGGGCACTACGTGTGTGAAACAAAACGGCCAGTATCACATACGATGAACGAATGCCTATGAAATCTTCGTAACGGTAGCAAAACGAAAAAGCATCACATTTTGAATAAAATGTAAAGTATGTGAAGTTAGGCTTGGTAAAGTAAGGGCGCATAGATCAAGAATCTTGGTTAAGGTGTAGTGTATAGCTTATAGGTTTAGAGCGTGTAGTCTTTAGAGCTTGGCTTTATACGAGATCTGATAACTTTTTCACAGGGTAAGCTATGTAGACTCGTCTTGGCAACATTTTTACATGAAAATGTTTTTGGTGGGATTAAATGTTACAGAAAAGTCGAAAACAGCTACATAATATCACTTCACAAATATTTTTTATTATGTCCATTGTTAATATCTATTTCACCATTAGTTCACTTTACTGATTATTATTGAGTCATTTATAATGTAACGCACTAAATACACTCTTGTAATATAGTAATTTGCATTCTTCTTCTTTAATTTAAGAGCTTGTTCTTGTCGGTAGAGTTAAGTGACGATGCCTCCATTCCTCTCTTCTCTCTGCCATCTTTTTAATGTCTTGGTAGGACCTTACTCCTAACAGTAATTATATGAATAAATACAATAAAAATAAACAAATGTTTATCACGCTTCCACGCACGGCTTGTCAAGTTGTCATTGTCAAGAATGGCATTATAGCAATATAACCCGCGGAAATCTACTTGGCATCTGCGTGTGTGTGATTCTCTGCAAGCGAGGTGCTGAGGTAATTTTTCCGGATTATACTGCTCCAGCAAACAGTTTGAACACCGATTGATAACCCCTCTCGCTCTTGTGTATTCTCCCGCCAATGTGAGAGAGCGAGAAGGGTATACGAGTATATATCGGAGGAAGTGTCAAGTCGTCTTCATTGCTGTTTAAATAGCGTTTAATGTTAAAAGTTGATTGTCTTCAATTTAATTTTTTAGTAAAACCTTAATTTCATTTAATATGATTTCTGAAATGGTTTGCTTTGTGTAAAATCCAACCAATTTATTAAAAGTTATAATTTTTACAATTTACGTCATAGACAATCAGAGCAGAGGGCCAGCCCGGAGTGGGGTCAGGCGCCATCTTGATTTTTCTCGTGAATATCAGTTATCAGATAATCAGTTGTGCAATTGTTATTCAAAATGTACGCTACACCATAGCGTACATTTTGAATAATAATGTTGAATCGAGGTTAGATCCTGGAGATATTTGGTATTTAGAAGAGCACGAGCAGTGTCCTGAACCCACTGCTCAGATTTCATTCAATGGCTTTAAAATTATAAATTACGAAGTGTAATAGTGTAGTGACAAAGTATTGTAACAAAACATGGAATAAAATTGTATGAAAAGCGATTACTTATTTTGTTTTGTGTTCGCATTTAACCCTGATAACGCCCACTAAACCCATGATGATTGACGATGTCGAGGAAAATATGCTTACTCCGATATCATAAGTGGAGCCGGTGCAGGCACAAAACGTAGACAAATCAACCAGAACAAATGATTGTTGGCGCTTGTGAAGGCGATAAGCAAGCCGGCCACCAAAGACAAGAAGATTAAGCTGTTAAAATTTCAACTGGAAAACGCAGATATGCGCGGGCCTGACTAGCAACTGCGGACATCTGCTTATTGGATTATAATTTACAGGGAAGTAACCTTATTCTTAAACTCTCAGTAAAGCTGTAAAAGTTTCTTGGTTTTCCTGATGTGGAAAAGGCCGAATTTTTTTTCTTTAAGGCAACTTCTACAATTGACGTCAATCAAGATTCGCTGACCAATAGAATAAACTAATATAAATACTAGTTTAAAATAGAAAGTAAATTAGTTATTAAGTACCATCCTGTAACGCTGTCCAAATAAAGTATTTTTTTGGATAATTCCCGTGTCCGTTACTTAATTGGCCGTTAGGATTCCCGTAGTTGAATCCTTGCGCTTCACGAAAAGACACAACTCTCCAGTACGCGTCGCCGCCGGGTCAACGTACATATCTATGTGACGGGATAGCGAACGGAACAAATAAATTTATTAAGAAGACTGGCCGGGAAGAAGCTGAAAATACATAAGAGTACAGTAACTCAAATCTGTGTTCTGACACGACGCGTCTGTGAGTAAACCTCTTTACTATCCTTGTATTTTCCTGCCCCTTTTTCTGTTTTTCTGTATAAAAATACGTGTTATTTCGGGATTATCAACGGCTTGAATACTAAAGTAAGTAGGTTATTGACATTGTGTGCTAATCATATTTTATATCAAGAGTGATTTGAATTCTTTTACTTTGTGTGATTTTATATATTATTGTGTTGTGTTATTTCCTTGACATTTTTGTATATAAATAAATAAATAATATATAAAATGGAAGGTTTAAACAAGGTTCCTGTAGAAATGATGAAACTCATTCCAGTTTTTTCGGGTGACTTTAGACAATTACCATAATTTGTCCAGAAATGCAAGTATTTATTTTAAATAAATATAGAGGGGATCATGCACAAAATCAATATAGTTATGTTCCATGTAATAAATAGCAGATTTAGCGGCGATGCCTTTGGTAGGTGAAACGCAACATATAGGCACATGGGACGAGTTAAAAACCTTATTAACTCAGCATTTCGGTGACCCACGCACTGAGGAAAACGTTGCCCAATACCCGCTAGAGACCTGCGTTGAACAACTAACTCAAGCAAAGGATAACTTCACCCAATGCAAACACCAACTATACACCAAATATACTAAGTACGAATGGAAGACCTCAGAGTTCATCAAATAACGAAAACGCAATGGTTACTGTACACACAAAAAACATTATCGTCTCAGAAACCTGCCATGATGAAACTGTACGAAGCAACGTCGCGCCAGGGACATACCTACTATCACCCTAAGGCCACTGTGAGACTCAAGTTGGATCCATCCACATAAGACAATCTTCAACCATCGCATCGGCTATAACTATCAAACTGCAGCCCATCCAGATGCCAGAAACGTAGCATGGAGTAAAAATGGACATCAAGGAGACGGATCTTCGAGGAGTGAACCTGGACGACATAGCAGAAATCCTAAACCGTGTGAAAAAGGTGGACAATGAAGACATCGAACTAAATAGTGCAAAAATTAGTCTTAATATTAGTGTATGCTGTATGCTTAATTACTTTCATATTTTACATGTTTTATTTTGTGTCACATTGAAATTCTCCTAAGCCACCACTGCCGTCTTCGGATAATTTCAATCTTGAGGATGGAGGAGTTAAGTTAATTCACCATTGCACAAGCACATCACAGCCATAGACAACAAACTCACACCACTTAATTTAAAAGACTTAAATCCACAACTAAATGAGCAAGTAACAGATCATAGGCAAAAAATAGCAGCATGGGCAGCGAAAGCATTACACGGGAGACACCGAACCTACCTGAGCCAACCACACGTCGATAAAGACAAGTCGAACGAGTGGCTCGGGAAAGGTGAACTGTTTCCTGAAACAGAGGGCTTTATGCTTGCTATACAGGACGAAGTAATAGCTACTCGAAATTATGTTAAATATATAATAAAGGACCTCAACCAACCTACAGACCTCTGCAGACACTGCAATAGCTCATCTGAAACGATACAGCATATCACAGGCGCCTGTTCAGCCATCGCTCAAACTGATTACAAACATCGCCACGATCAGGTTGCTGCAATAATTCATCAAAATCTAGCTTCAAAATATAATTTTATTACAGACATGATACCTTATTATAAGTATAAACCAGAGACAGTTCTCGAAAACCGGAATCACAAGCTCTACTGGGATAGAACACTACTGACAGATAAGACAGTCCATTTCAATAGGCCGGATATAACGGTACATGATAAAGACACAGGAATAGTGTACCTTATTGACATAGCCATCCCAAACTCACATAACATCCAAAAAACCCTTTTAGATAAACTTAGTAAATATCAGGACCTTGCCATAGAACTGAAGACCCAGTGGAAAGCAAACACAGTACACATAGTACCTATAGTCTTATCGTCAACAGGAATCGTACCCAAATCTCTATCACAAAGCCTTAATACATTAAAAATGCCATCGTACATACATTACCTTTTACAAAAAGCAACCATCCTTAATAATTGCCGCATCACCAGAAAGTTTCTGTCCTCATCTAGTGTTTTATCTACCTTTTCTATTTAATTTCTGCTTCTATCGCTTGTTCAAGGACCGCCTTAGTTGCTTACATTACCATCTCATTTGATGAGAAAAACATTTTTGTTTGAAATAATAATAATAATTCCCTACACCCTCGCCCGCATCGTCGTCCAGCTCCTCGCCATCTTCGTCGGGCAATGAGTTCGCCACAGCGCCCGACAACAGCGAGTCGAGTGAGTACGACCGCGGGCCGTCGTCGGTCCCGTCGCCGCGACCACCTGCGCGACGAGGACGACCTCCGCTGCCGGCACGCTTGGGGCCTGCGGGACCATCTGCTCCGCGCTCGGCTCCCACTACCGGTGGTGTAGTGCGACGCATGCGATGGACTGATTCAAATAATGAGAATTGCATGCGCGCCTATTATGGGGCCACATAGGGAGAAACTAACATGACTGCGTATCGTGTTCGGATGCTTTCTCTGTTTCAGACGCTTGAACCAGCTATCACCGTCTCTGCTCAACGATTGTCGGATCAAGTGCGGGTCATCCAACGATCAAAACGACTGGATGAATCCGTGCTTGATCGGTTACGCCTGGAGGCACGTCCCGTTCGTTCAGTTCCCTCTACGTCCCGGGATCAATCTGTCGCGTCATCGGCTGCGGCATCAACACCTGCTCAGCCGATAAATGTGTTACGGAATGAAACCGGTGCCGATGAGGATGATTGAACGAACGATGCGAACATAAGCGTAAGTCCCCAGGCCCATGAGCAATTGAGGAGGACTTTGGAAGAGACGATCAGTCTGTATCGATCCACATCTAACTCTAGACTGCGATTACCTCGCCTGCCTACGAATAAACGCAATTTAGCGTTAATGGGAGCCCTGGATGATTTGCTAGTCTCATATTTAGGGACTAGCAAAGACCTTGCTGATACGCACTGTCGGGTTGCTCGTGTCAAGTTCCTTGAAGTTGACCGTGCATCTCGGACCGCCGGTGGTGTCCCCGCATGGCAAACGCGAATTGAACGACGTATCAGCACGTTCAGGACTCTCATTGCAAAACTTATCTGCTTCAGAGGGGGCAATAATCGCCCCCGAGTCTTGCGATTCGTGAACCAGGCATTCACTGGGACAGGAATTAGTCCCCGTGATTATATGGCCTGTGTCACGGAGCGTATTGACTTTCTGAAGCAGAAGGTCTATGCGTGGGCGGGTCGTATTCGTCGGTACAGGGAGCGTGTGGATAGATTCCAGCAGAATCGCCTCTTTCAAAGTGATCAAAGGAAGGTATATCGGAAATGGGAGGGAACCGACCAACGTGTGGTCGACGGGCAGTCACCAGATGCCTCTGCTATGATTAATTTCTGGCGTGGCATCTGGTCGGCACCGGTCGAACACACGGAGGGCGATTGGATGAGAGTCGTCGGACGTGAGTGTGAGAACATCGAGACCATGGGGGCTATCACTATCAGCCCCGATGACGTAAGTTGGGCAATTTGTACGGCACAGAATTGGAAAAGTCCTGGGCCGGATGGATTGCACAACTTTTGGATAAAATGGTTTCGAAGCTCACACGAACGTCTGGCGGAGCAATTCCAAAGTTTCAGCCCTAGAGCTTGGTTCACTCCCAAAGTTCTTGACAACTGTTATCACCTTCCTACTCTATAAGTCTGGTAGTACCACGGATCCGTAGAACTATAGACCCATCACGTGCTTGCCTACATTATACAAGCTCCTTACATCCATTTTGGGAACAAAAATTAATATGCACATTGTTGCAAACAAAATTTTGGCTCCATCTCAAAATGGATGTAGGGCTGGGTCCCGTGGTACTAAAGAGCTTCTCCTCATCGACATGACCATTAACCAACAAGTCCGACGGAACAAAGTGGCTCTCTCTACTGCTTGGATTGATTATAAGAAGGCCTATGATTCAGTGCCTCATTCATGGCTGGAGAGGATATTAGAGTTGTACAAAGTTGACACAACTTTAAGATCCTTTCTGAGAACTTGTATGAGACAGTGGATCACAGTCCTTTGTCAACCAGGCAGTGGAGATAGTACCTCAGATCCGTCGGACTATATAAGGATTAAGCGAGGCATTTTCCAGGGTGACAGTTTGAGTCCATTATGGTTTTGCCTAGCCCTGAATCCTCTTAGCACTTTGCTGAAGGAGTCAGGATTGGGCTACCGACTCCGAAGAGATGGTGAAGTTATTTCTCACCTACTGTACATGGATGATCTCAAACTATTTACACAAAAACGCACTGACTTGTTGAAACTACTAAAAATTACAGAAGTTTTTAGTAGTGGCATCAAGATGGAGTTCGGTGTAGATAAGTGTGCGGTTATGCATGTACAGCGGGGAAAGGTAGTAAATTCAACAAATTTACAACTTTCTGAGACAATGACTATCAAGTGTCTTTCGGAGTCTGAAACCTACAAATACCTTGGTATGTCACAGTCATTGGGTATTATGGATGGGGACATAAAACAGGCAGTGAAGGAACGCTTCTTTGGCAGACTGACAAAAGTACTTAAAAGTCTTTTGTCAGGTGGCAATAAAACCCGTGCCTTCAACGCTTGGGTGATGTCCCTACTCATTTACTCCTTTGGCATACTAAGGTGGACTCAGACTGAGCTAGATGCCCTAGATAGGAAGGTCCGCCTACAGCTCACAACACATCGTATGCTACACCCACGCTCATCTGTTATGAGACTGTACATCCCACGGAAATGTGGAGGTCGTGGCTTTTTAAACGCCAAGAATCTTCACAACCGTGAGGTGTGCAGCCTTAGGGAATATTTCCTTAGCAATGAGTGTGGGTTGCATCGTGATGTTGTAGCAGTAGACAAAGGCCTCACGGCGCTATCCTTGGCAAAAGAGAACTGGCGCAAACCAACGGTGCTAAGTACCGAGGATCGCAAGAACGTATGGAAGAGCAAGGAGCTCCACGGGCTGTTCTATCGGGCCTTAACAGGGCCTGATGTGGATCAGCTCGCATCGGTGAACTGGTTACGTTTCGGCGACCTCTTTGGGGAAACCGAAGGTTTTGCCTGTGCAATTGCAGACGAAGTCATGATGACAAACAACTATCGGAGATATATCCTGAAAGACGGTACGGTTGATGTCTGTCGAGCATGTCGACGTCCCGGAGAGTCGATCAGGCATATAATTTCCGGTTGTTCTCATCTGGCTAACGGCGAGTACTTGCACAGACATAACTTAGTAGCCAGAATTATTCACCAGCAGCTTGCTCTTCGATACGGGCTTGTAGAATCGGAGGTACCGTACTATAAGTACTCACCGGCGTCAGTTCTCGAAAATGGTCGTGCCACGCTCTATTGGGATCGATCTGTCATCACGGACAGGACTATTGTCGCCAATAAGCCTGATATTGTGCTGACAGATCGATTGATGCGCCAGGCAGTGCTCGTCGACATCACCGTCCCGCATGACGAGAACCTCGTGAAGGCCGAGAAGGACAAACTTAGCAAGTACCTTGACTTGTCCCACGAGGTGACTGCTATGTGGGTATCGGCGAACGGTCTTATAGCGAAGAGTCTTGACCAACATCTTAAGACTCTCTCGCTAGATGGCTGGATCAAGGGTCAGATTCAGAAGGCAGTACTCCTGGACACGGCACGTATTGTCAGGAGGTTTCTCTCTCTGCGGCCCTAACCGCCGGTAGCTTGGGCCTTGCCCCGCTGCCAGTGGGCAGCTAGGTTAGGTTTTTGTAAATGTTTATATTTTGTAGTATGTTTTATATTTTACTTTTTATAAATATTTTATAAAAACCTAAGCTAAGTCAAAAAATGAATAAAGAGAATAATAATAAAATGTTTATTTATTTCTCCACAATTTATCTTAAAACTAAGTTAAGAACTAAGACAATGTATAAAAAGGTAAAAAGTCATATCTTAAAAGGTATCGAAAATAAGTAAAAGTGGAGTGCTGGTGCCTGTGCTAGGTTTCCGAAGAACCTGTATTACAGGTCACCAGGACTCATTGGCAAATATAGTAAATGCAGACATTACATAAAGTGAAATGAAGTATATTTTTGGATAATTACCGTGTCCGTTACTTAATTCGCGCGGGGCCTCGCGACGGTCGCCCGTCGCTGGCGTCCGCGTAACGTAGCCTCAAGCCTTATAGCTCCATAACATCATCCAACCTCAACATTCTCTTTTTATGTATGGCGTGGGCCTAGATGACAACAGAAGGCTGCGCCGTACATGTATCATGCGTCTATGTGTTATCGTGTAACTTCGGAACTCTACTCTGAGTGTGGCCCGACACGCATTTGGCCGTGGAGCCAGTGGGTGTAAGCATCAACTTCAATGGGAAATAGTAGATCCCTATTTTTAACATAGTGACTACTTCCTTGTTCATTTATCGTTTATCACAACTGTTTTCAGTGAAGACATGGAGTCCGGGAAAGTGAAGAGCTTGCCGCGGAAACGGCTCCCGAAACATGCCAGGCACGTATTCAGCCTTGATATTATAAGGTTGTAGCCAAGACTCCTATTTGCACACCCCCCGTCGGCACTTCATTTAGATTTTTGATTTTGCTGCCACTCGTGCTCCTATTGCACCATTCACAAGTTTATTAGTGTTGTGGGCATGCCCATCGTGCCCACAACGGTGTAAGTCATTCATCATCATCATTTCAGCCGCATAACGTCCACTGCTGGACATAGGCAGAGGCCTTTTCTTGGGAGAGCCCAAGGATTTCCAAAATGACCGATCTAGAGCGGCCTGCGTCCAGCGCTTTCCAGCCACCTTGGTCAGATCGTCTGACCACCTTGTTGGTGGGTGTCCAACGCTTCGCTTGCCAGTACATGGTCACCATTCGAAAACCTTTCTGCCCCATCGGCCATCGGTACGTCGTACTATGTGCCCCGCCCACAGCTACTTCAACGAGCTAATTCGCTGAGCTATATATGTGACTTTTGTTTTCCCACGAATTTCCTCATTTCTGAAACGATCACGGACAGAAACACCTAGCATAGCCTATGGAGAGTAATAAAGCGTTGAGCGACGTTAACCTTTTATGAGACCAATAGTAAGGGACCACGTTACAGAGCCATCACTGGTAACACACATTGATATACACTTTCGTCTTGAGCCACTGAGGTATTTTGGGCGAGAAGACACTTCCGAACGCTGCCCAGCCGAGTAGGATTCGTCTAAAGACCTCTTCCTCGAAGCTGAAACTTCCTACCTGGATCAATTGACCCAGGTAGATACGAGTATATTGGTCTACAACTTCGAGGGTGAAGCTCCCAAGACGAACAGGTATTTAGGGGCGCGACATGGTCATTCGACATTGCTTTTCGTTTTGCGTTTTGTCCATGTTCATTTCGAGGTCCACCGGTTGGAAAACTTGATCAAGGTGGAGACCTTAAATCCATAAAAGACGTAATATGTTTGGAGGAACATATTACGTCTTTTATGGATTCTGCCATTACAACGAACGTCGGGAAATCGAAGGCGAAACATTCCAGAAGCTAGAAGGCATCTTTCAGTGCAGCGGTGAACAGTTTCGGAGATATTACATCTCCCTGTAGTGGCAGGCACCTCTTTGCAGTGGATTAGCCGTCGTGCACTGCTCCTGTGCTCGGACTGACATACGTTACTGTATAAGCACTTCAACACTTTAATATACCGATAGTCAATACGGGATCGCTGGAGGGACTAAAGCACGGCCCATGTCTCGACTGAATCAAAGGCTTTTTATAGTCCACGAACCCCAAGCATAACGGCCGGTTATACTCCCTCGTCTTCTCTATAACCTGCCGCAGCGTGTGGCTATGTTCCATGGTACTAAAGCCTTTACGGAAACCGACTTGTTCGGGCGGGACGCTGGAAGGCATCAAACCTCTTTGCGAGACGATTCGTGACGTGAGGACCCTCGAAAACAACTTATATATATGACTAAGAACCGCGATAGGCATATAGTTTTTCAATAGGGTGTTATATCCCTTTTTTAAGAACAGGACCACTACGCCCCTGTTTTACGCTTCTGGCTTTACGCCTTTGAGCTGAATGGAATGAAAGAGCCTCTGAAGGACTTTCAGTACTGGCGTTCCGCTCGTTTTCAGAAGCTGTGCTGTGATTCCTTCCTCGCCTAGCGCCTTGTTGTTTTTAAGTTGTTTGAGGGTCATCCTAATCTCGTATATATGCTTGTGACCTGGATATCTTCGGTATAGTGTTGGGTTAGCTTGGCTCTTGGGTCTTTAGCCATTTGTCCATCGGGTTGTACAACTGAGGTATACAGCAGCTGTCCATAAAACCTCTCGATCTCTGCTAGAACCCAAATGTCTGCTCGATCTCCTTAATACATTTGGTTTTATAGAAGCGGAATATTGTGTCGCAAGGAATTTTGTATACGTCTGTTGAGCTGCCGATATGATTCAGTAAAGAATCAAAGAATCAAATATTTATTCAGTAATTAGGCCTTCAGAGGCACTTTTACACGTCAGTAATTTTTGTGTACATTACGTGTAATGTTTATTTATAATTCAGTTTTTTTTTAAAAATAAGCTGCCGGTCCTTGCGTTTTGTGTTGAAAAGAAACGCCGATTTGCACAGTATTGGTCGCCTACGAGCCTGAAGGGCTTTGTCAGTTTACAAGAATATTATGCCTAATACAATGTTATCACAATATAACATGTAAAGCTTGCGAACGAGTGCCAAATCCAATTTACAGAAATAAGTAACACTGAGTAGTCGCTGAACTAAACCATCAGTATCTTTAGAGGACTGCAGGGGCCTGGATAATCACTCTGCCGTCTAGGGTCTGAGCAGATATTTTTTGTGGTTTTCGTTTGAAGTGGGACATAAACACATGCGATTCCACCGCCACCGGGACAGCTTCTACAAACCCTTGATTTGTAATGCAATCCTAATGACCTTCAAAGCGATTTGAGACTTCAAGCTGGAAGAGTTTTCAATTTGGACCTGTGACGAACAGTGTCGACTTCATCAGCCGCGACCTTTCGATTTTAAGACCAATATTCACGATGCCTCTTAATATTCTGTGATTGCTCCCGGTTTTGTTCCGATTGATCACTGAGACATTTTTTAATATTCGTATCTTTGTCGTTAGGATGAAGTCGATTTCATTCTTAACAGGAGGCTGGTTCTTCTTTCCAGGACCCAGCCAGGTCTGCTTTTTTTGCGGCGGCTTTTTAAGGAAAGAGTTTATCGCAAAGAGTCCCTCTTTCTCCAAAAAAACAGCTAGCCTACGTTCCCTGTAATTTCACACGTCATATTTGAAATTTTCTAGCCTAAACTCCCCCATCGCCTCGCTTGCCCAGTTTTGCGTTGAAATCCCCCATTATAGGTAACCGTAAAATAGGTTTCAGAAGTATGCATGGCCCTACTGATGTCCTCATACACCTCATACACCTCATTCATCTCTTCATTGGAGTGATCTTCAGTTGGCATATATACCTGTATGACCTTCAGCGAGTATCTTTTCGATACTCTTAGTATCAGGTACCCTGCTAGAAATACTCTCGATGGTTATGACGTTGTTTATGAGGGACTAGTGGACGAGAACCCGACATCATGCTCGGAATTTTTTTGGTCTCCTTCACAGTGATAGAGTAGGTTACCAGATTCTTGTTTTTTGTTTTCAGAGGTTGTCATGTCCTAGCCCTCTATTTGGACTTCAGACATCCCCACAGTGTCCCACCTACTCATTTCCTCTTCCACCTCAGCTAGTTTCTCGTCTATCCTCAAAGTGCGGACGTTGTGTGTTACCAGGGCCAGACGTCGACAGGAGTGGTAGCCGGATCTCTGCCGGAGATTCTTCGCACCTCCTGCCCCGCCGTTACCATGACCGCTACCAGAGCCAGGAATAGCGGGGCTGCCGGGGACTGGGGGCCTGGGTATTTTGTGTTTCACCATGAGAGGTAATTGGCCGCTTAAACCGCCGCGTTGGCCATTGCGAGTTGGCAAGTCCACGCTTTTAAAGGGGATTTAGTCCCTTGTGGCAGCCACTTGGATCGGGTTATTACGGCCCGATACTCGGCATATACATTTTTACGGCTGGGTCACTTCCAACGAACCCTCCTCCTTTCGTATCCAGGCTTGGGACCGGCAATGGCGGAGTTGACTGTGAGTCATTACTGCTTTGTGACTTTCTTTAGCCATGCCCATTTTAATATGACATTCTTCTCAAACTTTTTTACGTCTTGTGGTTGTTTACAAATGAAATATAAATGACAGTTTGATTGAATACTACCTACCGCATTAGATAGGTGCGCCAACTCTACCAAGAGAGAGACTCTTGGTAGAGTTGGCGCACCTATCTAATTTGGCCTACAGATATTAGCTTTTGTTCTAAAAATGAGTTACCAATAAATATTTTTAAAAGTGAAAAGAAACCGAAAAGGTTGGTTCGCTTTGAAGAAATGGAAGCTTCGAGCGAGGGGATTTATTGATTTATTATAATTTGACAATTTGGCCAAATTATTGAAATATCATCTTCTAATCACACTATTATTATATGGGGTCGGCACGGCACAGCTAGTCAAGTTTTCTGTCATCTTATTCTATCGCGTATGCTAGTTCATTTAAAAATGTTTTATTAACATTCTTGACAGGAAAAAAGACAAGGGCATCGGGCGGTCGTTGCACACCGCGAAGTGGTCGTTGCGCCCAGCGAAGTGGTCGTTGCGCCCAGCGAAGTGGTCGTTGCGCCCGGCGAAGCGGTCATTGCGCCCGGTGAAGCGGTCGTTGCGCCCGGTGAAGCGGTCGTTGCACCCGGCGAAGCAGTCTTTGCGCCCGGCAAAGCTGTCGTTGCGAACCATGCCGCGGGCGTTGCGCACGGCGTCGGAGTCGTTGCGTAAGGTGCCGCGGGCATTGCGCACGGCGTCGCGGTCTTTGCGCACCATGCCGCGGGCGTTATGCACAATGTCGGAGTCGCTGCGTAAGGCGCCACGGGCATTGCGCATGGCATCGCGGTCGTTGCGCAAGGCACCAAGGTCGTTGCAGTCGTTGCGCACGGCGTCGCGGCCGTTGCCCAAGGCACATCGGGGTTTTCATATGAAACCCAGCTTCGGCGTTACAGTAAGACGAGAGAATTTCTAAGGCCCACTCTGCTTGCTCTAAGCGCCAGATGGTCAGGAGTGCAAAAAATAAAACACGGCACGGGCGTTAAATAAAGCATTCCTCTTTTCCGTATTCACCACAATTATTAATGAACAAGGGGGGGGGGGGGCACCGATATTGCATCCCTCTGCTTTCGGTATAGAAGGAGGCCGAAGAAGGGATCGGAGAAAGGGCGGCCGAAGGCCGAAGTTCAATTTCACTGTACCCTGTACTAGGACCGGCGTTGATGAGGAAGAATTGTTTATCATAATAGAAAAAATCAAACAACTTTTCAATTTTTTTTTATGTATTGTATTTTTTATGAAATTAAACTTCTTTAAAGTTCTTCATTGAAGTTTGTAGATTTATTACCGTTGGAGTGAAAAAAACAGTGGCACTCCAGGATTGCCGACAGAAGTAAAAAGTTGAAGAGTGTTGGTGTCGGTGACGTAACAGTGTCGCGAGTCCAATGGTTTCCATCTCAAAGAACGTGCTTAAAGAAGTTTTCTTTAAAAAACCATTTCCCCCAACAAAGGCATTGTCAGATATCGCCATGTGCTCCCTTTTTTCTGTAATTAAGAGAATTGTGATCATCAAAATTTTCATACAAAAGACATAATGGTTTTCCCCCGTAAACCTTTACGATTTTTGAATATGTTGTAGAAATATTGAAAAATCTAGGGCCTAGGATTTTTTGAGTGGAAAACCGTAACCGAAACAATAATTTTACGAAAAATATATGTAAATACGTCCTAAAGAGAGACAGCGATCCTGCCCGCGCACATCGGGTCTGGAGAGTGTCCCCAGTGATGCATTTGGTTAACGATGTTATTTTCAGATAGTAATGGGAAAGCATTATCGAAATCGACAGTAACACCTGTTACTTTTTTAGGGTTCCGTACCCGAAGGGTGCAAACGGGACCCTATTACTGAGACTCCGCTGTCTATCCGTCTGTCTGTCTGTCTGTCCGTCTGTCTGTCTGTCCGTCAGTCACAGGGCTCTTATCTCTTGAACCGTAATAGCTAGACACTTGAAATTTTCACCGATGATATAACAACAAATACTAAAAATAAAAAATAGTTAAAAATTAAAGGGGGTCGTCATACAAGAAACGTGTTTTTTCAGCGTTTTTAACTTGATCTTCATAATGGCATTAACTAGATACTTGAAATTTTCACCAATTATGTATTACTATGACCACAATAACAACAAATACTAAAAATAAATAAAGTTAAAAATTAAAGGGGGTCGTCATACAAGAAACTTGTTTCTTTCAGCGTTTTAAAACATTGTACGGTGGTACGGAACCCTTCATGTACGAGTCCGACTGCACTTGCCCGTAGCTACCGGATAATTAATCATCATTATCGGCAGCTTTCTGTGTATCCCTCTGCACGCTGTTTTCTCGTGGTCCTGGTCATACTAGTTTGTCATACCAGTATGACTACGAGGATATACATGCTAGTAGAAGCGTAGCTGGGAATAAGCTTTCTTGGAGGGATAAAATGCAGTCTATATTTGTCATCTTCCAATGTTTCAAGACGAACCTGCTTGCACTAACATCATTCACATCATCATTTTATCGGCATGACGTCCACTGCTGGACACAGGCCTCTCCCAAGGATTTCCATAATGACCGATCTAGAGCGGCCTGCATCCAGCGCTTTCCAGCGACCTTGGTCAGTAGCATTAACAAACATTCTTTTATTAAATCCCAACAAAAAGAGGGGTGTTGTAAGTTTGACGCTAATATCTGTCTGTCTGTCTGTCTCACAGCATCGGAGCGGTCGAACGGATGGACCGATTTCGATGCGGTTATTTTACGTGAAAGCAAGTTCCCTTGCTTTTTTATCAATACTACTTAATGTTTTATCGCAAACCATAAAGTACGTAAGATAATAACAATACAATTTAATATTTATGGACCCTTTCGGGCACAGCAATTCAGCTATGTTTGATGAAAATCGGTTCAGCCGTTTAAAAATTACTGGGGGTTAACGTTTGAAAGTCAGGGATTTCTCTAGCAAATATACAGATGGCGCTACGGATATCAAGTCTTATCGGTAATCCCGCTACTCATCACTGGATGGCGTTCTTGACAGTCGGGGATTTAAACGTAGACTCACGTAATATAGTCAGAAAAGGCTCACCTAGCTTCGATTCCACGGACTCTCATAAATAGAGCCCTACGCTTGTGCGACACTCAGTAGCCTCAGAACCTGAATGCTGAGCTAGCACACGTTCGAGGAGTATTGGAGTCAGATGGATATCGTCCTGTTCTTCTTTTCAGCGAAAATACAGGTAACAGAACGTGTCAAGTTAGCAGAAAGAGCGTTTGCTTTATTTTATGGAAAGCCTGTTAGTGGACCTATTTTTTAGAAAATAGAGTTGATATTTAAAGTGAAGCTTATATTGTCAAAGGAATCAAGATAAATTAAAATGGATTAACTTGCATCTAATCTGCTGCTAAAAAAATTGATAAATTTTGGAAAAGTACTAAAAGTTTAGGAGGTAAGGTAGAGATACCTTTTAGTGTGGATGGTTCTATTTAGTGACCCAAAACAGATTGTAAATGCTTTTAAAGAACACTTTAAAGTTGTGTCCTTGCTGCCAAGGTCGGAGGTGATCAAAACTAAGCCCTGTTTGTTGTTTCACCACAACCTATACAAATAAGTTCCTAAGATGTATAGATAGATGGCTGTAAATAATATGAAAAGAGAGAAGTCTCCAGGTCATGATGGGCTCAGTGTTGATAGCGGGCACTGTGAAGGAGGACCCATTGCAAACCTCTTTGCCTACACCCCGACGATCTACGCGTGCGCGAAGAGCAGCTCAAGTGCTGTCACCAGGCTGTCACCCTGATTTGTCTTTGACAGTAAGATTTTGGTTTGTAATAAAACGGCGAGCTCGCGCGCGGTGATTTGAATTTTTTTTGCTGCTCGCTATAACTTTGAGCACCTGTAACACGCAGAACTTTACGTATGCAGATTGCTTTCGTTATTATTTAATTTTAGTATTAGACATACGTACTTCCAGAGCTTATGAAAACCGTATAGTTATCAAACAAACGTATTGTAAATAAATGGGCCAATGCTGTCTGATGAATATGTCTTGGAATGTGGGGTCAGGCAGGGGGGATTAACATCACTTAGGCTTTTCAATATGCCACCCGTGTGGTTCCGGGTTAGAATAGGACCACTCCATCTCTTCCTGTGGATTAAAGGACTAAGCACAAACATCTCGTGCTACAATTGCATTCCCAAGGAGGGTTGACGTCAGGCAGGCGGCCGGTTGTAAAACTATAGGCAAATCATTTAAACTGTTCCAGCTATTTCTTTCTCCATTTTGCAAGGTCTTTGGCATCATTGTTATATTTGGGGAAGAAAAAGCGGGAAAACGTACCCCGGGCTCCGAAGCAGCACATCTGAGAATGCAACCGGGAACGCGCTAAGACGAAGAAGAGAAAAAAGTTCTGTGTAAAGAAAAGACAAAGACAAACAAAGGGAATCAAAACTTCAAGCAAAACTAAACAGTTTTTTTTTTCGAAACTGTAGCCACAGCAAACGGAAACAATAGCCACTCTTCTAAAATTGCATACAAGAAAAAATACATAACACTGTACAGAAGGGTCATAAGGAATGCGAAGCAAGGAGATGTTTCACGAATGTATGGAGCCCCGGCCTGGACATTGTACATGTATAATTTAGAAATTAAATTATTAAATTAATTGTAAATAAGTGAATTTTCTTGCATAAAAACCAAATCATGGTTTTTTTAAACATTATTTTGTTATCAACCTAACTCATATAAACATCAATGTAAAACAAAATATTTCATTTGGGATTGACAGTTAACCAAACACTTCGAACTAAGTTTCAGAACGGACTCACAGTGAAACATGGCAGTGAAATACTTATTGCCAGGATGAAATAAAATATTGCTTTTAAAATTAAATTGCAATTAAAATACTGAAATAATATTTTCAGTATTTTAATTGCAATTTAATTTTAAAAGCAATTTTAAGCTAATTTTAGTAATTTTTTTAATTATTTTTAGATTTATCCTCGATTTTGTAAAATATGTACAATGTGCAGGCCGGATTTAAAACGTCTCCATTGCAGTACAATCGGAAATACTATGCTCGAATAACTAAGGCAAAGACGTTTGGAAAATTATAAACAAAAATAGAATTAAGTCTGGTAAGGACGCCATAACTTTGTTCTAAGTCATGACAATAATTTCATAGATTGACCAAAAAAAAATTTCCGACATATTTGCCAATCAATTTGACCTAAGCACAAGTACGACATCTAGCAACTACAAATTAGCTATTTCGTCGTAGCAGTTCCGTAGCAGCAAGTAACATTTTACGATTTAAGACGTATTTAAAAAAAAAATTACTTACTAGATCTCGTTCAAACCAATTTTCGGTGGAAGTTTGCATGTACATCATATATTTTTTTTAGTTTTATCGTTCTCTTATTTTAGAAGTTACAGGGGGTGGGGGGGGGGGGGGGGGGACCAACCTTTTACCACTTTGGAAGTGTCTCTCGCGGAAACTATTCAGTTTAGAAAAAAAATATATTAGATACCTCAATATTATTTTTGATGACCTATCCATAGATATCCCATACGCTCCGAACAATAAGAATTATATTTCGATGCCCATATGTATGAGTTTGATGAAAAAAAAAATTGAGTGTCAGTTCTAAGTAAAAACAATAAATTTTGGGGGAATTCCCAAAAATTTTTGTGTGAAAATCTTAATAAAATAAATAAAATAATTTTTATTTTAGATAAATAAATAAATAAAAATAAATTTATTGAATGGTTTCATACGTATACAATATAAGTATTACAGTGTTTTTATAAAAAAAAACCATATACACAATAATATTTGAAATCGCTGTAACCAAATTTGTAGAAATGCTAAACGCCGTTATTTCACTGAAAATATTGAAAACGTTTCTTCTCCTAATCTTTGGAAATTTCTCAATTCTGTGGGCATTGGCAAGATTCAGAATGAGATGTCATCCAAGATACCCTTCACACTTAATGAACTTAACAAACACTACACTTCTGTTCCGGTACTCAATAATGATGATAAGAGACGAACCATTGCTTCTATAGCTGACTTGCCCGCCCCAAATGGTAGTTCATTTCGCAGAAAAATAATTTCCATTACTTCTAACGCCGTTGGGCACGATCAAATTAGTCGCGTGATGATAATCCATATACTCTGCTATGTCCTTCCTATTATCACACATATCTTAATGCCTACGTTCGTCCCCTTCCTAAAATTTCTAATCCTGTCCGATTAAATGATATCCGTCCCATCTCAATTCTCCCTTTTCTATCCAAAGTGTTAGAGGCATTGGCATTCGAACAACTTTCTAAACACATCAATGATAACAATTTAATGAATGATCAATCAGGTTTTAGACCTGGCCATAGTACATCCACAGCCCTGCTAAAGTTACTGATGATATAAGGGCTGGAATAGAAAACAAGAAAGTGACTATTATCACTGATTGATTTTACCAATGCTTTTAACACAGTCGATATTGATATTCTATTAGCTATTCTCTCCCATTACAATGCTGACTCCTCGGTGATCAATTGGTTTTCTAGTTATCTTCGTGGTCATCGGCAGCGAATTCGCAACGATCAGGATTCGTCCGATTGGTGTGAACTTAAAGCTGGCGTTCCACAAGGCGGTATATTGTCTCCAATTTTATTTTCTTTGTTTATAAATCTTCTTTCAGACTGTCTCACTTGTTCATACCATCTATATGCAGACAATTTGCAGCTTTATGCGCAATCCGACGCGGATAATGTGTATACAGCGATTTCACTATTAAACGACAATCTTACAAAAGTCATGATCTGGTCCAACGAATTCGGGGTGCGGGTGAATCCTCAATAATGTCAGGCCATAGGTAAATAAATACCATAGACATGAGTACAGTGACGCCTATTACATTTGATGTTTGCAACGTTCCTTTTAGTACCGAGGTTAAGAATCTTGGCCTCTGGATTGACCACATTTTGTCTTGGAGCACTCACATCGCAGAAGTTAGCAGAAAGGTGTTTGCCAGTTTTCACTATTTAAATCGCTTGAAAAAATTTCTACCTGACAAAACAAAAACAATGCTATCACAAACTTTAATTCTCCCCATAATTGATTACGCCGATGTGTGTTACCTGGACTTAACCGAGGAACAACTCAATAAAATAGAACGTCTTCTTAACTATTGTATTAGGTTTATTTTCTGCTTGCGTAAATTAGACCACGTTTCTCAATTTCGCACTCAACTTAATTGGCTGCCAATCCGTCAACGCAGGAACCAACATATACAATGTTTTAAATAATCCCCAGGCCCCTGAGTATCTCAAAAAATGTTTCCAACTTTTAAGTTCTATTCATGAAAGGCCCCTGCGTTCTTCAAATACTCTTACCCTAGTCACTCCTTCTCACCGTACAGGTTTTTTCCATAACTCTTTCTCCGTGACTGCTGTACGAATCTGGAATGCTCTCCCTGAATCCATTAGAAGAGCCCCTAGTCGCGACTCCTTTAAACTTAGAGTTTTTAAGCACTTCCACTTCTAATTAAACATAGGACAGACTTGATTGCATAATATTTATTTATGGATATGTATTTGTATATTTATTTTTGTTGTATATATTTTAATGTAGGTATATATTTTATGAAGTAATACAATGTGTAAAAAATACAGTGAAACAATGAATACAGTAAATTGCTGACGCTGTACGATGATAGCTCGTACACTATTCTTGGTGATGGAATTATCTTCTGGGCATGGTGGGCAACGAGTGCGATTTGGGGGTTTGCCGTTTAAAATGAGTTGGTGGGCAATTTGGTTTGCAGTTATTTGACTTGGTTGAGCTGCACCTGAAGGCTCGATGATTAATTTCCGTGTAGTTGTCCATGCTTTTTTGCTGCTGTGGGTGAAATTAATACCAGTCACTGTGTCGATCCACTTGTCAAGACGGTTTTTGGGGATTTGTGACAGCAGTTCTTCGCCAGTCGAAATTGTGTCTTCTGAAAAGGGATCTACATTATAAAGCGCCTCATACCGTGTCAATGTGGTTTTGGACTCTGATGACAAGCCAGGAATATACAATGAGCGACATCCACGGGGGATACATTGGCGCGACACAGTAGAGACAACTTTAACAAATAAATCGTAGTTTTGGGTAGTTGGGTCGATAGTCATTAAAGACTCGTCTATGCGCTGTCTAAATCTCTCCCAATTTGCTTTTTTATAATTAAAGCGTCTTTGAAAGGGTACCTTAATAGGTTTAACAATTGCTGTTATTCGCAATTGGATTGGCCGATGTTGAGTTCTTGGAATTGGATTACCCATTGATTTGGTACATAGTGGAGCCAATGCGGAGCTTACATATATATTACATCGTGATTATATCCCTGATGCCATCGGGCACTTTTGAAAGAAGATGGTAGTTTGGGGTCGTGGACTAAGTACAAGTAATTAGCCTCAGCCCATTCTTCAACTCTTTCAACATTGTCATTCGTTTCTCTGTATCCCCATTTGATGTGATGACTGGTTGGTTGGGTTGGTTTCTATGGTTTCTATTGAGTTTTTAGAATGACAATGAGACGAAAGTATGTGTATTTTGGATTTGGTCTCGGCAACAAGTGACATTCCGGGTATATTGGGCCTGATTTGGTCGTGGTCGCGGTGCGTTTCTTGAAATTCTTATTAAAATTAAAAATCTCAATCATCTTCTGCCTCCGCATTGACTTCAAAGTTTCGAAATTCTTGACTTAACTGACTTCACTTGTGGAACGTATGATTAGCATAAAAAAGGGTAAAGATGTGTAAAAATATATAAAATATATTAAATGGACATGGGTTAATCAGCTGTATTCAAAAAAGTACAATGCAATACAATACAAATTATCTTTATTGCACCATAATAATTCATAAAATAAAAATAACAAACACAAAGAAAATATTGGTACAAAGGCGGACTTATCGCTAGATGCGATCTCTTCCAGTCAACCTTTGGGTAGAGGAAAAATTAATAGTACGGAATAAGGTGGGCGCAGTATCTATACCTAATTATATACTTACATATTAATACTTATACATATTAATACTTATACATATTAATACTTAGAAAGTACAAGTATGTACAATGAAAAAAATATTAAAAAATAAATCACTATGCATTACCTAATATTACAATTTGTGTAAAATTTAGGCTTTTCGCTTGATTAGGATTTAGGCTTGATTCCATTTTGGCCTTTATAAATCCTAAACAATTTGTTTTTATTGCACTATTTAGTGGATGCTTCCGTTGTGAACTTAAGATATTATTTTATTGCTGAATATCATACAGAAGATATGAGAAAGACAGCTGAAACTCACCACAAGGCAGAACAAAATTATTAATTTCTTCTGTTGATTAAATAACGAATGCTCGGTATATTTAGCCCAATTAATTACCACCACTTCAAAAACCACTTCAAAAAGCCGTGTAATCATGGTGATAGCAACATTGCATGTATCCTAGAAGACCTAACACATGGTTAAAGGGTCTTACTTAACGGTCGAAATAAAGACATCATCGTCAGTCTTAAAATAAATATCACCACGAAAAAAGTCATAATTACCTACACACTCAGAACTCTGCTACAGCTCACAACCTTTGTAAGGAACAAGAGCTAGGAGGAAGAGGTCAGTGGATGAACAAAATATAACCCTCGGTAATTTTAATTTTTTGATAAGGTTTGTAGGAAAAACTACGTTTAGAGCCCACTACAACTCATTTGGGCCGCGATTAGAAAACTGCAAGACATCCTCAAAGTACAATCCATCCATCCATAGCAGCCTCTATGTTATCCTTTTCAGGACATAGGCCTCCTCCATATCATTCCATTTGTGTCTCTCCCTTGCCACCTGCATCCATTTGCGGCCTGCGTGACGCTTAATATCGTCTACCCAACGCATTGCTGGGTGTCCTCTACCTCGCTTATTGGCCCATGGTCGCCACTCCATTACCCTTCTGGTCCATCGATCTGCGTCCATTCTCGCTATGTGTCCTGCCCACTTCCATTTCTGTCTTTTTATAGTATCAACAACGTCCCTGACTTTGGTCCTCCTTCGAATCACCTCGTTTTGTATGTGATCGAGCAAAGTACAATAAGATTCGCCTTTTTATACAATGTTTTCTTCTTTGTTGTAACCTCAATGGCTGAGGGTCAAGGCCCCTGTAATTTCCTCTAACCACAATATTTATCCAACCCAAATCTGTTTTGGGTGAGTTATAAGTTAAACGACAAGGGGAGGCTTTTGCCCAACTATGGGACATAAATGTCTATTAAAAAAAAATAAGTTAAACAGATTGTTGCTGACTGCGTATGAGAAAGTAGTTAGGTGAGACTTTTCATTGAGAGAGCTCTGTTCAGGCTGTTGTAGGTTGAAGACTGCGTATGAGAAAGTAGTTAGGTGAGACTTTTCATTGAGAGAGCTCTGTTCAGGCTGTTGTAGGTTGAAGACTGCGTATGAGAAAGTAGTTAGGTGAGACCTTTCATTGAGAGAGCTCTGTTCAGGCTGTTGTAGGTTGAAGACTGCGTATGAGAAAGTAGTTAGGTGAGACCTTTCATTGAGAGAGCTCTGTTCAGGCTGTTGTAGGTTGAAGACTGCGTATGAGAAAGTAGTTAGGTGAGACCTTTCATTGAGAGAGCTCTGTTCAGGCTGTTGTAGGTTGAAGACTGCGTATGAGAAAGTAGTTAGGTGAGACCTTTCATTGAGAGAGCTCTGTTCAGGCTGTTGTAGGTTGAAGACTGCGTATGAGAAAGGAGTTAGGTGAGATCTTTCATTGAGAGAGCTCTGTTCAGGCTGTTGTAGGTTGAAGACTGCGTATGAGAAAGTAGTTAGGTGAGACCTTTCATTGAGAGAGCTCTGTTCAGGCTATTTTAGGTTGAAGACTGCGTATGAGAAAGTAGTTAGGTGAGACTTTTCATTGAGAGAGCTCTGTTCAGGCTGTTGTAGGTTGAAGACTGCGTATGAGAAAGTAGTTAGGTGAGACCTTTCATTGAGAGAGCTCTGTTCAGGCTGTTGTAGGTTGAAGACTGCGTATGAGAAAGTAGTTAGGTGAGACCTTTCATTGAGAGAGCTCTGTTCAGGCTGTTGTAGGTTGAAGACTGCGTATGAGAAAGTAGTTAGGTGAGACCTTTCATTGAGAGAGCTCTGTTCAGGCTGTTGTAGGTTGAAGACTGCGTATGAGAAAGTAGTTAGGTGAGACCTTTCATTGAGAGAGCTCTGTTCAGGCTGTTGTAGGTTGAAGACTGCGTATGAGAAAGTAGTTAGGTGAGACCTTTCATTGAGAGAGCTCTGTTCAGGCTGTTGTAGGTTGAAGACTGCGTATGAGAAAGTAGTTAGGTGAGACCTTTCATTGAGAGAGCTCTGTTCAGGCTGTTGTATGTTGAAGACTGCGTATGAGAAAGTAGTTAGGTGAGACCTTTCATTGAGAGAGCGCTGTTCAGGCTGTTGTAGGTTGAAGACTGCGTCCCCCCCGCCCGGGTTCTCATCTTGTCGCGATGGGGGGGCTCAGTACCTGCGGACTGCCTCATCCGCAGGGAAGCCAAGAGGAACCCATTGCCCGGGTTGAGGCGTAGGCCTCCCCGGGCCCGGAGGAGGCCATTCCTGGTGGGAATGGCATGGCTGTGAGAGAAGGGGGTTAACTCCCTACTCTCACAGCCGTGGTAGGGGTCGCGGGGGAAGAGGAGTGTCGGTGTGTCGTTGCCGCTCGCCCTATCCTCCGCGACCAAGCGCGGCCGTGGCGCTTGGCACGGCAACGGTGGGGCCGCAGGGGAAGAGGAGTGTCGGTGTTACGTTGCCGCTCTCCCTATCCCCTGCGGCCGGCTTGGTGGGCCCCGGTCACCGTCAGGTGGACTGGGGCAGGGCCTGCTTCTGCAGGCCCCAAATTATGAGGGCTGGTTGGACGGTGGAAACGGGATTCCATCGTCCAACGGACAGCCCTCCGGAGTGGAAGGCAGGCGCGTGTGCGTGTCAGCGCGCCTGTTCTTGTCGGGCCGAGAGGCCAACGCGACGGTTTCTCCGGCCCCTCTGATTCAGCAGAGGGTGCCGTGAGGCCGTTGGCGAGCCGGGGCCGCTGAGATAGCGGCCGGCCGCGCCGGGGCTGTGGAGCAAGTGAAGCACACGGCCCCGGCCGATAGCGGCTGAGAGGTGACACCGCGGAGTTTTTAGTAGTAACACCACATAACCTTACCGGTGTCCCGTAACCGGTAAGGTATCCGAAGGGATTTACTCCACGTCAAAAAAAAAAGGTTGAAGACTGCGTATGAGAAAGTAGTTAGGTGAGACTTTTCATTGAGAGAGCTCTGTTCAGGCTGTTGTAGGTTGAAGACTGCGTATGAGAAAGTAGTTAGGTGAGACCTTTCATTGAGAGAGCTCTGTTGAGGCTGTTGTAGGTTGAAGACTGCGTATGAGAAAGTAGTTAGGTGAGACCTTTCCCTTTTAGTTGAAATCATCGCCAAAAATTGGAAAAAAGAAGCACAACAGTTTTATCCATCATTTATACAAATAAATGAGGTAATTTGACGACAAATTGGTTTGCGACCTCTCACCTAGATATAGGTACAATATAGAGCTGTGTCTCGCGCGTAAACTGACCCCATATACATCATTGTACTACCCTCGTATACAGTACTGTACCCTTTTTCTTATTTTTTAACAAAAATAGAGGATGAAATCAATTAGATAATATGATATATAAAATTTTAAACGAATTAAAAATCTACAAACTTTGGTCGAAAATAAACTTTTTGCAAAAGTTTAATGACCTTTCGGAGGCAGTTACCCTTATTTTTTCCAAAAAATATTTTACAGATGTTTGTTTGAGTAAGGCATAAACTTTTCACTATTTAAAATTTAAAATACGAAAAAAATATTCCCTCCGCCTAGTTACCCTAGCATTGATGTAGCAAACTACAGAGCATACTGATTGTAGGTCTTATAGACAGTTGAGTAAAGGTTTTCGAGCAAATCATGTTTGATCAAACGGCGTTAGATTTCAAATAGGGGAAACACAATTTACGTCATATGAATGACTTAGCTAACCCGTCCGTACCACAGGCTGAAAACAGTCAGTAAGTCGTTTATGGGGAAGTATATACTTTTTTATGATAAATTGCCAGAATCTGTCCTTGATATGCCAGACAGAAAATTCATAGCTTATATAAAGAAAGTGTTTTGTGAGAAGACTCATTATATGACCGATGACTATCTATATCTCATTATAGGACCGATGACTATCTATATCTCATTATAGGACCGATGACTATTATCTCATTATAGGACCGATGACTACCTTTATCTCACTATAGGACCGATGACTATCTATATCTCATTATAGGACCGATGATTATCTATATCTCACTATAGGATCGAGAACTATCTACAAAGGCTGGCTGGAGCAAGCTCAAGCGCAGGTGCTTTTTAAAGGAGTAACTAAGGTCTTTATTGAAAAATATCTCTATCTCAGAGTTCAACGTGATTGATTGACAAAAGTCAATGAACGGAAGATCTTCCCTTTGTGGCGGTCGAGCATACCCCCGGAGCATGCCATCTCGCTCCCGCTACATACCACCGTAGCATACCATCTCGTTCCCGCTACATACAAACAGAGCATACTATCTCGCTTCCGCTACATACCACCGGAACATACCATCTCGCTCCCGCTACATACCCCCGGAGCATGCCATCTCGCTCCCGCTACATACCACCGGAGCATACCATCTCGCTCCCGCTACATACCACCGGAGCATACTATCTCGCTTCCGCTACATACCACCGGAACATACCATCTCGCTCCCGCTACATACCCCCGGAGCATGCCATCTCGCTCCCGCTACATACCACCGGAGCATACTATCTCGCTTCCGCTACATACCACCGGAACATACCATCTTGCTCCCGCTACATACCCCCGGAGCATGCCATCTCGCTCCCGCTACATACCACCGGAGCATACCATCTCGCTCCCGCTACAAACTATCAAAATGTTCAAAAACCTTTATCCGTGTGTCAACTGACTTGGAGGAGGCAGTTATTAAATTTATTACGAAGCTCGGCTGTATATTGCGTATAGATTACCTTACTACCGAAAATGTTTCCCAGATGATAGGTACAGATGAATAATTCCATAATAATAATATATATGACTAATTCCCGAACAGCCCAGTATGACAACAGTGTGTACACAGTATTTGATTGGTACAGAGCGCAATAGGCGGGACGCTGCGAACTTAGTTATTTGTATACTGATTTTAATTTTAAGTTACAGTTATTTTAATAAAATGTGGTGAAACATAGAGATGTGGTGTTCAAAGTGTGTGTAGTGTAGTGTCGAGCTGGAGATTCAGAAAGGAATAGAGGAACTTGTGGTAATTCTCGTGTAAGAAGCGCCGGCGGTTTTTTCTAAGGAATTGCATCTGATCATTGAGGACTTGAGGAGCAGACATCGAGATGTCGATGAGGATGTCGCGCTGCACGGGCGCGCTGCTGGCGTATGTCAACCAGCTGCTCATGGTGAGGCACGCCTGGGGTTACGCGAGACTGTCCATATGTAAAGGAGACAAAGCCTCGGGTCGCAAAACTAAAAAAATAGACCATGAATTTGTGGTGGTTGTTGGTAGTACCGAAACATATCCATCATTGTTTAATGAATCACAGTGGAACATGATTCACTTGTTTAAGGAAAATACAAGTTTTTAGTCAGCCTGACATTCCGATGACGTCAGTAACAATGGTTATTTATGTTATTTTTATTTTTTGATATTATTCAAGAAATTAACAGCGTTTAACAGTTTATCATCATAAATCGAATATTCATCAATCAAAATTTATGATATTGGGAACCACTGGTAAATATTGTTTTAGATTGTGACCCAAAAATAAATATAAACGGTGATCAAATTGAGCGTCAAGATGAAGCCCGTAACATAGGCCTTCAGCTCCCAGTTGCATTTTGAAAAACATGTACCTACTAGATATAGTACGAGTAGTTCGAAACTATATATTTATATAGATTAAAAATTCTCAAAATTGAAGAAAAAAGGATTTAAAAAACCTATCTATACCATTATTCTGCTCACTTTTATAGCACTGTATAATTACTAAAGTACTCTAAGTATAATAGTATTTCTTTTTATAGTTTTTAAGTTATTTTTTAGTTTAAATTAGTTATATTTTAGTTTCAAATTTTCCTTTAATTTAATTATCATATTATTGTTATTTAGAACCTACATAAATATAATAAGTACTGTTTATTTTTTCTTTCATATTTTACTATTCAGGCTCATATTTATATGGTAACAATAATTGATACATAATATTTCAAATATATACTTCTGCGCATTAACACTAAGCAAATAAACCAAGCCTTGATTGTTTTTAAAATAGTGTCTGCCTCACTTGGCGATCGCAACTTATCAAGTGGATCTCTTTCAGTGATGAAATGTATTTTTAGTATTAGTCAATGTTTAGGTTTTTAAGCTTTGTTAAACATTGGTTGAAGTATAACATAATTTTTAAGTGTACTTTATCATGAACAAGAAATTTTCTATTCTATTCATTACACCACTACAATATTTTGTAGTTAGACAATTTTGTAATCAGTAATTAGTAGATCATCTATTGAACCAAGCTACATTTTGGTAAGGTACATACAATACCCTCTGTATGTACGGGCGACACATACTTAAAGAGGCGGCTCAACCCGTTAATACGAACAAATGTTTCTATGGCACCAAGGCTTCTTCAACATCTCTGCATTGGTCCCATGGAAATGTTGTTCTGCTTGACAGTTTGAGTCGCCAAATTTACACCCGGTAATTATGCATGTTGCAGTTACTGGGTGGCGCAAGCTTGGTGACGGCGGCGCGGCTGTGGTGGGACCCCTTCGTGGCCATCCCGCTGCGGTTGCTGCTGCCGATGGAGCACCTCGTGCTGGCGGTGCTGCTTACTGTGATACCGCTGGCGCTGTGGCTGCTGGCATTCCTCGCGCACGCTGGTCTTTCCAGCAAGACCAGGCGCCGCGGCCTGTTGCTTGCGGTTGGTTTGCTGTGTCTATAAGTATTTATTTTTTTATTTATTTATTTAACTTTATTACAAAAATTGTAAACGGCGGACTTAAAGCTTTAGGCTTTATCTACCAGTCAATCGACAGGTGGTGCAGAGACAAGTGAGGCTAAAGTAGGAGCAAAATTTATCATTACTTTCTAAATAGTTAGTATTTCAACTTTAAACTTACATATATATTGCATGGCTATGAATCCTACTACTATTATAAAGGCGAAAGTTTGCAAGTATGGATGTATGGATGTATGGATGTTTGTTACTCTTTCACGTAAAAACTACTGAATGGATTTGAATGAAACTTTACCACAATATAGCTTATACATCAGAATAACATATAGGCTATAGCTTATACATCAGAATAACACATAGGCTACAATTTTTGAGGTTTCTAATGTGAAGTCGTAAAAAAACACATTTTTTGCGCTTACATTGCAAACGCTGACTGAATCCTACAAGATCCTACAAGATAGATCAAAACAATGTACTACAGTATTGTACAACTTAAAAAGGTCTCCAAAAAAGTCCGTGATGGTATATGTTTATCTCTTAGGAATAACCCACAATAACCATTTTTTATCCTTTACTTTGTACGAGAAATAATGGCTTTTTACGAAGCGATTTTAAGCAATACAGTATTAATCCTTATCCAATTAAGTATCTTAAATACATTGTGCATTTAATAAAGATCAATATGGCTTTTTACAGCATGTAAATTAAATAAATATTTTCGAAGATATCACAGATTTAAAATGCAGAGTCATAGCAATTTCGGCGATAAATACCGTTTCGGTGATAAATACCGGCAGCGGTGCCAGGCGAACGGGGCGTGGGGGGAGCGGGGTAGGTGCGGTGGGGAAGAAGTGGCTCATCGCTGAGTGCGCGACCCGTACGCGGGCAGACGCGTGAGGGCAGACGTCGTTGACGGTTGTGTCCGTTTTGCGAATTTTCAAGGTACTAGCGATTTGATAAAAACGTATGGTCGCCTACTTTAAGTAATATAGGCCTAAGGTTAGTTATTGCCAGGTTTCTTTTTGGTTAGGAGTTACACGTCAATCATAACAATAACTACCGTACTGTATTTTTTGGAAGTATAGAAACAACACGTACTTAAGAATTATGCCGCGAAAGCGTAAGTCTAATCTTTCCCAAAGCTCTAATAAAGCTCGAACTATGAAAGTAGCTAGACTTAACGAGACGTTTCCACAAGCCGAACTGCGAAGGCTTAAACAAGCAGAGCGTGAAGCAGCTCAAAGAGCTGCTGAGACACCAGAGCAGTCCCAAGATAGACGTCGACAGCATGCTGAGTATCTAGCATCTCAACGGGCTGCAGAGACACCCGAACAGTCTCAAGCTCGACGTCAACAGAACGCTGAATATCTGGCATCTCAACGGGCTTCTGAGACACCCGAACAGTCCCAGGATCGACGTCGACAGCATGCTGAGTATCTAGCATCTCAACGGGCTGCGGAGACACCCGAACAGTCTCAAGCTCGACGTCAACAGAACGCTGAATATCTGGCATCTCAACGGGCTTCTGTGACACCCGAACAGTCCCAGGATCGACGTCGACAGCATGCTGAGTATCTAGCATCTCAACGGGCTGCGGAGACACCCGAACAGTCTCAAGCTCGACGTCAACAGAACGCTGAATATCTGGCATCTCAACGGGCTTCTGAGACACCCGAACAGTCTCAAGCTCGGCGTCTTCAGCAAGCGACTTACATAGGGTCCCAAAGAGCTACTGAAACTGTTGAAGCTGCTGAAGCTCGCAGACGCGCTGTTGCTGAAAGGGCACAACAGCGACGATTAATATTTACAAGAAACGCGTGGGGAGTATTCGATAAAGCTGCATTTGAGTACGATGAAACTCTTGATTACGAAAGCCACATGCTTATAAAAATAGAAGCGATGAATAAAGAATGCAGATTTTGCGGTGCTCTTAAATGGAAAGAGGAAGCTGCAGGCATGTGTTGTTCGGGAGGAAAAGTAGTTCTTCCTTCAATAGACGAGCCTGTTGAACCTCTTAAAGAACTTTTTTCAAATGAAACAGATGAGTCTCGCCGTTTTTTAAAAAATATAAGAAAATACAATACATGCTTCCATATGACATCTTTTGGAGCTGATAACATTGTGTCGATGCCAGGATTTTGCCCGACTTTTACAATCCAAGGGCAAATATACCACACAATTGGCTCTTTGCTTCCTGCTACTAATACGCAACCAAAATTTTTGCAAGTTTATTTCATGGGTGATGAGGAAGCACAAGTTGATAGGCGTTCTGAGTACGTACCAGGTGTGGAAAGAAACACAGTTCAAAAAATACAAAAAGTTCTACATGATCACAACGTTTTAGTGCATGAATTTAAAATGGCTAAAGATAGAGTGACTAGCGATAATTACAAGGTCGTGATACACCCAGATCGTGTACCACGTGGTGAACACGAAAGACGATTCAATGCCCCGACCACAAACGAAATAGCTGCCGTAGTAGTTAGTACTGAACAAACTGCGTCTCGGGACATTGTTATTCAGGCGCACGATGGCCGGCTTACTAGAGTTCCGGACACTCATAGATTTTATGATGCTCTCGAGTACCCGATAATTTTTTGGAAAGGACAAGAGGGGTACAGTTTTGATATTCCTCAGACAAACCCAGTTACAAAACAGCCTATACCGAACAAAAAAGTGTCGTGCAAAGACTTTTATGCGTATCATATGATGGTACGTCGCAACAATTTTAATTTATTGCTTCGATGTAGGCTTCTCTTTCTTCAGTTTTTGGTGGACATGTATGTCAAAGTGGAGAGTGAGCGCTTAAGGTTTATTGCTTTAAACCAAACAAAACTGCGAGCAGACAACTATATACATTTACAAGACGCGGTCAGGAATGATGCGGATTTAGATCCAAACAATTTGGGTCAATTGGTAATACTCCCATCGTCATTTGTAAATAGCCCGAGATATCTTCATGAGTACACGCAGGATGCGTTCACATACGTGCGTAACTACGGGAGGCCTGATCTGTTTATTACAATGACATGTAATCCCGCTTGGCCAGAAATTACTAAAGAGCTCATTCCAGGTCAAAATGCAACAGACAGACATGACTTAACAGCCAGGTTATTTAAAATAAAAGTACAAAAATTGGTTGCTCTACTTACAAAAGGTAAAATATTTGGAGATATGAAGTGTTTCATGTACTCGATCGAGTGGCAAAAAAGAGGTCTGCCTCACGTGCACTTACTGCTGTGGTTGACGGAAAAATTACGCCCCAACCAAATTGATGAAGTCATAAGTGCGGAGATACCAAATCCAGAAAGTGATCGAAAACTCTACGATACTGTAACCAAAAATATGATTCACGGTCCCTGTGGTGCACTAAATCCGTCATCACCATGCATGAAAGAAGGAAAATGCACCAAAAAGTATCCAAGGGCGCTTTTAAAAGATACTCAAACTAACGACAAAGGCTATCCTTTGTACAGGCGTAGAGCACCAGGAGATGGCGGCCGTACGATAACTCTAAAAACCCGAGGTGGAACACAGGAAGTATTGGTTGACAATAGCTGGATTGTCCCATATTCTCCTCTTCTGTCTAAAATTTATAACTGTCACATAAATGTAGAGTTCTGCAATACGGTACAGGCGATAAAATATATTTGTAAATATATAAACAAAGGCAGCGACCAGGCTATTTTTAACATTCGACAGCAAGGGAATGTTAATATTGACCCGAGAGATGAGGTGCAAACGTATCGAGCCGGTAGATATGTTAGTAGTAACGAAGCAGCGTGGCGGATCTTGGGTCTGCCTCTGCATGAAAGACACCCAACAGTCACTCACCTTGCGGTTCATCTGCCTAATGGTCAGCGGATTTACTTCACTGAAAACAATTTTAGAGAGAGAATGGCCGCACCACCTAAGACGACACTAACTGCATTTTTCCTGCTTTGCCAAAATGACGCATTTGCAAAAACATTACTTTATGTTGACGTACCCCGCTACTATACATGGAACGTGTCGACGAAAGAATGGAAACGTCGTTTACAAGGTACACCTGTCGACGGCTGGCCAAGTGTGAAGGCGGGAGATGCTCTTGGGCGCATTTACACAGTGCATGTTAGTAACTTCGAATGTTACTGTTTGCGAATGCTGCTGAATGTAGTACAGGGCCCCACTAGCTTCTTGGATCTAAAAACAGTTGACGGCCAAGAACTTGAAACTTTTCGACAAGCGTGTGAGAAGTTGGGGTTGTTGGAAGATGACAACCACTGGGATGCCACAATGGAAGAGGCAGTGCTGTGTCGCTCTCCTTCGCAAATAAGAGAACTATTTGCAATATTGATATGCACTTGCGGCTTATCCAATCCTCTTCAACTATGGGATAAGTATAAATCTGCATTATCGGAGGATATCTTGCATAGATTTGAAAGGATGGATCAAGTCAACAATGATCTATGTTTCAATGAAGCACTAAGACATATAGAGGACAAAATAATAACGATTTCCGGTAAGAAATTGTCCGACTTCGGTATGCCTACACCAGAGCGTCGAGGAGAGTTGTCGACCGATTTGATCAAAGAGCTAAGCTACGATATTGCTTTATTAGACGCTCAGGTCAGCGAAACTGAACCACGCCTGCTACCCGAACAAAAAAACATTTATAACAAAATATTACAACGAGTTGAGCTTGACAAAGGCGGTCTTTTCTTTCTTGACGCCCCGGGCGGTACAGGTAAAACATTTTTGCTTAATTTGCTTCTAGCAAAAATTCGTAAGGACCGTAAAGTTGCATTAGCGGTGGCTTCCTCTGGGATCGCTGCAACATTGCTGAGCGGTGGACGAACGGCACATTCGGTTTTTAAATTACCTCTTAATCTGGCGAGCGAAGAAACCCCAACGTGCAACATCAGTAAGAGCAGTGCCCGTGGCGCCCTCTTGCAACAATGTATGCTGATCGTGTGGGACGAGTGCACTATGTCACACAAACGCGCCATTGAGGCGCTTGATCGCTGTCTACAAGATATTCACAGCAATCGAAAGTTGATGGGTGGTGTGGTAGTGTTATTGGCAGGGGATTTTAGACAGACTTTACCTGTTATCGAGAGAGGCACTGCAGCAGATGAAATTAACGCATGTCTAAAAGCCTCATCTCTGTGGTCTAAAGTTGAAAAGCTTTATCTTACCACTAACATGCGAGTCCAGTTATTCAGCGATGTCGAATCAGGAGCATATGCTCAAAAACTGCTAGAAATTGGTGAAGGCCACCTAAACACCGACCAAGAAGGTATGGTTCTTTTCACACAGCAATTTTGTCATGCTGTGGAGACAGAAAACGAACTTATTGAACAAGTTTTTCCGAATCTGCAACAAAATATTCTTGACGAAAATTGGTTGTGTGAAAGGACCATATTGGCACCAAAAAATGAGACTGTTGCGAAAATAAATAAAAAAATCTTGGCCGAAATAAACAGCGAAACATCAGTGTATAATTCCATTGACACAGTTATGTCATCCGATGACACTACAAGTTATCCCGTAGAGTTCCTAAACTCTTTAGAGTTGTCCGGGGTGCCATCACACAAGTTGGAATTAAAGGTTGGTGTACCCGTTTTGTTAATGCGTATCCTGGATGCGCCAAGATTATGCAACGGTACTCGGTTGCGAGTTACCGAATTAGGAAGGCATATAGTGAAGGCTACAATTTTAACTGGAGAAGCCAAGGGAGACAATGTTCTTATACCGCGCATCCCAATCATACCCAACAACTTGCCATTCAATTTTAAACGCCTGCAGTTCCCATTAAAAGTCGCATTTTCAATGACGATCAACAAATGCAGGGTCAAACCTTGAAGGTAGCAGGCCTACATTTGGGCACGCCATGTTTTTCTCACGGTCAGCTCTATGTGGCTTGCTCACGTGTTTCCAAAGCGAAGAATCTGCATGTTTATGCTGAAGGAAAAAGATCGTTAAATGTAGTTTATAGGAGCATACTGCAGTAGCTACCTATAGACCTATGATTAGGGCTCTGCAGTGCTTAGTTACCGTATTTCTTACTTATTACTAGACTAGACGGGACGAACCTGAAGTCCACGCGAACGAAGTCGCGGGCAAAAGCTAGTAAATTACATAAACTACAAAATATAATACTTAAATATAGTATATTAATTAAAATAAAAAAAATAATTTTAATTGTAGTGCTTATTCTGCGTCAATCCAAATCCCATAAGAATGTAAATCAGTGTACCGCTAGCTGCAGCATGTGATCGTTGGCGATACAGGAAGATACCCTACTTCGGGTCCCCGCCGTGACAATTACATATCTGAAAGATATTGCCAAACCAGGTAAACAATCGACGTCCAATATGAAATCAACTAAGTATGGAAAATGAAAGTGCACTGGAAAAAAATGTCCTGTATATTTGTTGTATATTGGCTTCGACAAGACTGATTGCCGTAGAATAAGTATACTTGATAGTACAATTATATAAAAATTCGAGTACGTTTTCCGCTCTTTATCCACTAAACAACAGGAAACCGTTATCAAAGGCGATAAATTCAGTACAAATGTCTCTTACAATGAAATTTGTCACAAAATACGTCACGACTCACGTATCTTTTTATCGTTCCTCTTCCTATTGCACGTATGGAGGAGGCTTTCTTCGGAAATGTTCGTATACTAGTGCTAACCCGCAGTAATGCTTTTTAAATCACTTCTTCTTCGATAAAATACAAGGGAGAGAGAGAGAGAACGAGAGAGTGAGAGAAACGTGAAAAGTAGTCCGCGTCTCATTAGCAGACTCAATTATAAAGACAATAAGTACGTATAATAAAATATTAACTAATTAAATTACTTATAGAAGTATAATAGGGTTCTTCTTAATTTGATGATGATTATTTGTCACCAATGTCTATGCTCAGTGTAGACAGAGCCATGACACTCAAATATAATAATCCCCTGAAAAGTATCATCTTGGCCTTACATAGTCTTTAAATAACGCTGACAGACATTATTTTAGCGGTATATTTTGATTTTATATAGATACAGACACACTATCACGTATTCATCCTAACTCGATGGTGGATGGTGGGCGAGATGATGGAAAAAAGGGAATCAAAATAGATTTGTTAGCCGCGCTCATTCCCGCGATAGGCTATTAAAGATTTCCGAAGGAACGTAGGAAAGGAAGCAGCTGAAACATCGATAATAGATTTTCTTATTCTTTTATTTTTTCCTAGACCACTAGCATGGAATAAATTATTATTATTATTAAGTATTTTGCTTAAAATAAAGATTTTCTATTTCTATTCCAAATATTAGCTTATCCTTTTCAGTACGTAGTGTTGATGGTGTTGGTGATGACGGCGCAGGCGGCGGCGGGCGCCTGGCTTGGCGCTCGCGTGCGCCGGCTCGCCAGCGAAGATGAGCTGGCCCGGGAGCTGCCGCGCCTCTTGCGATCCCTCGCCGGCCGCCTGCGGCACGCGGACACATTCGCGACATTTTTAAACGAGACCCTTGGGATTAGCCATACCACTATAAACAAAATGAACGAGTCTTATCCTCATCTGGCTAATCGTCTTTTCTCAGAATACTCGTATAAAATGTTTCAGGTAAGCTGGTCACATTAAATATTATTAAGATGTCGACATTCATTTTGTGTAAAATGAGAGAGATTAAAAATCTCTCATCTAGAAACCTCCTCGTGTACTTTGTGTGGAACTAACCGGTAGCCTTCATGGTGGCACATGTTGACTTGATGTCTCAAAAGATTAGACGGTTAGATAGGTTCCGTTATACGTAGGTAGAACTCTACCTACGTATAACGGTAAAATATTCCTTTCTAAGGATAAGCATTCGATAATCAATGTAGATCAATATAATTTGCATGACAAATTGAATCCAATGTCAAAATTTCGAACACCCTTAGATAAAAACATTGCATGATCTTCAACATCAGCCAGCATTCAAGCCGGCAATGCGGGTTCTGTCTGTGATGAGAAGCGGGAGTTACAATGTATCATCTTTTGTATCTCGCGGTTACAGGAGATCCCATCGGTGTTGCCGTGGAATGTGTACGTGGGCGCGGCGTGCGCGCTGCTCGGCGCTGCGCTGCAGCCGCTGGGCGCGCTGCTGGCCGGGCTCGCGGCCTGGGGCGCCCACCACGAGGACGATGGCGACACGTTACTTTTGTAAGTCACTGTGTCTTTGTATCAGTCATTATATCAGTGCTCTTCGCTGTCTATGATCAGTCTACGAGCGGTATGCTGAAAGTCATGGGTTGGTGTATAGTACCAAGAAAAGTGTATTTATGTACTTTGGTTTGGGTGGGAAAATCTCTGAATTACCACCAGTATTGCTTAATGGATCACCGCTTAGCAGAGTTACTAAATTTAAATACTTGGGGCATATTGTAACTGATGATCTGAAGGACAATGCGGACATAGAGAGGGAGCGCAGGGCGCTGGCTGTACGTGGTAATGTGTTGGCCCGCAGGTTTGATCGTTGTTTGACTGATACTTATATATATCATACTTATATCATACTTATGATAATAACTTTATTTAAGGCTTTTGCCAATCCTTTTACACGAGTAGCCTGTGGGTTAGCTACACGCAGAAGGCATACAGCGCACTGCGCGTGCAATATAATGATGTCTTTAGGATGTTGTTGCGGCTGCCTCCCTTCTGTAGCGCGTCTACTATGTTTGCTCAAGCTTTTACAGACGACTTTTAAGCCATTAGACGCAAACGAGTAGCTTCATTGCTGAGCAGATTGCAGGCTAGCGGTAACACCATCCTGCAGATACTGTGCTCCAAATTTGACAGTACACTATTATCATTCTGGAGCAAAATTGTTTATTTGTTTATTTGTGTATTTTTCAATACATGTGTATACACTATTATTACAGGATTATCCTAATGCAATAGCGTACAGTTTATATTTACATCATTTAGCTACATCTATTTAATTATTTATAACATAACACATATAGTGTGGCCCTTGTGAGCTCAGTCAAGGAGCAACAGTTCATATCGATCCTATTGGCGACCTCGTTCAGCGTTTTCAAAGTTCTTGTGAGTGGCGCCTTTTTCATCAAATTCGTACGACCGCGGGGTATTGCGAACATATGTGGCTGATGTCGTCGCCAAACGTACCGGTTCGGCACGCACAGCGCCATCCATCCCAAAACATCTGGGTTGTAGAGACGTCCCCTCCATACTTTAAACAGGTATGTCGCCAAGTACAGACTCCGTCTCACTTCGAGTGAATTATACCCCACCATCCCCAATACAAACAACGTTGGGTACATTAATGGATAAAACGGATACACTCCGTACAATTTGAGGTACACAAATCTTGTAAATTTGTTTTGTATCCGTTCTACCATCAACTTGTACTTCGCTTCGTGTGGTGCCCAAATACACGCATTGCTCTCTAGGTGGCTTCTCACCAGTGCATCATATAATGCTCTCACTGCATTAAGATTCGTGAATTCTCGAGTCTGACGCATAACAAACCCTAAATTCCGGTAAGCTTTCTTGCAAGCCTTTACGACATGTTCCCGGAAATTTAGATCACTAGTGAAGTGAACACCAAGATCTTTTGTTTCCGTAACTCTCTGCAGCGGTTCGTTATTAATATGATAAGGGTGTACGTAATGCTGCCTAGCTCGGGTGAATGATATTACCGAGCACTTCGATACATTAAAGTTGAGCCCGTTTCTGTGGCTCCATTCCACCACCCTGTTTATATCCATTTGCAGTTTCTCACTGTCTGATGGATCTCTTATTTCCTTCACTAGTTTAAGGTCATCTGCAAAAAGAAGGCAAGTTGACTCGGATACTACTTTTGGCAAGTTATTAATGAGTAGATTGAATTCAAGGGGTCCTAAATTACTCCCTTGATTTACTCCTGACCTTGTAAAGTATGGCTCAGATTGCTGGCCAGCCCAGTCCACGTATTGTCGCCTATCCTTTAAGTAGCTGGCGAAGAAAGATAGTGTTTTCGGCGTAAAGCCCGCCTCTGCCAAGCTCATGAGTAATGTGTCATTGTCTACTGTGTCGAACGCCTTTTGATAGTCGAAATAGGCCACATCCACTTGGGCCCCCGAATCTACCGACGGTGCTAGCTGCATCATCAACTTAAGCAGATTACTTGTTGTGCTTCGTTCTGGTCTGAATCCATGCTGTGCGTCCGACATATGCGCCTTTACTTGTGAGTACACCGAGATATTTATGGCTGATTCCAGGATCTTAGCTGGTGCACACAATATTGCTGCTGGTCTGTGGTCACACGCATTTGTCCCCCCTCGTCCTTTCGGCACCGGGACCACTCTAGTTAATTTCCATTGCTCCGGGAATTTTTCTCTCTCTAGGCACGTATTAAATATGTAGAGGAGCGGTGCTGCCAGGACCTCTCGGCAGTCTTTCAAAATGAATGGCGGAATACCATCTGGTCCCGGAGACTGCTTCGGCTTCATTTTTACCAGGGCTTGTTTCACTTCCGCCAAATCTAGTTGGTGCACCTGCACGCGCGCCGTTCCGGCCGGCGCCGAGGCGCTTGCTGCTGCGACATCTAGCTTAGCCGGCTCTGTCTTATACACCGAACTGAAAAACTCCGCAAATTCAACTACACATTCCTTTTCAGATAGAATTCGTCCTTCTTTAATTAGCTTCTGTTTGGTAACGCTACCTCTTTTTGATTTAACAAAATGCCAAAACGCTTTAGGATCTCTTTCCATGTTACTTTGTAACCAGTCTCTATGTTGGTTATGAGCCTGTTGTATTGCCTCTTTCACTTTAGCTCTATAACGTGAGAATTCCTTATAGTCGTTCTCCAACTTACTTTTTTTATAGCGTTTGTGACACTTATGCTTCCGTTGTATGTCGGATATTATTTGTCTCGTATACCATTCTGGATATTTATACTCTGTTCCACTTTTTGCTGGACTTTTAGTAGGAGCACACTCTCCTATGACCTTATTAATTTGTATGTAGAAATGCTGTACCGCCTCTTCTGGGTTTGTTATCATATACAGTTCACTCCAGTCTAAGTTTTCCAATAAGTTGTACAAACGGTGCATGTCTGCTTTACGAAAGTTCCATTTACTAGCCTGTGCTGAACTTACTTGGTCTTTCCTACCTGTTTCTTCGACTGCTTGTGTGGTGTATTCCGCTGTGATCCATATTGCGAGTGGTGGATGGTGCTTATCTACTGGTTGTAAACCATCCGACTCGACAACGGTAACCTTGCCGCTCACCCCGCCTCCTTTCAACACTAGGTCGAGCTGCCTGTTGTTGCAGTTCGGTATGCTATTGCTTTGACTGAACTCACAAAATGTTAATACGTACTCATAATAATTAAGGGTCTCTACATTTGCTGAATACAAGTTAAAATCTCCTAATACTATCATATTGTTATTAAAATTTGCACCTATTTTCTCTATTATATTAAACATTATCATATATTCATCTGTTTTACTATTCGGTGGTATGTATACCGCGCAACACACAAATAAAAATCTGTTTCCTGAAAATACTGATGCTGCTACTATTTCAAAAGAATGCCTTTCCACGTCAATGTTGTCCGGAATTGGTATCTGTCGTAGTTCGTATCGAGGAGTGGCCACTATACACGCTCCGCCCTGTTTTCGGCCGTCCGCTCTGTCGCAGCGTACTATGTGATAGCCCGGTGGTACGAATTCGGCATCTTCGATTGAGACATTACACCCCGTTTCTGTAAGCACAAAAAGATCGGACCCCGATGCTTGGATGAATGCGAACACTCTCGATGTTTTTGTTCTCAATCCTTGTACATTCTGATAATGTATTTCTGTAATCCTTTTTGCTTTACTTTGGTTGTTCTGTGTGCCTCTCCTTACTTCACTCGTAGATTTAGGTGCATCCCGCTTACGTGGGTATTTCGTTCTTTCCTCTGCTCCTCCGAAAGCTCTGCCTCCACGGCTTGATGCAAATATCAGCCGCCCAATTTTTTGCTTCCATAACAGCTTCTGCTAATCTTGCCGGAGTTCCGATCTTAAATGACGCATAATTGCCGCGTGCTTTGAGTACTTCTACTGTGCATATTGATTCTTTACAAACGTTTTTTAGATGTTTCCTTACTTGATCAGCCGTTGTTCCTTGTTTCACATAATATAGATGTACGTATTTCCATCTTTCCGAAGCTTCCAGCTCAGTCGCTCCCGGGTCTGCCGTACCACGCAAAATCAAAGATGTAGACGGTCTCTGGCGTTTTCTCTTTACTTCTATCCATCCACCCTTCCCTTCGGAATCCGCCTCATTTTCATTTTTTTTCGCTACAGTTTGTTGCGGCTGTTCTGTAATGGTTCGCCTGTTGGATTTCTTAGCGTTTGACGTTTCATATGATTCGGAAACTGGAGCTTGTTTTGTGTAATATGGTGTTAGAGTTACACTCAGTGAATGGGACTCCTGATTTCCAATGTTACTTTCGACGACTTGGCTTTCGGTCACTGTTATGTCTCTGGTTCCCGGCAGATCATCATTTATCTTATTTACGCATGTCAATGCGTCAACTTTACTTCCCAATTCATCTATTTTCATGGTTAACTCGCTATTACATACGTTACAAATTTTGTTGGATATTTCTGATTTTATATCTCCTAAGCATTCCTTTACTATTTTGCTAATCTTTGCCGTTAATCGAGCCTCGTATTCAGCATGCAAACCTTTCATTTCTCGCAACATCATTGAACGCATATTGTTAAGTGCACTTTCTATTCCGTCATTCTGCTGTGAAGTTTGTGCGTTTCGCTTTACGTTACGTACTGTCACGTTATCCATGCTACATATTGACAGATTGGGACTGTCGCTTGTTATACTCATATCATGCGCCAACAATGTTTGTCGCACAGGCGTTCCTGAATTGTCGCCTTTAGGTAGTTTGCTGCGACATTCGATGCATACCCAGGTGTTTTTGTACTCCTTTGACAAAGCGGTGAATGTTTGCCTGTTAAAATTGGCGCATATTATGTCAAAAGTCTGCTTGCATTTATTGCAGCTCATTGCTTCCTCGTCGTTACCTATTTCACCCCGGCATCCCGCACAGGTAATTGCTCTTGCCGCCATCTTACGCCTGATGCCTACAGTTGACACCACACAGGTTGACCGTTTTGTGTTGCTACAGTCTCGTGGTACCGGTATCGATAACTAAGCGATAACTAAACGATAATTACCGCTCCGTGTGATGATGTCTTGGTAGGTTAGTTGCCGTCCGCTGTCGCGAAGCGCGTTGAATGGTGACTCACCGCAGCGGGGCCGTCGCGAGTTGTCGTAGGTCAGGGACGCCAACGGAAATTTGTAATTTTTGAATTATTTTTGCTTGTAGCTTCCTAGATATTTCACTTTTTGAATGTCTGTTTTCACAATTTAGTGTAACCCCGGTCTATACTTGCAATTTTCACAATATTGAATCTAAACTAACGATATTTATAGGTTTTAATCAATAAAGTGTGCGTAGCGAATTGAGACAGGTTTGCACTTTGTTGTGGCTCGTGCCAAATTGTTGTAAGAGGTGCTGTTAAATAAATATGTACCTACGTAAACACTTAGGTAAGTACGTATACGTACATACGTACGTTGCGGTAAGATGCGTGCATATACTCGCGTATGTATATTATAGCAAAAACAAATTATAGATTTAGCTTTAGTAACCGCACATACACTTTTGTAGCCAGTGGGTGTGGGTGGGATCACGTCAATGGGAGATAGGTAGTTTATTAATAAAATCATAGTCGTTTTCAGTGAACGCATGGAGTCCGACCACATGACGAGCTTGCCGCGGTGCCTGCGCCCCATGAGCATTGTGGAGCCGCCCCCGAACCTTGCTAGCCTGTGAGTCATTATCCTTTGTTATTTTCATTAGCCATGCCCATTTTACTATAACACTCAGACCATTTTACGGTACAATTCCACATCTTATAGTTTGTTTGCAAATGAAATAGTAATGCCAGTTTGAAGGCTACCTGCTACCACTACCTGGCGGACCTATCTCATTTAGGGAAAAACATTACCAACTTTTGTTCTTAAAAATCGAGTAGGAGATAGGTTGAAATTAGTTCGAAGAATCCAAATAGGTTGGTGCGCGTAGAAGAAATGGAGGCTTTGCTCGCCTCGCTGGGTAATATACTTATTGTTATATGATTTTGACAATTGGGTAGTTTCCTGGGTCAAAAATAAATTGTTTGGTACTGTTAAGAGAATAGAACGTCACAAAATAGTGTCACTTGTCATTGATTACATCCACGTGATTTAGATTTATTAATGTAGAAAATCGGATATTAAGTATATAGTTAGGCTTACACCGTGTAAGCCTAACTATCTTAAACGCAACCGGCTTGTATACTATCTCTCACTCTTTCAAAACCGAATTCTCCCATCGCTTCTTCTGTTTCATGGGTCCATTTTTGTATAACAAATTTCAGGCCAAACTTAGAATCTTATCCCTTTGAAGTTTCTCCTGTAAACTACTTGTCTCCAAACATCTCCTTACAAAACTCCTTTATAAATTATTGCTACTCGTATCTACGAATTAAATATACTTAACTACTTACTTCACATTTACTGACTCCCTTACTACTTAACTACTTACTTCACATTTACTGACTCCCTTACTACTTAACTACTTACTTCACATTTACTGACTCCCTTACTATTTAACAAATGCATAATTTTCATTCCAAATTCGGTCTCCAAAATTATTGAGTTACCTATCTTCACGTAAGTATCTACAGCACATCTTATACGTAAGTATCTACAGTATTTTTATTTTGTCTTTTATTTCTTAATTTTTATTACTTTATTATCACTTTCCTGGGGCGTACCCCTACAAGTGACCAACCCGCGCAACTTGAAACTGTTATCAGAGTTAGGATCCAAGATGGCCGCTTACACATTTTTGATGTTTTATTATGTTTGTCTCTATAATTCTGTTCCTCGTAACTACTACGCGGCTAAATCGATTTTGATAAATTATTATATAACTATAAGCCGATTACAAATCTCTTCATATATGTAATCTTAATAAACATATGTAATTTAGACCCAATACCTACGTATATGATTATAATTATAAATACATTAAATACAGAGATAGGTAACAAAGAAAAAAAATACAAAAAGGTATACAAGTACAAGAAATCACTTTCTTCTAGTGCAAAACATTATGTAAAGAAATTAAGTAAGAATAATAAAAGGTTACCAAAGAAACAGATATGTGCAATTTAACTTTTACCTTTATAAATATGATAGTCGTGAGTCTACAATCCAAAAATCTATACAACCATCCATTCACCCATCCGTACATCCAGTCATACTTACCAACATTCGCATTTTATATTAAAATATGTATATGTAGGATTTAATTTGAACCACGTACTCGTAGGTATGTAAAAATATATTGACCTTTCTGTACTACTCTCGTGTTTAGTCTATATTACCAAAAAGGACTTTAATTTATGACTTGAATAATTTTATAAATGACTGTAATGTAATGTAATTTTCAATTTAAAACGACTGAGAGCTGTTTATCAAATGTGCATGCTGTGTTCGCTCCAAGTAGGTTGGCAACTTATATGCTCTAATTTGTATATGCTTAGATTTGTGTGTTGTTCAGCCAGTTAGCGAACCAAATAAAAAAAAATAAAAAAAAAAAAAGGACATGGCCGTGTTTGAAGACGCTGAGTCTATATATTTATGTCAATGGGAGCACTGTTGCAGTAGGCTCGCTTTGAGGAAAACGTAGCAACAGCACGGGTAAAGCACGGCAGAGGAGGTCTGGCCAGAGCAAGTAAAATTTCTCTCCGGCACGAGGAACACTGGAACCGGAAACCGGACGTTTTACTAAATGTCCTATTTTTTTGGATGACCGCAACATCGTTCTCCGAGCAAGGCATGATTTAAGATGATTTAAACATTAACAATGATCATGATGTGGCGGTCATACACAATGAGTTTTAGCAACAGAAAATCAACTTTAGGTGAAATGATTTTTAGGTGAAACATAGTATTTCTGTCGTAACAACATAACGCATTAAATCTAAATATTCCTATCATATTCAAGAAACATTATTTGCATTTAGCTTAACATTAATTTGGGGGATAACCATAATTTAGTATTTTTTAAAATACGAGTAACAATGTAGGTACGACAATTGGTGAAATGACAATCGACAATGATAAATAGAACTAAGCTAATGATGAAAAGGTACACAGAGAGATGAAGTAAGTCATAATATGCAATACTTAGGATAATCATAACGTTAGCAATGCTTTTAAAACGAATTATTAATATTATTTTTATAATGTAGGTAAACTAAATATTACTCTTACTATTAGGATTACTTCTATAAAATAATTGCAACACTCACCCAGTATCCGGGGAACACTTTCAAGATTATAATTTAAAAAGTACTCAATCAAATAAGTATATATATTTTATATATATTCTAGTATGTAGAAGTAAGCAGCGATTAGCGACGTCTTATTGGTACGCCTCGATGTCTCAGTATGCTCGCCGCCGATTTGACTTTTATGTATTCTGTGCCGCCGAGGAGCATTCGGGTCTGTAGATAGCTTCATCCTTCCGTAACAATTGCGGACGCAATCTCACAGGAGAAATAGTTTACTAAAAACTATAGTTTCTAGTAGGTGAATTATACTGTTTTGTTTTAGTATTTAAGGTTGTAATTAGTTAGTAATTAGGTTAGATTTAGATTTAGTTGTTATATATAAGTTTTGAGTAGATTACTTAGTATATTTAGGTAAGGTTGTAACGAATACCGTTACAATATGAAATGAGACCTGTAGGCGAGAACAGCCGGGAATCTGGACATCGGAATATTCGGAATTCGGACTCACGGAAGAAGTTTTGCGAAGCTGGAACGGAAACACTTCGCTCGCTCAGTCAATTGATGGTCGGTACGGCACGGCAGTCGAGTTTTGTTCACCTTATTCTATCGTATCTCGTATCTCGTAAACTAAATAGATGAAACTAACTAATGTCTTTTACCTTCTTGATAGAAATAAAGACAACAGCAGCGGCAGACGAGCCTTGCGGACGGCGCCGCGCTCGCGGGGCTGGCAGCTGGAGCCCAACGTCGGCTGGACGGCGGGCGGCGGCGCGCTCCTCCAGGACTGAGGCCCAGCCGGCTTGCTCTAGGCGCTAGATGGTCAGGCCCGCAACAAATAGAACACGACACGGACGATAAATCAAGCATTTACCCTAATCACTATATATTTTTACAAGCTTTTATTTAACTTGCAATGTATGTATGTAACTATGTTTGTTCGGGTGGAATCTTGCAACTCAATTTTGAAGCAGATATCTTCAACCGATTGAGCTGAAATTTCGTGCGCATATGTATATCGCGTGACAATGAAATATTATGATGACTTGGAGCTGATCTCACGATGGAGCTGGAAGGAAGCCATTAGGAACTTTGTAATGAAACGACGTAACCCCATCGAGTTTGGGCTCGTTGGATTCGTCTTGAAAAGTACTTTGCCCTTAGATGGTATATGGGGTCTGATGATTGAGCTGGAAGGTGGCCATAAGAACTCCATAATAAAACGACGCAATCCCGTTGAGTTTAGGCTCATTGGTTTTGTGTTGACAAGACCTTTGGTCTCACAATAAAAGCTTGTACAAATTTATTTTTTTTAAACTTATTTAATTTTGCATCTCCTTTCACCCTGTGCTGTCGGTAAAGAAGGAAGCCGAAGTCTTTTTCGGAAGCCGCGGAACTTTGGCGCCCTTTGGCCGTACAAGCGGCCGAAGAAAGGGCGCCGAAGGCGCTGCGGAGGCCGCCACGCACTGACCTGGTGCTCGCGCAGTTACACCCGTACTAACTATCACTATTAATCACGTTTGGTTCGAAAGCTTTAGAGCAGCTTTTGAACCATGGTGATTAATATTTATTTCTTTGTGTGTGAGTGACCCGAAGTGCATCTTATTTGGGTGTTACGTATATAAACTCTAAGATGCTAAGTTACCCAAGCTAGTTTTCTGGAGGCATGCCACTTAGGGCACCCGTCCGAATAGCACCTGGGTGAATAGCACCTGCTCTATTCCACGAAGAGCACCTTATATTCGCAGGTACTCTTCGTGGCATCCTTAGGTGACCATTGACATGCATGTTGTACCTATTTGGAGAAGAAAAAGCCGGAAAGCGCACCCCGGGCTCCGAAGAAGTAAAGCTGAGGATGCAACCGGGAACGCGCTTAGACGAAGAAGAAGGCGATGCGGCTAGCAACCCATCACTATTTTGATTCCTTTTGCCACCTTCTCGCCCACCATCACTCCAAAAGTGGTATTGGGGTTTTGCGGCCTTGGGCTCTGTCTCTTTAGAGCCGTAACTCAACATGCTCTGTCTGCCTCATTGGGATAAAGGCCTGATAGTGTATCAGTATTTTACTTTAAGGTGAAGACATAAGAGAAACCGTGTAAACGAAGTGATTTTGGGCAAATATTTTGGCTTAAATATAGAACGTGAAGTTTTGAAATATTTATATACTGTATAGGATATCCTAAAGTGTTGCTTTACGATTGAAAATGCTTGCTTTTAGTTTCTATTCACATCCAGAAATAATTTGAAAAGCGTCGATCTGTTATTTTTTGGGCAAAACTTTTATCATTATTACAAATCTATTTTAAACCTATACTGGATATATTTGTGACTTTAGTTTGTGTCTATTTCCTCACATTCCAATAGTTAGAAAAAGTAATCAAACAATTGAATAATTTAGAAAAAAATATTTGCGCCTACTGCAAACATGAAAATGTCAGAACTATATTTGCTTGCAAAAACTATCAGGCGCAAAAGCATACGGCGGCGCGGCGTTGCCGATCTGTGCAGCGTTTGCAAACGCGACGTTGTTGCCAGCTCGTGCACGTTTCGCTACCTAACCTACGAGTATTGTGATATATTTGATGGAAAAAGTCACAATGTGATAATTTCGAGCTGTTGCATATTTGATTTTAAAAAAATGGGTAATGTTTATTTTTCGTGTATGTAAGTGGCCAACACTGGTGTCAGATTTTTCAAGCTGCCTTAAGGCATCAGACATAGCTTGACGACTGCCATACAATGACAACCGAGACCAACGGCTTTTAGGTGCTTTCCGAAGCACGGAGGAGCTCGAGAAATTTTTGTATCACTTGTGGTCACCCATCCGAGTACGGACCACACCCGGGGTTGCTTAACTTGCAGTAGCGGCGTTAGGGTAGGGCGCGCAGATACAAAGGGGTGACAGGGGGCGTTTTTGGGCAAGGGGGGTAATAATAAATATATAAATAGCGGCTGGTTAATGGCGGCAACTCCTAAACTCTTATTTGTATGCATATTGTAAACGAAGGGAGGAAGGGGGTGGGCCCTTCCTCCCTTCGTTCACAATGGGGTGGCAAATTTTAAGAATTCTATATCGTACTTGCACCCCTCCCCCCCGTCGGCAGAAATAAATCCTATAAGATTGAAGCCTAACTCAGAGTCTAAATTGCAGTTTGAGGGGGGAGGGGGGGGGGGGGGAACTCGCCCGGGGCGCTGGTAGAGCTAAAACCGGCACTGTTAAGAGAAGAAATAGGCGGAACAGTTTAAATTATTTGACTTTAGTTTTACGACCGGCCGGGCGGCCGCCTGACGTCAAACCTCTTTGAGAATGTATTTGTTCCAAAAGTTTTACAACCGGCCGCTGCTCGACGTTAACCCTGCTTAGGAATACAATTGTAGCACGCGATGTCCTTTAGTTGCCTCTTACGACATCCACGGAAGAGACATGGAGTAGTCCTATTCTAACCCGGAACCACACTGGAAAGTTGAACAAATAGAATAAGTATAATAGGTAGGTACTCATGTTCATTTTGTAAGTAGTAATCTGATATGCATTTATCTGAATTGCAATGTTTTAGATTTTCTATGATTTTAACCGCGCGGCACACAACCAAAGGATTTGACTCAGTACCTACATTGCGTGAATGTATAGAGTTATATCGATTCAGAGACGTCATTGTTTAAATTATACCTACTGAAGTTGTTACAACAAATAATCCAAATAATTAAATTCGTTTTGTTTTTACCCGACTACGTCGAACGAAAAAAGAGGTTCATGCATGTGTTTCGCCGCTATGCATGTATGGTACGTGTTCATCTGTTCCCTCGGCATGATGATGATATCCATGGAAAAAAAATACACGTGTATATGTATCCAAGTTTTTCAAAATTTCTGAAGGCCGTACCTAATTTTTCGGTGGTCCAGTGCTGCCTCCATTTAAAATAAATCATTTCAAAGTAAACGGAGATATCATTTAAAATTTTAATGTGAGAACGGTTTATGTTGGTATGTATTAGTAGTTATTGGTATGTGTTGATAAGTATTGGTATGTGTTGGAGATAAAATATGAAGCATTGTAAGATCTAAAACCTTTCCTAATTTCATAGGAAAAGTTAAGCCTATATGATATATCCATATATAAAGTAAAGAGGAGTAAACTTGTCTAGTTTTATTTACCCTATACCATTATAGGGTAAATAAAACTAGACAAGTTTACTCCTCTTTACTACTTACATTTTTAACTTTGGTTCAATTATGGAAATTTACAGATTTAATGTTATGTAAATACTAAAGTTAATTTGTATGAGTACAATAGCCTCTTTCGGCTTATCTATCAGACAACACCGTCACACTCACGTTCTTTTCTTTCTCTTTAACATTCTATTTAATCCTCGCTCACACGTATATCTTCATGAAAAATTCTCCTTTAAAGTTTTTGATAGCCGTCGTCGTTCGTAGTGAACCACTTCTACAGATCCCAGATCACATTCCTCACAGACCTACGCGAAGTCCTTCGCTGTGCTCGCTGCGCGTTTATGGAACGCTTTACCAGTGGAGATAAAATGTCTCAATTATTAGGCTCCTTTAAATCTAGACTTGAGTAATATAAAATATTTATTTATATATTATATGTAGCATATTCATTAGGTATGTATGTAGTGTATTTGTAGCGTTTAAGCTTTATCATTATACTTGTTTTTTTTTTCATTGCTCTGTACGTACTTCTGCCTTCCTACTAAATTTGTAACTATCCTCTGCCCTACCTACTGGTCGACTGGAAGAGATCCCTTCTGGGATAAGTCCACCATTTGTAATTTCAATTATTTTATTATGTGTAACTATCGCTGATGTACAATAAAGGTTTTTAAATGAATTGTAAAATTATTACCATCATAGAAAGCCTTATCCGTCGTATAAGATAATAATGTTTATGTGAAACCATTTTTTATCTATTTTGTTTCGTACAAATTCTTTAGATAGTAAGAGAAAAGTTGAATTATGTTTTAATTTCTAATTTGAAAAATTGTTTCGATAAGTATTTACTGTGTTTCATTTTACATCAACTATCAACATACCCTGTATTAATCCTTACTAATATTATAAATGTAAAAGCGTGGATGTTTGTTACCTTTTCACGCAAAAACTACTTGACGAATCATCATGAAACTTTGTACACATATCCTGGGAGGTACTAGAAGTAACAAAGGGTACCTTTCATCCCGGAAAAAAGTAATGTTCCCGTGGGATACGCGAGCGAAGCCGCGGGAAAAAGCTAGTTATTTATAAAAATACAATAGGGATCATCCCTATTGTATTTTTATAAAGATGTAAAATGAAACAAAGTGAGTACTTTTGCAACATGTAAATACTCAACGGTTGTGCAAAGCATGTACTGGTCTTAATTGATTGATATTTAATGCACAAGACTATTTAATTGTAGCGAAAAGTAACAGAAATGGTTGTTTTTTTTACTGGTGTGACTTTCGTGGTCAGATTTTTTCAGCATTTTATATCTTTATCAATGAGAATCAATAAATTAACAGAAAACAGATTTTGACTAGTGTTTCGCATGCATCATGATTTTTTTAGTATGGTACTTTTTGAATTTTTGAAATCCGTTCATAAATGCAGAAGATATTCAATATTTTATTGGACCCGATTTAAAAACACGCGTCTGCCAGCCGCAAGTAGTGATGACGTCACTCCGGACCATAGGGCACGCCACCGCCGCGCGCCGTCCGCCCGCAAATATCGTGGTTAGTGGTCAACACTGTTGGTTTTTTGCATTGTTTCAGTAACTGTAATAATAAGTAACAAATTGAAAGATGGATTTGAAAAAGGACTATCCATAAATCAGTATTTTATATATTTATGGGTACGGAACCCTGAAAATTAGTTAATCGTAACGTTTATTGCAGGTTAAAATACAGTTGTCTCCTGAACTATGCATGTACCTACGTAGGTAGATAGGCGTTCAGATAACCCAAACGTTTACTTTCAGATTTTAAGCAATGGCCGATGGGTTATTAAAAGGCTGTACCAGGTTGAATTAGGTAAATCTAGCAATAATGAGAAAAAGAGATAGATAGGTACCTATAATATAACCTATTTCTATTGATCGTTTAGGTAGGTAGGTACATACTTAATTAATACTAAATAAGTACTATAATATGTCAAAATGATCTTCGCAACAGTAAAAAGTACCTACTCTTGCTTGCTAGTGGATCTCTCTTCATAACACTGATCCACTTTTTTATAGTTTTTTGGTCCGTTGGAACACGAAAAAAAACGGCCAAGTGAAAGTCAGACTCGCCCATGAAGGTTCCGTAGCAGCAAGTAACATAATATAAAAGTTCATGTAGTTCGTTGTAACTTTGATCGATGTTTTAATGATAGTGTATTTTTTTTAAGTTATTTGCGGTTTATGATTTATGACGTTTTAAAAAAAACTACTTACCAGATCTCGTTCAAACCAATTTTTGGTGGAAGTTTGCATGGTTATGTACATCATATATTTTTTTTAGTTTTATCATTCTTTTATTTTAGAAGTTACAGGGGCGGGGGGGATACACACACATTTTACCACTTTGGAAGTATCTCTCGCGCAAACTATTCAGTTTAGAAAAAAATGATATTAGAAACCTCAATATCAATTTTGAAGAGCTATCCATAGATACCCCACACGTAAGGGTTTGATAAAAAAAATTTTTGAGTTTCAGTTCTAAGTATGGGTTCCCCCCAAAATTTATTGTTTTTTTTTCTATTTTTGTGTAAAAATCTTAATGCGGTTTACAGAATACATCTACTTATCAAGTTTCAACAGTATAGATCTTATAGTTTTGGAAAAAAGTGGCTGTGACATACGGACGGACAGACAGACAGACAGACAGACAGACATGACGAATCTATAAGGGTTCCGTTTTTTCATTTGGCTACGGATCCCTAAAAATTGTTTGTTTGGAGTAGGTACCTACTATTAGAATTAGAATTTCATTGTTCCGGATTTTTTTGTTTAAAGCAATATATTTCTGGCAACAAATAAGTTGTTTGAATTTAATAGCAAATAATGTTTTTACGTCAAAACATGGGTATATACATTTGTATTACATTCTCGTAAAAATAGACTAAAATAGTCAATCTTATAATCTCTGTAAAATATTTTGGGCGAATCTATAATGTGAATAAGTCTGTGTGTAATAACTAACGACATCTATACAGACGCGCAAAAAACTTTTTGAAAACTGATATCTGCTTGCCGTCCATTGTATGTAATTCCGGTTTTTTGATAGATGGCGCTGGCCATGTTTCTATGTGTGCACACTCAGTGTGTGTATTAGGTTGTGCATGTGTGAGTGAAAACAAGCGAGGTCATTTGCCTATCCCTTCGCCTTAATTTACTTAAGGGCGCTCAATCTGTTTGCTTTGTCCTTATCTTTATTCTTTATATTCATTGCCTAGTCATAGGCCACTGGCCGTATATTAGTAGTATTATTTATATTTTTCTTTATTTATTTTGATTCTTAAGTTAGGTTTTATAAAAAATAAAATATAGAAAATATGTAATATAAAACAAGTATAAACTGGTCCGACCGACCGCTGATACGACGCATTCCCTTCTTTGCCACAACGCGGTGCGTATGTTGTACATACTCGTACTATAGAAGGATACGCAGCCCGTATGTACAATTTGTCTGCCTGAAAGCCGTGCCGAAAGCTTCTTTAGCCCAACGCTATACAAGCGTTGACACGAAGAAGCATTTGGAAACACGCGATACGACTATCGGGCGGGACACATACGACTTGGCGGTCACGTCGTGAGCCAAGTCAAGGTGCTTGCTTATATTGACTTTCGCTATTTTTTGACTTTTCGTATGTTTTTTTTAAATTTTTTTTTAATGTATGTTTGCTACGCGATATCTTCGCCAATTGTGAACCGATTTTGATGATTCTTTTTTTATTTGAAAGCCTTTACTACCAAGTTGGTCCCATTTTAATTTGGTGAAGATATGATGAAGAACCTTGGAGAAAAAGAAGAGTCCTAAAAAAATTGAAGTAGGTTGTTTTTTTTGTTAAAAATTTAATTATATAATAGTCAATCTTATGTACAAATAAATATTTTCTTACAAATATTTTCTATGTTTTGGTTTTATTGTAAGGGTTTACCTGGTTCACTGTCATAGAAGAATAAGCCACTTTGCCCTTTTTCTTAGACTTTACATTCAAATACTAATATAATACTACCTATACAAAATTCACATTTCAAACAGACATTTTTTGTTCAATCTGCAATTGCTCAGCTATCACTGTCCTTATCCCGAGGTTATGAAGTACTCCAAACATAGTTCTCAAACTACTCAAAAAAAAACTATTTTTAATAAAGTTTCATTGTACTCCATGATAATATTAAAATGTTCTTAAAGTTCTCCCCCCCATTTTAATCAAATGGCATTAATTTAAATAAGTATCAGGTTTTAGTTGCATTATACTCCAAAATGGCAGCTGACGTACAGTCAGGCTCAAAAGCTTTGCAAACATATTTTTTCAAGCATTAAAAAAACACTGTATAATTCACAAATTAATATTTACTTCTTAAAATTAAACAAATAAATTATGTACCTATTGTATTATAATTATTCTATTTAATGAAGTTGTATTTTAGGTATTAGTTTAATTTATATAAGTAATATTATTACAAAATATGTTTTATTGTAATTAATGTTAGTTAATTTATGTTTGTTATTTGAAAATAAAGTAATTTTAATTTCGTATGAGATTTTTATCTTTTTAGAACAAAAGAATGGAGCACTTTGGGGATAAGCCAGTTTTTAGGGTTCCGTACCCAAAGGGTGCAAACGGGACCCTATTACTGAGACTCCGCTGTCTGTCTGTCCGTCTGTCTGTCTGTCCGTCTGTCACAGGGCTTTATCTTTTGAACCGTAATAGCTAGACACTTTAAATTTTTAGTGATTATGTATTAGTGTGGCCGCCATAACAACAAATATTAAAAATAAAAAATAGTTAAAAATTACAGGGGGTCGTCATACAAAAAACGTGTTTTTTCTGCGTTTTGGACTAGATATTTATAATGGCATTAACTAGATATTTTAAAATTTCACAGATTATGTATTACTATAGCCGCTATAACAAAAAATACTAAAAATAAGATAAAATTAAAAATTAGAGGGGGTCGTCATACAAGAACCGTGTTTTATTCAGCGTTATTAACTCGGTCTTTATAATGGCTGGCATTAACTAGATACTTGAAAAATTCATCAATTATGTATAACTATGATCACTATAACAACAATTACTAAAAATAAGATAAAGTTAAAATTTAAAGGGGGTTGTCATAAACGTGTTTCTTCAGCGTTTTAAAACATTGTACGGTGGTACGGAACCCTATATGTACGAGTCCGACTCGCACTTGCCCGATACTATATTTATAATAAATACATATGCAACGTGTAACAAAAAGATGTATCCGAAAGGGAGTTACCGTACTTACCAATGTGGACAACTTTTATTATGGGACCATCCCGGAAATCGCGAAAAACAAATCTGCGTCTATACAAAATTAAATACCTACTGTGCCAAAATGTATGGAGCTGCAGATGTTTCATCTTCTTAAACTCCAGCTCATACGAGAGATACTCATCTTCATAAGCGATATCCCCACCCTGCAGAATGTCATCTATTTCAAGGTGAAGTGAATCGATGATTTTCCAGCGTGACGTTAGGTATATTACGGAGTTCGTCCTCGAGTTCCCATTTTTCCGAAATTTCGTCGACGTTAATACCCCTTAACATGCGACTAAAGGCCCTAAAATAAGTCCTTTTCTTTGATAACAGTTCATCCATTTTTCCACTTGGCTCCGTGGACCTATCTTGCTTAACTTGCTTTAAACTGGACAAACTTAACCGGACAGAGCGATATAATTCTTTTGTTTTTTCAAAAATGTTTTCAATGAAATACTGACCACTCTTATCCTCATATTCTTTTAATTTGGCATCATTCCTCTCAAATTCTACCCAGAGGCTATCTAGTGCTGTTAACTTATTTTCTAACAGCAGCTTCTAACAGCAGTAAGGGAATAGTCACTATCGAGTGTCACTCGATCTATGACGACTATCATTTTACAACTCAAGCCTTAGTTATTACGAAGGTTATAAATAACTTCCAAACTGCCCAGGGGAGATCACCAGCCGGTGGAAGTTACTCAGCGGGTGGAATATGGGATGGTGAGGGAGGGTTTATTTTTATTATTATTAATTTATTTTTCCACCATGCTAACCTTGTGTTTGAGGCTTCATTGACTGGGATACTTGGCTGTCTGAGAAAACTTTTTCGGCTCTTTAAACGTGGGGGTGGTGGAACCTGATTGTATAGTAGATGCCTGTTGTCATGCATCTGTTTGTATTTCTCCACCGCGCTAGCTACATTGCGTCGTACACTTGGTGGGGCTATTCCAGACACTGTGTGTAGATGGTGCAACGGTGTAGACTTTAAAGTACCTGTAATTATGCGGCAGGAGGCATTCAGGGCTACATCGACCTTCTTAGCGTGCGTTGAGCGAGCCCATACTGGGCACGCGTATTCTCCAGCCGAGTAACACAAGGCCAGACAACTCGTTCGTAGTAGGTGAGGTGATGCTCCCCAGCGAGTAGTTGTGAGACGACGTAAGATGCTGTTAAAGGAAATTACCTTAGATTTAAGATTACTGCAATTTACCCTGTACGTTAACGAACGGTCTAGAGTCACACCCAGGTATGTTGGAGTAGGGTTGTGTGTAATATCTACACCGTCCCACGAGATCCTCAGCTGCCTATTAGCCTCCTGGTTGCACAAATGAAATGCGCAGGACTCTGGCTTTGAGGGATTTGGCCGCAAGGAATTAGATTTATAGAATTCTGTTAGCTGTTCTAGGGCTGTAGATAGGGTTGCTTCTATGTCTTCAAAACTTTTGGACTGAGACGTGAGGTCCAGGTCGTCTGCATAGATGAAACGGTTAGTGGCTGGGGGGCAGGGCTGATCATTAGTATAAATATTGAACAAAGTAGGTGCAAGCACACTACCCTGTGGAAGGCCGTTCTTCTGAGTTCGCCATCTACTTTTATGAGAGTGTAGCAGAACTTGGAAACGGCGATTACGCAGCATCTCACCCAGTATATTCACAAATTGTTGGTCTTTTGTGAGAGCAGCTACTTTTTCAAGTAGAAGCCTGATATTAACGGTATCGTCTGCTGCGCTAAGATCTACAAATACTACTCCTGTAATCAGACATTCCGGGTTTGAGCAGTGCTGTCACCTTTGCCTTGCGCCACTTCTTTGGAATTTGAGAAGTACAGATGCAGTTGTTGAACATATTTGAAAGCCACATTACTGCTTCTGGGCCCAGGTTTTTTAATTGTTCCACACATATATCATCCACACCCGCCGCCTTGCCATTTTTTAAGTCCTTTAAAGCGTAGTTATATCGTCCAGAATGAATTGGTTGCTGATGGCATGGTTACCATCGACGTCACATGCTGCTTTAGTGCGTTTTTTATGGGGGCGTTTATACGGGGATTTTCCATTAAGGAGCAGTTGATGTGCGACTTGGTTTGCAGTGACTGGGCCGGGATCAACAGCTGGAGGTGGTTCAGAAGTTAATTTGCGTAAGGTACCCCAGGCCTTTTTACTGTTGTGTGTCATATCGATGGACTCCATGAGATCAACCCATTTTTGTTGGCGTGGACATGAGTTCTTCGCCGGTTGAGATTGTAGCCTCAGAGAAGGGATCTTCAGCGAACAGGGAGGCATACCTACTCATTAAGTCGGCGTCGCTTCCCGTTAGGCCCGGATTATATGCAGTACTACAGCCACGTGGGATATGTTGGCGAGACGCTTTCCATATCGCATTGACAAATGTGTCATAGTTTTCTGGATTAGGAGAAACGTCCCGTAGTCTTTCGTCCACATCAGCAGCATACTTCTTCCAGTTTGCATTTCGAAAGTTAAATCGACGTTTGAAAGGCACTATTGTAGGTTTTACTACTGCCTGAATTGTACACATAATCGGCCTGTGTTGGGATTTCGGTATTGGCCGGCAGGTGGATTTTGTCGTACTTTGTGACAAGTTAGAGCTGACAAATAATAGGTCTGGATTGTAGCTGCACTTCCAACGTCTGCTATAAAATGAGCTTTGGATTGTGGATAAGCTCCGAATCGTCTAACTCAGCCCATTGTTCCACTGCTTCTCTACTCTCGTCAGTGTCATTGTAGCCCCAGGTAGTGTTATGGCTGTTGAAGTCACCTATAACTATTTTGGATGTATGTTTGTCATATTCCACAGTTCTACCGAAATCGAAGATTTTTCCTGGAGGGCTATAGACAGATGTGATGGAGCAAGTTTCGATGTCTACGCTGATGATTTCTGTTTCATTATGTGTTAATGAGGATGAAGTGACTACAGATAGATCTGATTTTACAAATACTGCACTACCATGTTTCGGATGTGGGACTTCCCCGATAAGCGTCATCCCAGATATATATGGGCGAGGGGCTGTCGGGCCTCTGTGAGTTTCTTGGACACAGAGAATATGGCATTGCGTTTGTTGACAAAGATCAGCAAGAATGTCTGCTTTATTTTTCGAGAATTTCGAGAGTGTAATATTGTTTGGCGCTGAGAAGTGCTGTTTTTGTTGGTTTGGCCCTGAGGAGAGCCGTTTATTTTTTATCGCCATTCCGTATCGAAAGGATCAGCCAATCTGCGTTACCGACTGGCTGTCCACGCAGATTGCCCAAAGTGCGCCGGACGTACAGGGGGGCTCAGTTCGTCACTCGGGGACACTCCTTTCATGCACCCCATACTCTATTACAACATGAGTACTTACTGGGAAAGCGTTAAAAACATACATAATTTTATATCATACATAAACGAAACATACACATTGAAAACCGACAAGCATTTGGAAAGTATCATTTTACAATTACATCATGAAATAGATAATTACAATTCTATTTTATCTACGAGGCAACACATAAGAAGACAGAAGAGGAGTTTGATAAATGGCGTTGGATATATCGCAAACTCGTTGTTCGGTGTCTTGGATGAGAGATTTGCTCAGCAATACCAGCAAGATATAGAAACGTTACGTCAAAATGACAATCACCTCCAAAAGTTGATCCACAACCAAACTATCATCATGGAGGCTGAGTCTAATATTTTGAAGAGACACGAAGACGTCATGAAAAATAACTTCGCTCTCATCGAGCAACATATCAACAGTTTGAAATAAGACTCCGATCGTGTTCGTGTAGATACAAACAATGCCCTTTATTTCACCTTATCATCGCTAGCATCTCATATTATTATCACCAAAATCAAAAGCATCCAGCAAACTTTAATTGACACGGTAACTGACATTTATCAAGGACATATCAGTACTCACATGTTACCACCAGATCAACTAAAGAAGCAGATGAATATGATTTCTGGACAACTACAAACCGGCGACTTCCAGTCGACAGATCAAATATCATGCAACTTTACAAGTCACTGAAGGCTTCAGCAAGAGTCACCGATAAAATACCTTATTGTAGAAATCAAGATACCGTTGATAGGAGGCGATCTCTACGAACTAGACAAGATCATCAGCGTGCCGCAGATAAGGGATGCGAAGAATTATAGAGTTTTTCCGACGTTCCCATACATCGGCTTCAACATCAAAAGAGACTCAGTTCTATTTTTATCAGAGAATGATCTATCGACAAGTAAACACGTATCAGAAGAAAAATTTATATGTTCTTTAGATAGCCCCCTGTACGACATAAACATCAAACAATCCATATGCGACATTAAATTAATTAATAGTGGCTCGAGCTTATCACCATGCTCGTCGTCGATCAAGTTACATGCCGACAACACCTGTTTGTTCGCTTGTTGCGAGGAGTGCACCGTCCGCGTTATATGCCCGGCCGGCGTGATGTCACAACAGCTGAGACGTAAGGGTATCATTCATCTTGATGCTATGTGCACAATAATAGGCAATGACTTCTCAATATTCGCTCATAATAATTATATGAACCAAATGAATATCAACCAAAGAGTAGAATTCCCAGAGGCATCTATTTTAAACAAACAAACACGTCAAGTGCTATCCATTTCACAACTTTAGATAACTCTGAAGCTAAATGGCGTTCGTTAAACTCCCAATTATTAGAACTTAAGGAACAGTCTAGTGGCGAGTTAAACAGTCATCATATCCACCACCACACTGTGGGATATATCATCATCGGACTACTGGCGATTGTCAGCAGTATCATCGGGTATCGCCGGCTGAGGGCGAGATGTGTACGTGGTCGGCCCGCCGCCGCTCCGGCTATAGAGCCGGAGCCGCGCGGGTCCCAGCAGTGTGCAGTAGCAGCAGACACTGACAGTGCCAGTGGAGTAATAGTGAATGTGCGCGGACTTCAAAGTGTCCCCAGTGAAAGTCGTGAATCTATCATTAGTGTTGATAAAGGCACCTCCCCCATGTTCACGCGTTCAATTAAATTTGTGGTCCCCAGTTCCAGTGCCAGTGAATGAGTGATCTTATTTTAGAGACTTGAACATTGAACTTTATAACTTGTCTATTGTTTATTGAAATTGCTTTTAACTATCATTTAATTGGATTGTTTATCAAGCAGTCCATATTATTACTATCATATTACAGTATATAATTCAAATCGTACTATTGTATTTAAATTTACTGAAACCTCTTAACTATTGATCATGTCATAAATAAATTGATTCTGTTTTGCGGGACGCAGGATGTACAAGCTAACTCGTACATAATATTTGTTATATATTGTGGCCATTAACCTAAGCCGCTGCGCCCAGGTTTTACAAGCGCGGCGATTTTATTGTACATCGCATTTTACCTGTTCAAATAAATTCAGTGTGCATCGAACAGTTGTTTCACTCGTATCATATCAATTTTATTATCATATTATAAAAAGTGTATAAAACCCATACATGCACTTTTTTCTTGTATAAATGTCTACTATAATATATTCTCTATTTTCCCAAGCTTCATAAATTATTTTAACTAAAGTTGCAGCTGCGCAGTAGAAGAGCGACCTTTCGTGAAACCGTATTGGCGACTGTAAAGCAGTTTGTTGATATTGAAATATGATACCAGATGATCTAATAAAATTATATGTCAAAAATTCAGCATTGAAATTATATCTCTTTTCACCACATAGTAGTGGTCATTCGGGTCTTCATTAGGATCTAGTGCGGGTAACCTATTTTGTACACAATCTCGAAAACGGACTCTACGTTTGTTAGTGATAGGTCTGCAAGTGAGAGGTCGAGGGGTGCGAGGCTTGAGATAGTTAAGTGATACTTGTTGGCCGAGGTGGTCGGAGCCAAGACAGTCAAAAATATTTTTATTACTCACCAAGCAGTCACAGAAAATATTATTAATACACTTGGTAGTATCTTTAGTTATCCTCGTAGGTTCAAAGAATGTATATTTTAAGTTACAAGATTTAAATGTTTTAATAAATCTGATACTCTCCGTGTTCGATAATAAAATATCTACATTGAAATCAGTTTATTGTGAGAGATAACTCGCCGCAGGACTTCTTCCATAATAGTTTCAAACGTACTAAAGCAAGCCTTAGGAGGCCTATATGCATGCACAAACAATAATGTATCGATCTAACTCCACACACGTTAACTCAATGGTGTATTCAAGTGAAAGCCCTACTGCCCTACTATTTCTTTTCGTTCTTTAAATTTTAGTTCGATATTTAAAAACATAAGCAAGAATGTGCCTGTAGAAGAACGCTCAATAATTTCTTTTATTTTTTTAACAATAGAAATTATATTGTCATATATATTATATTGTTATAAATTATATTGTCTTATTGATCAGGATGGCTTCATAAAAGTAGAACGGAAGCGGAAGAAGCCCAGTCCTAGCTGAAATAACTGCGGTACTGCACTCAGCGGACCCAAGGTGCTCCTGCGTGCTGCCGTGCCTACGACCATTAATTACTCCACTAAGATCGAGGAGTTGGTGGAGTACATCAGAGTGAAGACCCATTTGACCCTGAGGGTGGTAAAGTTGGAATCGCGTCACAACGTGAATTTTAATTCATATGTGGTGCGAGTTCCAACCGAACAGCTGGCGACCTTTACTAAGGAGGATTTCTGGCCGAAGGGTGTCGTGTTCCGGAGATATCGTGGACGGTGGTTACCTGACACCACTACAAAGTGCATTGCGTCACAAAGACAATAAATCTATAGTGTTTGAGTGGTTCATATAATATATTATATTTATTTTAGGTTAAGGTATATATTGATGGGCCTCTGGATGTTTATTGCGTGTACACATTTATGCCTGAAATAAAATAATTTGATTTGATTTTGATATAGTTGATGCAATTAAAATTATTTTTATTTCCTAACTCGTTTACATACAAATCCTTACCGATCGTATTCTTTTAAACCTTTAAGCCAAATTGCAGTCTGAGCTGAGTAGCGGCAGGCCTGTGCCCCGTTTAGGTATCGAAAATGTACCTACATTATTACTATGCGCGCAGGCGGCCCCTCCGGGTGGTAAATTCAGTTATACGAATCGTTTGTCCAGAGTAATAACAATGAAATTGGCTTGCAATGGATGTCTAGGTATCTATGCGAAAAGGTGCTGAGTTCTGACGTGAGCTAAGTTAAACCATATCGCTAGCCACATTGAGTAGATATTTCTTTGAATTTCTTTGCTAAGTGAGACTTCCGCACGTTAGTTAGTATTATTTATTCTGTGGTAGCGGTAGCAATTCATATCCATAATGCTGATATTACGTTTGTAAAGCCTCCAACTAAACTAACAGAACTAAAAGCAGGGTAGCATTTAATCTATCGACTGTGCGTTCTCCTGCGTACGTGCGTGTGGTTCTGAATACTGGAAGGGTTTCCATATACGCTGCCGCGTTAGGGATATACGTGATAGTGTATCTTATGAAAATTCTTGTTGATCGAGTATGCCATTGAAGGATTACATATTTCGCCTTTCTGTAAAACTCTGTTCATTTCTTACCTATTTCATAATAATTTAAGATATCCATATTAGGGCAACCATGCAGCGATATTTATTATACAATTTTCCTTGTAATTCGAGGTGTTGAGGACGCTTACATTATTTACAGTTTTATCATGCCAAACAATTAATCGTACGAACCACATACATAAATATGAGTAATCCCAGACATATTCCCAACAAATAGTTTATTTTGCACATTACTTAATAGCACCAGTCGCGATAATCGGGTCAGGGAACGTCCGCTTCGATAAAAAAAAAATAGGTTTATAATTCGCTGTGATAATGCCGAAAAAATAAATTCAGATAATTTGAAAGCCAACGTAGTGTTGCATTGCATCAGTGTAGTTTGTGTATTTTGTAACACACTATCTAGTATCATCAGCTTTCTGAGACACCGTGACATTAGCTGGAGGTTGAAGTTAAATCGCGCTAAGATGTGGAACGGGGGATCGCGCTGCTCGGGCGCGCTGCTGCCGCTCGTCAACCTGCTGCTCATGGTGAGTCTTCCAGAGCGTGATTGATTTCAAATTGTAGAATCTGTGGTTCTGCTGAAGCTCGAGAACTACGAGTAGGTACCTTTGAGCCATAAAGGTCGAATATCTTTACTTTAGAAGATTATTTGACATTCCTAAACCTCCGTGCTGTGTAATGTATTTGTATGAATGTAGATGCTCGCAGGCGCGGGCTTGGCGACGGCGGCGCGGCTTAAGTGGGACTCGAGCGCGTCCATCCCGCTGCAGCTGCTGCTGCCACGCGAGTACTGCGTGCTGGCCGCGCTGCTGACCGCGAGCCCGCTGGCGCTGCTGCTGCTGGCCGTGCTCGCACACCAAGGGCTCGCCAGCAAGTCCAGGCGCCGCTCAATGTTGCTTGCGGTTGGTAAAACTCCTATACAATTTGTAAGGCTGCTAATATTCAATAGAAGTACGTCAACTTATAGCTGCCTGCTCTGCTTTACTAGCGGCGTCTCGAAATTATCTCGTAGGCCTGACGTGCAACCAAGCCAAACGTGATTATGCTGATGATAGGTTAAATACCGTACCGAGCACGATAAAAATAATAATACCAATGTTATTTTGGCAGTACGCTGTGGGCATGGGGATGCTGATGATAGCCGAGGTGGTGACGGGCATCTGGCTCGCCGTTCGTATCTATCAGTTCGTGACCAACGACCCCATCATCCCGGAAATGCAGAACCTGCTGTACTTCGCTGATGTTGTCCTTACGGAAATTAACGGCATATTTCAAGACATCAAAAATATTGAAGACTACGTTCAAAAGCTGTTAGGCACATCGCGGAGCGATTTTACAAGCGAATTAATCAAAAACATATTGTCAAAAAAGTCTCCCAGATTAACTGAACTCCTTTATTCAAAGGACTTTGTGAAACTTTTAAGGGTAAGTAGGTTTATACTAGTTATATTCAGATTATTTTCGTTGTCAATGATGCTTGTGGGAGATCTTGAATATTAAAAGTTCTATTTCCAATTGCAGTAGGTACCCTGAACCGAAAAGTCTCTCTCTATTCTAAACTGTACTGTTTTTTCTTTATTCTTTTATTGGTTGTGAGACCATTGGCACGCATGTCACATATATAATCGTTGTTGGCGACGTCAAGCCAGCATTTTTTGAGTCTTTGGCCAACCTCAAGATTGGAGTTCAGTTTCCAGTTCCATACGACATGCAAATGAGGCCATTTCTCACGCGTAATTTCTGTGGAAGCATTCACATCTAGCGCAGCGATTTATCCGAAAAAGCAAATAAAACAACGTAAGGCAACAAGTACGAGTATACAAAATATTTTCTTATTAAAAAAAGCACAATTCATATGCGGGCAGTCAACCACTAAGAAAAAAAAAAAAATTATAAAACAAGTAATTATTAAAAAAAACAAAAAACCCGACTACGTGATACACCAGCAGTGCTTACCTCACCTATAGGACGCAACCGGAAATACGCTTGGCGAAGCGATGTCGTATGTTGTTTTTTAGCATTTGTCATTCCAAATTTCATTCAAACATAATAAGTTGTTTATATTTTTGTAATCCTTGAATAAAATCCTTTAATTTGATATATCACTCGATAGGTTTTGAAATGAAAAGATTTTTCATGCCACGCAATTTTATGCCAAAAATCGCCATCTTGATTTCCAATAATTTTATTATAGCCTATGACACTCTAGTGGTTAAGACGAATCTAACCACATAAATTTAATAAAATCGGTTAAGCCGTTTAGTAGTTACGAGGGAACATACCAAGAGACCGGACATACGTACAGGTCAAACACATAACCTTCCTTTTGGGCTTTTCCGCAGTCGGACGGACGACAGACCGACAGTAATAGGGTCCCGTTTGCACCCTTTGGGTACGGAACCCTAAAAAGGAGCGACACTGAACAGTGGTATTACTCGTAGATGTTATGAAGCAGCTGTCCTGTCGGTTACAGGAGATACCAGCGGACTTGCCGTGCAACATGTACGTGGGCGCGGCGTGCGCGCTGCTCTGCGCCGCGCTACAGCCACTGGGCGCGCTGCTGGCGTTGCTCGCGGCTAGGCACGCCCCCCGCCCCGCTCCACGCTCCGCCAATCCCAAAGACAACAATTTCACACTTTTGTAAGTTTTATAACTTTCAATGAAGCCTTGTATTATCGTGCGGCGCCATGTGTAAATTAAGCGTACGTAGTAGTAGTAGCGTAGTAGCTCATATAACTTAGTAGCTCATATAACGTTGAGTCTACGCCCGCAATCATTTGAGATATTAAATCATAGATTCATGAACTAAAAACTGGTCAAGTGCGAGTTAAACTCGCGTGAAGAGGGTTCCGTACTTCTCATAGGTTTTTCTGTAATCTACAAGCAATGAACAATATTTTGTATTTTAAAATAATAACAAAATATTTGAGATCCTCATAACGAGCTCTTTCGTTTGATATATGATACAATAAGGTTTGCAAAACTTTTTTTTTTAATTTACTAATTTGTCCCCCGAAAATGACCTTTATTTAAAAAATCTATTTTTTTACTTTGCACATCTGTGTTTGGGTCCATAGTATTAGACCATCGTATCAAATTTCACCTGATTGGGTCCAGTAGATTCAGAGCAAATTAGCTGTGACAGACGGACGGACAGACAGACGCACGAGTGATCCTATAAGGGTTCCGTTTTTTCATTTTTTGTACGGAACCCTAAAAATTATAAACCGGTCAAATGCGAGTTAAACCCGCATGAAGAGGGTTCCGTACTTCTCATAGCGTTTCCTGAGAGCTATAGGTAAATAAATATTTTGTTTTTTTTTTTAATGTGAAAACTTCTTCAGGCATGTTGGGCATTTTTTGAGGTGAAAAAAAAAACCATTGAACTCGCGGCACTGATACCGACGTCACTTGTTCAAGTTTCCACTTCTGTCGGCACGCCCGCAGTGCCACTGTTGTAGGCGCACTAGTTTCGAAGATAAGGTGGTAAAGTTTCGGCTATTTTATTAAATAACTTTAAAAATATCCATCTTAAAATTGTAAAAAAATATTATATATAAATATGCGATACACACACGTGTAACACACGTAGAGAGTATTCCGATGAGGTGGAAACATGTCGGCCATTACGTGACTTACTTAATTGCATATATATTAGTAATGTGTGTGTCCCGGTGGGCGACGTTAGTAATGTGTGTGTCACGGTCACGGTAGGTGACGTTAGTTTTAACCAACAAGCCTTTTCATTTGATATGTCACACGACATAGTTTTTAGTTTTTTTTTTACAGATACACTATCACGTCTTTATCCCTAACGGGGTAGACAGAGCCAAGGGCGGTAAAGCCCAGGCCACTTTTAGCGTAATGGTGGGCATGAAGGTGGAAAAGGTATATCATAATAGTGATGGGTTGCTAACCGCATCGCCTATTCATATGATTCAGATTCTCGCCCATTCCCTCGATCGGCTTTTACGATCTGCACGGGAAGAGAAGCAGCTAGTACATTCTATGTTTTTTCTTTTCTCCCAGACCAGCAAAGAACTTTTTTTTATACCGATATATATAAGAATTACTCATTTTAACGAATAGGATAGACTTCTTGTAGGTTTTACTGTAATCTGTAGGTAAAAAACGGACAAGTGCGAGTCGGACTCGCCCATGAAGGGTTCCGTAGCAGTAAGTAACATAATATAAAAGTTCTAAAGGTAAATTCCGGTTTACGATATATGACGTATTAAAAAATAACTATCTATGATACCGAGACCGTTATAGTTTTAATTGAAAGTACATACTTGAAAATATATACCACATTTTTTTCAGAATTATTTTAGTAATATTTCAAAAGTTACGGTGGGGGGACACCTCAAATTTTAACTTTTTTAGATTATCTTTATTAGATTATCTCAAGGCTGGGGGGTTTGATCTATATAGTTTCAAAGCAGTTTTTGTTGCATTTTAAAAAACCTTTTCAACGATACCACCCCCCGACCCCACACGTTTGGGTTAGTCCAATTTAATTTTTTAAATTCACATTTCGTTGTATGGGACGGCTGAAAAAAAAAACATTTTTTCATAATTTTAAAAACCAACTTTTGGGAACTTCAATATCTATCTCTCCACTAATTTTCGTGACAGTCGGTGCAGTAGCGGCGGAGTACGAGCCCGGACGGACAGACAGACGGACATGACGAAACTATAAGGGTCCCTTAAGGACTACGGAACCCTAAAGACGATTATCTGTATTTTTTTCAAATGTTTAGGCTTTGTGGTTTCGATAAGGGGGTATGATAAATTTTTGCCTATTTTATTAAATAACTTCGAAATTACCGGTCTAAATAATTAAAAAAAAACATATATTTAAAATTCTCATAAAAAGCAAGCTCATTTGATGTGTCACACCACATGATATTCTCATCAAAACTTCTTTCTTTAATGTCTAATTTACCCCCATAAGTAGCCCCAATATTTGGAATTCATTTATTTACGTTAAACGACCGTCTTTAGGTCACTAACTTACATATGCACCAAATTTAAACTCAACGGTGCAGTAGTTTCGTAACCACACACACACACACACTTGATTAACTATGAAGAAAGAGTTAGTTAGTTTTGGTAAGAGTTTACCCACAGAAGTTTACCCGTGTGGTTCCGGGTAAGAATAGGACCAATCTATCTCTTCCTGTGGACGTCGTAAGAGGTGACTAAAGGACTAAGTACAAACATCTCGTGCTACAATTGCATTCCCAAGGAGGGTTAACGTCGGGCGGCGGCCGTTTGTAAAACTATAACCGGTTCCGGCTTTTTCTTCTCCGTATTGCAAGGTCTTTGGCATCCTTGGGTGACCATTGACATGCATATTATATTGGGAGAAGAAAAAGTGGGAAAGCGCACATCGGGCTCCAAAGCAGCACAGATGAGGATGCAATCGGGAACGCACTTAGATGAAGAAGAGGTGCAGTAGTTTCGTAACAAATTGGCTGTGGCAGATGGACAGACAGACACGTGAGTGATCCTATAAGGTTTCCGTTGTTACCTTTTGAGGTACGGAATCCTAATAACGCATTGCCTTCAGCCAACAAGGGTTAAAGCTAAGACTAATATTTACGCTTACTGATTTATAATATTTCAGGTCATACGTGAAGTCTATCGGCAAAGCCAGCATTACCAAATACTTGCGACCCAAGAGCATGGCCGACGACCCTCCAAACCCAACTGTCTTGTTAGTAATTTCATCTGTTTTAATTCATGACTTTTTTTTTTTTTGAGTGTGTAAGTGGCCTTGTGTGTCTTTCTTTTGATAACAGCGGGGAAGAATTGCTTAACTTACCGTTCGAGGTACATAGGTACCTACTAGAGATTTTTATGACACTTATTGTCACCAAAGCAAGTGTGAACATCTCCCGGGGTTTTTTACCATGCGTAATTAAGGCGGCGCCTGATGTACTCGTAGATAATCTAAATTTTGCTCCCGCTTCCACGCACACAACTTTACTCTACCTGAAGCGAGACAGCAAATCATGCGGGGTGAAAAGGTAGGTCAATGAGGCTGTTTTACGCGTTTCTGGTTTTTGAGGTTTTTTCGTTTTACAAAGAATATTTAAGAGTTATTTAGGACCCGTGTGGTTCCGGGTTAGAATAGGACCACTACATCTCTTCCTGTGGATGTCGTAAGAGGCGACTAAAGGACTAAGCACAAACATCTTGTGCTACAATTGCATTCCCAAGGAGGTTTAACGTCGGGCTCCGGCCGGTTGTAAAACTTTTCGCACAAATACATTCCCAAAGAGGGTTGACGTCAGGCAGGCGGCCGGTCGTAAAACTATAGCCAAATCATAACTGTTTCGGTTATTTCTTCTCCATTTTGCAAGTCTTTTGCATCCTTGGGTGACCATTGACATGCATGTTATATTTAGAGAAGAAAAATCGGGAAAGCGCACCCCGATCTCCGAAGCTGAGGATGCAACCGGGAACGCGCTTAGAGGAAGAAGAAGATTTAAGAGTTATTAAAAAAAATAAGACATATGATCCCTGCTTTATGTTTAATACAATTATAATCCAAAGTTACAGGGCTAATTTATTGTATTTCTTGAATATTTCTTTTTTAGTATAACTCTGGAGGCAACTCCGCAATATTTTTTTTATCGAAAAAGTTTTAAGCAATCGTGTTTTCGAAACATATAATGTATAGAGTTAGTCCTGAATCACAATATTGAACGCTGTCTCCGGCCGGAACAAAGCTGAACTTTGCTGTGTTTTATTACAAAGTGAGTATTTCGTTAATATTGATAATATTTAACATCGCTCTAAGAACTATACATATCATACGGGCTCTTAAATGCGTACGCCAGCTGTGCTATTGAACTTTCCGTTTCTTTGAAGATCTCTTTATTTTTTGTTAAGAATGAATATAATTCGAAATACAGCTATCATGCCACAGGCCTATTATAGCCCACCTTTGGAGTAGAGACAACCGAGAGAATTTTGAATATAATTTACTACTGTATTGTACAGGAGGATAGAAAAGAAGACGGCACTGCAGCCGCGAGGCTGGCGCCAGGAGCGCAGCGGCGCGGGCGGCTGGACCCGCGGGCAGTGGGGCCAGTCGCGGGCGGACGACTTCTCCTGTGGCCGATTTGTTTAAACCATTTCATCATAAGTTGACGTAACAATATATGCCTACAGTTAACAATGTTAAGCTTAATTTTACTGCCAAAATACGAACTTGTTCCAGTAAAAAAAATATTATATATATATATATATGTAAATATTTTTTATATAAGAATGTTTTATATGTATTCTATAACATTTTATTTGTATATTTCCTTTGAAATATTGCACCTCACCACATATCTAAATTTCTTTTGTATCCATACTACCCTAAGGTTGCCTGGAAGAGATTGCTGTGCGATAAGGCCGCCTTTTGTATGCTAAAATTTGTCTCTATTTATGAATAATTTGTTAAATTTTGTGCAATAAAGAGTAAAATAAATAAATAAATAAAAGTTTAGTTACCTACTCCTATCAGTACTGTAGCGGGAATTAGTACACATACTCGTATTTTTACATCTGTGACATATTTCTGCTCTGACACCTTCATAAGTTTATGTAACAATATACAATACCTACAGTTAACTATGTTTAGTTTAATTCACTTAATTTAACTGCCAAATACGAACTAGTTCCGGTACTAGTATCAATACTGTAGCGGAAATTAGTACACATATTTTTACATCTGTGACATATTTTATGTTGAGCTCTGATACTTGTAGTACCTACCTGATTGATAGATGTATGATGAATGATGTCGTCCAGAACAACAAAATATATTTTGCTTCCACACTCACTCGTGAGTATCTAAAGAATAGTTGTATTTTATTAAGACGAGATGAAGTCATTATTCATTATTCAGCCTTATCATTTGAAGTCAATGCCGAATATAAGTAATGTGTGGTAGTGGTACCGAGTAACGTCCTTATCATGAGCCAGTTATCATTCAGTTCTTGTCGAAGCAGACTGCGACCGAGCAAAATAAAAAACTGTAACAAAAGGCGCGGGAGCCTAAAATTCGGTATAATCGTGTTGATAACACCTGATATGATAAGTTTATCTATTCCGGGCAAGTACACAGCACCGAGCGCAGGCGCGTGCGCAGCTCGCACTCGCTGCTGCGAGGTAACACTGACGGTGTGCGGCGCGACCCCAGTGACGTTTACAGGTCGAAGGATGATTTTGATGTGAAGTGGAATGTGAATTGTAGGCAACCAGAACGCGTGGGAACAGAGCTTGCAGAGTGGATATTGCAACGGATAAGAGTGACCCCTAGGAATAGTCATATACATTTATTGGAACAGGTGCAGTTAAAGTATAAACTAAACCGGTGGTTCTAAATTAAAGAACTGCTTGGACAAGGAAATATCTGCCGTGCCGGGTAGTAAGGTCAAACATTAGATAGACATTCAGATTGCTAGTGTCGGGTTAGTTGAGTGTAGTATTGTGCGGAAGAGAGGAATCCAGGTGCCTTCAAAATGTCGAAGACGGCGCGCGTGGCCGCGGCGCTGCTGCCGCACGTCAACCTGCTGCTCACCGTGAGTGTCAACATTTGCTAGAGTGAGAGAGAGAGAGCGACGGAACGCTTCAGCACCGACTATGCTGAAGCATTCCGTCGCTCTCTCTCGCTCTAGCAAATGACTGTTCTGAGCGACAGAAAAGTATAGCAGCATAGGAAAGTGCTGTTCCGTGCTGAGAGATGTGTCCCACCCAACCCTTAGTGGCCAACAATAGTGGCAGATCTCTCAAGCTGCTTTTACATCATGAAACATAGCAATAATAATAAACAACAGAGTGAACACCTATTCACTTCGTAGTGAAGTTTGCGACAGTTCCATACTAACTCATAATTTAGTTACGAGTATTTCATTCTAATTTTTAATTTCGTTAATTTATGTACCAAGTCAAGCATTTGGCGGAAGATCAGTAGAAATGAAAGATATTCCAGCGGCAGAGCGGAATGCGTATTGTCACGATCCCTTTAGTCTCTCTCGGGTGTCGGAGAGGGCGACGGGAGGGAGGTACCTACAGGCTATAGGTAACGAGGACGGGCGGCAGTTTTACCCGTGTGCTTCCGGGTTAGAATTGGACCACTCCGTCTCTTCCTGTGGATGTCGTAAGAGGCGACTAAAGGAAAAATGCACAAACATCTCGTGCTACAATTGCATTCTCAAAGAGGGTTAACGTCGGGCGGCGGCCGGTTGTAAAACTTTTCGCACAAATACATACACAAAGAGGGTTGACGTCAGGCAGGCGGCCGGTTGTAAAACTATAGCCAAATCATTGAAAGTGTTCCGGCTATTTCTTCTCCATTTTACAAGGTCTTTGGCATCCTTGGGTGACCATTGACATGCATATTATATTTGAAGAAGAAAAAACGGGAAAGCGCACCCCGGGCTCCGAAGCAGCACAGCTGAGGATGCAACCGGGAATGCGCTTAGACGAAGAAGAAGACGGGCGGCAGCTTCTTGTGCAACGGCTTTGCACCATCTACTGCGACCACTTGGCTGATATGGTGATAGTGATTTAGGCTGTTATAGGTATACAGGAAATAGGTGCTACTTATTTATAGAGATATCTAGTGACAGCTAGCATTTCTTGGTATCGTCCGAAATCGAAGTTATGCAGGTGTGTCATCAATACATAGTGAATCAACAATGCCTGATCGTATTCACATTTTATAGATATGTTAACTTATCACATTTATATTTTCATGTTTATTACTATATACGAGTATATTACACTGAACTGAAACATGAAAAGCATTGTGTGATATAAATATTGTTGAGAAATAACATTTTCCTACATATATTATCCCTTCCGCAAATAAAATGGAGGAAAAATATTATCACCTACATTTTTAGGGTTCCGTACCCAAAGCGTGCCAACGGGACACTATTACTGAGACTTTTGTCTGTCCGTATGTCCGTCAGTATGTCACAGTGCTTTATCTCTTGCCGCAATAGCAATTGCGCAAAAACCGCAATAGCTAGACACTTGAAACTTTCACCGATTATGTATTACTGGCCGTTATAACAACAAATACTAAAAAAAATTATTTTTTTACTAGCCTATTTCAGTGTCCCACTGCTGGGCAAAGGCCTCCCCTTTCTGTTTCCAATCATTTCTGTCGAGGGCAGTAGTTTGCCACTCGACCATGTACTTGTCCAAGTCATAACATAAGGTAAGAAATTTAAGGGGGTTAAGAAACGTGTTTTTTCAGCGTTTTATCGTAAAACATTGTTCGGAGGTACGGATCCCTCCATGTTCGTGTCAGACTCGTCGACCGATTTTTAAAGTTTTTTAAACAATTGCGCTTTAAACACATGTCCTATGTATTATACATATAAACAAGACTTAGCACGAACCTTTTTAAGGGTTCCGTACCCAAAGGGTGCAAACGGGACCCTATTAACAGTAATAGGGTCCCTTTTGCACCCTCTGGGTACAGAAGCGGATACAGCGGAGTCACAGGACTCCGCTGTCTGTCCGTCTGTCTGTCCGTCTGTCTGTCTGTCCGTCTGTCTGTCCGTCTGTCTGTCTGTCCGTCTGTCACAGGGCTCTATCTCTTGAACCGCTAGACACTTAAAATTTTCATCGATTATGTATTACTGGGGCCGCTATAACAACAAATACTAAAAATAAAAAATAGTTAAAAATGGCACTGATTTAAAGAGGCAGTTGTAAATAGGAGTTTTGGTAAGTTCAAAATTATAAATGGCATGTTAAATAACTAGTTCAGTAGTTAAAACTAAGCAGTAAAGTAAACAAAAATGAGTAATAAAAATAATGAACTGGATCAGTCAATATATAATTGAGCAGGAAAATAATTAAATGAGCGGTAAAAAAAAAGAACGAGCGGTTCCTAACCTAGTGAAATGGATAAAACCGACCTAGCACTCGCCGGCCGCAGTTCTAACCTTACCTAACCTATAGGTTTTCCCTTTTTTTTTTTTTTTGACGCGGAGAAAATCCCTTCGGATACCTTACCGGTTACGGGACACCGGTAAGGTTATGTGGTGTTACCACTAAAAACTCTGCGGTGTCACCTCTCAGCCGCTATCGGCCGGGGCCGTGTGCTTCTCATGCTCCACAGCCCCGGCGCGGCCGGCCGCTATCTCAGCGGCCCCGGCTCGCCAACGGCTTCACGGCACCCTCTGCTGAATCAGAGGGGCCGGAGAAACCGTCGCGTTGGCCTCTCGGCCCGACAAGAACAGGCGCGCTGACACGCACACGCGCCTGCCTTCCACTCCGGAGGGCTGCCCGTTGGACGATGGAATCCCGTTTCCACCGTCCAACCAGCCCTCATAATTTGGGGCCTGCAGAAGCAGGCCCTGCCCCAGTCCACCTGACGGTGACCGGGGCCCACCAAGCCGGCCGCAGGGGATAGGGAGAGCAGCAACGTAACACCGACACACCTCTTCCCCTGCGGCCCCACCGTTGCCGTGCCAAGCGCCACGGCCGCGCTTGGTCGCGGAGGATAGGGCGAGCGGCAACGACACACCGACACTCCTTTTCCTCCGCGACCCCTACAACGGCTGTGAGAGTAGGGAGTAAACCCCCTTCTCTCACAGCTAGGCCGTTCCCACCAGGAATGGCCTCCTCCGGGCCCGGGGAGGCCTAAGCCTCAACCCGGGCAATGGGTTCCTCTTGGCTTCCCTGCGGATGAGGCAGTCCGCAGGTACTGAGCCCCCCCATCGCGACAAGATGAGAACCCGGGCGGGGGGGACCTATAGGTTTTCCCTAATCTCACCTAAAAATAATCGACTAATTGATTTTTTATTACTATTCATGTTTTACTGTTGCAATAATTAATCAACCGCCATTAAATTAAAAATAACTGCTCAATATGTTTTCCAACTGATCATAATAACATCTCGAATATTTAAATAACAGCTCAAAAAATTTGTTCCCGTTAAAAAATAAAAGGGGGTCGTCATACAAGAAACTTGTTTTTTTCAGCGTTTTTAACTTGATCTTTATAATGGAATTGACTAGATACTTGAAAAGTCATGAGTTAAGTCTACGACAATCGAGCTGTAGCGGAAGAGATTTGCTACAGCATTATTTCTATAACAAATCAATTGTTTAGTAGAGCAAGTCTTAAGAAACTGGTGACGGATGAACGTGGTAACCAAGACGCCACGGAGGCCGTCTGGAGCAGGAGAATAATTGGATTGGTAACTTACCTCCTCATGATATTTGAGGGGGTCCTGGTCGTCCAGTATGACACGGCGTGTGTGCCGCAGGTGGTAGCGGGCGCGGGCGTGGCGACGGCGGCGCGGCTGAAGTGGGACCCGAGCACGTACATCGTGGTGCGCGAGCTGCTGCCGCTGGAGTACCACGTGCTGGGCGCGGCGCTGCTGGCGGGTGCGCTGGCGCTGCTGCTGCTGGCGCACCTGGCCGCCGTCGCACTGGCCCTCCACTCCGCCGCCGCGAGGCGCGTGCTTTTACTTGTGGTCAGTATTAAGATATTCTTGTTCTCAAAACTGATTATGATTGATTACAATTGAGTATTTAGGATTCATGCAGTACCATGCCATACGACATGATATGAAAATCGCTGTAGGAGGAAGAAACGTGCTGGTTTGAGAGCACAGAAATAATGCCATTTACGACGTGCGACCTTTACGCGTGTTCCATTTATTCCTAAATTCCCCAAGAGATCATCATCACCATCACCTATCTTAGCGCGTTCTCGGTCACACCTCCTGTAAGCTTTCTTCTGCACTTCGCACGTTATCCGGCATTCTCGGTTCTAAGACCATTAGCACGCACATACATGTATTCCTTAGCGACGACGTGAACTCAACATTTCTTCAGTTTACCCCTTTTACTGGCTATTACTTAGTATTCCCTATGTTATTAAAAGTTTGCAATCTGTTGTTTTCAGTACGCGGTGTGCATGGTGGCGATGCTGGTGGGCGAGGTGGTGACGGCGTGGTGGGTGGGCGGGCGCGCGGCTGAGTGGCTGCACTCCGAGCAGGCGCGGCAGCTGGCGGAGCTGGCAGCCGCGCGCGACGACCTGCGCGCGCTGCTGCACGTGCTGGCGCGCTGGCACCCGCTGCCCGAGAGGGTGCACCAGCTGATAGACGTGAGTCATCTCATCCACCATACGACGTTGGCCCTCTTTAGGGAGGCCTATGTCCAGCTGTTAAAATTATAATTGACACTCGCAGGAAAACCAAGTGGTATTTTATAAAACGAGATTCAAAAAGCATCGCTTTTAAGTCGTTTCTCGCTTGAAAATAGACCAGCCAGAAAATGTGCTATCCTAGTAGTGTGTTCACCTGTGTCGGTTAGCATCACTGCTTTGGTTTTGATGAATCCTAAGTTTCAGTAATATATCTCAATACAAATATTTCCCAAAGACTTGTTTGTATGTGCGTCAAACAATCTTTCACGTTGGATGCCTGGTGCGATAAGACCGCGATTTGACGTCTGTTTCTTGTTTTTTTTTAATTTGAAACAAACTATATATTGCCTTACAGGAGGCTTCGGAAGACCTGCCTCGCAACGCATACTGCGCGGCGGTGCTGGCGGCGGCGTGCGTGCTGATGCAGCTGGCCGGCGCTGCATCGGCCGCGCTCGCGGCGCTGGCGCCGACGCCGGCGCCGCGGCGGGATAGCGTCGACGACGGCGACACCGACACCGACAGCCAGAGATCACTGCTGTCAGTATTATTTCATGTTAAAGTTAACATAGCTTGATTATCCCATGGTTACACATTTCACAGGAATGTGTGACCAAATATGCAAGCAGTAGTGGTAAAGCCTGTGGGTAAAGTCCTCTACGTCAACCCACAACCGATTCATGTGCGGTTGCTGTGGCGAGAAATGCCAGGCTGAAGGTGAATTTAAGATAGCATCGGTAATTACATGTAGCGCGTAAGTATTAGTAGATATTTGTTTCAACTCTGAAGCCGGTTGATTGCAATCAATGTTGAAAACGTAGAAAAAGTGAACATTGAATTGAACAATGAAAATTCGAACAAAGCACTGCTACACCGTATGGTCACCACAGATGCAAAAAGTATCATACATACCGCTGCTTAATTTTTAAATATCGGTACGCTACAACTTCTTTTTAATGATATCCGGCTCTGCGGACAACTGTCGGACTATCCAGCTGTCACTGTGGAAGCAACATGATGCGGCAACAAGCATCTGTAAAGATGTGGTGGATAACGATGAAGAAGGGGTGTGGTCACTAGCTCTGGATCGCACAAAATAGAGTAAACAGGCCTATAAGCAGCGGTGGTCCAGTGACAGATTGGGAAAGAGATTTTGGACGTGACAACGTCTAATAACTCGATACTACGGGCTGCATGCACGAAAAAGATGATGTCATTGTCGCGTTCCGAGAGAGAGGCATGATCGGCACGAGCGATCGGCTCAATTCGGAATGTTTGACGTTGTCACGTCAAACTACCGTTCGTAAACCGACAATTTTTTATGGATGCCACGTAGTAGCTAGCTTAAGGCCAAAAGTGGCCGTTTTTCGCAAATGTGCGTAGTAAAGCTTAACGTTCTCATTATAAACTGTAAACAGTAGTTCATAAAATACTTTGAAGGGTTATCTAGGATTTGGTAGTAGCAAAATTTTAAATGATGTCTCCGTTTTCTTTGAAATGATTTATTTTAAATGGAGGCAGCACTGGACCCCGGAAAATTCAGGTACGGCCTTAACACTTTCACCTGCTGAAAACGCACCGTATGTGTTTTCATTTTCGCAAAACTCACATGGTGCATTTTTCAGCAGGCGAAGTGCGAAGTTAAGTAAGTCATAAATAGCTGTGGATGGAAATGAATTGTTAATGGAGCTTGTCCCAGGAGTCAGTTTTTATTCTCATCTGGCACATATCATATCTCAATTGCTAAAACGTACGCTATTTATTGTATTGTAATTCTTTAGTGTAACTCTGGCAATATGACAGGTACAGCAGCAAGAGCAGCACGCTGAAGACGGTGTACCGAGACGGCCGGCTGCAGGTCGTATGACTAGCGCCCGCGCCCGCTCCCGCGCTCGAGCCCACGCCCGCGCCCCGCCCGCACGGGACTGGGCGCTCTGCACACACCAGAGCCGAGCCCGCACCAAGACTGAACATTCTGTACATACGCATTTATACTCCTTTACACGTCCACAGACTGATATGTTATAAATATAGTGGATTTTAAGTAGCGTTTGTATTATTTATGTCTGGATGGAAAGAAACAAGTTAGGAATTTTTATTCTCTTTTTGGTCCCTTTATCCCTTCAGATTCCTATAGGAGTCTGGTGGTCTGACCTTTCATCATTTCCTTCTCATTTTCTCAAAAATACCTAGTGTTAAAATAGGGATGTAGGTATATAATAAAACTCGGTAGCAATAGTTCAACATTTATTTATTTATACATTTGAAATTGAAAGTTCACGGGTAAGCACGCGACCCGTCGCCCCGGCCCCGAGCGTCGCGGCAAGCGGGGCTTCGAGGGGCGGCGAGCGGCGCGGCCCACGCTCGCTAACACGTACGTACCGATAGACTGTGCAAAAATATATAACTGGTGCAGCGGGCGGGCCGCCGACACGAGACGTACCTACACCACACGTAACAGTGTCCACCCCAACTATAACGAAACGTGTCGTCACAGAGGAGGCAGCAAATACAGACACTAAGCTTCCTACAGCGCTTGTCGTCCATAACAGTGGGCATACATACGTAATCGAGTGTTATAATCAGGTTTTGTAAAATTTAGTAGAGTAGTGTTTGTCTACTTCGTGACCTTGTGGCGGTTCATAAGACTTCGTTGCAACCGCCTATTGTTTCATCTGACGACGAGCCGCCAGACGATCAATTCATTATAATTTATCTAAGCTTACGATCATAAAATACATAGATTTATGCAATATATAAACACTTTGTTACAGTCGAAGAAAAGCGAGAGAGCTGCCGCTTTTGAACGAGCAGTTGTATAATATAATCTAACGTGTATATATATATATATAAATTTATCTACTCATCACACCATGATATGACATCGCGTTTCATAAATTATACACAGACATATTGAACGTATAACTCTTACTTATTAACATAAGTAAGAGTTATAAGAGTATTATAACTAATTATTATACAAAACAATGAAAGACGCAGCAACAACGACGACGCAAATAAGGATCGGCTACGAGATATCGTAGCCGCTCGTAGCACGCCCAAATAAGGATCGGCTACAAGATATTGTAGCCGCTCGTAGCACGCGCAAATAAGAATCGGCTACAAGATATCGTAGCCGCTCATAGCACGCGCAGAGCGCGGCCAGACTCGCGGCTGGGAAAGCGCACAACACATAGTTTTTGTTCTTATTTTTCTGTACCTTAGAATAAATTAAAAGAAAACGAATATTTTTGCTTTTTTAAGCCTTTTTTAGGAGACTTACTGTACTTACGATTTCTAAATCGTAATTTACTTAGTTGAATTAATAAATAAATAATTTTATTATTAGGTATTTCGATTTTATCATAGTGTTATAAGGATGCATTGGTTTTGCGTTCAACGCATTCCCGGCTGCGTAGAGCCCCTGGTTTTGTGGCCATTTGGTCTATGTACAGTACAGTAACAACCAGCGTCCGCTGCCGGACAACATCATTGACATAAATATTTGCATATTATCCTACAATAACGTTACATTCGTGTTACATAATAATATACTTTCAGTAGTTATAATTTCATGGGAGTGACATCTTAAATAATTAAAAATATATTAAATAAGAGTGATCCTAGAAAAATCATACTTAATTATAAAAGTAGATAATAAATTAAATTAAACTATGAAACTAAAACTGTACATAAACTGTACTAATAGTTAGTACAGTACATCTAAAAACAAACAAAAATGCCGTCTCGAATAGTACCTGGTTCAAAAGTGCCATATACTCGTAGCTGAGTAGCTACGTTTTCTCTTTGTACAGCGATGGCAATTCTTTGAACCAGATACCGTCCTAAGCGAGGGGCGAATCCTTTATCTGCCAAGCTAAATATTTTATAATTTAATGAAAAGTCCTTCACTATCTTACATCTAAAAGTAACGAGACGTGACTCTCGTAGGTCCAGTTTTCTATTCGAAACAGTATCTAAGTACCTACTACAAAAATTTACTCATTTGTCAACGTATAAAAAGTAAAAATAAATAATACTTCTTAAGTCTGACACGAATAGAATATTGAACTTCATTGCTGGTTCTATCAAAAGCACAGGCGTGATTTTCAAAATCCATGCGAGAATAGCCGTTAATTTGCCACAATTCGCCAATTCTAAGGGAGTCTACTGGTACGTGGTCAGACGCAGGTGCTTTTGATAGACATTCAGATATCTTTAAAATATTTAATATGGTTTAACAAGAAGGATTTCTATAACTAGAATACTTATACTTTGTGTAATGCCCCAGAGGAGATCAACATAGAGGCAAAATTTAATATAAACACGCTACGAGTACTAACCTACTATAGTGTCATGACCACAGACTCGGCAAAAAATTTTCAGTGCGGTCTAGTTTCGATGGTCTGTAGAATGGCTTATATACACATTTAATAGTGTGTCACGATCGCAATTTGATATTGTAGCAGGAGTATATGCAGCTTTGGCTCTGGTGATTCTGTGGCGTGTGAACGGCGAGCAGTCTTCTGGTTCCAGCCGGGTGTTCCAGCCAGAACACAAGCGGTCAGCTCCATACTCCAACGCCAGCACGATACACCGCGGCTGGGTGTACCGACCGGTGCGTGCAAAAGTTACAACTGACTCGTGTCTGCAGTGCCGTGCCAGGTTCTTTTTATAAGCTTTTATTTAGGTCAAATCTTGCAAGTTAAATTTGAGTCACGGTACTTCCCGGTTTCCCATTGAAATGAAACTTTGTATGCTAATGAAAATCGGATGACAAGATCTGATCTGAAAATGGAGCTGGAAGCCTAGGTGGTTATAGGGACCCTGTAATAAAACCCCGCACTCCATCGAGTGCTTATTACATTTGTTTTCATAAGTACTTAGGCCTCACAATAAAAGCTTGTACGAAAAAAATGTTTTTTTTTTCAAAAAACCTAATCAAATTTTTATAGCTTTCAGTTTTATCCAAGATCCAAAAGGTCCAAAAAAGTCTTAACATAACTAGGAATAAGCTAATACGGAAATTGTACTCATACTGTATCTAAGTGCGGGTATCGTGCGGGTGTTCAGGTAACAGTCGCGGGCCTCGGTAGTGGGGGGACATGCTCGCTTATCTGTAGGCCTGCTGGTCCGCCAGGAAGGGGTTGGCAGGGCGCGGCGCGGGCGCCTGCCCCGGGACGCCCAGGCTCTCCGCGCCCGCATAGCTCTGAAATAACATTAAGTACTTTTACAATGCGTCCGCATTTCCATATCTTCCCTGAAAAGTAACAAAAAAATCTTCTAGAATTGTGTTCGGTCCAAACCTCGTATTATTTTTTTTCAATTTACTATCATTAAAAGGTGTCCCATACAAATTGGTTTTCGGCAATCTCGGTTTCGAGACCACGTGTTGGCACGCAGGCGTCCTGGACGTCGTTAACCCAAGATCCCGGCAGAAGCGCTAACCCTTGAAACAAAAAGTGGTGCCCGGTGAAGGCTGAATGACCTGAAATATATTTCTTTTGTAATTTAACAAGTTGCGTACACAGTTCCACTTTACTGAAGAACAACTTCACAGGATCGTATCTGCGTAATGTAAATTTTAATAGAAATATAAAAACAATAAGTCATAATTACCTGCGTAGCGCCGTACTGGTCATGGTGAGCCAGGTCTGCCAGGCGGGTGGAGGAGAGGGCTCGCGGGATGGGGTTGGAGGGCACGCCGTGCGGCGCCAGCACGCCGGCCTCCGCCACCGCACGCGCCTCCTCGTCCGCCGCCGCGCTGCCTGCCGTCACCTGCGAACGGGTGCATAGTGCGTAATCAACGATTATGCATACATGCTTCTAATACCTGAACCGTTGTAACTGGTTTCTATTAAAAGAAGAGGTTACAGTATAGGCACAGGGAGTACTGCAGGGATAGTGCTAGGTTGTCTACTACTTATGATATTTACAATTGGAATATCGACAAAAAAAAAATATGCGTTAAAAGACAAAATTGTACCTCAGTTTCTCCCCCGCGGAAGTTGACAAACGCGAAGGCAGCCAGCGCGACTGCGCACAGTAGCCCGTAGCCCGCGAAGGTGCGCGTGGTGCCCCACTTGGCGACCGCGATGCCGCCCAGCACGGCGCCGCAGCCGCGCCCCAGCCCGTGATGCAGCCCCTGGACGGGTTTTAAGCAGTTTCAACTTGGAATACGAAAAGTAATAATCAGAAATGCTTTTGAGGAAAAGATAACAAGATATCATTTGCATACACAAAAATTATAAAAATTGTATTGCCAAAACATACATGTACTGTAATTTTATTTTCTTCGTGTATGAGTGGTCAACTTATTCAAGCTGCCTAATGGAAATATCTAACGAAGACGGCATAAGCCAAAGGCTTCTCCCCAAGCACGGTGGAGCTGAAGACATGTTCACGCCAGCTGGGGCCACCAGTGCAGAGAGCGAGCTATACTCGTATCGAGTGGCAGCGTACCTGCAGCACGCCCTGCGCGGAGGAGCGCAGGTGCGGGGGCGCGCCGTGCGCGATGTAGCTGCAGCAGGCGGCCCACACGGCCGCGTGCGTCACGCCCTGCACGAACTCGAACGGCAGCACCCACCACGGGTTGGTCAGCCACGAGATGTACAGGAACCGCACCACATTGCCCGCTAACCCCAGGCACAGCACCTGACCACCAAATGATGACCAATATTATTCAACAGTCAGATTTAGCCGGTGTTCATGGTCTTCTCTTTATACAGAGAAATCTGTAAGATTTTGTATATTTTTGGGTCCGATAATTAGAACTGTTGCCTTAAAGGTGAAATTGTATGCTTTTATCATGCAAGTATATGGGCAAAAATATATTTAATAACGACAACTACTCGTACTGATGAACAAAGAACTATCATCATCATCATTAGGTCTTTTTTAGTCTCCACCGCAGGAGCACGACCCTCTGTGTACTACCAGAGCCATATATTAGCCAGAGCAGAAGAAAGAAGCAAATAACAAAGAACTGTGTAACAAAATCTCAAATTCTCAATAATGTTCAGTACCTTGACGTGTCCCATTTGCGTGATGAGTTTAAAGCTGAAGAAGTAGGCGAAAATCTCGGAGATGTGGTTAATGACGGACGCCACGCCGAATAGCGTCGGTGAGCCACCAATGTCCTGGGAAGGACGGCACGGTAAGAGGCAATGTTTTAATAGTACATTACGATAAATAAGTGCGTTATGGTGGTTATAACACACGAAGCGGAATTTCAGCCCGAGCGAATGCGAGGGCGTAAGGAGCTGAGTGTGTTTAACCAATATACGCACGTATATCGTACGACGTTTTTCAACATACTTGCGAGAGAAAATCTACACTAATATTATAAAGAGGAAAGATTTGTACCTATTTTTGTATGTTTGTAATGAATAGGCTCAAAAAGTACTGGGCCGATTAAAAAAATTCTTTTACCGTTGGAAAGCTACACTATCCTCGAGTGACATAGGCTATGTGTGTACCACGGGCGAAGCCGGGGTGGACTGCTAGTACCTAATAAACTGATATTTTTGATGAAACATAAAACTTTAATGAACAATGTTGCTTTCCTGCCGTTTTACTTTTTAAAATCAGCAGGGCGCGTGGCCTACTGGACGACGCCGCGCAGCGAAACTTGAAAAAAAGAAAAACAATTTGATGCGTATGTAAGATCTCAGAACAATAAAATCCCATATCTCTGTGTAAGATACAAAGATAAATATTGAAACAACGATGACGTTCGATGTCTGATTTATTCTTTTTCTTTGTCTAACCTTCACCTTATGTTATCTAACTAACACACAACTGTCAAACTTTCTTACTCTCTCATTCATATTGGATTTACCATTAATTCTGTCCCTTTCTTTCGCAATAGCAAATCGTGAGTTATAGAAATATAACTTCACTATTTGCGTTTGATTTGCTTGATCATGTATTACTGTAGCCGCTATAATAACAAATACTAATAATAAAAAAAAGATAAAAATTAAAGGGGGTCGTCATACAAAAAAAGTGTTTTTTTTTTGGGGTTTTTAACTAGATCTTGATAATGGTATTCACTTGATACTTGATTTTTTACCCCTACTATGTCTATGTCTACAATAACAAAAAATACTGAAAATAAACTATGCTATTATAACAAAAAAATACTGAATATAAAATAAAGTCAAAAATCAAAGAGGGTCGTCATACAAGAAATGTGTTTCATCAGCGTTTTAAAACATTGTACGGTGGTCCGGAACCCTTCATGTACGAGTCCGACTCGCACTTGCCCGTTTATTATATCTCATATGATTGCTCCTGACTCCTGACCAAACTAGCTTGTACCTTACCAAAACTTAAACCATGTGACGAAAATGACCTGTGTCATTGTCACAGGGTAAACCTCCCTTTTTTGGAGATGCCATTAAAATTAGCTGTAGACTGATGCAGGTAGGGATGGTAAGGATCTCCCTCGCTGCTGACCTGCAGGTGCCAGAACAGGAAGGTGAATATGAGCCCGATGCCGAAGCCCATGAACCAGGCCACCAGCAGGAACGACACGGCCTTGACGTTTTGGAACTGCCGCAGCACCGTCACCCACTCGGGCATCTCCCGCGTCGTCTGTGCGAACACCTGCAAACAATATCAAAAATTAAAAAGGATAATTTGGAAAAATGCTGGAGGAGGCTACCGACTTTAATTTTTACTAGTAGTCTTTACTTTTGACTAAAGTACATATTTTCTGGATAGTACAGGATTAATTTACTTTCGTCTCCAGTCCAGTATTTAAACTACAAATATTGTCATAAGTCCATGCTCCCCACCGTTCGTTGCGGCTGCCATCAAAAACACTTCGACTGCTGCTGCTCACATAATTACGAACGAACTTCACTTGTAAGTTTGTTTGATCTTCAATTTTTCTAGTCAGCGAAGTTCTAGTATTGTAAACGTCTGATCAATGGCCGATAGTGTATAAACATTCTACTTTTATTTTAATATGAGTACATACTAACCTAGTAGCCCTAGCAGTAATCCTTCTCACCTTAGTGCGTTATCGGTTGCATCCACAGCTGTGCTGCTTCTGAGCCAGGGTTATGCTTAGTACTTGGCAGTAGTAATAAAGAAGCTGCTTCTCCTCGTTTATGTCGCTCAACCGGCACTAGTGTCGGTGTACCTTAGCGTGCTGCACGGGCGGCTGCTGCGGGAGCGGCGCGCTGGTGTCTAGCCCTGGCAGCTGCAGCTGCTCGGCCAGCTGCTGCTGCAGCTTCTCCTCGTGCGTGGGCTCGGCCGGCGCAGCCACCGGCTCCGCCACAAACGCCTCCGCACTCGCAAACTCGTACTTGAATCGGATCTGCATTAGATAGTTGATGTTTAGAATACCTCAAAACGAAAGTAGTTTTGCCAACCTGAGATTGCATTAATTTACTACTAGCTTAATTAACTTCGCTTCTTCTTATCGAGTGTGTTATGTTCGCGCCTAGCGAGGATCGAACCCGTGCCTGAGAGACACACAGCCAGTGCCTCAACCGCTTAGCAACCACCGCTTCTATAACTTCGCAAAATATTTGAGTATCCTAATAACTTCATTGAATATATTTTTTAAGGTTTTTAGTCATTCAAGATGCAGTACTAAAGTACTCAATTAAATAATGAAATAAGAAATGGTGAAAAATTTCCACGTGGCTCATGTAGAATTTTTTCACCATTTCTTATTTCATTATTTAACTCATTGAAGTTGAGACTGAGTTAGTTTAAGTATACTATACACTATCACGTGTTTATCCCTGACGGAGCAAACAGAGCTCAGGGCCACTAAATCCAAAGGCTACGTTTAGCGCATTGGTGGGCACGAAGATGACAAACGGAATCAAAAAAGGGAAGGTTTGTTGGTTATATACTCGTATTGTTGAAAAAGTTTCCCACCTGCGAGGCGGTCATGAGCGCCGCGCCCATCAGCACGGAGAAGGTGGCGAAGCAGATGGTGTAGTTCTTCTCGTAGCGCTGCGGGCCGCCGCAGGGGTGCGAGCTGAAGGCCGTGCTGTGGTCCAGCGCGATGCCCACGAAGAACATGGCCAGGCCCCAGCCCAGCGAGCCGAACATGCGCTGGTGCCCGTACCTGACGGTAGCCACAACAGGCATCAGTAAATGTGATTCGTTTAGAAGGTGCCTGTGAATAGGTTCTCAACACCGATGGCTAAAGTCGCTTCAGTTGTCGTCACGCACGACACGCGTCTGTATCACAGGCACCTTCAAAGGTAAGCGTGAAGTGTAAAAGCATGTTAACTACACGTACATAAGTACCTACTATATTTACAATATATTATGCATCGAATATGATATAATAGTATATTAAATCGCAAAAATACAATACAAATGAGGTAAGATGAGATGGAGGTGGACTGTTTTAAGGTGTTATACATTAGAGCAAATACTGAAAGAAGATCTATGCAAGATGAAGGGTAAAAGTAGCTAGGTCCTGTAAACGAAAAGCTTAAGACGAAACAGAAGGGCCGTTTTTCCATACAAACGTAGTCCCCTTTTTCCTCCCTGGATAATGCCGGTAGTTATATTTTTTTTCCTGAATATCTATAGCCACTAATAGCATGTCCCTATGTTTTCTTTTTTTTCATTAATTATTTATTAAAAGAGATATGAACGTTCAAAAACCTAAAAAAATGGCTAGATTTTCCGGTGTGTTTAAACATCCAGAAGACAAATTTGACTAAATTATATAAAAAAATTAAAACATAAGAACACGGCTCAAGTCGTTGTTAATTCGTAATGGAAAAAATACTTATATTGGTTAAGTTTTGGAAAAGAAATCAGGGGACTACGAATCCTTGATTTTCTCTTATTTTAATAGGTATTTTCAGTCCAAGCTGCAGTATGTCTCTATAGCACTTGCTGGGTTGTAGTCACAGCACGACAGCAATAGATTTTAAAAAACCCTATTTTTTATTTCTCTTGCCCTTGACGTTTCCTCTTAACAGATGTAAGTATACATTTGGCATAGCATAAGGTAAACGTATAGTTTGCTGGATATGTACGAAAATTTATTAGCCATTCATGAAAGCATATAAGTACACAAATACAGGAAAATCTAAGTGGTGATAAAATGAATGATAAAATGAGGTGACGAATGATGTGCAAAATGGTAGACTAACTTGCTGTGCCGATCCCACATAACAAGTGGGTATAAAAAGAGAAGAAAAAGATGATGATGTATTAAAAATCTTCGTATTTCAAGATTTGATCATAGACTAGTTTAACACTTTCTTCCAAGATAACAATTATGTAATTACTGATACTATTGGTTGTTAATGATATACATTGCAAAACAGCTGCAGTGTCTTCTGTGCAACGACTTTATATACTATCTCTTGCGATCACCAAGACACCGGACAACTTGATGATTCAAATGCAAATCCTCCATTTATTGAGAGAGGCCTTAAGTGTCGCAGTGGATGGTTTTAGAACAAAATTAAAGGAATAATCTTGTTCCGTACCGATCGGCATCCTCGCCCAGCAGCGTGATGACGGCGGAGTCGGCGAGCGTGATGGCGGGCGCGCTGAAGAACTCGCCGATCACCACCAGCAGCAGCAGCAGGAAGAACGTCTTCTGGATGCTCGGGGTTCTGTGGATCATAACGGTTATTGTATACAGTGCAAGGTGACATCGTCTGTAAGTACACGTAGAAGAGAAGATATGTTACAATCGAGGGTTATGGTAAGTGAAATAAGATAATAGGTTATTAAATCATCATTTCAGCTGCATGACGCTCACTGCTCATCTAACGTTTTCCAACGACCTTAGACAGGTCGCACGATCAGTGACCATCGTAAGGTTGGGAATTCTTTTATATTGTTTTTTAAAATTATGAAAAAATGATTTTTTTTCAGCCCCCCCTTCCATACAACGAAAAGTGAATTTAAAAAATTAATTGGACTAACCCCAACAAAATTCAAAAAATTCAAAATTCAAAATATCTTTATTATCATAGGATATTTATAATATCTCTTAATAATAGTCACTTTGTTTTGTTTTGCACAAATGTTGACGTCAAATCGTTACTTAAAGCTAAGTTTACGCCGCTTCCTAGGCGCAAGTGCAGAAGAAGCGGCAACAAACTGCACTGCACGTTTTCTCCAAAGACGTCAACTAACAAACTAAAAACTTAAAATTAGTTATATAGATGGACAGAGATTACATTGTTTATTTTGTCATAATTAAATTGAATTATAAGAATTACGAAATTTAAAATAATGTCAATTTGTAAATTTAGTATGTACCAATGTACCTAAATTATGACATGTCTAAGTATACAAACCTTTAAGAGGGACCCGCGCCAAGCTCAAGCCAGACCTTTTTGTCTTTAAGATAGTCATCGGTCCTATAATAAGCCTTCTCACAAAGTACTTTCTTTACATAAGCTTTGAATTTTCTGTCTGGCATATCAAGGATAGATTCTGACAATTTATTATAAAAAAGTATACACTTCCCCATAAAAGACTTACTGACTGTATTCAGCCTGTAATACGGGCTAACTAAGTCATTCTTATTACGTAAATTTCTATCTGTAAAATCACTTACTTTATTGAACATGGAAATATTTTTCCTTACATACATTATATTTTCAAATATGAATTGTGATGCAAAAGTAAGTATACCTATTTCCTTGAATAATTCCCTCAGTGAGTCTCTCGATCCTAAACCGTAAATAGCACGAATTGCTCTTTTTTGTAAAAGAAAAATAGTCTGATTGTCCGCTGCACTCCCCCATAGAAGTATCCCGTAAGACATTAGACTGTGAAAGTAACTAAAGTACACTTGTCTAGCAGTTGCTACATCTGTCAATTGTCTTATTCTCCTAACAGCGTAAGCCGCAGAGCTAAGCCTATTAGAAAGTTTAGTTATATAAGCGCCCCATTGAAGTTTCGAATCAATTGTGATTCCTAAAAAGGTAGTACTTTCAACCAGATCGAGTTTCTGACCATTAATTAGTATGTCAACACAGGCTTGATTCACATTAGGAAGAGAGAATCGAATGCATTGGGTCTTGTTTGCATTTAACATGAGGTTATTGGCCGAAAACCAATCAGAAATTAAAGATAAGGTGCTGTTCACCGCGCTAGCATCACTGTTATGTCGATCTATTTTAAATATTAGCGAGGTGTCATCAGCAAACAGCACCATGTCAGCCTCTTTCTCAACCATGTAAGGCAAGTCATTGACATAAACTAAGAAAAGGAACGGTCCTAGAATTGAACCTTGGGGTACGCCCATTTTCACATTAGACCCGTGTGATTTTACGCCATTTATATCAACAGTTTGAAGCCTATCAGTTAAGTAAGATTCTATTAATTTAATTGACTTATCATCAAAACCGTATTGACGAAATTTGAGCAAAAGTGTTGGATGATCAACGCAATCAAATGCTTTAGAAAGATCGCAAAATGATCCAATTGCATCATTTCTGTTTTCCCACGCGTCGTAGATATTAGTAATAAGTGCTACTCCTGCATCGGTGGTCGATTTTCCAGCAGTAAAGCCGTATTGTTGGCTATGGAAAAGATTATTGGTCTTAAAGTGAAGTAGCATTTGATTGAACATTATCTTTTCGAACACCTTACTCAAAACTGGCATAATAGAGATAGGTCTGTAGTTGCCAGGGTCTGTTTTTTCTCCTTTTTTGAATAAGGGGATTAGTTTACTACATTTCATTAAGTTAGGGAATATGCCTTCATCAATACATTCATTAAATATAAAAGCTAAATCGGCAGCAATTATGTGTATAATATGACTTACTACGGCTACTGACATGCCCCAGTGATTTTCTGATTTTTTAAAATTTAACTGTTTAAAAGCATCTATTATATCGCTAGGGCTAACATGCTTAAAATTAAATTTAGAATCACAAGGGCTAACATTACTCTTAAGCAAAGCCTCAGCACGCTGGGCGCTAGAACTCACATTAGAAGTGAGTTCCAAAGGAATGTTAGTAAAATAATCATCAAATATATTTACTATTTCTTCAGTTTTTGAAGTATTTTTACCATTACATTTGATTCGGCAAATATTTTCTTTGGTTTTATTTTTACCTGTTTCCTTATTTATGACACTCCATGTTTCTTTAATTTTATTAGGAGCATTATTTATTTTTTTGCTAATACTATTCGACTTGGCTCGTCTACAAACTTTTTTAAATATTTTAGAATAATTTCTAACATATTCTATAAAAGAAGGATTAAAGTTATATTGTTTTTGGGCATATAGATCATATAACCTGTTTCTACTTATGTAGATGCCGGTAGTAGCCCATTCACTAAACTGTGATTTACTATGAACTACTACTCTTTTTTGTTTTAATGTTTTAGAATACTCAGAGGAAACAGTACTAAATAGTTTATTATAATGGTCGTCAGGATTATTTCCTGTATATACCACTGATAATAATTTGTTATCTAAATTATTTTTTTTTCAACGTGTGGGATATCGTTGAAAAGGTCTTTTAAAATGCAACAAAAACTGCTTTGAAACTATTTAGATCAAACACCCCAGTCTTGAGATAATCTAACACAAAGTTAAAATTGGAGGTGTCCCCCCACCGTAACTTTTGAAATATTACTAAAGTAATTCTGAAAAAAAGTGGTAAACTAAAGCGGTCTCGGTATCATAGATAGGTTTTTTTTAATACGTCATAAATCGTAAACCGCAATTTACCTTTAAAACTTTTTTATTATGTTACTTGCTGCTACTGCTGCTACAGAACCCTTCATGGACGAGTCCGACTCGCACTTGGCCGCTTTTTTTACTTTAGGGAACATGCATAAAGTGTTAATTTTTCACAAAAACTTACGATTGATTTTTAATTTTAAAAACAAAATCGTACTTCATCGACCGCCATTTTATTTTCATAAGTGACGTCAAACTAGCAGAAACGTGCTGTAGGTAAAAAGTGATTAAATGATATTTCATCATATTGTGACTACAGATTATATTTATTTGGAGTTTAAAGTGGCATTGCACACAATTTATAACACTAGTAGTTCGTTTATTAAAAGTGGAAAGTAAATATCGGTACGGTGATAGTAGCCAAAGTTCTATGCTTTTATTACTGACTTATTTTTTGCTGAATGTAGAAATATTTCACAGAAGTTAGTACTTATAACTAATTTTATTCCATTTCATTGTAAAGATAGCTATTAAAACAATACACATAATACTGCATTATTGAGAAAAGTTTACAATTTAGCATTTGTTACTACTAGTATGACGTCACCATGATGGCTATCGTTTCGGTGCGAGTATGTTTTTATGGTGCGTAATTTTAAAATTTAGTTTTTAGCATTTAGCGTCATTATTTTAAGAAAAAAAAAATAGATTTTGAAAAATCCTAAAATTGCCTATTTTTATTTTAGAAGTGAGCGTTGGGCATTTTTGAGATGGGAAAAAATAATTGAACTCGCGACACTGTTACCGTAACTGACACCACCTTTTTCAAGTTGTCACATCTGTCGGCACGCCCGGGATGCCACTGTTTTAAGTTAAGTTTTAATCAATAATTTTATTTTCTAGCTTTAATTTAAATTTTAATTAAAAGATTAATGGGTGAATTTCCCATGTGGTTTTTTTTAAATAAATTATTTTTTATTTAAGTTTTTGATAATATATGTATTCTTGCTTAATATTAGCAGATAACTTGAAAAACTAACGAGATATACAAGATTAAAAATTTCGTGCCACGGCGACTAAACATGCGTGCACGGCAATGAAACAAGCGTCCATGGCAATGAAAGTACTGTGCCACGGGAATGAAAGAATACATCCACGGAAATAAAAATCCATATAAAACATAAATTATATGTACTTAACTGAGAATTATATTTATATACAATAGATACACTCCTGTCTTCGAGATGGAAAGGCATACCCAGACTGTGTCTCTCCAACGGCTCCTATAAATTCATCCCAAACCACAATGGCTTGGTTCCACCCAAAGTTTCTGTATTGGAGTAAGATTTGAATAGATATTACAAAGAAAGAATAGGAGTAGAAGAAAGAAAGACTGAAGTATTGAGTTCTCTAAGAAGTGTTGCGAGTCAACTTTACTTATCTTATTATATTATCTAGCGCACAGGACGGGGGACGCAAGTTGTTAGATAAAACAATATTCCTAAAAATGTTTAGGACACGGCGATAAAAGGTAGTTCTGGGAAAAATGATTTTTTATGAACCATTCGTTGTATTGTTTAAATATTTGAATAAATGTATTCCGTAAAATACTTTAACTACTCACGTACCAAATAAAACAAGGTTTTATTTTAAATAACCAATAAATTTTTATCAATGAGGTTATAATACACATCATGGTGACGTTAGGACTGGACAAACACGGCAATGAAATATTTCGAGGTTTAATTTATTATTTTGGAGTACCTATTAATCCTATTAATAAAATATTTAGACACATAAGTATAACTATTTCACCTAACTAGAAAAAAAGGTGACAACAATATAACTATGTTTTTTAGTACCGATTTTATCGATGCCACGCAATTCTCGGTCCCGGGAAATTCACCCCAATAGATCAAGATGGAGTAGGTGGCCTTAGAGCACGTAGTAGACTAGTGTAGGTGGCAACTAACAAGTACTAATAAATTAGGTAGACGTTAGATATAACATTCTCATGTATTTATTTATTTAAAAAAATTATTGAGCCATAAGCTACAATAGGTAGACTTAATGCTAAAGCATTATCTCCCTGTCAACCTTTAGGAGAAGAAAAGCAGAAATAATAGTTGGCGTTTTAAATAGATAGATACAATATCCAGATATATATAATAAGTACTTTTAAATAATTAAACATAAATATCGTATAAAATAAATACTATAATATATTTATACATACAACATATTATATACATACATACATATAAGTATATAACCGATGACTTCTAGTTGTTTAAGGATTCAAAAAGTAAATCGTTCCATGTCATATCATACCTGTATACGATGTAGGAGTGCAGCGGCGTGACCCAATCGCTCTGGATGCTAGGGTCGAAGTTAACCGCGTCGTCGACGGGCAGCGGCGAGCCCTCGCGGCCGCTGGCCTGCGGGCCCCGGAACTTCCGCGCCTCGGCCGGCCAGTCCTCGTCGTAGCGCGGCGGCACCAGCGTGTAGTTGCTGCCGTCGGCCGACGGCAGCACGCACGCCACGGCGTCCGGCTGTCAACATCATCTGAATGACACTCCGTATCTTACGTTCAAAAACTATAATCACAAGCCCATATTATTAGTTACCTTAATACTAATTTATAAAACCTACTTTGCTAAATATGGACCATGGTTTGTTTCACATTTTTGAAGCACTTCTTCTATCTAGCACTACACCTAGGCATACAGCGCATACTTGGTTGGAATGTTATACTATAAAATAGGAACACAATACGAGCTTTGACTCGTATGTCAGTATGTTTATTAGTACCTGCACCCAGCTGAGCGGCAGCGTGAACACGACCCAGGCGCCGAGCGAGGCCAACAGCAGCAGCCGCCCCTTCTGCCAGCGGTCAGCCAGGCTGCCCCAGAAGGGCGCCGACAGGAACTCCACAAAGGGCCGTGTGCCGATCAGCAGCCCGCACTGACCCGCGTTCATTCCCATCTGCTTGAAGTACACACCCATCAGCGGGAACAAAGACCCGAAAGCTGAAAATAAATTTTATAAAGCTTTCAAACTTACTGTGACAACATTGATATGGATTAAAAGTAGCTTGTCCATTAAACAGTTATGATCGTATCAACAATAATTACAACAGGTCAAATCAAATCAAATCAAATGAAATCAAAATATCTTTATTATCATGGGATACTTATATCTCTTAATAGTCACTTTGTGTTGTTTTGCACAAATGTTGACGTCAAATCGTTACTAACAGCAGCTTTTATTCCGCTTACTAGGCGCAAGTGCAGAAGAAGCGGAATTTGTTCTAATTATTAATTACCAGCCAATACCTCTAGATATAAATAGCTGGAATTCTTAGCTCTAGTAAGTATTCTTTACTCTCACTTAGGTTATGTGGGTGGGTGGTCTGCTCAACCAGATGAATTGCAGGCATGTCATTCATTGATCTCAGGTTGGATCATCAAGTCAGACATCAAACTTACGTAATCCATATTTAGTAATAAGTAACAGGTCACGCCACAGAAAATAAAAAGAAAAAAGCATGCTGTGGTACTGACCGGAGTAGAAGAAGAAGTAGAAGGTCTTGACGGTGAGCAGCTCGGGGTCCACGGCGTCGGCGCCGCACATCATCTCCAGCAGGTCCGAGCGCCCGCGCACCTTGTGCGTCGCTTCCTTCGGCGCCGGGTACCTGCGCACACGCAGCCATCTCACGGGTCATAAACAGTCACGGTGTACTAACTACAGCATAGGTTACTTTGACAGAATCCACAGGAATTACTAAAAGGCGAAATAATCATTGAAAGGATGCTACCGTACCGTACATAAACCTACCTAAATCCGAAAGATATTTTTGATATCCAGCTGATCGAGTTTCTATGTTTTTTTTATTATATTTTGATATTTTTTTCCAGGGGCAGTATTTCAGCATCATAGATTGAGCATGTTTTACATGAATTGAAAATAAACCATGCAAGTATTAAGAACAGGTGTTATGTATCAGATGAAGTCTAATGATTTGAAATTCTTTAATCAGCCACATTATCATCATCATCCGAGCGTATTCCCGGTTGCATCCTCAGCGGTAGCAGCGGTAACACTCTAGAGCCGGGGGTCCGCTACCTACTAACCTAGGTAATTTGACGAGTTTACTGGTTTTTACACAGAGCGACTGCCCTCTGACCTCCCCAACTCAAAGTGTAGACCATAACTAATCCTAGGATACTCGTAGTTAAACAAAAGCTAGATGGCGTTCGGGACCGACAGCTTTACGTGCCTTCCGAAGATTGATCATCTTTATTTTCGGATAGTCAGGTGATTCTGCAATATCCTAACGAAACTGGACAACAACTTTTCACAAAGTATGCTTCCCGGTGGGATTTGATCCCACGACCTCCGGATCACAAGGCTTGACCACTGGACCACGGAGGCAGGCCTGATAGCGCCATGTAAATATATCGGAAAACTTGTTGGAAATATTTAGGAGGTTCTTTCAGTATCCTTATGGTGGCCAAATTCCTAAGCTTTAGAAACAGTCGAAGGTCGTTTGACAACTGTACCTCAATCTTTTTTATATTTGAATACAAATCAAACTCGGTCTAATCGGTTCCAGTTTGAGACATGTTTTTATATTATTTTTCTCTCTCAACGTCATTAGGTAAGTATTTGATTTGATTTATTACCTATTTTTATATTTTACTTATAGACATTGAGGTTTTGTGATTTGAGTTCATTTGAAACATTAATGTTTAGTTGTTTGGTTGTTTATGAATGTGGGCGCGGCTGTTTTGGTCGCGTAGCCCGGGGCAGCGCTCTCCACTCCGAGCACACACAACCACGACCTCCTGCTCTTGGCTCTTGCATAATGACGTCATACTCGGACGTAAACCGTCATATTATACTCGTAAAACGAAATCTAACTTTAGGACTTATTTATTTATTTATTAAAATCTTTATTGACCACAATGTTACAAAAGGTGAACTTAACGCTAATGCATTCTCTACCAGTCAACCTTTAGGAAAAACAAAAATTAGTTTAAAACTTATGTACTGACTGACTTAGTTTAAATTAAACCATTATTCACTCAAATTAAGTAGACAGTGACGAAAGGAAGGTGACGTAGCGGAAGGCTTCAACAGTTTTGGGCGGATGATGGTATGGTTTAAACTAATTTTATTTAAGACGGGTAAACTATTTTCATTTCTCAGCTAACTATAAAATTTTCCTCTCGGAACTTTATGTAAATGGGACATTATGTCATATACCCATGGAAGACTATTCGCCATGCCTCCTTAAATAATGGCACTTCAGACCATCAACGCTTTGAAGTAAAAATAAATATTATTATTTTGTTTTGAGATCAAGTTGTATGCCAAGTTGAAGATTATGCTATCGTTCGTGAGATGTGTTTGACATAGCCCATGCAGGTCCGACACCCGCCATTATTTTTTTCTTTTATTGTTTTATATTTTTAAAGTTGGAGCCATTAATAGTATTTGAGAAGGTACGAATTCTGTTGAGTTGTGATTTAAGTAATTTCATCTAGGAAAATAAATGTAATTAGTATTCGCAACGTATTTCGACGCGAACATGTCTCACATTAGCACCACTGACCTCATCTTACTTAACAAAGAGTAAGATGGACGCTTAAGTAAGTTAGTACCTACACTAATATAAGATGATCATTTCATCAATCTAGATGAAATACCTACCTAATTTAATGATTTTAAGTCAGATAATAGGTACAGTGTTACCATTGCGAAAAATAATACTTAAAGCGACGAAATTTGTAATAAAAGGCATAATGTTCTGTCGTTATTTTGCGGTAGTTCAGTGAGCTTGTTGGTCGCCGACATTCTCACCTGGAGGTGTCGACTTCGCCATACTCGTCGGGGTTGACGAGCGGGCGCGCGGGGGCGCCGGGAGCCTGCGGCGCCTCCATGTTGCGGGCGCGGACTGCCGCCGCCGCCGCGTCGCGCCGCGTTCGATACTGCCGCCGCCGCGCACGCGTGCTACTCACACCTGACGTCGATACAAACACATCAATGACTACCAACTCAAACCTTAATGTTGCTATACCAAAAAATACTGAAAATCAAACTGTACTTAGCTACTTACCTAGTTACTAAATTGTAGTTAAAGGATAAAACTCTTCTAACGTAACAAGTTGCGAAATACGATTGCGACAGCAGTGGCGGACTGGCTAGTGGCCATGCAGCCGAGGTGGTGGGCTGTATCAAATTGCAAATAAGTATGCAAGTTATATAGGAGTATTACGAACACTGATGATTTTACCTATTTACACACCTTAATATATCGTTCAGCTTATACAGCTAGCATTTGTAACGGAACGCGTATTCATGATGGTAATCGTATTAGACACCAACCGAAACGGAAACCAGCTTGGCAAGAAGGATTGGAATAGAGAGTAATCCCACCAAAATCATTTTCATGTAAAAATGTTGCCAAGACGAGTCTACATAGCTTACCCTGTGAAAAAGTTATCAGATCTCGTATAAAGCCAAGCTCTAAAGACTACACGCTCTAAAGCTACAAGTTAGGCTTGGTAAAGTAAGGGCGCATAGATCAAGAATCTTGGCTCTACATGAGATCTGACCACTTTTTCATAGATTTTGATTAAGGTGTAGTGTAGAGCTTGTAGGTTTAGAGCGTGTAGTCTTTAGAGCTTGACTTTATACGAGATCTGATAACTTTTTCACAGGGTAAGCTATGTAGACTCGTCTTGGCAACATTTTTACATGAAAATGTTTTTGGTGGGATTTCATTTATTTTTTGTAAATTGACGATCAACCAGATCCATTGGGTTTCATTACCTCACCACTATACAGTGATGCACCCTTAGTGGTCGCTATATTCATAATTACTGGTACAAGAAACTGACTAATACCCAATATCCATAAACATATCAATTATTTTATTAAATTCCCTCATACATTAAAATTGTTTATAACACAAGGTATTACCTATATGATCCACAGGACCAGGTGATTAACACGAGGGACATTAAAAAATATATGATCAGAGAACCTAACCTACCTACAGATTTATGCCGACATTGCAGTAGTGCTAGTGAGACAATCCAACACATTACTGGAGCCTGTAAGACTTTAGTTCAAAATGATTATAAGCACAGGCACGAACAAGTTGCAGCAATAATACATCAGCACACAGCATCCAAACACTCACTTATATACCAAACCACACCATACTATAAATACACCCCGGATAAAATATTAGAAAATGACTCAATTAAAATCTATTGGGACCGGACAATTATCACACACAGGACAGTACACTTTAACAGACCAGATATTACAATACATGATAAACACAACAGCATCGTATACCTCATAGACATAATAATCCCCAACACACACAATCTACAATCTACACACACTGAAAAGATGAATCAAGAATCAAGAATAAAATATTTATTCAGGCACATTAACATGTCAATAATATTAGTGTACATTACGTGTAATGTTTATTTATAATATTAAAATTACTATTATTATTATTAATTTATTTGTATCTCATTTGAATTCACGGGTCTTTTCACCCCGGTCCTTTGGGAGGCTTGCGTGGGGATACAGATCCAACACGTAGAGGCCCTTTGGAGAAGTTGATGTAATGTGACGCTCCCGCCAAAACCCATTCTTGGATATACCAATGTAAGGTATACTCTTGAATAGGTTTAGGCAGGAGAAGGATCTATTGCAAGAAAAGGGAAAGGTTTATTGGTTATGGAATGAAGTTGAGATGGATTGATGCTGGGCTACTGCAATAGAACTAACGGCACCTGCCATAATCATGATTACTGACTATTTTTGTGGCAGGTGGTGGCTTGCCGCCCACTAGATGGGCCCCTTAAACGAGCCGTCGATTGTTGTTATTATTATTATTTTTAAAAAAGCTACGTGACTACAAATAAACAGATGTCTTTAATGTATTGCCAGGGCAGTGGCAGAATATATTTAATTTTTTTAAAAATGGTACGCATCTATCGTCAATCCAGGTATTGCAAATAGCACGTATACATTTTTTTTTAACTTTGAATGCATTTTCAATGTGGACCGAATTACCCCATCTAATTAGGCCGTAGCTAAGAACCGACGAAACATAACCATGATAAGCGGTAATAGCTGGAAGGTCATTGGCTGCATCCATCGAAACTGTTTGTCTTAGCCTTCTTAAAGCAAACGCGAATTTATTTAATTTATTGCACACCTGTTCAACGTGAACCTCCCAATTTAAGTGTTCATCAATTGTGATGCCCAGAAATTTAGTACTTTTGACTTGTTTGACCTCATTATTATCACAGTTAATTAAAATTGGCGGATGTTAGAGTTATAACTAGAGAATTTAATGAAGTTAGTTTTATGTAGGTTTACGCATAGATTGTTTGCGTTCATCCATTCCATAACAGACGAGACGATAGGTCCATGGGGCCCAGAAGCAAAATCCTTTGTGACTGAGATTTCAACGCGTCTCCACGATGTTACACGGGCGATCCAAGAGCGGGCAGCTACTTAACTTTGCACAAAGTATTTCTATCACAGTGCAGAGGGGTAATGCTGCCAGCCTTCTGGGTACACTGCCCGGCGCGGCGAGGCGCTTGTGTCTCTTTTTTATTTGTAATTTTTATTTTATTGAATTTGTAATGTGAATATGTATTGAATAAAAAAAATCATGAGGTCAGTCTGAGCTGTGATACTTTCTAGTGGTAACATGACTAAATATACGAACTTTAGTCTAATGTCTAAAATATTGTACGTAAAATGTACGTTAACGTACGCTAAATTTATAATAAAGTACTAACAAGACTTCGCAGAAAACAATAATCATCGTTTCACTGGCAGGAAGTAATTCTTTCTAGCGGGCGCTTCGATCATAGAATAGATAGAAGAGCGGGCGTTATATATTTCACTAAGTAGTATTCCATTCCACTTTTAGACTTTGGAAAAAGATGTACGGAAAGTGTATCAATCAATGGTCAATCCTATACAGTCTTGGGTATATCTGTGGTCGTAAGTATATTGATCGGGTAGTAAAACATTTTTATGGGCTGTTGAACCTCGGTCTATACTAGATCACTTTAGTATAATGAAATTAAAATAAAAGCTGAAAAACAAAAAAAAAACGGCATTTCCATACAAAAGTGTGCAGCCGCCCGGGTGATTTGTATGGGAATGTCGATTTTTTTTGTTTTTTTGTTTGTTATTTTAATTTCACTACATTTTAGTGATCTTGTATAGACTGTGGTCCGATTTATTACAGGTATATCCCTTCCACGTTGTATAATTACATAAATATATTTAAATATAAATAAAATAAGTCATAACATGAATACGACTATTAACTATTCCACTAATGTTTTAAATGCGAAAGTTACTCTCTATGTTTGCCCTGTCTGTTACCTTTTCATGCTTAAACTTCTGAACCGATTTATGTAAATTTTTGGTATGAAGATAAGTAGTTTAAGACCCTGGGGAGGACAAAGGATAACGTAAACGTTTCTATTACCGCCAGTTTAAGCTTTGTTCAGATTCGCACCCAGATATTAGGGGTTAGCCGTTATGTAAATATAGGATTTTTTATTTATTTTTAATCATACCTACTTTTCATTTATTTATTTACTAGCTTTTGCTCGCGACTTCGTCCGCGTGAACGTATTCTTTACGATGTCTGATGTCGGTCAGAAGTACATCGTTGTGAACCAATCAGTCAAGATCTCTACTTAAAAAAAAAATGAAATTAAAAAAATCACTATTAGAATAAGAAACCTATTTATTATTTATTTCCATCTTAAATTCGTTATTTTTTCTATATATAAAATTTATTTATTTCACAATTTCTAATAGGTCTCAATTCAACGATAATAATGAAAAGCAGTCCTGCCGCTAGTCGAGTCCTGCAGATCCAATGCATGCTAAGGAATAAAAGTATACTGTACTTATTACTTTTTCTTTAAATTACTTACTACTTATACCTAACTTACATACAAACTTTCATCCCCTATTTTACCACCTAAAAATGTATTTTCATTACAAAATGACACACTAAACTTTTTTCTCAAACTTATAAGCATAATATCAATTTCTCCATTGCTAACTTCAAAATTTACAAATTTTCATACAACTTTTACCCCCTATTTTACCCTCTTAGAAAATGAGCTTGTTTAAAATAGTGATACAGTAAACTTTTTTAACCATTAGCTCATAAGTAATTGTTTACATTTCTAACTTTAAAATTAACTACTTTTCATACAAACTTTCACCCCCTATTTCACCCCCTTAGAAAACGATTATGTTGAAAATGGTGATACATTAGACAGATAGATAAATCGTTTATTTGTGAAAACTGCACATTCACAATCACACACAAAAAATAAATTAATAATATTACGTTATTTACATACAGATTTTATAGCGATGCGATGTGTTAACGTATGCTGCAGCAGCACAAAAAGGTCGTAGGCTCAGCGAAAATATTGCTCAAAGAGCAATGCGCTGATTTTCAGCTATAAGCTTAGGTAGGTGCAAGTGCGATCATTTGAAAAAATTGTAAGGTATACGTGTTAAATACAACAAAAGAAAACAACTACTGGACATTTAGACACACAATAGGTACATATAACTACTTAATACAAAATAAAGGAATTATAAATGTGCCGCTGACAGATTCGTGTCCGGGTAAGTTTTTAAATTATTAAATAGAAACATTATAATGTTTATAATGTTGGCAGCACCCGCTACCGGTGACTTGTTGGATTAATGAGTTTTTGTTTATCTAGTAGGTGAGTGCGTATTTGTTTTTTAAACGAATAATAAGTTTGTAGTTTGATTGGCGGTGGTATGTTGTTCCAACACTTAGTCGCCTGGTATCGGAAGCTGCCTTCGAATGTAGCAGTTTTGTGTCTATAAACAAGCAGTTGGGGTCTACACGATCGTGCATTCAAGTTGTTGTAGAATTTAAGTTTACAGAAAAGGTATTTCGGTTTTTTGCTTCTAATTACTCCAAACAGCAAGGTAGCCAGATGTAATTGTCTACGCGAGTCCATATTTAGCAAAGATGCGTTGTTAAGGTATGGAGTGATGTGGCTTCGTGGAGGGACATTAAAAATGAACCTGCAACATGCATTCTGCACTCGCTGCACTAGGCGACGGGTCCTGTCCAATAGACGTGGTCCATAAACCACATCTTCATAGCTAAGGCGTGATAAAATTAACGACTCGCAAAGCCTAACGCGTACCTCTTCAGATAAAATGTTACGCACCTTGTACAAGACTTTCAGACGGAAAAAGCAATTCCTGACCACCTCCAACACATGACTCTCTAAGCTTGCTATCCATTAGAACTAACATTAAACTTTTTTTTGAACCGTCAGCTCACATGTCTATTGAACATTTCTAACTTCAAAAATGACCTAGTTTCATACAAAATTTCAACCCTTATTTCAACCCCTTAGGGGATGATTTTCCAAAAATCCCTTCTTAGTGCACACCTACGGCATGCAAGGAACGTTTGTGCAAAATTTCATGCTTTTATACCATTTTTTACATTTCTAACTTTAAAATTGACAGTGGTCAAGGCTTGTGATCCGGAGGTTGTGGGTTCAAATTCCACTGCATACTTTGTGAAAAGTAGTTTTTAGTCTAGTTAGGATATTGCAGGCTTGAATCACCTGATTATCCGAAAAAAAAGATGATTCTGTGCTTTGGAAGGCACGTAAAACTGTTGGTCCCGAACGCCATCTAGCGTTTGTACCTGTCCTAGGTCTACCCTTTGGGTTGCGGAGGTCAGACGGCAGTCGCTCTGTGTAAAGACCAGTAATCTCGTCATATCACCTAGGTAAGGTAGCGGACCTCGGGCTCTGAAGCGTAACCGCTGACGATGCAACCGGGAACTACGTTTGGATGATGATGACTTTTCATACAAACTTCCAACCCCTATTTTACCCCCTTAGAAAACGATTTTGTTGAAAATAGTGATACAGTACACTTTTTTTTTAAAAGTGAGCTCACATGTCAGTTTTTACATTTCTAAATTCAAAAATGACCAAGTAACATACAAACTTTCAACCCTCATTTCAATCCCTCAAAAAATCCCTTCTTGGTGCACACCTACCGCATTCAAGGAATGTTTGTGCAAAATTTCATGCTTCTAGACCCTGCGGTTTTTTTAAATTGACTACTTTTCAAACAAACTTTCACCCCCTATTTTACCCCCTTAGAAAACGATTTTGTTAAAAATAGTAATACAGTAAACTATTTTTATGAACCGTGAGATTTCATGTAAATTTTAACATTTCTAACTTTAAAAATGACCAGGTTTCATACAAACTTTCAACCCCTTAGGGGATGAATTTCCAAAAATTCTTTCTTAGTGCTCCCCTACGTTATAAAAGGAACCCCTGTGCAAAATTTCAAGTTTCTAACCTTTATAGTTTAGGCCCTGCGTTGATATGTCAGTCAGTCATTCAGTCAGTCAGCTGCTCCTTTTATATATATCGATTTATTAAATCTTTATTGCACAATAAAATTAACGTACAAGTGGCGGACCTAATGCCATTTGGCATTCTCTCCCGATCAACATTTAGTGTGGACTCACTAGAGTGATATCCGAACAGATTAAAACGTCTAGTACAATTTTTATTTTTATTTATTTATTTATTTATTCCTCATTGCACAATAAAATAAACGTACAAGTGGCGGACTATGCCATATGACATTCTCTCCCGGTCAACCATTAGACCAAGCAGAAAATATGTGTGGCTGGCGTAATAAAATTCACAAAAATAAGCAAACTTAATATAAATAAAATATATATAATCAAAAACACATATACTTATACACAAATATATGTTTAAACATATAATAACTATACATATATACTATCATGCATAAAATACAACAGATATACATATATATAGCATAAATATAAATACTAATAAATATAATCAGGATGACTGGGACTAGGACTGCTGGAGGAAAAATTTATGTACCGCTCGCTTAAAAGCCAAACGACTGGGAGCTCTTCTTATAGACTCCGGAAGGGCATTCCATAGCCGGAAAGCCTGGACTTGAAAAGACTTGCCCATGAAGGTAGAGCGATGAGGAGGAATACTAAGGATGAGAGTGCTAAAGGAGCGAAGTGAACGAAAGTGAGTGGAACTGAGAGGGTTGAATTTAGATTAAAAATATCTTTATTATCATAGGATATTTATAATATCTCTTAATAATAGTCACTTTGTTTTGTTTTGCACAAATGTTGACGTCAAATCGTTACTTAAAGCTAAGTTTACGCCGCTTCCTAGGCGCAAGTGCAGAAGAAGCGGCAACAAACTGCACTGCACGTTTTCTCCAAAGACGTCAACTAACAAACTAAAAACTTAAAATTAGTTATATAGATGGACAGAGATTACATTGTTTATTATGTCATAATTAAATTGAATTATAAGAATTACGAAATTTAAAATAATGTCAATTTGTAAATTTAGTATGTACCAATGTACCTAAATTATGACATGTCTAAGTATACAAACCTTTAAGAGGGACCCGCGCCAAGCTCAAGCCAGACCTTTTTGTCTTTAAGATAGTCATCGGTCCTATAATAAGCCTTCTCACAAAGTACTTTCTTTACATAAGCTTTGAATTTTCTGTCTGGCATATCAAGGACCGATTCTGACTATTTATTATAAAAAAGTATACACTTCCCCATAAAAGACTTACTGACTGTATTCAGCCTGTAATACGGGCTAACTAAGTCATTCTTATTACGTAAATTTCTATCTGTAAAATCACTTACTTTATTGAACATGGAAATATTTTTCCTTACATACATTATATTTTCAAATATGAATTGTGATGCAAAAGTAAGTATACCTATTTCCTTGAATAATTCCCTCAGTGAGTCTCTCGATCCTAAACCGTAAATAGCACGAATTGCTCTTTTTTGTAAAAGAAAAATAGTCTGAATGTCGGCTGCACTCCCCCATAGAAGTATCCCGTAAGACATTAGACTGTGAAAGTAACTAAAGTACACTTGTTTAGCAGTTGCTACATCTGTCAAATTTTGTCTTATTCTCCTAACAGCGTAAGCCGCAGAGCTAAGCCTATTAGAAAGTTTAGTTATATGAGCGCCCCATTGAACTTTCGAATCAATTGTGATTCCTAAAAAGGTAGTACTTTCAACCAGATCGAGTTTCTGACGATTAATTAGTATGTCAACACAGGCTTGATTCACATTAGGAAGAGAGAATCGAATGCATTGGGTCTTGTTCGCATTTAACATGAGGTTATTGGCCGAAAACCAATCAGAAATTAAAGATAAGGTGCTGTTCACCGCGCTAGCATCACTGTTATGTCGATCTATTTTAAATATTAGCGAGGTGTCATCAGCAAACAGCACCATGTCAGCCTCTTTCTCAACCATGTAAGGCAAGTCATTGACATAAACTAAGAAAAGGAACGGTCCTAGAATTGAACCTTGGGGTACGCCCATTTTCACATTAGACCCGTGTGATTTTACGCCGTTTATATCAACAGTTTGAAGCCTATCTGTTAAGTAAGATTCTATTAATTTAATTGACTTATCATCAAAACCGTATTGACGAAATTTGAGCAAAAGTGTTGGATGATCAACGCAATCAAATGCTTTAGAAAGATCGCAAAATGATCCAATTGCATCATTTCTGTTTTCCCACGCGTCGTAGATATTAGTAATAAGTGCTACTCCTGCATCGGTGGTCGATTTTCCAGCAGTAAAGCCGTATTGTTGGCTATGGAAAAGATTATTGGTCTTAAAGTGAAGTAGCATTTGATTGAGCATTATCTTTTTGAACACCTTACTCAAAACTGGCAGAATAGAGATAGGTCTGTAGTTGCCAGGGTCTGTTTTTTCTCCTTTTTTGAATAAGGGGATTAGTTAACTACATTTCATTAAGTTAGGGAATATGCCTTCATCAATACATTCATTAAATATAAAAGCTAAATCGGCAGCAATTATGTGTATTATATGACTTACTACGGCTACTGACATGCCCCAGTGATCTTCTGATTTTTTTAAATTTAACTGTTTAAAAGCATCTATTATATCGCTAGGGCTAACATGCTTAAAATTAAATTTAGAATCACAAGGGCTAACATTACTCTTAAGCAAAGCCTCAGCACGCTGGGCGCTAGAACTCACATTAGAAGTGAGTTCCAAAGGAATGTTAGTAAAATAATCATCAAATATATTTACTATTTCTTCAGTTTTTGAAGTATTTTTACCATTACATTTGATTCGGCAAATATTTTCTTTGGATTTATTTTTACCTGTTTCATTATTTATGACACTCCATGTTTCTTTAATTTTATAAGGAGCATTATTTATTTTTTTGCTAATACTATTCGACTTGGCTCGTCTACAAACTTTTTTAAATATTTTAGAATAATTTCTAACATATTCTATAAAAGAAGGATTAAAGTTATATTGTTTTTGGGCATATAGATCATATAACCTGTTTCTACTTATGTAGATGCCGGTAGTAGCCCATTCACTAAACTGTGATTTACTATGAACTACTACTCTTTTTTGTTTTAATGTTTTAGAATACTCAGAGGAAACAGTACTAAATAGTTTATTATAATGGTCGTCAGGATTATTTCCTGTATATACCACTGATAATAATTTGTTATCTAAATTATTTTTAAGTTTTTTTATGTTTTTAGAAGTAATCGGTCTACACAAGATCTTATCTTTTCTTAAATTACTGGTGGACTCTTTGACAAAAGCTACATATACACCAGAATGATCTGAAGGCAATTTATTAATAACAGATTTATCACAATATTGAATATTACTAAAAAAATTATCAAGACATGTGCCAGATGTAGCTGTAATTCTGGTTGGCTCAAAAAATAAGTTTTCTAATCCATAACACTCAAAAAGATTTATTAATTAAAGATAGCTAGGGGAGTGCGGATTGTTCAAGATAGAAAATAGCATAGAGAGTATTTTAGCATTACGACGCAAGGGAATGGGGAGCCATGCAAGCTGAGCGCGAAATGAAGAGATGTGATCAAATTAACGAATATTAAAAATAAATCTGATGCAGTTATTGGCCAATCGGTCCAATTTTTTAAGGAGAACTTGCGTAAGGTCACAATAACAAACATCTGCGTAATCAAGAAAGGGAAGAATTAAGGTTTGAACTAATGTTACTTTTGTTTTAAGTGGAAGAAAGTTCTTGAGACGATATAGAGAGCGCAAGGTGGCAGTAACTTTTCGACTAACCTTAGCTTCTTGGGTAGTCCAGCTCAGGGTAGAGTCGATGTGTAGACCAAGGTCCTTTGCACTCTCACTATAGCAGTATTATTAAATTGCAAGGAAGAAATAGTATCCAGGTTTAATTTAGAAATTTGACGAGAGCTGCCACTTACTATTGCCTGGCATTTATTTGGGTTTACAGCAACACCGTATTTTGCAGACCAATCGGCGATACGCCGTAAGTCATTGTTGAGGAGAGCAACCGTTGAGTCGATGTCACTGGCATCACAAGAGTGGTAGACCTGTAGATCATCCTTGAGAATTGATGAAGATAGAGAATAATAGTGGAGATAAAATTCCTCCTTATGGGACACCAGAATTGAGATTTTGCCAGCTAGAGAGTGACTAATCACCACGAACGGCCTGGGTACTGCCTAAACTTCGCCGCGCTTGATCGTCTGTCATTTTTAACCTTTGAAGGGCACGCACACAGCCATAACATTGCGAATCTTGAACCTCAGTCTTGAACGTATGCCATAAATAATATAGATTTTCGGGTCCGGAAAGTACTTTGTGAGAAGGCTTATTATAGGACCGATGACTATCTTAAAGACAAAAAGGTCTGGCTTGAGCTTGGCGCGGGTCCCTCTTAAAGGTTTGTATACTTAGACATGTCATAATTTAGGTACATTAGTACATACTAAATTTACAAATTGACATTATTTTAAATTTCGTAATTCTTATAATTCAATTTAATTATGACATAATAAACAATGTAATCTCTGTCCATCTATATAACTAATTTTAAGTTTTTAGTTTGTTAGTTGACGTCTTTGGAGAAAACGTGCAGTGCAGTTTGTTGCCGCTTCTTCTGCACTTGCGCCTAGGAAGCGGCGTAAACTTAGCTTTAAGTAACGATTTGACGTCAACATTTGTGCAAAACAAAACAAAGTGACTATTATTAAGAGATATTATAAATATCCTATGATAATAAAGATATTTTGAATTGAATTGAATTGAATTGCTTGCTGCGGAGGGATTTCAAAACGATAACATTTACATTAGCGATAAATAAAACGATAAAACGATAAAAATATTTAAAATGTGTTTTCTCAAGAATAATTTAAAAAAATTTAAGGTGCTCCGTAAAAATTATTATCTTTTTTAAATTAAAGAATGATAACTATTTATTTAACTATAATGTAATTGAAAGAGCCACCCACAATGTTTTCGTTAGTAGTAACTTTGGTCTGTGGCAGTTGGTAACCATAGATTAAAGTAAGCACGATGATACACACTACGTTTTTAAACGATGACAAACACACCGTTTTGCGGCCGTTGAAACGGACATGACTAAGAGTGGTCGAGTCGTAGTGGTTGGAGATCTAAAATACCTCGTATGGAAATTCAAAGATCCAAAAATAATTAACTTGCAAATGCAGTCCTCCATTCATCAACTCTTCTTCTTCTTCGTCTAAGCGCGTTCTCGGTTGCATCCTCAGCTGTGCTGCTTCGGAGCCCGGGGTACGCTTTCCCGCTTTTTCTTCTCCAAATATAACATGCATGTCAATGGTCACCCAAGGATGCCAAACACCTTGCAAAATGGAGAAGAAATAACCGGAACAGTTTAAATGATTTGGCTATAGTTTTACGACCGGCCGCCTGCCTTATGTCAACCCTCTTTGGGAATGTATTTGTGCGAAAAGTTTTACAACCGGCTGCCGCCCGACGTTTACCCTCCGAGGGAATGCAATTGTAGCACGAGATGTTTGTGCTTAGTCCTTTAGTCGCCTCTTACGACATCCACAGGAAGAGATGGAGTGGTCCTAATCTAACCCGGAACCACACGGGTGAGGTCCTCCATTAATCAACTACTGCAACTTAAATAACTGTGAAAGATTTAGTGTTAAAGTTAAAAGGATTTCAATTTAAATTTCAATGGCAAGCAAGGATGCCACGTCATATGGTACCTAAACCACCTTAGTGAAACATTTGAATGTTTTTCAATAAAACTCAAGTGTAAACTATACTAATGATAAATACGAATAGCAGCTTTTTACGAATGTTAAAAAAGCAAAGTGGTTTTGTTTCTTCCACTGATACGTCGAACGAAGTGATCATACAGGGTCTAACAAAATATACTGAAACTATTTTAAGTGTAGATTCAGTCCATGATTCTGAACAACTTTCCCCAAAGAACATATACCGAAATATGAAAAATATTTTTTGATCTCCCATACAAGTTGACCGATGAGCAGATCCGAGTTTGTAGGGACAGCCAAAAATTATTTTTCATATCTCGACATTGTTCCTTGGGGAAAGTTGTTCAGTATCATGGACTGAATCTACCCTTTAAAATAGTTTCAATATATTTTGTTAGACGTTATATAGGTACTCTTTAAAATAAAAATGCAAATAAATCAAATAAGGCTGGTTTCAGAGTCACGCGTTTGAACAGCGCCGTCCAGATGCGCGTGTTAGATATTATAATAAAATAGATAAATATGAAATTTCTACTATTTAAAAGTAACTTATTAATAGTAGAAATTTCATATTTATTTATTTTATTATAATATCTAACAAGCGCGCTTGCAATTACACTAGACAGTAGCCGCCGTTTCATAGTTATGCCGTTCAAACGCGCCATCCGTGAAGCGCGCGCTGTCCGAACTCCTCTGCTGGCAGTTAGCGTTTAAGAGTGACGCCGGTCAGACGCGCTATTGCGTACAGTGAAGTACAGTTTTAAAACAAGATATACGTTGCAAAAACTAATACCCGACTACGAGAAAATTCTTCCTGAAAAGTTTAAATTATTGCAAACTCTGCAGCTATTTACAGCTAACAATGTTTACATTTTTAAAATATACTTATTCAGACCTTTCATTTGATATACCACGCGTTATCGAAGCAAAAAAAATTTTTTTGAGACCAACCGTGTTTTCATGTAGGTATCATTTATCATATTTATCTTATATATAAAAAATGTAGCCTATGTCACCCGGACGACAATGACGGAGCGATTGATATCTCATTTGTGAAAACTGGATAAGCAGTTCGAATGCTACGGTGAAACATAGATATTCACATACATACCTATGTACATAGATTGCGAAAGTCATTACTCTTCCGTGGGCTTTGCCGTAGTCGGGTAATGAATAATGATTTCATCGATACTGATCGACCAAGTTCGGCAAGATGTTTGTGAGACTTTTTTCGGCTGGTCATATGGGGATACGATTCCCATCACAATAGATCGCAGTAAAGTACTTTCCAATTTGTATAGTAATTCGTCAAAAGATCTTGACGAAAGGCGAAAATAATTATGAAACCTATAACTATCTTCTCGTAAATCGGAGAACGATACAAAGGCGCCTCTTAGTAACCTTGTGGCATTAAAAGGACCAATTTGCAATCTTCTACGACGTCGCTGTTGCACTCTTTTCCATAAAAAATAAATAGCTTGTCCTGTTATTATCATATTATGTTTGTAGCCATGACGACGACTATACACAACTGTACTGAATTATGTAGAAACCACACTATTCACTCGTACATATAATTTGAGTGAATAATGTGGAAGCCAAGAAGAATCGCTTAAATGGAGTTTTGAACTTGATTGTACATTGCAACGAAACGCGCGATACTAAAACTCGTTTCACAGCGGTCCGCCCCGGTAAATATGAAATTTCTACTATTTAAAAGTAACTTATTAATAGTAGAAATTTCATATTTATTTATTTTATTATAATATCTAACACGCGCGCTTGCAATTACACTAGACAGTAGCCGCCGTTTCATAGTTATGCCGTTCAAACGCGCCGTCCGTGAAGCGCGCGCTGTCCGAACTCCTCTGCTGGCAGTTAGCGTTTAAGAGTGACGCCAGTCAGACGCGCTGTTGCGTACAGTGAAGTACAGTTTTAAAACAAGATATACGTTGCAAAAACTAATACCCGACTGTTTTGAATAAAAGTGCTTTGTTAGGAGACTAGCGCCATCTGCGTGTGATCTCCACAAACACGGGCAAGATTATCGATTCATCGATATCCCGCCCTGCGCGGATTGTCTTTGCCCGACCAGAAAAATAATCATTGTCTTTACGTCAAAGTCTCAACTGACATTGGGAATGTCAAGTTGCGAGCGAGGTCTTTGCAAATGACTTGCCTTGGGTTCTCCGGTCGCGAAAGATAACAGCCGATGGCCGGCTAATTTTGTAATTTTGATATATATAGCGAATAGTTCGTGGAGAACTGTCGTTAATTGATTTGTGCCCAATTTGTTTGGAACGGCGTGGAGCCGAAATTATTTGTATTACGTAAAGAACAGTGATTTGTGTCAAATGTACAACGCGTGCCATGCGGCCTTGTAAATTATTGTTTTTTTGACTATTGCCCGTCTGAGACGGAAGTGTTTGTGAATTGACTGTAAAAGGAACTAATTTTGGTGCCGTGGATGCCCATAAATATATAAACAGTGATAAACTTTTGAATCGGAGTGAGGGACATTCCATGTTACGTTCCGCTGTAAGGTTATGTGAATAAGAAGTGTCAAGAAAAGGAAGAAACCTTTGGTGCTTGTTGGAGTGATGCTATAGAAGTGGTGTTATAAATACGACGTATTCGTTTGGGACGACATACATGAGCTCATGGGGAGGTTAGTGTAGGGACCACATTTTCTGCCCCCCGCCCGGGTTCTCATCTTGTTGCGATGGGGGGCTCAGTACCTGCGGACTGACTCATCCGCGGGGTAGCTAAGAGGAACCCATTGCCCGGGTTGAGGCTGAGGCCTCCCCGGGCCCGGTGGAGGCCATTCCTGGTGGGAATGGCCTGGCTGTGAGAGAAGGGGGTTAACTCCCTACTCTCACAGCCGTGGTAGGGGTCGCGGGGGAAGAGGAGTGTCGGTGTGTCATTGCCGCTCGCCCTATCCTCCGCGACCAAGCGCGGCCGTGACGCTTGGCACGGCAACGGTGGGGCCGCAGGGGAGGAGGAATGTCGGTGTTACGTTGCCGCTTTCCCTATCCCCCGCGGCCGCCTGATGGGCCCCGGTCTCCGTCAGGAGGACTGGGGCAGGGCCTACTTCTGCAGGCCCCAAATTATGAGGGCTGGTTGGAAGGTGGAAACGGGATTTCATCGTCCAACGGACAGCCCTCCGGAGTGGAAGGCAGGCGCGTGTGCGTGTCAGCGCGCCTGTTCTTGTCGGGCCGATAGGCCAACGCGACGGTTTCTCCGGCCCCTATGATTCAGCAGAGGGTGCCGTGAGGCCGTTGGCGAGCCGGGGCCGCTAAGGTAGCGGCCGGCCGCGCCGGGGCTGTGGAGCAAGAGAAGCACACGGCCCCGGCCGATAGCGGCTGAGAGGTGACACCGCGGAGTTTTTAGTGGTAACACCACATAACCTTACCGGTGTCCCGTAACTGGTAAGGTATCCGAAGGGATTTTCTCCGCGTCAAAAAAAAAAAAAAAAAGGGACCACATCTTCTGCACCACTGACTCGGGATCCATGGAGGGACCTGAGGCCGTCGCCAGCCCTGAGTAGGACTTAGGGCTCGACGCGAAGGCCAGGCGAGGCTGCCTGAAGACTGCGTGGACGCGGTAAGTTTTATAATTAGTGTAATTACTTTTAATTAGAATTAAGTTCAACTCATAATTAGGTTAGGTTAGGTTAGGTTCCCTGGACCTTATCTGGAGTGGTAGCAGACTGCGTAGGTTGTTTGGGTGTTTGTTTGTTTCCGGTGGGATTGCCGGACTCGTACCAAGAGCGTAGTTAGTAAAATATCTTGGTATCAGAACGTAATCTTAGCTAACTGCGCCTACACCGACTACGAGAAAATTCTTCCTGAAAAGTTTAAATTATTGCAAACTCTGCAGCTAACAATGTTTACAATTTTAAAATATACTTATTCAGACCTTTCATTTGATATACAACGCGTTATCGAAGCAAAAAAAAAAATTTTTTTTGAGACCAACCGTGTTTTCATGTAGGTATCATTCATCATATTTATCTTATATATAAAAAATGTAGCCTATGTCACCCGGACGATCATTGTCGTCCGGGTGACATAGGCTACATTTTTTATGCGGAGCGATTGATATCTCATTTGTGAAAACTGGATAAGCAGTTCGAATGCTACGGTGAAACATAGATATTCACATACATACCTATGTACATAGATTGCGAAAGTCATTACTCTTCCGTGGGCTTTGCCGTAGTCGGGTAATGAATAATGATTTCATCGATACTGATCGACCAAGTTCGGCAAGATGTTTGTGAGACTTTTTTCGGCTGGTCATATGGGGATACGATTCCCATCACAATAGATCGCAGTAAAGTACTTTCCAATTTGTATAGTAATTCGTCAAAAGATCTTGACGAAAGGCGAAAATAATTATGAAACCTATAACTATCTTCTCGTAAATCGGAGAACGATACAAAGGCGCCTCTTAGTAACCTTGTGGCATTAAAAGGACCAATTTGCAATCTTCTACGACGTCGCTGTTGCACTCTTTTCCATAATAAATAAATAGCTTGTCCTGTTATTATCATATTATGTTTGTAGTCATTTATTTATTTATTTATTGTAAAAACTAAATACAACGGCTTTCACCAATTACAGCATATAGAAAGAACTTATAGCTAAATGTAATTAAAAAATTTACACAGCTGGTACGACGGGCGCCACCACTAATAATGTACAGTAAAAACTTTTTTTTCATTCTAGTCATTTCATTTTAAAAACATTTTTGTCATTCTCGCAATATACCAATAGGTTCCTTACAACCATATTCGTTCCATCAACAAACACATCACACTCAGGTTGCTGATTCAAGAATGTGTTAAGGTCCGTAAGCATGCGACATAGAGGAGATTGCTCATGTGATACCGTGCGTGTGACCGGTGGGGCAAACAGTTTTCGCGGCTGACATGAGCGTTGCACCAAACGTCTATTTGGTACATTTAGGCGACAAAGTTGATTATGAAGCTCGGGGACGTCGATAAAATTACGTAAAATTTTCAAACAGATTACCAATTGCCCAGCATCTCTACGGGTTCTAAGTGAGTTTAACCCAAGAGACCCTAAAAGAAACAACGTAGGATAGAGATAGGGATAATATCCGTAGATACGTTTATAGAGGTATCTTAGAAATGCCTTCTGAACTTTTTCTAGCATCAGCGTGTACGTCGCTTCATGAGGGTTCCATATGGAGCTACTGGATTCTAGTTTGCTGCGAACCAATGCATAGTATAAAAGTTTGATTGCATACGGATTATTAAAGTCTCTTGAGTTTCGTATAACGAATCCAAGACGTTTGAAACTCTCTTTAACTAAAGATGAAATGTGATCGTTAAAAGTTAATTTTGAATCAAATTTTACACCAAGATCTTTATATGATTCGACACGGTTAATAATGTTTTTGTTTAAAACATATTCATGATGTGTTTTGGATTGTTTTCGTCCAAATGTCATTACACAACATTTGCTTACATTAAATGACATTTTATTTTGTTCACTCCATTTTTGAACAGCATCTATATCTTGTTGCAATAGTAGACGGTCTGTATCATTCTTAATTTCTAAGGCTAGCTTCAGATCGTCAGCATATAACAAACATTTTGCATGTTTGACAACTTTAGCTAAATTATTTATCATTATAAGGAACAATAGTGGACCTAATATGGACCCTTGACTAACTCCTGAACGTGTGGTTCTCCTGAGGTTCAGAGTTGTAACAACCATTTTTCACAAATTGCTGGCGATCTCGAAGATAGTCTGAAAATAATGTCACTAGTTTTGGTGTAAAACCCATGGATTGTAAATGTGATAATAAAATATCGTTATCCACCCTATCAAAAGCTTTTTGATAATCAAAATATAATACGTCTACTTCATTACCATTATCCATACCTTCAGAAATGTAGTTAACTATTATTAAAAGATTGGTATCCACTGATCGTCCTACTCTGAAGCCATGTTGTTCATCAGATAGAAAAGAGCGCAGTTGGTTGTAAATTTTATTGTGAAGTACTCGTTCACACACTTTTGCTGGCATTGATGGTATAGCAATGGGTCGGTGGTTATCTACTGATAGATTATCGTTTGATTTAGGTATAGGAGTGACACGAGATATTTTCCATTGATCAGGATACTTACCGGTATGAATTGCTGTATTAAAGATATGTTGTAAAGGTAAAATTATAAAATCTTGGCATATTTTTAAAAGCTGAGAGGGAATATTATCGGGTCCTGTAGAGCATTCGAATTTTAATTTATTAATTGCTGATTTAATATCTTTTACACTACATTCGGAAATATCTATTTGGCAAGAATCTAAATTGCTGGTTAGACTATGTTCTGATTTGTGTGGATCTAAATTTGGTGCCTTTGGTAAAAATACGCTAGAAAAATATTTTGCAAAGGCTTCTGCTGCATCTACACCAGTGTAAGTTTTGCCATTGAAAGATACATTTGGATTCAAAGAACGCTGAGACTTCAGATTTGAAATATGCTGCCAAAATAGCTTGGGTTTATATTTTATTTTATTTTCGATACTGTAAACATAAAACTTGTATGCTGCAGAGATGCGTTTTTTAAGATCTGTTCTTAAGTTTATGAACAATATGTGTGATTCATCAGATTTATTACGTTTCCAATCTCTGTGTAGTTTTAATTTCTTTTTTAAATCTTTTATTATATCTGCCGTGAACCAGGTTGGATAACAATTTGATAACAACATGACGACGACTATACACAACTGTACTGAATTATGTAGAAACCACACTATTCACTCGTACATATAATTTGAGTGAATAATGTGGAAGCCAAGAAGAATCGCTTAAATGGAGTTTTGAACTTGATTGTACATTGCAACGAAACGCGCGATACTAAAACTCGTTTCACAGCGGTCCGCCCCGGTCAAGCGCGCGCTGTTAAAACGTGCCGGCCAACGGCGCGTTTGGCCGGCGTCACTCTGAAACCAGCCTAAGGTCTAAATCATAGAGAAAATCAATATATTTTACAATAAGTTGTGAAGTGATGTACCTAAAAACTATGTTGCACTATCACACATTTATCGCAAATTTATCGTACCATACGAGAGCATTAAAAACTTTTACGTTTTTCATTGGATTGCCCATAGATAAGAATATCCACTGTCGTTTTTCAATTTAGGTATTTTTTGAAGTTGTATTTTGTATTCTCCTTGTTTAAAAATATGTATGTGTATTTAAATCGAGTGTACCTACAACAATGTGAAGATGACCCTATTATTGTGGAGGCTGTGCTTGTTGCAGCTATTATTAGTCAAATTGTAGTGATACTTTACAAGAATGAAACCTTGATTATAAGAAGCAATGATACAAGTTTATTTTAGTAGAATATCTGAGATAAAAATTTATACATAATAGGTACTTCAACTGTACCTTTAAATTGCAAGAAATAATGAAAATGCGAAGATGTATCAAGTAACCAACAAATCAACCTCGAATTCTCGACTGATCAGTGTAACAAAGAAGTTGCTTTTTTATCTGGAAGATATCAGTCTTATTTTTATATTATTAGATAAGTCTTAAAGTACAAAGTGTTAATAAATGCATTTAAAATAACATATTTATTCAGTTACCTATTCTATTTATAAGTTGTACTTACCTATTTTTAGAAATTTACATAAACAATTTCGTTATACAAATTCTGTGGTTATAATATGTAGTAGCTTTTTACGCAAATCTCTCGAGAACCTTATTAATATCGTAATGGATTATTAAATCCATTGCAATCTGGTTTTAGACCTGGACATAGCACTGTATCTGCCCTCCTTAAAGTGACTGACGATATTAGATCAGGTATGGATAATACTAAAGTCACCGTACTGGGTTTAGTAGACTTTTCTAATGCGTTTAATACCGTCGATCATGATATCCTTCTCGCGATCCTCTCCTATCATTCAGTTTCTCATACGGCTATAGATTGGTTTTCTTCATATCTTCGTGGACGGCAGCAGTCAGTTCGCATCGATAACTTATCATCAAGTTGGTGTGAGTTGGACACTGGTGTTCCACAAGGCGGCATCCTCTCTCCTTTACTGTTTTCCATTTTCATTGATTTTATCACCAAAGAACTTCGGTGCACGTATCACCTCTATGCTGATGACTTGCAACTTTATGTACAAACGGATGTTGACAATGTAGATAGGGCTATTGACCAGATTAACTCAGATTTAGCGGCAATTGCTGATTGGTCGCAACGTTTTGGGGTCACTGTTAATCCAAATAAATGTCAAGCAATTATAATTGGTAGCTCACATCTTACAGGACGGCTTGACAGCAATTCACTACAACCAGTTTGTTTTAATAATACCCCAATTCCGTTTTGCCCTAGTGTCAAGGATCTCGGGCTCCACATTGACACAAACCTTCGTTGGGACGTTCATATTGCCGAGATCTCGGGTAAGGTCACGGGGGCCCTTCGCTCTTTATACAGGTTAAAAAACTTTCTCCCTATTAATATTAAGACTATGTTGGTGTATTCACTTATTTTCCCCATTTTAGATTACGCAGATGTATGTTGCTCAGATCTGAATTGCAACTTTCTCAACAAACTTGATAGACTTCAAAACAATTGTCTCCGATTTATATTTGGACTACGGAAGTACGACCATGTGTCGGCTTACCGGTCTAAACTTAAGTGGTTACCCATCCGTCAACGTCGCAATTTGCATATTCTCACTATTCTATTTTCTATACTCTTCGACCCAAAAACTCCGATGTATCTTAAAAACAACTTCACTTTCCTGGGTGATACCCATCTCAAAGTTCTTCGTTCTTCCAACAATCTCTTTCTTAATATGCCTCGCTGCAGGAGTGGGTTTTTCGAACATTCATTCACCAGACAAGCCGTGAAGCTATGGAACGCCCTTCCCGTTGATATCCGCAAAGACCCTAGTCGCCAAGCATTTAAGAGTGCTGTGCGCGCTCATTATCTTCACAAATTGTCATAGAGTATTATAAATATTTATGTAGTTTATGTAGGGTTTATGAATTTATAAAGTATTTATGTATTTTTATATGTAGGTCTATGAATGTATAAGAAAGTATATAAATGATTATGTGTCTTAGGTAAATGTTTAATAATGGTCAAATAGCTAATTTGAATGTACTAATCGTCCAAAATTTGCTTTTATCCGCACCACCTGTAGGTTGACTGGTAGAAAAGGCCCTAGGCCTTAAGTCCGCCTGTTACATTTTTTGTAATAAAGTTAAATAAATAAATAAATAAATAACCTTATTTTAGGGATAAATACATAGACCTATTTTTTCTTCTTTCACCGGTGTCCAATATATACCCACGCCTGCACTAAATCACGTTGCTTTGTTTTCGCAATAGACAGACAAAAAAAATTCAAAATTCGTGGCCAATAAAGGTTTCATCAGATTTTTCAAGCTGCCTTAAGGCATCTAGCACTGAGATCTGGCATAGCTGATGATGATGTCAGCCGGGTCCCACGACTAAGTACAAAGGCAAGCTAAAAAAATATTTGATGCCACTTGTCACCATACCCAGTCTAAACCATGGTTCATTTTCAGTATGAACTTGACTAATATCTACCTATGGACTGCAATGAGTTATAGCTGCATTAGATTAAATAGAAACACCCGCACTTTTCAGGCCTTACAACAGTTTATTGAATATATATTAGAAGCTTACATTAGCAAACTATTACAGTATTACCTACTACCTACGAAGGTACTAATAATTAAAATGGTAGGTTTTTAAGCCAGTTGTAGTCCGGTAGCTGGCGGGGTTAAAAAATGGAGATCGCTAAATCCTGCAGGAAAACGGTATCTATAGCGAACATTCTTCAAAAGTAGTAAGTAATAACAAAAAGTTTATAACATCGTTTTATTCCATTTCGCAATTCAAGTACACAATTTTTCAAAAGAAATGTTCCATTGACACAATTTTGCTGATAATTTGTAAACTTATTGAAAATTCAAAGCATTTATTATACAATAAAGTACTTGTTTAAGATTGTTTCTCAATGTTACAACTTAGTTTGACAACGAACCAAATACGGCAACTCCGGACTTGCCGTAGGAATTTACGAAACAAATCCGCTCCGGCTACTGTCATTCCACCATTTGACCAATCATGGATCAACGAAAGAACTTCAAAGGTCACTGAGTGACCGAGAGGTCCTATAATTGTTCGTTGTCAAAACAATGAATTTCGCAAACGTGTCTGTCAAAAGACTTATTACTGACTTACACGTACAGTACGAGTATAGCACACTAGGACAAAAAGTAAAAGTAATTCGAAAAGCGTGATCGTAATGTGCGCTCCCGGTAGTACTACTGTTTCAAGTTGAATGGCACTATATTTTGTGCTTAAGGTGCTCCATATTCTTATTACAAATCAGGAAAACCGTCTAATTGTGCATAATACCCAAGTATTTTACATTATTGTCCCTACTAGTCGAATGTTTATAGGCTGTTGATGTTGATAATTAGTAGGTATTTTTTGGGCTTTTCAACACACGTATCCTTGACCTCATTGTCATTCGCTCAAGGATACGTGTTTTGAAAAGCCCAAAAAATACGTTGAAATTTAAATACTTAATTGGGCTTTCTAATTCACTTCATCAAAGGCCTCCGCCCCTCTTTTTCAAAAGTCTCAATAAAAGATATGATATCATGCTTAACTCACCTGTATTTTACTCGAATCAAGTTTCCACTTCCCGAGGTATATTCACTATCACCTTAAACTATTATTACACGATTAAACCGTAGTGAATGATGGGAAAGGAAAATCTCTCTGTTCTGATACGATGATTATATTAGTTTGCACCAAGAACGATATTTCTACGCATGCTTGACAGGACGCCCTGTCTCCGACAATCAGATATTGCATCACTGGATCAGATTGACTCGTACCTTTCATCCGTAGATTGTAGGCACCCAGTAAGTACAATTTCTTCATATCGAAGTCAGGACATTGGTATTTTGATACCCACTGTAAACTATGCGAAAGATCTATCGCTTTGACGATCATTCTACCTCATGACCCAAGACACGTCTTCGACAGTACTGAGGTTTCGCAAACTGGTCCGGATTAGGCTCGTGCTGATGACCCGTAGGTTGTTAGCACCCATTAAATACGATTCCTCAACATTGAAAACTATCGTGAGCGATGAGAAAGAACTTTCGCTTGACGGATATTTAATAGCAAAGTCAACGGGACGTCTGTAGTTGCGAAAGAATTATCTCGTTGCTGGTCCAGATTAGGCTCGTCCCGATCACCCGTAGGTTTTTGTGGGTACCCAGTAAATGAGATCCTTCGCAGACAATGATATCCACCGTGACTAATACTATAGATCATCGCTTTATATCAAACCAATTTCATATTCCAAATCACACTCCAGTGTGAATATTATTTCCCCCCAAAACCACCACGAGTTTTCAGATCACTTCACATATCATACTAGACAAAATAACTTTTAAACTACATTTTTACACTTTACACAATCACGATCCTTGTACAAATGCGGTTTGCCAATAAATGAACCACGATGTATTAGTGATGTAACATTGCATGGTGTATGGTAGTGATAAACAATCGATTATTCGGTAATCGATTATATTATATCAAATCATATTAACGTTTAGAGAATTCTGTGTGATGAATTGGTAAACCGTTTAATAGTAGGTAGCATATCTAGTTTCAATTAACACCTTTCCGTTTTTCAAAGAAGTTTACTTGTAAATTGTTTTGCGAATATTTTCTATCGATTCTACCTATGAATATAAATCGAATAAAAGTAACACTATTCAAGCACTATGATAAATTTTGCTAAACCTGCAGTTATGCGCTCCCACGTGAATATTCCTGAGCGTAACATGATAATCAGTGGCGGATTAAGCAAGTGCGAAGTCCGTAGCCAATTATTTTAAGGGGCTCGAGTCACGAGTGTTACGAGGGGATGGTGGAGTATATGCAAATCGAAAATGTATGCCTACTAGATTGTACGGGTTATTTTAAGAATTCACAATGCTATACTATCTTAATCTTATTAAATAAATAAATAAGATTTATGATGAAAAAATTCTTGAAACAGCTCTGCTCGCATGGATTTTTTTACCATATCTTATTTCTTCATACACCCAATGCTTAATTCTCTAGGCAGCTCAATGCTAGGTCTAACGAGATGTAGCAATTTAGAATGTAACACCTTTAGCGCGGGGCCCCTTTTTGCGCGAGGCCCCCAGCATTACCTACTCTTGCTATGGTTACTGTTTTTCGTGTGTGTAAGTGGCCAACACCTCTTGCTGCGGTGTTAATCCAACACTGATGATAATCAATCGTGATAGCGCGTTATGCTAAAAGTAGCATAAGTACATCTACATTGTAAAGACAAAGAGAGGTTCTCAAACATATGCAGTTGTAAAGGATGGAAGTTACTAAGTGCAAATACCTACCTAAAGTAAAATACGAAATATTATTTTAAATTAGAACTACATAACCCTTTTTTGACAGTTGGGTAATAAATTGAAATAACATTTGCGGTGCGCTATTGATAAAGACGGTGTGTTTGATGATCCTGTTACAAAGGAAGTATGAAACATTAAACTTTTGTTTTCGACTTATTATTTCAAAGGAAATAAAATAAAGTGCTTATGTCTTCAATAAAGTGCCTATGTTTTCAAAAATACAGAGTTTGTAAACCATTTTGCATTGCATACTATATAATACACACAAAAATAATAATTCTGTCGAAGTTTGTGAAGGTATACAAAAGATATGTACAGCATTCAGAAATCGAATTGCTTCATATAGGGTGTGGCCGGAGGTTGCTCATACGGGAGATGACAGTAGTGAGAGCCTTGTCACACCGCCAGCTGAATTTTTACTAAGTTTAAAGTCGCGCTTGAAACAACTGATAGCGGCGAGGCAAGCCACTTATCAATCTATCAAAGTTAACTTCGAGTTGTTTTCCGAATTTAATTTAGCTTCGAACTTAACTAGCGAAATAAAGTCTTTCGCTACTGAAAACGTTGTATTACACAATAATTATGATTTTAAACAAATATTTTCTAAAGTAATTTACACTATTATTAAAAAAATAGACGAATTTCAAGAACGGGATAGTGGTTGGGCATTCTTGCGATATTTGTACTTAGAAGTAAATATTAACAAATACAGTCCTTTAAGAGGGGACCGCTTTATTGAACTGCCGAGAAATATAAAATTGAAACGTGCGTGTATAAATATACAAAATAATGACTCCTTCTGTTTTTTATGGAGTATAATGGCAGCTTTGTTTCCTGCTAAAAATAATCATCATCGAACATCTTCTTATCCCTCCTATGAAAATATTCTTAATACAAAGAATATGACCTTTCCCGTAGGAATCTCGGACATCAAAATTTTTGAAAAAAATAATCATCTTATTAGTATTAACGTATATAGCTTGAGAGACATGAACAATATTGTTGGTCCTGTTTATAAAACTAACCATAAAAGAAAACATCATATTAATCTATTACTGTTAGAAAAGGGGCAATTTAAACATTATTGTTTAATAAAAAATTTAAGCAAATTACTTAGACCTCAACTAACAAAACATCATGGCAAAATATTTTTTTGTGATGAGTGTATGATTTTCTTTAATAACCAAGAAAAATTAAATGCTCATATCTGTAGTGGGGTTCGGACAGTATTACCGGAACAGGGAACTGTAATTCAGTTCAAACATTTCGAAAGAATGCAAGATATGCCATTTGTTATATATGCTGATTTTGAATCTTTATTAGAACCTGAATCAAAAAATAACCAGCATAATTCAAAATGTACAAATATTTTACAAAAACATGTACCAGCTGCATTTGCATACTATATCGTGTGTGCATTTGACAGCTCTCGCAATAAATATATTTCCTATCGCGGACATGATTGTGTTGAAAAATTTCTAGATCTTCTTGGTAAAGACATAAAACAAATACATAAGATCTTAAAACACTCAATTCCTATGACATTATTGTCAGGGGAGGAGCAGGAACATTTCGACAAGTCAACACACTGTTTCCTTTGTGAACAGTTGCTACTAGATGATAAAGTCAAAGATCACTGTCATATGACTGGGCGATATCGTGACGCAGTTCATTCTTACTGTAACCTAAAATACCGTTTACCAAAATTTGTTCCAGTATTTTTCCATAATCTTTCTGGATATGACAGCCATTTGTTTATTCGACAGTTAGGAGATATGCCTGGTAAAATAAAAGTTATTGCAAAAAACAAAGAGAACTATATATCTTTTACAAAGTTTTTTAATACCGGTAATAAGGAATATTTACCAGTACGTTTTGTTGACTCGTTTAAGTTTTTAGGTGCTAGCTTGGAAAAACTTGCAGCAAATTTAAATGACAATGAGTTTATACACTTATCAAACTTTTTTCCTAGAAAAAAGCATTTTGATCTTCTGAGAAGAAAAGGTGTATATCCTTACGAATATATGACAAGTTGGAATTCATATAAAGAAAATAGTTTGCCACCGCGTCACTGTTTCTATAGCCATTTAACCGATGAAAATGTTTCAGAGTCCGATTACTGTCACGCACAAGTAGTATGGGAAACATTTTATTTAAAAGATCTGGGTGAATATACCGATTTGTATCTCAAAACAGATGTCATTTTACTAGCAGATATATTTGAAAACTTTCGTCGAACATGTAAAAAATTTTACAGGCTCGACCCTTGTTTTTACATGACTGCGCCGTCTCTTTCTTTCGACGCAATGTTACTCATAACAAAAGCAAAACTTCAACTTATTGATAACCTAGAAATTATACGTATAATCCAAAAAGGAATTCGAGGTGGAATCTGTTTATGTTCAAATAGATATGCTAAGGCCAACAACAAGTATTTACCTAATTATGATGCAACTGAACCCGATAAGTACTTACTATACATTGATTGCAATAATTTGTATGGTTATGCCATGTGCTGTTATATGCCTTATTCAAATTTTGAGTTATTAAACCAAACAGATGTAGCAAAACTTAATTTCCTCGATATACCCGATGATTCGGAATATGGTTACATTTTGGAAGTAGACTTAGAATACCCAGAGCGACTACACGACTTGCATAATGACCTACCATTTTGTGCTGAAAAATTTGCTCCACCTGGGTCCAAAATTCCAAAGCTTATTCCCAATTTGTATGACAAATTTAATTATGTTATTCACTACGTACATTTAAAAACATGTGTAAAACATGGTTTGCTGCTAAAAAAAATTCACCGCGTTATAAAATTTAAACAAAGTCCATTCTTAAAACAGTATATTGATTTAAATACAAAATTACGTCAAAGAGCCAAGTCAGTATTCGAACAAGATTTTTTTAAATTATTGAATAACAGTGTCTTTGGAAAAACATTAGAAGATCCAGAAAAAAGGGTTAACGTTAATTTAGTTAATCAGTGGTCTGACACTAGAAATAAAACAAAAAAAACATACACAGCTGAACAACTAATATCAAGACCAAATTTTCATAGTTGCACTATTTTTGGGGAAAATTTGGTGGCTGTTCAAATGAAACCGGAGTCAGTTGTTTTAGATAAACCTATTTACATAGGATTTACTGTCTTGGAAATTTCTAAGCATCATATGTATGACTTTCACTATTCTATTGTTAAACCATACTACGGTAACAATTTGAGGCTTTGTTACACAGATACTGATAGTTTCTTATATTCAATTGAGACAAAAGATATATATAAAGATATAAAATTGTATTTTCATCCATACTTTGATACAAGTAATTTTATCGAAAATAATCTTTACAATATTGTACGTCAAAATAAAAAAGTACCGGGGAAATTTAAAGATGAGTTTGGGGGGCAATTAATTTTAGAATTTGTGGGTTTGAGGTCGAAACTATATTGTGTTAAAACAGAAGACAAAGAAATAAAAAAAGCTAAGGGTGTAAAAAAATCTGAAATTAAAAACATTCATTTTAAAGATTATAATAAAGTGTTATTGTTTAATAAGTCCTTAAGAAAAAAATATATAGTATTTAAATCTCTTAAACATGAACTTTTCACGCAAGCAATTGACAAAGTTGCATTATCTTCAAATGACGACAAACGTGTTATATTGCGAGATAGAACCAGTACTTTATCCTGGGGACATAAGTCAAGTTGGTTCTGAATTTCTGAATGCACTGATAATGGATCGTAATTAAATTACGGAGAAAAGGCTGGGTTGAAAATTGTAGATAAGAGTTTTGTTATGTATACATAGTTATAGTTTTTAAATAAAAATTTGTAAGCGGTTTAGAATATAATAGTGTAATATTAAGTAAAATGTAGCTCAATAAGATTTTTATTTTTAATAAATATTATATTTAATAAATCATTATCTTGTTTTATTTACTCGCAAATCCCAAAAAACATTCGATATCATAATATTTTCATTTATATGATAATTTATAAAAAAATATTGAGTTCGTGACACCAAATATGATGATGAATCGAATGAACTTATATAACTATTTGTGATGAAAAATTTGTGATGTATTATGATACTTAAAACTAGATAACATCCAAGACCCAAGGAATTTTTAAAAATATCATTTTACACAATGCCTTGGCTGGGAATCGAACCCAGAACCTCGTGAGTGGCGGGCGAGCATGGTAACCGTAACGCCACAGAGGTTGTCAAATGAAAGACTTAAAATTAGAATATTATTGAGCCTCATATGAAATATGATAGCTACTTTATTGATATACCTGCTAGTTACAAGGTGAACATCATGTACAGACATGTCTATTCCTGTTTATTTAGTTTTGCGAGGAACACCGTGTTTTGCAATATAATCAAATTTTATTTATAAAAGACTTGTTCTGTTTGTAATGGTTTTTCAGTTGTATATTGAACAGCCAAACTGCGATACATCATCGCTCACTACATCGATTCACAGCTAGTGCCTTCAATTTTATAACTGAACGTAAGTAGACATATTTTTCATTAATAATGCCTAACCGATACAGTATTTTAAAATATTATTCTTGTTATTAGTCACTTAATTTATATTTTGTTCTTTACAGATCATGACGGACTCGCAAGAGACTTGCATATTGTGCTCCCAATACGCTCAAGATCCCATCGAAGACGCTGAAGAATGCTTCCAAGGATGGAGAAATCGGATTGCAGAGCTAAAGAAAATAGAAGAAAAGAAAGAAGCTGCAAAAAAGAAAAGTGGAATTTCATCCTCCTCTTTTGTTATCAGCAAAGCAAAGAAAGGCATAAGAATGATAAAAATTCAGGTGTTGGATTTGGAAAACGAAGCTAGTAGTTATTCTTCATCGCAGTGCAGTGATAGTACCGAAAACGTGATACTTAGTGCGCAATATGTGTTGAGTGATACTTTTGATGAAATTATGGACCTGACTGAAAATGTAATTAGTAAAATTAGTAAAAAGCTAACTAGTGATAACTTTTGATTGTAAAATATGTATATAATAGTTTAAGTAAATTTATGTACGTATATAAATTAATTATTATTTAGATTTTAATTTTTAATTTTTTTTTGTGTAATTCTAATTATGGTTATTTAAGGTTTTGTTAAAGAAATAAAATTATTGAATGGTAATGTAAATAATATAAATTATGGGTGTTAACTTAAATATAAATAGTGTATAGCTTAGTACCTATATCTTGGAATAAATACTTAAATATGTAAGTAGAGTTAATTTCTCCTTGTAACTTAATTTTATGTAGTTAATATGTGTGTATTCATGAAAATTATATTTTAAATTAAAATAAATATTTTGTATGTAATAAGTTTGTATATTACTCTAGAATTTATTAACTAATGAATAAAAAACGCTATAAATTTATCTTGCTTTATTATTATTCATAAACATGAAATATATTTACAAATAATTTATAAAAATACACTTTTTTCTATCATTAACTTCTTTATACATAAAACATTCAAAAAAAACTTGATTTTACCTTTTATCATGACAAAACTAAATATTTTCTAAGTACCATTTCTTTATACAAATAGCATTTTTTAGTGCACAAAAGTTCTTATGACTTAAACAATTGAAGTTACATTCATTTTTGCAATATGTTTGATATAACGTCAAAAAATTAGGACTACCTATTTTTTCGATATCTAATAACACACACTCTTCACACAGTTCCTTTATCCATTTCTGTTTCTCGAGACCTTTCATTACAATAGTTTTGTTTTGCATTATTGGTGTAATAATTCTTTTAAATTCTCTAGAATCAATATGACCCTCACTCCAAGTGATCCCTCTCTGTCTTTCAAGGTATCGAACGGTCTTCTTTTCTTTCGTAGATAATGAAGTATATGCATATGGAGGTTTAATTAAAAAAACTTGAGTGAACTCCTCAGTAGATAATGCAAACTCTTTGATAATAAATTTATTATAGCAATCCTTGAATCCTTGAACATCAACGAAAATAATCGAGTTCATGATATTTTACGAACAATGTTGCTCAGAGGTCTGTATTCGACTATACAGTCATTCAAAATTAGACAATATGCCGATGTCTGATCTGGTATCTCTTTATCACACTCTAGTTCGAGGCGAATGTTGATCACCGGTCCTGATTTAATATTATCGTTCTGTCTAGAACAGTCTATCACGAATAATGGTGCAAAATTTTTAAACTCTTGTGCAGTCAACAATGCGTTGCATGGGCGGTTGTAATAAGACTGCTGAAAATTTACATATTGCTCGTATATTAAAGCATAGTTATGATATGAAAAGTTGGTGTTGTAACTTTCGTACGGGTAATATGTAGAGTTTAAAAAAACTTTGACATCTCGAACATTGCAGTGATCGAACCGAGACATATCATTCATACCGTTGTTCTTTCTGTTTGTTTGTAATCCTAAAATGACATATCTTGGTTTTTCAATTTGTGACGAAGTTTTAATTGACCAAGTGTGTTTTGTAGTCTTTGGTAACAAAGGATACTCATAAAGGTCCCAGTTTCTATACACTAATTGAATGGGTCTATCTTTTTCAAGTATTTTAAGTAAATTAATTCTTTCTCTATCTGATACTTTAACGTGAGGAACTCGCCATACAATTTTTTTTATGTCAATACTTTCAACCTTTTCGCCAGTGTTTAGCTTTAAAGCATTAAGGTTAGTATTACTTCGTAACAACACAAGTTCGTGTTTGCAATTGAGAATTATTTTTTTATAATCTTCTGCAAAACCTAGTATATTGCTGAGAGGTATTGACGCAGCAAAATGACCTGCAATTTCATTTTTTGTACCGTGTATATCCCAACCCCACGCTCTGGATACCTTCGCCTCGTCTGCGTTCATAGACACCAGTGCTTTCATAGTAGTAGTTATACCAGCATTCTTCACTTTGTCTATTTCAATACCGTTCAATTCATATCTTATATCTTGAAAAAGGAATAAAAGGGGGTTGTTGGTAAAATGTACTGCTTGAGCTGCTTCTTTCTTCTCAACATTGATAACATTTACCACAGCTTCAACATACAAGGTACTTGCACATGGAAGCACATATAAATCTTGTTGGTTTATAGGTATCCGAATTTCATCATTTATATTGAAAGTAGTGGTATATGGCTTGTAAGAATGAATTTCTATGCCGTCTATAGAGTTATCATAAGCAGGTGGGTTAGTTATATTTAAAATACTCATTTTAGTAATTCAATCGATTTGAGAAAATGTATATTGGCAGCTGTCAATTTCTTTTTTTTATCACTAGTATGTGTAGTCTTCTTGATTGCCCGATGGGTACTAATCTTTTGAATACATGTAGTAGTGTATTTATTGTAGTCAATCATATTTTCTTTAAATGTAAGTACAGTTGAATTTGCTCACCGCAAAAATTGATTAAATCGTTATTTATATCCAATATTCTAATATTTATACTATTCACTGTGCTTCTATTAACAGGAAAATAAATCGTATTTTTTGGAATTTCTATTAGTCGATAGCCTGGAGGAACATTCAAAGCAAATTCGTGAATTATATGACTTGATTTTCCATTAATGTAGGAACCTCCAGTAATGTCACATTCAACTCGGAGCACAGTTGTAGGTAGAATGTTCACTGGCAGTAAAGACTTGTGCCATATATCCTTCATCAGTAAAGTCTTACTGTAACCCAATAAAGGTCCAATAGAATTTTGTTTTTCAAAGTGAATATCCTTAGAGCAGAATATCGAGAGCTTCAATGTATTATTGTTGCACAATAACTTGAAAACACAATTTTTTACTTTTGATTGTATGAACTCGCTGATGTCTTGGAGTTCATACGCTCCTTCAGGAATTTCAACCACTTCGTTAATGCCGTAATAAAATTTATTATTTGTATTTGTTACATTTGGTATAGATTTAAAAGTAGAAAAATGTAAAAGAGAGCACTCGTATTGACCATCAAGTTCCAATGGAGGGGAATAGTTCGTTGTTAGTACTGAGCTGTTTCCAGTTATAGACAGAGTGAAAGACATTTTTGAAATGATGTTTTATTCAAACGTAATAACTAATATATACAATATTGACACCAAAAGTCTTGCAAAAATTTTAAACATAAATGACCACAGATCACTGTATCAAAGTTTTGAAACCTAGTATAATTATAATTTATATCACTAACATTCAAATATTTCACCAATTCATTGGGTGGTCTTAAATTTCCAAAACTATCGAAATATTCACAATAATTATTAATTTTTGCAAAAGCTACCCAGTGTGTTCCATTATTATTGTGACTGTCTAAGTTTAATATTCCACACTCTATCTGTTTTGGTTTACGTGGCAATCTATCTCTCATATACACACCACGAAAGTAGGGAATATTTTTAGCGTATTTAATAATATCGATATTCGTAAGAGCACGTTTGGGTAGCCTGCTTATTAGTTTTTTGTAGATTTCAAAAATAGCCCACTTCCTTTTTTATATGGCTTAAGATAAAATCCTTTTCCAAGCGCAATAGCCTCCATAGTTTTGTTATGACGTTCAGATTCTTTAAAATTTTGTTGAGCTATTTTACAATCATTTACAGTTTTAGCTATACCAGCCGCACCTCCTGCCAAAGCGCCTAGTGCTGATAAACCCGCAAAAATTGGTATCAAAGGTAAAATCCCGCCTGTTTTAGGGATTGGTATTATTCTTGGTAAACGAACGTGACATGTTTTAGGAAACATTTTTTTTGCCGCTTCATAAGCATACTTAATAACAGTTTTGTTATCCTTTGATTTCAGTTTCTTTATTTGTGAACGTATTTTTGACACAATGGTTTTAAATTTTTTTATTCCAGCACCTGTTTTTAATTTTGCTTTCATAACTTTGTTTACTACCCACGATGCTAACCTTTCTCCTTTGCCAGCGTCTTTAGAATGTAATCGCTTCTTAGCCATTTTCATAAGCTGTAAATCAGCTTTATGACGAACGGAGAGGTCCGGATTGTTATATGCAATATCGTGGTATTTACAAGCTTCGTCTAATTTGTTAACACCTTTATCACCTCTCAGTAATCTTTCTTGTAGCCTAGTGCCTGGTCCACAATAGTTGTAACCTGGTAAGTGAAGCTCAAACGGGATATTGTTTATCAAGTTATTGATCAGTCCACCTCCTCTCATAATTTTTTACCTAATGAGCAAAATACTAGATGCTAACACTTATATGTATTATGATACAATTGAATTTCTATCCACCCAACTGTTTTCTGTGTCAGAGAGCCCTAACCATTTGACAAACAATTTATTGCCTTTTTTCCTAATAATTTTTTCGATTAAGTATATATTCGGGTATTTCGTTTTTTGTAACTCTTCTTGATAGAATGAACCCAATATATTTTGTTTGCGTTGATCTTGTATTAAATATGTAACTGGTTTAGTATTATTTACCGTTTTAATTATAAAAATTTCTGTAGACCAATTAGGCGTAAAACCTTTTGCAAAACTACTCTTGAACTTACTTATTCTAACGTGATCACCTATTTTAAATTTATTTTTGGTTAATTTACAACGTTTCTCTTGGAATTTTTTAATGTTATTTTTCACTAGGTTTTCATTTTTTGTATTTACATCTACTGGTTTAAACTTAGTAACGCTATGTGTTTCATTGTTATACGAAAACAAAACGCCGTTTATAGTTTTTCCTATCCATTTATAGTTACCATTATAACTAAAACATTTATACAATTCAGTCTTCAATGTTCTGATTAGCCTTTCCACAATTGAAGCTTTTTTTGTTGAATACGATGAATAATGGTTAATTTTCATTAACTGCATTTGTCTTTGAAAAACATCGTTATAAAACTCTGTGCCTCTGTCAGTTTGTAGGTTTTTAGGGATACGACCACTTTCCCTTATAATTTGAGTAAATGCTAAAAGAACCTCTTTCTTTGATTTTGTTTTCAAAGGAATCATCCAAGCATATTTTGAGAAACCATCAATGACAATTAAAATGTACGCGTATCCATTATTATACTTTTCAAATGATTGAAAGTCGGCAAGGTCCGCTTGCCATAAGTCGTCCATTCCTTTCAAGATCACATTACGACGATAAAAATTTTTGCGTGCTGATCTATGAATTTCATCTACCACTTGCAGTTTCGCCATTTTATAGTTTAATAATTTTATCGATGTAGTCTTTAGTATAAAACTTTTTTTCAAACTGATCGAGATTATTTATCACATCCTCTTTTATTGCCTTTATATGAGCGGTTATTTCATCAGCAATCTTTTTATCCACATATTTTTTACTCACCACATCATCATGTGCTACAGGTTCTGGAACTCCTCTCAATCGAAATGATTTTAAATCAAAATCTCCGTTTTCCGATCTAAGTAGGTGATTTGTCGAACAATCTAGTATTTCTGACAAACGCAGTCTTTTATGAACATGGTGACCAAATTTATCAACATTCATTTTGAACTGAATTCGGTCGCAGTGAAATAATAAATGATCTAAGTATGATATGCGGTTATGAATTTATACTACCATTTTCACGTAGTTCTTCTATGATTGAAATTATTTCGTTATCCAGACCAGTGTTTCCGGCATCTTTAGAAGCTATTAATAATTTTAGCCTTTCTACTAATTCGTTAGGGTCATCCCAGTAAACGTAGTCAGTATTTTTTTTATATTTCTTTTTAAGTATTAAACCTTCTCCAGCGCTGATATCATCAACATTACTGGTAGAAGATGTCGAAGGCTTTCGGAGTCTAAAAAGCGGTTTAATGATATGCAAGTACTTCCGTCCTTTATTAGATTTAATTGGTTTACTGGGATCAAAGTCTCGTCGATGAGCATTTGTGTCTAATAACATGGTTTTATATTCTTGACAGTCATTTTCAGTCACCACATCCAAATTAGGTATTTTTTTTAACAATAGCTCCTGCAACCCTGGTGTAATTTGATAATCACGTCCTGCTACAGATATAATATTTTGATCGTTTATATGCACACGTGCTGAACCCATCATTAATTTACCTCGTTCTCGTCTAACACCAAAAGGTACATCATTAAATATTTCGGAGGAAAGTGACCAGGACGAAGTATTTTGACTAGGACTAGGTATTGACTCAACGGTTCTAAACGATGTATTACTGGTATTGGTAGAGTCTCTAGATTTTTCTAAACTAATATCTTCATCAGAATCATCTTCACCACATTCATCTTCAGAATTTTGTTGAAAAATATTATTCTTAAGAGTTTTGTTAAAATGCGATTGAGGCGATTGAATATGATGATCCTTTGCTTCTTTTGATTTAATTTTATGGTCCCCATCCTTAATCAACTGATGCATTGGGTCAGTAACAGGTCTAAAAACTGTATTCAAAACATTTTCATTATAGGATTCCATACTTTTCATATCTTTGATTTTCTTTTTAACAGCTTCTGCTATTTTAACTATCTGAGTCTTCAACTCTTTTTCCATTTTGAACTTGATGAATATACGTTATTTTCTTAGTATGGTAATAGTTCAACTGAAGATGATTATCGAATAAATCTTCTTATATGCTCGTATTTTTATCCTCATCAAACAAGATAAAAGTATCAAAATTTTTCCTGTAACAGCCTTTATTCTTTATACAATCTTTATTGATTACCAAATAGGTATAGGGTTCGCTCCATACTTTTGAACACATTTCTCGAAATTTGGACCACGACATGTCAGAATTAACGTGTTCATCATATACATGATGGAGGTTCACATCATCCTGTTTGAATAGTATTAAAAGGTTTGCGTTGTCTCTTACTAGCTGTTTAGGTATCTTACTGTACGTTTGATTCAAGTAAAAACAGTCAATAAATTTATGTCTACCCATTGCGAAATAATCCCTCATATTGGACTGATTCTCACATGCGACATCATCAAATATTATTACTGAGTGTGATTTTGCATCGTGAGGACTTAAAACAAGTTCATTATCTTTATATTTTACAAATGATACATCTGGCACTAAATTAAGAACATTTTCTAAAAACACATATTTCGGTTGATACAATGTTTTTGCATAAAGATAAACATTTTTAAAACGTAAACCATTTTCATGTAATAGAAGACCTATGATTAAATTAGTTTTCCCACAATTCGAGGGACCGCAAATAATACATCGAATAGTATTAGGTAGAAGGTCACCATGTCGAGAAACATCTACTTTTTCCTGTGGACATATTCTACTCAATTGTAAAGTTTGAGATTGTTTAACGAATTTCATCCTTTTAACCACTAAGACAGTTTTTGATTGAATGTTTTTTTATTTTTTAAGCAACGGTTTATATATATCGAAACAAACTGACTCTGTGATATGATATAAGTATGTGATTCAGTTATAATTTTGATCAGTTATTGTAAAGTAGTTTGGAAAACAGGGTATCAGCTATTTTAAAATATCTACCTGTTCATCGAATCAGTTGACATGTCATTGAATATTGGGGATCACGTGGATATTGTAATCATGTATAAGAGAAAAATATGTGACATTCGCACAGTGAAAATGACTATCACCGGATCAGTTGACACATCTTTGAATATTGGAGATTACGTGGATATAATAATTACTTCTGAGAAAGTACTTGGTCTTCACATAGTTAAAATTATAAATTATGAGCAATATGATGCTATTCTAATACCTTCGCAAAAATACACTACATTATGGTCTAAAATTCGATTGGAAGTCACCAGAATAGATGGAAAAGAAGTAGACCTGACTAAAGTGGAAGATGCGTTTCCAAAAATGCTCATCGACATAAAATGCGACTGGAAGCCCAAATGGATATAAACATAGTAGTTCTGACTGAAAGTGTAACGAACTGACCCAAAAGGGGCGGAGGGCCTTTGTTGAAGTGGATTAGAAAGCCCAATTAAGTATTTAAATTTCAACGTATTTATTGGGCTTTTCAGAACACATCCTTGAGCGAATAAAAATGAGCGCTAAAGGATGTGTGTTCTGAAAAGCCCAATAAATACCTACTATAATTCATAGCCAATAAAAGGACTTTTTTAAATATCTACCACAATGATTAAATTCGAGAAAAATCAGTTCCTAGTCAAGCTAGCGTATTAAGTACTTATATTTAAGAGAATAAATACTGAACTCCTTAGGGAAACCATAGGGAAGCCTAAAAAATTTAATGGCAAAATTGAACAATACTGGGCATATATCATGGGTCGGTAATAGAACTCTGTATTAAAAGTGGTATTATTCTATTAGCGACTAATAAAATCAATAATATCTTGAAAAACTATTTATTTAAATAGAATCACATTAACCTAATCTTGTGATTGATATCTATACTATACTAATATTATAAAGCGGAAGAGTTTGTTTGTTTGTTTGTTTGTTTGTTTAAACGCGCTAATCTCAGGAACTAATGGTCCGATTTGAAAAATTCTTTTTTTATTGGGTAGTCCATTTATAGAGGAAGGCTTTAGGCTATATAACATTACGTTCCGACAACCACGCGAATGAAGTCGCGGGCACAGCTAGTTTTATTATAAACATGTCTAGAAGATATTAACACTTAAATGAAGATTGATCAAAATATATCTATACTAATATTATAAAGCGGACGAGTTTGTTTGTTTGTTTGTTTGTTTGTTTGTTTGTTTAAACGCGCTAATCTCAGGAACTAATGGTCCGATTTGAAAAATTCTTTTTATGTTGGGTAGTCCATTTATAGAGGAAGGCTTTAGGCTATATAACATTACGTTCCGACAACCATGCGAACGAAGTCGCGGGCACAGCTAGTACATAATAAAATTGCTAACGTTTAAATGTGTCTTAATAATATATGGCGTTAATTGATCAAATTACGCGAAATATATTTACGAACTAAATTATTCAAACAAATTAACTAAAATCACATATATAATTAAATATAAACGAAAATTCTAACTACCTACATTAAAAAGTCTAACACCGCCATGGGTCGTTTTTAGAAACAATTTGTAAAAATGTGTTTCTAATGCCATACTAATTTAAAAATTCGGTTTAAATAAAAAGAAACAATAGAAACAGTAAAATTTTATGTTAATACGGAAAACAAATGTATAAGTTTTATATATTCACATATGCGTACACTAGTTTAAAGTGTAGGTACTAGGTACATTTTTAGACAACAATAGTTTCCGAATAGCTGTCGGGCTCCGGCTGGGAAGACCCGTTTGTTCGCCTCATCGTTGCCCATGTGGTAGCGACGTGGATCAGTTTGGGCTTCACGGTCTCTACTGCCATCTCAGCGCTGGTAGAATTTCACGCCACGGCTCTCTTAATGACATTATCCGAAGGGCTCTGGCCACTATCCACGTACCTTGCACCCTCGAACCTCGGGGGGTAGTGCGTGATGATGGCAAGAGGCCTGATGGAATGTCGCTGATCCCCTGGGAACGCGGCAGGGCTTTAGTGTGGGACGCCACATGCGTTGATACGCTTGCACCCTCCCATCTCAGAGGATCAGTCTCGAGAGCCGGTTCGGCTGCAGAAAACGCTGAGATCGCCAAACGGCGCAAATATAGTTCTTTAAATGATGACTATATTTTTGTGCCGTTTGGTGTGGAGACTTTCGGGCCGTGGGGCCCCGGTGCTAGGGTTCTCCTTAAAGAGATCTCTCCAAGACTGATCTCCGCCGCCGGTGACAAGAGGGCTGGCTGTTTTTTCGCACAACGTATTAGTATTGCGATTCAACGCGGAAATGCGGCCAGCGTTCTTGGCACTATGCCACATGGACACGATTTTTTAGATTAAATTTGTAGTAAGTAGGTATTTAAGTTTTGTATATCTGTAAATATGTAAATTATTTTATCTTTTTTTTTTTTTTAAATAAACTATTATACTTAATAGTAAAAAAAAAAAAAAAAAAGAAGAGAACGAAACTGATACATTCTTAGACTTTTCTTCAAAGACGAAACTTTAAGTGTAGTTATTTTAAGAAAAATCAGGAATACTTACGTGGCTCGGAGCAACACTATGGAACGTGTACCCGATCCGGGGTAGTCAGCTGATTATTTGATTATTCCTTTCACTAATAATTTACATAATCAAACTTTATTCTAAACGTTGCGTAATAAAAAAAACCTAAAATGTTTTCAGTAGTAATGGTCTGAAATTATGAATATATCTTTTAGGAAAGATTGAAAATAACGAGTGATAATAGAGGAAATTTTTTTTAGGGCGATGATAAACGCGTTTACTTTAGTTTTTTTCCCAAAAAAGTCCCGAGGGAAGCAACATAACCAACCTTTGTGACAAACCAAATTTAAATTAAAGTAACCATTTATAGTTCCACCCATGCGCTACGCGCCGACTGTTTATCAGCACGATTAGTAGTTTCCTTTTTAGGAAGATAATTTAAAACTAAATAATTAGGTATGTCGGTGCGATTAATATTAGACAGTTATTTGACTACACCGAGACACAGTACGCGAGTTTGCCGCACCGGCGGTTGGCGCTAGTGTCGCAGTCACGTGCTAACGGAACGTCGGGGAAAACGCGTTGACGGCGGCGGCCAGGGTGCCTACTGGCGTCACTTCACCGCGCTTGATCGTCTGTCATTTTTAACTATTAAAGGCCACGCACACAGCCATAACATTGCGAATCTTCAACGTATGCCATAAATAATATAGATTTTTGGGTCCGCAAATAATATTGAAAGAGCCACCCACAATGTTTTCGTTAATAGTAACCTTGGTCTGTGGTAGTTGGTAACCATAGATTAAAGTAAGCACGATGATACACACTACGTTTTAAAACGATGACAAACACACCGTTTTGCAGCCGTTGAAACGGACATGACTAAGAGTGGACGAGTCGTAGTGGTTAGAGATCTAAAATACCTCGTATGGAAATTCAAAGATCCAAAAATAATTAACTTGCGAATACAGTCCTCCATTAATCAACTCTTCTTCTTCTTCGTTTAAGCGCGTTCCCGGTCGCATCCTCAGCTGTGCTGCTTCGGAGCCCGGAGTGCGCTTTCCCACTTTTTCTTCTCCAAATATAACATGCATGTCAATGGTCACCCAAGGATGCCAAACACCTTGCAAAATGGAGAAGAAATACCCGGAACAGTTTAAATGATTTGGCTATAGTTTTACGACGGGCCGCCTGCCTGATATCAACCCTCTTTGGGAATGTATTTGTGCGAAAAGATTTACAACCGGCTGCCGCCCGCTGTCTACCCTCCGAGGGAATGCAATTGTAGCACGAGATGTTTGTGCTTAGTCCTTTAGTCGCCTCTTACGACATCCACAGGAAGAGATGGAGTGGTCCTATTCTAACCCGGAACCACAAGAAAATTTTAAATTTACATTTTACTTTTTAGTTTTACCCACATTTTAAAATCGTAATTTTATCATTGACTAAGAACCCCCTGACCAGCATGGAATTCCCCCCAACACCAGAACCCCGTCCCCTTTCTCCCGCCTCGGACGACGGAGACTTCGGGAACCCCTGGTTCGATGAATACCTCCGTGAGGCAACCTTAGAGCACCTCATGGAGGATAGAGAGGAGACCCCACGAGGTGAGGTCCCTCGTAAGCCGGTGAGGGCGGTTCCGGGGGGGGGGGGGGGGGGCGGACCGTGCGAGGCCTCCAAAGAGAGCGAAGAGGTACTTACGGTACTCTCCGCTCTCTGAGGAGGAACAGCGCGAAAAATGGTTCGCCCATACCCCGGATCCTACTCCCGCCCCGGCTTACGAGGGATATGCTGCCGAGGCCGGCGCCGTCCTGCGCAGGGCGAGGAAGCTCCTCAATGACTCCAGAAATCTGAAAACTGAGATTAAGTTTGGAGTCATTGAGGCAGTCGAGCGCCTGCATGGGATGGTAAAGGCCCTAGAGGCGGGAACAGCGAGGGAGGATTGGGCCCCCGCTGCGCCCGCCCCCGGCAAACCAGGGGAGAAATCGCGCGAGAAGGTCCAAACGCCGGACGAGCGGTCAGCCGGGCTTGCTCTTGCCGAAAAAATGGAGGAGCAGGCCAGGCTGATCAGCGAGAACGCGCGAAAGTTGGACGAGATCAGGGAGCTAGTCGCGCGTCAAACTTCTGGTGCTTTGTCTTACGCGGACGCGGTGTCCCGCCCTGCCTTGGCGAAGCCGACCGAGCGGGGGCCCCTGCTGTCCCTTGTCGTCACATCTAAGGATGTGTACGACACGGGGGAGCAGGTGCTCGACAAGATCCGCGAGGCGGTTGACGCCAAGGAAGGGTGGGTCCGAGTGGAGCGAGTGCGTAAGGCAAAGGACCAGAAGGTGATTATGAGTTGTGCAACGGAGGAGGAGCGCGCGAAACTGAGGGGTAGGATTGAGAAGGCGGGCAACCTCACTGCCGAGGAGGTGAAAAATCGGGATCCGCTCCTCATCCTCTGGGGCGTCAGCACTCGCTACAGCGATGATGACATCATCGGAGCGATAAGGGAGCAAAACCCAGAGGTGTTTCACGGCCTCGGCAGGGGGGAGGACCGCCTTCAAATAAAGTACAGAAAAAAGGCACGCAATCCAAATAGTAATAACATTGTGCTCAGCACATCTCCGGCGGTATGGAGGAGGGCACTGGACGTTGGAGCCCTCCACGTGGACCTCCAGCGCGTAAGGATTGCGGACCAGTCCCCCTTAGTGCAGTGCTCGCGCTGCTTGGGCTACGGCCACAGCAGGCGGTTCTGCACGGAGGGGGAGGACGTTTGCAGCCACTGCGGGGGTCCACACCTGAAATCGGAGTGTGCTGAGCACAAGGCGGGTACGGCGGCCACCTGCCGTAATTGCAAAAAGGCAGGTGGCGACAGGGTCGACCACAATGCCTTCAGCGGGGACTGTCCGCTGAGGCAGAAGTGGGACGCGATCGCAAGGTCAGCAACAGCGTATTCCTGACCTTGCAATCAGTACGGCGTCATCGATGAGTGGCTATGCCGCTTGTTGCCATAGTACCTCCGGTATATAAAAAAATATTTATACGCATAAATAATTTGTTTATGAATAAAGGTGTGGAAAATGGAACAAAGCGGCATGGCCAAACATCGAACAGAAGTGGATCGCTGAAGGTATTGTGGGTGGGGGGCAACGGGGTGTTTTTCCTTTAAAAATTTTAACGGTAATTTTTTGAAAATTTATTATTTTAATAAATTTGATAAAAAATTTCTTTGTAAATAACTTGTAAATACAGGAAAAACACCCCACTGCAGTTTAGGTAGTTAGGCAGCCTTTTTTCTGTACTTTATTTTAATTGTAGGAAAAGAGTAGGTAGGAAAAAAAATTGTTTTGTGGTGCGCGTCCCTTTCCATTGCGGGGCATGAGGATGTACCGGGGGTGGCCTTAGGCCATATCTCCGGGCTCCGTCTGTCCCGCGATGGTTGGGGACGCGTAAAAATGGGCTCGTCTAACTTTGGGTTGAAAATTTTAGGTTGGCGTATCGCGTCCCCGCCCGCGGGCGGCGTGGCCGTGGGCCTGGCGGGACCGATGAACCCGTCAGACCGGACTCTGGCCGCTCCGTTGCGGGCGGGGACGTGATTAACGCTTCGTGAAAAAGACACGTTTTTTTCTGTCATCGACTAACGTTTGGTTTATTGCCTGAGTGTTGGCCGATGGCGGAGGGAAGCGTGTGCTTCGTCGAGCGATTAACGTTTGGTTTCTTTAAAGAAACCAAACGTTAATCGAGCGACTAGCGTTTGGAGTTTTTCGCGCCGGTAGGTCGTCGAGGAGGGGGAAAGGTAGATGGTGAATTAGGGCAAGTCGGGAGGTGCACCGCGGAATCCAATGCTGGCATTGGATTCCGGGATGCACATCCCGATAAGTTTTGTCTCCCTTTAAAATTGTAAGTATTTTCGGCATTTATATTATATATTTATTTTTATATATTATTAATACTTATATATTCAAAATTTATTAGTAATACAAACACCGCAAACATAGGCCCTGATTATGTCAGGGGGACTTTTTTTTAAAAAAAAAAAAAAAAAAACCCGGAACCACACGAGTGAGGTCAATTACTGCAACTTAAATAACTGTGAAAGATTAAGTGTTAAAGTTAAGTTAAAAGTGTTTCAATTTAATTTCAATGACAAGGATGCCATCTCACATGTACCTAAACCACCTTAGTGAAACATTTGAATGTTTTTCAATAAAACTCAAGTGTAAACTATAATAAATAAATAATAATAATAAATAAATATATAAGGACAAATCACACTGATTAAGCTAGCCCCAAAGAAAGTTTTAAACTTGTGTTATGGGATACTAACTCAACGCCACTATATTTTATGATAAATACATATATAGATAAACACCCAAGACCCAGGAAAATTTGAAAAAGGCCATTTTCCAACTTGCAATGGCTGGGAATCGAACCCAGAATAATAATAATGATGAATACGAATAGCAGCTTTTTACGAATGTTAAAAAAAGCAAGGTGCTTTTATTTCTTCCACTGATACGTAGAACGAAGTAATTATATAGGTACTCTTTGCGTCGAACTTCGCTGAGTATGTATTCAAATAAATCATACACTAGACAGTTGCCGCCGTTTCATAGTCACGCCGCTCAAACGCGCCGTCCGCTAAGCGCGCGCCATTGGACAGCGCTGCCGAAGCGCGCGCTGTCCGCACTCCTCTGCTGGCAGTTAGCGTTTAAGAGTGACGCCGGTCAGACGCGCTGTTGCGTACAGTTAAGTACAGTTTTAAAACAAGATATACGTTGCAAAAACTAATACCCGACTACGAGAAAATTCTTCCTGAAAAGTTTAAATTATTGCAAACTCTGCAGCTATTTACAGCTAACAATGTTTACATTTTTAAAATTTACTTATTCAGACCTTTCATTTGATATACCACTCGTTATCGAAGCAAAAAAAAAATTGGTTGCCTGTAAAGTCGGTATACGGGCGAAAGTTTTACGTGACAACGACTTCACTCCACTTCACTCCAAACTTGACTTCCACTCGGGCATGGTTAGCCCGCCTAAGAGCGAGAGAGACAGACATAAAAAGTGAAAGGCACGCGTGCCTCTCACTCGCTCTCATTGTGAGCGCATAACGTGAGCGGAGCGTAACGCAGTTTCTTGAAGTGTCACCCGGCTAACCAATTTATAAGACGTTGTCACGTCAAAAATATTTTTTTTAAAACCAACCGTTTTTTTATGTAGGTATCATTCATCATATTTATTTTATATATACATAATGTAGCCTATGTCAACCGGACGATAAGGACGGATGGATTGATATCTCATTTATTTGTGAAAACTAGAAAAGCAGTTCGGATGCTACAGTGAAACACACACAGATATTCACATACATACCTTTGTACATAGATTGCTAAAATCATTACTCTTCCGTGGGCTTTGCCGTAGTCGGGAAATGAGTAATGATTTCATCGATACTGATCGACCAAGTTCGGCAAGATGTTTGTGAGACTTTTTTCGGCTGGTGATATGGGGATACGATTCACACTAGATCGCAGTAAAGTACTTTCCAATTTGTATAGTAATTCGTCAAAAGTTCTTGACAAAAGGCGAAAATAATTATGAAACCTTCAACTATCTTGTCGCAAATCGGAGAACGATGTTACAAAGGCGCCTCTCAGTAACCTTATGGCATTAAAAGGACCAATTTGCAATCTTCTGCGACGTCGCTGTTGCACTCTTTTCCATAAAAAATTAATAGCTTATCCTGTTATTATCATATTATGTTTGTAGCCATGACGACGACTATACACAACTGTACTGTATTATGTAGAAACCACACTATTCACTCGTACATATAATTTGAGTGAATAATGTGGAAGCCAAGAAGTATCGATTAAATGGAATTTAGCACTTGACTGTACATTGCAACGAAACGCGCGATACTAAAACTCGTTTCACAGCGGTCCGCCGGTCAAGCGCGCGCTGTTGAAACGCGCCGGCCAACGGCACGTTTGGCCGGCGTCACTCTGAAACCAGCCTAAGGTCTATATCATAGAGAAAATCAATATATTTTACAATAGTTTGGAAAATCCAAAAGTGCACGCCTCTTAATCTCATTTTTCACAATTAAATTGATTTTGATTGTTTTATTGCTAACTTAAAACGAAGAAAAGTATGTGTCGGTACCGAGGAGCAATTGGACAAGCTTGAACGCCTCCAGAATTTATGTATACGGTTCATATTTGGACTCCGTAAATATGACCACATTTCGCAATTTCGTATTCAACTCAAGTGGCTCCCTATCCGCTTACGTCGTGATTGGCATATCCTTTCTCTCCTATACTCCATCCCATCCATTTTTAGTCCCACATATCCTGAGTACCTCAAGGAACGTTTTTTCTTTAGAACCTCTTCAAGGCCTCTACGCAGTGCAGATAAACTTCTTCTCAATATTCCAGTCCACTCGACCAATTTTTACAAATATTCTTTTACTGTCTATGCTATTCATCTCTGGAACACTCTACCCCTTTCCATTCGATTCGCCAAAACCTTGAATAAATTTAAAACCCTAACTAAAAATCACTTTTTTACTTCTGTTTAGTTCCTCATCTCTTTCCCCTACTATTTCTGTTTACATCATTGTAATATTTATTTATTTGTATGTATGTAATAAATTATTTATTATTATGCTATGTATATATAGGTATGAATATGTATATATATATATATTCATTTATTTATATAAATATATCTTTTTTTGTATAATGTTATATATTTTGTATAAGTATTTTAATATCTATTGGTTATTTATAATTTATATTTTAAATTCAACTGCGCCACCTGTTATCTTACTCATATACTTCGCACTCCTTCTCTTTATGGTTGCCTGTAAGAGATTGCTTCGGCGATAAGGCCGCCTCTTGTACCTTATTTATTTATAAGTTCCGTAAACTTTGTAATTTTTTATTGTTTTTATTTGGTGCAATAAAGATTTTTGTATTGTATTGTATTGTATTGTGTCGGCTTTAACGCACGACTGGAGATTATTTTTAACTTCCCGCTGAGAAAATTGAAAATTTTCAAAATTCGGGACGTTATTAGTTTCACCCCGTTTTTGAAAAGTCGAGTTTTCATCAGATCTCGACGTTTAAAGGTCTCAGGAATCTTCCCTGACCACTCACGAGCAAGTGTTATGCACCCTATCCGTATGTGTGTGGGTGTGTATGTGATCCGCTTATAACTCTTGAACAACTAAACCGATCGGAACCAAACAAGCTTTCCAAAGTGTTCTATACAACTCAGATTTACCTGTGAATTTAAACCGATTCGGACCGGTAGATTTTGAGAAATATAAAAAAAAACTAAGCAAAAACAAGAAAAAAGACACAAGACTACGTCACGAATGTCAAGAAAAGTGTTACCACTGATTGTTCTTTTCATTCTCAATTAGTTAATGCAAATAAAATAAAATATTAAGTAACTTATCGCTTCTTTTACATTTATTCGTATATTAATATGTCACCTGTATTTTTATAATAATAATTACGATTAACTACATTGAATTAGACCGTGATCTTCGAAAGGACTTAGTTTTGGATAATACTGAAGCGTATAAAAAAAATGGACTTGATCAGATAAGTTTTTCGGAAGTTATCGTGACCACGCCAGCTCATAGCCTTTGTCTTACTGTCGACTTGACGACTGACATACCATACATACATACATGCTATCACGCCTGTTCCCCACAGGGGTAGGCAGAGACTATGGACCTCCACTTGCTATGATCCTGACAGTCCTCTTTGGATCTACACTCATCCATCAGTCTGTTCATGCTGCTGATGCTGCCCGCCGGTTGCGGGTAGCGCTAGAAAGTATGACACAGTCTGAACCTGGGCTTGCAAGCTTTAACACCAGTTGTAATGTCAGTCACAGAACAACAGAGCACACACACTCACACGGAGGCAACGAGAAGTAATTTTTTATTATTTTATTATTGAATTCTGAGGCCTGCATATGAACACAGATTAATACAGTTGCACAGGCAGGCCGTAACAGATGGAGACTTTGATGATGACAGTATATGTTACGGTAAGTTTGAATAATTACAAATTATTAATAATTTTCTATCATTATTAATAATTACCACGTGATTTGGTAAATGTCTATATAAAATTGAAATTCTTCACTTTTAGCAGTTGTTATTAAAAATTCACTACCTACTCTCGTCGGTAAAAAAATCAAATAAATTTATTTGTAATATCACAGTATAACAATTACATAATTAATAGAAACTGACATGAAAAATCATTTAATATTTTTGCTGAACTGATATACTAATTTAAAAAAAATTAAACAATTATAGACTCATTACAAAAAATCTGTAGTTGAATGATAATACTTAGTTATTTATGCAATTGTGATATATTAAGGGGATTAAATCACGAATGTGGGTTTATCACACGAGGCGCATCCGAGTGTGATTATAATATCACATGAGTGTTATAATACCTAATTATGAACAGTTGCATACAATACTTTATCTACACCCATGATATGAATCCTCTATAAAAGGTATAACCTTCTGCTTTACGTTTTAGCAAGGCAATTAATTTTGAATATTTTGAGATATCCACGTTGTGATTAATACTCAGCGTACTTTTTAACATTGAATAGAAGGTCCATAGTCCATTTGAATTTTTCGGATAATTCTTGAAAATATACTATTATCACATCTTCAGAAAATGATGTAAGTACTACTTCTTTGATATTGTCCGATTAATGAAATCTTGGTACGCCTTTTCATATTGTTTTCTCGATTTTTCTGGTAATAATTGGTTAGAAATGTCCTTTGCTGCATTAGAAATATCTGGTGGAGTAGGTATGATTTTTTTTAAAGAAGAAAAGTCGAGCAGTGAGTAATACGAAGTAAGTATACATCTTCACCAACAACAACAATTGTATTTGTCAAATTGAATTGCTCTGCTGCAGTTTCAATAATCAATACATCAGCATCATTATTAGCTTGTTTTACCAATATATTTTCAGTAGTAAACTTAAACCGCAATAGTAGTAAGTATAACTTATATACAGCCACACTGTTTTTATCCCTTGTGGGTAGTTTTGACAGATGTCTCGAAGTTACACTGGCGTAAGTTAAGGGACTGGGTTTCATTTTACCTGATATTCTTATAGTAATAGCTTATGTATATTTTATATTTTAAGTATAAGTTACAATGACCAATAGAAAAATATTTCAACATATATAACAACTCTAGAGATATATATACGTGGCGTACTCATGCATATTATAACCACAACAACTTTTACAACTTTTTGAATCGTTTTATCTCAGAAATGGTGGCTCGTAGGAAAAAAAGTATTAAAACATTTTTTATAGATAATTTTATGATCTACAATTTGTTCAGGTATTTTTATGGTAAAACTTACCGTTTTGCTGAAAATCGCGAAAAACTCATGTTTTTGACCTTTGACCTCGAATAAAAAAAATTCCATACACGGGAATGATGGGGAACTTTTAAATTATATTTATAATTATGCTTTGAACAATTTTACCGATTTTCAGCTTGGGACTTTATGCACCTTCGAATGTCTAAATTTACCGGACTAGTATTACTGTGGCGGATATAACAACAAATACTAAAAATAAAGGTCATACAAGAAACGTGATTTTTGCAGCGTTGTTAACTTGATCTTCATCATGGCACTAACTAGTTACTTGAAATTTTCACCAATTATGTATTACTATGACCACAATAACAACAAATACTAAAAATAAAATAAAGTTAAAAATTAAAGGGGGTCGTCATACAAGAAACGGGTTTTTTCAGCGTTTTAAAACATTGTACGGTGGTACGGAACCCTTCATATACGAGTCCGACTCGCACTTGCCCGTTTATTTTTAAATTCATAAAGATAGAGGCTCGATTCCTCTGTCTCAATAATTGGTCACATTTACAGAATGTCATTTCGCAACGGGTCACTTTTGCAACTGGTCATCACCAACTTTTCTATTACATTTCCGACGGCTAAAAGGCTCAAAACGCCTGATTTAGCGTGTGTCAATGTACTTTACAAACAGGACTGCCTCCATGGTCCAGTGGTCAAGGCGTTTGCCTTGTGATCCGGAGGTCGTGGGTTCAAATCCCACTGGGAAGCATACTCTGTGAAAAGATGTTTCCAGTCTGGTTAGGATATTGCAGGTATGAATCACCTGATTAACCGAAAAGAAAGATAATTCAGTCCTTTGGAAGGGACGTAAAGCTGTGGGTCTCAAATGCCATCTAATGTTTGTTTAAAAACCTATCCTCTGCCGCGCAATTTAAGAACGCAGTAAAGAGAAAAACGCGGTCAAAGTTTTAAACTTATTTTAGGCTACCTAAAATGAGTTACGCAAAAAATTGTAAAAAAAACTATACAGGCTTAAAGAACAAAACTCGAAGATTATCTTGATGTAGGCATTTTGGTTTTTAATTAATATTTAGTGCATAAAATTTAATAAAAACTGTTTATGTTCGTTTTCTCATAAGACATTATTCTCATGAATGCAGCAAAATTGTTCCTTATGGCATTTATGCTAAGTTCCCTGTATTTACAGCACATATGTTACGTGAATTAATGTCATTTTAAATTTTCCAACACAATATATGCGCCGTATTTTTAAAATACACTGCATTTATGATAGGTAGCATGAAAGGAAATGACTTATCACAGATCATATTGCGCAGTAATAATATTACAATTACACTGCGTTTATCTAAGTCAATAACGCTTTCATGGTAAACTGTACCAAAAGATTTAAAAATTACTTTTGAGATCGCCTTATTTTATAAATCTCAGACTTTTATAAGGTTACGATAAGTTCAAAAACAAAATATAAAATAAATTAAAGACCTTTTTGGTCATCAAAAAAACATCTCCGCTTGCTTCACAGAATAAAATTATTATAATTGAGTAAAAAATGGCACCCATTTTGAGGTTCATAAGGTAACAATCAGTTCAAAACCCTATAAAATAAACTAAAAACCTTTCTGTTCATTAACAAAACATATCCATTTGTTTCATCATCATCATCATTTCAGCCGCATAACGTCCACTGCTGGACATAGGCCTCTCCCAAGGTTTTCCAAAATGACCGATCTAGAGCGGCCTGCATCCAGCGCTTTCCAGCGACCTTGGTCAGGTCGTCTGACCACCTTGTGGGTGGGTGTCCTACGCTTCGCTTGCCAGTACGTGGTCGCCATTCGAGAACCTTTTTGCCCCATCGGCCATCGGTTCGTCGCGCTATGTGTCCCGCCCACTGCCACTTCAACGAGCTAATCCACTGGGCTATGTTCGTGACTTTTGTTCTCCTACAAATTTCCTCATTTCTGATTCGATCACGTAGAGAAACACCAAGCATAGCCCTCTCCATAGCGCGTTGAGCTACCTTGAGCCTTCTTATGAGACCCATAGTAAGGGACCACGTTTCGGAGCCATAAGTCATCACTGGTAACACACATTGATTATAAACTTTCGTCTTAAGGCACTGAGGTATTTTGGACAAGAAGACACTGCGTAACTTCCCGAACGCTGCCCAGCCGAGTCGGATTCGTCGAAAGACCTCTTCCTCGAAGCTGGAACTTCCTGCCTGGATCGATTGACCCAGGTAGGTATACTGGTCTACAACTTCGAGGGTGGAGCTCCCAACAGAAACAAGTATGGGCACAACATTGACATTCGACATTACTTTCGTTTTGTCCATGTTCATTCTAAGGCCCACCTGTTGGGAAACTCTATTAAGGTCTCCGAGCATAGTACTTAAGTCCTCCATGGATTCTGCCATGACAACTATATCATCGGCGAATCGAAGGTGAGTGATATACTCGCCGTTGATGTTGATGCCAAGTCCTTTCCATTCCAGGAGCTTGAAGGCATCTTCCAGTGCAGCGGTGAACAGTTTCGTCTCCCTGTCTCACACCTCTTTGCAGTGGAATAGCCCTCGTGCACTGCTCCTGTACTCGGACTGACATAGTGGCGTTACTGTATAAACACTTCAACACTTCGATATACCGATAGTCAATACGGCATCGCTGGAGAGACTGAAGCACGGCCCATGTTTCGATCGAATCGAAGGCTTTTTCATAGTCCACAAAACCCAAGCATAGCGGCCGGTTATATTCTCTCGTCTTCTCTATAACCTGCCGCAGCGTGTGAATGTGGTCCATGGTGCTAAAGCCTTTACGGAAACCGGCTTGTTCGGGAGGCTGGAAGGCATCAAACCTGTTTGCGAGACGATTCGTGATGACCCTCGAAAACAACTTATATACATGACTCAGAAGCGTGATAGGCCTATAGTTCTTCAGTAGGGTGTTATCTCCCTTTTTGAAGAACAAGACTACCATGCCCCTGTTCCACGCTTCTGGCGTTACGCCCTCGAGCAGAACGGAATTAAAGAGCCTCTGAAGGACTTTCAGTACCGGCGTTCAGCCCGCTTTCAGAAGCTCCGCTGTGATTCCGTCCTCACCCGGCGCCTTGTTGTTCTTAAGCTGTTTGAGGGCCATCCTAATCTCGTACAGGCTGATGTCCGGGATATCTTCCGTATAGTGTCGGGTCAGCTTGGCTCTTGGGTCTTTAGCCCTTTGTCTACTGGGTTGTGCGACTGAGGTATACAGCTGTCCATAAAACCTCTCGATCTCTGCCAGAACTCCTTCCTTTGTCGACACCACGCCACCGTCCTCCGTCTTCAGCTTCATCAATCGACTTTGCCCAACTGACATAGCTCTTGCGAACACTTTGGAGCCTTTGTTCTGCTCGATCGTCTCCTTAATACATTCAGTATTAAAGGAGCGGATATCGTGTCGCAAGGACTTTTGTATACGTCTGTTGAGCTGCCGATATGATTCAGCATCTTCGGAGGTCTGCAGCGGCCTGGATCGTCGCTCTGCCATCAAGTCTAGAGTCTGAGCAGAGATTTTTTGAGGTTTTCGTTTGGGGCGGGACCTGAACACCTTTGATCCCACCGCTTGGACAGCTTCTACCAACCCTTGGTTTAACTCGTCCACTGTAGCGCAATCCTGAAGGCCTTCGAAGCGATTTGATAGTTCAAGCTGGAAGTTCTCGGAGTTATTGATTTGGACCCGCGACGGTCGGAGCGTCGACTTCATCAGCCGCGACCTTTCGACTTTGAGACCAATATTTACGATGCCTCTTAGTATACGGTGATCGCTCCCGATTTTGATTCGATTGATCACTGAGACATCGTTGAATATTCGTCTCTTTGTCGTTAGGATGAAGTCGATTTCGTTCTTAACAGGGGGCTGGTTTTTCTTTCCTGGACCTAGCCAGGTCCACTTTCTTTGCGGCGGCTTTTTGAAGAAAGAGTTCATCGCAAAGAGTTCCTCTTTCTCCAAAAAATCTGCCAGCCTACGACCCCTGTTATTTCGCACTCCATATCCGAAATTTCCCAGCCTAAACTCTTCATCGCCTCGCTTGCCCAGTTTTGCGTTAAAATCCATTTGTTTAATAAAATAAAATTAAAAATTCAATAAGTACGAAATGGTCCCCATCAGAGGTTCAAAGGTACGAATAAAATTGTAAATTAGTACGCTTAATTATAGTTAAGTTCTTTAAGTTCTTTATAACAATTATTAAAAATTCAGAATATCTTTTTTATCATAGGATATTTATAATATTTCTTAATAATAGTCACTTTGTTTTGCACAAATGTTGACGTCAAATCGTTACTTGCAGCCAAGTTTATGCCGCTTCCTAGGCGTAAGTGCAACAAACAACAAACTGCACTGCACGTTTTTTCCAAAGACGTCAACTATCAAACTTACAACTTAAAATTTATTATGTGGATGAACTGAGATTACATTGTTTGTAATGTTATAATTCAATTGAATTTTATGAATAAAATAAAGAAATTTAAAATAATGTCAATTTGTTAATATAGTATGTACAAATGTACCAAAATTATGACATGTCTAAGTATACAAACCTTCAAGAGGGACCCGCGCTAAGCTCAAACCAGATTTTTTTGTCTTTAAGATAGTCATCGGTCCTATAATAAGCCCCTTTCATAAAGTACTTTCTTTACATAGGCTTTGAATTTTCTGTCTGGCATATCAAGGACCAATTCTGGCAATTTATTATTAAAGAGTATACACTTCCCCATAAAAGACTTAATGACTGTTTTGAGCCTGTAATACGGGCTAACTAAGTCATTCTTATTACGTAAATTTCTAGCTGTAAAATCACTTACTTTAATGAACATGGAAATATTTTTCCTTACATACATTATATTTTCAAATACGAAATGTAATGCAAAAGTAAGTATATATATAGCCTATTCTCTTGAATAATTCTCTCAGTGAGTCTCTCGATCCTAAACCATAAATGGCACGAATAGCTCTTTTTTGTAAAATAAAAATAGTCTGAATGTCAGCTGCACTCCCCCATAAAAGTATCTTGTAAGATATTAGACTGTGAAAGTAACTTAAGTACACTTGTCTAGCAATTGCTACATCTGTCAATTGTCTTATTCTCCTAACAGCGTAAGCCGCAGAGCTAAGTCTATTAGAAAGTTTAGTTATATGAGCGCCCCATTGAACTTTCGAATCCATTGTGATTCCTAAAAACGTAGCACTCATTAATCATTTAACAATTATATTTAAAAATAAAACTTACTTATATGAGATTTAACATTTTGAGCATCTTGTTTTCGACGCATTGTTTTACTTAATAGTTAAAAATCACAGATATGGTAATCACTTTTAACTAAAAAAAAGTACTTAAATATTATTATCAATTAAATTTAAATCAATTCAGTCTTGCAATTCTTTACAAAATGAAAATTATATCTTTAGTATCGCACCTACAAACTTAATCAATGTGACAGTGTGTGATATATTTATTGCGTATCTACATCTAAGTCATCATATTCTGATACTGGCATATTATACTAAAACCGTCTTCTTTTATCAAGCATTAAAGGAACTAAAGTTTTAACGATCGCATTTTTTCTGGCTTCTGATATTCCCCTCATTTCTGATTTTGGCGTTGGTTCTGGTATATATCTTTTGGATATATTGTTTAATTTAATTTCGGTTTGGTGGCATCATTTTGTAGAATTGCAGGTCACACATATCTTTTTCATTTGGTTTTTTAAATGTACTTAAATTGTCATTCAAAATATTCGTACCTAATGAATCAATGAATCTAAATGAATAGCTATATTCATTTCGATAGTCAAAAACAGATGAAAAATCTTTATGATCAACGTATTCGGTCACCTTCAGTCTTTTTTTCATTTGCCTTAATGCAGACATTATCTTATGTCTTCTGCTTTACGGACCAGAATACATTCCCTTTTTCGTACTCGCTCAAAAATGTCCAAAAATTAGAGCATTTTTCTATTTAGACTTAGGTAATACGATTTGCATTTAAAAAAATACTGACATACTTACGCTCGTAAGATATAAAAAGATCACCGCGAGCTCGCGGTTTAAATTTTATTCTTCTTATATCGCCTTATCAAAACACCCTTAATATAACGAATTAATATAAAAGAGAAACTAAGGATATTTCTCTTATTTTATTGTTGATTATGATACATAAGATTAAATTATTACCGCTATCGCATCGAATGAATGACTCTTGCCTGTGCGCCGCGCCGCTGTCCTGGCCAGTGACCGCCCACTCCCCACCCCTCGTCAATTTTTATAAATGCAGTGAAATACTTCACTATATCGAAATTTCTGGCGCAGGTTGATTTCCGTACGTATATTGCTGGAGCATGTATGCAGAAAATGATCTTATGACATTAAAGTAATTATCGTTCTTGTGATAAACAAATACGTGAACGTACAATAAATGCCGTAGTTGTCAGTTGCTGCGTTCATGACATGTTAAACCTTAGAAAAATTTCGATAAGCTTTTCAATGAACGCAGTATAATTGCAGTTGCCGCATTAATATTATGTGAGAGTCATTTGATTTTACCATGGAAATATATCATTAAGTGATTAAATGATCCTACTGCGCATAAGCTATGCGCAAGATATATTTAATATTTGTATAAACATATCAAAAATGACGTTATTGGTAAATACTGCACTATTGGTATGTTACTATTACCACTACTATATGTTTCTACATAATATTAAATAAGTAAGTCCTCTTACTGCAAGTATGATATGCAAATGAAACTAAAATCTGCTCTTTACTGCATTTATGATAATTCGTTATTCTCTTTCTAAGCAAAATAGAAAAAAACGTCTTTGATTCTTGTAGATCGCAGTGTCAACATTTCATATATCTAAAACAACCATAAACGCAGTAAGTGTTACTTACTGCGTTCTTAAATTGCGCGGCAGTCCTAGAAAGGGTTATCTACCCTTTGGGTTGCGGCGGCGGTCAGACGGCAGTTGCTCTGTGTAAAAACCAGTAACCTCATCAAATCACTTATTTTTGATGAACTTATTTTTTACCCGTCTGATCTGTAGCCCTGTGGTAGTACAACTAAATAAGTACCTATATTTTGTATCTACATTGGACTGTTTGAACTTGCCAGGCAGCACAACAATTGCTTTTTATAATGACTTATATTCATAAATGGCTTTAAAAATTTCTTTATTTGTATACCCTACTCAATATGTTTCAAAGAAAAAATATATATTAGTGATTCATATTGTAACGCCTATACGCCACTTTTATTTTTATTTTTTTGTACCTAACTTATCTAAGGATGATACGAGGTAATAAATTCACAAACATACTTACATACAAGATACGCATGAAAAACATAACCCTTTCCTCGGGTAAAAAATACATTAATCTGTTTGTAAGGTTTGACACAGATGAAACGTGGTTACAAAGTGACGCACGTACGTTTGTTGCTCATCGTATTGCAGAAATCTGTGATTCGAATGTTAAAGACTAGCGGTCGATACCAAGCGAATTAAACGTCGCCGATGACAGCTCTATGAACTGTTACGATATTGGCAGCTAATTGTGCTGCTTCGGTGACAGAATCTAGAAAACTAACGAAGTCATCCATATAATGATCGTTCAGAATAGCATCAAGTGCCTTTGGGTATGTGTCTAAAAAATCATCAGCATTTTTATTTTTAATTGTGTTTTATTTTTAAATGTGTGCGGCAATAAATGGCGAACAAGATGCACCAAATATTACACTACACATTCGTAATCTGTGGACTCGTAGTTAATATTGAAGGCCTAGTGGGCTTCCACAGGAAGCGCGGTGGCGAATTTTTTTTCTCACATTTCACCCAAACTAAATACGCTAGATTATAGATTAAGATGCTGTGAATGTAATAATTTTTACACAGTAATTTCGGAGAATTTTGGATTTTTAAATTTGCGCCACCGTTATGATGATAAAAGCCACTGAAATGACTCAAATGTATAATAAGCAAATTTTCTTAAATATTCAAATTAAAAATGCGGTATTAGATAGATAGATAAAACATTTATTTTGTACAGCTGTCACACACATTATACATTACAAAAGAAATAACAATTAACATTAAATACATTCTTAGCCTAACTACAAGCAAATGTATGCCACAGCAGCACAAATAGGCTGCAGCTCAGCACAACGTTGCTTACAGGGAGCAACCGCTGATTTTCAGCTGTCACCTATTGTGAGATGACCCGAATAAGTGCAATAAAAAAATTAGATTATTATTAGCAATAACATAATGAGCAAAAAAATACACACATGAAATGAATTCGAAACAACGCAGCTTCTATGAAATCTAAGAACTGAAACAATTGGTAGGTACTCAAAAAATGTATAAACAAAAACAAAGCACGACCGAACCAATGATCATCCAAAAAAAGTAAAAGCTTTATTATCTAAAAAAAGTAAAAGCTTTATATTATTTATTTCTATACCCACTTATGTATGTAGCTTTATTCGGTTACAACAGTTATACATAGATAGTACATTATACTTCATACTAAGTATTATCATGCTAAATAAAATACAACACAGTCATCATCATCCGAGCGTATTCTCTGTGTTTTGGATAAAAGTACTTATTGTTAGGAGACTAGCGCCATCTGCGTGTGATCTCCACAAACACGGGCAAGATTATCGATTTAGCGATATTCCGGCTGTGGAGCGCGGATTGTCTTTGCCCAGTCTCGACTGACGCCATTATTAATGACAGGTTGCGCTGGCCCCCGTCGCGATAAAGCCATGCGGCATTAATTTTGTATTTGATATATTGCGAATATTTCGTGAAGAATTGTCGCTAATTGTTTTTTGATTGTGTGCCCAATTTGTTTGGAACGGCGTGGAGCCGAAATTGTTTGTATTACGTAAAGAACAGTGATTTGTGTCAAATGTAAAACGCGTGACATGGCGTCATTATAAATTGTTGGTTTTTACCTATTTCCCGAGTGGAACGGAAGTATTTGTAAATTGACTATAAAAGAAACTTGTTGTGCTGGTGAAGTGGTGCTATGAATACGACGTATTCGTTTGGGGCGACATACATGAGCTCATGGGTAGGTTCGTTTAGGGACCCCATTTTCTTCACCACTGACTTGGGACCCGTGCTGGGACCTGAGGCCGTCGCCAGCCCTGAGTAGGACTTAGGGCTCGACGCGAAGGCCAGGCGAGGCTGCCTGAAGACTGCATGGATGCGGTAAGTTTTGTAATTAGTTTAATTACTTTTAATTAGAATTAAGTTTAACTCATAATTAGGTTAGGAGGTTCTCTGGACCTTATCTAGGGTGGTAGCAGACTGCGTAGGTTTGTTTGTGTGTTTGTTTGTTGCCGGTGGGATTGCCGGACTCGTACCAAGAGCGTAGTTAGTAACATCTTTGGTATCAGAACGTAATCTTAGCTATCTGCGCCAACACTCTGGTTGCATCCTCAGCGGTAAGGGTAACGCTTCAGAGCCCGGGGTCCGCTTCCTAAAGTAGGTGATTTCACGAGGTTACTGGTTTTTATACAGAGCGACTGCCGTCTGACCTCCGCAACCCAAAAGGTAGACCAGAACCAATCCTAGGATAAGTTTGAACAAACGCAAGATGGCGTTCGGAACCCACAGCTTTACGTGCCTTCCGAAACATGGAATCATTTTTCTTTTTGGATAATCAAGTAATTCAAGCCTGCAATATCCTAACAAGACTGAAAAACTTACCACAAAGTATGCTTCCCAGTGGGATTGGAACCCACGACATCTGGATTGCAAGGCAAATTTAGACCACTAGGCCACTGGACCACGGAGAAGGCAGTTCTTTTTTGAGAAGGCAATTGAACTATAAGGAGAATCTTTTTCTCTGCCTTGTTTTTGCGGTATCTATCCCTGCCTTCTTTTCTCAGTTTTTCATGTTCTTAAGAATTATTTTTTAATTTTGTCTTTCTTTCCTGTTCTGAAATCTTTTTTTCTCCAGCAGTTCTTCTCTACTTTGACGTGCCTTTCACAATTTTTATTTTATCTATACCTTGAACAAAGTTATAATACTATGAAGACTGAGGCAGTGTGACTGCAGTACAAAATGTGCTTAGACAGACACCACTACATACACCGTTATCTAGCCCCAAACTAAGTCATATATTAGTATTTTAGGATAAAATTAATATTAATTATTAAAAAATTATGTTTTTAAAGTAAATAGTATTGATTATACAGAAATCCATCATTATGGTGGCTCATTCGTCATTCCGGTGTAACACTGCGACACCGCAATGACACCACCGTAATGACAATAAAATGGTTTTTTCATGATAATTACCCAAATAACTAATTAATATAGTAGATATTTACAGGTCCTAATATTGAGGCAATTATCTACATTATACTAACTTGACCATACAAATACATCACTCTGTTCACTATCTAAAACTTACCACCGAACTGACCGCTCACGGTAACCAAAACACATTTGATGAAAAACTTACCTCGGCAACATGTTAAAACTTGCGTATGCGCCGTCTTTTCTACATATGAATTGGGGCCCGACTTAGAGCGCTTGTGCACTACACCGAATCCGATTCAAATTCGATTTAAATCCAATTCTGACTCAATTTAGCTTTCCTAGTGATTGTATGGACGCTTTTGCACTCAGTCGTAAACAGTTCAAATTCGATTCGTATTTAAAACAAGAATTCTCACTTCGGGTCGTTTTGTTTTCGGATCAAAACCGACTCGAATTGGCCGTCGTAGAAATTGTACGTACGCGAGTCAAGTAACGGATATCCCATTTAACACTTATAGTAAAATAACACCTTGGACAACGGCATCTGAGAAGCAGAGTCCAGTACAATAGATCGTTTACATAATCGACGTATTGTCCATTGGACCACCAACCAAAGAGGAGCAGTGGCAACAGCGGACTATATAAACCATGTAAACTGTTAACTCCCTGTCATTTTTCCACTAGCTACCAGTATAGCAATAAGCCTATTTTGTAAAAAAAAGTGATTTTGATAAATAAAGTTTTTTTTAACAATTTCTGAGTTTCCAAAATCTTAACTGGCGCCCGTGGTGGGGCCTAGGCCAACAAATTCTCGTATCAAGAATCAAGAATTTGGTGATTTTTAAATCTTCGAACCTAGGAACCAAAAAATAAAATTTGTCATGAAAGCAAATTAAATTTTGAAGAAACAAGTCAAAAAAAACTTTATCAAATGATAATCGGACAAAGCTGGGTACCTACTGCCTACACTTCGCCGCGCTTGATCGTCTGTTATTTTTAACCTTTTAAGGCACGCACACAGCCATAACATTGCGAATCTTGAACGTATGCCATAAATAATATAGATTTTTGGGTCCGCTTGCTGCGGAGGGATTTCAAAACGATAACATTTACATTAGCGATAAAACGATAAAAATATTTAAAATGTATTTTCTCAAGAATAATTTAAAAAAAATTAAGGTGTTCCGTAAAAATTATTATCTTTTTTAAAATTAAAGAATAATAACTATATATTTAACTATAATGTAATTGAAAGAGCCACCCACAATGTTTTCGTTAATAGTAACTTTGGTCTGTGGCAGTTGGTAACCATAGATTAAAGTAAGCACGATGATACACACTACGTTTTAAAACGATGACAAACACACTGATTTGCGGCCGTTGAAACGGACATGACTAAGAGTGGACGAGTCGTAGTGGTTAGAGATCTAAAATAATAATAATAATAAACCCGCAGGGCAGCTTGTGGCGAGCTGTTGGGGAGTAGCGACCCCACGGACCTGAGTGCTCCTAGGGGAGGCCCCTGTTCCTCGTCTCCGACTTGCCTTTGTTGGTGGGACGGAGTGGAAACCGATGAGATAACAGGAACCCCTACCTCTGCCTTGCCTTAATTGGCCGGCCAGAGTGGAGTCGCGAGAGCTATAGCTCGTAGGGTGGATGTGAAACGTCAGTGGTTAGTGGGCGTACCTGATGGGACCCTAAGGGAGCAAGTGATGGTTGTTTAAAGCCCAGTGACACCTCTCCACCCTTAAGCCACTCAACTAGTGTTGCCCTTCTTGCTGCACATTATCGTGCAGCCTTTTTTCGGGGGCCCATTGACTGAGGCGGCGAGTCACCACCTGCCTATTTTATCCGTGTTTCTAAACATTGGTCAGGCAGGTGCCATAGTCCTTCCCATAGCCCATGTTCCAATCCACTAGCATTTCATCCCAATAGTCCTAATGTAATTTTTTTTTCCATTATTCCTCAATAGTCCTGCACCTACTGGGAATTGTCAGTGAGAACATTGTCATAGTGTCCTTACTGTCATGCCCTAGTAAGTGCTCCATCACAAACTATAGCAAATCTCTCACAAGGCCTCTACATGTTGAACCTGTGTCCCCATGCAAGTCTCGAAAGGTCCGGGATACGTCCCGTGAAGGATAAACCTTGAGAGAACATAATAATAATAATAATAATAAATGTTTATTTCAGATAACGAGATCCATACATTACAACTCAAAATAAAATTCAATTAAAATAAAATAATTTCAAAATAAAATCAACATAAAAACCTCGCTTCTGTAGTGTATCAGGGATGTTCGCTGAGGCGCGAACACAGTGCTTTTATACTATAATGCGCAAAAGATGCGCGTCCCTGGTGCGCAGGGTGCGGGCCAGCGACCATAGCATCCTGAAAATGATTGCAAGTAGGCTGGACTGTCAGTATGTTAACCACTGCTGCGCCACGTCGGGGGGAGTGGTGCAGGAGTGGCCTCTATAATGTTTTTTTTATAAGATACCTAAATGTTACTAATCCATAGTCTATAAGCATTACTAACATAATGAGTCACGTTACTTGCAAAATAAACATTCATTCATAAAATCAAAATAAAAATAAAATCAAAGTAAAATTATAATTTTTTTTTTTATACATATAAATAATTAAATTAAATTAAAAGTTATAAAATTATTTTACTTACATTATAGTTAGGGATTTTAAAATTACCCTTCTCACAAGGCAAGCCCAAAGCGGGGACGTGTATCTGTCTGCCTGGGTCTGCAGGATGCTGTTAGGACTGCCATGAGTTCTAAATATCAGCGACGTCGTTTTTTTGCGAATAATGGCTGCAAAGCCGTCAACTTGATACTCAGCAAACATCGCCGATGCACTACAGAAACGAGGCAATCCCAACAACATCCTGAACACATCATTATATTGGACTCGCAGGGTGTCCAGCGACTTCTTGGTGTAGCTGACCCACAGATTCCCCGTGTAAATGCTTTGGCAATACGCTTTAAATAGGGTCACCTTTACCTCTTTACTACAACGATAGAATCTGCGAGCCAGCATATTACCTCTAATCGCAAGAGCCCTACGTTCCCTATCTATGTCAGCATCGTCTTTAAGGTCGTCGGTAATTATATGTCCCAGATATTTAAATTTTGATACACGTTGAATGTTTACGCCGTTCAGGGTAATGTTATTAACTGTACCGGGACTTTTACCAGCGGCCCTAAATACCATGTATTCTGTCTTTTTTCATTATATATGAGCCCGTGCTCAGCAGCATAGGTCTCACAAACCCTTAACATTTCGTTTAGACCCCCAGCAGTCGGACAGAGAAGCACACAGTCGTCAGCATAATTTATATTGTTGATGCTAACTCCGTCAATCCGGCATCCGACACGCATACCACTTAGCTTGACAATGAGGTCATTTATATATATGTTAAAGAGTGTAGGAGACGTCAAGCCTCCCTGTCTAACTCCACTCTCCAACATATATTCTTCTGAGAAAGAGTCCGCCCATTTTACACAATTGGTCTGGTTGGCATACCAGAACTTAAATATATTTAACAACTTAAACGGTAAACCCCTGTCCTCCAAACGCCGTAGATAGGTCTAAGAAACAGCCATACACCGGTGTCCCACGATTAGTATAGTATTGGACAGTGTGTTTTAGACTTACAATTGCACTCTCGGTAGATAGTCCAAACCGAAACCCAAACTGAGCATCATGTAGATTGGCTATTTTTTCCAGGTAAGAATTAAGCACACCGTCCAGCACTTTAGCAATAGTCGTTGCCAGTGAAATACCTCGTATGGAAATTCAAAGATCCAAAAATAATTAACTTGCGAATGCAGTCCTCCATTAATCAAATCTTCTTCTTCTTCGTTTGAGCGCATTCCCGGTTGCATCCTCAGCTGTGCTGCTTCGGAGCCCGGGGTGCGCTTTCCCACTTTTTCTTCTCCAAATATAACATGCATGTCAATGGTCACCCAAGGATGCCAAACACCTTGCAAAATGGAGAAGAAATAACCGGAACAGTTTAAATTATTTGGCTATAGTTTTACGACCGGCCACCTGCCTGATGTCAACCCTCTTTGGGAATGTATTTGTGCGAAAAGTTTTACAACCGGCTGCCGCTCGCTGTTTACCCTCCGAGGGAATGCAATTGTAGCACGAGATGTTTGTGCTTAGTCCTTTAGTCGCCTCTTACGACATCCACAGGAAGAGATGGAGTGGTCCTATTCTAACCCGGAACCACACGGGTGAGGTCCTCCATTAATCAATTACTGCAACTTAAATAACTGTGAAAAATTTAGTGTTAAAGTTAAGTTAAAAGTGTTACAATTTTAATTTCAATGGCAAGGGAGGATGCCATCTCACATGTACCTAAACCACCTTAGTAAAACATTTGAATGTTTTTCAATAAAACTCAAGTGTAAACTATAATAATAAATACGAATAGCAGCTTTTTACGAATGTTACAAAAAGAAAAGTGCTGTTATTTCTTCCACTTATACGTCGAATTAAGTGATTATATAGGTACTCTTTGCGTCGAACTTCGCTGAGTATGTATTCAAATAAATCAAATAAGGCTGGTTTCGGAGTCACGCGTTTGAACAGCGCCTTCCAGACGCGCGCGCTTGCAATTACACTAGACAGTAGCCACCGTTTCGTAGTCACGCCGCTCAAACGCGCCGTCCGTGAAGCGCGCGCCGTTGGACAGCGCTGCCGAAGCGCGCGCTGTCCGCACTCCTCTGCTGGCAGTTAGCGTTTAAGAGTGAAGACGGTCAGACGCGCTGTTGCGTACAGTTAAGTACAGTTTTAAAACAGGATATACGTTGCAAAAACTAATACCCGACTACGAGAAAAGTCTTCCTGATAAGTTTAAATTATTGCAAACTCTGCACTATTTACAGCTAACAATGTTTACATTTTTAAAATTTACTTATTCAGACCTTTCATTTGATGTACCACTCGTTATCGAAGCAAAAAAAATTTTTTTGAGACCAACCGTTTTTTTATGTAGGTATCATTCATCATATTTATTTTATATATACAAAATGTAGACTATGTCAACCGGACAATAATGACGGATCGATTGATATCTCATTTTTGAAAACTAGAAAAGCAGTTCGGAAGCTACAGTGAAACACACATAGATATTCACATACATACCTATGTACATAGATTGCTAAAATCATCACTCTTCCGTGGGCTTTGCCGTAGTCGGGAAATGAGTAATGATTTCATCGATACTGATCGACCAAGTTTAGAAAAGATGTTTGTGAGACTTTTTTCGGCTGGTCATATGGGGATACGATTCACACTAGATCGCAGTAAAGAATTTCTAATTTGTATAGTAATTCGTCCAAAGATCTTGACGAAAGGCGAAAATAATTATGAAACCTGTAACTATCTTCCTGTATATCGGAGAACGATGTTACAAAGGCGCCTCTCAGTTACCTTATGGCATTAAAAGGACCAATTTGCAATCTTCTGCGACGTCGCTGTTGCACTCTTTTCCATAAAAAATTAATAACTTATCCTTTTATTATCATATTATGTTTTTAGCCATGAAGACGACTATACACAACTGTACTGAATTATGTAGAAACCACACTATTCACTCGTACATATAATTTGAGTGAATAATGTGGAAGCCAAGAAGAATCGATTAAATGAAACTTTCGTTTTATCGTTTTAATCGTTTTATTCCATTTCGCAATTTAAGTACTTAATTTTTCAAAAGAAATGTGTTTCATTGACACAATTTTGCTGATAATTTGTGAACTTGTGGAAAACTCAAACATTTATTATACAATAAAGTACTTGTTTAAGATTGTTTCTCAATGTTACAACTTAGTTTGACAACAAACCAAATACGGCAAGTCCGGACTTGCCGTAGGAATTTACGAAGCAAATCCGCTCCGACTACTGTCATTTCACCATTTGACCAATCATGGATCAACGAAAGAACGAGAAGTCCTATAATTGTTCGTTGTCAAAACAATGAATTTCGCAAACGTGTCTGTCAAAAGACTTACACGTACAGTACATGTATAGCACACTAGGACAAAAAGTAAAAGTAATCCGAAAAGCGTGATCGTAATATGCGCTCCTGGTAGCATCACAGGATTATAATCATCGGTCAACTGTAAGTAGCCACCGCATATCTATACTAATATTAGGTCCTTACATATGAAATTGCCGTTCAGTATCAAAAAAGTGAAACAAGTTTTTTTTAATGAAATTATTATTTAATCAATCGAAGTATGCGCCGTTGTTATCGATACACTTCCGCCATTTTATAGGCAGATCATTAATACCTTTAGAAAAAAAATCATGGGAGCGAGAGTCTATGAACTGTTTGAAGGCGGTTTTGACTGCCTCATCAGATTTGAAATTTTTTCCTTGTAAAAGGTTATCCAAATTTTGAAAAAAGTGGTAATCGGTTGGGGCAAGATCTGGAGAGTATGGTGGGTGACGCAGAGGTTTCAGTCGCAGCTGCTCTAACTTGGCGATCGTTTGATGTGCAGTGTGTGGTCTAGCGTTATCCTGAAGGAGCAGTAGGCTAGAGCAATTCATCAGTCTCGGTTGTTTAATGGCGAGCTTTTCCATCATTGTTTGCAATTGTTGGCAATACAAGTCTGCAGTAATCGTCTGGCCTGATCTCAAGAAGCTGTAGTGGATAACACCAGCACTGGTCCACCAAACACTAACCAGAATCTTCTTTTTGGTCAGTTTTCGCTTAGGGCAAGGTTTTGCCGGTTCTCCAGGGTCAAGCCATTGTGATGATCGCTTCCGATTGTCGTACAGGATCCATTTCTCATCACAAGTCACGATACGGTTCAAAATCCCCTTATTATTGTGGCGATTAAGCAAAGAAACGCAGCAAGCAACGCATGTTTGTTGGTTTGCTTCAGTCAATTCGTGCGGTACCCACTTTTCGAGTTTTTTAATTTTTCCGATTTGGCGCAAGTGGATAAGTATCGTTTTGTCACTTACGCCGAAGGCTGCTGCTAATTCAGAAGTGGTTTGAGATGGATCCGCTTCCACTATCGCCTTCAATTCTTCGTTATTCACTTGAGTATCAGGTCGTCCACGAGGCTCATTGTGTAAATCGAAATTTCCAGAACGGAAACGTTGAAACCAAAAACGCACCGTTCGTTCGTTAGCGGTGCCTGGTCCATACACGTCGTTAATTCTTCAAGTCGTTTCTGCAGCACTGTTGCCACGGTGGAACTCGTATTCGTAAATACCGCGAATTTTCAATTTGTCCATAGTTGTTGTTATAGCAATGCAATGTTGAAACTCAAACAAATGATGTTAAAACAAATGAAATACGAATTTTAAAACAATATTTTTCTGGCTTTATTTCGAAATAAATTTGAATTTGGAATTCCTAATGAAACGCAAGATATTTGATTTTAAAGTTGCCAGTATTGAAAATCGGCAATTTCATATGTAAGGACCTAATATTATAAAGAGGAAAGATTTGTACCTATTTTTGTATGTTTGTAATGAATAGGCTCAAAAAGTACTGGGCCGATTTAAAAAATTCTTTCAACGTTGGAAAGCTACACTATTCCCGAGTGACATAGGCTATGTGTGTACCACGGGCGAAGCCGGGGTGGACTGCTAGTCCTTTATAAATTTCTGACTGTCCTTATCACATTTTTTTTAGTAGTTATAAGTGGAATGATGTCACCTATGGATCTTTTAAAATTAGTTAACTTTGTACCCAAATACGATGGGGATGCCAATGGTATATACATATACTTATATCAATTGTGCAAAGAACTTTTTAGAGATCACTGGAGGTTCGACTCCACAAAATGTAATGGTTTTATTAACTAGATTAACAGGTAGAGCCGCTCAGATTGTTTCTATGGTAAACCATCGATTCAATTGGGATCTTATAGAGGGTTCCCTGAAAGCCGAATGTGGTGATAATAGGGAGCTTAATACATTATTGGTAGAATTATCTAATGTTAAAAAGAAAGTTACCTACAAGGACCTCATATTTGAATTAAAACAAAAACTTTTTTATATCAAAAGTAAATTACAAGATAAATACAGAAATATTAATTTAGTAGATGAAGTCATGGAGCCCTATATAAATACGGCTCAGAATACATTAAAAACTCATTGCTTTATCATGATCAAATATTCGTTAGTAGCTGTAATGAAACTGTTAAAAAAGTCTTACAACTAGAAGCTGAAGGAAGATTTGAGAACATTAAACAGAAGTTTTCTAATGTACTTCCTACACCTAAGGTAATACAGAACTCTAGCCTTCCTCAATTCAGTCACAATGCACACTTTACACAACAATTCAAACCTAATGCATCATTAAGAGAACACTTTCATAACCCAGTTACACAAAAGGTCGTTTCTAGATACCACACTCGATACCCATGGCAACCTAATCCGAATACGCTATTTAACAAACAGCAACATAGCTTTTTTAAACAAAGACAGGCAGTGCAACCGAAGTCGCCGCATGACGAAGACTTTACCATGCGTTCCTTGCCTCCTCGCGTAAATGTGCCAGTGCGTGAAAATCAAGTTAATATAGGTCGTGGTTATATAGCAGAAGAAGTGTTTCCTGAATCACATTCAGAATCACAGCCAGATATTTTCGGTGAGTCGTATCAGTCTGAATCTTCTCAATTTGATTTTAACAATGATACTTATAATCATTGTTGTAATTATTGTAACATGCCATACGAAAGTGAAAATAATAATGAAAATTTTCAATTAGTCGAGAACCAAGACCCTTAGTCATAAATTTTAATCACATTAAATCTTATTTGCCATATTTTGAAACCGATAGTCCTAAACTTAAACTATTAATAGATACAGGAAGCCAAAGGTCATTTATAACTCCTGAGGCACAGAAAAAATATTTTCCTGAATTTTTCAAAAATGAGTATTTTACTGTACGTACTTCTCATGGTACCACTAGACATAACGGTGTTATAGAAACACCCTATTGGTGCAAGTACTTTGGGGAAGATAAAGGTAAAATGAAGTTTTATATTTTTAAATTCAGTGATAAATACGATGTTCTTATGGGAACAGAGATGATTGAACAAATACATGCAACTATTGATTTAAGAGAACATAAGTTATCTATGCCAGATAGATAACTCTTAATTTTTCATATGACAGATGATAGTGAATTAAATGTACAGGATTTATGTGAAACTTATAAAGATTTATTTATAGAAGATGTAACTAATAGTGCTACAACTAAAATTAAACATCATATTAATTTGGTAGACAATGATCCTATTTATCAACGTCCTTATAGATTGCCACAAGTTCAAATAGAAGAAATTAGAAAACAAATAGACAAAATGTTAAAAAAAAATATTATAAGACATTCCGAATCACTGTGGGCTTCACCAGTTCACCTTATACCAAAAAAGATGGATCAATCCGGTATACAAAAATGGACAATGGTGAATGATTATCGTAAATTAAATGATAAAACTAAATCAGACAAATTTCCTTTGCCTAATATAGAAGAGTTATTTTCTAAACTACAAGGTGATAACTATTTTACAACGCTAGATTTAACTTCCGGCTACCGTCAAATTTTTATGGTTGATGAGTCTATTGAACGAACAAGTTTTAGTACATCAGACGGTCATTATGAATTCCTAAAAATGCCCTTTGGGCTCAAAAACGCACCCGCTACTTTCCAAAGGATGATGAGTAGTGTATTAAAGGAAGAAATCAATAAAAACGTTTGTTTAGTATATTGAGATGATATTATAATATACGCTAAAAATAAACAAGAACATATAAATAAACTTCAACAAGTATTTGAAGCATTACGTCGAGCAAATCTTAAAATAAATAAAAGTAAATGTAGTTCATGAAAACTGAAGTTGAATTTTTAGGTCACATCTTAAATAAAGACGGCCTTAAGCCAAATCAAAAAAAGTTAGAAGCTTTTCAAATGTTTCCAATCCCAAAGAACTTAAAAGAATTAAGAGGTTTTCTAGGATTAATAGGATACTATAGAAAGTTTGTTCCAAATTTAAGTAAAATTATTAAACCTTTAACTCAAGCCACTAAAAAAGACGCTGTTATAGATATTAATAGTAAGCCTTATTTAGAAGCGATAGCAACGTGTAAGCGTTTACTTATGAATGCTCCAGTTTTAGCATTCCCTGATTGTAATAAAACATTTGTTATAACAACTGATGCTTCTGATATAGCACTAGGTTCAGTACTTAGTCAAAATAATCATCCCATAGCTTATGCTTCGAGAACACTTAGTGAAGCAGAAAGTAAATATAATACAACAGAGAAAGAATTATTAGGAATTCTCTGGGCTGTTAATCAGTTTAGAACTTATGTCTACGGTCGTAAATTTATATAACGAACTGACCATAAAGCATTAATATGGTTATCTTAATTAAAAGAACCTAATCAAAGATTAACTAGATGGAAATTAAAATTACAATATTACGATTTTACTATAGAACATTTAAAGGGTAAAAATAAACATGTAGCTGATGCCCTTAGCCGTGTTGAGATACATCATACATCTAATGACTCATTAGAAGTAAGAGCAGGAACTTCGCGTTCAGTTCAATCTTTAGAAATTAATTCTAATAGAAATTCTATTGCAAGTAGCAGTCATGCAACTGTTCACTCTAATCAACAGGATAGTGATGATGGTATTTCAATCATTAATTCTTATCCACCTAAATGGTTAAGACGTGTAATTTTTGAGGTCGCGCCTTATAAAAATGCCAATTTTAATGATAATATTTGGTACTTCTATATACCACCAGGAGATGAAGAAGATTCTATTAAAGAATTTATGTTAGAGTAGTTGCCGCATAAAAGATATGCATTTATTATTCCTAATGATGATTTATATTATAAAATTTCTGAAGTATATCGTAAATACTTTGATCATTCTAAATTTAAACCAGTTAGATATACAAAGTCGTTAGTTGAAATTTCTGAAAAGGAACAACAATTAAAAATAATTAAAAATGTCATTTACAAAATAATAGACATAATGGAATAGAGTTTTTACAAGCAACTTAAAGAAAAATATTATTGGGAGAATATGCGTAAACAGATTAAGGAATTCATATTAAAATGTGAGCCATGTAAAAAAGAAAAATATAATACTCGTCCTCACACAACTTTATCATTAGAGACGGAAACGCCTCATGAGCCGATGTAAGTTTGGCATATAGATTTTATGTCTTTAGAAAGACAATGGTATTTAACTATTATAGATAAATTTTCTAAATATGCTATCATAAAGCCAAGTGAGAAAACTTAAGTGTGTGACACTTTATCAGAAGTCTTTGCTATGATAGGTACTCCTAAAAAGATAGTTCATAATGGAGAACAATCATTTTGTTCTGAAATTATATCAGAATTATTTCAAACTTATAATTTTATTAATCATACTACATCTCCACAACATCATAAATCTAACTTGGATGTTGAAAGATTACATAACACCATCCAAGAGTTGTATCGTTTACAAAGAAATTCAGATTTAGATAGAAATCAAAAGATTTTCTACATAACTCATGCATATAATACTACAACACATTCTACAACTAACATGACACCTTTTGAAGTACACTTTGGAAGAAAACCACAACTTCGTAATTTTGATAATTTGCCAGTTTCTATACAAAGATATACAAGTCAGCAAAAACAATTTGTATATGATATGAATAAAAATATTCATGATACTTTAAAGAAAAATAAACTACTTGACAGAAATGAGTTTATTAATAGTAAAATGAAACCTTCAAAATCTTTTAAAGTAGGTGATACAGCTTACTTAAAAAATAGTAAAGCTGAAAGGCATAAAACAAATGCTAGATTTTTAGGTCCTTTTATAGTTAGTTGTGAGCCTAACAATAAATATAAGTTAAGTAATGGTAGAAAATATCATATTGAAGAATTGTGTATTACAGATGTCTTATTACAAGAGGATTCAAGTTCAGATCACTGAGCACAGAAGGAAATGTATAAATTGTAGATTTCAAAGATACAAAAATTATAGAAGGAAAGTGGACAATTATCCATCAGTTAGATATCAATCCTATTGTAATTAATTTAAAAGATATTACTCGAACTGTAGAAAAGTTAAAATCTAATACTAAGTTTGTTAGTTTTCAACATATTTATGATAGGATAGATATTATATTAGAACATATTAAAGAAATATGTAATCATCTTTATATTCAATCTAGATTTAAGAGAGGACTTATTAATGGTTTAGGTTCAGTTATTAAAGCTGTAACAGGAAATTTAGATAATGATGATCTTATGTATATCCAGAAAAAAATTGGAAAACATGAGAATTGTTTATAATCAACAATTATCTATAACTAATTAAACGTTAGAAGATTTTAATCATCAAATAACTAAAATTACAGATATTCAGAAAAAGATAAATTCTCAAGTTAGCCAAATAGCTGAAAAGACTAATTTAGGCAAAATAGCTTTTAGTGTTTTAATGCAAGTTCAAACATTGCAAGATGTAGCTGAAAGATTAACTACTGCTATTACTTTTGCAGAGCATCACATGTATCATATAGTATAATTAAATCTCATACTTTGCAAGATACTTTAGATAAAATTCCACAGAATTTTATGATTTCTAGTAATGTTAATTATATAGAGCCATTTATTAACGTTAATATTAAAATTGTTACTAATGTTGTATATTTTATGATAGAAATACCTTTGGTTAAGTCAAAAAAATTTAAGACTAGAAAAATTGTACCTATTATCCAAAATTACCTAGCCTGTTCCTATCCTTTAATGCGGAAGGTTACATTAGCTTACGATGACTTTACAATATATGAAGTGGAAGATTGCATAGAGCTTCAGCAATCAATATGTAAAAGCGCAGTATTACAACGCAGTACTTGTGAAACTGAGATATTATTAACAAAGAAGTTGAATAAATGCAGTACAGTCCCAATAAGATGTCCAGATGAGGATTTTCATGAAGTCTCATCTAAAGAAATTTACATGTATTTAAATAAAACCACTGAAATTATAATTCAATGTGGAAATCGAGAGGAAACTACGTGGATAAGTGGTCCTTATTTATTAGAAGGAGAAAAATTGTAATGTTATCATCTCTGGAGTTCAGCGATTCAACACAAAAGAGACTAAGGAGAAAATTATAATTACGAAGCTTGAGATACCACACTTAGAGAAAATTCCTGAGATTGAGTTAACTTACGATTCCAGTAAGATAACTTCTAGACTCAACCAATTGAAGCAGATGAACAGCTTTGACATATTCGAGATACATAATTATATACAATATGGGCTACTAATATCAATATTCATTATTATATTATGTGCCTTGACATTTTTCAGTACCACGGTTATAAAGAAACCATGGACTTCAAATTTAGTGGGGGAGAGTTAAGTAACGGATATCCCATTTAAGACTTACGAGTATAGTAAAATAACACCTTGGACAACGGCATCTGAGAAGCAGAGTCGATCGTTTACATAATCGACGTATTGTCCATTGGACCACCAACCAAGGAGGAGATGTGGCAACAGGGGACTATATAAACCATGTAAACTGTTAACTCCATGTCATTTTTCCACTAGCTACCAGTATAGCAATTAAGCCTTATTTTTTTTTTAACAATTTTGGAGTTTCTAAAATCTTGACTCGCGTGTGCACTACACCCGATTCGTATTCGAATTTCGGTTTCAAGGATGAAGAGTGAGGTACGGGGAGGGAAGCAATAGCAAAAACTAGCTGGTGCCCGCAACTTCGTCCGCGTAAAATTCAGTTTTATTGTGCACGCTGTTTGACAAATTGAAAAATTTAGTTACCTTGCATAATTTAGAGTCCGAATTTTTTATTGCGATTCTGCTCATAGATTACTCGTATGCTTAATATGGTTAATGCTTATACACGACGACAGAATTAAAATGATATTAATAGTTTTTTTTTTAATAGAATAGAATAAATTAAAAAAAATTTTTGCTTGGTGTCATACCTATATAGATTACAGAGTAGTTAGACTTAGATAATTTCCTCCAGGTTTTAGGAAACTGGGATGGGCCATTGTTGGGAATCAGTGGTGTGGTGTCTACATTTTGTGGTATGAACACAGTATCACCTGAAATAAATCCACTGAGACTCTCAGCTTCGCAGCAGCTAGTTATGATAACTTTTTTACCTGATATCCGATTTTAATTAAATATACATTGCTCCAAGCTGAGCTTAATCGATTGTTGAAAAACCGCGTCAAAATACGTCCAGTATTTTTGGAGATTAGGGTGAACATACCTACAGACAGACAAAAATGTTATTTCAATCTTTTTGTGTTCAGTTATTGACTGAATTCACCCACAAAGTAGTTTCAGTATATGATGTTAGACTCTGTATACACAGGCTGCCTTTTTATCCACCGGCAAAATTTTTGAAGCAAGTTCAGTCCAGATACTGAACTACTTTCAATAAAAAAAGTTATTAAAAATCGATAAAAATTTTTCGTCCTCAAAATCCGTTTGGCTGAGCGCTGATTTGTATAGGACGAAATGTTTTTTATAGATTTTTAATAACTTTTTTTATAGAAAGAAGAGAATTCATACTCCACCAACAAGAGTATAATAAAGACAAATGAATCAATCACGTGTTTTATTTAGTGCACAATTTAGACTTAGATATAACTTCTTAACGCCTTTAATAACATTATATATAAAATACTCGTATAAGTACTTATTATTAGTTTGAAACACAAAACGAAGTTACAAATAAACAAATAATAATCATTATTAACAATAATTTAAAAAATATTTTTCGGTGTTTGATCTCACGACTTTTTTATTTTTATGTGTAAGTAGGTACACACTGACAGAGTGAGTTCATTACAAGTATTATTCATACAGAGATCTAAATTAACATTTTGCATATAATTTTTATAATTTGCATATATTTTCTTAGTTTGGCTTTGAACTATATCAAACAGCATAGCGCCGGCGCAGACCGTAGACGCGTAGCGAAGAGTTTATGGCGCGTAGTGGTTCGTAGGCCTTCGTTTGGGTAGTAGAGCCAAAGCGTAGTTTTTCTGTGACGAGGCGGAGTCCCCACTCCGCCCTACACGGAGGAAGAATATTAAATGCCACGTCATATCACTTTATTAGAATAGATAGGATATGCTCCACTATTGCCGGGGAGGCGAGTCTGGCTCGCGTAGCGTGGCGTGCCGCGCGAGGCGCACGCTGGCGTTGTGCATGGAGGAGCGGCGCCGGCGCGCCGAGCCGCCCGCGCCGCCCGACAGCGACAGCGAGCGCACACGGTCCTCCTCCGGCGCCGCCTCCTCCTCCAGAGGCGACTGCGGCGGAGACCCGCTCGACTCGCTTGGCAGCAACTGACCCTGGTACATCGACAGTCATCTTAGTATTCGACAATAGTTTAAGGTAGACATAAGAGAAACCGTGTAAACGAAGTGATTTTGGGCAATTTTTTTGGCTTAAATATAGAACGTGAAGTTTTGAAATATTTATATACTGTATAGGATATCCTAGTGTTTCTTTACGATTGAAAATGCTTACTTTTATGTTTCTATTCACATCCAGAAATAATTTGAAAAGCGTCGATCTGTTATTTTTTGGACAAAATTTTTATCATTATTACAAATCCATTTTAAACCTATACTGGATATATTTGTGACTTTAGTTTGTGTCTATTTCCTCAGATTCCAATAGTTGGAAAAAGTAATCAAACAATTGAATAATTTAGAAAAAAATATTTGCGCCTACTTCAAACATGAAAATGTCAGAACTATATTTGCTTGCAAAAACTATCAGGCGCAAAAGCATACGGCGGCGCGGCGTTGCCGATCTGTGCAGCGTTTGTAAACGCGACGTTGTTGCCAGCTCGTGCACGTTTCTCTGTGTATATGTATGCTAGGTTTGCTAGTAACCTACAAGTATTGTGATATATTTGATGGAAAAAGTCACAATGTGATAATTTCGAGTTGTTGTATATTTGATTTTAAAAAAATGGGTAATGTTTATTTTTCGTGTATGTAAGTGGCCAACACTGGTGTCAGATTTTTCAAGCTGCCTTAAGGCATCAGACATAGCTTGACGACTGCCATACAATGACAACCGAGACCAACGGAGGAGCTCGAGAAATTTTTGTATCACTTGTGGTCACCCATCCAAGTACGGACCACACCCGGGGTTGCTTAACTTGCAGTAGCGGCGTTAGGGTAGGGCACGGTTGGGCGACCGCCCAGGGTGCCAGATACAAAGGGGCGACAGGGGACGTTTTTGGGCAAGGGGGGTCACAGGTAATAATAAATATATAAATAGCGGCTGGTTAATGGCGGCAACTCCTAGACTCTTATTTGTATGCATATTGTAAACGAAGGGAGGAAGGGGGTGGGCCCTTCCTCCCTTCGTTTACAATGGGGTGGCAAATTTTAAGAATTCTATATCGTACTTGCACCCCTCCCCCCCCGTCGGCAGAAATAAATCCTATAAGATTGAAGCCTAACTCAGAGTTTAAATTGCAGTTTGAGGGGGGGGGGGGGGAACTCGCCCGGGGCGCTGGTGGAGCTAAAACCGGCACTGTTAACTTGTGAAAACGCTATAATACAGTACACATTGCTAGCGTTTTCCAACCGGGCCACCGAGCACCTCCGAAATGGTCACCAAAGGATGCCAAAGACCTTCCGAAGTGGAGAAGAAATAGGCGGAACAGTTTAAATTATTTGACTTTAGTTTTACGACCGGCCGGGCGGCCGCCTGACGTCAAACCTCTTTGAGAATGTATTTGTTCCAAAAGTTGTACAACCGGCCGCCGCTCGACGTTAACCCTGCTGAGGAATACAATTGTAGCACGAGATGTCCTTTAGTTGCCTCTTACGACATCCACGGAAGAGACATGGAGTAGTCCTATTCTAACCCGGAACCACACTGGAAAGTTGAACAAATAGAATAAGTATAATAGGTACTCATGTTCATTTTGTAAGTAGGTATCTGATATGCATTCATCTGAATTGCAATGTTTTAGATTTTCTATGATTTTAACCGCGCGGCACACAACCAAAGGATTTGACTCAGTACCTACATTGCGTGAATGTATAGAGTTATATCGATTCAGAGACGTCATTGTTTAAATTATACCTACTGAAGTTGTTACAACAAATAATCCAAATAATTTCATTCGTTTTGTTTTTACCCGACTACGTCGAACGGAAGAAGAGGTTCATGCATGTGTTTCGCCGCTATGCATGCATGGTACGTGTTCATCTGTTCCCTCGACATGAATGATATCCATGGAAAAAAAATACACGTGTATATTAAATACACGTGTATATGTATCCAAGTTTTTCAAAATTTACCGTACCTAATTTTTCGGGGGTCCAGTGCTGCCCCCATTAAAAATAAATCATTTCAAAGCAAACGGAGATATCATTTAAAATTTTAATGTGAGAACGTATGTATTAGTAGTTATTGGTATGTGTTGATAAGTATCGGTATGTGTTGGAGATAAAATATGAAGCATTGTAAGATCTAAAACCTTTCCTTATTTCATAGGAAAAGTTAAGCCTATACGATGTATATGGTATAGGGTAAATAAAACTAGACAAGTTTACTCCTCTTTACTACTTAAATTTTTAACTTTGGTTCAATTATGGAAATTTATAGATTTAATGTTATGTAAATACTAAAGTTAATTTGTATGAGTACAATAGCCTCATTTGGCTTATCTATCAGACAACACCGTCACACTCACGTTCTTTTCTTTCTCTTTAACATTCTATTTAATCCTCGCTCACACGTATCTTCATGAAAAATTCTCTCTTAAAGTTTTTGATAGCCGTCGTCGTTCGTAGTGAACCACTTCTACAGATCCCAGATCACATTCCTCACAGACCTACGCGAAGTCCTTCGCTGTGCTCGCTGCGCGTTTATGGAACGCTTTACCAGTGGAGAAAAAATGTCTCAATTATTAGGCTCCTTTAAATCTAGACTTGAGTTATATAAAATATTTATTTATATATTATATGTAGCATATTCATTAGGTATGTATGTAGTGTATTCGTAAAATTTAAGCTTTATCATTATACTTGTTTTTTTTTTCATTGCTCTGTACGTACTTCTGCCTTCCTACTAAATTTGTAACTGTCCTCTGCCCTACCTACTGGTCGACTGGAAGAGATCCCTTCTGGGATAAGTCCACCATTTGTAATATCAATTATTTTATTATGTGTAACTATCGCTGAGGTACAATAAAGTTTTTTAAATAAATAAATAAATTGTAAAATTATTACCATCATAGAAAGCCTTATACGTCGTATAAGTTAATAATGTTTATGTGAAACCATTTTTTATCTATTTTGTTTCGTACAAATTCTTTAGATAGTAAGAGAAAAGTTGAATTATGTTTTAATTTCTAATTTGAAAAATTGTTTCGAAAAGTATTTACTGTGTTTCATTTTACATCAAATATCAACATACCCTGTATTAATTATTTATAAAAATACAATAGGGGTCATCCCTATTGTATTTTTATAAAGATAGTTGATGTAAAATGAAACAAAGTGAGTACTTTTGCAACATGTAAATACTCAACGCTTGTGCAAAGCATGTACTGGTCTTAATTGATTGATATTTAATGCACAAGACTATTTAATTGTAGCGAAAACTAACAGAAATGGTTGTTTATTTTACTGGTGTGACTTTCGTGGTCAGATTTTTTCAGCATTTTATATCTTTAACAATGAGAATCAATAAATTAACAGAAAACAGATTTTGACTAGTGTTTCGCATGCATCATGATTTTTTTAGTACGGTACTTTTTGAATTTTTAAAATCCGTTCATAAATGCAGAAGATATTCAATATTTTATTGGACCCGATTTAAAAACACGCGTCTGCCAGCCGCAAGTAGTGATGACGTCACTCCCGACCATACGGCACGCCGCCGCACGCCGTCCGCCCGCAAATATCGTGGTTAGTGGTCAACACTGTTGGTTTTTTGCATTGTTTCGGTAACTGTAATAATAAGTAACAAATTGAAAGATGGATTTGAAAAAGGATTATCCATAAATCAGTATTTTATATATTTATGGGTACGGAACCCTGAAAATTAGTTAATCGTAACGTTTATTGCAGGTTAAAATACAGTTGTCTCCTGAACTATGCATATACCTACGTTTACTTTTAGATTTTAAGCAATGGCCGATGGGTTATTAAAAGGCTGTACCAGGTTGAATTAGGTAAATCTAGCAATAATGAGAAAAAGAGATAGATAGGTACCTATAATATAACCTATTTCTATTGATCGTTTAGGTAGGTAGGTACACACTTAATTAATACTAAATAAGTACTATAATATGTCAAAATGATCTTCGCAACAGTAAAAAGTACCTACTCTTGCTTGCTAGTGGATCTCTCTTCATAACACTGATCCACTTTTTTATAGTTTTTTGGTCCGTCGGAACACGAAAAAAAGCGGCCAAGTGAAAGTCAGACTCGCCCATGAAGGGTTCCGTAGCAGCAAGTAACATAATATAAAAGTTAATGTAGTTCGTTGTAACTTTGATTGATGTTTTAATGATAGTGTATTTTTTTTAAGTTATTTGCGGTTTTCGATTTATGACGTATAAAAAAAACTACTTACCAGATCTCGTTCAAACCAATTTTTCGTGGAAGTTTGCATGGTTATGATCATATATTTTTTTTAGTTTTATCATTCTTTTATTTTAGAAGTTACAGGGGGGGGGGGGGGAAACACACATTTTACCACTTTGGAAGTGTCTCTCGCGCAAACTATTCAGTTTAGAAAAAAATGATATTAGAAACCTAATATCAATTTTGAAAAGCTATCCATAGATACCCCACACGTAAGGGTTTGATAAAAAAAAATTTCGAGTATGGGTTCCCCCCAAAATTTATTGTTTTTTTTTCTATTTTTGTGTAAAAATCTTAATGCGGTTTACAGAATACATCTACTTATCAAGTTTCAACAGAATAGATCTTATAGTTTCGGAAAAAAGTGGCTGTGACATACGGACGGACAGACAGACAGACAGACATGACGAATCCATAAGGGTTTCGTTTTTTGCCATTTGGCTACGGAATCCTAAAAATTTTTTGTTTGGAGTAGGTACCTACTATTAGAATTAGAATTTCATTGTTCCGGATTTTTTTGTTTATAGCAATATATTTCTGGCAACAAAGAATTTGTTTGAATTTAATAGCAAATAATGTTTTTACGTCAAAACATGGGTATATAAACATTTGCATTAAATTCTCGTAAAAATAGACTAAAATAGTCAATCTTATAATCTCTGTAAAATATTTTGGGCGAATCTGATCACGTGAATAAGTCTGTGTTAAAATTTGGCCAACAACTAACGACATCAATACAGACGCGCAAAAAACTTTTTGAAAACTGATATCTGCTTGCCGTCCATTGTATGTAATTCCGGTTTTTTGATAGATGGCGCTGGCCATGTTTCTATGTGTGCAGACTCAGTGTGCGTATTAGGTTGTGCATGTGTGAGTGAAAACAAGCAAGGTCATTTGCTTATCTATTCGCCTTCGATTTGTAAATAACTTACTAAGTATGTAAGTTTGATAGTCGTCCAGCTCAAGTGGTTTGTATCGTAGTGCCTTCGAGCAGTTCTGTTCTTCAATTTTAAATATCACTAGCTGTTACGCTGTTACGCCGTGTCAACTCTATTAACCTACGAATAATTTACATTTTTACGGGTTAAGGTGAAGTTCGAAGCAAATGACCTTGAAGTGGCGCCCTTATTTAAAATAAATTGTTAACTCGTATATGTGGTAAAAATTTCCATATTTCTCAAATGTTAGGCACTAGATAGCCTTTTAAATTATTTTATGAACCACCGTTGAAAGTATTTACATTAGTCCGTCTAGCTTTAAAACTTGCCTCCACCAAAAGTGACCACTTTCAGCGGAGGCATGTTTTGAAGCTAGACGGATCACCAATAATAGTTTCAACGGCAGTTTATAAAATAATTTAAGCGGCTATCTAGTGCCTAACATTGAGAAATATGCATATGGTTCATTTCAAATAAGGGCGCCACTGTTTGGTATTCACCATCTATACGCCAAACTTTTCAACAAAAAAGCAATTGTTTCTTCGCGCTGACCTGAACGGGCTTCTCGGACAGGTCGAACCGGAAGACGAAACGCAGCTCGGTCCAGAAGCGGCGCAGAAAGGGCGCGCCGGGGTCGCGCGGGCTGGCGGCCGCGGCCCACGCAAGGTCCAGGCATGACACCAGCACGCCCAGCGCGCACCCCACCACTAGCACCAGGAACAGACCCAGGAAGTTCCGCATACGTAGTTCCTCGTTCTCGTGTGCTTCAGCCACCTAAAACAACCGTTGTGCTCTCTTTTACAAGGTTTTTTTTGGTTTCACTGGTTCAGTCTTAGGTTTGTCTTACTTCCCGGTTTCCGATGATGCTGATTGAGTTGCATAGGCAGGCAGGTAATAGGAACCCTCAATAAAATAATAGTGTGCGTGCATTCATGTCGTGGTGTACTCACATTACAGGCGCCGCCGCCGTGCATCTCGTTCCACCATTTGTGCTTCATCTCGCGCAGGATGCCCGCTTCCTGGAACTTCAGCAGCGCCAAGTTCAGCCCTTGCCGGTATGGAGAATCTGATCACAATACTAATTATCATCATGAAAGTATAGCTTTATTCAATACTAACTTTGTATGTGACGACTTTATGTGATAGGTTATATTAGACAAATATGATTGAAAATTAGATCCCTTTATAAACATTACTTGTATGTTAGTTGATATGATATGATATACTTACAATGTGGCCTCGCCGCATTCGCAACGCAGTTTTCATAGAGATTATTTTCTTACTTTTATATTCTTTTATACGAGTGCTGTTGCTGTGCAATTGCCAAGTAATATTTTTTTCTTACTTTTTCATGCGGATTGTTATGCGGCAAACAAACAAGCGGGTCACCTGATGGTAAGTGATCACCGCTGCCCATGAACAACTGTAACACCAGGGGTAACAAGAGCGTTACCGGCCTTTCAAAAAATTATAGACTCGGTTTTTGGAGGTTTTAATGTCGTATCGGAAATGTCGTATGTTATATAGACTGTTATAATTTTTTATAGATTGTCAAAGATTTTGTAACAAAAGAACTTACTTTTCTTCATAGCAATGCCGTAGCCTTTGCTGTCCAAAAGGCCACCCACCTGAAAGTGAGGATATGGTGTATTGTTGCCGTATTTCATGTTCCTGCCTACATACATCGTGGAAGGGACATACCTGTAATCTTAGAGCAACACGGAAGGGAGTAGCCATTCGCAGCGTTCCCCTCTGTCAAAGTACAAGCCCAAATGGGCATACGCGTTTAATAAAACTAGTTGCGCTCGGATTTCTTACTAGACCGAATCCAGTCGCGCGAGTGAACGCTGCCGTCGCTGCCGTACTTAAAATGCCAAATTGCTCAGTTTTCTGCTGCATAAAGAGGTCTGGGACATCAAACTTACAAAAAAATGGTGTGACCTTTAACATATTAGTAAATCGTAATCGTAATAATGCTATTTAATTACATTTAGACACCTAATTCCTTAATTTTAATAAAATATTATTGTTGGATTTGTTTACCAACATCGGGTACGCTCTCGTACAATTTTCGGATCGGTTGAGCGATAAATCCAACTTCTCGCCGATAGACAAACTAGTGATGCTACCTTTACATATTAAGTGTCGATGAATTTGGGTGGCGGCCGACGTAATATGACTGTGTTAAATAAATTGTTGTTATGGTTTTATTTATATGAACTACCACTGTACATGGAATAAAAGAAATCCTTCTAAAATGCATATGATTGTCTTTGAGTGTAGATTATGCTAGAAACTAAAAATTAAATTTACCCTAAATTAAGCTAATAAATACGATATTTTATACTTATAATGTTTCAGTTCGTTACCTTTGTTCTTTCCTCCTTAATATGATAAATTTCGAAATTTATCGATATGCTGTGTCGATTCAGCCTTGTGCCAGTCCAGCCTTATTTATATCGAAAACGTGTCAATGTGTGTGTTGTGATTTATGCGTACACAAAAAATTATCGAGGTGTGCAATATTTGTTGATGTATTGTTTCATTTTGTATGTATTGGTGTCGTCGTTACAATTTTGTTTGCTTATGTGAGCCTGCGAAAGTGCACTAGTGTGCGCATTTCCCCCCGCAAAATATGCCAGACGTATTTGAATGGTAATTGATCGCTAAGGCTACTCCCTTCCGTGTTGCTCTAAGCCTGTAATAAATCAAACCATGGTCTATACTAGATTACTAAAGTAAATAATTTAATTAAAATAACAGTCAAGAAACCAAAAAAAAATTTGACGTTCCCATACAAATCGCCCGAGCGGCCGCACACTTTTATATGGAAATGCCAAATATTTTTTCTCTTTTGCGGCTGTTATTTTAATTTCATTATATTATAACTAGCTTTTGCCCGCGACTTCGTCCGCGTGAACGTATTCTTTACGATGTTTAATGTCGGTCAGGGTCAGACATACATCGTTGTGAATCAATCAGTCAAGATCTCTACTTACAAAAAAAATTTTTTGATATAAAAAAACACTGAAAAAAAAAACCTATTTATTATTTTTTTCCATCTTAAATTCGTTATTTTTTCTTTATTTATTTCACAACTTCTAATAGGTCTCAATTTAATGATAATTAGATACAACTACTGCTTGTCTTGTCGACATAACATTTATTACTTTCTAAAAATACAACGTAAGGTTGTAGCTCTTATGTAATTTTTTACATTTCTAACTTCAAGAATGACCCTTTCTTACATTTCTATACCCTGCGGTTTTTTAAAATTGACTACTTTTCATACAAACTTTCACCCCCTATTTTGCCTCCTTAGAAAACAATTTTGTTGAAAATAGTGATACAGTAAACTATTTTTTTATATACGAGTAGTAAGCTCACATGTCATTTTTTACATTGGTTTGAAACTAAACTTTTCGAAGTGTGAGCTGTATATCAGCGACAGTCTGTCTGAAGAAATGCGCAATGAAATAATTTCTAAATTTAATGTCTTGGCCCCTAACATTAAAATTACAACCGATCAGTCACTTCGCCTCCTGGGAGCTCCGGTGCTGGAAGATGCATTTCCAAAGTTCGTGGAAGACCAAATTTCACTTTTTAGGGTTCCGTACAAAACATGAAAAAACGGAACCCTTATAGGATCACTCGTGCGTCTGTCTGTTCGTCCGTCTGTCACAGCCAATTTGCTCCGAATCTACTGGACCTTAACCTTACCAATACGCCGTGGTTGGGATAAGGAAAATTTCCAGTGTAGCACTTCCAGCCTTCCTGTCTTCAGTTCATAGCACGGTCAATCTCGTTGGTAGTATTTAAGGCCCGTCGTTTCACGACGTAGAGGTTGCCTGCTTGGCCGAGGCCAGGGATGCCTGGATTAGTGTAACCGGTCCGAGTGTAGATTTGCCCCTGAATCTGGCTTCACAGCGGCAGTGGGACGAACCTCTCTGCTTGCAGACACGAAAACATGTTTTCGAAACTGCAGCCGATGAGACGGAGCGGTCTCGTCTCCTTGCCAGCTGTGAGCTAGAGTCAGGTTACTGGCTCAATGCCATTCCTTCCGTAGGCGTAGGCACGCTCCTGGAGAAGACGACGTACAGCTTGGCAGTGAGCTTGAGGCTAGGTGCCAGGACAAACGAGCCCCATCGCTGCCGCTGAGGGGGAAGTGTCGATCCCCTTAGTCACCACGGCTTGGCGTGCCGCCGCATTGCAGGACGCATTCCGCGTCATGCCGCCTTGAATGACGTCATCCGTCGCGCCCTTGCCTCGTCCGGTGTACCAGCAGTTCTGTAAACTGCTGGTATCAGTCGAGACGATGGGAAGAAGCAAAACGGAATGATGCTCATTCCTTGGAAAAACGGGCGGTCGCTCGTATGGGATGCCACATGCGTGGATACTGTTGCTCCATCCCACGTGCGAGCGACACGTAAGGCAGGTGCAGCTGCTGCGACTGCTGAAGCCAATAAGAGGCGCAAGTATGCGGCTTTGGGAGAGCCGTATATATTTGCGCCTTTCGCCGTGGAGACCTTGGGATCTTGGGGTGCGAATGCCCGTCAATTATATAAGGAAATTTCCGCACGCTTAATCGATGCATCCAAGGGCTGGCACGCATTTTGGCCAAAGGCTGAGCCTGGCCATTCAAAGTGGGAATGCCGCCAGCATCTTGGGTAACCCTTATAGGATCACTCGTGCGTCTGTCTGTCCGTCCGTCTGTCACAGCCAATTTGCTCCGAATTTACTGGACCGAATCAGTTGAAATTTGGTAGAATGTTGTAATCCTATGACCCGAACACATATGTTTAAAGTAAATAATTTTTTTTTTAAATAAGGGTAATTTTCGGGGGATAAATTACGAAATTGAAATAAAAAGTTCTACCCCCTTTAATTTTTAACATTATCTACACTAATATTATAAAGAGGAAAGATTTGTACCTATTTTTGTATGTTTGTAATGAATAGGCTCAAAAAGTACTGGGCCGATTTAAAAAATTCTTTCACCGTTGGAAAGCTACACTATCCCCGAGTGACATAGGCTATGTGTGTACCACGGGCGAAGCCGGGGTGGACTGCTAGTCTTATATATAGTATTTGTTTTGATAGCAGCTATAGTAACACATAATCGGTGAAAATTTCCAGTATCTAGTTAAGCCCCGTTTGCACCCCTTGAGTACGGAACTCTAAAAATGACCTAGTTTCATACAAACTTTCAACCCTCATTTCAACCCCTTAGGGGATGAATTTCCAAAAATCCCTTTTTAGTGCATACCTACGGCATTCAAGGAACGTTTATGCAAAATTTCATGCTTCTAGACCCTGCGGTTTCGGCTGTGCGTTGATCGATCAGTCACTATCTATCTATGTCAGCCAGTCAGTTTCTTCTTTTATATATATAGATGATCTAGTATAAACCGTAGTTCGATTTATTACGGTTATGTCCCTTCCACGTTGTATATACTCGTAGAATCGAGATTTAAATATTTTTCAAAAGCTAACGTCCAAAGTGAAGTCCGTCTGAAGGGCTTTGTGACATGCGGTGCTAGAAGCATATGGAAAAGATAAATTGGAGGGAGAAAACAAACACGGAAGTTCTGGAATTTATCAAGGAAAAGAGAACGTTAATGTGGACAATTGATATACAAAGAGGAAAATGTTTGAACACTTATATAAAATCTTACAGAAAAAGTGGTTGGTGATAATTTTACACCTACAGTGTCCCCTGGCGACACCCTTTCCTGAATTGACGCAGTGTATGTGTGTTCAATGCTTACCATAGTGACCTCGCAGTTGCGCTCGATGGTGTATTCTATGGTGGTAGACTCCATAAGGAACGCGAAGCTCTCGTTCAATACCCTGCACACGATCGTAATCACAAGTTATCAGCTGTACTTTTACCAGGTACATTTTTGGATTTTTGAGAAAAATAATTAAGAATGAATAACAATAGTATTTGATTTTACATGTATCCTCGATGAAACTCATTGTGTTTTACTTATTTATACTTATAGATATTTGGTTACTATTTTTTTTCATACTTGAGATTTGATTTGTTGTCGTCTTTCATCAAAATTAATAAAATTTGCAAGAAAATTATGACTGAATTGAATACCCTGTGATCCTGATAAACTTACACTACCTCTGTCACCATGCTCCCACCGAGCAACACTAATTATCAAAGATTCCTGAACATTCAAACAAATATACCTGCCACAGTTAGGATCCTTCAGAATCTTCAAAAAGTAATTTTGTAGTTACTTCTACCGGGAAACGCTGGCTGCAGGCCGCTTTGAATCAGTCATTTTGGAAATCCTTAGGGAGCCAATGTGCAGCAGTGGCCGTTATGTGGCTGAAATGTAAGTTACTTTCCGATTCCCTCGTCGTTGGTCGTCGGCATCTTGTGCTGCTTCATGTGCTCGTACATCCTCTTGTACAGCTCGTTTTGAGAGTGCTGCAACAACAACCTAATCAGACTACTCCAAAGTACCAGCTTCTATATGAATCGATTCGTCTGCCACACTGCTTGCCTTGTATTCATTTATTATTTACCTATCGTAAAAAAAACTAAATAAATTTCTACAGCCCAAAATTAGGACGGCAAGATTCTAGAATAACCATAGCTGAGGAAAGTTAAGATACCTACGCCACCTCACGTAGTGCGCGACCCGCGCGGTGGCACAGGTATCAGATTGACCGTCTGTACCGTACTATTCAAGCTTTCACTGGCCTTTTCAAATATCATGGATCTATTATAAAGTGATGTCCCCCGGCGCGTATAATTGTACGTCTGTTCACGATAGACTTGGAAATTACTGGACCGATTTTCATACAGTATCATTACAATGTAGAGGATTTTCCCATGAAGGTTTAAAAATCAAATTCATACTCATGTAAAGGTGGGATGGGTCGCTACTATACATATTATATTTACGTTGTAGATATTTTGTATTTGACACATATCAATTAGGTGTTCCGTACTCGCGGTATTGTTTTATAGAGTAGAAAGTTTGTACGCAGGGTGGAATACCTCGAAAAAGGTGTAGGTGGATCCGCGCAACTTAGCGCCGTAGGTGATGCCCTGGTCGTTGTCGGCCAGCTCCTGCACGTTGCTGATGGTCTTGGTGGAGGACTTCTCAGCAAGCAGCGAGGCCAGGTTGGCGGTGTAGGAGCTGGTGATGACCAGCGCGAACAGCCACCAGCAGCTCGCCACCGCGCGCGTGCCGTACGCCCTGCGCGATGCGATTCATACTTGAACACACCTCATATTATGTATGTACTCGGCGGTTGTGAAATTTAGCTTTCAGGAAAACTCGCGTATGTTAGCATTTGCAAATGAAAGTTCTGGTACAAAAATGTAAGGATTGTGTTATGATGTGAATGGATAAATGAATATGCGAAATAATTATACTGGAAGAAATCTAAAAAATATAGAAGAAATGCTAAGGAAAAATATATAATAATTAAAAATGATAGAAGTAGATACAGCATGAAACATAAATGCGATTGAAGGAAAAAAAACTGACACAGGCGCGATCTCAGAGCCCTGCAGCAGCACGGCGCCCAGGTTGAACCACAGTGCGTTGGCCAGCGTGAACTGGTTCTCCAGCGCCTCCACCTCCTCGTTGCAGGGGAACGGGTTCTGCCACTCTTCGGGGCACAGCCGCCCCACCACGTACAGCAGCAGCGACGTGCCCAGGTACGCGAAGCCGAGGCAAAGCCAAACCTGCCACCAATCGTAATGTTACTGTAGCAGTTGAATGGTATAATCCGCTAATTCGCTAAACCTCTAGCTGTTTGGCATTACAGCTCGGTTTTGTTAAACAGCTGAATATCGTTCAGCTGGATTGTCAATGTGTCACGTTTAACAAACAAGCTAACCACGTTTAAACCGCAGAATAGGTTATTTGCAGGCTTGCTATAAACAAACAAATGACGGGGCATTAAAATAAACCCTCAATTCAACTTCTTACTATGTAGTTAATCTAGTTTCCAACATCATAGAATATCAATAAATAATTATACAAAGTTCGACGCAAGTGGATACAGAAAAGTTCATTAACGCGACATAATCTCAATGGCGGCGTATCGGTTTCTCTCGGCCTTCATTTGATTCACATAAATTCTCCATCTTGCCGGAAGGCGGGCGTCGAAATAACTATATGGGAACCAAGCTGAAGATCTGATTTATTTTTCCTAACCATTTGCAGTCCAAAATCATAAACGATGTCTCCGATATCTCTCGATGAAAACAGCTTACTCTCGGAACGCTGCTATGTCTTGCGCCGCGGCATTGATGAATACAAATCGTTTATGCCATTCTGCGTATGAGGTGTCAGTTATTTAACGCTGTTTTACGAAACCGAGCTGTAATGCCAAACAGCTAGAGGTTTAGTGAATTAGCGGATTATACTATTCAACTGCGACATTACTACACTAACACTACACAGAACACAAAGCCACGTTTTTGGTAAGTCGATAACTTAATTTTTTTCAGGATTGTGAAGTGTTTTCCATTATTATAAAAGTTCCTGGAAAACATTTTTTGTTGTATTTTCAGTTATATTGAAAAACACAACATATGTAACATGGTTTGATACTGATCTACTCCATGCAGACTTACCGTATTGGAGAAGGGGAGCAGGAAGGCGAAGAGTTCCGGCTCAGGCTCCTTGGGCGTGCGGAACAGGATGCTGATGCCGAGGTTCATGAAGGGCGTCGTGAAGTCCACCACCGTCTCGCGTTGCGCTGTGATGGTCAGGTCCGTGATCGCAAAGTCGATTTCCTGACAAGCAATGCCCAGACAGACCATAAAGTATGGTGTACGATTGTAATCATCATTTCTGCCACAAGTTGTCTGCTGGACATAAAACTTTCTTTACAGCCTATGTCACTTCACTGTTGGACTAAAGACCTCTCCAAATAAATGGAAACCTTGCCCATATCCCCACCCTGGCAGGCGGGGTGGTCATTGCAGTATAGTATAGGACGAACAAGCAGACGAGGCTCTTAGTCGCCTCTTACGACACCCGAGGGAGAGAAAAGTAGTGGCAACAGACTACTTTCTCTCCCTTAGGTGTCGTTTTATTCTACTCCGCCCTCACCACACGCCATATATGAACATAGGACTAAAGTAAGTTTTTTCAAAATTGCTTATTGTAAGCCATCCATCGTTCTCCTGTACCCTTTTTAGGTCGTTTGTCCTCACACTCTCAGAGCTCCGCATACTCTGTATGCAGCAGTGATTTGTACCGGATCGTCCATGAGGCGGCGCGTCATGCCATTCCACTGCTGGGTGGTGTCATTGAAGCTGCCGTACTCGCCGTCCTCCTGCAAGATGAACGTGAAGTTGAAACGCAGCTCTTCCGCCAGCCGCTCGATCAGCTCGATGCAGAACCCTGCAAAACAGACAGGTATTTCATCCAACTGTAACAAACATAGGGAGGTAGAGGTTTCTGTATTTTTAGATTTCAAGACGTGACTATCCGCCGATTTGGACCAACATCAATGGCATGAGTTGGAAGTTGGTAGCAATAGGTAGGTACATGCTTTTCTTACTATAGACGTTGCAGTCAGGAAGTTTTACCAAAAATATTTGCTTTTATGATATCATGCTTACCTTCGTAGCGCTTGTTCCCGGACAGTCTTTCTGTGGAGTCCTTGGTCATCACGTACGGCTTGTTCTATGATCAATACAAACTGCATTATGACACGGTAAAGTAAATGGAGTTAAGACTAATTTATTACTTAGTACACACAAACAGGATTTTGGTAAGTACCTGCTTACACTAATTTAAGTTGACGTCGTAGTGATAGATAGACATACCCATACCCAGCTATAGGGTATATTGATTTAGAGAATGTCATAGGCTCAGAATATAGTATTATATATTCTGAGGTCATAGGTAACTTTTTATTTGTCTCTGTAGAAACAAAATACAAATACACCCACAGCAAAATTCCAACATGGCTGCATATGACAAAACAGTGTATATTTTAGGACCTAAATTATATAACAAATTACCTGACTGTTTGAAAGAACTTAATACTAGACTATTTAAATTTAAATTGAAACAATTATTAGTACAAAAATGTTATTATAGTATAGAGGAATTTATATGTGACAAATTATATGATATTGAATGATTTATAATTAAGTAATTATTTTTGCAACACCCGAGAGGGTAAGTAAGGAGAACTGTATATAGTTATAAGACCTTGTGAACTCTTACTATGCAAATAAAGAATTGATTGATTGATTGATTGATAAGCGCGTTTCCGGTTGCATCCTCAGCTGTGCTGCTCTTCGGACCCCGGGGTGCGCTTTCCCACTTTTTCTTCCTAAGGATGCCAAAGACCTTGCAAAATGGAGAAGAAATAGCCGGAACAGTTTAAATGATTTGGCTATAGTTTTACGACCGGCCGCCTACCTGACGTCAACCCTCTTTGGGAATGTATTTGTGCAAAAAGTTTTACAACCGGCCGCCACTCGACGTCCACCCTCCTTGGGAATACAGTTGCTGCACAATATATAAGTACTTTGTCCTATTCTAGGCTACACTATAAGTCATCATCAGGTCTTTTTTAGTCTCCACTGCAGGAGCACGACCCTCTCTGTAATACTAGAGCGATGTTAACCCTCCATGGGATGCAATTGTAGCACAAGATGTTTGTGCTTAGTCCTTTAGTCGCCTCTTACGATATCCACAGGAAGAGATGGAGTGGTCCTATTCTAACCCGGAACCACATGGCTCTATTAGCCGTGTGTAACATTGATTTTATTCCCTGCAGGAGATTGCTGCAGAATTAAATTGTGTGAGACCGATAAACTTGTTAGGGCTCGTATTTGTATTCATAAAGGGAAGGGGGCAAAACGAAGTCATTGATAATGAAAATGGATTAGTTTACAAGCGCGATGAGCACGGTGTAGGTGCGGTTCTCCATGGAGTCGGGCGCGCTGGCCGGCGCGGGTTCGGGTGCGCGCTGCCAGGAGATGCCGGCGCGCGGCGCCCACACGCCGGCGCGCTGCAGCGCCCCGCCGCGCACCAGCTCCGCCACGCCGAGCTGCACAGAGCGCCGCCCGCCGTCAGCCTCCCACGACGCGCCGCCTCCGCTCACGCACAAAGACGAGTTCCACTCCTCCTGAACCAGACCACCGCTATCACGTAAACTGATGCTTGACAGAGTAACTTTGTAAGTAAGGAGGTTGGTAGTTAGCTAATGATGTGCGCGACCATACGGATTATTGGCGATTAGCGCTTACGAGTTACGCAACTCATCCGGCCGGATAAGTAGGAGTATTGTTGTGTTGACTTTAAGGAGCCTTTCAATTTGATATTTTTAGGGTTTAGTACCCAAAGGGTGCCAACAGGACTCTATCACTTGACTCCGCCGTCTGTCCGTCTGTCGAGTTACGCAACTCATCCGGTCGAATTAGTTGGAGCCTAGGAGCATTTGTTGTGTTGACTTTAGGGAGCTTTTCAATATGATATTTTTAGTGTCCAGTACCCAAACAGGTGCCAACAGGACCTATTGCTGGGACTCCGCTGTCTGTCTATCCGTCTGCTACATGGCCCTATCTCTTGAACCGTAATAGCGAGACTCCCTCCAGGGTATGTTAGGTCAAGTGTTCAAACGTCCAATAGTCAAAATGTCAACATCTGAGGTAGCGCATCCGCAATGTTTGCAGAAAGGCATACATGCAATAATGCGCAAAAAAGCAACTTCGCTGTTGAAAGAGTGCGAGGCAGCGATAATCGCATCCTAAAGATGAGCAGGCCGGTACGACTCCACCATCGTTAACCACATGATGAGAATAGCTTTCGGTGCTGTCTAATAAACATAATTGTATACTAACATAGGATAGGAAATTACTACTAACAAATTGGATTGATATCTGAAATAAAGAATATTATTATTAATATTTAAAAAAAAAATTGTACGGAGGTACGGAACCCTTAATGTACGAGTCTGACTCGCACTTGACCGGTTTTTTTTTATTTAAACTCTAAAATGCATTAATGTAATAATAGTTTTTTAGGGTTCCGTACCTCAAAAGGAAAAAACGGAACCCTTATAGGATCACTTTGTTGTCCGTCTGTCCGTCCGTCCGTCCGTCTGTCAAGACCCTTTTTCTCAGAAACGCGTGGAGGTATGGAGCTGAAATTTATATCAATTACTCAGGTCGACTGTCCCTTGAAGCTGTGAAAAAATCAAACTTCTAAGCCAACGCAATCAAAAGATACAGCCGTTTATGCCGCAAATTTTCGACACTTGCAAGGGAATCAAAACCTACAGGGTGCTTCCCGTGAACTCAGAATCTTGAAATTTGGTACGAAGCAACGTCTTATAGCATAGATAAAGGAAAAATTACGAAAACCATAAATTTTTAGTTACATCACATAATATATTTTTTTTTAATAATTTTAAACTTACTACCCATTTCCTCATAAACGCGTAGAGGTATTAAATTGAAATTCATACCAAATACTAAACCTTGCAGGTTTGTACGGAACCCTCGGTGCGCGAGTCCGACTCGCACTTGGCCGGTTTTTTTTTTTTTTATGTTATAGGGCGGCAAACGAACAAGCGGGTCACCTGATGGTAAGTGATCACCACTGTCCATGGACAACTGCAACACCAGGGGTGTAACAAGAGCGTTACCGGCCTTTCAGGAAGATATAGACTCGTTTTTTGAAGGTTTCAATGTCGTATCGGTTCGGGAACACCGCTGCAGGAAGTTGATTCCACAGTTCGGTCGTACGTGGCAGGAAGTTCCTTTTAAAACGTACTGTGGTTGATTGCCAACTATCCAGGTGGTGTGGATGGTATTTTAATTTCAGGCGGGTGGTGTAGTGGTGAAATTTTGCAGCAGGTATTAGGTCGAACAATTCTTCAGAACATTCCCCATGATAAATGCGATAAAAAATGCACAAGGATGCAACATCCCTACGTAGAGCCAGAGGATCGAGACGGCTGACGAGAGTCTCATCATCGATTATACGAGTTGCGCGATTTTGAATACGGTCAAAAGGAAGAAGTTGGTATTTAGGTGCCCCGGCCCAGAGATGGGAACAATATTCCATATGCGGCCTAACTTGTGCCTTATACAGCTGAAGGCGATGTGCCGGTGTGAAATATCGCCTTGCTCTACCGAGGATACCAAGTTTTTTAGAAGCCAACTTAGCCTTGTCATTTTGATGACCGCGAAATTGAACATCGCTTGAAATCTCGACGCCGAGAATTCCGATCCTCGGTTGTATATCGAGGGAAGCGCCCTGAAACAAGGGAGATACGACAAAGGGACTTTTTTTGGCGGTGAACGCACAAACTTGTGTTTTATTGGGGTTAAATTGGACTAAGTTGGATAGACCCCAATCTGAAACTTGGTTCAATAAAGTTTCTATATCAGAAACAAGTTTTGTATGACACTCAGAGACGCTTGCCCGAGAAATATTGACTTGGCCGGAATAAAAAGTGTCTACCGTGGTATCATCCGCATAGCAATGAGTGCTGCTGGATTGCAGCATATCATTGATATGCAGAAGAAAAAGCGTAGGAGACAGAACACAGCCCTGTGGGACACCAGCATTCACGGGCTTACATTCAGAGCATGAACCGTCAACAACGACTTTGATGCTACGCCCTGTGAGGAAACTGGTAATAGTATGCCAGCATATTTAGGACAACAGACAGAATCTTGAAAAAATGAACGAAAAATGGTAACGTGATATACTAACGGATCGTATGTAGTTGAGCAAAGTGGCCGCATGGAAGGCGCCCACGCCGCGGCCGCAGTCGGCGTGCGGGGCCTCCCTCAGCCTGAGGACGGCCGCGGCGCGGCGCAGCAGCGTGGCGGCGTCGTAGGCCAGCACCAGCGCGGTCGGCGGCGCGGCCGCCACCAGCGCCGCCTCGGCCGCGGCGGCGCTGCCCGCCGAGTAACCCAGCCGAGACTGGTACGCCAGCTTCCACTTCTCCATCATCGCCTTCAAGCTCTCCGATTCAGGATCGTACAACTGAAATGCTGTTTGTACGCTAGTGATACGAGTATATAAGTCAATGGCTGTTTGATGTTATCTTGCTTGGCATTTATACTGTGATGTGTGTAGCAGTTGACCTTAACATATCAGATACTCGCTGCTACGTGAAATGTTTATTTGGTGTAAGATGAAGCAGGAATAAAATGGTTAAAACTAAATGGTTTAGTTATTTAAAATGGTAAGAAATGGTAGGTACACGCCGAATGGCTGGTTATTGCGTAGTAAAAATACTTATTGCCTAACTATCGTCATAATGTAAAATGCAGACATGCTGACTGGATAAAATCGCTGTTCGATTACCTCGACAATGTGGCTACAACGTCCATACTAATATATCGTATTTTAGTTATTTAATTTGCTCTGTGTAATAGTTTAACTTATTCTATTCTTTATACGTGGGAACGTATTGGCTGTCGGATATAATTGTTTTCTTCTTTTTAGGGTTCCGTACCCAAAGGGTGCAAACGGGACCCTATTACTGAGACTCCGCTGTCTGTCCGTCTATCTGTTCGTCTGTCCATCTGTCGCAGGGCTCTATCTCTTAAACTGAAATTTTCACCGATTATGTATTACTGTGGCCGCTATAACAACAAATACTAAAAAATAAAAAAAGTTAAAAATTAAAGGCGGTCGTCAAACAAAAAACGTATTTTTTCAGCGTTTTTAACTAGATCTTTATAATGGAAATAACTAAATACTTGAATTTTTCACAGATAATGTATAACTATAGCCTCTATAACAATAAATACTAAAAATAAAAAAAAGTTAAAAATTAAAGGGGGTCGTCATACAAGAAACGTGTTTTTTTTTCAGCGTTTTTAACTCGATCTTTATAATGGCATTAACTAGATTCTTGGAATTTTCACCGATCATGTATTAGTATGACCACCATTAAAACAAATAGATACTACAAATAAGATAAACTTAAAAATTAAAGGGGGTCGTCATACAAGAAACGTGTTTCTTTAGCGTTTTAAAACATTGTACGGAGTTACGTAACCCTTCATGTACGAGTCCGACTCGCACTTGCCTATTTATTTTATTGTAATAGAGCCTCGCGTAAAATGCATCACGTACGTAGGCCTATGAGATGCCTTATATTAACATTAAAAAAATGCATCTTAGGCGCACGTTCTATCTTTGTCTTTTGAAATGTTTTAATTTGTCAACTTGTCTGAAACTGCTTGGTCTGATATAACAAGGTGTGAAGGTATCGCTGGGGCTCACTGGTGATGTTGGCGCCGCCGTGGCTGTAGGGCGCGAGCTCCTGCGTGTGCAGGTCCAGCGAGAGCAGGATGTAGGAGTGCGTGTCCGCCAGCAGCCCCACGCGCTGCGCCGCGTCCAGCACGCGCGCGCAGCACGCCGCGCCGCACCACACGATGAACTTGCTCGCGCCCGTCTTTTTTAGAAGCAACAGCAGGTTCCTGAAACGTAATAACATACTTTACAACTTCACAACTTTGTACTGGCTGCTCACACAATGGACGGAACAGTGAAAATGAAAGAGCTAAAAAAAACTGAAACAATATATTATATAAAGAAGGTATATTAAACCGACCAACCTACAAAATTAGTCGGTATCATCGACATGAATATATAGACTCGGCGTCTTCCTACACGGCCATGTCCCAGATTCGATTATTCATTCATTCTTTATTCTCATAGACTAAACACGAGAGTAGTACAGAAAGGTCAATATATTTTTACCTACCTACGAGTACGTGGTTCAAATTAAATCCTACATATATTTTAACAAACGCGAATGTTGGTAAGTATGGCTGGATGTATGGATGGGTGTATGGATGGTTGTATGGTTATATAGATTTTTAGATTGTAGACCCACGACTAGCTTTTACGATCTTCACGGAAGGGGAGGCGGCTGCATTCTTAATGTGTTTTTTCTTTGTTTTTTTTCTTATAAAGGTAAAAGTTAAACTGCACATATCTGTTTCATTGGTAACCTTTTATTATTCTTACTTAAATTCTTTACGTAATGTTTTGTTAGCTATCTATGTATTTAATGTATTATATAATCACACACGTATGCTGCGCAATTGGGCGCCAAAAATCCGCCATTATGCTTTCCAAAAATTTTAATATAGCCTATGACTACTACTAGTATTTATTCTGTGCAATGATGTGATTGTAAACACTCAAGTGATTAAGATGAATCTAACCACATATAATTTATCAAAATCTATTTAGCCGTGTAGTAGTTACGAGGAAACAGAATTATAGAGACAAACATAATAAAACATCAAAAATGTGTAAGCAGCCATCTTGGATCCAAAATCTGATAGTAGTTTCAAGTTGCGCGGGGCACCTCAAAGGGCTCAGAAATTTTGTAGGTTTTTGTAACAGAATGTAGGGGCCCCACAGCCCCCACATACAAAACTTTTGAGGCCTCGGAGGTTCTAGTGAGACGTTACGAGATGTGACTAAATTTTATAAAGGATTTATAGGATTTTAGGAAACTTTTGTAAAGCATTTATAGCATATGTAAATAAAAATTATAAATATAAACATTTTTAAACGTTTTACAAACATTAATAACTGAGTAGCAAACAAATAGTTTTTCGATGCATCCATGAAGAAAGTGAAATGTAGGCATATTTATGATGTCTACATTTCACTTCTGTTTTGTTAGTCTATGACGAATTATTCAATCGGTTGACAGATCATTCACTCACTTCATACATTATGGCAGCCGAAATTTGGCAGTCCGTATTTAATTTTCAATCAATGAAATCTAGTTACTTACCGATGGAAAGTTATTCCTTTATATTTTGCTTTATTCTTTGAATTACTAGTGCAGTATCTCAACACACACCAAGGCATTTTTGACTAAGTTGACAGTGTTTTCTTTAATGAATCGTGGAGTGTATTATGCGCGTATTGCTAGCGAGTGACTAATGTGAGGTGAACAGTGATAGCCTATGATGAATAGAACACTACTGTTGTATGTGGCGTCTTCTCTAGTACGTAAGTACATAGATCTCGTTGGTCGGTATACATTACGACGCATATGCTTTAAATTTTTTTTTTATTTTGTTTGTTTGTAATAACTTTATTGTACTTTGAAAACACATCATTAAGACAAAAATAACATATAAAGTAAATTGACAACGGCGGACTTACAGTCCGGTCAATTTAGACATCCGAGGTTACAATAATTCGCACCCAGCTGAAAGTTGGTAGGATTGTTTAAAACACCATCATAAATGAAATCTAAAAATTCCTCATCGATCCAATACATGCAAAAAAATACTCTGGGTCAAAGGTCACATAAACGAGTTTTTCGCGATTTTGAGCAAAACCGAAAGTTTTATCATATTTTCTGTTTGTTTTATCATATTGTCCCTTCTGTGCATTAGCACTCACTCCCATTTTTGAGTCTAATTTGACCGGGCTATTATCCCATAATGGAATCTCTTCCAGTCAACCGGCTTATAAAAATTATAAAAGTAATAAATTGAAAAAATAGTAGTACCTTCTTATATCATCTTCATCTTTTGTACCGTGATTTTAATAAAGACTCTACTTTGCACATCCTCCGCTGTGAAGTATATCCCAAGTAGCATTCGGGGTTCTATATAAGATGTCTTATCGTTCACATATACACCACAAGCTGAGTAAGTCAGCTGTATAAGAGCTGTATAGCTTGCTATAATGCTTGTATAGAACCAGTTTGGGCACAAATTAGACAGCCTTAAGTTCACTTTGGCTGTACATTAGCAGTATAACAGCCTTATAATAGCAGTTTAAGTAGTAACATCGGACTTAAGGCTGTCTTACGGCACTATATGAGACGCAGTGTGAACCATACAACGTACATGAGCGTAATAAAGAGTAACAAGTGGCTAAATACACAGCCTTCACAGTTATAAAATCCGACAACAGTACTCCAGTGCTACCTAAAGTTTACGTATGTCCTACACTATTTCTTTATTTTATAAATTATTTATTTGTTTGGTTTTGTGAGTGCCATCAAGCAGACCTTACTCCGGCGGATATATATTGGATAAAAATTTATGATAACACGCGGTATAAGTACCTGTTTCAAAGACTTAATAATGTTATTGCCATGGGAATGCAACTTTATCGTGAAATGTATACATATTTACAGCTAAAATATTCACGCGCCTCTACAAAAACGCGATATTCACTTTAAAATATTTAAAACTGGCTGAGAGTAAATCTACAATTTTCAGTTTTCGATATTATATTGGCATTATAACTATACTACGGTAATTAATTATATAATAAAACCAAAACTCAATTGCTCTATCTGCCTTTATTGTGATAAATCTGCATGATAATTTTGGAGATTTATTATTAGGTAAATATTTTAGGTTAGAACAAAATGGTGGAAATGAAATACGGCTATGTGAAATGTTATAACTCCAATTTAATGCGGTGAGCGTATATAGGTTCACATGTGTTCTGTTAAAATGCTGTTATCTATTGAATTTATAATTATCCTCCGCATTATGTACAGAACCACCATGAACAACGGTTGAAGTCGCACTTGTTGAAGCCGTATCGACGGGCTCATTTTCGGGCGTCGTTGTCAATCGACTGTTTATATTTACAATTTGCGAATATTCTTTTGCAATTTTCCTTCTTATTCCACCGGTTCTCGCTCTTATTTTCTAAGATTTTTTATACATTTTCACGTGACGAAATAAACACACCGCAGCTTGTGGGATAAGTGTAATAGAATATCACATTCACATTCATGTTCAGCTTACAGCAGATAAGAGTGGTACTTGTGGACAAATAAACCGCTATTGATGTTAATAGACAACACATATAGTCTTTTTAACAGCCTATAGTGCACATACGAACCATTTAAACACTTCTGTACAGATAGTAAAAAAGGTTATTTTAATGATCACAAACAAGTCCTACTGCAGCTACTAGCTGTATAACAGTCTAAAACAAGTAAACATAACAGCCTTTGGCTTTATGAATGACCATGTGTGTTCTATTATAATGCTGGCTCTATAACATCGTACAAGTAGGTCGTAAAGCAGCGGTTGCCGTATCTCTACCCTCCTATAATGCTCTTAGTCAGACGGCTGACTAAAGGATAGTTGTGAGAGTATTATAACACCAACAAACGTATAAAAGTATAACTCTACACTCCTATAAGTCCCTTAGACAGGTATAGGTGTTATTAATCGCAATAATGCAGCTTATACATCACGAGTGAACTGTAATAATGCTTCAAGTACACATGGGAACTAAATGTGTACTCTTAAATGGAGTAAAATGTTACTTGGGATGAGCGTAGGAATGATAGCATAGCACAAAGCCACAAATACAAGTAGGAATAATAGCACAGCACAAATACAAGTAGACCGTATCTGATACCTGAGCAGGGACTCGTCGTGCGGCGGCGGCAGCATGCGCGGCAGCAGCGACAGCCGCTTGCTGTCGGGCGCCAGCAGCGCGGCCCCTGCGGCGCTGCCTTCGTGCAGCAACACTGCCCGTTGCCAGCCTTTAGCTTCGCACAGCTCTGAGCACACCTGCACACAAACACAACACTCACACGATTTTTTCAAGTTAAAGAAACAAGTAATTATTAAAAAAACAAAATACCGTACTGCGTGACACAGCAGCAGTACTTACCTATGCCTAGGCATAGGCAGTTACTGTCTTTTGTGGCCTAGGTAAGACGCAACCGGGAATGTGCTTGGCGAAGCGATGTTATAGGTATGTTGCTTTTTAGCATTTCTCATTTCAATTTATCATATAAGTTGTATATATTTTTGTAATCCTTGAATAAAATCCTTTAATTTGAAACCCAAAATACCTCAGTGCCTCAAGACGAAAGTTTATACTCAAGTTACCAGTGATGACTTATGGCTCTGAAACGTAGTCCCTTACTAAGGGTCTCATACATTGACATGAATATATAGACTCGGCGTCTTCAAACACGGCCATGTCCTTTTTGGTAATATAGACTAAACACGAGAGTAGTACAGAAAGGTCAATATATTTTTACATACCTACGAGTACGTGGTTCAAATTAAATCCTACATATATTTGAATAAAGGTTCTTTACCTTGGATTACGGATATTTGCAAGGGATGATTGATGAACGTAACAAGGCTCATGAAAGGTATCGTAGAACTAAATCGGAAAATGATACGCAATATTATAAGGACTTAAAAAGAATGGTTGAGATAGGAATAGCTGGAGAAAAACGTGCTTATATTGATATATTAATTAATTCACAGGTCAATGATAATAAGAAATTTTGGAAAAACCTTAAAAGTAAAGTTCTCCCCAATGTTAACAAAGATCGATTGCTACCCGATCATTGGAATGATGCAAATAAAATTAATAAATACTTTCTTCAGCTTCCCGGCGGCAATGGTAATACTTTGGCAGAAATTTCTGCTTTCAAGAACGAAAGGAAGAAAGAAACTCCTGCGACATTCACACTAAGACCCGTGAGTAGCGCGGATATTGCAAAATATATTCTATCCATAAAATCGAACTGGTAGTGATAATATCTAGCTTTCCAGCTTTCTAAATTTGTAGAGGATCAGAATATTCTTCCTACTCTGCAGTCTGGCTTTAGAAAGGGACGGGGGACTATAACAGCTCTGATTGATGTGGTTGACAACGTGTTGGCAGAGCAGGACAGGGGTAACGGTACGATTCTTTCACTTTTAGATTACTCGCGTGCATTTGATTGTTTGAGTTTCCCTCTTTTGCTTGCCAAACTAGCCTACTATGGATTAGATTCAGATTCGCTTGCTTGGTTTGAAAGCTACCTTACCGGTCGCTCACAATCTGTGCAACTTCAAAAAAGTGATGGCAGTTTTATAGCCTCAGACCCGAAACCAATAGAACGTGGGGTGCCGCAAGGTTCAATACTGGGGCCTCTGCTCTTTATTATTTATTGCGCAGATTTACCCTCAGTTATAAAAAATAGTAAGTTCCATTGCTACGCTGACGATGTGCAATTATATATCAGTACAGAGCCTAATAACATTTCACAAGCTGTCTAGCAAGTGAATAAAGATCTATCTAGTATTGCTGACTGGTCTCAGCGCAATACGCTAGCTTTGAATCCGGAGAAGTCGAAATATTTGGTACTTGGCAGTAAATGGCAAATTACTCAAATAGTGAACGCGAATCCGAATATTGCTATCAATGGCCAAGCTCTTGCAATGGTTGAAGAGGCCAGAAACTTGGGTTTGGTTGATGGTCAGCTTAGGTTTGAGACTCATCTGTTAAGCCTAGTGAAGAACTGCTTCTATCGCCTTAGCCTTGTCTACAAAATTCGTGATCAGCTTACTGTAACGTCGCGACAGATAATTTGTGAATCTCTGGTTCTATCCAAGCTTAACTACGGTTACTTTGTTTATGGGCCGCGTCTCTTGTGTAAGACACAACGTCTGGTACAAAGAGTACAGAATGCGTGTCTGCGTTTTTGTTACAATATCCCTCCTCGGAGCCACGTTACACCATTTTTAAACAAAGCATCGGCACTTAATATGGAGGCTCGTAGGAAATTACATTTCGCAAGCTTATTGTTCGGATTAATTAAGTTTAAAAAACCTGAGTATTTGTTTAGTAAGTTACTTTTTATGTCTCAGCGTCATGCCAGATTAGCTCGTCCTATTCTATGCATTACGAGACATAGGACAGAGGCTTTTAAGGGAAGCTTTACGTATGCGGCAACAAAGTGTTGGAACAATATACCCCCGCTTTTGAGAAGTATAAATTCTAAATTTACATTTAGGTAAGATTAGATTAAAAGCGCATTTGCTAGAAAAACAAAAAGTAGATTTTTCCCATCACTTTGCTTGCCGTGTACGTAAATTACCATACAGACTATAACACAGGTAACTAGCTGCTCAGATTGTAATTTTAAATATAATGCTATTACTTTTTTTGGATGATCATTGGTTCGGTCGTGCTTTGTTTTTGTTTATAAATTTTTTGAGTACCTATCAATTGTTTCAGTTCTTAGATTTCATAGAAGCTGCGTTGTTTCGAATTCATTTCATGTGTGTATTTTTTGCTCATTATGTTATTGTTAATAATCTAATTTTTTTATTGCACTTATTCGGGATGAGAGATAATGAGATGACCCACTTTAATATTCAACTTTTTTTTTTTTTAGTATTTGTTGTTATAGCGAGTAGGTAGGAAGTCTTTGAGCTCAAATAAAAATCAAATCCAGCATATAGAACTCATTTCATTCGCTCTATACGCTGGATTTGATTTTTATTCGCCCTCAAAGACCCAATTCCTACCTGGTTCGTGCTTCAATCTAACGCTTCAGTCAGGACTACTAGTTTTCCATCTATTCCACGGACTTTTAATCGAATTTTAGATGATGACAAATTCTTACTTACAACGTCTCAATCAGGCATATTGGGTATCTCAACACGAGGCGTTCAGTAATGTCTGTCACCTATTTACAAAACTAATCCTGATACGGACGTGCAAGTTTGTATAAAGTAGATAGAGTTAGATTGCGTCCGATGACCTGCACATAAATCTATCGCAATAACCTAGGCCGATTGCTCATGCCAATCACCAGAGCTGAGGGCTCCTACAACGATAACGTTCATCGTTATGCGATTATGGGGTGATGTGTCCAGTTATCCTCATTCAGGTACCGATGCTAAGGAAATTATCGATCCAAGCCGTTTGCTCGTGCCTTTGACCAGTTATGGCTGTTGGCACTTGGAAAGAATTATTCCATCGCGATGGTATTTCGTGAGTAACTAAACAACAATTTACACCCAATGGTCGATGCTGACGAACTTCTCGTTTGAACGTAGGATATTTCCGTCAGCCTCTCTCTGATGACAGCAACTAGGAAATCTGAGGAGATTTTATTATGAAGGTTAAGGTGACGCTAAACTGTCTTTAGCAAAAACTTTAACAAAACTTGCATTGCGTTGACTACACACGCACCGTACTGAGACATACTTTCAAACAAATGAAATAACAATTCATTCTGGCTTCCAACCAAACCTGCAATGAATCTTGATTATATTACTAAAGCAATAAGTCAAAGACGGGATCTTCTATTAGATTCTTTAAATATTATAGTATAAAGATCATTTTCGATTGAAACGTTAAACAGACATGAAACATTCTACTTACAAATCATTTTGCTGTTTCAGCAGTGAACGGGTGGTGTGATTATAACGCATGTCGACAGCCTATATACTAAGCAAAAAAGATTATAAGGTCATATCCACATTGCGTTTCATAATTCAATTTTTATAGCAATCATTATTTTTCATTCCTATAATATATATGAAATTAATTTTTATGTTAAATAGATCATGTATCTAGAGGTATATTATTTAAAGGATAAACAGACTCAAAAATAATATAAATAATTGTAATTTATAATGACTATGTATTTGTTATTTGGTTAATTATTAAACACTTATTCTAAGATTAGGCTTATTAACTAAGCTAATTAAGCCTAATGAAATACGAGTACATTATAACATCTTTTACGGAACAAACGCAGCCTTGGGTTTTAAATTTTGAATTGTTTGTAATAATACATACTAGATTATGTTTCTATATTAATTACCTATTACCTTATAGGCGTAGTCTACCCAGTTAGGGATAAAGAGGTGATAATACGTATGTAATAATTACTTAACTTAAATCGTTAGTGTGGATGCAGCCTTAATGGGTCGTTCCACTTGTATATAATGTTAACCCCGACGCAAAAATTATAGGTTGTTGTTATAAGTTTGACGTGTCCGTGTGTGTATGTGTGTGTGTGTGGGAGGGTGTGTGTGTGTGTGTGTGTGGGTCTGTATCATCGTAGTTCCTTATTGAATAGTTATAATCTTTTCTTTCATAAATTTGTACCGATACTAATTAAGTGATTATTCACTATCATTTGCATTTCATGTTTCGCATTAATCCGTACCAAATAATAAAGTATAAACTGCTTTAATAAAATTGTGTTAAAAGTTCTATGCTGTGGTTCTATGAACACCCATACAAAATTTTACACACTTTAAATTTTAAAATTTATTTATATTATTACTTAGTTGATTAGTTTAATTCAGGATGAAAATTTTAATGGTGAAGTTATAAAATATATTCAAATAGTTCAAGAAAAGTAAGTAGAAATAATTATTACAAAAAAACAACAGACTTCAATTTTTTAAGGAGTTTCTTCCATATTTATCATATCTTCACCAAATCAAAATGGGATCAACTTGGAAGTAAAGGCTTTCAAATAAAAAAAATCATCAAAATCGGTTCACAATTGGTGAAGATAGCGCGTAACAAACATACATAAAAATAAATAAAAAATAAACACACTCGAATTGATAACCACCTCCTTTTTGAAGTCGGTTAAAAACGTGAATGGAATAACCCATACACGTAAACATGATGCAATGAGCAGTAAAAATATGGAATATGTAGCGGATGTATGTAATACTACACTTTTGTTTTGACAATACCGAACATTTCAAGTTCATTCAATTTCGCAATAAATTTACGAATATGCTGAGTTTCATTTGGTGTAGCGGTCGTCAACCTTCATTTATTTCAACACTTTCAAAATTGTGTTATTTAAAGAAATAACATTAGTATAGTCATTATATTTCAGTATTTTCTAATTGTTGACGATCCCTGGAAAATTATGCTGCGTCAGTTAGAAATTACTATTTGTGCTATGATTTTCGTTGTATTTGTTACAATTAAATTTAGAAATTTGCTCTCCACTGTGAGGCTACTTCCCTCTGCGGAACGTGTGTGACAGTGCCTACTACGAGCAGTCATCAGCTTTGTGTCTCCAGCCGCTGCCGTAATTGTTCCAGTGAACAATCCTACACATAGCCGCAAAATAAAGATTCACTGCATCGCAATAATGTTCGTAAGTTTTTTTTACTAAGTTTCGTGTAGTATAAGACAATCTTTAAAGAAAGTAACACTTTAAGGAAATTTAGAACTTATTATTTATTTGAGTATTATTGTGGAACCATTTTTCTTGATTACTTCTGAGATTTATTATGTTATTCGGGTTATTCCCCATTAAATAAAGTATTTTTGATTAAGGTTTGACTGAAGTTACAATTTCTAATAATATATGACTTAACTTATATGTATTTTTTTTGCAGGTCGGACTCTGAATATCCCGAGTACAAGAACAAGACCAGAGCCGTTAAGAGATCAGCGGTAGACTTTGGAGATTCGGACAACGAGGAGACTGCTTCAGAAACGAAGTACGTATCTTACTATTTAAGTGTTCATATGGTTATTTTCATAATATAACATCATGTCTGGTAACATCTTACAAAATGTACAGATGTTTATGCTACTATAAGCTTTGATCTGATTAGGAAGAAGATACATTTTAAGTTTTTATATATTCCCTGCCTAGGATGGGCGGAGGTAATAATTTATGTGAATATTTACTTATTTTGTTTTATTTTCCTTTTTACAGTACGCACAAACGTAAACCTACAGCTGCTAAAGGCAGAAAGCCGAAGAAGGCTTGCTCTGCGAAAGCACCAGCAACAGGTTGGAGCCTGGACTCCGACAGTGACGACGAGCACCGCCCTCTACCGAAGAGTCCTTTGGTGTCGAGCCTCACTCGGCGTGTTGCAGGCGGGGTATTGCGCCGTACGATAGACCTTGCAGGAGATGCGTTTGTGGAGTTAAAAGTGTACAACGTGAAAGATTTAGAAGGAGTCGCTCCAAAAGATCGCTGGGAACGAGCTGTTATCTCGTTGAAATACCAAGGTGATTCCGATTCACCAGAGCTAAATGTTTTAAATTTACAGCCGAAGGAACATTCTTCGCTGAAAAAAAGAATAATAAATAAAACAGGTTCGTTTCCAGCGATAATGGGTTTTAATAAAACTTTTTATTTTTTTTATATTATGGTGTAGTTACTTACTTAGTTTAAGTTTAAAAAAAATATACCTACAATATATTATACATAATTTTTAGGGTTCCGTACCTCAAAAGGAAAAAACGGAACCCTTATAGGATCACTTTGTTGTCCGTCTGTCCGTCTGTCCGTCCGTCCGTCCGTCTGTCAAGACCCTTTTTCTCAGGAACGCGTGGAGGTATGAAGCTGAAATTTATATCAATTACTCAAGTCTACTGTCCCTTGAAGCTGTGAAAAAATCAAACTTCTAAGCCAACGCAATCAAAAGATACAGCCGTTTATGCCGCAAATTTTCGACACTTGCAAGGGAATCAAAACCTACAGGGTGCTTCCCGTGAACTCAGAATCTTGAAATTTGGTACGAAGCAACGTCTTATAGCATAGATAAAGGAAAAATTACGAAAACCATAAATTTTTAGTTACATCACATAATATATTTTTTTTTAATAATTTTAAACTTACTACCCATTTCCTCATAAACGCGTAGAGGTATTAAATTGAAATTCATACCAAATACTAAACCTTGCAGGTTTGTACGGAACCCTCGGTGCGCGAGTCCGACTCGCACTTGGCCGGTTTTATTTTCTTTATATTATAATCACTTTATTTTTTTGCATTAATAAACCGACGTACATAAGTTTTAATGTTTGTTTTTCGTGTATGTAGGTGACTTACACTGATGTCAGATTTTTCAAGCTGCCTAAAGGCATCTGACATAGCCTAATAATTTAATTAAATGCATAATATAAAGCTTGACTTATTTCTGTTTAGAATAATATCTATTTAATCCTGGTGAGTTACTACTTACAAGTTGTTTTCAGTTCTATCAAATTTTAGACATAAAAAGTACATACTCGTCTAATTGGTAACCTCCTCCTTTTTTGAAGTCGGTTGATTACTTTGACTTAAGAATCAATGTGTTTACATATTAGTGCTCGTGACGTACCCGTATGAGTATATGTGGGTTCGAATCACTGACTATCCGCTACGGCTACGGCAGCGGTGTGTATGACATCATCGTATTCGTAGCTGTTCGTAGAGGTAGGTCTACAATATTTAACTTTCAGTATGTCCGCTAAAACTGTATATTGCACAGTATGTGATATATCCGTAAAAAATAGAGGGTTTTCGGCACATTTGCGGAGTAATGTCCATAAAAATAATAGTTCTATACAAATCAGTGACGATATTGAAAAAATTAGTAGCGCGTTTCGAAGTCGCATTGCTTCATATAGGGTACGTGATGTAACCTTTAAGGACTGCGATAATAGACCACCCGCTGACTTCCTTGGTAGGATAGGACGACGCGTGCAGGAATTACTTCTCGCTAGATTAAAGACTTTCATTTCCATAAAAATTAATTTCGAGTTTTTTGCTGAATTCACTCTTCCAAATAACGATACCTCTGAAATAAAATCTTTTGCTACTGAAAACATTGTATTACATCAAAATTTCGATTTTAAGGATGTTTATTCAAAAATAATCAATACCTTAGCATCAAATATAGACGATTTTCAGCAAAAAGATAGTGGATGGGCTTTTCTGAGAAACTTATATTTGGAAGTTAATATTAACAAGTATAATCCTATCAGAGCATCAAAATATATTGAACTACCTAAATGTGTTAAAAGCAAACGAGCATGCATTAATATAAAAAATAATGATTCTTTCTGTTTTTTGTGGTGTATAGTAGCGGCATTGTACCCTGCCAAAAAAAATGCTCAGAGGGTATCTTCGTATCCGCATTTCAAAAATATACTAAATACGGATAATATGACATTTCCGGTAGGGATTCCTGATATCAAAATATTTGAAAAAAACAATTGCAATATTAGTGTTAACGTTTATGGTCTTTCAAATAATTCAGAAATTGTAGGACCTCTATACAAAACTAAACGTAAAAAAAAACACCACATCAATTTGTTAATAATAGAAAAAAAGGAGTGTAAGCATTTTTGTTTAGTAAAAGATCTAGGTAAATTACTCAAAAAACAACTAACGAAGCATCATGGCAAAGTTTTTTTTTGTGATGATTGTCTAAACTTTTTTCATAGTGAAAATAAATTATATGAACATATTTGTGGTGGGGTAAAAACTGTGTTGCCTGATCCTGGAAGCATTATCCAATTTAAACATTACGAGAGAATGCAATATGTGCCTTTCGTCATATACGCGGATTTCGAATCCTTATTAGAACCAGTTTCAAGTACTATGAAGTCCAATTCCACTTGTACGACTATATTACAAAGGCATTTACCTTCAGCGTTTGCATATTACATAGTTTGTTCATACGATGCTTCACTTAATAAATATGTCACGTATCGCGGGCAAGATTGTGTCGAAAAATTTGTAGAAAATCTTCGTAACGATACAATTAACATTTATTTATATTAAGATACTAAAAAAAAACATTTCGATGAAAAAATTGACGTCGGAGGAACAGAACAAATTCAATGAATCGAAGTACTGTTTTCTTTGCAATGAATTATTATTTGATGATAAAGTTAGGGATCACTGTCACTTAACAGGACAATACCGAGGTGCAGCCCATTCATATTGCAACTTAAAATATCGCTTACCGAAATTCGTTCCAGTATTTTTTCACAATTTATCTGGATATGACAGTCACTTGTTTATAAGACAATTGGGAAAATCACCGGGTAACATAACCGTAATAGCAAAAACTAAAGAAAATTACGTATCATTCACAAAATTTTTTCAAGTAGGTGTTAAAGAATTTGTACCCGTTCGATTCGTCGATTCATTTAATTTTTTAAGTACTAGTTTAGAGAAACTTGCCGACACTTTAAATACCAACGACTTTGTTCATTTATCTAATTTTTTCCCAAAAAATGAACATTTTGACATGTTAACTCGAAAAGGTGTCTACCCGTATGAGTATATGACAAATTGGAGCAGTTACGAGGAAAAAAAGCTACCTCCTCGTGATTGTTTTTATAATGCTTTATCTGATAGTATTATTGCGGAATCCGAATATTCCCACGCTCAAAAAATTTGGAGCGTTTTTCATTTAAAAGACATGGGTGAATATACTGACTTATGTCTCAAGACAGATGTACTCTTACTAGCTGATATTTTTGAAAAATTCCGCAAGATGTGCAAATACACATATCAACTAGACAGTGCATTTTACTTAACTTTACCAGCTCTATCTTTTGATGCAATGTTACTAAAAACAAAAGTAAAATTAGAACTCATGGAAGATTTAGAAATGATTAGAATGATTCAGAAAGGTATTTGTGGGGGTGTTTGTCTTTGCTCTAATAGATACTGCGAGGCAAATAATAAATATATACCACACTATGATCCAACTATACCCAATAATTATTTATTGTATATTGATTGTAATAATTTATATGGTTATGCAATGTGTTCTCATTTACCGTATTCCAATTTTGAATTTCTGGATAGTATCGATATCAATAAATTAAATATTCTTGAAGTACCTAATGATTCAGTGTACGGATATATCCTAGAAGTCGATTTATACTATCCCGAAAATCTTCACGATCTTCATAATGATCTTCCATTTTGTCCTCAAAAGTTCGCTCCACCGGGATCTAAGATACCTAAGTTAATTCCTAACTTATACCACAAATTTAAGTATGTGATTCATTACGTTCATTTAAAAACATGTATACGACATGGGTTGATATTACATAAAATTCATAGTTATCAAATTTAAACAAAGCCCGTTTTTAAAACAGTATATTGATTTAAATACTAAGCTACGACAAAAAGCACAGTCAACATTCGAACAAGATTTTTTTAAATTATTAAATAAATTAATTTTTGGAAAGACTTTAGAAAATACAGAAAATAGATTAGATGTGCATTTAGTCAACCGATGGCGTGATACGAATAACGTAACAAAGAAACATTATACTGCAGAACAATTGATATCTAATCTTAATTTTCACAGTTCTACCGCTTTTTTAGAGAATTTTGTAGCTATTTAAATGAAGCGGGATTCAGTGATGTTAGATAAGCCCATCTATATTGGATTTACAGTTTTAGAAATATCCAAAAATCATATGTATGATTTTCATTACTCCGTAATGAAGCCTAAATATGATTCACAATTAAAATTATGTTATACCGATACGGACAGTTTTTTATATTCAATAGAAACAGATGATGTTTACAAAGATATAAAAGACCATTTCCAGACTTATTTTGATACAAGTAATTATGATAGTAGTAATAAATACGGTATTATTCCTAAAAATAAAAAGATTCCTGGACTGATGAAAGATGAATTTTCAGGAGATGTGATAACGGCTTATGTTGGGTTACGGTCTAAGCTGTATTGTATAAAAACTGAAAACTGTGAACTTAAAAAGGCTAAAGGTATTCGGAAATCTGTTATTGGAAAGTTGAGTATGAAAGACTATAATGAGGTGTTATTGCGTAATAGACTACTACGACGAAAAAACATAATTTTTAAATCTTTGAAACACGAGGTCTTTACTCAAGCTGTAAACAAAATTGCTTTATCTTCCAATGATGATAAGCGTATTGTTCTCAAAGATAAAATATCAACATTATCTTGGGGACATAAATTAAGCCTATTTTGATATTGTTTTTTGATGCGATTGGTTTATTAATGCAAACAAAAGTCCGTAACAAAGTTCCGAAAATGTGTTTTAAAATTTAATTTTGTGCTTATAATTTCTTTTCATATTCTTGTATCCTTATTTACTTTATTTAAATTAAGAGTTAAAATATTTTAGTAATTTTGCTTATATTTTTAATTTTTGTTTGTTTAATTTTAAGACAATATGTTTTCTTTATGTAAATAAACGTTTTAGTAAGTAATAATCTGGTTTTTCATTGTAAACATTATCTATCATAATAAAATATTATACTTTTATTAGAACAAAATATTCTGAATAATAAAAGTAAGTAGTGCAAGTGATGTAATGCACAGGTACTCGTTCTTGTTTCGACATGATTGTCTCTTCTAGCTGAGTCAGCGCACGTGTATTCCCCACACGTTACCTATAATATCAAATAATTAATTTTATTTTTCCATCACTCGCACTGTTGCAGCCCGTGCTAATACATTTCACTTATATTTTACAGAATCAATATAGTTAAAGCAGGCGACTATTTTATGGTGAGTGTTGTGTTTGTAATGTGCTACTAATATTGTTATTAGAGATAATGATTATATTTCAAACTTATATTAAAACATAATTTATTTCTTTATAGATGATGTCTGATTCTCAAGAAACTATCGCACTTTATTCCCAAGACGCGCAAGATCCTTATTCGGGTGTCAACGAGTATTATGAAGAGATCTTAAATAACAGAGCTGTTGCTGCTGCTGCTGTTGCCGAGAGAAAGAAACAGCAAGAAAAATTGAAGAAACGTGGGGAATTGTCTTCTTCGTCTTATGTGATAAGAAAGGAACGAATTAAACCTAAGAAAGTAATCACAATTCAAGTGTATGATTTAGATAACGATAGCTCCAGCCAAAGTAGTGCACAGTGTGATATTTCCGAAAAATTTGTGTTCAATGTGCGGTACGTGTTAAAAGACTCAATTGATGAAATTATGGACCTAACTGAAAACGTGATAAATAAAATATCAAAAAAATTAGCTAATGATTTTTTCTAATATAAATATATCAAGTTTGTTAATTAAAATGTATTTTGTTTTATATAATTTTTAAATTAATAGCTATTCTGTTTTAAGCTTTGTAGTATAGAGATATTAAAAAATAAAAGTCATTATAAATTAAATTATATCTAGAAATAATTACTTAAATATATGAGGAGTGTTAATATCAGATTGTATTTTAATTTTATGATACTTTAGTTATACATGTATTAATAAAAATGATATAAATTAAAATAAATATTTTGTTTATAACAACTATGTATATTACTCTAGAATTTATTAACAAATAAATAAAAAACGGTCTAAATTTAACTTGTTTTTTTATTGTTCATAAACATAAAATATATTTACAAATAAAATTTATAAAATACACAATTTTCTATCATATTTTTTCATATTTCAATCATTCTATAAAACTTGATTTCAAATTACAAAGCATTACAAAACCAAATATTTTCTGAGTACCATTTCTTTATACAAATAACATTTTTTAGTGCACAATAATTATTATGACTTACACAATTAAAATTACGTTCATTTTTGCAATAAGTTTGATATAAAGTAAAAAAATTAGGGCTCCCTCTGTCTTCAATATCTATTAAAACACTGTTATCACACAGTTCCTTTATCCATTTCTGTTTCTCGAGACCTTTCATTACTATAGTTTTATTTTGCAGTACTGGTATTATAATTCTTTTAAATTCTCTCGAGTCAATATGACCTTCACTCCAAGTGATCCCTCTCTGTCGCTCAAGGTACCGAACGGTCTTTTTTTCTTCCGTAGATAATGTAGTATATGCATATGGAGGTTTAATTAAAAAAACTTGGGTAAACTCTTCAGTAGATAACGCAAACTCTTTGATTATAAATTTATTATAGCAATCCTTGAATCCTTGAACATCAACGAAAATAATAGAGTTCATGATATTTTACGAACAATGTTGCTCAGAGGTCTATATTCGACTATACAATCATTCAGAATGAGACAATATGCTGTTGTCTGATCAGGTATCTCTCTATTGCACTCTAGCTCAAGACGAATGTTGATTACAGGCCCAGATTTGATGTTATCGTTCTGTCTAGAACAATCTATCACGAATAATGGCGCTATATTTTTAAACTCTTGAGCAGACAACAAGGAGTTGCACGGGCGGTTATAATAAGACTGCTGAAAGTTTACATACTGCTCGTATATTAATGCATAGTTATGTTTTGTGAAGTTTGTATTGTAACTTTCGTACGGGTAATATGTAGAGTTTAAAAAAACTTTGACATCTCGAATATCACAGTGATCGAACTGAGACATATCGTTCATTTCATTGTTTTTTCTGTTTGTTTGTAAACCTAAAATAACATATCTAGGTTTTTCAATTTGTGACGAAGTTTTAATTGACCAGGTGTACCCTTTGTTACCAAAGACAACAAAACGTCTTTGGTAACAAAGGGTACTCGTAAAGGTCCCAGTTTCTAAACACTAATTGTATAGGTCTGTCTTTTTCGAGTATTTTAAGTAAATTAATTCTTTCTCTATCCGATACTTTAACGTGAGGTACGCGCCATACAATCTTTTTTATATCTATACTTTCAACCTCTTCGCCAGTGTTTAGCTTTAGAGCATTGACGTTAGTATTACTTCGTAGCAAAACAAGCTCATGTTTGCAATTGACAATTATTTTTTTATAATCTTCTGCAAAACCTAGTATGTTGCTGAGAGGTACTGAAGCCGCAAAATGGCCTCCAATTTCATTTTTAGTACCGTGTATATCCCAACCCCATACTTTGGATACCTTCGACTCAGCTTCGTTCATAGATACCAGTGCTTTCATAGTAGTAGTTATGCCAGCATTCTTCACTTTGTCTATTTCAACGCCGTTTAATTCATATCTTATATCTTGAAAAAGGAATAGAAGAGGGTTGTTAGTAAACTGTACTATAGGAACTGCTTTCCTCTTCTCACCTTTGATAACATTGACTACGGCTTCAACATACAAGGTACTTGCACATGGAAGCACATATAAATCTTGTTGGTTTATAGGTATCCGAATTTCATCATTTCTATTGAAAGTAGTTATATACGGCTTGTACGAATGATATTCTATACCATCTATAGAGTTGTCATAAACAGGTGGGTTAGTTATGTTTAAAATACTCATTTTATCAATCCAATCGATTTGAGAAAATTTATATTGACAGCTGTTAATTTCTTTTTTTTATCACGAATATGTGTGATCTTCTTGATTGCTTGATGGGTACTAATCTTTTGATAAGATGAAGTTGTGTATATATTGTAGTCGATCATATTTTCTTCAAAAGCAAGTACAATTGTACCTCCTCTCCGCGAAAATTGATTAAATTGTTTTTTATGTCCAATATTCTGATATTTATACTATTTACCATGCACCTGTTCACCGGAAAATAAACGGTATTTTTTGGGATTTCTATTATTCTGTAGCCAGGAGGAACATTCAAAGCGAATTCGTGAATTATATGACTTGATTTTCCATTAATGTAGGAACCTTCAGTAATATCACATTCAACCCGCAGCACTGTTGTAGGTAGAATGTTCACCGGCAGTGGCGACTTGTACCATTTATCCTTCATGAGGAGAGTTTTACCATAACCTAGTAACGGTCCAATAGAATTGGGTTTTTCAAAATGAATATCTTTAGAGCAGAATATCGAGAGCCTCAAAGTGTTATTGTTGCACAATAACTTAAAAACACAATTCTTTACTTTTGATTGTAAGAACTCGCTGATGTCTTGGAGTTCATAAGCTCCATCAGGAATTTCAACCACTTCATCAATTCCATAGTAAAATTTATTATTAGTATTTGTAATATTTGGTATAGAGTTAAACGAAGAGAAGTGTAAAAGAGAGCACTCATATTGACCATCGAGTTCCAGTGGAGGGGTATAGTTCGTTGTTAGTAGTGAGCTGTGTCCAGTTATGGACAGAGTGAAAGACATTTTTGGAATGATGTTTTATTCTATTGTAATAATTATTATATACCATATTTATACCAAAAGTCTTCCAAAAAATTTATACACAAATGACCACAATTTACAGTATCAAAGTTTTGAAATCGAGTATAATTATAATGTATATCACTAACATTCAAATATTTCACCAATTCTTTAGGTGGTCTTAAGTTACCGAAACTATCGAAATATTCACAATAATTATTTATTTTAACAAAGGCTACCCAGTGAGTTCCGTTATTATTATAACTGTCTAAATTTAATATACCACACTCTATGGCTTGTGGTTTACGTGGTAATCTATCCCTCATATACACACCTCGAAAATATGGAATATTTCTAGCGTATTTAATAATATCGATATTTGTAAGGGCACGTCTGGGTAGCCTTCTTATTAGTTTTTTGTTGATTTCAAAAATAACCCACTCCCTTTCTTATACGGTTTAAGATAAAATCCTTTTCCTATGGCAATAGCCTCCATGGCTTTGTTATGACGTTCAGATTCATGTAAATTCTTTTGAGCGGATCTACAATCATTTATACTTTTAGCTATACCAGCAGCACCTCCTGCCAAAGCGCCTAGTGCTGATAAACCCGCAAAAATTGGTATCAAAGGTAAAATCCCGCCTGTTTTAGGGATTGGTATTATTCTTGGTAAACGAATGCGGCATGTCTTTGGAAACAATTTTTTTGCTGCCTCATAAGCATGTTTGATAGCGGTTTTGTTATTCTTTGATTTCAGTTCCTTTACTTGTGAACGTATCTTTGATACAATGGTTTTAAATTTTTTTATTCCGGCGCCTGTTTTTAATTTTGCTTTCATAACCTTGTTTACTATCCACGATGCTAACTTTTCTCCTTTGCCAGCGTCTTTAGAATGTAATCGCTTCTTAGCCATTTTCATAAGCTGTAAATTTGCTTTATGACGAACGGAGAGGTTCTGATTGTTATATGCAATATCGTGATATTTACAAGCTTCGTCTAATTTGTTAACACCTTTATCACCTCTCAATAATCTTTCTTGTAGCCTAGTGCCCGGTCCGCAATAGTTGTAACCTGGTAAATGAAGCTCAAACGGGATATTGTTTATCAAGTTATTGACCAGTCCACCTCCTCTCATAATTTTCCACATAATGAGCAAAATACTAGATGCTAACACTTATATGTATTATGATACAATCGAATTTCTATCCACCCAACTGTTTTCTGTGTCAGAGAGCCCTAACCATTTGACAAACAATTTATTGCCTTTTTTTCTAATAATTTTTTCGATTAAGTATATAAATAAATAAATAAATAAATATAAATAAATATATAAGGACAAATCACACTGATTGAGCTAGCCCCAAAGTAAGTTTTTAAACTTGTGTTATGGGATACTAACTCAACGATACTATATTTTATAATAAATACATATATATATAAATACATATATTCGGGTATTTCGTTTTTTGTAACTCTTCTTGATAGAATGAACCCAATATATTTTGTTTTCGTTGATCTTGTATTAAATATGTAACTGGTTTAGTATTATTAACCGTTTTAATTGTAAAGAATTCTGTAGACCAATTAGGTGTAAAACCTTTTGCAAAACTACTCTTGAACTTACTTATTCTAACATGGTCACCTATTTTAAATTTATTTTTGGGTAATTTACGTTTGTCTTGGAATTTCTCAATGTTATTTTTTACTAGGTTTTCATTTTTTGTATTTACATCTACTGGTTTAAACTTAGTAACGCTATGTGTTTTATTGTTATACGAAAACAAAACATCATTTAAAGTTTTTCCTATCCATTTATAGTTACCATTATAACTAAAACATTTATACAATTTAGTCTTCAATGTTCTGATTAGCCTTTCCACAATTGAAGCTTTTTTTGTTGAATATGATGAATAGTGATTAATCTTCATTAGCTGCATTTGTCTTTTAAAAACATCGTTATAAAATTCAGTACCTCTATCAGTTTGTAGGTTTTTAGGAATACGTCCACTTTCCCTTATAATTTGGGTTAATGCGTAAAGGACCTCTTTCTTTGATTTCGTTTTTATAGGAATCATCCAGGCATATTTTGAGAAACAATCAATGACAGTTAAAATGTACGCGTATCCATTATTATACTTTTTGAAAGATTGAAAATCGGCCAGGTCTGCTTGCCACAAGTCATCCACTTCTTTCAAGATCACATTACGACGATCAAAATTTCTGCGTGCTGATCTGTGAATTTCGTTTACCACTTGTTGTTTCACCATTTTGTAGTTTAATAATTTTATCGATGTAGTCTTTGGTATAAAACTTTTTTTCGAACTGATTGAGATTATTTTTTACATCCTCTTTTATTGCATTTATAAGAGCAGCAATTTCATCGGCTATCTTTTTATCTACATATTTTTTGTTCACCGCATCATCATGTGCTACAGGTTCTTAAACTCCTCTTAATCGAGATGATTGTAAATCAAAATCTCCTGTTTCTGATCTAACTAGGTGATTAGTTGTACAACCTAGTAATTCTGACAAACGTAGTCTTTTATGAACATGGTGACCGAATTTATCAACATTCATTTTGGATTGAAGTCGCTCGCAGTGAAGTAATAAATGATCTACATAAGATCTGCGGTTTTTAATTTATACTACCATTTTCACGTAGTTCTTCTATTATTGAAATTATTTCGTTATCTAGACCAGTGTTGCCTGCATCTTTAGATGCTATTAATAATTTCAGCCTTTCTACTAGTTCATTAGGGTCATCCCAGTAAATGTAATCAGTATTTTTTTTAAATTTCTTTTTAAGCATCAGACCTTCTCCTTCGCTAACATCATCAAAATTACTGACAGAAGATGTTGAAGGCTTTCGCAGTCTAAAAAGTGGTTTAATGATGTTCAAGTACTTCCGTCCTTTATTAGATTTCATTGGTTTACTGGGATCAAAGTCTCGCCGATGAACATTTGTGTCTATTAACATGGTTTTATATTCTTGACAATCTTTTTCAGTCACCACTTGCAAATTAGGTACTTTTTTTAACAATAACTCCCGCAACCCTGGTGTTATCTGATAATCACGTCCTGCTACAGATATAATTTGATCATTTATATGCACACGCGCTGAACCTATCATTAATTTACCTCGTTCTAGTCTAACGCCAAAAGGTACATCATTATATATTTCGGAGGAAAGTGACCAGGACGAAGCATTTTGACTAGGACTAGGTATCGAGTCAATGGTTTTATACGATGTATCACTGGTATTATTGGTACAGTCACCCGATTTGTCTAAACTAATATCTTTATCAGAATTGTCTTCACCAGAATCATCTTCAGAACAACTTTGTAGGGAAATATTTTTTATAAGAGTTTTGTTGAAATGCGATTCAGGCGACGGAATTTGCTCTTTTACAAAATAATTTTTCATGGGATCATCCTTTGCTTCTTTAGATTTAATTTTATGGTTCTCATCCTTAATTAACTGATGCATTGGATCAGTAACAGGTCTAAAAACTGTATTTAAAATATTTTCATTGTATGACTCCATAGTTTTCATATCTTTGATTTTCTTTTTAACAGCTTCTGCTATTTTAACTATCTGAGTCTTCAACTCTTTTTCCATTTTGAACTTGATGAATATACGTTATTTTCTTAGTATGGTAATAGTTCAACTGAAGATGATTATCGAATAAATCTTCTTATATGCTCGTATTTTTACCCTCATCAAACAAAATAAAAGTATCAAAATTCTTCCTGTAACAGCCTTTGTTCTTAATACAATCTTTATTGATTACCAAATAGTTATACGGTTCGCTCCATACTTTTGAACACATTTCTCGAAACTCAGACCACGACATGTCGGTATTAACGTGTTCATCATATACATGATGGAGGTTCACATCATCCTGTTTGAATAATATTAAAAGATTTGCGTTGTCTCTTACTAGCTGTTTAGGTATCTTACTGTACGTTTGATTCAAGTAAAAACAATCAATAAATTTATGTCTACCCATTGCGAAATAATCCCTCATATTGGACTGGTTCTCACATGCGACGTCATCAAATATTATTATGGAGTATGGTTTTGCATCGTGAGGACTTAAAACAAGTTCATTATCTTTATATTTTAGAAACGATACATCTGGTACTAAATTAAGAACATTTTCTAAAAACACATATTTTGGTTGATACAATGTTTTTGAATAAAGATAAACGTTTTTAAAACGTAAACCATTTTCATGTAATAGGAGACCTATGATAACATTGGTTTTCCCACAATTCGAGGGACCGCAAATAATACATCGAATAGTATTAGGTAGAAGGTCGCCATGTCGGGAAACATCTACTTTTTCATCTGGACATATTCTACTCAATTGTAAAGTTTGAGATTGTTTTACGAATTTCATCCTTTTAACCACTAAGACTGTTTTTGATTCAATGTTTTTCAATTGTAAAGCAATGAATATATATATTCAAAACAAACTGACTTTGTGAATGCTTAGCTCTGGAAACTCTTATACCTGAGCGACATGATATATAAGTGATTCAGTTACAATTTTGATCAGTTATTGTAAAGTAGTTCGGAAAACAGGGTATCAGTTGACATGGCTTTGAATATTGGAGATCACGTGGATATAATAATTACTTCTAAGAGAATATTTAGCATTCACATATTCAAAATGTTTATCACGGGATCAGTTGATATGTCTTTGAATATTGGAGATTGCGTGGATATAATAATTACTTCTGAGAGACTACTTGGTCTTCACAAAGTTAAAATTATAAATTATGAGCAATATGATGTTATTCTAATACCTTCGCTAGAGTACACTACATTACGATCTAAAATTCGATTGGAAGTCACCCGAATAGATGAAAAAAGAGTACACCTGACTGAAGTGGAAGATACGTTCCTAAAATGCCCCTACATCGACATAAAATGCGACTGGATTTGGAAGTTCAAATAGATGTAAATATAGTTGTCCTGAAGTCCTGACTGAAGCGTTAGACTGAAGCACGAACCAGGTAGGAATTGGGTCTTTGAGGGCGAATAAAAATCAAATCCAGCGTATAGAACGAATGAAATGAGTTCTATATGCTGGATTAGATTTTTATTTGAGCTCAAAGACCCAATTCCTACCTACTATAGCGGCCACAGTAATATACATAATCGGTGAAAATTTCAAGTGTCTAGCTATTACGGTTCAAGAGATAGAGCCCTGGGACTGATGGTCAGACGGACAGAAGGACAGACGTACAGACAGCGGAGTCTCAGTAATAGGGTCCCGTTTGCACCCTTCGGGTACGGAACCCTAAAAACATAGATACAATGTTCTAACATTTTATTCAAATTAAACGTCGAAATCTTTCATTGCCGTGTTTGTCCACACGTCACCTTGATGTGTATTATACCTCATTGATAAAAATATATTGGTTATTTATATTAAAACCTAGTTTTATTTGATACGTGAATGGTTAAAGTATTATTAGTAATATTTAAACAATACAAAGAATGGTTAATAAAAATTCACTTGTCCCAGAACTACCTTTCGTCACCATTTTTAGGAATATTGTTTTATCTAACGACTTGCGTCCCCCGTCCTGTGCGCTAAACGTTGCATATTAGTGCCACCTAAGTGCTCGACGTGGAAGGACGTCAACACGTGCCTGCGTTTTCGCGCCATAAACGTAAATATTCAATTTTTTTGTTACTGAACATTTTTTCTTTCATCGCCGTGGATAGGTATAACTTCTATTTGAATAATTTTGTCCTCTTGATTATGCATGCGATAGAACGCCATTTATCTTATGTTAATAAATAGCAATATAATAAATAGTTTATTTGTGAAGTGTTCATTACTTCGAATAATCAATAGCTTTTTGTTATTTTATATTTTTGTCTTGATTTTCATCACCATGCTTTTGTTTCCGTGGTTTCCAAAATTTGCTATGGCAATGAAAAAATAGACACTACAAAGAAAAAAAATTTATTGCCATATCTTGTAAAATAATTTAGTTTCATTGCCGTGGGCAGGTGTTTTATTTCCGTGACTTATGTTTTCATCGCCATGGTATGATTAGGCAAAGAAAATATCTTTACCTGTAATACAGGTAGTACCGAATACTGATAGTACAGGACTCGTCACGTTATAAGAATAAATATGTCTAAAAAGGCGTTAAAAATAGCTGTTCAGAGGAGGTCCTGGTGCCAAAACTTGTATAGGAGTAAAAATTGATTAAGGAGAAATTACAATAGAAGAATGAGAGTAGAATAAGTAAGAATAAGTAAAAATAGACTGGATTTCACACTTCTTAGAGACCTGAATACTACAGTCTTTCTTTCTTTATTCTACTCCCATTCTTCCTTTGTAATATCTATTCAAATCTTACTCAACTTTGGGTGGTACCAAGCCATTGTTTGTCGTAATGGGATGAATTTATAGGAGCCGATGCAGAGACACAGTCAGGGTATGCCTTTCCCTCTCGGAGACAGGCGTGTATCTATTGTATATAAGTATAATACTCAAGTAAGTATATAAAATTTTATGTTTTATATGGATTTTGATTTCCGCGGATTGATTCTTTCATTACCGTGGCACTGTTCTGTCATTGCCGTGGACGCTTGTTTCATTGCCGTGTCACGAAATTTTTAATCTTGTATATCTCGTTAGTTTTATAAGTTATCTGCTAGATGTTTTTGTTGTTTATCGTGTATATAACTGGCCAACACTGGTGTCAGATTTTTCAAGCTGCCTAAAGGCATCTGACATAGCTTAACGACTGCCATACAATGATGACAGCCGGGACCAACGGCTTATACGTGTCTTCCGAAGCACGGAGGCGCTTAAGAAATTTTTATGCCACTTGTGGTCACACATCCAAGTGCGGACCACGCCCGGTGCCGCGTTACTTGCGAAAGCGCTAGTAATGCGCACTAGATATTAAGCAAGAATACAAACATTAATCAAAAACTTAAATAAAAACTTATTTATTTACAAAAACCCTAAAGATAAAAAGAGTCCACGGAATGAAGATTTTAATGGACCTGTTGAAATTCACCCATGCCCATTTATTAAAATTGGTTTGGCCGTTTAGTAGTTACAAGGGAACATATAATTATAAGGACAAACATACAGATCAAATACGAGTACTTAACCCTCCTTGTCGGCTTTGCCGCAGTCTGTTGTAAAAGTAAAGGCAATGTCAACACATCACATTGAAGCGGACATTTTATTTTTACTCGCATCTGGATGCGCTTCATGAAGCTTCCGCCCCGGCCCCAGCGCTACCGGCAGCGTGCCGCTGCCCAGCGATCAGCTTTCTCTACCATAAGGTCAGTGCCGGTTTTAGCTCTACCAGCGCCCCGGGCGAGATTATTCCGCCCCCCCTCCCCCCCTTAACTGCAATTCAGACTTTAACTTAAGCTTCAATATTATAGAATCTATTTTTGCCGACGGGGGGGGGGGAGAGGTGCAAGTACGATATAGGATTTCTCAAATTAGCCGCCCTATTGTAAACGAAGGGAGGGAGGGGGGGGGGGGTGCATACAGATAAGAGTCTAGGAGTTGCCGCCATTAACCAGCCGCTATTTATATATTTATTATTACCTGTGACCCCCTTGCCCAAAAACGCTCTCTGTCGCCCCTTTGTATCTGGCGCCCTGGGCGGTCGCCCAACCGCGCCCTACCCTAACGCCGCTACTGCATAAGGTAGTCGTATGTACCTGTGCGAGCACGGTCGGGTGCGGATGCATGGCGAGGGCGTCGCGGCCCCGCGCGGGCGCGTCGTCCAGCAGCAGCACCGGCGTGCCCGCGCGCGCGCCCGCCTCCGAGCCCAGTGCCGCCGCCAGCGTGCCGCCGCCCAGCGCCACGCCCATAGCTCCCGCGCGTGCCTGTCAAAACCAAACTTCAACATATTAGTCTTACATGACAGCAGCCGTTTTTTGAGTGGTATTTATGATATTCTAAGATCACAACACGTTTTCTAAACTGCCGTCTTATTTAAATCGCGGACTCACTTGAGTACCTACTTGGTTTAAACCAATATCCGCCCAAAACAAAAAGATCTCCCGCAATGTTTCACCGTCTCTTATGTCAGTGTCAACTTCTTTGGTTGAATAACTGTTTTAACCAAGTCCTAAAGTTAGTCTACGTTTTATAAAAATACAGATTGTTCGCGCTATAATTATGCATTTGTATTTGTCAATGAACTCTCATTTGCAATAAACGTTCGATGAGTTTGTCAAGTGAACAACGAGCGCTTGAAGACTTTTCCATGCTTTTAAAAAAGACACAAACAAATTTTAAAGAAATGTTCGAAAGCCAGCCTAAGGGCTATACCAAGGGCTATATAAAAGATACAATGCATTGAAGACTATTGGTGAAGTTACGCGTCTACACATAAGAGCCTGGCGAAGTGTACACCAAAATCACAACGTAAAGAAATTGAACATTTCGAGAAAGATGAATATTTCGAAGTAGAAGAGATGTACTCATGTTTGCTTGGTGATTAAAAAGATATGTTATCATCATACAATAAGCGTCGTACATCGAGTCCAAGCGGAAATATTATCGAGCATAGTTTTCAAGCGGTGAAACTACCGAGGATAGAATTAAAGACGTTTTCCGGATTATATGACAAGTTTCCTATGTGCCTACCGCGATTTGTTTATTTCGTTGGTGCACGATAACGCGTCACGTAGTAAGGTGCAGAAATTACTTTAGCCAACATTACAACCTGAAGTACTACTCAGTCAGACATTTCACGGTGTGTGAAACAAATTATAAACAAGCATGGGATGCACTGAACCAAAGGTAGGTATGGGAACAAAAAATAATTGTGCATTCCTCATTACAAAAGTTATTTAATCAGAAGAAAATAACTACTCCGTTGGCACCTCTTTTGAAGAACCGTTTTAAATACTACTTGTCAATGCCCGAATAGTTTAAAAAATTTGGACATACCTACTGACTATTGGGATCAAATCATAATATACCTGGTGGTTCAGAAATTAGATGTAGAAACGCATAAGGATTGGGAAGAGTACTCATATAAAGACGATGCTAACACTTTATGTACATTTGCTGATTTGAAAACCTTTCTGGAGACGAAGTTCCGCACACTTGAAATGGTGAATCCTGTACTTGTAAAAGAGAAGACTCTAGTTAAGACTAAGGCCCGTATTAACAAATCAAGCTCAAGACTGCACTCAAGCGCGATCTCAGCTGAGTCGCACTCAAGTTGTGATCACGCACTTAAGATGGTCGCTAATTAATAAATGTATATCATCAGCGTATCACTCAAGATCGATCTTGAGAGCGCGATTTTGTTTTTTTTTTTGTGTAAGTACTAGACCAACACTGGCACTGGTATTAGATTTTTCAAGGTAGTCTGTCTTCCACTTCTGAAGCACGGATGAGCTTGTGATATTTTATGGTGCTTGTGGTTACCCATCCAAATTCGGACTACGTCCAGGTTTGCTCAACATGCGCATCTATCAATGTGCGTAGATACTTCCATAATACTCAACAATGATGTTTATTTTCGTTGATAATATTTTCAAAATTCATTACTAAGCCATGCATGTGTGGGGCCGATCACACCTTATGTCACTGTAAAGAATTTTGTAATATGCAACCGATAGAACGATGCAATTTTATTAAGAAGAACAGACTGTGTTAATTGTCTGACCCCAGGGCATGCCGTAAGGTTTTTCCGTAATAGAATGTCTTGTAGAAAATGCAACCGTCACCACCATACTTTACTACATACTTTATGCGGAGATGGTCAGTCAGACAATAAAATGCACCATAGCAGATTTGCGCTTTTTGAGGCTCTCTGCTGTGGCAGCTGCTGCATGGGACAGTGCGAGGGTATCCACACAAGTGGCATCCCATCCTAAGGGCCGCCCCAATCTCCAAGGCACCAAGGTCATCCCGTCCGGCTTCTTGCCATCATCTCTAGCCAGACCATTGGGTTCTAGAGTCGCGGGGATATTGATGGTGGCAAGAGAATGGAGGATAATATTATTGAGGGCTGCATGACGCTCTAAACGGCCGGCACTCCTGGTGGGACTACACATGTGGCGCCACCCGTAGCGCTGTTGCTACGCGGAACTCATCGTTATGCAGTGACGTGCCCAAATTGGCGGATGGTAATGCCTGTAACCAAAGTCAAGATTCCCATTGCGCTACAGCCAGAAGGCGGGCACGCTCTACAGAATTGCTTGACGTTTCTATTAAATAATCTTGAGCAATTAATTGATTTATTTATTTACAATTTTTTATTTATTTTTTATATTATTTATTTCAAAGCTTAAATAATATAATAATATATAAATACAAATTAAACTAAACTATAAATAATGAATTAAACTGAACTAAAATATTACGTCAAATAATTTGATGAACTGACTCTACGATTGTACTACTCGTATCATGGTTAAAGGGTGACCCGAACAGATGGCAGACCTTTGTAAGAAATAGAGTAATCACAATTTGGACAATATTGGCAATCAATAGTACCACGTTCAGTCACAACAGACTTTTTTTTTTGGCATTTGAACTGAAGAACTGCAATCTTTGGTGGCATGGCACACACTGGAACACCTGACACATAACAAAATAGACATGGAAATATAAGTACACTAAAACTTTAAATTAGAAAGAAAGAAAAATACTCATACTTATCTATATATTGACGAAGAGACTGAAGACAACTCGATAGCTAGAAACTTTGAAAATTTTAGAGATTTGACAGAACTTCTTAGAACGATCACTTATGCAAAAAGGTATTTGAAAGACAGGAGGCACAGCTTTAGATTCAGCAATCACAACGGACGAAATAGGAAATTATTTAAAGATTTGTATAAGAATAGTTCAAAGACAGACAAGAAGAAGGTTGAGAACAAAAGTTATTTGAAAACACTTAATCCGTAGCCGGAGTCCTGGACTCAGAAAGCGCTCTCAGGATGGCGGAAGAATAAAAAATGTTAATGAAATTAAAATGTTGTTGTTTCGAAATGGTGGCATAAGAAAAATACACGAAGCCGATGGCGACGTCACTAAATGGATTGACAGCCTTCCACTCACCCTTTGTTTTAGTTTACTCCACATTTTTAAAACCATTCGCAAACAATAACAATTTCCAAACCTACCTATACCATACCTACCTATACCATACCTACCCATACCATACCTACCTATACCATACCTACCTATACCATACCTACCTATACCATACCTACCTATACCATACCTACTCGTATACCATCTGATTTAGATTTAAAAGAATAGTGCATGATTGTAAATAAATTCTTAAGTTCATTTATACAGGCTTACTTTTTATCCACCTGCTAAATTCTCTTACTGATTCTATTAGACGAGCGCCTAGTCGTCACGCTTTTAAACGGGCTTTTATCTATAGTTATTGTATTGGTATATAGTTCTTTAAAATTAATATTTATGTATATTCTTGATTTATTCTTGTAGGTATTTATAGATACTTTTAAATTTTGTTTACACACTCTGTCGCACCACCCAAATTATTTCTCTACTTGGTCCAATGGTTGACTGGCAGAGAACGCCATAAGGCGTTAAGTCCGCCATTTGTACACTTTTTTTATGTGCAATAAAGTTTAAATAAATAAACAAATTTTTGAAGCAAGCTTAGAAACAAGATTTTTAATAAATTTTTGTAAAAGGCCTTTAAAAGCCCTTTTGGTGTGCGGCATGTTCGCTCTATATATGCATCTGTATTTGTCAATGTATTCTCAGTTGCAATTAACGTTCTATCGGTCAAGACGTGTGTTTTAATAACTCGATCCTCCAATAAGTAGATAAATGTGCCGCAAGCTAAAGTGATCCCTAACGCTCACACAGATTAAGATCGTTTTCTTTTCTATTTTAATATAGGTAGTCAGTAAACACTCCACGCACTCGCTCCACCCTTCACTCAGCCTAGAATCCTGGAGTCACGGGCGACGTTTACTCGCCTGAAATTCAGAAGGCTACCTCTGAATTTTCATTAGATGGACCGTAAATCTAAATTGGCAAATACCTACATAATTTCAATAAACTGTTTTATAAGTACCTAAGTATTGTTTGCATGTCTAGTTATTTTGTCACCTTGGTATTTTGAACATCGGCACGCTGAGAAGAAGAACCTACGTATGATTAACATAGTTAATGTGTTTTTTATCGGCGAACCTGAGCACAGACGTGCACGGGCACGGCGAGTGGCTCGTCGGGCTCGACGGGCGGCACGGGCGGCGCGTCCGGCGCGCCCGCCTCGTCCGGCGCGCCTGCCAGCGCTGCGGCCACCGCCGCCGCCAGCTGTTGACCGCGCAGCGGGTCCGGCTCTGTCACACCTGCACACGGTTCTTGTTAAGAGGCTTACACCAGCTAAAAATGCTCGCATACATTGAAACCGTTCGTTTCAGTCATATTTTTTCCAGTAGTCCAGTAGAGTGAGACGTCTGTATAGCACAGGCCTCGGCCTGTACAACAGACACACGGGCGATGCGCGCGTGTGAGTACACTTTTTATGCTCGAAATGATATTTCAGCTGCTCGTTTTGGTCATCTAGGCCCTATTTTTCAGCTCACCTATAGGTACTTGCGTTATTTGTGCGTTTGAATTAATGTAGCGTAATAGTATGTAGTCAACCTATGTACGATTATATGCGTGATACCTATAATACATAAGCTTGTATACCAATAAAGGTTGGAGTACGTCAATAAACTTCGATCGTTTGACTTGTCTCACACCTCCCACCTTTACATTAAATCCATATAATAGTACATTGTAAGCATCATTTTAGGGTTCCGTAGTCCGACAAGGAACCCTTATAAGATCGTTCAGTCCGTCCGTCCTAGTCTGTCACAGCAGAATATCTTCTACGTTTATGCACTGATTTGCATGTAACTTGGTTCAAGGATACTTCACATATAGATCTCATATTTAAAAATACAAAAAATTAAAATTACCCCTTTTTAAGGGTACCTCCCCATACATGTAAAGGGGGGGGGGTGAATTATTTTTTAAAGTGCACCCCCTTGTGTGGGGTATCGTTGAAAAGGACTATGAAAATAAAGTAGGGTTTCCATACAACACTTTTTTATCAGCTTTACCATTTGCGAGATATAGCCCGCCAAAGTCGTTTACACGGTATCCCCCCCCCCCCTGTAATTTCTAAATTCTTGGACCTATAAACTTTAAATCACTCACGTAAAGAAACAGGCGCGGAAAGTCTTATTTAAAATTGTTTCGGGTATCCTGTGATGAATACTTTTGAAATTATAAATAAAATAAAAATATATACTTTTTTCCAAAAGAACAGTATAAACTTAAAAAGTTTTTTTACATATTTTCCAGTTAGGATTGAATGAAGCTTGAAATGCAAGAAATGCAAAACAGCGTGGTGCCAAAAATGACTACGGAACCCTACTTTATGCGTGGTCCGACACGCACTTGCTCGGTTTTTTCTAGAGAAAGCGGGCCTGGAATGATGGCGCTGACGAATATCTTTCAATCTCTAGGTATTTTATGGGCGATGCCGTAGTAAAGTAACAGCATGATTTTTCCGCAATATTTTGATGTCTATTAACTTAGTTGTCAATATTTAGGTATATCAGCAATAATGTATCTCTATTTTTTCATAAATATTTATTGTTGATATTGGTTGATAAATCTATCTTCTGCGTCACTAGGTGGTTGGTCTATTTATTTATTTTATTTTTATTTATTTGTTTTTATGAGAAGCAAAAAAAGTGCTCTAACTTGATGCAATGCAGCAAAGTTATTGTAAACCATCAAAAAGCGCAAGGTTGAATATTAGGGCCACCTTCTGCGACATGACTAATATCAGCGGCTTCGACTTATTATGACGGGCAAAGTCAAAGGCAAAAGACGCGGAGGAAGACGCAAACAACCGTGGCTGAGGAACATAAAAGAGTGAACTAGAATAACCAAAGTAGATAAATTATTATCCCGCTTGGCGATGGATAGAGAGGAGTTTGGGAAGCTGTCGGCCGACCGACATCTAGTAAGGCACTAAAAGAAGCTGAAAGAAGAAGGGAACAGCAGCTATGACAATACAACACCAGTTTCCCTTTAGTCCACCTCTTATTGCATGTCACGAGATAAAAAAGAGGGGCCTTTTTAGCGTTCCATACCCAAACGGGACCCTATTACTGAGACTCTGCTGTCTGTCCGTCTGTCACAGGCTTAGAACAACACAGGGCTCTATCTCTTGAACCGTAATAGCACACTTAAAATTTTCACCGATTATGCCATGTATTACTGTGGCCGGCGCTATAACAACAATTACTAAAAATAAGAAAAAGTTAAAAATTAAAAGATTCGTCATACAAAAAACGTGTTTTTTCAGCGTTTTTAATTAGATTTCTATAATGGCATTAACTAGATAGTACTTGAAATTTTCACAGACTATGTATTACTATGGCCGATAAAACAAAAAATACTAAAAATAAGATAAAGCTAGAAACTAAAGAGGGCCCTCTTTAGTAGTAGCCATACCATACAAGAAACGTGTTTTTTCTGCGTTATTAACTGATCTTTATAATGGAATTAACTACATTACTTGAAATTTTCACCGATGATGTATTACTATGGAGACTATTGAAGACTACAAATACTAAAAATATGATAAAGTTAAAAATTAAAGGGGGGGGGGGGGGGCGTCATACAAGAACGTGATTCTTTAGCGTTTTAAAACATTGTACGGAGATACAGAAACCTCAATATCATTTTTGAAGACCTATCTATAGATGCGTATGTGTTTGATGAAAAAAAAATTATGAATTTTAGTTCTAAGTATTCAATTCAAAATTCAAAATTCAAAATATCTTTATTATCATAGGATATTTATAATATCTCTTAATAATAGTCACTTTGTTTTGTTTTGCACAAATGTTGACGTCAAATCGTTACTTAAAGCTAAGTTTACGCCGCTTCCTAGGCGCAAGTGCAGAAGAAGCGGCAACAAACTGCACTGCACGTTTTCTCCAAAGACGTCAACTAACAAACTAAAAACTTAAAATTAGTTATATAGATGGACAGAGATTACATTGTTTATTATGTCATAATTAAATTGAATTATAAGAATTACGAAATTTAAAATAATGTCAATTTGTAAATTTAGTATGTACCAATGTACCTAAATTATGACATGTCTAAGTATACAAACCTTTAAGAGGGACCCGCGCCAAGCTCAAGCCAGACCTTTTTGTCTTTAAGATAGTCATCGGTCCTATAATAAGCCTTCTCACAAAGTACTTTCTTTACATAAGCTTTGAATTTTCTGTCTGGCATATCAAGGACCGATTCTGACAATTTATTATAAAAAAGTATACACTTCCCCATAAAAGACTTACTGACTGTATTCAGCCTGTAATACGGGCTAACTAAGTCATTCTTATTACGTAAATTTCTATCTGTAAAATCACTTACTTTATTGAACATGGAAATATTTTTCCTTACATACATTATACTTTCAAATATGAATTGTGATGCAAAAGTAAGTATACCTATTTCCTTGAATAATTCCCTCAGTGAGTCTCTCGATCCTAAACCGTAAATAGCACGAATTGCTCTTTTTTGTAAAAGAAAAATAGTCTGAATGTCCGCTGCACTCCCCCATAGAAGTATCCCGTAAGACATTAGACTGTGAAAGTAACTAAAGTACACTTGTCTAGCAGTTGCTACATCTGTCAATTGTCTTATTCTCCTAACAGCGTAAGCCGCAGAGCTAAGCCTATTAGAAAGTTTAGTTATATGAGCGCCCCATTGAAGTTTCGAATCAATTGTGATTCCTAAAAAGGTAGTACTTTCAACCAGATCGAGTTTCTGACCATTAATTAGTATGTCAACACAGGCTTGATTCACATTAGGAAGAGAGAATCGAATGCATTGGGTCTTGTTCGCATTTAACATGAGGTTATTGGCCGAAAACCAATCAGAAATTAAAGATAAGGTGCTGTTCACCGCGCTAGCATCACTGTTATGTCGATCTATTTTAAATATTAGCGAGGTGTCATCAGCAAACAGCACCATGTCAGCCTCTTTCTCAACCATGTAAGGCAAGTCATTGACATAAACTAAGAAAAGGAACGGTCCTAGAATTGAACCTTGGGGTACGCCCATTTTCACATTAGACCCGTGTGATTTTACGCCGTTTATATCAACAGTTTGAAGCCTATCTGTTAAGTAAGATTCTATTAATTTAATTGACTTATCATCAAAACCGTATTGACGAAATTTGAGCAAAAGTGTTGGATGATCAACGCAATCAAATGCTTTAGAAAGATCGCAAAATGATCCAATTGCATCATTTCTGTTTTCCCACGCGTCGTAGATATTAGTAATAAGTGCTACTCCTGCATCGGTGGTCGATTTTCCAGCAGTAAAGCCGTATTGTTGGCTATGGAAAAGATTATTGGTCTTAAAGTGAAGTAGCATTTGATTGAGCATTATCTTTTCGAACACCTTACTCAAAACTGGCAGAATAGAGATAGGTCTGTAGTTGCCAGGGTCTGTTTTTTCTCCTTTTTTGAATAAGGGGATTAGTTTACTACATTTCATTAAGTTAGGGAATATGCCTTCATCAATACATTCGTTAAATATAAAAGCTAAATCGGCAGCAATTATGTGTATAATATGACTTACTACGGCTACTGACATGCCCCAGTGATCTTCTGATTTTTTTAAATTTAACTGTTTAAAAGCATCTATTATATCGCTAGGGCTAACATGCTTAAAATTAAATTTAGAATCACAAGGGCTAACATTACTCTTAAGCAAAGCCTCAGCACGCTGGGCGCTAGAACTCACATTAGAAGTGAGTTCCAAAGGAATGTTAGTAAAATAATCATCAAATATATTTACTATTTCTTCAGTTTTTGAAGTATTTTTACCATTACATTTGATTCGGCAAATATTTTCTTTGGTTTTATTTTTACCTGTTTCCTTATTTATGACACTCCATGTTTCTTTAATTTTATTAGGAGCATTATTTATTTTTTTGCTAATACTATTCGACTTGGCTCGTCTACAAACTTTTTTAAATATTTTAGAATAATTTCTAACATATTCTATAAAAGAAGGATTAAAGTTATATTGTTTTTGGGCATATAGATCATATAACCTGTTTCTACTTATGTAGATGCCGGTAGTAGCCCATTCACTAAACTGTGATTTACTATGAACTACTACTCTTTTTTGTTTTAATGTTTTAGAATACTCAGAGGAAACAGTACTAAATAGTTTATTATAATGGTCGTCAGGATTATTTCCTGTATATACCACTGATAATAATTTGTTATCTAAATTATTTTTAAGTTTTTTTATGTTTTTAGAAGTAATCGGTCTACACAAGATCTTATCTTTTCTCAAATTACTGGTGGACTCTTTGACAAAAGCTACATATACACCAGAATGATCTGAAGGCAATTTATTAATAACAGATTTATCACAATATTGAATATTACTAAAAAAATTATCAAGACATGTGCCAGATGTAGCTGTAATTCTGGTTGGCTCAAAAAATAAGTTTTCTAATCCATAACACTTAAAAAGATTTAGGAATTGTGTGCTCTTTGGATTATGTACTAAAATATCAACATTAAAATCACCGCAAATAATTAAATTCTTTTTACTAGTTGAACAGGACTTAAGAACCTGGTCCATTGCTTTTAAAAAACTTTTGAAATTACTATCTGGTGGACTGTATACACAAACAATTATATGATGATCAAGCTCGGCACAGGCCACCTCACAACAGCGCTCAACAGAATGTCTAACAATATCCTTCCGCTCTTTGCTACGGAAAGAATCTTTTATAAAAATTAAAGAACCCCCTCGTTGAGCAGACTTTCTGTTAAAGCAGCTAACAATAATATAGTTGTTTAGGCTGAACATCATCTGACTCTCATGCAGCCAATGTTCAGTCAAACATAAAATATCCACATCCATTTCTTTTAAAACTAATTCTACTAATAATTCTTTGCCGGAAAGACCTTCTAAATTTTGATGAAGTATTCTTAATTCATGAGGCCTTCCCGTTGTCCGAATGGTCAGTTTAAATCTGTCGTCAAGTCTACAGAATTACCGTTACATAAACTTGGTAAGTCTGTAGGTGTCTTAAAACTAGAATCTTGTTTACAATGTAAACTCGTCCAAAAATTAATATTATTTGCTATCAATGTAGCAATCTTATGTCTAAAATATTTTGAAAGATAAATATTATCTTTTGTCACATGACAATTACTTATAAAATTGTTAGTGTCAAAAAACACTAATTTATCACTATAACGACATGTCATATTATGTATCAAAGTATTGAGATAGTGAATAATTTTGTTAGTTTTTGGAGACTGGCAATGTAGATATGGGAACGCACATAATATTATTTTGCTTACTTCTAGTTCAGATAAATAATCCATACAGCTGATTATTTCTTTCTTTCCTACTTTGTTACTATTGCCTATTAATAATACATAGTATGGGGGGGAACCCCTACAATTTATTGTTTTTTTTTCTATTTTTGTGTGAAAATCTTAATACGGTTCACATAATAATTTCAACAGTATAATTCATAATATAGTTTCGGAAAAAAGTGGCTGTGACATACGGACGGACAGACCGACAGACAGACATGACGAATCCATAAGGTTTCCGTTTTTTGCCATTTGGCTACGGAACCCTAAAAAGTATGAAGAGATTAATCTGTGTCTATATAAAATGTAACTTTCGCCCAACAAATATGTAGAGAAAACTTATAATAGGGCAAATTGGTAGAGCAGTCGTGGTGCTGGCAGTAACAAGGAAATTACACACTATAATGTTCTTTAATTTTTATGTCTCGTTAACATTTGAATAGTTAGTCACGAAGTAGGTACCTACATAATAATATACAACGTCTAACAAAAAGGGGGTATCAACTCGAAAGGGTGTTAACGTTTCAGGGATGGTTCCATAGCAAAAGTTGTTCACATTGGTTAGAACGTTAACTCCCTTTCGGGTTGATACCCTCTTTTCAGGATTCCGTAGCCAAATAGCAAAATCGGAACCCTTATAGATTTGTCATGTCTGTCTGTCTGTCCGTCCGTATGTCACAGCCACTTTTTTCCGAAATTATAAGAACTATACTGTTGAAACTTGGTAAGTACGTAGATGTATTCTGTTAACCGCATTAAGATTTTCACACAAAAATAGAAAAAAAAATTTGGGGTTTCCCATACTTAGAAATGAAACTAATTTTTTTTTTATCAAACCCATATGTGTGGGGTATCTATGGTTAGGTCTTCAAAAATTATATCAAGGTTTCTCATATAATTTTTTTCTAAACTGAATAGTTTGCGCGAGACTTCCAAAGTGGTAAAATGTGACCCTCCCCCTGTAACTTCTAAAATAAGAGAATGATAAAACTAAAAAAAAAATATGATGTACATTACCATGCAAACTTCAACCGAAAATTGGTTTGAACGAGATCTAGTAGGTAGTTTTTTTTAATACGTCATAATTCGTAAACCGCAATCATATTATGTTACTTGCTGCTACGGAACCCTTCATGGGCGAGTCCGACTCGCACTTGGCCGCTTTTTTGTTACATGTTGTAATAGTCCTATTTATTACATTGAACTAAGTAGGTACTTATTATTTTTTGAAAACGATGTTAATTTATAGAATGACATTTTGAAGTTATTTCCAAGTGTTATGTTTTATTTCATTATTTCGCCACTAATATTGACTGTCGGCTGTCGGATTATGTTATTTCCGGAATTTAAGACGACGAACACAACACACTTCTAAACTCCCGTGTAAGCACATTAAGTTTAAGTAAGTGGCCTTTAAGTTATAAACAAAGTATAAAGTGTAATGTTATACGAGTACTAACCAATGTATATATCCGCGTGCGCGAGTGCGCATGCGCCGCCCAGCAGGGCGAGCAGCAGCCGCGCGCGCGCCGCCATCGCGATAACTACTCGTGTTGAGACGCAGCCGCATGCCGCCGCCGCGCGCCGCCGCGTCCCTCTTCCCAGGCTATTTTGGACCGTGACGTCGAGTCTCGATACAGCCGTGTCGCGCCGAAAATCTGTCACTCTACTTGTAATAGTTATAATGTTCCTATTTTAGTTTTATCGAAAGGATATTGTTTATTAAGAAAAAATAAATAAATACAATTTAAATTAAATCAAATCAAACATTTATTGCTCTCCATAACATTACAGATCATAAATCAATACAGTTGTGGATATTAAATAACAGTGTAACATTATGGGCCTAGTATAGGCGCCGCAATACAAGAGGTCTATTAGTCTAAAGGCCTAATTCCGACATAAACATTTCCTTGAAAACTATTTATTGTTTGTCTAACCTAACCTAACTGTTGAGTTAAAATACGCACATGTATAAATAGTAATGCAGAACTAGATCGATTAGACATATCTGAAGGATCACACGTTTTGTTTTATTTACCATTCAGCCGCTATTTACCAACGGCAGTAATCAGGCACGGAGTTATCTGTTTGAGGAAGGCTCTCGCGCTGGAGCCCCATGTTTCAAACGTTTCCACACCGAACGGCACTAATATGTAATCCTTACTGAGTGACACATTATTTTCCGTCGCTTGGTAAGCTCAGCAACTTCGGCAGGCGATCCGCGGCTCTCGACAGTAATCCTGTGAGGTGAGAAGGCAACACATGTAGCGTCCCACACCAGCTCTCGCCCACGCTCTCAAAGGATCAAAGACTAATACTATCTCTCTTCTCTCCAGCTTCTTACCTTCATCACGCGCAACACCTCGAGATTTTGATAGTGGTAAGAGCCCTTCTGATGATGTTATTCATAGAGGCGTTTCGTCAGAGACGTTGATAGTGGTAAAAGCCCTTCTGATGATGTCATTCATAGAGGCGTTTCGCGCCTCTATGAATTTTAGCAGCGCTGAGGTGACAGAATAGGCCATGGCGCCCGCTCTGATCAACATCACTACCGCACGAGCAATAGTGTGGAGAGCACACAGATACTCCCAGCCGAAGTCTGATAGCGATACGAAAACAATTGTTATCCAGCAATGTTCCAATGTTGCAAGATGGAATGGCATAAAGTCAGTGGCTGGACTCCTTGAAAGAAACTGCGAGTCAAGCGCGGTCAATATCACTGTCAAGATTTTGAGCCAATTTAATGCCTGAGGATATTTTCAAGAATATTTCCATGATGTTTGTACGAGTATGCCAGGCTCGGAAATTTTTTCAGTCACATTTTTTAAATTTAGCTCTTATCCGATATTTTTGAGTTTTGCAATAAAGAATAAAGTAAACGGAATCTTTGCTTCCCAAAATTGTTCCGTCATCCAGGTACCTACTACACATTTGGACACATATTTGAACTTGATTTTACATCCACCGCATTTCGAGAATTTCGTTAGAAGTTGTAATTATCTTGCTTTGCCATGCCATATTTATTTAACTTGTATTTGTTATGATTTCTCTGATTCCTTAGTTTAAGTACCTACGTACATTTTTCTTTCGTTTTTGTATTATAGGTCCACTTTCTGAATCCGTCGGTTAGGTAACTTAAGCAATATGAAGTGTATAGAATGATTGAAGTGTCTAAGAGTGCAGGCTGGTGACTCCGGCGGGCAACGTGTGATGGTGCTGCAGCAGTACGATGAGCACATCGGCCAGCTCGCCGTCGTCGTGCGCGGGCACGCGGCACACGCGCGCGCACGCGCCCGCCGCCGCGCAGCTCTCCCCCGCGCACGTGACAGCATCTTCCGTCTGTACCGCCGCCGACATCAAAACTGCAGTACAACACCACATGTGTTTCACTAACAATGTATCTACTTATACTACTTTGGACTTGTGTAAACATCATCATTTCAGATGCAGAAAGTTCACTGGGCTTGATACCTATAAGAATTAATAAAGCGACTAATCGAAAGCGGGCTCGCATCAAATTTGAAATAAATTTAATTCGATTAAAATCATTGCAGCTGTCGCATACAAAATTAAACTAGCATACTGCTACAAACTGTGTGGAGTGTGTACAACAGTAGTATTATCTTTGCCATTTCAAAGTTTGTTCAATAGTGAAAGTAGTTCATATTAATGGGCTGACTAAGTGACTGCGTCAACTGCGTGATGAGCTGATTAAGTGATTGTTACCTCTTTGATTCGGCGGCGAGGTAGCGCAAGCGGCGTGTGCGTGCGTCTGGTTGTCGGGGCGGTACTTGCCAAGGTGGCAGCGGATGGAGGTGGCCGTGAGGAAGTGCTGGCGCGTGTTGCGCGCGGGCCGGCACACGCACACGAACACGCGCGGGCCCAGCGACAGCAGCACGCACGCGCCCGCCGACAGGGACACGCACGCGCCCAGCGTCGCCGTACGCGCCTCCACGAATATTTAAACATTTATTTTCTGGTCAAAGACATTTATTGTCATAAAAGAATCTACAAAATTCACTTATAATGAGAACTTACAAATTTACATTTAGTGGACGCGTACAAAATGTCGGTAGCTAAATAATAAATGAATTGGTTCCGTGCTGGCTGTGCGCGCGGAACTAGTTTGTCGTTGTTGTAAGAAAATATAAGCGAATACGTCGTCGGATTTCTTGCGTATACGACTGAGGTAAAAAAAAAATACACACATATGATTGATTGATGCTTAAACACGTACAATAAATAAATAAGAATAATTTGTCTTCTGTAAAAAGATAGAAAAATTTAAAGTTCTCCTAAATTCTCAAATAAATATGGGGACTGGAATATGAAATTTTCACCGATTATGTATTACTATGGCCGCTATAACAACTAATACTAAAAATAAGATAAAGTTAATAATAATTAAAGGGGTCGTCATACAAATGACGTGTTTTTTTCAGCGTTTTTAACTCGATCTGTCACAGGGCTCTATCTCTTGAACCGTAATAGCTAGACACCTGAAATTTTCACCGATTATGTATTACTGACCACTAAAACAACAAATACTAAAAATAAGAAAAAGTTAATAATAAATTAAAGGGGGTCGTCATACAAGAAACGTGTTTCTTCAGCGTTTTAAAACATTGTACGGTGGTACGGAACCCTTCATGTACGAGTCCGACTCGCACTTGCCCGTTTATTTTTTTGTCAATTAAACATAACTTGAGATGAAATCAATAATTCAACAAAGCTAATAAGCACGTAATCTTCCATACAAATTGACCGATTAGCTCATCCGAGTTTGTATGGAAGCCTAATATATTTTTCATATTTCGTTATATGTTCCTAGGAGAAAGTTGTTCAGTATCATGGACTAAATTTACCTTAAAATAGTTTCAGTAGGTATATTTTGTCAGACCCTGCACGTGTCGTGAAGTACTTCCATTTTCAGCGTCACGCTGGTCACGCTAAGCACACACACACACACCACAAACAACAACATAAACACCAACGAACCTCCGACGCCGCGTAGAGCGGGAAGAACGCCAGCCAGGTGACGCCCGTCGCGTACGCCGCCGCGCCCACAAACCGCGTCTCGTTCAGGTTGTGCGGCAGGCGCCGCGTGCGCACCTGCGGCAAATTAAATTAAACTCGTGCAACAACCAACAACTGTACTATTCGCACAAATGCAATCCCGAGGAAGATTGATATCAGGCAATAGCCATATAGTGGTTCTAGATTTTTCTTTTAGCGTAACCATTGCATATGTCATACTTGAAGAAGAAAAGGCCGGACAGCTACGGATGCAATCGGAAACAATACGTACCGCGAGCGCCACACAAGCAGCCAGCAGCAGAAGCGCGGGCGCGAGCGGCGGCAGCTGCGCGGCGGCGCGCTCCCCGCCGCACGCCAGCACGGCGCGCGCGCGCCCCGGGTGCAGCAGCACGCTGCCTGGCGGCCAGCGCGCCGCCGACCACGCCGCCACCACCGCGCCCGGCAAACTCAGGCACACCCACATCCACACCTGTCAGCCCCCGAAAAATAAAAACAGCTACATTTTGTGAATATTGAAGTTCAATTTTTTTTATTTAATCGAGTGCTCTGCAGTTTATTTTGGGTTATCACCAACAGAAGTTCGTAAACTGGCATACGAGTTAGCGCTTAAAAATGAAAGATCATTTAAAACATTTAAAAAACAGAAGGTAATTTGTGTTATTAGTATTAAAGACTTTAAATAAATAATTTGTTGATTTACCATGGATATTGTATTTATTACCCCTTTGTTTTGTTACTTTTGACCCACGACATGTTACTTTCGACCTGCCGACGTGGTCGAAAGTAACAAGTACTGATTTCTTTTTAAATTTCTGTAATTCTTATAAAACACACTTTAATGTAATAAATCTAGTTGTTAGAGTAAAGAACATAAACTAAATTTTAATATGGTTATATTAATTTAATAGCCACAGTAAAACCCATCCAGAAATTAAGGTAAAAGTACAAAGTGTTACTTTTGTACCCGGTCTCCTCTAATAAGCATTTAATATTTCGTTTATTTAGCACATCACGTACTAAACGGACATGTAGATCTAAGTTTAACATTGTAAATATTCATTAGTAAAATTGTAAAACCGGGGGGTTTTACAATTTTACTGATGAATATTTACAATGTTATGATAATAAATCATCCATTATCCTGTCGCCACTCCTGGGCTATAGACGGTGATGGATCAACCAGATCAATTGGGTTTCATTAGCTCACTGCTATAGAGGAGTGCACCTTAGTGGCCTATATAGCGGCCACTAAGGTGCACTCCCCGACGTGATGGACATGCGCCTCAAGATTGGAAACCCCAAAGACGCAAGCCTGAAGAATTGAAACGGCTGAATCAACGTGCACATTTCCACCGGTCTCCTACAAGCAGGTCTTACTGGTGTCAATTCAAAAGGCACAGTGACCACGAGGCAACTACAATGGCCAAACCCCGAGGCACCAATGGATCATATGGACAAAGGAAAATCAGCGTAACTACCAGCTGTCAGCTGTCACCGTCAAATCCAAGATAAAAAATAGCAATCACATTCTTGAAGAAAACACAACTACTCGTGATCCAGTGGTCAAGGCGTTTGCCTTGTGATCCGGAGATTGTGGGTTCAAATTCCACTGGAAAGCATACTTTGTAAAAAGTTGTTTCCAGTCTGGTTAGGATATTGCAGGCTTGAATCACCTGATTATCCGAAAAGAAACATGATTCCTTCGGAAGGCAAGTAAAGCTGGTGGTCCCGAACGCCATCTAGCGTTTGTACCTATCCTAGGATTGGTTCTGGTCTTTGGGTTGCGGAGGTCAGACGGCAGTCGGTCTGTGTGAAAACAGTCTTCTTCGTCTAAGCGCGTTCCCGGTTGCATCCTCAGCTGTGCTGCTTCGGAGCCTGGGTTCCCAATTTTTCTTCTCCAAATATAATATGCTTGTCAATGACCACCCAAGGATGCCAAAGACCTTGCAAAATGGAGAAGAAATAGCCGAAACAGTTTAAATGATTTGGGTATAGTTTTACGACCGGCCGCCTGCCTGACGTCAACCCTTTTTGGGAATGTATTTGTGCGAAAAGTTTTACAACCGGCCACCGCCCGACGTTAACCCTCCTTAACGAGATGTTTGTGCTTAGTCCTTTAGTAGCCTCTTACGACATCCACAGGATGAGATGGAGTGGTCCTATTCTAACCCGGAACCACACGGGTAAAACCAGTAACCTCGTCAAATCACCTAGCTAAAGGTAGCGGACCCCGGGCTCTGAAGCGTAACCACAGAATACAGTAAGAGTAAAGCGTAACCGCTGACGATGCAACCGAGAATACGCTTGGATGATGATGACATTCTTGAATAAAACACAGTCTACAATATCTCTAACGTCAAAATGATAAGAAAATAGATATGACGTCACAAATTGCATCACTTCACATAGAATCGCTGCATTACGGATGACGAACAAAAATGCAGATGCAACAAATTATTAATCGAGGTCAAGATCGCAAGGCCGTTGATAGATAGTCATATGTTATTAAATTAATACGGGAATTAACGCGAAACGTGCCTTTTTTATTTATTTTGCTGACGTTTCGTTCGGGTTTAATAATAATGCAACGCGATAGTTTAAAAGTATTTATAGTCATATGTTGTTCAAAAAGGCGTAATGAGAAATGATATTAATTAATTGCCATTACTTGAAGAAGAATTTGTATGGCAACGAAGAATACTGCACAGCATACCGTGCTACCTATCAATGAGGTTCCAATGTCGAAACCCGACTTACACAGTGGTGACAGTGGTATAGATTTTTTGGCAAACAAGGGACACAAATTTTGGAAAAACGATCATGTATAAATGCCGATCAAGGAAGCCGATATTTTAGAGACTACTTTCTACTGAAAATTACAGCTCTCAAGATGTGGTCAAATAGTTAGCAGCAAGCAGTCTTAAGAATAAGCCAGCAAACGGGTCATACATCAGGTCCACACCGAGCTGCTGGTCCTGTTATCAAATACCCATATTTTTCCGACCAATATAGCGTCCGGCACATCCGCTTAGCTCACGCTTTGGATTATATAAAGACTGGCCACTCTCCAGCGGAGCACTTTGGCAGGACTTGCACCGGCGTTCATCGACATCGCTCTCTACAGTCGCATGTGAAAGACTACGAGCAGAAATTATCTCCTGACTCACTAGGATTGAAGCAATAACTGGCAACTGAAAGCTTAGAAGAGAAGCACAGACTGCGCATTAAGACCATATTATAAAAATAAATAAGAAGTTTTTAATATTAATAAAGTTAAAGGAGAAGTAAATTTGGTCAAACGATGACCCACATTGTCAATACTCCAAAGTGCATAGTCGCACAAATTTGCCGCGCAGAAATATTTGCTAAAAAATTACACGTGCAGTGTGCGTATTGTCAACAAACGAGACATCGAGGGATTACAAATCAATGAAGACAGAAATGATAATAACAAACTGAATAAAGATTCACCCTCAGTTTTTCATGGAAAACGCTCCAGTTATCCTATTTCCGTTTCCGTGCCAGCTACGAGAATACTCGCAGTGCGGTACTGTAACATGGTGCCGACTACGAGTATTCTCGTAGATTTTTTTGGGCCTCCTATACAAAAAAAATATTTCTTGGCACTACAGGTTTAGCAACTGTTTGCCAAACTCAGTTGCCATCGCGGCCGGAGGGGTAAGATCGGTTTTTTAGAGTTTGGCATTAGAAAAGAAAAGACATGATAAAATCAAAGATTAGAACTTTAATGGAAAAGAGATATGACATGACAAAGTTATGGCTAATTGTTGTGATTAAACAAACAAATGAGAACATAATTATGTATTTTCTGTTGTAGAAATACAAAATTTAGCTGTGATAAGCTTTAAAACAATCAACTACACACAACGCCGGAGGTTTTGGACATAATGGGCAAACATATATTGTTGATTTGCGAGTCTTATTTTTTTGAGCAGACAACACAAAAAGTTTAGTTGGCTCACTTTTCTTCTCTGTAGGTGGTATATATTCCAAATTCCGATACTTGTGCTCTTTGATTTACCTCGTCTTTCGGAATAGTCGACATATTATTGTCCTCAAAAGGTAGATTATTGCAGCATTCTTTATAAACATTTGGAAAATATGAATTGCGAATTTTTTGTACCACTATTTGTTTTTTTTCATGCTGTCATAATAAGAAATCATTTGGTCAGAGTGATCTCACACTCACACTCCTCCCATTCTGTTATTATAATCAGTGACAATATTTGATTTCTGCGATTTCTTGTATTTACTATGTCAGGCTTAATTTTAGGATTGTGTATATTTGAAATGGTAAGAACATCGCGTTTGTCTATGAGTATATTATCGTAGTCGGCATAGTCTTAGGGATCTGTGCCACTATGCCAGATACGATCTATCTCTCGTAGTGTATTATTTGTATGACGGCTACAAGAAAAAAAAAATTTTTTTTTAAATATTCCGGCGCTGAAAGGGTTAAAAAACAGTAGATTACTTAGCAACATTATTATTTAAAAAAAAGGTTAAGAGCAATTTTATTACTAGGAGTTTAGGATATTATTTTGTTTTTGTTTTACTTCTCCTCCTTTGTTAAAAAAGGAGTATTATGGCGGTATCCTTATAATCGTACGTGATGTGAACTAGGAAATATAATTAATATAAGTATTGTAAAAACTCTTCTTTAGCAAATAAAGAATTGAATTGAATTAATTGATACTAGAGCTACATAACTAACATTTAATAATATTATCTATATTTTTAGCAAAGTTCTGACTCTATGCGTAGATTAGGATACGGAATACGTGTAAAATAAAACCAGTCAAACGTGAGTCGGACTTGTACATGAAAGGTTTCGTACTGTGGTGGCGCCAAATTGCTCAGCATGAAAAATTTTTCCTTTTCAAAACCTAAAGAGTAGGATATCAAATTAAAGAATTTTATTCAAGGATTACAAAAATATACATACATACTATCACGCCTGTTTCCTACAGGGGTAGGCAGAGACTATGGACCTCTACTTGCTACTCTTTATAAAAATATATACAACTTATATCTTAAAATGAAATTTGGAATGAGAAATGCTAAAAACAATATGCATAACCATACACCATATTTTTTAGTTTTATTATTCTCTTATTTTAGAAGTTACAGGGGTGGGGGGGGGGGGGCACACATTTTACCATTTTGGAAGTGTCTCTCGCGCAAACTATTTAGTTTAGAAAAAAATAATATCAGAAACCTCAATATAATTTTTAAAGACTTATCCATAGATACGCCACACGTAAGGGCTTGATGAAAAAAATAATTTAATTTCTGTTTTAAGTATGGGGCACCCCCAAAATTTATTGTTTTTTTTTTCTATTTTTGTGTGAAAATCTTAATGCGGTTCACAGAATACATCTACTTACCAAGTTTTAGTTAGTTAATATATAAGTTAGTCTAAGAATATTTTCGGAAAAAGTGACTGACATACGGACGGACAGATAGACATGACGAATCTATAAGGGTTCCGTTTTTTGCCATTTGGCTACGGAACCCTAAAAGTACCTACTCTTGCTTGCAAGCGGATGTCGGAACACGAAAAATTGTATACTCTTGCTGTTGCACTATGGCACGATCACGCCACGCCCTTACAGACCCGAGCCTAAAGTCACTGTTGTAACTTTTTCATATGTAAAATGACCTAGTCTATCCATTTTCGGAAACTTTTCCAGATTTTCATGACGCCATCTTGTTTTTTCCGGGGGCGTACAATTGTATTATCCAGAGCCATATTCATGCGACGTCACGATTGTGACGCTCACAAACGTGTCGAGCTGGGCCGAAGTTTAGAGACATCACGTCACAATTGTTTCTGGTTGGGCCCAACTTTGTTTGTAAAAATAGTTCAAAAAACATGTAATAAGAAATATATATGTAGGTAGAATATTCTGAATAAAAATAACACACAGACATATTAATCATTTATTCACTCTGGTTTTTAGCATTTTAGCCTTATAATTGACGGTTTGAAATAACCATAAAAAAAATAAGCTGCCTCCAGGTACATTTCTGGCCGAGCGCAAAACAACAGCTGGACCTAATCCAAAAGTTTAATTGTAAATTTTATTAAATAACGAACCGGAAGCCGTGACTATTAATCACGGCTTCCGGTTCGTCGTCTTCAGTTTCTCATTGGATGATGAGCTTTCTTTGTTAGGTCTGAAGACGTCCTCCATAATCGCTTTCATCCTCGACCTCTGACTCCTCCAACCAGCGGGCAATCACTCCTTATCTATTGCGCCCCGACTTAGGGCCATTTTGAATAGTAAAATACTTAATGCAAGAAAAAATAAATTTGATAATACTATAAGTTGGGGACGAGTCGACACAATTGTGACGTCTAAATTTAAAGTGATATTTCAGCAAAAAATATTATCTGAAACAACAAAAGGACATCATGAATACTTAAGAGTAGTTATTCATTAGTAGTATAAAGCACATATTTGTCTAAAAACATTACGCAATGCGTTAAAAGGTTACTTACTCTGAGCGCGGGCGCGTGCGCGGTGTCGGAGCGCGCCTACCGCCACATTAACGAGTCACAACTTGATTCCGCACAGGTCAATCGCTGTCGCGTTTTCGCACTAAGGAAGTTCATTGCAATCACAATTGTGCGACGCTGGGCCCGTCACCAGTGTTGGATTTCGTAGTATAATTATACTATTTGTACCATAATTTCATGATGAGTAGTATGTAGTATTGTTATGTCAGTATACTACGCGAAAGTACCATAGTTTTCCATTCGGTCTATCTAGGGTATTTTGTTTTTTGATATTTACCCCGAAATATAGGGAACTTTTGTATGTATGGCAACATTAAAACAGGAAACGACAAGCAAGAAGCAAAAGGACTAGAATCCAGGCCAATAAATTAATAAAAATCAACCAACGAAATGATGGGGAGGGATTCCCCGCTGGCGGCCGAAATATTTGCCTCTCGCTCACTTTGTTTGTTTGTTGGTGTTTGTTCAACGCCAAGGATGAATCTTCGATTGACGAATTGGCTGATATAGACGTCCACCTACCTGAATATGATTAATTTACTTACGTATTTGCTTTTAGTACTTGTTCTTAGAATTTACGTATCAAATAAAAAAGCTAAATTTTACAGTAAATTGCAATTTTATTTCAAAACAAAGCAATAATTGCGTAGAACGAAACGTAGTATAATTTAAGCCAAGTAGTACACTTTTAGAATCGATAGACAATAATTTTCGGAGGCTCTGAATCCAACCCTGCCCGTCACCTTAGCTTTAAAGTAAATATGAAAAAAAGTGCTCTGAAATACCGTCACAATTGTGTTGGCCGGGTCCGTAAGGGATACAATATTTATAGGAAATATTTAACGCAATTGTTGACACCACAACTCAATAATAAATCCACAACAAAACAAAAGAGACCAAACACGACTCAAAAATGTGGGTAAGTACGGAATATTACCCACAAACAGGTGAGCGCGCGGCGGGCAGTACGAGATGGCTTTAATGACGTCACAGCGATCGAGACTCGTACTCTCGGGCGTTTTTTGAACTGCTGTAGTATAATCGCTGTATCTTCATAATTTTTGGTCGGATTTGGATATTTTTTTCACTGTATGTTATGGTTTTCTTCATTTTATCAATGTACATACTTAACAAAAAACGTGATTGATCCTCATTGCGACCACAACTTCGATCACAACAGCTAGGGTTGCCACCCGTACCTTGTAATAAAGTACTCTATACTTTACGAAAAGAATAAAGTACGGGAAATTACCTTATTTCGCATTTGATTTTTCTGAGATTTTTCTAAGACATGCAATAAATTAACCCTTTCACTGCGAGACTTTATATCAGTTGTTGTGCTCCCAGCGCGAGGAATTGTGAATATCCATAGTTTTTGGTCGGATAAATCCGACGCTCGCGAAATTGGCACGAAAATGTTTGTCAGATTAATCCGACGTTCGCGGTTAAAGAATTAAACTATTGTTTTCACAGATATTTTTTTCTGTGATGAATAGCAAATGGTGAGACGAAAGAAACAAAGCGTCTCTGCTGAACCTTATAAAAATTTAATTACTTATTTACTTTTTATTAAATATAGACTGTAAAATAAAATCCTGTTAAATATATGCTGTTCAATTGTTTAACAGTGGTAATAAAGGATAAAACTTGCGAAAACCAATAAAAAGTATGTGTTTAAATATAATGTATAAGAAAAATAAATTATACTTTTTTTTTCACTATGTTCTTTTTTATTAGGATTGATTGATGTACCTACTTTAATGGCAAAAAAAGATGGCAACCCTAATCACAGCACAAATTCACCCGCCCACAAACAAATTGAACACCGATTGATGTCCTTTTCGCTCTTGTGTCTGTATGTATGTATGTATGTATGTATGTATGTATGTACGTCTGTACGTCTGTATGTCTGTATGTATGTATGTATGTATGTATGTATGTCTGTATGTCTGTATGTCTGTATGTCTGTATGTCTGTATGTCTGTATGTCTGTATGTCTGTATGTCTGTATGTCTGTATGTCTGTATGTCTGTATGTCTGTATGTCTGTATGTCTGTATGTCTGTATGTCTGTATGTCTGTATGTCTGTATGTCTGTATGTCTGTATGTCTGTATGTCTGTATGGCTGTATGTCTGTATGTCTATATGTCTGTACGTATGTATGTCTGCATGTCTGCATGTCTGCATGTCTGCATGTCTGCATGTCTGCATGTCTGCATGTCTGCATGTCTGCATGTCTGCATGTCTGCATGTCTGCATGTCTGCATGTCTGCATGTCTGCATGTCTGCATGTCTGCATGTCTGCATGTCTGCATGTCTGAACACAAGAATGAACGTGAGTTTATACAGGGTGACTTTTTAAACACTGTCCAAGTTTTTGGAGCAAGTTCAGTCCATGATACTGAACTACTTTCTTTCTACAAAAGAAGTTATTAAAAATCGATAAAAATTTTTCGTCCTCCCGTACAAAATCCGTCTGTCTGAGCGCTGATTTGTATGGGAGGACGAAAAATTTTTTTCGATTTTTAATAACTTTTTTTATAGAAAGTAGTTAAGTAAATATCATAGACTGAACTATTTCCAAAAATGTGGACAGTGTTTAAAAAGTCTGCTGTATGCAAGTGTTGGTATGCACGTGACAGAATTGTCAAAATATATCAACAAAATGTTTTCAAGAATTATCATTCAATTATTATAAGATAAAAAATAAAAACATTTATTCAGAAACTATAACTTCCCAGGCACTTTTTTACTTATTTTATTTAAGTTTTATATAAACCTACATTACCACTGACTGACTCACTGATTGACATAGTTGTTTGACCTGTTCCCGGGTGGGTAGGGTAATGATTGATGTATGGTCGTGTAGAGGATGCTCCAGTGAGTACCAGAAAAATCTGACATTTTGAAGATCATCAGATCTTAATGTGGACGAGGTACAGCCTGCAAAAACGGTTAGGGTTAGGGGTGTGATTTTTTTTCCAAAATGTAGGGGGTTGTAAGCAATATGACGACTGGCATTTGTTTTTTGATTTTTTTGAAAAATCAAGATGGCCGCCATTCAAGGACAATTTTCGGGTGTGTACCGCGAGGCCGCAGGCCGAGCTGCGTGGCGAGGGTGACGCCCGAGCCCCTCTGGACCTCCCCCCTCCCCCAGAACCCCCCCCTCCCAAAACATTAAGCGAAGCCTGAGGCCGAAGGCCGAAGGCTGAGCTGTACCGCGAGGCCGCAGGCCGAGCTGCGTGGCGAGGCCGTAGGCCGAGCCACTCCCACCAAGCGTTGAGCGTTTTTTTTTAAATTTTTTAAGATGGCCGCCAACTGTCGACTGCTTCCGATTTTACTGAAATTCAGTATGTATGGGTTTTTTGGATCGCGGAAACCAAATCTGAAATTTTTTTTGGAATCCAAGATGGCGTCTGGATTTTAGAATTTTAACTTGATTCGTTCATTACGTCCTTCTGGAACATCGAAGGGATCTGGAATTTTGTATGCTGGGGTAAAGCATCCCGCGGAACTCAACACTGCAAACAAAATTTGATTCCAAGATGGCGGCCCGTATACGTTTTTATTTTTTTTATACTGACTTTAGCACCTTATCTATTCTCTCAACTGGAAATAAGATTCCAACCAACTTCAACAGCTGCACGAAAAACCGCGGGCTGCTTGCAGCCCGCGCAGCGCCCAAAAAGCTAGTTTTATTTAAGTTTTAAATTCAGTACTTTGTGGAAATATCAACCGTTGGTGATTCATTTTTACGTAAACAACAGTCGTCTGTGATTGGTCGAACAACGGTCGTCTCGTCTGTAATTGGCCGAGAACTGGCTCAGTGAGGGTATAAAAGCCAACAACATTTTATTAGAAAGGTCGCGATCCGTCCCCCCCGCATTCGTCGGAATCGAGTGCATAGGCGTAGAAACATTAGCTCGTTTACTAGGTACCGCCCGGCGGCACCTGGAAGATTTGCGTCCTGATTAGGCCCTTCTGGCAACCGTAGCTTCGGCCCTTCAGGCAAAACATGGGTGTTGCAGCACCCCAAAATTTGCCATAACCCCTAGCACGCCCAAAGCCGAGGTTTCCCCCTTGGGAGCCCTTTGCGCTGTTGCTAGTAGTATATAAATATAGGAAGCCGGGCCCTTGGCCCGCTCCTCAAACCTTGTCCGGTGGAGTAGGATATGCCGTCTGAGGCAACCTATATATGTCAATCCTAAAAAAAAATAAAAAAATTAGAAAGGCATTCTGATTCGACTCGGCAGATCAGATAGACGTAAGTGTTACCTCTTGTAAAATTATTTCTGATTTACTTCAATTGTGTTTCTATGCTTTGAATGTCAAGATGACTTGTGTATAATTTATATGTTTCTTTAAAAGGTTATAATTTTAATTATTATTGAAACTAACGGGTGTTATTTGTTCGAAACATGAAAATGTTGGAATACAAATTATGTTTGATTGACAAGATATTTTGATTGGTTTAATGTTGGATTTTATAAATAGAATATATAACCTGTTTATATATTAAATACAAATATCTTCACTACTACACTTCTTTGTTTCATTATAAAATTTAATTATAAACTTGACTAGATTAAAATGAAGAATAAAAATAGATTAATTACAATTATTTATTTTTTATAAACTTTAAAAATTAGGTTTTCTAACACACGCTGTGCAAACTTGTTGACGCAAACATACAAACAAACACAAGAACGGCATTCAAAGTTTTTATTTTACCTAGGTGTTTTACATAGTTTTCATTTTACCTAGGTATTCGATAGATCCAAATATAAAAGAAATGTGGATAAAGGCTACGAAACGAGAAAGTCGTTCAAAATGATGAAATGAATCATTCTTTAAAGTATTTGTACTTAATTTTAAAACGTATAATATAATAACTTTATTTTATTCATTCTCAGATTCTCTTCAGATCACAATTTGTTATTTTATTTGCGTTAACTTTTATGAAATTAAGTTCGTGCGAAACCTGTCGTTTTTACATAATTGTTTTATTTTTATTAAATATGATTCATAGAATGCTTTGTGTTTTACGCGATCCGATGAGTATAATACATTAATGTTCCCATCACTAGTTATGATTTAGTACTCGCCCCGACGTTGAACTCACCATTCAGCGCTGCATTTCTTACCATTCCCCCGACCCACAAAACATTAGGCGTCTAGTCGGTTGTATAGTCGATGTATGTAAATCTTAAAGTAAGTACTTAACTCAGTAGTATTGATAGCTTTTGCACTAAAAATAATTAAAAATAATGACCTTCAATAGGTGATATATTTATCCTACATTAAATAAAATAAATTGACTTTGACAGCGTTTTTTGGGCGTTCTTGTAAACTTAAAAATGTATTGTGTTTCTATTTGTGAAGACCCTGTTATTGGCTTTTTGTTTGCTACTTTGCAACCTATTATGTAATAGCTGTTGGTCATCCGAATGTATAAAAAAAAACCTGTGCGCGAGACGACAGCAGCCTCGGCCTCGAGGTGGGGCGTCGCTCGACGGCGGCCACGAGCCGCGCCACGCGCAGCGTTCGCGCCAGGATGGCCGCGTACACGCCGCCCAGGGCGGGCGCGGCAGCGCGCACCGCCGCGCACGGCAGCGCCGCCGGACGCGACGCCGCCGCCAGCGCCGCCACGTGGCACGCCGTCGCAGCGCACAGCAACATGGCACACAATTCCCTTTTTTCAAAAAATATAAGCGAATATAACTGAAATGTTTGAAAACGATCATTGTTAAAAGAAGCCCCAAAGCATACTCAAATGCTTCATTGAACTGATTACACTATATTTATATACAGGGTCTAACAAAATATACTCAAACTATTTTAAGAGTGGATTCAGTCCATGATATTGAACAACTTTCCCCAAGAAACATACATCGAAATATGAAAAATAAGTTTTGACCTCCCATACAAGTTGACCGATCAGCTGATCCGAGTTTGTAGGGAAAGCCAAAAATTATTTTTTATATTTCGACGTATATTCCTTGGGGAAAGTTGTTCAGTATCATGGACTGAATCCACCTTAAATTTAAAATAGTTTCAGTATATTTTGTTAGACGTTATATATGTCGCAATTGAATGGTATAATCCGATAATTCACTAAACCTCTAGCTGTTTGGCATTACAGCTCGGTTTCGTAAAACAGCGTTAAAAAACTGACACCTCATACGCAGAATGGCATAAACGATTTGTATTCATCAATGCCGCGGCGCAAGACATAGCAGCGTTCCGAGAGTAAGCTGTTTTCATCGAGAGATATCGGAGACATCATTTATGATTTTGGACTGCAAATGGTTAGGGAAAATAAAGCAGATCTGCAGCTTGGTTCCCATATAGTTATTTCGACGCCCGCCTTTCGGCAAGATGGAGAATTTATGTGAATCAAATGAAGGCCGAGAGAAACCGCTACGCCGCCATTGCGATTATGTCACGTTAACATTAACAAACTTTTCTGTATCCACTTGCATCGAACTTTGTATCATCTCAGGGCACGGGAGTGCCCCCGCCAAGACGAGCCAAGCGGACCGCAAGGGCACTAACTACCTTTTCTCGGAACGTTTCCTCGTTTTTTTAACTCTTACAACTTTGGTTTGGATGATGCTAAATAGATGAAAATTTCAAAATATAATGACACCAGTACAATCATTAAATATAAAAAGTTTGAATGTCGTAGCTATTATACTTTAGATTTTATTAATGTCTAAAAACCCCCGATTTCGTCACTGATTCACTCACTGACTTACTCACTACACATCACTGATCATCAAAATTCTTAAGGAATGAAGTCCTAGAACGCTGAAATTTGGTATGGAAGCTAATATTACTACAAAGACAACAAAAAAATTAAAAAAACCAAACCTAACCTAACCTAACCTATCCCCTTGGAATAGGAGGTGAAAGTTTGTATGAGACTTGCACTAACTACATAATCATGCTAATAGTGATGACGGTGACATCAGCCGACGTCACTAGATGTCGCTGACTGTATTTTAAAATGCGCTATCGACATTTTTCTACTGCGAATGATGATCGATTGTTCGATTGTTAGGAAATATTTGCATTCATATTCGTACTTTCGTAGTCGTATCGTATCGTCGTAATAATTCTATAATTCGTGCATATAATTTGTTACTTCAGTTACTAGTCCAAATTATTTTAAGTATTTCTTTTCTATTTTATGTATTAACCAACTTACAAAAACAAATGAAATCCCACCAAAAACATTTTCATGTAAAAATGTTGCCAAAACGAGTCTACATAGCTTACCCTGTGAAAAAGTTATCAGATCTCGTATAAAGCCAAGCTCTAAAGACTACACGCTCTAAACCTACAAGCTTTACACTACACCTTAATCAAAATCTATGAAAACGTGGTCAGATCTCATGTAGAGCCAAGATTATTGATCTATGCGCCCTTACTTTACCAAGCCTTACTTCACATACTCTACATTTTATTCAAAACGTGATGCTTGGCCGTCTTGCTACCGTTACGAAGATTTCATAGGCATTCGTTCATCTTGTGTGAAATAAAACGGCCAAGCATCACGTTTTGAATAAAATGTAGAGTATATGAAGTTAGGCTTGGTAAAACAAGGGCGCATAGATCAAGAATCTTGGCTCTACATGAGATCTAACCACTTTTTCATAGATTTTGATTAAGGCGTAGTGTAAAGCTTGTAGGTTTAGAGCGTGTAGTCTTTAGAGCTTGGCTTTATACGAGATCTGATAACTTTTTCACACGGTAAGCTATGTAGACTCGTCTTGGCAACATTTTTACATGAAAATGTTTTTGGTGGGATTCTTTATTGGTGTTCTATGATGTTGGAGACTAGATTACATAGTAAGAAGTTAAATTAAGGTTTTATTTTAATGTCCCGTCATAAATTTGTTTGATTATAACATGCCTGCAAATAACCTATTCTGCGGTCTAAACGTGATTAGCTGGTTTGTGAAACGTCACACATTAGCAATCCAGCTGAACGATATTCAGCTGTTTAACAAAACCAAGATGTAATGCCAAACACCTAGAGGTTTAGTGAATTAGTGGTTTATATACCATCCAACTGCGACTTATACATACACTAGGCTGAATACCGGCGCTCCCTTACTACTAGTGTAGGGAGTGCCGATGTTCAGCCATCACCGATTCAACCGCCAGTAGGTGAAAGTTTGAAGGACTCTCTTACTTACTATACATACACATACCTTGAAGCTGACTTTACAACGGGTGTGTTCCGGTGCCGCCAGAAAGTGACACCACATATAACTACCGCGATGAGGCCAGTAACACCAGCGCCGGCCGCCACAGACCGCGCCCATCTACCCCCACTTCCCCATTCTATAGGCGAAGGTAGGCATTCTGCAGAAAACAAGTTTTATAAGTAACTTTATCAAAATCTTTTTTAATTTCAACTGACAAATAAAACAGTAATAACTGACGTATGCGCGAGAGATCCGGGCGGTGACCAGGCGGGCACAGCCGGCAGCCGTTGCTTGGGGGCGACGCTACGATCGCCAGGGGCGCGCAGGACTCGCACGTCCAGCAGCAGCGCGCCCGGCCTTGTCCCGCGCGCGCCCACTGACCTGCCGCACAGGGCGCGCCGCACGCCGCCCGCACGCCGGCCGCGCGCCGCTCTGCTTCACGGTCCCCCCCGCGCAGCAGCAGCGCGCCACGCCGCCAGCGCCCGATGCGCACGTACCGCCAGCCGCCCGCGCCGTCGCTCACGAGGTTCATCACGTCGTACTCGCTCAGCCTGACATACAATTTTATATTATACAGAAACAGCAAATCAAAATTAGAAGTAGCAAAAATGTTTCCATTTTAAATCATTTTATCTGATTTGCATGTAGTTTTCAAGTCGTTGGCTCGTGGTATAATTTTTAAAATATGTTACTCGGGAGGTGGATCTCCGTTATCATCAAAAGCCACAAGTCCACCGTCGGGGGCTCGGAAGCGGACTCTTGATAGATGCCATCGGTACAAAGATACGTTGAACGGCAGCATGGCGGGGCATAGCGCGGCGTCGGCGCTGCGCGGGCACAGCGTGCGCCGCATGTCGTGGAGCGCGTGTGCAAGCGCGTACACGCCGCGCACCACTAGCGCCAGCTTGGGCTCCTGTGTGTAGCTGCTGGCCAACGACTCCGATCCTGTAATAGATTGCCCCAACTGAAGTCTACAGTATGACCTTGAAGTCAAAAACTGAACAAAATGTTCAATCTTTTTAAAATCCGAGACATTAACGGCGGAGAATGGTTGCACAAATACAAATAAAAACTATGATAATCTCGCATGTGGAGAAGTAGCACCATATAAATGACTCACCACAATGATTTTTGAGTTTTGACTACTTCCGCCTTAAGAGCGCGTACTACCCTTAAGTTCTTAGAGCGATCTTCAGTATTATGAATATTAAAGAAATTCTCACTATGAAATAAAAACACAGCAAAGTTCAGGACTAACTCCAGTCATTATTATGTTTCAAAAACACGATTGCTTTAAATTTTCTCGATAGAAATAAATTGCGAAGTTGCCTGTTCAAATTTACTAAAACGGCTAGTATTCAAGAACTGCAATAAATTAGCCCTTGTAACTTTAGATTATATTTGTATTAAATATAAGGCAGTCATCATATGTCTTATTTTTTAAATCATAACTAAACTCTTGAATATTTTTTGTAAAACAAATAAAACCTTAAAAACCACAAACGCGTAAACCTGCCGCGCAGCCCCCGTCCCCGCATGCATAGCTCGCTGTCTCGCTTCGGCTTGTGTTGTGTGCGGAGAAGCGGGAGCAAAATTTTGATTCTGGCCTCAGGCCTCTTAAGTTGACCATAAATTTATGATAGGATAGTCAGTGGATTTTTTTGCGGAAGTCAAAGTTACAAGCTCTTTGATATAACTACTAGTAGTAGTTTAGGACCCCGTACCTGAACACCGGCGGGCACTGCCTAATGGGTTCTCGTCTAGTGAACAATTAAACTTCTGTTCCCAAAATTCCTGTGAAAGAAAAACTTGATAAGATAAAGTGAGACTTTGAGATATCAACAATACATATATGAGCAAGTACTATATACTACACTACACTACTTGGAACCAAGGATTCCGTCGGTTGTTGTGTGGCGTGAGCGCGTGGTAGTAACGGTCAAAGTCGTGCAGGTACGGCGAGCGGATGCGCAGCGTGAGCGCGAGCCGCGCGGCGCGCTCCAGCCCGGCCACCACGTCGCGCCGGTCCGCCCAGCCGTCGCTGCCCACCAGCCGCAGCGGCGGAGCGGACTGCCCTCTCGCTGTACGCACAATTCCAATCAGCTATCATTTTTACTAATAACGGTGTGAAATAAATGGATGGCTTGTAACTATATAATAGTGGTCTGTAAGGGACCGTAAGATCTAGGAAGAGAATATAAAATGAAATAACAACCTTGATGGGATTCAGCTCGGCGCTTGATGCCCTGAAGCAGCGCACGCGCCGTGCGGCCCTCGCACCAGCACACGGCCACGTGCGAGCCGCCGGCCGCTAGCCGCCGCAGCGCGGCGTCCACCTCGCGCTCGCTGGGCGCGCCGCGCAGCGCCTCCTCCCGCGCCACGCACACGCCGCCGCGCGCCGCCTCCTCGCGAAACGCCGCCATCCCGCTCTGCCCGTAGCTCTCTATTTTTTTTATTTTATTTATATGGTTCGCTAACTGGCTGAACAACACACAAGTTTATACATATTGTCGCGTAGGACGATGAATGACAATGTCAACGTCACGAATTCGAACAAAAAAGAAAAAAAGAATTCACCTAAAGGAAAATTTCATCAATCACGTCAGAGCGATGTTGGCCTAGCGATCTATGCATTGGGCTGTGAATCGAAAGACCCCGGTTCAAATCACAGTCAGGTATAGTGTTTTTGAAGTACTGAAAGAAGTTTCTAGATAACTCTAGACCAAATGGAAAAGAAAATACGGGACAGAAGATGAGTGAGAGAGAAGGCGATAGAAAATTAGTGATTTGAATATGGAACATTGATGCGACTTTGTTCGAATTCAGGGGGTATATAAGCAGTACAAGGCGCGGCCAAGGGGCAGTTTTAGTGGAGAAGTGAGATCCGAAGAAAGAAGAAAAGTACTAGTAGCGAGTGAAAAGTGAGTAGTGAGTAATAGTGAAGTGGACATTGCAATGACAGTACAGTGAAGTGGACGTTGCAGTGACAGTACAGCGCGTGACAGTTCAGTGGCGTGTCCGCGCGCAAGACAGTGTGAGACGTTTCCGCATACGGTGATACGCGTAAGGTGTGGAAAGAGGACTGTCAATTACTGGACCACAAAGGTTGTAAATAAAGGTACGATTTCATAGAATTGTCGTTTCCTTTCCTATCCCCAACCCACTCTCGTAACAATTGGCGTCAGAAGTGGGATAGGAAAGATGCCAATCGTGCCTAGAAATGAGAAAGGGGTAACCACCCGAGCGGAAGCTGCAGCGGCAGAGGAACAGCAGCTCGAGGAGTCCAATCCTAGAGGCGCCGCGGCCACAACAGCGGCCGTCCCACCAGCCGCTCCATTGGAAATAAACGCGTTCTTACAGCAGATTACTGTTATGATGCAAGAACAAACGCGTGCAAAGCAGGAAGAGCAAGCACGTTGCCTGAAGGAGCACGCACGCCGCCAGGAGGAGCAGCTTGAGAACCTTTCCAAAGAGCAAGCACGCTGCCAGAAGGAGCAAGCACGCCGCCAGGAGGAGCAGCTTCAGTACCTTTCCAAAGACATTTTGGCTGCGGTTCGGGCTAACGCAGCCTGGATGGATGACATTGAGAAGGAAGTTGCAGAAGTAAAAGGTGGCTTTGAGAAGGAAGTTGCAGGAGTAAAAGGGACGCTTCAACAGCTTGATAAGGAAGTAAAACTTTTGAAAGTATCTGGCCCTGTCACTAGCTCTGTAGTCACCCCTTTTGCCAAAAATTTAAAGGTGCCACCCTACGACGGCAAATCCTCCTGGGCTGCATTTAAACTGCAGCTTGAGACAGTTAAAAAGGCCAGCCATTGGGATGAACACGAGGCGCAGTCTGCATTGACCCTAGCACTTCGAGATGACGCTCTCTCCGAATTGGAAGCACTTGGCGCTGGAAAGAAAGAGGTCACCTACGACGAACTCATAGGTGCTTTGGAAGCCAGATACGGCGACAGTCACCTGGAGCATGTATACAGGGCGCAACTCAAAGATCGTTGTCAGTGGGCTAGCGAGACCTAACAACAGTGGTCCGTTGAAGTGGTAAGACTGGTGCGCAAGGCATATCAATCATCGCCATCTGTCGTGGAGGAGATGCTCTTGCAGGTTTTCATTGATGGAATACGGGATTCCGAAGTCAGGGCGGCTGTGCGTCTAGATCACCAGACCACCTTGAAAGAAGCAGTGGCCCACGCTTTGGAAGTAGAAGCGGTGCGTCATGATTCACGAGCTCTGAGGCTAAGGGAGGTTGTAGTCACAGAAAACAGCAGAAGACGACCCTACAACCCGATATGCTATGAGTGTGGGGAACGGGGCCATATGCGAAGCACTTGCCCGAAGCGTGAACGTTCAACTTTCCGACGTCAAGTGGATGCGGCGGTTTCGACGTCGGAGTAGCCACAGGAAAGGAAGAAGAGAAGGCCAGGGCTGCGGGGTGGGCGCTGGCCTGTAGTACGAGTAGCAAAGCCCCAGAAATTCTCGTGGAGCAAACACTACACATTTCATCAATCACGTCAGAGCGATGTTGGCCTAGCGGTCTATGCATTGGGCTGTGAATCAAAAGACCCCAGTTCAAATCACAGTCAGGTATAGTGTTTTTGAAGTACTGAAAGAAGTTTCTAGATAACTCTAGACCAAATGGAAAAGAAAATACGGGACAGAAGATTAGTGAAAGAGAAGGCGATAGAAAATTAGTGATTTGAATATGGAACATTGATGCGACTTTGTTCGAATTCAGGGTGTATATAAGCAGTACAAGGCGTGGCCAAGGGCAGTTTTAGTGGAGAAGTAAGATCCGAAGAAAGAAGAAAAGTACTAGTAGTAAGTGAAAAGTGAGTAGTGAGTAATAGTGAAGTGGACATTGCAATGACAGTACAGTGAAGTGGACGGTGCAGTGACAGTACAGCGCGTGACAGTTCAGTGGCATTTCCGCGCGAAAAACAGTGTGTGACGTTTCCGCATACGGTGATACGCGTAAGGTGTGGAAAGAGGACTGTCAATTACTGGACCACAAAGGTTGTAAATAAAGGTACGATTTCATAGAATTGTCGTTTCCTTTCCTATCCCCAACCCACTCTCGTAACAATATACAAATTGGAGCATATAAGTTGCCAGCCTACTTGGAGCGAACACAGCTTACACATTTAATTAACTGCTCTCAGTTGTTTTAAATTGAAAATTACATTACAATAAATTATTTTAATCATAAATTACATTAAATTGCAAAATTAAATAACGTTTTAAATTATATTTAATTAAAAGTTACATTAATTTAAATTGTATTAAATTATTCTGTTGTAATACAGATCTCCACTAAATAATTTAAATCAATAATTACATGCACATGTAAAAAAAATATCATAAAAGAATTTTTTAATCATATTGGCCGATATACTGAAGATATAAATTTCATTACATATTTCATTATAGTTTGTACTCATGCGATTCAACGAAAAATGCTGGCAGTAATTCGTTCGACAGATGGGCAAGTTGAAAGTTACTCTTTTATAAGTTGAATCTTCGGAGCAGATCAGGGCTGTCAATTTTGCTTGAATAATTTTATACAAAAATGTTATATCACCAGCCTGTCGCCTACGTTCCACAGGGACAGTTTTGACGCGTAGGATGCTAGGTTCCGACAACTATTACAACGAAAAGGTAAGATGATATAAAAACCTTTGTATGCTCTCAATCCTTTTGATGTGAATGGCATAGGATGGTCCGAACTGGACTGCAATACTCAATCAGGCTTCGCACATAACAATTAAAGAGCATAATGGGGATTTTATTTTCTGAGAAAATTTTATAAAATAACATTTTGTGGGGTAAGATCATTCCATTCCTTTGGCACCACGAGCTGATTTTGTCTAGATCTTTTTGTAGTGTATCAAAATCGCTGTCCAATTTTATTACTTGTTATACCTTTAAATCGTCAGCGAACATCCTGTGATCAGAGGCCAAATCAAAACAAAGATCATTTACAAATAACAAGAAGAATAGAGGGCAAAGATGAGATCCTTGAGAAACGCCTGACGGTACACACGGCAAAATAGTTCGGTTTCCAGGTCACACAACTACATTTCCTTGTGTGCGCTGCAACACTGTGTAGACAAATGATTGCTGTCCAATCAGCATACAGTTTTATCTAGGTTGAGCTTATTATACGTAACACACATATACATTTTGTGTCAATAATATCGTAAACGCGTAAGCTATTACAATACAAACCATTATTTTAGCCGTCATTACAACAGCAAACGTAGCCCAGTGGATAAGGCATTCAACTCTTATCTGGGAGTTCCATGATCGAATCTCATCGATTGAGATGTGAATATTTTGTGTAATGTTTTTATTTGAGTTAAACTTAAAATATTGCGATATTCGTTCTTATCAACAGCCGATAAATAAGAGCATATTTATCCATTACGGGGAAGAATAGTTAAGGTTCACAAAAACCAAAAGCTACAACACATTTAGCAAGATACAAAAATTATAAAATCAGCTCGCATTGCAAACCATCGTTCATTACGTTACTCAGTTCTTTAAATCATTAGTAATAATATCTATACTACCCTCTTTTATTTAATAATATGATACTTAGTGATTGTGAGGCGTGCATTGTTTCATTGCACTGGCGTTGTCTCAGTTTAAAGAATAATATCACTTTGTTTGAAGAACATGTTTCTACAATTATTTTGTTTCACTAAGTTAATTGTGATAGATGTTATCTAATAATGTTAATGGACATTAATTATGATTTTATAGTATTAATTAAACTGTGATCAGTGAAATTGTGACGTGGTAAATTATCGGTAAGGGTTTAATATTTTTGTATTTTGTGCAAAAGAAAATGTTACAATATCATTCGCTTAAATTGTAATAAAACATTTGTTATTTTATTTACAGAGACGAACTGTTAAATTCTAGAGATATTGTAATGTAAATTTGGCCCTATTGATCTCGACAAGCAAACCAGATTATAAAGAACTATAGATCATCTTATCAGAAATATGTGAAAATCTTGGATTCATCAAGGTCTTTTTGAAGACCAGGCCTAATAACAAATATTTTAAATATTTCACTCACACAGTGGATCTACGAGTATATACTGCTATCAAATGTTGGAAGCTGGCTAAAAGGACCAATAAAAATTTTGAATAATATTAGTAGTTACTTCAAAATATATTTATTATTTGATTTTGTTTATTTTAATGTAAAAAATGTCTGATAAAAATGGAAGTTTATTGTGACGGAAATAAATATATATTTTTTAAATTACGTGTGGCTTCATATAAGTAGGTTTGCTTTAAATTAACCACACGATTGATTTATTTTTAGTTAGTGATCATTTTCTAATGTAAGAATAAATCAAGAGTATAATATATTATTTTTATATTTCGAAAGGATTATTATTGTAAATATTGTAATGTGAATATGATGAGGTTTTGCGTGAGAGATGTTTATTGTTATAATAATTGTAACATGTTTATTCTCTCACTAAAACAGACGCATATAATTAGACAAAAAATGACGTCCATTTTTATCAGAACATTAAAGGTTCTGGTTGAAAGATAATAAAAAAATTAACATTAAATATCTGTTTTACACCTAATTTAATGATGATTACGGTTTTCTATATGACTTATTTGTTCTTTGTTGTTTGTATAATCTTCACAAAAGGTGAACACTCCAAATAATAAATTATTTTAATATGAATGAGCTGTTTTTATATTTTTCCTATTTTTTTATTATATAGGTATGATATGAAAAAAAACAGCTCACAGAAAAAAAGTTAAAAAAATTCAAGCTGTTCCTGATTTGAACTCCTCAAGAGCACTATTTGTATAACGGCCAGCCTTAACCACTGCACTGCGCATGCTTACTGCGTATTTATGAAATAAGTGATCATGTTATAGCACTATATGAATATTCATAACATTTCTTAGTGTGTCATTATGAGTTACATTTACCAATACATCTGCACATTATTTTGATAGGACGACAACACGGTAACAATAGTGTGTCATACATAGATATTAAGTTGGTGTGCTCGGGCGACACGCACACAAATAAATAGAATGGAAACCGCATTATTTTGCTGTGTGTACCTCAATGGCTGGAGATTTAAAGCCACCAACGATAACCAGTTGCGAACGATTTCTCAAATATAATAATAAAAATAAATAAATTATTTATTTTCTCTTCACAATTTGTTGATGCAACAAACAGATATAAAGTATAAATTCTTAAATTCTATGACAAAAGCTATGAGTTTGGATACTTCTGTTGATTATATTTGCCATATAAAAAATTGTGAGAGAGTGGTGTCAGTGATAGGTTTCGTAAGAAACCTGTAATACAGATCACCCCTGAGTACACAATAGGATTAAGCAGCCGTTATGAGACGCAGCAAGAATTATTTTTGTAATTAGGAACGTAAGTATTTACAAACTATAACCAGGTGAAAACCAGTAATAATACAAGCTAGGAGATGATTATTTAAAATGATAACATATAAAAGATTAAATTATTTAATATTATTGCAGACCTAGATTTTGAAATGTTATGGGGAGTGTTAGTGATGTGTGGCATCTAGAATTGTAATTAAACATTATAAATTTACTAGCTGATGGACAATTAACGCATTGCCCATGTTGTCAAAGGAGGTGTTAGATTGCTTCATACATTTTGGGCCCTCATTGTTGCACTACGTGTCGCAGCAAGTATTTTTACGTCATTTTTTAGGAAAAATCCTTAGATTACAAAAAGATTTTTTTTAGATTTTATGGACGTTTGTACACTATATAAAAAAAGATTTTACTTTTTCTACATTGGGAAATAGCAGTGACGCTATCTACTTTGGGGCTAGCTCACTCTGTGTAATTTGTCGGTATATAAATATATTCATTTACTTTATTACTCCACAGGAGTTATGTTTCTTTCCGTATCTTCATAGTCAAGGCTGGGCCTGATGTGGATAAATCTATGATTTGCTCCCGCTTCTAAAAAAAAATTTTGAAATTATATGACACACCACCTTAGCTAAGATCCGCATTACAACATCAAATCTGTGAGATAGTGATTCAAGAAGTGAAAAGTTTACAATTTTTTTTAGTGTTATAGCTATTGCTATTGAAAAATGTTGTGAATAATAAATGTTATATAATCAATAACAGAAGTAGTTTAACGATGAGGTGTGATAGTGACCGTCGGTGTGCACGGCGTGCACGTAGGTCCAGTTGTGCGCGCGCAGCAGCGCCACCAGCAGCTGCGCCTGGTGCTGGTCGGACGGCACCATGCGGAAGAACGTGGAAAAGCGCGCGCGATCCGACAGCTCGCGGGACGTCGCCGAGTATGACACCTGGCACATACAACACAGTAAGGGGATCTGTCCGTATCAGCTCAACTGATGGAATTTACTAAATAATATCACTACATAGTCTTCAGCCTATTTGTTGACATTGGGTTTTCATTTTCATAATGTATATCTTTTGGTTACTTATACATAAGTGTACATCTTGTAAAGTATATGTTTAGCACCTGAGGTATGGAGAAGAGTTGCAGTAGGTTCTGCACCTGGACGGCCGCGGCGCTGGCGCCCGGGCCCAGCACGCCCAGCAGCGGCGCTGCGCCCTCCCGGCCCGGCCCCACTGCGCCATCCCGGCCGGGCCCTGCCGCGCCGCCTTCGCTCGTTGCACTGCGCGCCTCCAACACAAAATATATTCATCCATCACTGCGTGCGCCGTTCCTATTCGTTGACCCGTCACCTCATTTGAGATGACAACTTTAGGCTTGAAAGTACGTCAAGTGGACGCCCTGGCGACGGGTTCAATCCGTCTCTGACACAAACCCTACGTGCGACAGAGACACGTGGCTCGCGATGGTTTCAGCTATCTCTATCGCACGTAGGTAGGGTTTATGAAAGAGATGGACTGAACCCGTTCAGGGCGTCCAGCGGGCGACCCGTCCAGCGCTTACAGCGGCTAGTAACTAAAGCCTGATTTAGAGCGCAAAAAGGCTCACAAAGTGCGGAGGAGAGGTGCGGGGACGCCAATATGCGAGAGACGCTGTGAGATTCCATTCTGTTTGTACTCTTATGTATTCTGTGTTTTGGATCTGGATTTTAGAAAAAAAAATATTTCGTTTATAACGTCTCACCGAGACTTCGTAGGGGTCTGAAATTTCGTATACTGGGGTAAAATCACCCCGCGGAACTCGAAACTGAAATCTGATTTTGGATCCAAGATGGCCGCCCGTATACATTTTTATTTTTCTTTATACAGACTGCAAATCCTCACCTATCTCTCAACTGGACCTGGAATATAGACCACTTCAACAGCTGCACGAAAAACCGCGAGCTGCTTGCAGCTCGCGCCGCATCCGAAACACTAGTTACATTGACATGAATATATAGACTCGGCATCTTCAAACACGGCCATGTCCTTTTTGGTAATATAGACTAAACACGAGAGTAGTACAGAAAGGTCAATATATTTTTACATACCTACGAGTACGTGGTTCAAATTAAATCCTAAATATATTTTAATAAATGCGGATGTTGATAAGTATGGCTGGATGTACGGATGGGTGTATGGATGGTTGTATGGTTGTATACATTTTTAGATTGTAGACTCACGACTATCATATTTATAAAGGTAAAAGTTAAACTGCACATATCTGTTTCTTTGGTAACCTTTTATTATTGTTACTTAATTTCTTAACATAATGTTTTGCACTAGAAGAAAGTGATTTCTTGTACTTGTATACCTTTTTTTTTCTTTGTTAGCTATCTCTGTATTAAATGTATTAAATAATCATATACGTAGGTTGTAGCCTCTTACTTGTTATTATTCACAAGAAGTTACCACCGGCTCTCTACATAGTAAAGACATGAGACCAATTCAGGGAGTGAGGTGGCGTGTGTTGGTTACTCAATTAAACTACAATTTGTGAGCAACAGATGTGTTTTATTAATTATATATGCATACCATAATGGGACAGATTCACCACTTGCTTGGTGATAGATTTCTTGAGAAACACTCGTCAAAATACAATTCTTTACATAGGCAAATAAAGATTCACTTACTTAAATTGTCCTTGTTAATTTAGTAACATTATAAGTAGTTTATACAGGTAGACCTTCGAATGATGTACTTAGATTTCCAGGTTGTCTCCCAAGGTCCTTTCGATGTTATGCCATCAGGTCAGCCATCAGTGATGTTGGATATGCAGTCTGTTCCTTTACATATGTGGAAAACTAACTGCGCTCATTTTTTAATTTTTTATTAAATTATCTAAATTATATCTTAGAACCGATTCATATCGGTCTATTAAATTTATTTATGTCATCTTCCTTTTTTTCTTCATTTTTATCGTCCAATCTGGATTTTGTTTAATTAAATTTAAGTACAAGTACAAGTTGTATGTCTTTTCTCAATCAGGACGCTCCAGACGATTCCCTTCAATATGGCTGTCAAAAGCCTGTTTATTTTTCTATATACTCTTTCCTTACGGACTTAGATGAAAGGTTTTTGACTTACAAAAATCGAATGAGTTTATGAAACATATTAAGTTTAAAATTTATACTTATGTATTTTGTTAATTTGTTATTTATAGCTTTAGATATATAGTTTCACATTTACTTAAGTCTGTTTATATTTTATTTATGCTTATTTAATTAAAAGGAATGAATAACGACTAGCGACATCTCTTGTCAATTTCAAGCCGATATTGTATTTGTTTGGAAGACGCTAGTATAGATGTCGCTACTGATATCAAAACATTTTTTGTTTGTTACAAGGTATTGGGTCTAAATTACATATGTTTATTTAGATTACATATATGAAGAATGAATGAATGAGAATGAAATGAATTTGTAATCGGCTTATAGTTATATAATAATTTATCAAAATCGATTTAGCCGCGTAGCAGTTACGAGGAAACAGAATTATAGAGACAAACATAATAAAACATCAAAAATGTGTAAGCGGCCATTTTGGATCCAAAATCTGATAGCAGTTTCAAGTTGCGCGGGGCACTTGTAGGGGTACAGCCCCCACATACAAAATTTTTGAGCCCTCGGATCGGAGGTCCTAGTGAGACGTTACGAGATATGACTTAATTTTATAAAGGATTTATAGCATTTTAGGAAACTTTTGTAAAGCATTTATAGCATATGTAGATAAAAATTATAAAACTTAAACATTTTTAAACGTTTAACAAATATTAGTAAATGAGTAGCAAACAAATAGTTTTTCGATGCTTCCATGAAGAAAGAGAAATGTAGGCATATTTATAATGTCTACATTTCACTTCTGTTTTGTTAGTCTATGACGAATCATTCCATCGGTTGACAGATCATTCACTCATTACATTCATTATGGCAGCCGAAATTTTGCAATACGTATTTAATTTTCAATCAATGAAATCTAGTTACTTACCGATGGAAAGTTATTCCTTCATATTTTGCTTTGTTTTTTGAATGACTAGTGCAGTATCTCAACACACACTAAGGCATTTTTGACTAAGTTGACAGTGTTTTCTTTAATGAATTGTGGAGTGTTTTATGCGCGTATTGCTAGCGAGTGACTAATGTGAGGTTAACATTGATAGCATATGATGAACAGAACACAACTGTTGTATGTGGCGTCTTCTCTAGTACGTAAGTACATAGATCTCGTTGACTAGTTATAACCGAAACACTAATTATAATTGCATAAGTTGATAAAAAATGATATGCAATAGCTTTACCGCGGCAGTCCCCGAGTGCCACACGTTGTTTTTTTGACAAAACTTATATTTTTGGAATTTGTATGAATGTGGCTTTTTAAATATATTTTTTTAAAGCAGATACTGGTACACGTTTAAAATTTATGGTCATTAACAAAAAAAATTATATTTAATTTTTTATTTTTGAATAATATTCAAGTTTTTTGTATGGAAATGCTCTATTTAGGGTTCCGTACCTGAAAGATGCAAACGGGACCCTATTACTGAGACTCCGCTGTCTGTCCGTCTGTCACAGGGCTCTATCTCTTGAACCGTAATAGCTAGACACCTGAAATTTTCACCGATTATGTATTACAGATACAGATACACTATCACGTCTTTATCCCTAACGGGGTAGACAGAGCCAAGGGTGGTAAAGCCCAGGTCACTTTTAGCATAATGGTGGGCATGAAGGTGGAAAAGGGAAATCATAATAGTGATGGGTTGCTAACCGCATCGCCTATTCATATGATTCAGATTCTCGCCCATTCCCTCGATCGGCTTTTATGATCTGCACGGGAAGAGAAGCAGCTGGTACATTCTATGTTTTTTCTTTTCTCCCAGACCAGCAAAGAAGTATTATTACTATGACCACTATAACAATAAATACTAAAAATAAGATAAAATTATTAATTAATGGGCTCGTCATACAAAAAACGTGTTTTATCAGCTTTTTAAAACATTGTACGGTGGTACGGAACCCTTCATGTACGAGTCCGACTCGCACTTGTCCGTTTTTTTATTTCAGAAATCAATTGGCCAACTTTCATTTAGCTGAAAACGATACCAAACTTGCCCTAGTAGCTTTAAATTAGCAATTATGACGAGTTACAGTGCGCGCGGAGTAAGAAAACTTTACCCCCGCCCCCCACCCACCAGAGGGCTGTAAGCCGCTGACTCCCGGGCGTTTTCTACACTAGTCTACCTAAGGAACAAGTGTGGCAAGGCTTATCCTTTGATCCAAAAAATATTGGTGTTGGCGTTAACAACCCGACCAAGTGTAAAGCTTGTCAATACATGCATTTTATATTTGGAGAAGAAAAAGCGGGATAGCGCACCGCGGGCTCCGAAGTAGCACAGCTGTATATACCACCGGAAAATACTCGCGCTTATATTAAGAAAACATTTATACTTATATACGAGTACAACTTTTTTTAGAAGCAAAACAGTTATACGTCTGTGACATCTAAGGCATGAAAGAAAGCGCTTTTAACTCTTAGTATTGTAGTGTGGAGTGTCACACACAGAAAACAAAAATATAGGCTATAAACCCATCAAAAGACCATCAAAAGAAAGCCCATCGCTATATGTTTTTTTTCAGAAAGTGTACCCTAGAACCCTTGATGTGTTTGGTAGACTGTCGTGCAGCGTGACAGAGGGCACTCGAGTGTCGGGCGAGGCGCGGCGCGCGGCTCACTCGAGTGCCGCGCCGTGCTTGTTTCGGGCTTCTTTTAGTTTTAATGATTCTAGCTCAGTTTCATAATAATTAGCCTTAATTTAAACTTTGCCAAAAAGTCACAGATTTCGTGCCTCACACAACTAGGGTTGCCAGGTCGCTAAACCTAATAGCCGGACAGAGCAGCCAGTTTGGCCGGACATTTGGGTAAAAAGGCCTGACACTCTACATTATTAATATGTAAAATATGTATTCGAACACAAATATTGTTTTGTAAACGAATTAAATTAAATAAAAATAAATAAATAAATATTGAAGATTTTGTGTCTCAGTATTAATAGGTACGACAAAAAAAAATTAAGTATGTAATAACAAGCTTTTTTGATTATTACCATAAATCTTGTTAAATTATAATGAAATATAACAAAATCGAATACCAAATCAGTCTAAGAGTCGACTCGCCTGCGCTCGGCCACGCTTGGCGCTAGCTCCTTTGCGAAATGTAAAAAGCCGGACAAGCCGGACACCGTTTATTTTGGCCAGACACGCAATCAAAAAGCCTATCTATGTCCAGCTTTATCCGGACGCCTGGCAACACTACACACGACTATCGAGCACATTGAATGAATCTACGGAATTAGAAAAAATATCTCTCTCTCTCTCTCACCTCAGCGTATCTACACAGCTGTAATGCTGTAAAGCCCGGGGTCCGCTTTCCGGCTTTTCCTTCTTCACTTCGCACGGTCTTGAGCATCCTTCATTGTAAGACCATTGGCACACATATCATCCCTGACGACGTCAAGCCAGCATTTCTTGGGTCTTCCACATCTGCCGGGCCCCGGCGGAGGCGGTAAGGCTATACATTTGTTTCCCACGTAACTTGCCATTAAAATCAAAAATTCGGAAAAAAAAAATTTCACTATTTTGCCCATAACTTTTTCGTTTTTCACTTTCTTGAATAATTATTTTGCACGCCTCATAAGCGAAGCGCATGAGGTAGTGCTCTACTCTCGCCTTACAAAAATCAAGTGATTTTTTTAACTAAATGTGTCTCTATTTATTTTCTATCGCACTTGTACAATAATATTTACACATAAATGTCAAGGAAAAACACTAGTTTCAACACTTATGACATTTTTAAAAGACATTTTGCCTTTTTATATAAATAAAAACAATGTTTAATTAAATCATTTTGTGGACGTCCGTGTTGTGTCGGTATGAATGGAAACTGGCGTGGTCACGATAACCCCGAAAAACTTATCTGATCAAGTCCATTTTTTTATACGCTTCAGTATTATCCAAAACTAAGTCCTTTCGAAGATCACGGTCTAATTCAATGTAGTTTAATCGTAATTTCAATTTAATTGTGAAATTTTAGTTTTTTGCCTCAATCAAAGCGCGGCAAGCGGCATTCTCCACAATGTCAAAATTGACAGTTGACATTTCACAGCTTGGCCGGTTTTGCACTTGCAAATTATCTTACATTAAAACACATTTTGGGACTGCCAGTATAAATAAAAATGAGATTATGAGGCGTGCGCTTTTGGATTTTCCAAACTATTTGCAGATTACAGCTCTCGTGAAAATGAATATCATATCTTCACAACTCTCCGAGATGTAGAGGATCGCACTTTTTCGTGAAATCGGAGCCTGCACTGAAGCGAGCGAAAATACATTTTCAATGTCAAAACAAAAATTACAGCGGATTTAAGAGTAAATTTGACTTACATGTGTTTAACGTCTACCAGAAAAGCACCTATTTTACTACCAATAAATTCGAAATACCTGCCAAAATGGATGAATTCTCACCAAATTGTGTTCCTAGAAATATTTTTAACGTGAAGCTATTTTTCTTTTTATTGCATGCTATAAAAATATATGAACGCGTTTAAAATTATTTTCAGACCATATATTTTATGTTATCGCCAAATAAATGCTACCAAAATTTTATTTCTTGAGTTCCAATTAACTAATTTTTGCTGATATAAAAAGGGTAAATGTCGATCGTACATTTTTTGAACACCAAATATAATATTGCGTATCCCAAACACATGTCACTTTTAAATATGAATACTGCCTGCCTGTGCGCCGCGAGCTCACAACAATAAGCCGAAATAACCTTGTCCGACGAGACTGCGGTCTTGGACCATGGGAATTTTTGATTGAACACCCGAATCTATATTTTCTATCTACACATACGCACTGCGCCAAAGATGACTGCGCTGTATTGTACTTGTACCCTGAAGACGAATTTAGACGAATTCAGAAGCGCAGCGCGCGGTCTGCCTTATCAGCGTTTGCGGTCCCATATTTATTTGAGAATTTCGGAGAACTTTAAATTTTTCAATCTGTACAGATAATTAGCTATATAAAGTGCTCCTAAAGTAAAAATAGTTTATTTAAAAAAAAAAGATAAAATAATTTACATATTTACAGATATACAAAAGTTAAATTCCTACTTACTACAAATTTAATCTAAAAAATCGTGTCCATGTGACATAGTGCCAAGAACGCTATGTCGCTACCGCATGGGCAACGATGAGGCGAACAAACGGGTGTTCCCAGCCGGAGCACGACAGCTATTCGGAAACTACGGCTGTCAAAAATGTACCTATATTGTATGACGGGATAGCGAGGAGCCAGTGGATGGACTCCTTTGAGGAGACTGCTTGGAGCCGAGCGCTGTTGATGTCATTGAAATTTTGAGCCAAATTAGAAATAGTTCTCTGCACTAAAGGTGCATCCCAGAGTTTTTATAGGTTTGCTTTCACTGGGATACTATCTTCAGGGCAGAAGCTGACCACGTTTCCTTTGCCTCTGTTAGCTGGTCGATGCTTAAGTCATCTACTTTAAGAATTTTTTTGCATAGATTGGACACGCTGTGAACAGAGGAAAGGAAAGCGGTTAGGGCAACACTGGTAAATTTTCTGATGCCTATGCTACCAGCTTTAATAGGTAGAGTGAGCTGTGTCCAGGAATTTTCATCAAGATGTAAATTTAGAATTTTTTCTAAGGTGGCATAAAGGCAGTCATCAATTTTACTTATAAGATCAAAATGTTTACAAATTGGACTTGAGCGAAGAATGTAAGTGAATTTAGGTACAAAAAGGCAATATTTTAGAATTGTGTATGCAACGTGATAATTTAGAATGTCCAATCTAGAGGATGTAAAGTGAAACTTATAAATTTTTTTATCCAATAGAGGCTGAATGCTGGGTCCCAGCAATGGGGCACCCAAAAGTTCTAGAGTCTTCCGTAAGCAATTTAATTTCGGGAGAGACTTTAAAAAGCTGTCGAGAATATCATTTTTGAACGACGGCGAAATGTTTCCAGGAATGAAAATTTGTCATTTTTTTGAATTCAGGTCCAAACCAATGCGCAATAAGGCGCACAAAGTGCGGGGGAGAGGTGCGGGGTCGCCAATTTGCGGGAGAAGCTGTGGGATTCCATTCTGTTTGTACTCTTATGTATTCTGTGCTAATACCTTAAATCCTTCCCACTTTCCGTCTGTTACTATAAGTCGCAAGTAATAGACATCCTGCATCTATTTATTGATGTATTTATTTGTAGTGTATGGTTAGGGCTAGGCTGTATAGGTAGGGTAATAGGGTTGATTGCAGTTTACAGACTCTCTCTTTCCATAATTCATGTACGGTGACTAGCTATTACAGCACAGAACAGGACTACACAGTAACACTTTAAATGCACCCGACACAAACTATACACGAACACCTTATATATAGCTAGTTATCTGTACACAATCTTTTTACAAAAGACAATTTTTTATTCTTTATTTATTGTACGTGTTTAAGCATGAACCAATCTTCATATATGTGTATTTTTTATTTTTTTACTACGTCGTATGCGCAAGAAATCCGACGACGTATTCGCTTATATAACGTGGAAGGGACATACCCGTAATAAATCGAACTACAGTCTATACTCGTAAGAACAGCCGAAAAACAAAAAAAAAATTGGCATTTCCATACAAAAGTGTGCGGCTGCCCGGGCGATTTGTATGGGAAAGTCAAACTGTTTTAAGCTATTGCATAGCTTTTATCGCGGGCTTTGAGCGCGGCGACCGAATCAAGAAATTCCGTAATGAAAATAAAACCTAACACCCCCCCACTCTGCCTACCATGTAGGCTTACAAGCTATATAGTATTTAGTGGAATGTATAGAGGGGCTGGGGTTCGAGTGCCAGAAAAATCTGACATTTGAGGATTTGCAGAAACCTGATGTGAAAGGGGTACGGCCTGGCAAAACGGTAAGACTTGGAGATTTGGCCCCATAGATAAAATGGAAGCGGTAGCTAAGCAATAGAGAGTATGCATGAATTTTTTTTATATTTTTATCGATAGTCCTCGTCGAGAAATAGCCGCAAAAAATAAATCAGTGCCGAAAAACATGTATATGGTGTAGAAAATAAATATTAAAAATAGCAAGTAAATTATAACAACTAAAACACGCCATTTTAAAATATGACGTCAACGTCTGCAATATCCGCTAGAGACAGAAGCTGTCAACGCATGTTTTTCTTTTTTGGGTACTTTCGATGTTATCAGCCAGTGATGTTTGTTAAACTTCTATATAAAAGTACATACATTTCGAATGTCATCGATAGTCAAACTACATGGACGGACAGTTCTACCGAACGCACCCAAACTTGTCATTTCCTTTTTATGAACTTTGTCGTCATTTCCCTTTTGTTTGTCAAAAGTTCCCGCGCAATATTTGCATATTTTCAATAATTTATTTCTAATCCAAATAAGAGTCAGTGAGAAAAATAATTAACTAGGCGTGGTAACGTATTAAAAGAAATTGTAAAATAAAAATATGAGCCGGATTGGTATTACATGCATATTCCTTATTACCAGAGCCGGTATTTTTTTCTAAATTTTCGGAAAAAAAATTCCCTCATGGAAATCCAAGATGGCCGCCAAAAGTTGACTGCTTCCGATTTGGATAAAAATCGATATCTAGGCGTGTTTTGGGTAGAAAAATCGAAATTTGAATTTTTTTTAATCCAAGATGGCGTCTGGATTTTAGAAAAAAATAATATTTCGTTTATAACGTCTCACTGAGACTTCGTAGGGGTCTGAAATTTTGTATACTGGGGTAAATCATCCCGCGGAACTCGAAACTGTAATCTAATTTTGGATCCAAGATGGCCGCCCGTATAGATTTTTTTTTTCATACAGACTGCAAATCCTCACCTATCTTTTAACTGAACCTGGAATATAGACCACTTCAACAGCTGCACGAAAAACTGCGAGCTGCTTGCAGCTCGCGCCGCACCCGAAACACTAGTTATAACCGAAACCCTAATTATAATTGCATAAGTTGATAAAAAATGCTATGCAATAGCTTTACCGCGGCAGTCACCGAGTGCCAAACGTTTTTTTTTTTAAATTTCATAACACTTTCCCCTTCCACGTGGTATTTTCTTCAAAGTTTAACCTTTTTAACTAAGTTTTTCTTTGAATTAAAAAAAGTAGTAAAAACTCCTCTGCAACTTTTTAGGATTTTCCTTTGTCTTTATTTCTCTGTCATTTATACATAACTTCATGTTTTAAATTCCGTGTAAACAACAAAGACAACATCGCGCACCGCAAAAAATTTAAACACGTCTCAGGCTATTGGGAATTAAACAAACTATTACAATGAAAATCAATAAATTGCCTCTGCCACTTTTTTATACTTAAATAAACTTCAATTTAACATATCTTAACATATTGTTACTAATTTAGTTTGGCTCCAATCAGCTCCAAAAAAGAAGTTAAAATCACAAAAAAATTAGGACCGGCGCCTTAACACAAAACCGTTCTTCATTGCTTAGTTCTTAAACCGCGAGCCGGTGGCCCGGCGGCCACACCCCGATTATGTGATACAATGACAATAAATTAAGGATTATTTTTTTATGAGTACGAGTATATAACACAATTTTCAGCACTGATTTCGTTTTAATACTCAACAAGATTAAACATCTTTACCGATGTGCAAATACTTTGGGAGGTCCGTGCGTGATGAGAGGCGGCGGGCGGCGCGATGGCGTCTCGCACCAGGTCGATGGTTTGCCTTAGCGCTGTGGGCGCCGCCCAGCACGAGTCCCGCAGCTCGGCGCCCAGCGGCAGGCCCGGCAGTAGCTGCCGGTCCGCGTTGATGGCGTCGAGCGCGCGCAGCGTCGCCTCTACGCGCTGGATGCCGTAGTGCTCGCGCACGGCCCCACAACTTGCACCCGCCACCGCCGCCGCCGGGGCGCCGTGCACGGCAAACAACGCGCCGAACCGCACCGCGCCACGCACTTCCGCGCGCGTCCTAACCGCACCGGCGCCGACCGCCGGCCGCGCGGTAGCCGCAGCCGCAGCCAGCAGCAGCAGTCGTCGCATCACTGCCGCCGCCGCTACACGAATGCCGCGCGGCGGCGACCGCTCTCTTTTGTAGGTTAATAAACTTTAAGATCCATTTTCTGGCTTGAGACCATTTACTTATAGACGTCCGCGGAAGAGTTCATTCGTTTTTGTTTACATACTTGTATTGCCATAAAAATGCCTAGTTGCGTATTAAAAGGCTGCAAAAACTACGATGCAAAGGGTAAAAAAATACATGGAATATCTTATTATAGGTAAGTAACAAAACTGTTTGTTTTAATGAAAATACTTAAAGAATTTTAAAGCAATAGTTTTGCAATAATGGCGGCCATTGTTGTGGTTGCGCTGTTTAAGCGACGCGCAGTTCATCGCCTTCTTAGTTCGATCGGTTTTAAAAAGATTGCGGTACGGTTTGGTTGCATAAATGAATTTTAAGCAAAATGTTCTGATGGACTTATCCTTAGTTGAAATCATTGGAGTAAGTACATACTTCTCCTGTGAAGTCCTGTGTTTACTATTTACAAAGTTTATTACTTTTGTTTTTCCTTTAAATTACTATAAGACGTGAGTAGCATCAAGTTTCCATATAGCTATAACCACCATAAAGTACTTTTTTTTACAAGCTTTTATTTAGTTTCACCTGTCCCGTTGTCTGTGGGACCGTAATCCAATATTGCAAGCTTTAGACACACACTTTCAATTATTTGATTTTGCTAAAACTTCACATACTGATGTAAGTTGATTGACAATGGAATATTATGCTACAGACGGTTGATCAGACACCTGTGCCACCTCACGTAGTGCGCCACGCGCGCGGTGGCACAGGTAGGTATCTGATTAACCGTCTGTACCAATGACCTGATCTCATGATGAAACCGGAAGGTGGCCACAGCATCTCTGTGATAAAATAACATAGTTCATTGTTAATAAAAGCTTGTTTTTAAAAATATTTTTTAATTAATTAATTATAATGGATATATAAATATAATATAAATATATTCATTAGTCGCGGGTCGAAACTGGTTAAGTAAGGCGCGGGACCGACGTGGTTGGCATGCAAGTAGTTATTTATTGGGCTTTTCAACACACGTATCCGTGTTTTGAAAAGCCCAATAAATACGTTGAAATTTAAAATTCACTTCATCAAAGGCCGCCCCTCTTTTTCAGAAGTTTCAATAAAAGATATGATATCATGCTTAACTCACCTGTATTTTACTTGAATCAAGTTTCCACTTCCCTAGGTATATTCACTATCACCTTAAACTATTATTACACGATTAAACCGTAGTGAATGATGGGAAAGGAAAATCTCTCTGTTCTGATACGATGATTATATTGGTTTGCACCAAGAACGATAATTCTACGCATGCTTGACAGGACGCCCTGTCTCCGACAATCAGATATTGCATCACTGGATCAGATTGACTCGTACCTTTCATCCGTAGATTTTAGGCACCCAGTAAGTACAATTCCTTCATATCGAAGTCAGGACATTGGTATTTTGATACCCACTGTAAACTATGCGAAAGATCTATCGCTTTGACGATCATTCTACCTCATGACCCAAGACACGTCTTCGACAGTACTGAGGTATCGCAAACTGGTCCGGATTAGGCTCGTGCTGATGACCCGTAGGTTGTTAGCACCCATTAAATACGATTCCTCAACATTGAAAACTATCGTGAGCGATGAGAAAGAACTTTCGCTTGACGGATATTTAATAGCAAAGTCAACGGGACGTCTGTAGTTGCGAAAGAATTATCTCGTTGCTGGTCCAGATTAGGCTCGTCCCGATCACCCGTAGGTTTTTGTGGGTACCCAGTAAATGAGATCCTTCGCAGACAATGATATCCACCGTGACTAATACTATAGATCATCGCTTTATATCAAACTAATTTCATATTCCAAATCACACTCCAGTGAGAATGTTATTTCCCCCCAAAACCACCACGAGTTTTCAGATCACTTCACATATCATACTAGACAAAATAACTTTTAAACTACATTTTTACACTTTACACAATCACGATCCTTGTACAAATGCGGTTTGCCAATAAATAAACCACGATGTATTAGTGATGTAACATTGCATGGTGTATGGTAGTGATAAACAATCAATTATTCGGTAATCGATTATTGGATATCAAATCATATTAACGTTTAGAGTATTCTGTGTGATGAATTGGTAAACCGTTTAATAGTAGGTAGCATATCTAGTTTCAATTAACACCTTTCCGTTTTTCAAAGAAGTTTACTTGTAAATTGTTTTGCGAATATTTTCTATCGATTCTACCTATGAATATAAATCGAATAAAAGTAACACTATTCAAGCACTATGATAAATTTTGCTAAACCTGCAGTTATGCGCTCCCACGTGAATATTCCTGAGCGTAACATGATAATCAGTAGCGGATTAAGCAAGTGCGAAGTCCGTAGCCAATTATTTTAAGGGGCTCGAGTCACGAGTGTTACGAGGGGATGGTGGAGTATATGCAAATCGAAAATGTATGCCTAATAGATTGTACGAGTTATTTTAAGAATTCACAATGCTATACTATCTTAATCTTATTAAATAAATAAATAAGATTTATGATGAAAAAATTCTTGAAACAGCTCTGCTCGCATGGATTTTTTTACCATATCTTATTTCTTCATACACCCAATGCTTAATTCTCTAGGCAGCTCAATGCTAGGTCTAACGAGATGTAGCAATTTAGAATGTAACACCTTTAGCGCGGGGCCCCTTTTTGCGCGAGGCCCGCAGCATTACCTACTCTTGCTATGGTTGCTGTTTTTCGTGTGTGTAAGTGGCCAACACCTCTTGCTGCGGTGTTAATCCAACACTGATGATAATCAATCGTGATAGCGCGTTATGCTAAAAGTAGCATAAGTACATCTACATTGTAAAGACAAAGAGAGGTTCTCAAACATATACAGTTGTAAAGGATGGAAGTTACTAAGTGCAAATACCTACCTAAAGTAAAATACGAAATATTATTTTAAATTAGAACTACATAACCCTTTTTTGACAGTTGGGTAATAAATTGAAATAACATTTGCGGTGCGCTATTGATAAAGACGGTGTGTTTGATGATCGTGTTACAAAGGAAGTATGAAACATAAAACTTTTGTTTTCGACTTATTATTTCAAAGGAAATAAAATAAAGTGCTTATGTCTTCAATAAAGTGCCTATGTTTTCAAAAATACAGAGTTTGTACACCATTTTGCATTGCACATTGCTAATTGTTATACGTAAATCATGAGTCTCTTTGGCAAACCTTAAGGTTTACAATACCTGTAAAATAATTGATGATTTGGCTAAAACGCATTATTTAATTCGTTTATTGGTGTGATGCACTCCAAATCAGTCCTATCCAGGTGAAGCTCTACTCAAGAAGTACTGTGCACCGTTTATCTACATACGAAGTCTCTCTGCTCGTAGATCGACCTCATCGTCAATCAGCTGAAAGTTAGCTGTAATTTTCTATCACCACGAGGATCTTCGCACGTACAATCATGTTCGTAAGTTTGTAACTAATGTTATGTTATGCATTTTATTATTTGTGTTAACCTCATTTCATACCTTAATATTTGTGTTATTACTTACTTGCAGGTCTGATTCGGAGTACTATGCGACTAAACGTCATGCCAAGGAGGTAAAAAAACAAAAAATAGAAGAACTTATTGAGACGGATGAAGATAGTGCAACTACTTCTGGAATAAGGTACGTACTTCTTTCTTATCTTAGCTAACCTAAGTTTAAGTGTGATTTTGTGTGATGATATGTGAATTCTAAACTGTATTCCTATATCCATAGTTATATGAATATATAATATTTAGCGTATAAATATTTACAACTGTACGTAGATTATATAACTTACATAATTAATAATTTTTAAAAAATACTCATTTCAGGTTAAAACCAGTGTCTTCAAAGCACGTGAATAAACGTGCAAAAGTCGCGCCTGTAGAATACGGATCAGACGAAGATATTTTACCCAAAAAGTATGTATTAACCTAAAAGTGACTCGTTACCTAATTTTTATACTTCATAATTGTACTATTTAACCTTACTTACACTCTAATTGACGACCTCTGTGTTTTAGTAATGATCATACCAAGCTGTTACACCGGAGGTCCCTGGTTCGATACCAGGTCCTTTTATTTATTATGTGAATTCTAACCAGTATTCCGTTATCCACGGTTATATTATGTTAATGTAATATTTAACGTATAAATCTTAAATAGGTAATTATTTAAAAAAAACTCGTTAATTTCAGATCGAAACCAGTGTCTTCAAACCACGCGAATAAACGTGCCAAAACTGTGCCTGTAGAATACGGATCAGACGAGGATATTACACCTAAAAAGTATGTATAACGTAAAAATCACTAGGCACTCACTGTATTTATTTTGTTGTACTACGAACTTGTTTCCTAACTTTTATAATTGTAATTCACTCTAATTGACTACCTTTGTGGTTTAGTAGTCATCATGCTAGTGCGGGTTCGATCCCCGGTCAGGTCAAGATGGAAAATGATCTTTTTTCAGATTGACTGTAGTCTTGGAAGTTTATTTACATATGTAATTATATATGTAGTATCGTTGACTTAGTATCCAGTAACACAAGTCTTGCTATCACAGATTGAGCTAGCCTCAGAGTAAGACTCTGAGGCTAGCTCAATCTGTGATATTTGTCCGTATATATTTATTTATTTATATTTAATTATGCCTAAACCTACCTAAACTATCCACCTAAACTACCTAAACTAAACTACATTTAAATAAAAAATCATACTTAGTTAAAATTTTTCTTATCTCGTTTTCAGATCAAAACAAATCTCGAAGCCTACGTTAAAACGGAAGATAACAAGTAAGAAATCGGTGGCGACGCAGTTTTCCGGTCTGTTCGGCTCTGACTCTGAAGAAGAAGCTGTAACCCTGCGCAAGGCTTCTAAAAAAGAGGAACTACAGTCGGTGCTAACGCAAAGGGTTGTTGACGGGGTCTTGCGTCGTACCGCAAGCCTTGATGGCGACATATTTGTTGATTTAAAAGTGTATAACACAGCCGATATCGTCTCTATAGACCCTAAAGAGCGCTGGCAATACGCCGTTTTGGCACTAAAATATCGAGCTGATTCTGACTCTGGCGAATTGGGCCAATTAAAAGACTTTATTAAAAAGTGCAAATCCCGCTTTACAGAAGAGGGAAAGTTTTTTGCTTCTAAGAAGTTTTGATCTTTTTTATCTTTTATTTCTTGTATATGTATGTGTTATGGTCATGGATAATATATGATAATTCAAATTATATTTTTTTTTTCAACCAGTCTACTTGAAAAGTTAATTACGTACATATAGTCTGTTTAAATAATAATTGATAATCACTACAGATATGGCTAACAGAACAGTATACTGCACAGTTTGCGATATATCAGTAAAAAGTAATGCATTTTTAGGTCATTTAAGAAGTAAAATACATAAAAATAATTATTCCATTGAAGTTTGTGACGGTATTCAAAAGATAGGTACTGCATTCAGGAATAGAATTGCTTCTTATAGAGTGCAGCCGATATCCGCTGATGCATGTGTTAACGGTGACGAGAATAATCCTACACAGCCAGCCAAATATTTACACGATTTAATACCTCGTGTGAAAAAGCTATTAGCTGCGAGACAATCCACCTATAATTCTATTAAAGTAAACTTTGAATTGTTTAGAGAATTCAATTTGCAGCTAACTTAAATGAAAACGATTTTAAACACTTAGCAATATTTTTTCCAAATAAAAAGCATTTTGATATATTAAAACGAAAAGGTGTATATCCTTATGAATACATGACGAGTTGGAATTCCTTTGAAGAAAATAGTTTGCAGGCGCGTAATTGCTTTTACAGTCATTTAACCAATAACATTATTTCTGAATCTGATTATTGTTATGCTCAGCATGTTTGGAAAACATTTGGATTAAAAAATCTTGGTGAATATACAGATTTATACTTAAAATCAGATGTTATATTACTGGCGGATATATTTGAACATTTTCGACTAACTTGTAAAATTAATTACAGATTAGACCCAGCATTTTACATGACAGCTCCTGGACTAAGTTTTGATGCCATGTTACTCATAACGAAAGTAAAACTTCAACTTATAGACGACTTGGAAATTTTACGTATGATTCAAAAGGGCATTCGTGGAGGAGTGTGTTTATGCTCAACTAGATATGCTATGGCGAACAACAAATATTTGGCTAGCTACAATCCAACTGTGCCTGACAAGTACTTACTATACATAGATTGCAATAATTTGTATGGTTACGCTATGTGCTCTTATTTACCGTATTCAAATTTTGAGTTAATAACCCAAAAAGCTATTGATGAACTTAATATCCTCAACGTACCAGACGATGCGGAGTACGGTTACATTTTGGAAGTGGACTTAGAATATCCAGATCATCTACACGATTTTCATAATGATCTGCCATTTTGTCCTCAAAAATTTATTCCTCCGGGTTCAAAAAATCCGAAGTTAATACCTAATTTATACGACAAATTTTATTACGTTATCCATTACGTACATTTGAAAACATGCATTCGACATGGATTGCTGCTAAAAAAAGTTCACCGAGTAATAAAATTCAAACAACATCCGTTTTTAAAACAGTACATTGATTTGAATACCAAATTACGTCAAAAAGCCAAGTCTGCGTTTGAGCAGGATTTTTTCAAATTATTAATTATAGTGTTTTTGGGAAAACATTAGAAGATTCTGAAGAAAGAGTAAACGTTCACTTAGTTAATCAGTGGACTGACACTAAAAATATTACTAAAAAATCTTATACAGCAGAGCATCTTATTTCACGACCTAATTTCCATAGTTGCACTATTTTTGCAGAAAATTTTGTGGCTGTACAAATGAAACCAGAGTCGGTTATGTTGGATAAGCCTATTTACATAGGATTTACAGTTTTGGAGATATCTAAACACCATATGTATGACTTTCACTATTCTATCATGAAACCATTCTATGTCAACAATTTAAAGCTTTGTTATACAGACACTGACAGCTTGTTATATTGCATAGAGACAAAAGACATATATAAAGATATAAAATTATATTTTCAATCTTACTTTGACACCAGTAATTATGAGAAAAATAATCAGTATAATATTGTTTGTCAGAACAAAAAAGTTCCTGGGTTGTTTAAGGATGAGTTCGGAGGTCAACTTATTAATGAATTTGTGGGTTTGAGATCAAAGCTTTACTGTATTAAAACACAGGATAAAGAAATAAAAAAAGCTAAGGGTGTGAAGAAATCCGAAATAAAAACTCTTAATTTTAAAGATTATAATAATGTGTTGTTGTATAATATATCTTTGAGAAAAAGGAATGTAGTGTTTAAATCTCTAAAACATGAAGTATTCACTCAAGCTATCGACAAAATAGCTTTATCTTCAAACGATGACAAACGTATAATATTAAAAGATAAAATAAGTACCATATCCTGGGGACATAAATCTAGGTTTTGAATTAAGACTGGTTGAAAATAAAAATATAATTATAGAAGAATTTCGGAATATGATATAGATATAATTAGATTACATTACAAAATAAATATATAAGTGTAAAATTAATTTTCATAATTTGTTAATGTATCACGTATAATGAATGATGTACATTTATATGTTCTCATCAATGATGCTTTTTTCTATGGTTGCCTGTCTTCAACTATTTACTATCTTATACATAACATGTTTAGTATTAAAATAAAGTTAAAAAAACTTGTTTAATTTGTTAATATGTCCCTCCTTCAATACTCCGATAGAAATAAATTTTCATTCTATCTCTGGTTGCTATCAAAATCTTAATCCAAACAAAATATCACAAAACAAAATAAAAAACAAAAATTAATAATTCGTTTCAATTAAATATGGTGGATAGTATATTGCCATCTAATTGATATTTTTTGTAATGAAAAGTTTGTGATGTATATGATACTTAAAACTAGATAACATCCAAGACCCAAGGAATTTTTAAAAATATCGTTCTACACCATGCCTTGGCTGGGAATCGAACCCAGAACCTCGTGGCGGGTGAGCATGGTAACCGTAACGCCACAGAGGTTGTCGAATGTAAGGCTTAAAATTAGAATATTATTGAGCCTCATATGAAATATGATAGCTACTGTATTGATATACCTGCTAGTTTTAAGGTGAACATCATGTACAGACATGTCTATTCCTGTTTATTTAGTTTTGCGAGAAACACCGTGTTTTGCAATATAATCAAATTTTATTTATAAAAGACTTGTTCTGTTTGTAATGGTTTTTCAGTTGTATATTGAACAGCCAAACTGCGATACATCATCGCTCACTACATCGATTCACTGCTAGTGCTTCAATTTTATAACTGAACGTAAGTAGACATATTTTTCATTAATAATGCCTAACCGATACAGTATTTTAAAATATTATTCTTGTTATTAGTCACTTAATTTATATTTTGTTCTTTACAGATCATGACGGACTCGCAAGAGACTTGCATATTGTGCTCACAATACGCTCAAGATCCCATCGAAGACGCTGAAGAATGCTTCCAAGGATGGAGAAATCGGATTGCAGAGCTAAAGAAAATAGAAGAAAAGAAAGAAGCTGCAAAAAAGAAAAGTGGAATTTCATCCTCCTCTTTTGTTATTAGCAAAGCAAAGAAAGGCATAAGAATGATAAAAATTCAGGTGTTGGATTTGGAAAACGAAGCTAGTAGTTATTCTTCATCGCAGTGCAGTGATAGTACCGAAAACGTGATACTTAGTGCGCAATATGTGTTGAGTGATACTTTTGATGAAATTATGGACCTGACTGAAAATGTAATTAGTAAAATTAGTAAAAAGCTAACTAGTGATAACTTTTGATTGTAAAATATGTATATAATAGTTTAAGGAAATTTATGTACGTATATAAATTAATTATTATTTAGATTTTAATTTTTAATTTTTTTTTTGTGTAATTCCAATTATGGTTATTTAAGGTTTTGTTAAAGAAATAAAATTATTGAATGGTAATGTAAATAATATAAATTATGGGTGTTAACTTAAATATAAATAGTGTATAGCTTAGTACCTATATCTTGGAATAAATACTTAAATATGTAAGTAGAGTTAATTTCTCCTTGTAACTTAATTTTATGTAGTTAATATGTGTGTGTATTCATGAAAATTATATTTTAAATTAAAATAAATATTTTGTATGTAATAAGTTTGTATATTACTCTAGAATTTATTAACTAATGAATAAAAAACGCTATAAATTTATCTTGCTTTATTATTATTCATAAACATGAAATATATTTACAAATAATTTATAAAAATACACTTTTTTCTATCATTAACTTCTTTGTACATAAAACATTCAAAAAAAAAACTTGATTTTACCTTATATCATGACAAAACTAAATATTTTCTAAGTACCATTTCTTTATACAAATAGCATTTTTTTGTGCACAAAAGTTCTTATGACTTAAACAATTGAAGTTACATTCATTTTTGCAATAAGTTTGATATAACGTCAAAAAATTAGGACTACCTATGTTTTCGATATCTAATAACACACACTCTTCACACAGTTCCTTTATCCATTTCTGTTTCTCGAGACCTTTCATTACAATAGTTTTGTTTTGCATTATTGGTGTAATAATTCTTTTAAATTCTCTAGAATCAATATGACCCTCACTCCAAGTGATCCCTCTCTGTCTTTCAAGGTATCGAACGGTCTTCTTTTCTTTCGTAGATAATGAAGTATATGCATATGGAGGTTTAATTAAAAAAAATTGAGTGAACTCCTCAGTAGATAATGCAAACTCTTTGATAATAAATTTATTATAGCAATCCTTGAATCCTTGAACATCAACGAAAACAATCGAGTTCATGATATTTTACGAACAATGTTGCTCAGAGGTCTGTATTCGACTATACAGTCATTCAAAATTAGACAATATGCTGATGTCTGATCTGGTATCTCTTTATCACACTCTAGTTCGAGGCGAATGTTGATCACCGGTCCTGATTTAATATTATCGTTCTGTCTAGAACAGTCTATCACGAATAATGGTGCAAAATTTTTAAACTCTTGTGCAGTCAACAATGCGTTGCATGGGCGGTTGTAATAAGACTGCTGAAAATTTACATATTGCTCGTATATTAAAGCATAGTTATGATATGAAAAGTTGGTGTTGTAACTTTCGTACGGGTAATATGTAGAGTTTAAAAAAACTTTGACATCTCTAACATTGCAGTGATCGAACCGAGACATATCATTCATACCGTTGTTCTTTCTGTTTGTTTGTAATCCTAAAATAACATATCTTGGTTTTTCAATTTGTGACGAAGTTTTAATTGACCAAGTGTGTTTTGTAGTCTTTGGTAACAAAGGATACTCATAAAGGTCCCAGTTTCTATACACTAATTGAATGGGTCTATCTTTTTCAAGTATTTTAAGTAAATTAATTCTTTCTCTATCTGATACTTTAACGTGAGGAACTCGCCATACAATCTTTTTTATGTCAATACTTTCAACCTTTTCGCCAGTGTTTAGCTTTAAAGCATTAAGGTTAGTATTACTTCGTAACAACCCAAGTTCGTGTTTGCAATTGAGAATTATTTTTTTATAATCTTCTGCAAAACCTAGTATATTGCTGAGAGGTATTGACGCAGCAAAATGACCTGCAATTTCATTTTTTGTACCGTGTATATCCCAACCCCACGCTCTGGATACCTTCGCCTCGTCTGCGTTCATAGACACCAGTCCTTTCATAGTAGTAGTTATACCAGCATTCTTCACTTTGTCTATTTCAATACCGTTCAATTCATATCTTATATCTTGAAAAAGGAATAAAAGGGGGTTGTTGGTAAAATGTACTGCTTGAGCTGCTTCTTTCTTCTCAACATTGATAACATTTACCACAGCTTCAACATACAAGGTACTTGCACATGGAAGCACATATAAATCTTGTTGGTTAATAGGTATCAGAATTTCATCATTTATATTGAAAGTAGTGGTATATGGCTTGTAAGAATGAATTTCTATGCCGTCTATGGAGTTATCATAAGCAGGTGGGTTAGTTATATTTAAAATACTCATTTTAGTAATCCAATCGATTTGAGAAAATGTATATTGGCAGCTGTCAATTTCTTTTTTTTTATCACTAGTATGTGTAGTCTTCTTGATTGCCCGATGGGTACTAATCATTTGAATACATGTAGTAGTGTATTTATTGTAGTCAATCATATTTTCTTTAAATGTAAGTACAGTTGAATTTGCTCACCGCAAAAATTGATTAAATCGTTATTTATATCCAATATTCTAATATTTATACTATTCACTGTGCTTCTATTAACAGGAAAATAAATCGTATTTTTTGGAATTTCTATTAGTCGATAGCCTGGAGGAACATTCAAAGCAAATTCGTGAATTATATGACTTGATTTTCCATTAATGTAGGAACCTCCAGTAATGTCACAGTCAACTCGGAGCACAGTTGTAGGTAGAATGTTCACTGGCAGTAAAGACTTGTGCCATATATCCTTCATCAGTAAAGTCTTACTGTAACCCAATAAAGGTCCAATAGAATTTTGTTTTTCAAAGTGAATATCCTTAGAGCAGAATATCGAGAGCTTCAATGTATTATTGTTGCACAATAACTTGAAAACACAATTCTTTACTTTTGATTGTATGAACTCGCTGATGTCTTGGAGTTCATACGCTCCTTCAGGAATTTCAACCACTTCGTTAATGCCGTAATAAAATTTATTATTTGTATTTGTTACATTTGGTATAGAATTAAAAGTAGAAAAATGTAAAAGAGAGCACTCGTATTGACCATCAAGTTCCAATGGAGGGGAATAGTTCGTTGTTAGTACTGAGCTGTTTCCAGTTATAGACAGAGTGAAAGACATTTTTGAAATGATGTTTTATTCAAACGTAATAACTAATATATACAATATTGACACCAAAAGTCTTGCAAAAATTTTAAACATAAATGACCACAGATCACTGTATCAAAGTTTTGAAACCTAGTATAATTATAATTTATATCACTAACATTCAAATATTTCACCAATTCATTGGGTGGTCTTAAATTTCCAAAACTATCGAAATATTCACAATAATTATTAATTTTTGCAAAAGCTACCCAGTGTGTTCCATTATTATTGTGACTGTCTAAGTTTAATATTCCACACTCTATCTGTTTTGGTTTACGTGGCAATCTATCTCTCATATACACACCACGAAAGTAGGGAATATTTTTAGCGTATTTAATAAAATCGATATTCGTAAGAGCACGTTTGGGTAGCCTGCTTATTAGTTTTTTGAAGATTTCAAAAATAGCCCACTTCCTTTTTTATATGGCTTAAGATAAAATCCTTTTCCAAGCGCAATAGCCTCCATAGTTTTGTTATGACGTTCAGATTCTTTAAAATTTTGTTGAGCTATTTTACAATCATTTACAGTTTTAGCTATACCAGCCGCACCTCCTGCCAAAGCGCCTAGTGCTGATAAACCCGCAAAAATTGGTATCAAAGGTAAAATCCCGCCTGTTTTAGGGATTGGTATTATTCTTGGTAAACGAACGTGACATGTTTTAGGAAACATTTTTTTTGCTGCTTCATAAGCATACTTAATAACAGTTTTGTTATCCTTTGATTTCAGTTTCTTTATTTGTGAACGTATTTTTGACACAATGGTTTTAAATTTTTTTATTCCGGCACCTGTTTTTAATTTTGCCTTCATAACTTTGTTTACTACCCACGATGCTAACCTTTCTCCTTTGCCAGCGTCTTTAGAATGTAATCGCTTCTTAGCCATTTTCATAAGCTGTAAATCAGCTTTATGACGAACGGAGAGGTCCGAATTGTTATATGCAATATCGTGGTATTTACAAGCTTCGTCTAATTTGTTAACACCTTTATCACCTCTCAATAATCTTTCTTGTAGCCTAGTGCCTGGTCCACAATAGTTGTAACCTGGTAAGTGAAGCTCAAACGGGATATTGTTTATCAAGTTATTGATCAGTCCACCTCCTCTTATAATTTTTTACCTAATGAGCAAAATACTAGATGCTAACACTTATATGTATTATGATACAATTGAATTTCTATCTATCCAACTGTTTTCTGTGTCAGAGAGCCCTAACCATTTGACAAACAATTTATTGCCTTTTTTCCTAATAATTTTTGACGTGACAACGTCTTATAAATTGGTTAGCCGGGTGACACTTCAAGAAACTGCGTTACGCTCCGCTCACGTTATGCGCTCACAATGAGAGCGAGTGAGAGGCACGCGTGCCTTTCACTTTTTTTGTCTGTCTCTCTCGCTCTTAGGCGGGCTAACCATGCCCGAGTGGAAGTCAAGTTTGGAGTGAAGTGGAGTGAAGTCGTTGTCACATAAAACTTTCGCCCGTATACCGACTTTACAGGCAACCAATTTTTTTTTCGATTAAGTATATATTCGGGTATTTCGTTTTTTGTAACTCTTCTTGATAGAATGAACCCAATATATTTTGTTTTCGTTGATCTTGTATTAAATATGTAACTGGTTTAGTATTATTTACCGTTTTAATTATAAAAAATTCTGTAGACCAATTAGGCGTAAAACCTTTTGCAAAACTACTCTTGAACTTACTTATTCTAACGTGATCACCTATTTTAAATTTATTTTTGGTTAATTTACAACGTTTCTCTTGGAATTTTTTAATGTTATTTTTCACTAGGTTTTCATTTTTTGTATTTACATCTACTGGTTTAAACTTAGTAACGCTATGTGTTTCATTGTTATACGAAAACAAAACGCCGTTTATAGTTTTTCCTATCCATTTATAGTTACCATTATTACTAAAACATTTATACAATTTAGTCTTTAATGTTCTGATTAGCCTTTCCACAATTGAAGCTTTTTTTGTTGAATACGATGAATAATGGTTAATTTTCATTAACTGCATTTGTCTTTGAGAAACATCGTTATAAAACTCTGTGCCTCTGTCAGTTTGTAGGTTTTTAGGGATACGACCTCTTTCCCTTATAATTTGAGTAAATGCTAAAAGAACCTCTTTCTTTGATTTTGTTTTCAAAGGAATCATCCAAGCATATTTTGAGAAACCATCAATGACAGTTAAAATGTACGCGTATCCATTATTATACTTTTTAAATGATTGAAAGTCGGCAAGGTCCGCTTGCCATAAGTCGTCCATTCCTTTCAAGATCACATTACGACGATAAAAATTTTTGCGTGCTGATCTATGAATTTCATCTACCACTTGCAGTTTCGCCATTTTGTAGTTTAATAATTTTATCGATGTAGTCTTTATTATAAAACTTTTTTTCAAACTGATCGAGATTATTTATCACATCCTCTTTTATTGCCTTTATATAAGCGGTTATTTCATCAGCAATCTTTTTATCCACATATTTTTAATTCACCACATCATCATGTGCTACAGGTTCTGGAACTCCTCTCAATCGAGATGATTTTAAATCAAAATCTCCGTTTTCCGATCTAAGTAGCTGATTTGTCGAACAATCTAGTATTTCTGACAAACGCAGTCTTTTATGAACATGGTGACCAAATTTATCAACATTCATTTTGAACTGAATTCGGTCACAGTGAAATAATAAAGATCTAAGTATGATATGCGGTTATGAATTTATACTACCATTTTCACGTAGTTCTTCTATGATTGAAATTATTTCGTTATCCAGACCAGTGTTTCCGGCATCTTTAGAAGCTATTAATAATTTTAGCCTTTCTACTAATTCGTTAGGGTCATCCCAGTAAACGTAGTCAGTATTTTTTTTATATTTTTTTTTAAGTATTAAACCTTCTCCAGCGCTGATATCATCAACATTACTGGTAGAAGATGTCGAAGGCTTTCGCAGTTTAAAAAGCGGTTTAATGATATGCAAGTACTTCCGTCCTTTATTAGATTTAATTGGTTTACTGGGATCAAAGTCTCGTCGATGAGCATTTGTGTCTAATAACATGGTTTTATATTCTTGACAGTCATTTTCAGTCACCACATCCAAATTAGGTATTTTTTTTAACAATAGCTCCTGCAACCCTGGTGTAATTTGATAATCACGTCCTGCTACAGATATAATATTTTGATCGTTTATATGCACACGTGCTGAACCCATCATTAATTTACCTCGTTCTCGTCTAACACCAAAAGGTACATCATTAAATATTTCGGAGGAAAGTGACCAGGACGAAGTATTTTGACTAGGACTAGGTATTGACTCAACGGTTCTAAACGATGTATTACTGGTATTGGTAGTGTCTAGATTTTTCTAAACTAATATCTTCATCAGAATCATCTTCACCACATTCATCTTCAGAATTTTGTTGAAAAATATTATTCTTAAGAGTTTTGTTAAAATGCGATTGAGGCGATTGAGTATGATGATCCTTTGCTTCTTTTGATTTAATTTTATGGTCCCCATCCTTAATCAACTGATGCATTGGGTCAGTAACAGGTCTAAAAACTGTATTCAAAACATTTTCATTATAGGATTCCATACTTTTCATATCTTTGATTTTCTTTTTAACAGCTTCTGCTATTTTAACTATCTGAGTCTTCAACTCTTTTTCCATTTTGAACTTGATGAATATACGTTATTTTCTTAGTATGGTAATAGTTCAACTGAAGATGATTATCGAATAAATCTTCTTATATGCTCGTATTTTTATCCTCATCAAACAAGATAAAAGTATCAAAATTCTTCCTGTAACAGCCTTTATTCTTTATACAATCTTTATTGATTACCAAATAGGTATAGGGTTCGCTCCATACTTTTGAACACATTTCTCGAAATTTGGACCATGACATGTCAGAATTAACGTGTTCATCATATACATGATGGAGGTTCACATCATCCTGTTTGAATAGTATTAAAAGGTTTGCGTTGTCTCTTACTAGCTGTTTAGGTATCTTACTGTACGTTTGATTCAAGTAGAAACAGTCAATAAATTTATGTCTACCCATTGCGAAATAATCCCTCATATTGGACTGATTCTCACATGCGACATCATCAAATATTATTACTGAGTGTGATTTTGCATCGTGAGGACTTAAGACAAGTTCATTATCTTTATATTTTACAAATGATACATCTGGCACTAAATTAAGAACATTTTCTAAAAACACATATTTCGGTTGATACAATGTTTTTGCATAAAGATAAACATTTTTAAAACGTAAACCATTTTCATGTAATAGAAGACCTATGATTAAATTAGTTTTCCTACAATTCGAGGGACCGCAAATAATACATCGAATAGTATTAGGTAGAAGGTCACCATGTCGAGAAACATCTACTTTTTCCTCTGGACATATTCTACTCAATTGTAAAGTTTGAGATTGTTTAACGAATTTCATTCTTTTAACCACTAAGACAGTTTTGGATTGAATGTTTTTTTATTTTTTAAGCAACGATTTATATATATATCGAAACAAACTGACTCTGTGATATGATATAAGTATGTGATTCAGTTATAATTTTGATCAGTTATTGTAAAGTAGTTCGGAAAACAGGGTATCAGCTATTTTAAAAACCTGTTCATCGAATCAGTTGACATGTCATTGAATATTGGGGATCACGTGGATATTGTAATCATGTATAAGAGAAAAATATGTGGCATTCGCACAGTGAAAATGACTATCACCGGATCAGTTGACACATCTTTGAATATTGGAGATTACGTGGATATAATAATTACTTCTGAGAAAGTACTTGGTCTTCACATAGTTAAAATTATAAATTATGAGCAATATGATGCTATTCTAATACCTTCGCAAAAATACACTACATTATGGTCTAAAATTCGATTGGAAGTCACCAGAATAGATGGAAAAGAAGTAGACCTGACTGAAGTGGAAGATGCGTTTCCAAAAATGCTCATCGACATAAAATGCGACTGGAAGCCCAAATGGATATAAATATAGTAGTTCTGACTGAAAGTGTAACGAAGTGACCCAAAAGGGGCGGAGGGCCTTTGTTGAAGTGAATTAGAAAGCCCAATTAAGTATTTAAATTTCAACGTATTTATTGGGCTTTTCAGAACACATCCTTGAGCGAATAAAAATGAGCTCTAAAGGATGTGTGTTCTGAAAAGCCCAATAAATACCTACTCATGCATTGAGGGAGGCCTATTTCCAACAGTGGGATATAGAAGGCTGCAAATGAATGAATGAATATAAATATATCTTAGATATATAAACCGGCCAAGTGCGAGTTATACTCGCGTGGAGAGGGTTCCGTACAATTGATTGAATTCTTATAGGTTTTCCTGTAATCTACAAGCAATGAAATATATTTTGTACTTTTTTCAAAATTTTAGGCTCTGTAGTTTTGGAGATCAGGGGGGGGGGAATGGTAAATTTTCGTCTTCTTTCATTAATATAATCAAAACTATTTATTTTACAATAATAACATAAATATATTTTAGATCCTCATAACGAGCCCTTTCATTAAAATTTGATATATAAGGTTTGCAAAACTTTTTTTTTAATTTCCTAATTTCTCGTCCGAAAATGACCCTTATTTACAAAAAAAAAAATATTTTGCACATATGTGTTTGGGTCATAGAATTACACAATCCTACCAAATTTCACCTGATTCGGTCCAGCAGATTCAGAGCAAATTGGCTGTGACAGACGCAGGAGTGATCCTATAAGGGTTCCGTTTTTTCATTTTTTGTACGGAACCCTAATAAGATATACAAAGATATATAATGAGAGTGTATTTTGATCAGGTGACATTGCAACCGTGGCAGAAGATGCTAAACAGTTGTTTAGCATCTTCTGCCACGGTTGCAGTAGATAGTGGTTCTGCTCCAGTTGGAGCAGATAGTTCAGTTTATGGATGAAGTATTTGCTTTAAGAAATAATACTCGTACCTACCACCAAAACAAAAATATTAATAGCCTCTAAGGATTGGATCTCAACTATTAGCACGGGACAGCACTTACTGTTCTGAGCGACAGAAAAGGATAACAGCATAGGAATGTGCTGTTCCGTGCTGATAGATGAGATCCAACCCAACAATGCTGTGTTCGCTCCAAGTAGGTTGGAAACTTCTATGCTCTAATTTGTATATGCTAAGATTTGGGTGTTTAGCCAGTTGGCGAACCAAATAAATAAAAGAAAAAAAAGAAAACCCTAAAAAGAAGACGCCTTACAATCCCATCACGTAGTTCAGGTCAATAGTTTCAAATGTTTAAGCAATAGGTACAATAACAATGACTCAAAACGCTCCAAAGATAGATCTCGAGAATAATAATAACAAGCCCCCTATAACCCCCACCTCACGTCCGCACCGAACATCTGGCCACGGGGGGGGGGGGGGGGACGACGACACGCGTACTATCGAAACTTACGCGGCCAATAAGGCAAAGGTCTATCTAAACCAAGGTGGAACAGCATATGCCGAAGGTTGCGTGGCGTGGCGAGACAGTGAGACCATGCGGGGTTGTAAGACCATGGTAGGTCAATGAGGCTGGTTTTGAGGTTTTTTTCATTTTACAAATAATATTTAAGAGTAATTAAAAAAATAAAACATATTATGACTGCCTTATGTTTCATACAATTATAATCCAGTTACAAAAGCTAATTTATTGTATTTCTCGTATACTTTTCGTTTTAGTATAATTCTGAGGTGATTTAGAGGCAACTTCGCAATTTTTTTTGTGTTTTGGAAACATATAATGTATAGAGTTAGTCCTGAACTTTGCTGTATTTTTATTTCAAATTGAATATTTCGTTAATATTGATAATATTTAAGATCGCTCTAAGAACTTTAGGGTAGTATGCGGACTCTGGATACCGGGGGACTTCCAGTTTAAGTTACCATTGCCACGGCACGCGGGGCTCTGCCGTGGTCGACTTCTAATCCCTTGCTGCTCTTGGAAACCACATGGAGAGAAAAAGAAAACTTTTATCATCTACCCAGTGTCCAGCTGTTGTAGAAAATGAAAACACTTCAGTTACATCTTCACCTTATCATTTACAGAGGCCGACACATAGTAATAAAGTTCAAAACATCCTATTTAGGAGAAGTACTAGAAAAACATGTAGCAGGTACAGGAGCCCATCTCCTTGTGCAACTTCAGATATAGTAGAGCCATACAGCCCAAGCTCAGCATCTTATGAACCATCCCTTAGCTCTGTGGATAAAGATCTTTATTTATTTATTTATTTAAACTTTTTTGCACATAAAAATAGTGTACAAATGGCGGACTTAACGCGTTATGGCGTTCTCTGCCAGTCAACCATTGGACCAAGTAGAGAAATAATTTGGGTGGTGCGACAGAGTGTGTAAACAAAATTATAATAATAATAATAATAAAGTATCTATAAATACCTACAACAATAAATGAAGAATATACATATTAATTTAAAATAAATATATACCAATACAATAACTATAGATATAATAAATAAACAAAGTATATAAGTAGGTAAATATAATACACAAAGAACTAATATATTTGCTTACGGATAAATAAATATGATTGTCTGATGACACAAATGCTCCCCAGGTCTTCTTGTAGAAATAAAACCAGGAGAAGTACAAGTATACTGGTGTATTACACAATATACAATTTCTTGCAGTTGTATACAATTACGTTGAGAAAATTATTATTTATAAAATTAACCGGGTAGGGTCTGTATGTGACAAAGTTTGAATGTGTAATAAAAATGACATGCAAAATCTTCAATGTACTCGTATCAATTGTCCTTAAGTAAAAGAAGTGCGAATAATAAATTTGCATCATTGCTCTTAATTTTTTGTAGGAGGCTTGAACATATTCCCCCGCGTTTAAAGCGTCCATTATGGCTTTAAACTGATTAAAATCATCAGTCTTCGCTGTCAGTCATGGGTAGAGGACTCAATCTGGTCAGAGGCCTTCTCTGGATTCCTCGTATTGTCCGTACATCGGCTACTCTGGATATGCCGTCGGGTCCAGGAAACAGCTGATGAACACGGCCCATTTTCCAAGAGAGAGGAGGGCAGTTTTCTTCATGTATGATGACCATGTCTCCCACTGATAATTTTGGGCAATTCTTTCTCCATTTGCCGCGAGACTGTAGTTCGTGCAGGTACTCATGTTGCCATCTCCTCCAGAAGTGAAGACGAATTTGCTCCAGTCTTGCATAGCGTTGAAGTGATGTGGTGCGGGCGTCCTCGATGGAAGGCGGTGGTGGCAACGCGGTGAGTGGGCGGCCGATCAGATAGTGACCTGGAGTGAGGAAAAGGAGGTCGTTAGGATTGGAGGAAATAGGGCACAGTGGACGACTGTTTAATACGGCTTCCACTTGTGCAAATAGGGTTGACAGCTCCTCATATGTGAGGTGGGTGTTACCCATGACGCGCTTGGTGTGAAATTTGGCAGACTTTATGGTAGCTTCGAACAATCCATTAAAATGAGGGCAATTAATAGGGGAAAAGTGGAAATTTATTTGTTCCTCATTTGCAAAGTCGGATAGAGATGTGGAAATGCCTTTAATGAAACAACCAATTTCCTTAGCGGCGGCTACGTAGTTGCGCCCATTATCGCAATAAATATCTGAAGGTTTGCCGAAAAATAAATCTTCTAAGCGTAAGAATGAAGGCATCCTTTGAAAGATCGCTAACCAACTCGAGATGCACACATTTATAGCGTAGACATACAAAAATACATAAATATGCTTTTATAACAGTAGCACCGCGCCCTTTGCGGTTTAAAATATAGAAGGGGCCTCCGAAATCTGTGCCGACGGCCTTATATGGAAAATCGGGAGAAACGCGCTGAGAAGGTAAGTTACCCATCATAGGGACTAACGTTCTACCTGCCGCGCGCCGGCACAGAGTGCATTGATGCACGGTGCGCCTCGCTAAATGCCTACCGTTCACTGGCCACACACTTTGGCGCACGCAAGCCAGTAACAGCTGTGGGCCGGCATGCAGATTACGTAGGTGCTCGTATTTAAAATATAACTTAGTGAGGTAATGAGATGAATGTAGCAATATGGGATGTTTTTGCTCGTAAGTATACTCGGAGGCATCTAAACGTCCACCTACTCGAATAAGATTATTTTTGGATTCAAAAAATGGTGCTAAACATAAAATCCTAGATTTGTTTGATAATTGTTTACCAGAGCGTAATTGATTAAATTCATCCGGAAAAGATTCTTGTTGAGAAATAGAACATAATAAAAAGAATGATTGTTTTAATTCCGTTAAAGTAAGATTTCCCGTAATTTTGGAATTATTTTTAGCATTTTTCAAATTATTTATGAAGCGAAGTACATACGCATATACATGTTTTAATTTAGTTATAGAAGAAAATCTTTCGAAAGTAATAAAATTTACTGAAGGTAGAGAAATAATTGTGTTACATTTAGTTTCGGGTAAGTCAGATTCAGATATTTTTTTATGTAATATAGGCCAAGACGATTCAGGTTGAGTTAAAAATTTAGGACCAAACCACCACAAAGATTTGTGCTGTATTTCGTCGGGATTTACACCGCGGGTTATCAAGTGAGCCGGATTCTCGCTAGTGGGTACGTGTCTCCAACTGTTTGCATTAGTGAGTTCGCATATCTCGGAAACTCGATTGGCCACGAACGTTTTAAGATTCCTTGGGCTTGTGTGTAACCAACCCAAAACGACACTCGAGTCAGACCAATATATGATGCGATGAACCGGGTCCCTTAGTGACTCGATTACGGATTGACAGAGCCTTGCGCCTAGTAACCCTGAGGCCAATTCCAAACGGGGAATGGTGGATGTGTTAGATTGAAGTGGAGCCAATTTTGACTTGGAACACAAAAGACGAGTGTAAACTCTTCCCGAGTCATCCTCGGAGATCATGTACACACAGGAACCGTATGCCTTCTGTGATGCGTCACAAAAAACATGGATTTCTACCTTGCGAGCAGACTTGCATAAGACGTGCCTAGGTATGCGCACGTTATTTAAAGACGAAACATGATTTGTGAATTTAAACCAAGACTGTTTTATTTCTTTAGGTACGGGTTCATCCCAATCTACCTTCGCAAGCCATAGCTGTTGCAATAGCATTTTCGGAATGATGACACATGGACTAAGAAGTCCCAAAGGGTCAAAGATTTTAAAAGAAGTGGATAAAATTATTCGTTTTGTAACTGTGGTATCCGGTTCCTGGGAGTCGAGATTAATTGAAAAATATAATTCATCCGAATCTGGATTCCAGCCTAAACCTAGGGTGCTGGAAGCACTGCTAAGCGCTAAGTTTTCGTTTGTGTCAATGGAAAGAGATTGGAGAACAGTCTGAGAATTTGATTTATATTTTCTCAGAGGAAAACAACCAGAGGCAAGAGCTTGAGAGACAGATTTCTGTATATATTTCAATTCAGATTCAGAATCTGCTGACGTAATTAAATCGTCGACGAACATATCGCGTTGTATGATTTCGCGAATCATAGGATCATTGCATTCTTCGCCCAGCTGCCATAAACAACGCGTGCTGAGATAGCTAGCGCTGGCGAACCCGTAGGTAACAGTGAGTAACTGTAAAGTGCGTAAGGGTAGGTGCTCACTTTCGCGCCATAATATTAATTGCAGATTACAATCATCCTCGTGCAATTCGATTTGGCGGTACATTTTAGCTATGTCAGCCACGAGAATGTACTGATGCTGCCTTGAACGAATTAAAATAGAAAAGAGTGAGTCTTGCATATTGGCACCGACCATTTGAAGTTGGTTAACTGATAGCCCTGAAGATGTGCATAGGGAACCATTGAACACGACTCGTAATTTCGTGGACTCGCTTTCTTGTTTGTAAACAGGATGATGTGTCAAATAATAAGATGGCTGTGGCTTTATAGTGGGACACTCCCTTAAATGGCCCAACTCTTCATATTCACGAATGAAATTGACATACTGTTCTTTGAGATCAGGTTCTTTACGAAACCGACGTTCCAAATTAAAAAATCTTTTTTTTGCAATAGTGTATGTATCGCCTAAGCAATCCGGCGAGTCAATCAATGGGAGTCTGACGCAAAATCGACCGGAAGGTAGACGGGTGGTATTGGATATGAAATGTTGTTCACATTCCTTTTCGATAGAACTTAGAGAGGATTTTGATGGGATATTTTCGACTTCCCAGAATTTAATTAAATCATTATGAACATCATCATCGTATGAGGAGTGAGTTAAGGAAGAATGATGGCAATGTACATTTGACAAATGTGATGAATTACTGTTTGTATTTGTATGAGGTATGGTACCAGATAAAAGCCAACCGAACCTACTGTTATGTAACTTAGGACATCCTGGGCCTAAAGAAAGTTGCTGTGAGCCTAGTATTTCCCAAAACACATCGGCTCCAAGCAGGATGTCAATATCAGAGGGTTCAAAAAACCTTGGATCAGCTAATAACATATTCTGGGGTATATCGAAATTGTCACATTGGACTGGAGTTTTAGGAAGTTGCCCAGTTAATTGCTTTAGTTGTAATAAATTAATGGTAAGGCTGTATGAGCTGTTTGTAGAATTGATTTGAGCAATGCAACTCTTGGTAATCTGACCTGAAGAGTTGTTGCCTATACCAATAAGATTGATGGGTTGTATAGGACGAGAGTCAAGTTGAAGGATTTGAGCAAGGGATTCGGTTATAAAAGAAGACTGACTTCCAGAGTCCAGAATCGCACGAGCTCTCTTTTTTATGTTTTTATTTGGATTGGTTACCTCAATGACTGCTGTTGATAAAAGAACTTGATTGAAAGGTTGCTTAGAAAAAGTTGAAACAGTAGAATCAGGCTGCTTATCTAACTGCTTGTTACTGACTATATGCAAAAGAGTGTTGTGCTTACGTTTGCACTCCCGGCAAGGTCCCAATCGACAAGAGTTGACATCATGACCTGACCTGAGACAATTAGCGCACAGATTCAACCTAGCTACTTCAGCGATACGTTCCTTAACACTCATGTTTTTAAAGGAGGGACAATCGTATATCCTATGGCTGCCTTTGCAAGTGGCACAAGTGTACGTGTTGGTATGTGAAGTGCTTGGCTGAGCGCAAGCAAACGACTTAATATGTGATGATTTATTTTGAGACGATTTAGAGTGGTTATTATTCGATTTATTTGAAAGAATATTATCGGATTTATTTTTGTTTAATGACTCAAGTACGTCAGCCCGATAGTAAATGAATTTTTGAAACTGTTTAAATGTAATTTCGCCATCTAACGTATTACGGTACTCTTCCCACCTGGCGAGCGTTTGAGAATCTAGTTTTAAACACACTAGATGAATAATAAGCAAGTCCCATTTGTCGGTATCTTGCCCCAAACCGGAAAGAGCGCGCAAATTCTTTACAACGTTATCTATTATGCAACGCAAGGAGCGATCGGACTCGCGCGAAACAGGTTGCAAGTTAAAAAGTGCATTCACGTGATGAGTTGTTAACAATCTTTTGTTATCGTAGCGATCTAGCAAAAGACTCCACGCATGTTCGTAATTAGTTGCCGATATTGGTAATCCTGATATGATTCTCGCGGCATCGCCCTCTAGGTATGACAACAAATAATGGTATTTATTGATAGGGCTAATTCGTGCATTGTCGTGAACTAGGGACAGGAATGTGTCCTTGAATTCTGGCCAATTAATAAATTCGCCTCGGAATTTGTTTATATTCAAAGAAGGCAATTTCAACAATCTACTCTCATCGTGATCACGGCAATCGGAATGACAAGCACTAACATTTTGAGAATTATTTAACTCAGTTGAAGACTGTGAAAGCTTACTATGCTTCTCAAGTAATCCCTTTGCAATGACCATAGAAGAGAGGAAATCTTCATCCACCTTATCACGCTCATCTAGTTCAGCGGACAAATTTTGGGAATTAAGAACCTCAATTTGGTTCTGCAAATCGTCAAACTTGATTGATATGTTTTCAAATTTGTTCAATTTAAGAGATAACTCAGTGATATCCGTAGAAGTTAAGGTTTCTAATTGAGAAATCCGATCTAAATAATTACGAAATTTAGTGATTTGACCTTTAATAGAACTGCGTCTTGTTATTAGTGACGACAATGCCTTGGCATCATCACCATTCCCGTTTTGTGACATACTGAATTATACTTAAAAGAACAAAGTCGATTGAATTAAAATAGATCTACAAGGAAAGTAGATTTAAAGTGATGTACCTACCTACACGTATAACTATAGAATTTGAAGTGGAGTGATTGAAGTGGAGTGAATTATTTTAGATAAAAGGCAAAATCAGCCAATAAATAATAATTGAAAGTAACTTGGTACCGTCCGAAAGCACACAGAAACCGGTCTTAGTTTGCGGCTTCGTATTACCCCGTCTCATGCAGAGACTCGCGACGTGCGACGCACCAGATTATTAATCTAGCCCGCCGATGCCCGCGATCCCCTGGAATGATCGGCGTGAAATGTAAGTGAAGGCAGAAGATAAAATAACCAAAATTGGGATTTGAACACAAAATGGTCAACACAATAAAATTTGGAGGTAGTTACACTATTACAAATGTCTATTAAATTTATTAAAATTGTGTTAATTTATGCGTGAAATTAGTGTATATGCTTTAATTTTGTTTTAGTTTGAAGATTATATATTGGAAAAAATAAATCAGTGGAGTTCAGAACGATATTGTAACGTTCCGAGAACAAGGGAATGCTACGTAATTAAGTAGCTATGCTAGAAATTAACCACTATTTACAAAAATGAAATCCTAAACAATCAAGGAGGAATTATTATGGAAAAGAAAAATGGTTAAGGAAGGAAGGGCACTTATCTGAATGGCTCGCTGCGGCTCGAGGCGATGCTGACTATGCTGGGCGCGGCTCGGACCGGGGCCGGTGTAGACTGCCTGCTTCTGCTCCTAGCTGCTGTCGCGAAGATCGGCTGCACGGGCGTCCTAACTAAGGACTCTGGACACGCTGCGTGGCTTAGGTATCTGCAACAGCTGGGAATTAGCGAGTGACTCTTGTCCTGTCACGGTCGCCAATTTATGTCTGATGACACAAATGCTCCCCAGGTCTTCTTGTAGAAATAAAACCAGGAGAAGTACAAGTATACTGGTGTATTACACAATATACAATTTCTTGCAGTTGTATACAATTACGTTGAGAAAATTATTATTTATAAAATTAACCGGGTAGGGTCTGTATGTGACAAAGTTTGAATGTGTAATAAAAATGACATGCAAAATCTTCAATGTACTCGTATCAATTGTCCTTAAGTAAAAGAAGTGCGAATAATAAATTTGCATCATTGCTCTTAATTTTTTGTAGGAGGCTTGAACAATGATAAATATATATATTAACACCTCTTTGGGCACTATGTATGTGTGTGTATATATATATATATATATATATATATATATATATCATGGACTGAACTTGCTCCAAAAATTTGTCTGGTGGATATTTTTGGAGACAAATTCTTGGAGCAAGTTCAGTCCATGATACTGAACTACTTTCTATAAAGTAACTGTTATAGCGAAGGTATTTGATGGGCCGCTTAACACACAGTTAAACAAATTTGTAAAATTACATGCTATTCTGTCTTTTTTTTTAATAACAATATTTTTTCTACCTCCAACATATATCGGAGCCTGTGTTTTCCGATTTACTCTTTCATACCAGTCCTCGTTTCATATTTTACATACTTATTTCTTATGTTTACTTTGGATATGATATTTTAACAAAATTTTAAGAACGTCTCTACATTTTCACTATTATTTATTGATGGCAGGTTTTCTGCCGTCAGCTTGTATTTGATTTCGATTTCGAGATCCATTCACAGCGCATCAAAGCCTGGACATGCAGTACTATGTGCGGAACCGTCTCTTCTTTGTCGGGGTCACAGATACATGAAGGTGAATTTTTTCTCTTAAATCGATGGAGGTACTGTGCAAAGCCACCGTGTCCTGTCAGAAGTTGTGTTGTGAGGCCACATGGGCGCAACCCTCTCACTATTTTGTAGGATGCCGCAGCAGTGGGAAATAACATTTTATAATTCCCGCAGTTTCGCCTTCTCTATAACGTAGGTCCCACTCTTGTTTGGTTTCAGAGCGAATCATCCTCCTGACGTACGTAATCAGGCTTCCATCTGGAGTTTAAAACGGCCTCCTTAGCCAGTTCATCTGCCCTCTCATTCCCCTCCAGTCCAGCATGGGCTTTTGTCCAGAACAACGTAACTATTTTGTTCTGGAAATAAATATTCCGGAATAATCCTCTTATTTCTGTTGCTATTGGGTGGAGGGAATTGGGGTTTGGGGCTGTTTGGAGGGCAGACATTGTGTCGCTATAAACCCCAAAAGTACGGGCGCTATGTTTATCAATTCTCCCCAACGCCTCACGTATCGCCAACAGTTCCGCCTGGTAGACAAAATTTGATGGACCTGGTTTCCCGCTCGCCCATCCAAATGGATAGGGCTGCTCCCACCCTTCCGTCAATTTTGCTGCCGTCGGTGTAAATTTTGACATCAAAGTCACTGTTCATGTCTACTTGTGCCTGGTCCACCAGAGTTGTGAACTGCAGGTCGATACCTCCGGCTGGGTGAGGAGCCTCGATAGCCAGTGTCCGTTTTCCGATCTCCCTATCCGCCACCCCCGGTAACCGAACCTCCCTTCTGATCCCGTACAGCTGCCCCGCTTCTCGCAGTCGAAGATCAAGGGGGAGAAGTGCCGAATTCAAAGAGACCGTCCTATAGGCCTTACAAATTTTCTGAGCAAATCCCCTCTGCGCAGTGTTTAGCCGCTTCCGCATTCCTTTTTTTTTGGCTGCTGGTGCTCAGACACTCGCTGCATAGAGCACAACGGGTTCTATTGTGGCGGTGTATATCGTCCGAATGACCTCCGGGTTTAAGCCCCAGTCCACTCTGGCGGCTCTAGCTAGTTGTTTATAAATCACTATGGCCTTTTTGCATGTATTTTGGACGTGCTTGTTATATGTCTTTAATGTCTTTAACTATTGTTATTTTTAATTTATTATTTGATTGTTTAATTTAGTTTGTATGTGGTGCTCTAATTAGTAATGACTTGTTTTAATTTTTAAATATCAAAATATGGATCTTAGCTGTCCGAAATAAATGATTTAATTTATTTTATATTTATAAAAAAAAATATTAAATTCGCTAAAAAATGTTCGTCCTCCCATACAAAATCAGTTGACCTGAGCGCCAAATATGGGAAGGTGAATTTTTTTTATCGTTTTTCGATAATTGCTTTTATGGAAAGTAGTTCAGTATCATGGACTGAACTTGCTCCAAAACTTTGGCTGGTAGTTAAAAAGTCAGCCTGTAACTCGAAATATGCAAAAATATTTTTTGGCCTCCCATACTAGTTGACCCATCCGCTGATCCGAGTTTGTATAGAAAGCCAGAAATTATTATTTATATTATTATACCTACTAAATAAATAAATAATTTAAAAATAAAACGAAATTTTTGTATTATTACAATATTGTTACATTTTACATAACTCGTGAACACGAAGTTTAATCGCCATTGTCAAGTAAAAAAAAAATTAAAATGTTTTTAAATGATGATTACAGAAACAAGACGGTAGGTATGAAACTTATGTTTGATCACTTTTTGGTTGCTTTTGTCACAGCCTCTGCCACAATAGCTCCCGCTGCAGCTTCCGCTGCAGCTCCCGCTGCAGCTCCCGCTGCAGCTCCCGCTGCAGCTCCGAAGCACCCTCCGAAGCCCGATGGCGTGGAGGGACCCTTGGTCGGAGCTGGCAACGAGGTGCACCCGCCCGGCATTATCTTGCTCGTCATATCAGACAGAAAATTCATCTTAATCTGTGAATGAAAAAAAATATCCCCATTATTTTTAACTTCATAGGCACAGTTTGCAATAGCTATTATCTAATGCTGTCGAAAAAAAATCTAATTTTAATAGCTCTTTGTATAACAGTAGCTATGTAGGTACGGATGTACACAGGTCACGTGGGTCGATCCGTACCTTTCCTGCTCTAACATGTATACAGGTTTAAGTATTAGGTACATACAGCAAGGGTCGTCTTTTTGTGTATTTAAAATAGTACCTAAGTACCTACCTAACATATTTGACTAAGATATTAAATAAAACTATTTTTATTTAGGGTTCCCCAATAAAATAAAGAAATAATAATCGGGAGACGTGGAAAATACTCCAGCGACAAGAACATAGTTCATAAATATATTGACGATGAGTAAAATAAATAAATTAATAGATTATTGATGATAGAAAATAGATAATCAAATCACACAGAATCAGATGGTAGATAATGTAATAAAGGAATAGTTCAAATCTAATTTTTGATAAGTATATAGGTAACAACTTAAGGTGACGTGGGTTCACAAGTTGCAATACCGTGCGTGTTTTTGAAAAATCACTGTTATTAAACTACTAAAGTTTATTCCACAAAAAATTTACATAAAAATCTTAAGGATTTTCTACAGACACCCACAATAGCCAAAACACGATTGAGTATTTTTGGCTCGATAGAAAAACATCACAAACATACCTCTAAATTTGCCTAAATTTGCCTTTATAATACATATTACTTTTTTATACAATCACCTTTTTATATGAAAATTATACCAGAAAATGTATTATATAATATCTATCCGTTTTGGCTACAAAGAAAATTATAAATATAATAAAAAAATAATAATTAATAAAACACAGTGAAATATTCGTCGAACGAAAGAGAAGAAAGGCCGGGGCCCTGCTCGACGATGTTTCGCAGTGTTTTATTTATAATTTTTCTTGTAGCCAAAACGGATAGATATTTAGATAATACATTTTTTGGTATAATTTTCATATAAAAAAGTTATTGTATAGTAGAAAAGTAATATGTATTATAAAGGCAAATTTAGGCAAATTAGAGGTATGTTTGTGATTTTTTTCTATCGAGCCAAAAATGCTCAATCGTGTTTTGGCTATTGTAGGTGACTGCAGAAAATCCTTAAGATTTTTATATAATTTTTTTGTGGAATAAACTGTTGTAGTTTATTAATAGTGATTTTTCAAAAACACGCACAGTATTGCAAATCGTGAACCCACGTCGCCTTAAAAACTGTGGGATGTGAAATAGGTAGGCTATTTCACATCCCACAGTTTTTGAGTTGTGATGAAAAATGTTTTAAACTATCATTTAACTAGATCTCATGAATGTTGGTAACTAGGTCCTACAAATGAAAGAAACAAGCCGTTCTGAATAGATAACACTATGAAAAAAATGCACACATCAGTTTAGGTACCTACTCTTACTTACCTAATAAAGTTTAAAAAATCACAAAATATGGTCGAGGAGGGAACCAAACCAAATGAGATATGCCTGGTTTTTATTTCGTTTTGGATTCACGTCAAGATGCAGAAACAGTAGGTATAGGTACTCGTACAATGCAAACCAGGCGCCCCAGGCGGGCGGGACATCGCTTTTATATACCACACGTTGGGTTTAGAGAAAGATCTGCCTAGTGTTGCCAAACGCAAATTTGAAAATCCCCAATACATAAGTGTACTGACTTAAATACTTAAGGCCCCGCCAGTTCAGAGCCAAGAAAATTATGTTTTAAAAAACAACCACGGTAATTAAACTACTAAAGTTTATTCACAAGATTGAGCATTTTTGGCTCGATAGAAAAAAATCACAAACATACCTCTAAATTCGCCTTTATAATACATATTACTATTTTATACAATCACCTTTTTATATGAAAATTATACCATACCAAAAATGTATTATCTAAATATCTATCCGTTTTGGCTACAAAAATAATAATAAATATAATACAAAAAAATAAAACACAGTGAAATATTCGTCGAGAGAGAAGGAAGACGATATTTCGCAGTGTTTTATTTATTATCGTCTCTCTTTCGAAAAGGATAGCAGCATGGTAAAGTGCTGTTCCGTGCTGATAGATGAGATCCAACCCTAACTCGTTACTTGTTTGGCGAGCCATGTGTTTTGTGACGCATGGCGGTCATATTATATAATAATGTTTAAAAATTTGTCGGACTGTCAACGACTACCACGGAGCAGTGGATCAGCCCTCGTGGTCTCGATTACAAATCTCCTGTGTTTATGATACTTACACTATCACTATCTATATCCTTAACGGGGCAGACTGAACATTTTGTGTCTTGCAACTCTAAGCAGACAGAGCCTGGGCTTTGCCACTTTTAGCGTGATGGTGGAAGCTAGCCCAATCGCCTATTAAAATTATATACATTTTCACATTTCCTTGATCGGCTTTACGATCTGCGCGGGAAGAAAAGAAGCTGGTAGGTTCATATAAGTTTTTTCTTTTCTCCTAGACCAACATAAAATAATTATTAATACTTGAATTTTGCTTTTGGCGTAGTGAACCCTCGCTAAATATGCACAAAACATACCTACAAATAGAGAGACTTTACGTGTGACATGTTGATAATTACTAGCTTAGCCAAATATACTGGACTAGAACTATATTAACATCGCAACAGAGCTCCCCTACATCAGTCCCTCCCTCCCGTCCCGACCGGCATGGAGCCGCGCCGACGCGTGTGTGTGTGCACACCGCGGCGCGCTGCGCGGGATTCCCGCAATCATTAGTATCACGGCCAGACTGCCATGCACGGCGGACGTCACGGAAATATTTTACTGGGTCAAAAATAAATTATTTGGTACTGTTAATAGAATAAAACGTTACAAAATAATTCCACTTAAATTGTCATTGATGATATCCACTTAGGACGTGCTTTTAGATTTGTTAATGCAGAAAAACGTAAGAGTAGTAGTAAGAGAGCTATTTGACTCCAAGGAACTATGACGTCATAAATCGATATATCATACAAATCACCAAATCCCATAGAAAATGATTGCTTTGACGTTAAGAAAAAAGTATCTGATTTGACTTGTTGCAAAATAGCGTATTGTGAGGTGTTATGTACAGTGCGTTTATTTTCCACTAGCTGTGCCCGCGACTTCGTTCGCGTGGTTGTCGGAACGTAATGTTATATAGCCTAAAGCCTTCCTCTATAAATGGACTACCCAACAAAAAAAGAATTTTTCAAATGGGACCATTAGTTCCTGAGATTAGCGCGTTTAAACAAACAAACAAACAAACAAACAAACAAACAAACAAACAAACAAACAAACAAACAAACAAACAAACAAACAAACAAACAAACAAACAAACAAACAAACAAACAAACAAACAAACAAACAAACAAACAAACAAACAAACAAACAAACAAACAAACAAACAAACAAACAAACAAACAAACAAACAAACAAACAAACAAACAAACAAACAAACAAACAAACAAACAAACAAACAAACAAACAAACAAACAAACAAACAAACAAACAAACAAACAAACAAACAAACAAACAAACAAACAAACAAACAAACAAACAAACAAACAAACAAACAAACAAACAAACAAACAAACAAACAAACAAACAAACAAACAAACAAACAAACAAACAAACAAACCTCTTCCTCTTTATAATATTAGTATAGATTTACAATACGATATATTGCACTATGCAAGATAAAATTTAAATTATGTAGGTATTTATGATAGATTTGTGCGATCAACAACAATATTATACGCTAAAAATTATCTGCGATGTAGGATATTTATGTATATCACTGATTGAAGCCATCATTTTTAATTATTTTTAGTGCAAAAGCTATAAACTACGCGTTTCGGAACGACAACTGCTGGGGAGATTACGCCGAAAGAAACCCACTTCAGTATAAATAAATGTATAGGGACATATCACACTGGTTAAGCTAGCCCCAAAGTAAGTTTTAAATTTGTGTTATGGGATACTAACTCAACGATGCTATATTCTATTATAAATACATATATAAATAAACACCCAAGACCCAGGACAATTTGAAAAAGGCCATTTTCCAACTTGCCCTGGCTGGGGATCGAACCCAGAACCTCTAGATTAGTGGTCTGAGGTCGTCGAGTATTGTTCCCTACCCAGCCTGATTTACTTATTTACACTTATTCTTATCTTATTTACATATCGATCGTTCGTTTATTTGTTTATTGTGATAAAAACTATTTACAACAATTATATTTATCACACATTACAATTAGATATACTTACGTAGGTACATATTTATGCATTACAATCTATTATCTAAAATTTTATCTAGGTATATAAAAATCATGTAAGTCAAAAATAAAAATAAAAGGAATATCATAAAACATTACAGTTCAAATATCATGTCAATAGGAGATGTCTCTTGTGTTCTTTATCAGCCTTTCAGTCAGTGTGTTGATTCCCCTTCCCACTGACACGCCCGCCACGACTCTGAACATAGACAAGAATCAAACTCTGAACGTGGATTTAGGGTATTCTAGCCGAAGGCTCTACCTACCACAGAAGAGATAAAGACGTGATTAGTACGAAACCAGAAATGGCATCTTTGTCACAAATTTATTACAAGTAGGTATGTATATTTGTCTTAGTTAAGATATGAATTGTGTACCTAAGTGTTTGCACTGAAACGAGTCACAGCTGAATCACAGGCTAAATATAGCAGCTGTTGAGTGTTACTGTGATGTTACTGAACAACACATACCTAGTATGCCGAATTTTTATGAATTTCCCTCAAAATAAATCTAGCGCGTTGCGTGTTATTGTGCTATTACAAACAGACGTAAATGGCAAAATGTTTATTTTTAAAAATATGTAAATACCCCTGATAGTTGCGATATTATCAAGCGCCGTGTGGGTTCCGTTGTTCTTCCCGTGGATGGACGTTGTAAGCGGCGACTTAAGAAAAGCCATAAAGGGTTTTAGGGTATCCATCTACGCATACAACTACAATCGTCCGCCCAGGCTTCGGTTGGGTATCTACGAGGTATTATTACATATCACAAGGCGCCTCATCGAGACAACTGGAGTCCCAAAAGCGGGCAGTTTTACCGCCCAGCGGATTAGCTTAGCTACCGGGTTGTTGCCAGGTTCAGTTGCCAGCATTTTGTTTGCCTCGATATGGTGCTTTAGATTATATTTACAAATGATATGAGATTCGTTTTATGATAAAGATATCATCATTATCATTTCAGCCGCATAACGTCCATTAGGGAAGGGATGAAAATTTTGAAAACGCTTGAATATTTTTCTGTGGTTAGGAATAACATTCCTCGTGACCATAAAAAAATATCGGATTTTTCTGTCCAGTCAATTAATTATAAAAAATTAAAACATTTTTAATCCCAATTTTAAATCCATAGTCAGCCTTACTTCGCCATTTCTCTTGCCCAGACTGTCTGACGTATTAAAAAAAAGTCACATGACACTTGACACTATTTTGATAACTATGTCAGTTGAATGATAGTTAACAGATAGTTAACTGTCATATGATTGTTTCTCTATTTTACCACGGTGGCAGTAAAGTAGTCAAATGTGACATTCCGGTCCGTGAGCATGCTCATTTCACATTTCTAAAACAGGCCGTATAACTTTTAACTTTACTGAACCATTTTATAAAAGTAGGTTCAGTTCAGTCATGATGATAAATAAGATAATATTAGGTCCTTACATATGAAATTGCCGATTTTCAATACTGGCAACTTTAAAATCAAATATCTTGCGTTTCATTAGGAATTCCAAATTCAAATTTATTTCGAAATAAAGCCAGAAAAATATTGTTTTAAAATTCGTATTTCATTTGTTTTAACATCATTTGTTTGAGTTTCAACATTGCTATAACAACAACTATGGACAAATTGAAAATTCGCGGTATTTACGAATACGAGTTCCACCGTGGCACCAGTGCTGCAGAAACGACTCGAAGAATTAACGACGTGTATGGACCAGGCACTGCTAACGAACGAACGGTGCGTTTTTGGTTTCAACGTTTCCGTTCTGGAAATTTCGATTTACACAATGAGCCTCGTGGACGACCTGATAATCAAGTGAATAACGAAGAATTGAAGGCGAAAGTGGAAGCGGATCCATCTCAAACCATTTCTGAATTAGCAGCAGCCTTCGGCGTAAGTGACAAAACGATACTTATCCACTTGCGCCAAATCGGAAAAATTAAAAAACTCGAAAAGTGGGTACCGCACGAATTGACTGAAGCAAACCAACAAACACGCGTTGCTTGCTGCGTTTCTTTGCTTAATCGCCACAATAATGAGGGGATTTTGAACCGTATCGTGACTTGTGATGAGAAATGGATCCTGTACGACAATCGGAAGCGATCATCACAATGGCTTGACCCTGGAGAACCGGCAAAACCTTGCCCGAAGCGAAAACTGACCAAAAAGAAGATTCTGGTTAGTGTTTGGTGGACCAGTGCTGGTGTTATCCACTACAGCTTCTTGAGATTAGGCCAGACGATTACTGCAGACTTGTATTGCCAACAATTGCAAACAATGATGGAAAAACTCGCCATTAAACAACCGAGACTGATGAATTGCTCTAGCCCACTGCTCCTTCAGGATAACGCTAGACCACACACTGCACATCAAACGATCGCCAAGTTAGAGGAGCTGCGACTGGAACCTCTGCGTCACCCACCATACTCTCCAGATCTTGCCCCAACCGATTACCACTTTTTTCAAAATTTGGATAACTTTTTACAAGGAAAAAATTTCAAATCTGATGAGGCAGTCAAAACCGCCTTCAAACAGTTCATAGACTCTCACTCCCAGGATTTTTTTTCCAAAGGTATCAATGATCTGCCTATAAAATGGCGGAAGTGTATCGATAACAACGGCGCATACTTCGATTGATTAAATAATAATTTCATTATAAAAAAACTTGTTTTACTTTTTTGATACTGAACGGCAATTTCATATGTAAGGACCTAATATTATATTATAGTTTCAGTTCATAAGTTAATTATAATGAAGACGTTGGGTGACTGACTAAATAATACGCAGCTACATGATTGTCACATATAGTTTATGTATTTTATTACTTTTTACTATATTCATCTTTAACTACAGCTGCAGAGCCCGCAGGTATGTCTGCAGGGATTCGCAGCGGGGTCAGTACGGCCACCGTACTCGCCGTGGACTTGGTGAGGGCCCGGTGCGCGCCCGCGGCGTCCCCCGCCGCGGAGTGCACGGCCGCCTTGACGCGCCCCACCACGGGGATGTTGTCCAGCACATTGGATAGAAAATTCATTTTATCTGTAGACAAAACATTATAATATTATTGACTTCCTAATTATTTAATTAACGAAGAGAATCGTTCAAGATTGTAGTCCCACTTGTAGGTCTCCTGGAATAAGCTCTTTTAAAGGGATCCGTCCGTTAGTTAGTTCTTTTTTAAGAAATATATTTTTAGATAATTTTAATCAAAAAAAGCGACTTAAATTTTTGGTTTTCTTCATCAGTTGCACTTCACCAAAACTCACCTTATGTACCTTGATTTTTCGGCGAATCATCAAAATCACTATACAGCGTTACTTTGAAAGCACCGGCAACATTTTTGGAGCAAGTTCAGGCCACGATACTGAACTACTTTCCATAAAAACCGGCTTCCCATACAAATCAGCGCTCAGCTAAATGGATTTTGTATGGAGGGCAAAATTTTTTAAAAGTAGTTCAGTATCACGGACTGAACTTGCTCCAAAAACGTTGCCGGTGTTTAAAAAGTAACTCTTTATGTGTGCAGAGAATATTCGAGGAGTTCCCTCGATTACTCAAAGATTCCATCATCAGGTCTTTACTTGGTGACAAAGATTCCATCATCAGATTTTTACTTGGTGACAAAGATTCCATTATCAGATCTTTACTTGGTGACAATGGGCTCAATAAATACCCTTTCAAACAAAAAAAGAATTTTCTAAATTGGTTCAAAAAAGAAGAGCTAACCTGTCGACGATCAGTCCAGTGGCCAATGGGTCGTAGGAGAACGGTTGCGGAATCAGAGCTTATGGGGAACATACATAAAAAATATATAAATTAGAATTGAAGAGCTCCTCCTTTTTGAAAGTCGTTTAAAAAGAAATAAAGTTGGATTCGAACCTCACCTCATAAGCTAGCTCCAAACAAACCCTCGTGTGGTGCCAAGTAATTAGGTAAGTGCTGTTAGTGTAATTTATTAGTTATTCTTATCACTGAATAAAGAATTTTCTATTCTATTCTATTATGTTGATTCCAGAATCTCAGTCAAAATTCTGCACTCGACCCAAAAATGCTTTTCACAAACTGTGTGCAATAGGAGGGAGGATGCTGAATATATATAGGTAATGCGGATGGCTTAGTGTTGCCTACTGCAGTATTCTAAAATCCTTAGTCTGTGTGGAAATTATAATTAAAAATCACATATCTGTTATAAATGTTATGTTTTTTGTAACCTTCAGCCAGATGCTACGTGTTGTCATATTATTTATGAGTGAGCCTAAAAAAACGATATGCTATGCCTATGTAACGGGTAATAGAATTAAGTGTTTTTCGATCTCCTTAGTTGTGGGCAGCCAAATTGCATGAACAATGGCGACGCGAAGCGCGGGAACCCCGCGTTCTTCAACCATTCTATTAATAGGTTATTATAATACCTACTTGCCGACTACTAATAAGCTTACTTAATAAAAAATGACAGTACCGTACTCACATACGGTGTATGTACCTACTGTAAAATTTAAATGTGGTACTTTATAATTCATATTATTGTATTTTATTTTTACTTATACTGTACCTACTTTGTATTGTGTATGAGTATTGGGTTTTCACCTTTAATAAAGAAATTATTATTATGTCGGTACGCTTTTCAGCCACGGGTCCATGGGGACCTGGTCCTTTGAGGCGTTCATGGGGCCAAAGCCAACATGAAGTGGCCTTTTAGTACCTTTTTATCTAAAAAGTGAGATGGCTGCATCTATATGGAGGTCTATCCCTTAATATACCATTGAGATACACTAACGGACAGTTCACCATAGCTGCTGAACTATTGCCAGGGAGGGATTTACTTTGTTTGGGCTATGTGGATGGGATGATAGTGGACCGGATAACTGGGTTATGTAGTGAGATACGGACATCTACCTAAAAATCTCTCAGCTGAGCAGCTGAGGGTGTCGAGAGGTGCGGCTCCGGTTTCACCATCACGGGGCTTACCCCCGAGAGCGGGTTTCTCCGTTATTACGCCATTACGTGCAATACACGTCCACCCTGGAGCGTATGTTCTGCTCAGGCGACTCCACTCTGGCCGGCCGGTTAAGGCAAGGCAAAGGCGGGGGGTGTGTAACTGTGTGTATGTGTGTGTGTAAGCGCATGTGTGTGTGGTCCCCCTGGAGGTAGGGTCCGTGGTGTCGCCACTCACCAACAGCTCGCCACAAGCTGCCCTGCGTTGACTGACTGCACTTTTATTATTATTATTATTATTATTTTATGTGTATGTTTGTAAATTTCCACGTGTACTTGAATAAATAAAATAAATAAATAAATACTTTTATTTTATTGTATACTAGCAGTTAGCTCACGGCTTCGCTCGCGTAAATTTCGGTTTTACTGAATCCTATTTTCAATAACTGAGCAAAATGAAACCGATCACCTTTATTTATTTATAGTTTTTTAATTCTCTCAATCCAGCTGGTAACTTTTATGTAAAGGTTATTGTGAAAAAAGATACACTACATAGGTATTTGTAAATTAATTTTCTACTACCGAAGAATCTCTTTATAAACCACATTCACGGTAGTACAAGTGGCATTGGGAGTAAGGATTATGAGACTGTAGGGACACAATACGCTAAGTAAGCGTTTATTATTTCGTTCCACAACGCGGTGGATCGAACGTCAGTCGTTTGCCATCTTTGTTTAAAATCTCGCGTGTGTCCGTAGATAGCTCCCCGTGTCGATCCGTTTGTTTGTGCATATATCGAGAACTGTGACTTGTGTGTACTCGTGAGAAATATATACGAACTTATTTACCGAGTGTTGAACTTTACCGTACACTTATACACTCTATGAATACATACACGTAGCTAGGAAATAGATACAGTAAATTCCGTAATAACTTTGGAGTCAGAACTATAGAGAGATAGCCCATAGTGCTTACAGGACTATTAGCAGAACTCACTCTGGAACTGGCTACATAGAATTGTCCGTGTGAGAAACAGTCAGATCTTAAATCTATCCCAGTGACTTTCAATGACTGCCCTTGGGCTTTATTTAGGGTCATTAGGGTGTACTTTCTTATACAGACAAAAGTTTAACAGATTTTCGTTATTCAGAAATTTTTTATAAGATTATCATGTCATAGAATAATCAATATGTAGGTTACTCAGTATAAAGAATTTTTAATAATAGATTTTCGTTGCACAGAAAATCAATAATTAGAATGTTTGTTATGAATAATTTGAAATCATAGAATTTTATTACAAATAACATTTACTTTTGCGATGTTTCTAATATCAGAATATCAAATTAAATATTATTATTTTTAATAAGTTTAGTTAATATAATATTTATAACCTATAAGTTTTCCCTATTCTAGTAAAATGGATAAAACTTTCCCAGCACTCGCCGGCCGCTGCCGCGGCACGCTCACTTCGCTCGCTCGCTCGTGCGTATGTTGGTCACAGTTCCAACCTAACCTAACCTATAAGTTTGCCCTATTCTAGTAAAATGGATAAAACTTTCCCAGTTGGTCGCAGTTCTAACCTAACCTAACCTATATTGTGGTAGCCATTTATAATGTATTCTAACTTATTATATGGTATTTAATTTGATTTATTAAACAATGTTTTCACTTAATACTGCCTTAAATAATAATTTTCTGTAAAATAAAATTCCATGAAAGATTATACCGAACAAACAATATTCTTTAAAGAAATATTCTACTGTTTGATTACTTTGTTAAATGAAAATATGAGATTCTAAAATTCATTAAACTGTGTTTCTATAAATTGTGTTTCATTCAAGTAAATAGTCTTTGAAACAATAATATTTGAAATAAAAATATAAGAATTAAATATTCTATGAAAAATTTTCTGTGAATCGAAATTCTATGAAATTTCAGTCTGTGAAACAAGGGGCACCCATGGTCATTGAGATTATTTACTTTAAGGGGAAACTGCATAGGGTTTATAGTGTATAGGGTTCTGTACCCAAAGGGTGCAAACGGGACCCTATTACTGAAACTCCGCTGTCTGTTCGTCTGTCCGTCTGTTCGTCTGTCCGTCTGTCCGTCTGTCCGTCTGTCCGTCTGTCCGTCTGTCCGTCTGTCCGTCTGTCCGTCTGTCCGTCTGTCCGTCTGTCCGTCTGTCCGTCTGTCCGTCTGTCCGTCTGTCCGTCTGTCCGTCTGTCCGTCTGTCCGTCTGTCCGTCTGTCCGTCTGTCCGTCTGTCCGTCTGTCCGTCTGTCCGTCTGTCCGTCTGTCCGTCTGTCCGTCTGTCCGTCTGTCCGTCTGTCCGTCTGTCCGTCTGTCCGTCTGTCCGTCTGTCCGTCTGTCCGTCTGTCCGTCTGTCCGTCTGTCCGTCTGTCCGTCTGTCCGTCTGTCCGTCTGTCCGTCTGTCCGTCTGTCCGTCTGTCCGTCTGTCCGTCTGTCCGTCTGTCCGTCTGTCCGTCTGTCCGTCTGTCCGTCTGTCCGTCTGTCCGTCTGTCCGTCTGTCCGTCTGTCCGTCTGTCCGTCTGTCCGTCTGTCCGTCTGTCCGTCTGTCCGTCTGTCCGTCTGTCCGTCTGTCCGTCTGTCCGTCTGTCCGTCTGTCCGTCTGTCCGTCTGTCCGTCTGTCCGTCTGTCCGTCTGTCCGTCTGTCCGTCTGTCCGTCTGTCCGTCTGTCCGTCTGTCCGTCTGTCCGTCTGTCCGTCTGTCCGTCTGTCCGTCTGTCCGTCTGTCCGTCTGTCCGTCTGTCCGTCTGTCCGTCTGTCCGTCTGTCCGTCTGTCCGTCTGTCCGTCTGTCCGTCTGTCCGTCTGTCCGTCTGTCCGTCTGTCCGTCTGTCCGTCTGTCCGTCTGTCCGTCTGTCCGTCTGTCCGTCTGTCCGTCTGTCACAGGGCTCTATCTCTTGAACCGTAATAACACTTGAAATTTTCACCGAAGATGAATTACTATGGCCGCTATAATAACAAATACTAAAAATATAAAAAAGCTAAAAATTTAAGGGGGTCGTCATACAAAAACCGTGCTTTTTCAGCGTTTTTTAGTAGATCTTTATAATGGCATTAACTAAAATACTTGGAATTTTTACAAATTATGTATTACTATGGCCGCTATAAACAAATACTAAAAATAAGATAATTTAAAAATTAAAGGTGGTCGTCATACAAGAAACCTGTTTTTTTTCAGCGTTTTTAACTCGATCTTTATAATGGCATCAACGAGATACTTGAAATTTTCACCGATAATGTATTACTATGACCACCATAACAACAAATACTAAAAATAAGATAAAGTTAAAAATTAAACGGGTTCCTCATACAAGAAACGTGTTTCTTCAGCATTGTAAAACATTGTACGGAGGTACAGAACCCTTCATGTTCGAGTCCGACTCACACTTACTTTTATTGTAGTCTTGTTCCATTGCATAATTTCGGAGGTTTAAGGTTTCTTAGCAACATCACTGGTACGCCAATTTTACCTTAGTACCTACCAGATTATGTGGAGGGAGAACAGCTGGATTTAGAGAATAAGGAAATTCTACCTGGTAATTACTGCGTCATCTGTTTGCAATACAGAATCTACTGATTTACTGCATTTCAGTCGATTCGAATGACTTCAACAATGTATAATTTATAACAGCAGCTGTATTATTACTGTATCCCACATAGAGATGGAATTTAAGAAAATACTGAAATACGTGTTTAATTATTTTTGCTAGGTAACATTTATGGCAAGTTTCATGTAAATCAGTAAAGAATTATTATTTTTTTCATACAAACTTTGCCCTCGATTTTTACTCCCTTAATATATGTAATAACATAAAACTACTGTCCAAATTTCACTTTTATAGCTTTTATGGTTTAGGCTGGGCGTTGATGAATCAGTCACCCTTGTTCTTTTATATGCCTACAACGTGGAAGGGACATATCCGTAATAAATAAATCAAACCACGGGGCTATACAAGATCACTAAAGTATTATGAAATCAAAATAACAGTCAACAAACCAAAAAATTCTACATTCCCATAGCCCGGGCGGCCGCACACTTTTGTATGGAAATGCCAAATTTTTTTTTTGTTCTTTGGCTTTTATTTTAATTTTAATATACTATAGCCCGTGGTTCGATTTATTACGGGGATGTCCCTTCCACTTTGTATATAGATTGTGTTGTAAATTTATTTATTTTTGCTCCCCAACAAAGTATCTGTTTATCCCTATGGTTGACTGGGGTCTGCCAATTGTGTACAATTGTTAAGAGCCCGTATGACCCTAATAGTACTTAGAGCGATCATAAATATTATCAATAGTAACGAAATACTCACTTTGAAATAAAAACACAGCAAAGTTCAGGACTAACTATATCTCTCTGCAACTGACGTGGTAGTCCCACAGGCACCACAAAGTAAAAAATCTTCCCCAAAAACTTTATTTATTGAGTTTCGTTTCCCGTGTTTCTAGTACTTTCCTAGCTTGCACCACGCCATGCGTCTGTCTGGCGGGGGCAACTGCAGAAGCCACACGTGAGCGCGTAAGTGCTGCGGTGTCCATAAATCTACCACGTCAGTATTACCGTAAGTATCTGTCAGACTACCACATCAGTAAATTTGTAACTCACAGACTTTAACGTCAGTAAAATCGTTTGTTTACCATACATTTTATTTTTTTTTCGCAGATAATTAATATAAAATACAATGGAAAGTCTTCAAAGTCAAAAAGAACATCCGCCGGAAAGATTTCCACTATAAACAGCGATCAGCAAATAGATGAATGGTTGGAGCAAGAAGAAGACGAGGATTTGGTTGGTGAGGATGAATTTTAGCGATTTGGATGATGACTGTAGAACCTTAGTTTCGAACTGGAGACAGAGCACATGCAGAAGAGAATAGAGAGCATGAGGACAGAAAGGCAGAATAACAAGACAGAAATACATGAAGACTGCACTCAACCATCTAACGCAGATGTATTCAGAGGGAAAAATAGTTTCATTTGGAATACTCAAGTGTCCTAGGACGTCAAGAGCATTATCACATAAGAATACCATGTCATCGTAAAAATACATTGGAAAAATACGTTGACGAGTGTTCTGGGAAATTATCTCCCCCTCCCACCCCAAAAATCATCACTGCACCAAGAGGGGGAAGAAAGATGTGCTTTATTTGCCCAAGTTAATTAAAACGGCAAACTTAATATAATTGTTGTGATTCTTCAAAACCTTCTGTCTGTAATGATCGAAGCCTATTTGCGAAATATATCAACAAAAATTGTAGTACTTTGAGGCTGTATAACTTCGGATCTTACGGTTCAATTTCAAAGATTTTTATTTTCATAGGTACATTGATTACCTAATGTTTATTGAGAAATTAATAAGAAATGTAAAAATAAAATTGTAAGGCAATTTTTTAAGTTTAAGTTTTGTGAAGAAGACTAAAATTTATGTTCTTTTTATGTCATGTGCAATAAAGGTTGTGATTATGCATACGTGACTTTTATTTCGCTTATTGTTCATTAATTATATTTTTTGATGTCCACATTTTACTTATTGTTAAATGAAACAGGTTTAAATGACAAGTTGTAATAAGTACTTATGTGAGAAAAGGTGTCTACTAGTCTACCACGTCAGCAAAATTGGAAAAATTATTCCATGTCAGTTGCAGAGGGATATACCTACATTATATGTTTCGAAAACACGATTGCTTAAAATTTTCTCGATAGAAAAACATTGCGCAGTTGCCTCCAAATCACCTCAGAATTATTACTAAAACGGAAAAGAATATTGATCGATGCCAATGCGGAGTCACTAAACTGGCGACTTTGTTGACATCACCGCAGCGGATAATATCTACTTAGGTACTTATCTTAAAATAGACGCCGGTCAGAGCTTCACACATCACATCGCTTTCGTGGATTCCCCTCGATATGTGCGAGCCATCGAAACACGTGACGCGATTACGTATTAAATTAATTACAAACTCTGTTTTATTTTTTATGAAATAACACGAATCCGTTCTTTAGGGCTATAAGTAGCTATAAAATTGTATTCGGTGATGTAACGTTGGATTGGTTGGAAGATTAAATAGGTTTTGAATTGACTAGTTTTGATCTCAAGAAAATGTTGCAAAATTTACTTTGTAGAAAGTTTGCTATTTTAAATAGCAAGGAGCAGATACCTACCTAGGTGTATTTAGATTTAATAGGTACCTAGCTGGTTAAATAGGTATCACATCAAAAGTAAAATTCTTTGAAAAAAAATTCAGGATTCTCAGAGTTTGGCATCAGCCATTTACAGCTCAATTCTTTTGCCAATGGATATTATTTTTGTAAATTAATTTATTCAAAAGTTATAAACTAATAAAATTATCTCAAACTCATAGAAATGAACATTTAAAGAAATGTTTGCTCTTACAATTTTAAAGACAAAAAAATCAAATCTACGAGTTTTACTATTATCTCAATTTTTCCTTTATAATGTGCCTAATAGTCTTTGCCTACCTTGATACCAAATAACAAGTTTGTAGATCATCTTGAAATGGGTTAACATTTTGATCATGGATATACAGCGTGGAAGGTACATACCCGTAATAAATCGAACCAAGGCCTATACTAGATCATCATAGTATAATAAAATAAATATAGTATAATGAAATTAAAATAACAGCCAAAGAAAAAAAAAATCAGCATTTCCATACAAAAGTGTGCAGCTGCTCGGGCAATTTGTATGGGAATGTAAAAATTTCTTTTTTGTTTTTTCGACTGTTATTTTAATTTCATTATACTATAATGATCTAGTATAGCCCGTGGTTCGATTTTTTACGGGTATGTCCCTTCCACTTTGTATTAATCAAGCGTAAAAATGCCGGTTTTTAAATATAACTTAATATGTACCTCTAATTCAAAATAAGCTTAGTCTTATATCTTTAATAAATGTGTCAAACATGTAGTAACGATTTGTAATCAAAAGTAGCTCGAAATAGTTTGAACTTGGCTGAACTGGAAGTCTGGAACACGCTGCCGCGTGCCACCTACAGGCCCTAACAAAAAATGTAGGCATGTGTTTCAACCGAACAAGGATACTTTTGCCTTTACTCTTTTGTCCACAATGATATGTTTCTTAAATGGCCTTAGTCCTCCACCATCAACATCATTTCAGACGAGTTCTAACGATCCTACTAATTTTCTACACTGTTAAGTCTCTGTGTTTGTGTCCATCAGAGTTCCGCCATAACCTTAGTGCGGCCCGTTGAGTGTTGCCTGCTGTATTAATATTGAATAACATTGTGTGACCACTGTAATTTCCTGTTAGCTTTGCCTGTTTTTGTAGGTATTCAGGCACCAGGAAAATAATATTGGGTCTCTTTAGTCCAGCCGATCGTAGTCAGCCCTTCAAATAGTGAAAAGGTTTACCTACCACGAGACTGATGTTTTTTTTTAAAAACAAAAAAAAAATAGGTAATTCTAAATTTTATTTATTTTTCGTGCGTGCGTACTTTGATATATCCAAAACTGATGTCAGATGTTTTAAGCTGCCTAAAGGCATCCGACATAGCTTGACGACGGCCATACCATGATTAGAGCCGGGACCAACGGCTATACGTTCCTTTCGAAGCACGGAGGAGCTCAAGAATTGTTTATACCACTTTTTGGTCACCCACTCAAGTGCGGACCACGCCCGGTATTGCTTAACTTGCGAAAGTGCTAGCAGCGTTCGTTTACCCACCGGGCCACCGAACTCCTCCGGGTATGTTCTAACCATTTTAAAACGTTTCAAATTAAATTGTTAGTTTACGTGTATTTCTTTAATGATTCACATAATTAAAATTTAAAATAAAGATTCGATGACGTTCTCGACGATATCCTCGAGAAAACTCCTCAAATATTTGTTGATTCGTTTGTTTATTTATTTATTATTACTTACACAATCATTACATTCCAGGTTTCCTCAATACAATAAAACAGTCGCATGCATTTTATCTATTATTCCTAACATAACACAAATCAAATAAAACTGCCTTAGTGAATTCCGTCAATGAACACTGAACAGGCCAATGTCTCCTGCTACCTTGTGTTCTTAGAGCTATCTTAAATATTATCAATATTAACGAAATATTCATTTTTAAATAAAAACACAGGATTTTAGAATTAACTCCAGGTATATATAATGTTTCGAAAACACGGTTGCTTATAATTTTCTCTATAGAAAAAAATTGCGAAGTTGCCTCTAAATCTCCCCAGAATTATACTAAAACGAGAAGTATTTAAGAAATACAATAAATTAGCCTTTGTAACTTTCGATTATAATTAAACACAAGGCAGTCATATATGTCTTATTTTTTAAATAACTCTAAAATATTCTTGTAAAACGAAAAAAAACCTCAAAACCAGCCTCATTGATCTACCATGGTCTTTTCACCCCGCATGGTCTCGCTGTCTCGCTTCAGCTAGAGTAAATTTGTGTGCGTGGAAGTGGGAGCAAAACTAATACTATCCACATCAGGCGCCCGCTCATGTGTGCAACTGTGCAGGGTTCGGGCCAGTGGCGCCATTTTCAAGATATTCGTTCGCCTCTGTAGTAGATTAATGTTTTTGTAAAACAGCAAATCAAGCATTTGCATTCAGGAAGTGTTATGTGGTGGAGAAGAACAAAGCCCCTAGTCGCCAAGCATTTAAGAGTGCTGTGCGCGCTCATTATCTTCACAAATTGTCATAGAGTATTATAAATATTTATGTAGTTTATGTAGGGTTTATGAATTTATAAAGTATTTATGTATTTTTATATGTAGGTCTATGAATGTATAAGAAAGTATATATATGAATATGTGTCTTAGGTAAATGTTTAATAATGGTCAAATAGCTAATTTGAATGTACTAATTGTCCAAAATTTGCTTTTATCCGCACCACCTGTAGGTTGACTGGTAGAAAAGGCCCTAGGCCTTAAGTCCGCCTGTTAAATTTTTTTTTGTAATAAAGTTAAATAAATAAAAATAAATAAAGAAGATTAAGAAGACCAGGAATTGAAGTCGCTTTTTTGTTTGCAAATAACAGTCAATAAAACGTGTACCGAGTAGCGGCGCGGGGGATCTCTTTCGTTAGCATAATGTATTTATTACTAAAATGGTTTGGCACAATGAATTTGGCATACTTTTTTTGGCATAATTATACTTGGGCATAACTGATTTTTAGCAGCATATGTACTTTGGAATAATTATATTTAGGTCTAATATATTTATGCATACTTATAATCATCGTCTACACTCAAGGAATAAGAAATTGTTTTTTGAACCAGCACTTAAAACCAATTATACAAAAAATACATTTATATATCGTGCTTGTCATAATTATAATTGTCAATTTAATGACCTTGACATATTTGTATCATCTATTGGTTCATACAAAAAGGGAATTAGGTCGTTGGTTGCTAGCACGTGAAGTAATTGTTATAAGTACACTACCTATTAATACTTAATTGTGTTACAATTGTTATTGTGTATCTTTCGATCAATATTTTGTTTTTTACTCTTCTTTTAATTTTTTAACATTTTCTGTTCGTTATTTATGTAGTAGTAATGGAATGGAATGGAAACTTTATTGGTTTAGATATTTTATTTATGTTTTGTTAATATTGTTTTTGTAACTGTTTGTTTCCCAAATAAAGTAAAATAAAATAAATAAATTTGCACAATGTTATTAGGCATAGTATACAGTCGCATAATAGTATATTTTACTGAAGTTTAATAGGCATAAAGTAATGAAAAAATTTAAATTTTTAGGCCAGCGAGTGCTAGGAATATTCTATCCATTTTACTAGGTTAGGGCAAACCTATAGAAATAAAAATCGTATATAGTTTTCTGGGAAATGAAATTCGATGTCGAAAAAATCTTAACATGCATGTGTCGCACTTAAAAGGTATTGATGTGTGTCTATTAATTTAGGAGTTACTTATTCTGCGTAAGATGATTATGACTATGTTCATTATTCTTTGATACTATTATGCCTTTATAAATTTATGCTTATAAATGTTATGTTGAAATATGATTATGCTAATTTTATTTATGATTAAGACAATTATGCTACATTTGCTATGGATAAAAAATTATGCTTAATTATCATTAGTCTAATTTACCATATGCCGATATATTTTATGGTTATTATTTTTATGCAAATGGATAGTGAACCACGGCGCGGCGCGGCGCGGCGTACTCACAACCTGTCCTACGTGAGAATAATTATAGCAAAACTACAAACAGTCAGTTCTGCAGCAGTTACGTCATGTGCGCCGCGCCGGGTTCCCCTATCGCGCTCCCATTGTATACCAACTATTATTAAAATATAGTACATTAAATATTTAGTGTTTTTATTCGTTACCGTGCTCAATCTCAATATACTGATAGCAGGCGATACTGCCACACCGGGAGCCGCGCCATGCGCGGGCGCTGATTCCGTCAAGGCAGGGACCGCGTCTGTCGCCGCCGCGCCGTTGTTACATTGAGGTACCTACCTACTTATATAATGTAAACAAATAACTAGGTATTCATATAACATGTATTTACTAACTACTCGATGCTATATTTTGCTTATCCTTCCTTGTTGAACCTGTAAATACTTATTCCCGAATAAACTGTTGACTAGCCGGCGCGCGGCGCGGAGCCTCCATATGGCAAGGTAAACCAAATCTTCCACACACGAGTCACATAGAAATACAAATTCAAGAGTAAGTTGGCGTGGGGACAGACTGGGTAGTCAGACCACAGAATAAATACTAATACTAAAGTACAGAAGTCTCACTCAGCAAAGAAATTGAAACAAATATCTACTCAATGTGGCTAGCAATATGGTTTAATTTAGCTTACGTCAGAACTCAGCACCTTTTCGTTTAGATACCTAGACATCCATTGCAAGCCAATTTTATTCTTATTACTCTGGACAAACGATTCGTATAACTAAAGGACCATACCACCCGGAAGGGCCGCTGCGCGCATAGTAATAATGTAGGTACATTTTCGATACCTAAACGGGGAGTGATCGTCAGCAAACATCCTATATTTTGAATGCAAATTCGAGGTAAGATCGTTAATAATTATTAAAAAGAAGAGAGGACCACGGTGTGAGCCCTGTGGGACTCCGGACGGAACGGCTTTGGCTTGGGATTTGAAACCTCGAACTACAACCAGTTGGGAGCGGTTTTTCAGATATGATTCACACCATCTCAGCAATGAACCACATACTCCGGCATTGGCAAGCCTTTGCAGAAGTATGTTATGGTTAACTACATCAAACGCTTTAGAATAGTCAGTGTATATACTCTATATAGAGTGGACCTCATTATTGTCTTCCAATGCCGCTGTTATATCATCCACGTAACCCAAGAGATTAGACACCGATGAACGACTAGGCAGAAATCCATGTTGCTGATCATTGAACAACGGTTTTAGATGAAAAAATAGATGTTTCTTATAGGCATGCTTTTTGAATCATTGGTACAATGATTCAAAAAGCATGCATCTATAAAAGACAAAATTGAAATTGGTCTAAAATTAGCAACATTTGCTAGATCTCCCTTTTTATGTACGGGTGTAAAGTAAGCTGTTTTCCATTTTGTGGGGAACATACGCGCTGAGAGTGATTTATTGAAAATCAGATACAGAGGCTCGACCGATTGCTCAGCACAGTTTTTTAAAAATATAGGTGGCAACGAATCAGGACCCGGACCCTTACTGGTATCAGCAGACTCTAGAGCTTTGAGAATTTCAGACCTGGATACGTGGCACGAAGAAAAGGAAGCATAAGCAGTTTCATCTCTGTCAACTGCAAATTGTGATGATGACGGATTACTCACGTAGGTAGAATGAAAATAATCCGAAAAGAGGTCGCTAATCTGCTGTCTACCTTGAGCCTTCTGATTTTCAAGATATATTTCATCAGGGATATCAGTACTATTAGATTTCAAAGAATTTTTAAATTCCAGAAATGTTTTGGATTATCCTTTATATGTTCCTTAGCTTGAGACTTGAAGTTGGAAAGACAAGCGTCAATAATTTTATCACACCGATTTCTTAACATTCTGTATGTAAGTTGGTCTCTAGAATTGCCATAATTCTTAAACCGCTTATGGAACTTAGCCTTCTCCTTCAGAGCCTTCATCAATTGTCTGCTGTACCAACAGGGAAAAATTTTATCTCTACTTATAGTGGTTGGCGTGTGAGTTAGGATAATAGGTGTGATGAGTTCGTAGAACTTTTCAACCATGCCATCCACAGTGTCATCGGGCTTAAAGTGGTCGATCCAGATGATTTTTCCCAGTACGTCCCTAATATGAGAATACTTAGCTCTGTAGAAATTTGGAAAAGAAGCTTTATTAAAAAAAAACAATTTATGTAATCGAGTTGTCATTTTGATTTGTAGAGTAGGATGGTGGTTATCTATTTTGACGAAATACAATATATCTACTGTCAATTACCTCGTGGTCGTACACAGTATCGTTAAGCCATGTCTCAGTAAGTAGAATTATGTCAGCATTTTGCTTCAGTGCATTAGCCAGTATAACCTGAGTTTTGGTCTTAAGACCCCTAACATTTTGATATACAATATTAAAATTATTACAACAGGAGTTGTTATTAAACAAAGAGACCATTGAGAGGTATTAAATCAAATTGAATTTAAGCAGTCCAAGTCACTAACAACGAAACTCTTAGAGTTAGAGTCCTTCCTCATAAAAATCTTGCCATTCCGCACCCAGAAAAAGTCAAATTTCTTTTCTTTGGCTACTTTCCGGGCAGCCGCGTGGAGTTGTTTGTTAGCTGGAGTCAGATGTTCGCAGACGTAGATCGGCTGTTTGTCCTTTGTGGCTATCCCCAAGTGAGCGGAATTCAACTTGTCGTTTAGGTGGGTACAACAGGACCCACCTAAACGACAAGTTGAAACGAAATGTTTTAACAGCAGCTATGAGAGAGTCACGGACTAGAGGGCTTGACAACTTTACTATTATTGACCTTGGACGGGTGGATTCCTTGTTGATCTTGGCAACTCGATGGTAATTTAGTATCTCGTGCTCTCGCACAGAGTGTCCCACGGTTTCAGCCAGTTGATGTATTACGGTTTTGAGATTTTCTGACGAGTGCTCTGGCACACACTGAATTTCCAGATTATTTTCACGAGATTGCTGTTCAAATTGGTTTAGCTTTGATTTCAAATCTTTGACTTGAGTTTGCAGACCTCCCAATTCGGATCGCAGTGCCTTGTTGTCCACCTTAAGATTGTCGTAGTCTTTTGTCTTTTGGTCAAAAGCTTCTTTGAGCTGATCGTATCTGTCTGACATGTATTGTACACTAGATGTCAGTTCCTGAAGTTTAGCACGAGTGTCAGCACTATCGGCCGCAAAATCACGACTAATATCCTTGCGAAACTGCGTCAAGGCATCTGCAAGACTCCTATCAAAGTAACATTTAACATCCTCAATATTATGAATGGGCTGCGAATCGCTGTGTGTAGGAGTAGATGGTTGAGAAGAATTCTGAACGGTGCTGTCGCTTCGTCTATCAGCTGACTTGCATTCAATACATTTCCATGAAGCTTTGTACGCTTTGGATTCCTTAGCAAAATTCTCGGAAGGAATTTCTAAACACTGGTAATGATAAGTCACACCACACTTTGAACAGTTCTTTACGTCAGTAGTTTTAATTTGCTTCTTGCAGATAGACATGTTTCAGTACTCCCGATATAATGAGGAAATTTTGCATTAATGGCAACACCATGTATTTGTCAAATTCAATATGACTTTGACAGCTGCGTAACTTTCAGTGTGACTGTCAATTGAATTTGACAGATCAGTTATTTGACCGATGTGGGTAGAAAACTTTAGCAATTTGTCAACATTAAATTTGAGGGTACAATAATATGCTAAAACTTGTGGTTTGTAGTTGTTTTCCGGTGATATTTTTCTTGTATAACACTTCTGCAGCTATTTCACGTGTTGTACTTTAAATTTTTTCTAAAATTAGAAACTAAGTCGTATTTATAGAAAAATTAATATTAAACTGAGAGCGTATTGTTTACAATGTGAGGCAGTGTTGCCAACCTTTTTTTCGAGAACCACCTTTCTGACTGTCATTGTAGTAAGTGCAAAATTCAAATGTTTATTCAGTATTATAGGTATTTAGTTAGTAATTATTAGTTAACATTAGGTACGTGTAATTTATATTAAAATTTAATTTATTTAAGGCGACGTGGGTTCATAATTTGTAATACTGTGCGTGTTTTTGAAAAATAACTGTTATTAAACTAGTACAGTTTATTTAAAGAAAATTACATAAAAATCTCAAGGATTTTCAACAGACACCCATAATAGCCAAAACACGATTGATCATTTTTGGCTCGATAGAAAAAAATCACAAACATACCTCTAATTTGCATTTATAATACAAAAATAATAATAAATAAAACACTGCGAAATATCGTCGAGCACGGCTCCGGGCCTTTGTCCGCTCTCGACGAATATTTCACTGTTTTATTTATTATATTTTTGTATTATATTTATTAATTTTTTTTGTAGCCATAACGGATAGACATTTAGATAATACATTATCCCAACTAATATTATAAATGCGAAAGTGAGTTTGTATATATGTTTTTTTGTATGTTTGTTTGTTTGTTAGGTAGCTCTTCACGCTTTATCTACTGAACCAATCTTCTTAAAAATTCGCATACACATAGTTAGGAGTACTGAGAAGAACATAGGATACCTTTCATCCCGGAAAAATGTAATGTTCCCGTGGAATACGCGAACGAAGCTGCGGGCAAATGCTAGTTTGGTATAATTTTCATATAAAAAGGTGATTGTATAAAATAGTAAAATGTATTATAAAGGCAAATTTAGAGGTATGTTTGTGATTTTTTTCTATCAAGCCAAAAATGCTCAATCGTGTTTTGGATATTGTAGGTGTCTGTAGAAAAGCCTTAAGATTTTTATGTAATTTTTTTTAAAATAAACTGTTGTAGTTTAATAACAGTGATTTTTCAAAAAATCGCTAAGCTCAATCACGTGGTTCCAGTGATGCTGGCGCTGCTCACGCTGCTGGCGCTCGCGCGCGCGCTGCCCTGCCCGCCGACTTGCATCTGCAACCAGCTCGCCGACGGCAGGGACGAGCTGCGCTGCTGTGCGCCGTCCGGAAACGTCACTATCCAGGGAATACTGCAGGAGTCCGTAATCATCAAGTGTGAGGTTAGTTTATACTGTTTAGCCTAGCAGCAAACCAAGATAACATAACCTAAGAAGCGCGAAATAATCTGTAAGGCATGCATAGTTCGTGATATGGAACGGCTTTTTTTAATAACCTATTTCGTCCCACTGTTGGGCAAAGGTCTCTCCTATTTCCCTCCACTGACTGCTCAATATAACGGACAAAGTATGACTATACAAGATTTCACCTTTCTGAAATACAATACCGCAGCACGAGTATACGGAGTACCTAACTTTATAATAAACGAAACCTGAAATAAGTCGACCGGCGTAGTGATTATGCTTTTTTGTATTTTCAGGAGTATGCTGTGAGCTGCTCCGAGCTGCCGCGCTTCTCGTTCTCCCGCAACGGCTCGCTGTCTTTACTGCGGGTGGTGGGGTGCGCGCTGCGCGGCTCGCTGGCGCGCTGCCTGGCCGCGCTCGGCGTCCGCCGCGTGCGCGCGCTCGAGCTGGAGGACCTCCACCACGAACTGCAAGCCGAGCAGGTCACCGGCCTCCACGGAGTGCGTGCGCTTACGATGCGCTACGCTGGTATTAAACCTTGCTTGTTTCTCATCTAAAGTATCTACATAGGTATACCACCAACCACCAGATATGTATATTTATGTCTGTGGTCATTTTTACAGACGCTCAACACACCATACCTTCTGACGCCTTGAGATCCCTCCCAGACCTAAACGAGTTTCGTCTTAGCCAAGCCAGTATTCCCGCCCCCCTCCCTTTGAGGGGCCTCCACAGTCTGACGTCCCTGGAGTTGAGTGATGACAACATAAAAACTTTCGCTCATGTCGCGTTTGAGCTGGGACAATTGCAGGAGCTTCACATCTGGGGAAATCAAATTGAGAATATTAATGAAGAAAATTTTAAAGGTAAGAATATTTTGACCGATGGTTCACCTTGGCATCCGTGCTAACCACCGACGATATGAATAACATGACATCACAATGGTGGTATTCTATTATGTATATCTATGTATTTCTAATACATACGAGTAGAAGACAAACTTTATCACATTCTATTAGCTGTTCTTATCATTTCTATGCAGATGACCTACAAATTTACGTTCAATCCAGTTCTGAAAATATCAATTCTGGCATAAGTCAACTGAACGCATCCTTGTCCAACATTTACTCCTGGTGTGAGGATTTTGGTATTAAAATCAATGCGTCAAAGTGTCAGGCAGTATTAATTGGTAGTTCCAGACAACTAGCAAAGATTGATAGGAGTTCTGTTCCTGCAGTTGTGTTAAATAATACAAACATTTCGCTTAGCCAGTCTGTCAGGAATCTGAGCCTTATAATAGACTCTACGTTTAGCTGGAGGGATCAGGTGACTGAGATGAGCAGACAGGTTACTTACTCTCTTCAATACTTAAATCGTTTTAGAAATTTTCTACCCGTCAAAACTAAAATAACTTTAATACAATCTCTTATTCTCCCTATAATTGATTATGCTGATGTGTGTTATCCTGATCTAAACGCAGATCTTCTCAATAAGCTAGATCGTCTTATTAATAATTGTATCCGATTTATTTTCTGTCTTCGTAAATACGATCACATTTCTTCTTTTCGATCTAAGCTTAACTGGCTTTCTGTTCGTCAGTGTCGACAGCAGAGAATGCTTTGTACACTTTTTTCTATACTAAAGAATCTCTCTCTCCCCTAAAGCCATGACCGTGAGCTTCTCTCCAGTCATACTCTTCGTCTCCATTTTCCATTATTTCGTTCAAATTTATGTCCAACTCTTTTACTGCTCAAGTTACGGGTCTTTGGAATGCCTTACCCGAAGACATCAAAAGTATCTCAAATAGGTTCCTTTATTATTATTATAATTTTTATGTATATTTTTTATTCTTGGTTTTCGTCAAACCGGTATACTGATACTACGGGCCTAAGCCAAGTATGTATCAGGCAGGGATTCTACGCTGTCATCAGGTAAGATATTAGTCTGATTTAAATTTTCAGGATCTGGATTGGAATTTATATTATCAGGATTGTCTGTACCTGGTGTGTTTAGGTTAGAGAGATCGGGTTAGAGATCGGGTTAAATATGAAGAGCGTGTGAATTCAATGGTGGATTTGATTGTGTCGTGGTTTGTGTGCTACTTGTAAGTGTGGGTGTATTATTGTCTATTTGTAAAAAATTTCGAACCAGGCGGCACGTATTTAGTATAACAGCCTTTTGAAGCAAATTGTAAGTTTGAGGATGTAGATTTAACGTTTGAAGAGATTGATGCAGTTTTTTAGGAATAACGCCAGTTGTAGAGAGGACTATAGGAACTATGGTTACCTTTTGTAGATGCCAGATTCTAGTGATTTCGTCTTTTAGTTCTGTATATTTAGTTAGTTTTTCGGCTATTGTACTTTGGAGGTTGTGAGTGTTCGGGACGGCAATACCTATTAGGAGTGCAGTTTTGTTAGATTTATTAACTAGTGTGATATCTGGCCTATTGTAGTGAATTGTGCGGTCGGTAAGAATAGCTCTGTCAAAGTAAAGTTTTGTTGTGCTGTTTTCTAGGACGGATTCTGGAGTATATTTATAATAGGGTTGTATGGAATCTATAAAGTTGTATTGAAAAGCAAGATTTTGGTGTATGATGTTTGCAACTTGATCCTACCTGTGTTTATAATCAGTTTAGACTATGGACTTACATGCGCCTGTTATATGCTGAATGGTTTCAGATGAACTATTACATTTTCTGCAGATATCGGATACTGGCTTCTTCATTATATATTTCTGGTAATTCCTGGTTTCCACCACCTGGTCCTGGATAGCCAGCATGAAGCCTTCTGGCTCCGGGAATAGCTCGCCTCGACTGAGCCATGCGTTCGACGCCTCTTTGTTGACATGAGGTTGGCACAGATCGTGGCGATGTCTCCCATGTAGAGATTTTGCGGCCCATTCATTAATTTTTCTTTTATCATCCGTTTCTTCTTCATTAGGCTGCGTAATTTGACTGCGTAAATTTAAAGGAGTAAGCTTATTATCATTTTGTACTATAGATTTATGAAGATTGGATGTTTCCATTTTGTTAAAAAAGTAGTGTCTTAGATTAATTATTTGGGTATTTTTTAAGTCAATAATTTCAATAAGTCCTCTACCTCCTTCCTTTCTTGGTAATATTGATCTCTGTATGCATGATCTCGGATGATGTTTACGGTGGCTGGTCATGGTGGTGTTAATAGTGCGCTGTAGTTGCTTTAAGTTCGATTTTCTCCAGTTAATAACTCCAAAGGAGTAGGTTAGTATGGGTATCGCATAAGTGTTGATTGCCTTAATAGTGTTTCTGGAATAAAGGTGTGATTTTAGTATTGTGTTTAGTCGATGTCTGAATTGCTGCGTTAATTTAATTTTCGTTTCTTTTTGTTGTATTTGTATTGCCTGATTATATCCTAAATGTTTATATGTATCATTTTCGTCTAGTGGTTCAATTTGTTGTCCTGTTTGCATTGTGAAAAAATGTTGATAATTTTTACCGTCTTTTATAGAATTTATCTTGCACTTTTCCAGGCCAAACTCCATCTTAATATCATCTGTGAACTGTTCAACATTTTCAATTAATTTGTGAAGGCGGGTTTCAGTGCCAGCGTAGAGTTTAATGTCATCCATGTAAAGTAGATGATTAAGCATAGTACTGGTCTGTCCGTCCGTTGTCGTAAAATGTAGTGAATATCCTATTGAGCTTGAGTTTAACGTATTGGAAAGTGGGTTTAAGGCAAGGCAAAACCACAAGGGGCTGAGAGAAATATTCAACCCTTGAAATATTCCTCGCTGTATTTTAATGGAATCAGATTCTATGGTGTTGCTATCTATTGTGAGTTTTAATCGAGTAGTCCAAGTTTGCATTACAGTTTTTAGGAATGTCACTATTTCTGGACGTATTCTATATATCTCTAATACCTATACTAACCATGAATGCGGAACGGAATCAAAAGCCTTTTTGTAATCGATGTAGGTGGTGAAGAGACTAGCTTTTAATTTCTGGACTTGTGCTAGTACTACGGAATCTATAACTAACTGTTCTTTACAGCCTTGACTAAATTTACGACATCCCTTTTGTTGTTCCGCCAGTATATTGTTAATTAAAATGTGTTCGTATACGAGTTCTGCTATACAGAATGTAATAATTTTGTACAATGTTTGAAGGCATGTAATCGGTCTGTATTTGGCGGGGTTTTGGGCATCATTTACATCTTTGAGAATCATGATTGTTGTTCCTGATGTTATATATGATGGCATTTTATTCGGTTCTTTGATGAAGTCATTTATAAAGTTAAGGAGGTAAATATGGATTATTGTAAATTTTTTATACCAGTAGCTATGAATGAAGTCAGATCCTGGTGCTTTCCAATTATGTAAATGGCTAACCACTTTTTTAAATATATCTGGTGGGATGTGATTGAAAGTCATTTCTTGGGTGTTTGTGTTATTTTGATTAATTTCTCTTTGTATCCATTTAGCTGATTTGTTATGTTCTACTGGTTGCTCCCAGATACCAGCCCAAAATCGTTGCAGGTCTTCTTTGCTTGGAGCATTACCACGTGTGTTAACTGTTTCTTGATTGTTTACTGTTGACTTACTTACATTACGGAAAACTGTTTCTCATTATTTTTTAATAGATTATTTTGTTCTTTTCTCAAAGTGCATGTGTTGTATCTTTTGAGCCGTCCTGAAGTAACTATATAATTTTTGCTTAAATGTGTCTAATGTGTGTGAGAGGCGTGTGTTTAATGGTTCGTGTGTTGAATGAGTTTTGTATTGTTCAAAAATCTTATTGACTTGTCTTGAGAGTTTCCGACACCTATTTCCATTGATATAATGTTCGATTTTACTTATGTGGTTTCGAAGTTCATCGATTCTTTTTTCAAGTCGTGTTTGCCAATGAGGTTTATATATGTTTCTTTGGCTGTGTGTGGTGTCCGTATCAAGTTTTAATTTTGCACCATTAACTTTTGCAGCAGTCCAAGCTGCACAATAAACCGTTGTTCGTAAAGTGTCAAAGTCAGTATCTTTATTTATATGTTAAGATAGTGTTACTTTGTTTATATAGTCTACAATTATTAACAGTTTTTGGATGTCTTCTGTTTAGGAGTATATGTTCTCAAGGTCGGGTGAGTATTTCTAAAATGTTCATATGCTAGTTGAAAAGTGTCGTCAATGTCCTGGCGTCTATGTGATTCTAGGTGTGCGTCTAGTTGTATGAGAGGTACAGATTTTTCAGAGTTATTTTGTTCTAGATTCGTAGGAGTAATTGGTACGTCGTGGTCAAGAGTGTCCATGTTATTGGTGAAGTTTATATTAGTAGATGCTAATTCTTCAGCTATTTCTTGTTTTATAATACTAAGTCTATCATCGCTTATATATTTATTATTAATGATTAATCTTCTCTGGTCTGCTACTCTTTGTTTATTTATTTATTTATTTAATCTTCATTGCACAATAAAATAAAAGTACAAGTGGCGGACCTAATGCCATATGGCATTCTCTCCCGGTCAACCATTAGACCAAGCAGAAAATATGTGTGGCTGGCGTAATAAAATTCACAAAAATAAGCAAACTTAATATAAATAAACTATATATAATCAAAGACACATAGGTATACTTATACACAAATATACTTTTAAACATATAATATAAACTTTGTTCAGTTATATGAGCTAGGGAGGGGAACATATTTATAAAATTTTCATGTAAAAGCTTCCTATACGCGGTTCTATTTGTATCTAGGTCTATTATCCGGTAGTATATTTTAATAATGGTTTCATTTTGCTCATTAGTCCATCTCATGCGTGACTGGCTATTTTGTGAAATTAGTTGTGTATTTCGTGCTTGTATTGCTAGTGTGTTGGAATTGGGAATGGATGTAGGGTTTTGTGGTGAGTTAAAACTGGGTATATAATTTTGTAGTGAGTTAGGACTGGATGGTATATTTTGCGGAATTTGACGACGTTGCAATTCTTCTCTAACCTCACTATATATTTTGTCTATTGTATCTTGAGGTAGAAGTTTTTTGCGCAAAATAGCTCTACGTTATTATTATTATTATTTTAAGAGAAAAGTCCACACGCACTTTTATGCCAATTTGATGCAGCAGAACTAATTATTATCATAAATTGTTTTGTATTTTATATTATGTATTTATGTATGTATGTGTATGTATGTATTATATATGTAGATATGTGTATAAATAGTGTGTGTAGAAATACATATTTATCTTTAAGCGCCTATCGCTAATTTAATTTTTTCTGTTTTTCCTAAAGGCTGACTGGTAGAGAATGCATTAGCATTAAGTCTACCTTTTGTACCATTGTGGTCAATAAAGATTTAATAAGTAAATAAATATATAAACATTCATATTTATTTAAATACATTGGACGGAAACTGAGGAACCGCACAGGAAACACATAGCGGTCGGTAACTTACACAGCAACAAAGTCTGTGACCAGTCACTTTCTGAAGTCTGTAGTGGGTATTAATTAACTGTATGTGCAGGCATGGTTTACTTTGACGTTTTTGCATTTCCCAGGGTTGAGCTCCCTACAGACGCTGGACCTGAGCAGCAACCGGCTCCGCGGGCTGCCCGCGCGGGCGCTCGCTCAGCTGCCGAACCTGGAGCGTCTGTACATTAACGACAACTGCATACAGGAAGTGGATAGCAACGCCTTTTATGGCCTGACGAAATTGAAAGAGGTGAGTATGGATAACTAATTGAATTAACGTGAGATTTATTATGATTACCGATAAAATCATACTCAAGTTGCACAACAAGAGCTTAGTAATCATTTGATAGCTTAATCATTCATTTTGATATCCCTTCCCGGGACACTTACGGCTTGGGTTCTTTTCCTTATTTCTGGTGGAGTGTTTTAAGTGGTTTTATCCAAGTTATTTTTTTCTCAGATTGATGCTTCCGACAACTCTGGACCGCTGTACCTCTATCCCCTTTCTCTCTCAAATCTATCTTCTCTCCAGGACATTAAATTTGACAACTGCCAAATAACCTATCTACCATCAGATGTATTCCTTAACTCTACGAAGCTGAACAGTATATCCCTCACTAAGAACCAAATAAAGGTAGTTCCCGCAGGGCTGTTCCGCGACCAGCGCGCTTTAACCACCCTGGACCTCAGTGAGAACCTGATTGCCACGCTGCCGCCCACCGTGTTCCGCGCGCTGGGACGGCTATTGGAGTTGAACTTGGACGATAACTTAATTGCAGAGCTGCCCGAGTGAGTCCAATTTTATACACTTTACAAAAATATAAACACTACTTTATGTATAAATCTTATATTTTTGTCCACAGCAGAGATATCTTTATAGGTCTCTTAAATCTAAAAATTCTAAGAATCAATAACAATAAACTGAGACACATCGCTGGCACCGCCTTCAGCGCTATGTCAGCCCTCACCGACATCTCGCTGGCCAACAACCAGCTCACGCTGCGAGCGGGTTGGCTGTCGCCGTTCCACACGCTGAATGAGACTCTCGAAAATTTGGACCTAAGCAGAAACAACATCTCGCACATTTTCAGTGATTGGCAAAATTTTCTTACCCGCTTGAAGCTGCTCAATTTATCCGGAAATGAGTTTACTATCCTCCAAGTAAGTACGAGTATTTTATAATAATTAAGTGACGTACAAGTGATTCTAGAGTTCGTATATTGTAGCTTGTAGCGTCGTAGTACGGCTGTACGACTTTGGAATACCCTTCCCGATAACATCATGAGAGCACAGACGCGGGATCACTTCAAAATGCTAGTAATTCGACACTATCGCGAAAAAGCTTTGCTGCAATAATTTAAGTAAGTATATTTATTTTATGCTTATGTATTCATATTTATGCAAGTATATTTTAAGTATGTAAATATGTATATGGATTAATGAAATTTATATATGAACTAGCTTTTCGGGCGCTGCGCGGGCTGCAAGCAGCCCGCGGTTTTTCGTGCAGCTGTGGAGTTAGTTGGAATCTTATTTCCAGTTGAGAGAATAGAATATGCTAAACTCAGATACTATGATACGTATCTTGGATCAAATTTTGATTGCAGTTTTGAGTTCCGCGGGGTGCTTTACCCCAGCATACAAAATTTCAGACCCCTTTGATGTTCCAGGAGGACGTAATGAAAGAATAAAGTTAAAAAAATTAAAATCCAGACGCCATCTTGGATTCCAAAAAAAATGTCAGATTTGGATTCCCCGGCGTAAAAAACCCTTAAATTTTGAATTTCAGTCAAATCGGAAGCAGTCGAGTATTGGCGGCCATCTTGGAAAATTTTAAAAAAAACGCTCGGCGCTTGGTGGGAGTGGCTCGGCCTACGGCCTCGCCACGCAGCTCGGCCTCTGGTCTCGCGGGACTGCTCAGCCTTCGGCCTTCGGCCTCAGGCTTCGCTTAGTGACTTGGGGGGGGGGGGGGGGAAGTCAGGAGGGGCTCGGCCTGCGGCCTCGCGGGAGGCTTAGTTTTCGGCCTTTGGCCTCTGACTTCGCAAAGACACTTGAGGGGGGGGGAGGTTCTGGGGGAAGGGGGGAGACAGTCGTCTAATTGCTTACAACCCCCTACATTTTGAAAAAAAAATCACACCCCTAACCCTAACCGTTTTTGCAGGCTGTACCTCGTCCACATTAAGATCTGATGATCTTCAACATGTCCGATTTTTCTGGTACTCACTGGAGCACCCTCTACACGACCATACATCAATCATTACCTCACCCACCCGGGAACAGGTCAAACAACTATGTCAATCAGTGAGTCAGTCAGTGGTAGTGGTAATGTAGGTTTATATATTATAACTAGCTTTTCGGGCGCTGCGCGGGCTGCAAGCAGCCCGCGGTTTTTCGTGCAGCTGTTGAAGTTGGTTGGAATCATATTTCTAGTTGAGAGAATAGGTAAGGTGCTAAAGTCAGTATAAAAAAAAAAACGTATACGGGCCGCCATCTTGGAATCAAATTTTGTTTGCAGTTTTGAGTTCTGCGGGGTGCTTTGCCCCAGCATACATAATTTCAGACCCCTTCGATGTTCCAGGAGGACGTAATGAACGAATCAAGTTAAAATTCTAAAATCCAGACGCCATTTTGGATTCCAAAAAAAATGTAAGATTTGGATTCCGCGATTCAAAAAACCCTTGCATACTGAATTTCACTCAAATCGGACGCAGTCGACTACTGGCGGCCATCTTGGAAAATTTAAAAAAAACGCTCAGCGCTTGGTGGGAGTGGCTCGGCCTACGGCCTCGCCACGCAGCTCGGCCTGTGGCCTCGCGGTGCAGCTCAGCCTTCGGCCTTCGGCTTCAGGCTTCGCTTAGTGACTTGGGGGGGGGGGGGGGGGTTCTGGGGGAATGGGGAGGTCAGGAGGGGCTCGGGCTTCGCCCTCGCTACGCAGCTCGGCCTTCGGCCTCGCGGGGAGCTTAGTTTTCGGCCGTTGGCCTCTGACTTCGCAAAGACACTTGAGGGGGGGGTTCTGGGAAAAGGGGGGAGGTCAAGAAGGGCTCGGGCGTCACCCTCGCCACGCAGCTTGGCCTGCGGCCTCGCTTTCCGCTCGACCTACGGTCTCGCGGTACACACCCGGAAATTGTCCTTGTATGGCGGCCATCTTGGATTTTGAAAAAAATCAAAAAACAAATGACATACGTCAAATTGCTTACAACCCCCTACATTTTGGAAAAAAAATCACACCCCTAACCCAAACCGTTTTTGCAGGCTGTACCTCGTCCACATTAAGATCTGATGATCTTCAACATATCCGATTTTTCTGGTACTCACTGGAGCACCCTCTACACGACCATACATCAATCATTACCCCACCCACCCGGGAACAGGTCAAACAACTATGTCAATCAGTGAGTCAGTCAGTGGTAATGTAGGTTTATATATTATAACTAGCTTTTCGGGCGCTGCGCGGGCTGCAAGCTGCCCGCGGTTTTTCGTGCAGCTGTTGAAGTTGGTTGGAATCATATTTCCAGTTGAGAGAATAGGTAAGGTGCTAAAGTCAGTATAAAAAAAAAAAAACGTATACGGGCCGCCATCTTGGAATCAAATTTTGTTTGCAGTTTTGAGTTCTGCGGGGTGCTTTGCCCCAGCATACATAATTTCAGCCCCTTCGATGTTCCAGGAGGACGTAATGAACGAATCAAGTTAAAAAAAAAATCCAGACGCCATCTTGGATTCCAAAAAAAATGTCAGATTTGGATTCCGCGATTTAAAAACCCCTGGGATACTGAATTTCACTCAAATCGGACGCAGTCGACTATTGGCGGCCATCTTGTAAAATAAAATAAAAAAACGCTTATCGCTTGGTGGAAGTGGCTCGGCCTACGGCCTCGCCACGCAGCTCGGCCTGCGGCCTCGCGGGAGAGCTCAGCCTTCGGCCTTCGGCCTCAGGCTTCGCTTAGTGACTTGGGGGGGGGGGGTTCTGGGGGAGGGGGAGGAAAGGAGGGGCTCGGGCTGTGCCCTCGCCACGCAGCTCGGCCTACGGCCTCGCGGTAGAGGTCTGTTTTTGGCCTTTGGCCTATGGCTTCGCTTATACACTTGTGGGGGGGGGGGGTTCTGGGGAAAGGGGGGAGGCCAAGAGGGGCTCGGGCGTCACCCATGCCACGCAGCTCGGCCTTCGGCCTCGCTTTCCGCTCGACCTACGGTCTCGCGGTACACACTCGGAAATTGTCCTTGTATGGCGGCCATCTTGGATTTTGAAAAAAATCAAAAAACAAATGACAGTCGTCAAATTGCTTACAACCCCCTACATTTTGGAAAAAAAATAAAACTCTTTACCTTAACCGTTTTTGCAGGCTGTACCTCGTCCACATTAAGATCTGATGATCTTCAACATGTCCGATTTTTCTGGTACTCACTGGAGCACCCTCTACACGACCATACATCAATCATTACCCCACCCACCCGGGAACAGGACAAAAAACTATGTCAATCAGTCAGTCAGTCAGTGGTAATGTAGGTTTATATATTATAACTAGCTTTTCGGGCGCTGCGCGGGCTGCAGGCAGCCCGCGGTTTTTCGTGCAGCTGTTGAAGTTGGTTGGAATCTTATTTCCAGTTGAGAGAATAGATAAGGTGCTAGTCAGTATAAAAAAATAAAAAAACTATACGGGCCGCCATCTTGGAATCAAATTTTGTTTGTAGTTTTGAATACCGCGGGGTGCTTTACCCCAGCATACAAAATTTCAGACCCGTTCGATGTTTCAGTTGGACTTTATGAACGAATCAAGTTAAATTACTAAAAGCCAGACGCCATCTTGAAATCCAAAAAAAATGTCAGATTTGGATTCCGTGATCCAAAAAACCCTTACATACTGAGTTTCAGTAAAATCGGAAGCAGTCGAGTATTGGCGGCCATCTTGGAAAATTAAAAAAAAAACGCTCAGCGCTTTACTCCAGCATACAAAATTTCAGACCCCTTCGATGTTCCAGGAGGACGTAATGACCGAATAAAGTTTAAAAATTTAACATCAAGACGCCATCTTGGATTCCAAAAAAAATGTTAGATTTGGTTTCCGCGATCCAAAAAACCCTTGCATTCTGAATTTCAGTTAAATCGGAAACCGTCGACAGTTGGCGGCCATCTTGAAAAATTTAAAAAAAAATGCTTAACGTTTGGTGGAAGTGGCTCGGCCTACGGCCTCGCCACGCAGCTCAGCCTTCGGCCTTCGGCCTCAGGCTTCGCTTAGTGACTTGGGGGGGGGGGGGGAGGTCAAGAGGGGCTCGCGCGTCACCCTCACCACACAGCTCGGCCTGCGGCCTCGCTTTCCGCTCGACCTGCGGGCTCGCGGTACACACCCGGAAATTGTCCTTGTATGGCGGCCATCTTGGATTTTGAAAAAAATCAAAAAACAAATGACAGTCGTCAAATTGCTTACAACCCCCTACATTTTGGAAAAAAAATCACACCCATAACCCTAACCGTTTTTGCAGGCTGTACCTCGTCCACATTAAGATCTGATGATCTTCAACATGTCCGATTTTTCTGGTACTCACTGGAGCACCCTCTACACGACCATACATCAATCATTACCCCACACACCCGGGAACAGGTCAAACAACTATGTCAATCAGTGAGTAAGTCAGTGTTAATGTAGGTTTATATATTATAACTAGCTTTTCGGGCGCTGCGCGGGCTGCAAGCAGCCCGCGGTTTTTCGTGCAGCTGTTGAAGTTGTTGAAATCTTATTTCCAGTTGAGAGAATAGAATATGCAAAACTCAGTATAAAAAAAATAAAAACTTATACGGGATACGTATCTTGGATCAAATTTTGTTTGCAGTTTTGAGTTCCGCTGCGTGTTTTACCCCAGCATACAAAATTTCAGACTCCTTTGATGTTCCAGGAGGACTATATGCACAAATAAAGTTAAAAAATTTAAAATCCAGACGCCATCTTGGATTCCAAAAAAAACGTCAGATTTAGATTCCGCGATTCAAAAAACCCTTACATACTGAATTTCACTCAAATCGGACGCAGTCGACTATTGGCGGCCATCTTGAAAAATTAAAAAAATACCGGTCAGTGCTTGGTGGGAATGGCTCGGCCTGCGGCCTCGCCACGGAGCTCGGCCTGCGGCCTCGCGAGGGAGCTCAGCCTTCGGCCTTCGGCCTCAGGCTTCGCTTAGTGACTTGGGGGGGGGGGGGGGGGGGGGGTTCTGGGGGAGGGGGGAGGCCAGGAGGGGTTTGGGCTTTGCCCTCGCCACGCAGCTCGGCCTGCGGCCTCGCGGGGAGCTTAGTTTTCTTTCATCACCTGAATTCAACTTCACCCTTGCCACGCAGCTCGGCCTCCGGCCTCGCTTTCCGCTCGACCTACGGTCTCGCGGTACACACTCGGAAATTGTCCTTGTATGGCGGCCATCTTGGATTTTGAAAAAAATCAAAAAACAAATGCAAGTCGTCAAATTGCTTACAACACATATATTTTGGAAAAAAAATCACACCCCTAACCCTAACTGTTTTTGCAGGCTGTACCTCGTCCACATTAAGATCTGATGATCTTCAACATGTCCGATTTTTCTGGTACTCACTGGAGCACCCTCTACACGACCATACATCAATCATTACCCCACTCACCCGGGAACAGGACAAACAACTATGTCAATCAGTCAGTCAGTCAGTGGTAATGTAGGTTTATATATTATAACTAGCTTTTCGGGCGCTGCGCGGGCTTCATACAGCCCGCGGTTTTTCGTGCAGCTGTTGAAGTTGGTTGGAATCATATTTCCAATTGAGAGAATAGGTAAGGTGCTAAAGTCAGTATAAAAAAAAAAACGTATACGGGCCGCCATCTTGGAATCGGATATGGATTGCAGTTTTAAGTTTTGCGGGGTGCTTTACCCCAGCATACAAAATTTCAGACCCCTTAGATGTTTCAGTAGGACGTTATGAATGAATAAAGTTTAAATTCTAAAATCCAGACGCCATCTTGGATTCCAAAAAAAATTTCAGATTTGGATTCCGCGATTCAAAAAACCCTTGCATACTGAATTTAACTCAAATCAGACGCAGTCGACTACTGGCGGCCATCTTGGAAAATTTAAAAAAAAACGCTTATTGCTTGGTGGGAGTGGCTCGGCCTACGGCCTCACCACGCAGCTCGGCCTGCGGCCTCGCGGAACATCGCAGCCTTCGGCCTTTGGCCTCAGGCTTCGCTTAGTGACTTCGGGGGGGGGGGGGGGGGGGGGGGTGTTGTTCTGGGGGAGGGGGGAGGGGGGAGGTCAGGAGGGGCTCGGGCTTCGCCCTCGCCACGCAGCTCGGCCTACGGCCTCGCGGTAGAGTTCTGTTTTTGGCCTTTGGCCTCTGACTTCGCAAAGACACTTGAGGGGGGGGGGGTTCTGGGGCAAGGGGGGAGGTCAAGAGGGGCTCGGGCGTCACCCTCGGAACGCAGCTCGGCCTGCGGCCTCGCTTTCCGCTCGACCTACGGTCTCGCGGTACACACTCGGTAATTGTCCTTGTATGGCGGCCATCTTGGATTTTGAAAAAAATCAAAAAACAAATGACAGTCGTGAAATTGCTTACAACCCCCTACATTTTGGAAAAAAAATCAAACCCCGAACCCTAACCGTTTTTGCAGGCTGTACCTCGTCCACATTAAGATCTGATGATCTTCAACATGTCCGATTTTTCTGGTACTCACTGGAGCACCCTCTACACGACCATACATTAATCATTACCCCACCCACCCGGGAACAGGTCAAACAACTATGTCAATCAGTGAGTCAGTCAGTCAGTGGTAATGTAGGTTTATATATATATAACTAACTTTTCGGGCGCTGCGCGGGCTGCAAGCAGCCCGCGGTTTTTCGTGCAGCTGTTGAAGTTGGTTGGAATCTTATTTTCTGAGAGAATAGGTAAGGTGCTAAAGTCAGTGTAAAAAAAATAAAAACGTATACGGGCCGCCATCTTGGAATCAAATTTTGTTTGCAATTTTGAGTTCGGCGGGGTGTTTTACTCCAGCATACAAAATTTCAGACCCCTTCGATGTTCCAGTAGGACGTTTTGAACGAATAAAGTTAAAAAATTTAAAATCCAGACGCCATCTTGTATTCCAAAAAAAATGTCAGATTTGGATTCCTCGGCGTAAAAGACCTTTAAATTTTGAATTTCGGTCAAATTGGAAGCAGTCGAGTATTGGCGGCCATCTTGGAAAATTTAAAAAAAAAACGCTCAGCGCTTGGTGGGAGTGGCTCGGCCTACGGCCTCGCCACGCAGCTCGGCCTGCGGCCTCGCGGGGAAGCTCAGCCTTCGGCCTTCGGCCTCAGGCTTCGCTTAGTGACTTGGGGGGGGGAGGTCAGGAGGGGCTCGGGCTTCGCCCTCGCTACGCAGCTCGGCCTTCGGCCTCGCGGGTAGCTTAGTTTTCGGCCTTTGGCCTCAGGCTTCGCAAAGACACTTGAGGGGGGTGGGGTTCTGGGGGGAGGGGGGAGGTCAGGAGAGGCTCGGGCGTCACCCTTGCCAAGTAGCTCGGCCTGCGGCCTCGCGGGTAGCTTAGTTTTCGGCCTTTGGCCTCAGGCTTCGCAAAGACACTTGAGGGGGGTGGGGTTCTGGGGGGAGGGGGGAGGTCAGGAGAGGCTCGGGCGTCACCCTTGCCACGTACACACCCGGAAATTGTCCTTGTATGGCGGCCATCTTGGATTTTGAAAAAAATCAAAAAACAAATGACAGTCGTCAAATTGCTTACAACCCCCTACATTTTGGAAAAAAAATCACACCCCTAACCCTAACCGTTTTTGCAGGCTGTACCTCGTCCACATTAAGATCTGATGATCTTCAACATTTCCAATTTTTCTGGTACTCACTGGAGCACCCTCTACTTGTGTAGATCTCAATCATTACCCCACCCACTCGGGAACAGGTCAAACAACTATGTCAATCAGTGAGTCAGTCAGTCAGTGGTAATGTAGGTTTATATATATATAACTAGTTTTTCGGGCGCTGCGCGGGCTGCAAGCAGCCCGCGGTTTTTCGTGCAGCTGTTGAAGTTGGTTGGAATCTTATTTCCAGTTGAGAGAATAGGTAAGGTGCTAAAGTCAGTATAAAAAAAATAAAAACGTATACGGGCCGCCATCTTGGAATCAAATTTTGTTTGCAATTTTGAGTTCTGCGGGGTGCTTTACCCCAGCATACAAAATTCCAGACCCCATCTTTGTTTAAGTAGGACGTTATGAACGAATAAAATTAAAATTCTAAAATCCAGAAGCCATCTTGGATTCCAAAAAAAATGTCAGATTTGGATTCCGTGACGCAGAAAACTTTTGCATTCTGAATTTCAGTCAAATCGGAAGCAGTCGACTATTGGCGGCCATCTTGGAAAATTAAAAAAAAACGCAGCTCGGCCTGCGGCCGGGGGGGGAAGGTTCTAGGGGAGGGGGGAGGTCAGAAGGGGCTCGGGCTTCGCCCTCGCCACGCAGCTCGGCCTTCGGCCTCGCTGGGAGCTTAGTTTTCGGCCTTTGGCCTCAGGCTTCGCTTAGGGACTTTTGGGGGTGGTTCTGGGGTTGGGGGGAGGCCAGGAGGGAATTGGGCTTTGCCCTCGCCACGCAGCTCGGCCTGCGGCCTCGCGGGGAGCTTAGTTTTCGGCCTTTGGCCTCTGGCTTCGCTTAGAAACTTGAGGGGGGAGGGGTTCTGGGGGATGGGGGGAGGTCAAGAGGGGCTCGGGCGTCACCCTCGGAACGCAGCTCGGCCTGCGGTCTCGCGGTACACACCCGGAAATTGTCCTTGTATGGCGGCCATCTTGGATTTTGAAAAAAATGAAAAAACAAATTACAGTCGTCAAATTGCTTACAACCCCCTACATTTTGGAAAAAAAATCAAACCCCGAACCCTAACCGTTTTTGCAGGCTGTACCTCGTCCACATTAAGATCTGATGATCTTCAACATGTCCGATTTTTCTGGTACTCACTGGAGCACCCTCTACACGACCATACATCAATCATTACCCCACCCACCCGGGAACAGGTCAAACAACTATGTCAGTCAGTCAGTCAGTCAGTGGTAATGTAGGTTTATATATATATAATAATATATGAATATATGTATGTATAGTGTATATATCTTATGTAATTATACGAATTATATATGTTTTATTATTTGTATATAACACTCTTCTTTATTTATTCTAAGTAGTTAAACTTGCACCCCATTTATTACCTTTTCTGCTACGTCCCTAAGGTGAACTGGTAGACAATGCTTAGCATTAAGTTTTACCTTTTGTATTATAATCGTTAGATTATTGTGCAATAAATATTAAATAAATAAATAAATAGCAACTGAGAGTGTTGAAGTACGAGTAGCTGCTTAGATCGAATCATCTGTTAACGATTTGTCATGATCAATAATCCTGTTTGACATAAAATGCATAGGAACACTGATGGCGCGATATACTACGGTTTAGAACGTGCGAGTGGCAAAACGGACCCATAATAGGATCACTCGTTTGCCTTCTGTCTCAGCTGTTCTGAATATCGGTACACATACATGTCCCAAACATGAATTTTCAATTAATTTATAGATATATTAAGTCCGTCATCTGTTAAAAGTATATTTTTACTTTGGGACAATAAAGTTTGATATATGAATAAATATATAAATATTTTTCGAGATAAATCAGAGTATTAAATTAAAACAATACCCAAACGTGTGACACGAAAATTGTGAAGTATTTAAAAATATTTTTATATTTAGTTAAAGTTTTAAACTTATTAAATATACTACCGTTAAATACATACTTCCTTATTTGTCCCTCTCTCTTTGTTTTTGTGAATAAACTTTCTATCTATCTTTCCTTTCAGGATGTTGATATGCAGTTCATTTCTAAGAACACCATAGTTGATCTACGATATAACAATATATCCAGTGTGGATCTTTTTAATTCAACTACGGACACCTTATTCTTGGAGGGCAACCCTTTCACATGCGACTGCAAGAGCTACAACTTTTTTTTAAATCTGCATAGCACCTCTTCTGATGTCAAGCAAACTACTAAGGCAGTCGTCGGAAGTGCTACCTGTGTTGGTCCTCCTCAGCTAAAAGGCGAACTCGTGAAGAATGTCAATCCCTCAATTGTAACGTGTCCCCTAGACAAAAAAGACTGCCCTGATGAATGTTTCTGCGATATCAGACCTTCAACAAAGCATTTAGAACTAACATGTTCTTTGTTGCCCAGAGTAATACCACATCCTATAAAACACGGGTATGTCCTGAACGGCACAAAACTTAAACTGACCACTATACCGACTGACTTTAACTTGCCGAGTCATGTCGACACATTGATCCTAAGCGGCTTACAACTCCGAGAACCAAAGCTATCATTGCCATCAACCGTGTATCACGTCGATTTGACCAATAACGGCTTCACGGAAATTCCCGTAGAGCTTTTAAAACGAAATATGACAATGCAACTGTCTGGAAATCCGTTCTCCTGCGATTGTAGCCACGGCGACGCTGTCCGAGTATTACAAAGTAATCAATTCAAGGTTATGGACAACTCCACAGTGTCGTGCTCGGATCAACAGAGTCCGTGGCTGATAGATGTCTCGCGGGTGTGCTTACTTCGGAACGCGGCTGTTATCGGTGGTACTTTAGCAATGCTAAGCCTAATCTTGATTATCCTGGCTGGTCTTTATTGCCGCTACTCGATTAAAATCAAAATATACTTATATTCTTCCGAAAAGTTGCGCTGGATGATAGCTGAGGAAGACATCGACAGAGACAAAAAATTCGACGCTTTCATCTCATTCTCTCACAAAGATGAGAAATTCGTAGCGGAAAAACTAGTTCCGGTCCTAGAGAGTGGATCACGACCCCTTAAGCTTTGTGTTTACTATAGAGATTGGGTCGTGGGTGAGTGGATTCCGACACAAATCGAGGCTTCCGTCGAACAGTCAAGAAGGACGATCATAGTTCTGTCAAACAGCTTCGTAGAATCGGTTTGGGGGATCATGGAGTTCAGAGTAGCCCATGAGAGAGCTCAAAAAGAAAGGAGGACAAGGGTCGTGGTCATTCTCCTAAAAGATGTTCCGTGCGAAACTGATTTAGACGCCGAGTTAAGAGCGTACCTTGCGACTAATACGTATGTCCAATGGGGAGACCCATGGTTCTGGGAAAAGCTGAGGTATGCATTAGCTGGACGTCAATTAGCATCTCCACCAAAATCAGAACGTATTTTGAAAAACAAACTCAAAGAAAAGGAAAGCAATAATGAACAAGTTGTGAACTATACAAGAGATTCTTGCAGGCTGTTATCAATACGGTTTACGGGAAACGGTAAAGCAAACTAGTTACGATGCTGTAACAAATGGCTGTTAAACGCTATTGATGGTTTGTGACTATTTAACTTACCCCTGGATGCAGGACGGCTTCGATCTATCATTATGAAAATTCGAAGTATGTCCAGCAGACGAAGATGTTTTTCAAAGTAACAACCTCTGTGCATTTGCACCTGTGGTTGTGGCACCAAACCCGTGTGATTCCGGGTTAGAATAGGACTACTCAATCTCTTCCTGTGGATGTCGTAAGAGGCGACTAATAGGCTAAGCACAAACAACTCGTGCTACAATTGCATTCCCAAGGAGGGTTAACGTCAGGCAGGCGGCCGGTTGTAAAACTATAGCCAAATCATTGAAAGTGTTCCGGCTATTTCTTCTCCATTTTACAAGGTCTTTGGCATCCTTGGGTGACCATTGACATGCGTATTATATTTGAAGAAGAAAAAGCGGGAAAGCGCACCCCGGGGTCCGAAGCAGCACAGCTGAGGATGCAACCGGGAATACGTTTAGACGAAGAAGAAGAACCTCTATGCATTTGCACACAGTAAGGCTCGTGCACCTGGAGTTCCGTTCTATTTTGTTAAAAGTACTCCAATATCAAATTTCCCTTGCGGATAAATCAATTAAATCATCATCGTCCATAGTTTTATAATATAATCAAATGTAAGTCCTCATAGGAATACAATATTTAGGTATCGTTCGATTTCTTAAACCATAGACATCAATCTGACTTGTGTGTAAATGTTATTTACAATAATATTTATGTTTAGATTTTTTGATTTACAAACTTTGGAGTTGAAGATGGTATTTTTGCTGGCATTTTTGTGGCCTTTTGGTGTTACGTCCTTGGCTCTCGTCGGGGCACCGGCATCGTCCTCTCAAAAGGTGCGGAGTAGTAAGGCTGCGCCCGCGGTGGTCGCTCGGGCGGCGGCGTCATCATGCGTGGGCGGCGCGCGATTTCGCGCTCTGCCCGAGTGACGCGTTTGCGGCTGCGCCTGCGCACCACGTACGCGACCACAGATAACGCGATGATCACTCCTACCGCGCCGAATACCACATCTGTAAACATGTCAATTAAAAGATCATATCTAGATTTTAGAGCAGAATCCTTACTGATCTGAAGCCATGAAATGTTGCTGCCTATTGAGGTCAAAAGGATGGCTCAAGAGAGGGAGACATGGAAACTACTCCACCGACAAGAACGTAGTTTTTAAATTATAGATAGATGGTTAATGGTTATAGTATGTAGCTGTAATATAAGGAATATGTAAATAGGTACAATATTTTTTATTACCCACCATATCGTACCGCATAATTAAATTGGAATGTGACTTCCTTCAATATTGTCTTGTAGCATATCCCATTGCTCTCCAAGTCGTCACAGTTGATATCTAAACAGATCAACTTCGTGTTGTCGTCGACTCGTGCTAACTTTTTTGTGAACGACTTATTTGCAATTGATATCTGATGATCCTTTTTCAAGATCCAATGCACGTTAGAGCCGTGACATGTTGCGTTATACTGCTCGTTATCTTTGTAATATACAACATTTTTTGTAACTATCGAGTCGTTTGTGATAAGTTTCCCTTTAATGGTGATGGTGTTGGCTTGGCAAACAAAGGTGAACACATTTTCAGAGATCTCTTCATTCCTTAAATTTATTTTTATTTTTTGGGAGTGCATCGATCTGTTTTGCTCCGAGGTTAATACTGAAATTGAATAATAAGTATAAACATAATAATATTTGCTTGTATATACAACGTGTAACAAAAATGAAGTATCAACTGGAATGGTAGTCATCATCATCATATCAGCCACAGGAAGTCCACTGCTGGACATAGGCCTCCCCCAAGGATTTCCAAAACGACCGATCGGAAGCGGCCTGCATCCAGCGTTTTCCTGCAACCTTGCTCAGGTCGTCTGACCACCTAGCAGGTAGGTGTCCTACGCTGCGCTTGCCGGTACGTAGCCGCCATTCGAGAACCTTTCTGCCCCATCGGCCATCGGTTCTTCGCGCTATGTGCCCCACCCACTGCCACTTAAATAAGCTAATCCGCTGGGCTATGTCTGTGACCTTTGTTCTTCTACGAATCTCCTCATTTCTGATTCGATCACGTAAAGAAACACCTAGCATAGCCCTCTCCATAGCCCGTTGAGCGACCTTGAGCCTTCTTATGAGACCCATAATAAGGGACCACGTTTCAGAGCCATTAGTCATCACTGGTAACACACATTGATTAAGCACTTTCGTCTTGAGGCACTGGGGTATTTTGGACGAGAAGACACTGCGTAACTTCCTAAACGCTGCCCAGCCGAGTCGGATTCGTCGAAAGACCTCTTCCTCGAAGCTGGAACTTCCTGCCTGGATCAATTGACCCAGGTAGATATACTGGTCTACAACTTCGAGGGTGGAGCTCCCAACAGAAACATGAATGTTCATTTTCAGGCCAACCTGTTGGGAAATTCGATTTAGGTCTTCAAGCATCGTACTTAAGTCCTCCATCGATTTTGCCATGACAACGATATCGTCGGCAAATCGAAGGTGAGTGATATACTGGCCATTGATGTTAATGCCCAATCCCTTCCATTTTAAAAGCTTGAAGTCATCTTCCAGAGCAGCGGTAAACAGTTTTGGAGATATGACATCTCCCTGTCTCACGCCTCTTTATAATGGAATAGCCTTCGTACTGAGCTCTTGTACTCGGACCAACATAGTGGCTTTGTTGTATAAATACTTCAATACCTCGATATACTGATAGTCAATACGGCACCGCTGGAGAGACTGAAGCACGCCCATGTTTCGATCGAATCGAAGGCTTTCTCATAGTCCACGACCCCCAAGCATAACGGCTTGTTATACTCCCTCGTCTTCTCTATAACCTGTCGCAGCGTATGGATGTGGTCCATGGTACTATAGCCTTTTCGGAACCCGGCTTGTTCGGGAGGTTGGAAGGCATTAAATTGGTTAGCGAGATGGTTCGTGATGACTCTCGAAAACTACTTATAGACATGACTCAGAAGTGTGATAGGCCTATAGTTCTTCAAGAGTGTGTTGTCACCCTTTTTGAAAAATAGAACCACCACACCCCCGTTCCACGCCTCTGGCGTCACTCCCTCGAGTAGAACGGAATTAAAGAGCCTTTGAAGGACTTTCAGTACCGGCGTTCTGCCCGCTTTCAAAAGCTCTGCTGTGATTCCCTCCTCGCCCGGCGCCTTGTTGTTTATAAGCTATTTAAGAGCCATCCTAATCTCGTATAGACTGATGTCTGGGATATTTTCGGTATAGTGTCGGGTTAACTTGGCTCTTGGATCTCTTGCCGTATTTATGTTAGGTTTTGCAACGGATGTATATAACTGCCCATAAAACCTCTCGATCTCTCCCAGCACCCCCTCCTTTGTCGACACAACGTTTCCGCCCTCCATCATCAGCTTAGTCAATCGGCTCTGCCCAGTAGACATGGCCCTTGCAAACACTTTGGAACCTTTGTTTTGTTCTATCGTCTCCTTAATACATTCAGTATTAAAGGAGCGAATGTCGTGTCGCAAGGACTTTTGAATTTGTCGGTTGAGCTTTTGATATGACTTAGCGTCTTCGGAGGTTTGCAGCGGCATGGATCGTCGCTGTGTCGCATTAGGTCTAGGGTCTGAGCAGAGATTTTTTGAGGTTTTCTTTTAGGGCGGAACTTAAAGAACTTAAATCCCACTGCTTGTACAGTTTCTATAAACCCATTGCTTATCTTGTCCACTGAAACGCAATCCTGGAGAAGTTCAAAGCGATTAGAGAGTTCAACTTGAAAGCTTTCGGGGTTTTGGATCTGGCTTAGCGATGGTCGGAGCATAGACTTCATAAGCCTTGACCTTTCGAGTAGAGGTGGATATTCAAGATGCCTCTTACAATTCGGTGATCGCTGCCGGTTTTAATCCTATTAATCACGGAGACATCATTGAATATCTGCCTCTTCGCTGTCAGGAAGAAGTCTATCTCGTTCTTGACTGGGGGCTGGTTATTCTTACTAGGACCCATCCAGGTCCACTTCCTCTGTTACGGCTTCTTGAAGAAATAGTTCATCGCAAAGAGTCCCTCTTCCTCCAGAAAATCAGCCAGCCTGTGCCCCCTGTCATTCCGCTTACCATATCCAAATTGTCCCACCCTGAACTCTCCATCGCGTCTCGTGCCCAGTTTTGCGTTAAAGTCCCCCATAATAACCGTGAAATGGGTTTTGGAGGCGTGTATGGCTCTACTAACGTCCTCATACACTACCTCAACTCCGCATCTGAGTGTGTTCCGGTCGGCATGTATACCTGTATGACCTTCAACGAGTATCTTTTGGATTCTCTGAGTATCAGGTATATTACCCTGCTGGAAACACTGTCGATAGCCACTACGTTATTTATAAAGGGCCTGTGAACGAGCAACCCGACACCATGCTGGGACTTCTTTTCGTCTCCCTCCCGGTGATAGATTAGGTTACCGGACTCTAAGGTTGTCGTGCCCTCGCCCTCTTTTCGGACTTCAGACAACCCCACTATGTCCCAGCGTAACCTACTCATCTCCTCTTCCACCTCAGCCAGTTTCTCATTTGTCCTCAAAGTGCAGACGTTGTGTGTTACCAGGGCCAGTTTTCGCCGGTGGTGGTAGCCGGATCCCATCCGGGGATTCTTAGCACCCCCTGCCCTGCCGTTACCATGACCGCTACTGGAGTCAGGAATAGCAGGGCTGCCGGGTACTGGGGGCCTGGTCGTATTTTGTACTTCCTGAATGTTAGTAAACGTACTAATCAATATGAACACCTTTTACTATAAGACCATCCCTGAAATAACAAAAAAATATCTACAGCTCCATACAAAATTAAATACCTACCGTGCCAAAATGTATGGAGCTGCAGAATTTTTGTGATTTCAGGGATGGTTCCATAGTAAAGTAGTTCACATTGATTAGTACTTTACTCCCTTTCGGGTTGATAGCCCCTATATAATATACACGTTGTATATTATATAGGTATATCGTATATTAGTGGTTGACTTTAAACTGTAAATAGTAGTTCATAAAATAATTTGAAGGGTTATCTAGGGTTTGGTAGAAACAAAATTTTAAATGTGATCTCCGTTTCTTTCAAATAATATATTTCAAATGGGGGCAGCACTGGACCCCGGAAAATTTAAGTATAGCCTTAAGTACGCTATGTTTAATTAATAGACCGCAAAATGCAGTCAGATTTTTAAAAAGTATTATTAATTTTCCTGTAAGTATATTTAGCTCTATGGCGCAGGCAGATTATGAATAACGTGTTACAATAATTGCTCGTAATGTTTACAAAGTTACGTACACAATCATAAAACTTGATTTTTGCACCACATTAACATTGGCCTAACATGGCCATGTGCGTGTCCTGCCACGAGTAACGAGTTCCAAGTTACACGTTACAGCATGGGGACTTTATTTGCCATAATTTGACATGTTTATGTTTACTACCTATTTTAAACAAGTTACATACATTTTCATCTTATTTATTTTGATTTCTGAGGATTATGTATTTTGTGCCAAATTTTCCAAGTATTACTACTTATGTATTAGTTAGGTTAAACTAACGGAGATACATACACAAAACTATATGTATTATCCACTGTATTTTTTCAGATTTTTCCTACCTATAGTTTAGCTCACAGGTTTAGCTTTTAGAGGCCCAGGGGACGCTCAACTCCAACAACAATTAGTATTCAAACAATATTTTGCAAGTGGTCACTTAATCGAAATGTTTGCAACTCCTCCGTTTTTAAAAGACCTATCTAATGATACCTCGAATCATACCTCTCACTTTGGGATACACGCGACAACAAAATATCATCATTACCTGCGAGGGCCAGAGCTCCGTTATTTATGTCTGGTTCGGTCTCAATGCAATTAAAAACAATCCCCGAATATGAAAGTTGGGTCGTGGTGGCTTTGATAGATATCAGGTAATGTCGTCATAGTTTTTAGCTAAGTTTCATATAAGTAGGTATATTTTATTCGTAACAATGTTAAAAATCTCGTCGCACATTGCCAGACACTTTGTGTGATTCAAACGTCCGGCCAGATACCCATAAAGTACCAAAATTGTAAGTATACTTCCATCATAGTATAAAAGCTAGGTTTTATATACATATTTTTTAGGGAACCACCAAATGATGTTTCCTTACTAGCCCGCAAGTTTCATGGTTCCTTCATCTTGCCAGACCAGACATAATAAATTGTCCGTATTTTTCCGGGATAAAAGTATACTATGTGTTACTCCCTTTGTCCCGTACGAGAGGGTGATCTCTCTTACCGACAGCGAATGAATCACGAACTTGATGATTTGATCCATCAAGAAACAATTGTGCGGTAATCATGTGCAATGCAATGTAATTTTTAAATAAATAAATACTGCAAGTAACAGGACACCTCGACAGGATGGACGACTGCAGGGCAGTAAAAATAGTAACTTACTGGACGCCACAACAAAAAAGACGCCGAGGTATACCCAGGAAGCGCTGGAGACATGGAGTCGAAGAAGACCTAAGGAAAATGGGAAATTACACAGCATGGAGGAGACAGACCAGAGACTAACCGAAATGGCGTCAAACGTTGTGGAGGCCACAAAGATCCACAAAGGGTTGTAGCGCCGAAAAAAGTATGTAAGTATGTGTTACTCCATGTATTAAGCTATCTACATGTATTAAGCTATCTACATGTATTAAGCTATCTACATGTATTAAGCTATCTCCATGTATTAAGCTATCTCCATGTATTAAGCTATCTCCATGTATTAAGCTATCTACATGTATTAAGCTATCTACATGTATTAAGCTATCTACATGTATTAAGCTATCTACATGTATTAAGCTATCTACATGTATTAAGCTATCTACATGTATTAAGCTATCTACATGTATTAAGCTATCTACATGTATTAAGCTATCTCCATGTATTTCACACCGAAACGTTTGTCCGTTTTGGTGTGGAAGCGAAACAAACATCCATTCATCAAACCCATTTATTGGAACGAAGTTTCTTGTCGCAGGATGCTGGGTCAGGTCTAATTCAACAAGTCGCGCGCGTTACGTGCGTTACACGACATGCTTTAAATCGCGTGCGTTACGCGTATAAGGAATCAGATTCCCGCGAACGAAGTCAAGGGTAATTAGATAGTAAAATATGGTACCATACATAGGTGAGCTAAAATAAATAATTTTAGTGCTACTAAAGTAATTTATTCCAATAAAGCTACGACTATGAAATACTTTTCTGCGAGCATAACCTTTCAAACTGCTATGCAAACATTTATAACGAAATCTTTCAGGATTTTCTCTTGAAGAGAAGAAAAGGGTGAAGAATGGGGTGTTTTGAAAGACTTTGAGTAATAGCTGCCCTACCAATATCGGCTGGTGAAACAACTCTTTCGTCGCACATGGCATGCTGCGCATCGCAAACCAACTCTTCCTGCGCGATATAGTTCGCTCGCATTTCATCCAGCCAACGCACGTCAAAGTATACCACACATTGCTCTCCCTTGCGTGCGAGGCTCGACGTCATCTCGAAGCTGGCGAGTCGCCTGAGCACGCACGCGCGCCCGGTCTTCATAGCGACGCGGTACACGCAGCCCGCCAAGGGGCGAGCCATGGTCTTTCGGATTTGTTTCTCATGCTTGTATTTTCTGAATTTGTCGTTAAAATACTGGTCGGGTAACAGCTTAACCATGCTCGGGCAAGATTCTGTAAGTTTAAATCATCAGTTTCAGTATATATTATGTAGGCAAGTGTGATATGTTCCTATAGTTCCATGGCAACACATTTAAAATAACATGATTGAATCATTTACCTACCCGATATGCTGGTGACCTCCACGTCATCGGGGAAGAGCCCCTCCCGGACGGTCAGATCGAGAGTTTCTCCTTCACTGTATATAACTCTCTTATAGTGGGACTCTAAAAAAACATTAAAATTTTAAAAAAATTTCAAGTGCGAGTTATACTCGCGTGAAGAGAATTCCGTACTTCTCATAGGTTTTTAAATTAATATCTTCAAAATGTCACATTTGAAATCTTCACAGTAAGACCACAGGTAAGACGCGAGTTAACTATTAATAGTGCTATATAGTGGTGTTTTAGTGAAATATTTTCCGTAAGTTGAGTTTATTACTTTATTTTCAATTGATAAAATTTTATAAGTTTTCCTGTAATCTACAAGCAATGAACGAACGAAATGAAAACTTTGTTTTTTTTTTTTTTACTTTTAGGCTTAGTATTTTCGGAGGTCAGGGAGCCCTTTCATTTGATATATGTATGATACAGTAATGTTTGCAAAACTTTTTTAATTTCTTCCCCGATAAAAAAAACCTAATTTAAAAAAAAAAAATATTTCCTTTGCATATATGTTTGGGTCATCGGATAACACCATCCTACTTAATTTCACCTGATTTGGTCCAGTAGTTTTGGAGCAAATTGGCTGTGACAGATGACGGACAGATAGACGCACAAGTGATCTTATAAGGGTTCCGTTTTCTATTTTTTGTATGGATCCCTAAATGGATCAGGCTGGGCTTTCACGATACGTTATATTGTTAATATTTTGATTTGTTTAGCATTTGTATGGTAGGTACCTGATGACAAATTGTGAAACATAAAAAGCATGTCAAGTAAGTACATTTCGCCTGCACAAGAGTAGAACATGCAAACTACTTCACCTGCTTAGTGGATACAAGTTTAAGATCACGTATGACCCTGATAGTACTTAGAGCGATCATAAATATTATCAATATTAACGAAATACTCACTTTGAAATAAAAACACAGCAAAGTTCAGGACTAACTCTAGTCATTATATGTTTCAAAAACACGTTTGCTTAAAATTTTCTTGATAGAAAAATATTGCGAAGTTGCCTCCAAATCACCTCCAAATAACAGAAAAACGGCTAGTATTCAATACAATACAATAAATTAGCCCTTGTGACTTCGGATTATAATTGTATTAAGGTATTACATAAGGCAGTCAGCATATGACTTATTTTTTTAATAACTCTTAAATATTCTTTGTAAAACGAAAAAAACCTCAAAAACCAGAAACGCGTAAACCAGCCTCATTGACCCGCCGCGTTTCTTCCCTTCCGACATGCATAAATATATCGACATTTATGTCATTATAATATGTACCTCTAGATGTAAATAAAAAAATGGTTGCCTGTAAAGTCGGTTTTACGGGCGAAGATTTTACGTGACAACGTCTACAGACCGATCATAGTTGAGTGGGAGAGAGACGCAAGGCATTCGGCGGGCCTCTCTCTCGTTCGGTGACTCATCGTAACGTTACCGAGCGTTACACTTTTTCATAAGTGACTCCCAGCCGCAACCTAATTTAAGACGTTGTCACGTCAAAATAAAACTTACGATCTATGATTTCACAGCAATGAGAAAGAACCACAGTTATGAGAAAAATTGCAGCAAAATAAAACATCTTCTACAATGATACACGGTCGGTGCCGGCGGCGGTCAACGCGTGTGTAGTGCTGATAGTATGTGCGGCGCTATGACAATAGTCACCTCTTTATCTGAACAATAACGTAAGGCTAGGCAACTATAGCGATTTATTGTATTTGTCCGTGTAACTCCTGCTTGGGTTAAAGAAGAGGGAGATAACACGTACACTTTTTTTAGGTTCGTAAGTTTATCTCTATTATTGGAGTGAAATATAATATCTGTCGGAATATAAGACTACTGAAGGTTATCTTCGACACCAGAGTTTAACAAAAACACAGGTTTTTCACAAACTAAAGTTAGCCCGTTTATTTACGGTAACACAATATTTAAATAAACAAATCAACTGCGAGACAAACGATCCGTCGGAGAAGTGCGTGTTCACTTCGCGCCAGCCGAACTCAGACTGGCCTCCGTCGACCCGTTTCCCCCGACGTTCCGTTAGCACGTGACTGCGACACTAGCGCCAACCGCCGGTGCGGCAATCTCGCGTACTGTGTCTCGTTGTAGTCAAATCAGCGTCTAATATTAATCGCGCCGACACGGCCTTCCTGACGTACGCACGTCCTCGGGCGATTCTTCATCTGAAAAAATCAAAATCCAACATTACCATTATGACCCAAATTATGGTCTACTTGTACAAGAAAAGATAGCTCTCGAGTTCTCGACGCAATTCACAATTTCGCTCACAAGATCTCAACACCTAACTCATTGTATCGCGTATAGCACTCACCGCAGCTCCGCGCCACGCACTGGGGACCGGGACGCTTATAGCATCCGGCATGCCATGGAACCGGGGCTTTAGGGATAGAATGTAACTGGATGGGTTGAGCACCAGAAGTTCCTTTACAAGCTTTACAAACTAGACACGCATCTACAAATTTTTTGACTGCCTTAGCCATACCCGGAAACCAATACAAATCAAATAATTTATCCAAAGTTTTCTCATATCCTAGATGTTTCACTTCCGAATGTACATGGCTTATAAGAGACCAAACTAAAGCCCGGGGAACTATAGGTAACCACTTAGTACGCCTATTACGCTGCACTTTTCGATACAACATGCCTTTTCTAATGTCATATGTTTGAGCAATTTCGCGTGGTAAATCGCCAGCTCTCCACTTGTTCATAATATCCACTAGCTCACTATCCCGTTGTTGTTCTACAGCTAACCATTCTTGTTGTAAATCTATGATTTGTACCTCCTTTTTCGTGGTGACCGAAATTTTATCACTACTGGAATCGGAGTTAGGTAGTGGATTTCTGGACAAAAAATCTACGTGTGACATATGACGCCCCTCTCTATACTCTACTTTAAAATCATAACTCTGCAGTATGGCCCACCACCTATGTACGCGAGGCGTGAGGTCCTTTTTAATGCTTGATGACTTCAGTGCATTACAGTCTGTACGGACTGTAAAATGACGCCCATACAAATAGTGCCTGAAGTGCTCTACGGCGCGCACCACCGCCAAAGTCTCTAACTCATACGAGTGGTATCGTGACTCAGCAGCAGTGGTGCGTCGGCTATAATACGCTACTACGTGTTGCACACGGTCGCGTCACTGTATCAAGATAGCGCCGTAACCCTGGGCACTCGCATCCGTGTGCAACTCTACGTCTCTATCGGGGTCGTATATTGATAACACCGGTTCCGAGGTCAAAATGTCTACTACGCGCCTATGTATTGGTCTGTCCAGCTGATACTACCATGATGTTGTGTAAGAGAATACAAAGGGGCCATGAGTAACGAAAAGTTAGGTATAAACTGCCTAAAGTATGATGCGAGCCCTATAAACTGGCGAACTTGCGTAGCCGTACGAGGAGCTGGGATTTCAACTAAGTCTTGTACCTTGTTCGGGTTTGGCCTTATTTCACCGGCTTTCACTTCGTAACCTAAATAAGAAATTTCCCGTTTCAGAAATCTGCACTTTTTCATTTTTAAAGAAAACCCAGCTCCTGCAAGTGCATTGAGAACTAGCTCGAGTCTTTCTAATCCCTGCTTAATGGTCACTGAAGAAATACAGATATCGTCAATATAAATAAGAGCAAACTCACAATCTTTAAGGGCATTTTGGATGCACCGTTGGAAAACCGATGGTGCGTTCTTGAGCCCAAAAGGCATAGCCACATACTCATACTGCGAATTTGGTGTTACAAACGAAGTGCGCTCAATGGAAGCCGGTTCAACGCCAATACAATGAAATCCAGATGTCATATCGAGGGATGTGAAGTAATTAGCGCCATGTAAACGGTCAATCTGATCACTAATTCGCGGTAGAGGATAATTATCACTGCGCGTATTTGAATTTAGCTCCCTGTAATCTACTACCATACGGTCACTACCGTCCTTCTTCTTGACTAACAAGATAGGACTGGCGAAGGGAGAGTTACTTTCACGAATAACGCCAGCCTCTAATAGCTCGCCTACCTTATCTTTTACTATTTGTTGCTCAGCAGCGGATAGTCTATAGGGCCGTCTTTGTACTATTTTATTAGGGTCGATGAGGTCTATTTTCATTTCTCCTGTAGTTACGCGTCTCGTGGGAGTACCGTCTACAAAATATTCGGAATAGGATTGTAACAAACCTAACAAGTAATTTCTATCATTTCCCTCTAAGTCAGTATCTATTACAGACTCCATAGGTGACACTGCAGGCATACAACGTAAGGATTGAGAAAACTTTGACTTGAATAAACGAGTCCCATTAACACCCAGTAGAACTGGGTGAACGTGCACCCCCAAATCAATTATGTCACGGCCTAGAAGAACAGGCTCTATCAAATGTGTATCGTCGACAACATGAAATAGAATCTTAAGAGTTAAACCCTGGACATTAATCGGACATCTTAGCTGTTTAGTGCATTTCATTTCGGTATTACCTAAACCAACCAATATCACAGTGTTATAAAGTAGGACTCCGTCTATTTTATTTGCCAGGCTGTTAGTTATAAGGGAGCACTCAGAGCCGGAATCAAATAGGAAACGACAACTCATACTTGCAACATCAAGCTCACCAGTAGCCACCCGCTTGGCACATAGGTTGACCTCTTTTCTAGGCGCTCGGTTTGTCTCTCGAAGAGCAGTGGCAGTAGCGCAGGCACTAGCGACGTGTCCCTGCTCGCCGCATGCGTAGCAGGTCACAGGACGCTTCTCCTTACGGCGTACAGGGGTCACCGAAGTTGTAGTAGACGTGGGCCGTGGTGCAGCTGGTTTATGAGTCTGAAAACTTTCGTTACGTGTTTTAGGAAAGATAAAAATCCTGTGGCCAAATTCGCCACAGCGATGGCAGGTTCCATTAAATGTAGAAGTTGTCGGACGCTGATTATATAATCGCGGACGTTTATTATCTGTATAGGAAGCCACATCCTCAGATGAGCGCTTCAGTGATATTCCGCGTAATATGCGAAAAAGTTGTGTCATCGAGGTTATGGTATGAGAGTTAAGCTCGCGCCTTAAACTATGATCGTGGTTTGATAGGATAGACACGGCAAAGCCAGTAATAACCTCATCATTAAATTTGACCTTAGGTATTGTCTCAATTAAGTGCCAAAGACGCAAGGCCGCATCTGCTGCAGTTTCCATATCTTGCATTTTAAATTTAATAACACGATCAAAATAATCTTGACTGAGCATCGGTTTGGCGGATTTTGCAATAAGCGTGTCTTTTACATTGTCCCAGCTTATACGGTCAGGTTGAATCTTAGTCAGACACGTGGCAGCTCGACCTCGTAAGGCTCGCATTAAGGATAATAATAAATCGGTACCTTGAAGGTTTTTGGCTCTTACAATAACCTCATTAATCCTGCACCAGTCCTCGATGTCCGCCTCTTTGTCATCTGGGTCAAACTTGATGGCAGGCTTGAGCGCAGTGGCAGCCGGCTGCATGCCGCTAGCCAACCCTCGTAGCAGCCGTAGCAGCGTGGCAGCGTCACCCGCGCCCAAGCTATCCTCGTGTTCCGCGTTTGCGGTCGCATCGCGGTCAAGATTAGATGCTTCGGAATCACTCATCGTTCAACTTTTATCACTTCGAAGTATTAATGGGTCTCAGATCCCACTTCTGATGTCGGAATATAAGACTACTGAAGGTTATCTTCGACACCAGAGTTTAACAAAAACACAGGTTTTTCACAAACTAAAGTTAGCCCGTTTATTTTCGGTAACACAATATTTAAATAAACAAATCAACTGCGAGACAAACGATCCGTCGGAGAAGTGCGTGTTCACTTCGCGCCAGCCGAACTCAGACTGGCCTCCGTCGACCCGTTTCCCCCGACGTCACAGAATACATAAGAGCCGACGTTCCGTTAGCACGTGACTGCGACACTAGCGCCAACCGCCAGTGCGGCAAACTCGCGTACTGTGTCTCGTTGTAGTCAAATCAGCGTCTAATATTAATCGCGCCGACATATCTAATAATACACTGTACACATATACCAATTCAGTTTATTATGTACAACAATTTTACAAACGCAGCACCTAGCTTTAAAGAAATTACAAGCATTCAATATTTAGCTCGGAAGCCTTTATCGTGGATTACCCAAGCATTTGTACCGTGTCAATGGTATGAATTTCGTTTGAGCCTTACAGATATTGAAAAAGGCGTCCAAAGAAACATTACCTACAATCTATTGATACTGCGTTCATGAACGAAATGACAAATCAGCGAAATGAACATCACCTTCCATTGCAAGTAATCGCAACGTGCCTCTGAGGCCTCAAACTGCTGCGGTCAAGAGCGCAAAGTTTCATCTGAAGCGCATCATCGTAGAGCAGAAGATGACATATTATGAATAGTTCTACATCCTTTTGACACAAACAGAGGCTTGCTGTAACTTCAGATCATCTTATGCACTTTTTGAAAACAATTGACAACAATGCAGAGCGGGCGTGACGCGGAAGTGGTCTACAAGTTCTACAACACCGTGACAACTGCACCAGTGTTAGCTCGTCCGAATAGCGTATCGGTGATGAGTGCAGACACAGCAACATCTCCATCCATAAACAGAAAAGTGGCATTTAAGACGTTTCTAAACCTTGATGGCAGTCATGCATACATTTCATAATTTTTATTACAATTTTAAATTTATTTATTTCATATTTTTACACTGACAGCATAGAATATTCTTATACTTTTCATTTGACATTTTTACATTTATATGTACATTTCTATATTTTCAGTTTTGAATTGATTATGAATATTGACATTATATAACTTGATATTTTATTTTTCACATTTACATTGAGATTGCATTTTTAATTTTAATTTTCTGATGTTATTATTGTTTTCTTTGTTGCCCTTCCGGCAGTATGTTCAGGCAAAGCCGAATATTTCAATAGATAAAAAATTTACAATAACATTGCGACAATCCAAATAGCGTTTAATTTTTAGTGTAATTTAGACGACATTTACGACGGCTGTGTGCTGCCGCTGCGTGAAACAGTACTTAGTACTCACTTAGACAACATTTATCTTTTCAATTTAGTGATTCGGATTTTTATAATAATCTTCATCATCATCATAATCAGGTCTTTTTTTGTCTCCACTGCAGGAGCACGACCCTCTCTGTACTACCAGTCATACTTGGCCAGAGTAGCTAGAGGATATAGCCTACACTCTCCACGCTAACCTAGCCTAGGCGGATTGGATAGGTCTCATTGATTTTTATAAGCTTCGTTTTGACGACCTCTGTGGTCTAGTGGTCATCATGCCAGGCTGACACACCGGAGGTCCCCGGTCAGGTCAAAATGGAAAATGATCTTTTTCAGATTGACGTGGGCCTTGGATGTTTATCTATATGTGAATCTTCTATAATATAAAAATGAATCGCTGAATGTGTTGCACAGCGCAAACCTCGAGAGCAGCTCAACCGATTTCGCTAAGTCTTTTTTAGAATACGAGTATTCCTTGAAGTACGAGGATGGTTCTTACGGAGCTTAAATATCCGTGCAAAGCCGGGGCGGGCCGCTAGTTTGTTATAAATATAGTATCGTTGAGTTAGTATCCCATAGCACAAGTCTCGAACTTACTTGGGGCTAGCTCAATCTGTGTGATTTGTTTGTTCAGTTCAGTTCAGTTCAGTTCAGTTCTGTGCCCACCCAGCCAGCGTTTCGCAGCAAGAGCGTAGGAACTAAGTCCACCTTGGAGTGAACGTGACTGCACTTCACGCAACGGGCCGATATATGTACTTATCGTCTCCGTTTTACTAGCGCAGCCACGTCAGACCGCGTTAGACCTGTACCAGGCTCGAGAAACCAGGTGAGCACGTATATAGGATATGGGGTGTGTGGGGAATTGCAGTCTGGGAAATGGGAAGGAGGAGGGAAATTAGAGTCTACCGTATACCAGCAACAAGTAAACATATGGGAGATAAATTCTATACTTGGTGTGTAATATATAATGAGGAAGGGATAAAACTGCGTGTTTTGCTCTTCCTGATGTTCCTCTTTCGAAGGGCTGTGCTGGCTGCATCATGCTTCACGGAGTCATAGATAGGGTTTGGGATTCTGGTTTCTCTGACGCTTCCTTCTTAGTTTTCTTATATCTTTTATCGGTCCTGAGGTATCTTCTTTGCTTGTAAAGCTACTCGTACTGCCCTCGTTATGTACTCTTGTCAGCTGCGTTTTTTTTTTTTTATATATATATACTATACTCTTATTTTTGTGTACATGGTTAATTTGTTAAGTTGAGTCAAGATAATGGGTATGCCTTGTAGATGTACATACGGAACGTCGAAAGCGTCAAGTCGGCTGCGCGGATCAAACTATCCAGGCGTAGATCATATGAAGTATATACGTATGTTAACACACTTCTCTTTTGATTTCTTTGTGTTTGTAAGCTGCTTGAAGTAAGTGCGGGGTTGGTCGTCTTAGTATATGTCCATAGTAAGAAATTATCCGTACCTTTATTACTTTTGTAATTGTTTTCCTATCTAAGATGGCTTTTGTTTTTCGTTTGGGCGTCGTTTTGGCGACGGATAACATATCGTGAAGGATTTGACGTTCGTATTTTCTAAGCCTGGATCGATTCGCTTTCGTTAATGCTGATACGTTTAGACCATACGTAATGCACGGTCTAATCACCATTTTATACATTAAAAGTGCAATTTTCCATTCTATTTTATTGTTTTTTATGAAGGGCAGTAGCATTTTGCTGTTTTTGATTGCCATTAAGCAGCGTTTTCTGATGGTGGAACGTCGATTGTGTGAGGCTGTTATGTATGTGCCAAGATACTTGATCTCTGGTACTGGCTGGATGGTAACTCCCCTAAGGACCCGGCTTTGTTGGTGTGAGGTCATTGGCGAAAAAGGATCGCGTACTACGAGTTTAGATTTGTTATCATTAATGGTGAGTCCGACTGAGTTGAGTAGTGTCTTCATTTTTGTTATTACGCGGTTTAGTACCTCAATATCTTCACCGATTTATAAAATGTCGTCTGCAAAGGGAAGGATTATGGGCAGGGATATTTTTGAGTCTTGATCTAGACTTACTGCCTCATCTTCTTCCTCAAGCGTTCTGAGTACTTCGTCAATGATTATGGTAAATAATCTCGGAGATAGTGGGCAACCTTGTTTTACTCCCTTGCCCTTCTTGATGGTGTCGGAGTTTTGTCCACACCATGAGATGAAAGTCTTCATTCATGCACGCCTCGATTATTTTGTTCGTTAGTGAGGTTCCTACTCTGGTTAAAAGAATATCTTTAAGAGCTTCCAGATTGACATTATCGAAGGCCTTTTCCAGGTCAAGCCCCACCACGAACACGACTGCGCCCTCTCTCCATTTGATATCTAGGACTCTACGAAGTGTGAAAATGTGGTCATCCGTTGATCTATTATTAAGAAACGCTGCTTGATAATTTCCGAGTGCGTCGATGGTAGCGTCAAGTTTTTCTAGTATGTAGTTTGCGTAAATTCTGTAACCTACATTGCATATGGATATTTTCCTAAAGTCACTGATTTGTTTTGGGTGTGCTTGTTTTTGTATGGGCACTTGTTTGGTGAGGCGCCATTCATCGGGTACCTTATTTTTAAGCCATATTGATGCCATGGTTTTAACTAACTCTTCTAAAAACTCCATTGGAGCGGCCTTGTATAATTCCGGCACTATTTGGTCTGTGCCCGGGGCTGTGCCATTTTTCATCCGTTGGATGATATTATTTATTTCCTCAAGATTTGGGGGCTCTAAGTGTGTAACTCTATTATCTTTTCCGAAAACGTGAGCTATGTGTTGGCCTTCGCTTTTTTTTTAGGTCCGTTATCCGGTTGGACATGGGAATTTGGTGTTTTGTTTGCGCTCGGGCACATTTTCTTTTAAATTTGCGCAAGAATTTATATGTAATTTTCATTCGGAGCGATTCGTGTTTACTGCTGAGTCCCTCGAAGAAAAATTTTTTTTTTTGGCGTCGTACGCTTCCTCTTGTTCCTGAATTCTTTTAAGGTAGCGGCGGGCTTTCACTACTTTTTGTTGTAATGCTAGATTATGGGGATTTTTAGATTTTTCGAATAGCGCTTTTTGTAGGTTTGCTAGTGCAACTCTTCTTTCCTTTGTTTTAGCGATTAGTTTTTGGAGGGTTTCGTGTGCGGACTCTTTCAAAATTCCATTAAGCGTGTCCCATTCTAATGGGATGTCCTTAGTGGGTGTCTTATTAGAATTTTCGAGGTCATGTTTTGCTTTTTTTATTTTCTCTATTATGGCTTTCTGGTAGGCCTCCGCGTGGGCACTCCCTTGTAGGAGCTCATAGTTGTAGTTTCTATGTTTATATTGAATTTTTTTGTTTTTATTTTTTTGGTGGGTTCCATATGTCCCAGATATTTGTGATTTGTGGAATGATGACATTTGGATGCTGCCCCATACTAATTTGTGATCAGAGTTAACTGCTAGATCTTTTTCGCCTACTACGCTATGGAAGTATACTTTTCTTTTTAAACCAGTCATAATATGGTCAATTTGTGATTGTTTTTTCCCCCTAGACCATGTGGTCCTACATGTAGGTCTGCCCCAAGTACTATTTACCTTGAGCTGATGTTGTTGAATTAAGTTTAGTAAGAGATGGCCGTTCTCGTTGGAAATTTTATGATAAAGGTTTTTTCCTACTAATTTCTCGTGTGTGTGATTTTTACCGGCTCGTACGTCTTCCTTACCTATGTGCGCGTTGAAGTCGCCTATGATTATTAAGTAAGCATTTTTGGGGCTGTTTTGTCTGACAAGATTTCCTATTTGTAAAAACCGTGATGTTGATTTTACTGGAATGTGAACTGTGATAACAAAGAGATTGATTGGGTTGTTGACATCTGCTGTTTTTAGATGTAGGTGTGTTGCAAGTACGTCTCTACTTTTACGATATACCTGGATAATTTCGTGTTCGTGAAGATCTTTGTAATTCTACCTGTTTTTGAATGGGGGGACTCGGTCGTTTAAGGTAATTATCGCTGCATTTATTGCTTTTCGACACGATTGAAACTGTAGTAGGTACTTGGGTGTCGCCTTGGGAATTAACTACTATTCCGTTAGGTTTTTCGTATGTTTTATGGGGCTCCGTGTTGCTTTCTACGATACTTGAAAACTGGTTGTGTTGTATTTCTTGGTTAATAATACTATCGTAGTGGTTATTTTCGAAGTAAAGGTAGATGTTTGCTACTGCGTTATCTGATAACGGGTGATATATGATCGGATTTCTATATTGCCTATATATGTAAACGTTAATAATGTAATATTCTGCTGCAGCTATTAGGATGTCCTCTCCTCCCCAGAAGCCATCCTCAAATTGTTTTTCTACATATTTGTCTATGCGTTCCTCTAATTTTATATTGGTAGTAGAGCTAATCAGGTGGTTGCAGTCTAGGATATTATTTTGCAGGGCCAGATTGATACTGGGTGTGTGTTTATTGTTTTTAACGTAAGAAGCTAAGTCATTTCGTATCATTTGATAGTTGAAGGTTAATCCAAAGATGTTGTTTATTTGATCCGCTAACGCTCTGAAGAGGCAGTTACCGTCTCCAGTAATTTGTCGAATTTCTTTGTTTAGGTTTTTTTTTCCATTGTGTGCACGTGTGTACTGGGCTATGCGTTTCAGAAATTTATGGTCTATGGGTTACGTTGCTTTTGGTTATTTATTGTTATGGGTTTGCGTCAATTCTCTTTCAGTGTTGTTTTTTTTTACTCGGATGATTTAACAGAGTGGTCTGCATCTGTGGGCTTTTGTTTTACTTATATATTTTTTGTTCCTTTATGATTCTTCGAGCGAGGCCTTTGGTTTGAATGCAATTCTGTGTTAGTAATTTTTCGTGGAATATTTTTAAATGCACTGGAGGCCGTAGGTATTGTTTTGCTTAATGGGTGGGAAGATTTATGTACTTGACTGTTTCCGGAGTGGTTACAATATATGTACGTCCTTGTTGCTATTTTCCCTTTTTAAACTGGTTACTAAAGGATGTAAAACTGACTCTGATATTTTATTAAGTATATTATTTACAACCTGACTATAAACTATGTTATATTACAACCGTTTTTGGCGAAATGTTTTATCACAGAGAAGTGTGTAAAAAATATTTTAGAAGTTTAATACATTAGGTACGCTATGTGGCAAGCTTCTTACCGGGATGATGTGGTTGTATATTTTCATCTTCAAATTATGAACTTTATTTTCTAGATCTGGTTTTATTCAATAAGTAAAATTTCCTATGTTGAATGATGATAATAACTTTACTTATTTTCAATAACAAAGCCAACCTCTTGCGAAGAAACAGCCATGAAAATCGGTCCGGGCTAGCCGAAAAATAGTCAGTTAAGATATCAACCTACTATTGTTCTTGTATTGGGCTGTCAACAAAGAGCGCGTTCCTTAGCCGGTATTTTGAGTAGGTAACTTGTGCTTCCGGGGGATAGCTTTTGTTTTTAACCTGTTTGAACATGCATGATTATCAAGAAAAAAGGAGTCACTCTGCTACTAAGGTGTTAGTTTTGATCTAATTTACTTTTTGTTTAGGGTATTATATTTGTTTAGGGTAGTACATTTATATCTATTTTTATAAGTGAAGAAAAATTATTTTAGAAGATTAGTATATTAGGTACAATATGTGACATGCTTCTTACCGAGATCAAGCAGTTTTCATTTGTGGTGCTAGTTCAAGTTTCTTTTATGCGAGACATGATTGTATTTTGTTGCTATATTTAAGTTTGTTTTCTTTATTTTGGTTTCCCTGCGGATTTTGTTGGATTTTTTTTGTTTTACAGCTCGGCTGGTAATCTAGTGTCTTGACTTCGAAACCACAATTTAAAGCTCGTTCAAACAAAAGGGTATTTAGGATCACGGTTGATGACTCTTGTAGTATGTATCTCTCAGATGCTGAATTTAGGATGTTTACTTACTATTACGTCACTCTTGAATTTGATGTCTTAAGGCTAACCAAGTTTTAAACAGGGTATTTGCAGTTTTTGATGACCTAAATAGGCAGCCTATACAAATAATCAAATTATAAATAGATAGATAAATAAATAATTGGAAAGACCTCACCAGATTTCTTCACGGCAGTAAGTAGGTTTTGTTCTAGGTTTTAGGGCGGCCTTGTTGAATGCACAATTTACGCAAACACACTACACTCTCAAATTGTCACAAATTGCACATTTTACTTGAACCGCGTCTGTCCCAGTAATGGCAGAACGTAAGGCGAGCGAGAGGTTTATGATCGCAGACTTTTTATGTCCGGTCCCAAAATGGGAGACAATGGGAGACGACCGTTCGGCACCGCAGTCGGCCCAAGACTCTCAGCTCAATCTGTGTGATTTGTTTGTATATATTTATGTATTTATTGTTTGGCTTGTCTTTCCTCAGTTGCCTTCTACAACATCCACGGGAAGACTTTGCATTAATTCTATTCTACTCTGCCGGAAACTACACGGCCAATTTTTCTTATATTTCACTTCTGTTATTTTAGTCTATGACGAATCATTTAATCGGTTGACAAATCATTCACTCATTTTGAGAGTCAGAATTTTGCAGTCCGTATTTAATTTTCAATCAATGAAATCTAGTTACTTACCGATCAAAAATTATTCCTTCATATTTTGCTTTGTTCTTTGAATTACTAGTGCAGTATCTCAACACACACCAATGCATTTTTGACTAAGTTGACAGTGTTTTCTTTACTAAACTGTGGAGCGTATTACGCACGTATTGCTAACGAGTGACTAATGTCAGGTTAACAGTGATAGCATATGATGAACAGAACACAACTGTGATATGTGGCGTCTTCTCTAGTACGTAAGTACATAGATCTCGCTGACGTTAACAATTCTGCTCGCAATGGTCGACAGTTTTAAGAGCTGAGCCCCGGCAGAGGCCTCACAAGACGCCGCTATTCATCTTTAACTAATGAGTATAGTTTTCTTCACTTAGCGTCGAAACTTTTGGTCCGTGGGGTCCAAGTACAAAAAAAATATTCCTCGGCTCATCGACGCCACTGGTGACAAGAGGGCTGGCTCATATCTCTCACAGGGAACTGCTGCAGCGTGGAACAGCAGCCAGTGTACTTGGCGCCATGCCACATGAATATTATTCATGCCATCTTCTCCTTTTTATTTAAAGGAGCGTTTTACTTTTCTTCACCAGGACAATGATCGACCCACGCGTAGCATTAATGCCCTACGTCTTAAAACCCCAACTCATTCGACCAAATTCTACTCGAAATCCTTTACAGTCCAAGCTGTCTACCTCTGGAATGCTCTTCCTCGTAGAGTTCGTACTGCTCAGACTAAAACAAGCTTTAAAAATCGTCTCCATAAATATTATCTGTCGTTATGCCAGTAAGCCTCAGTTCTGTTAAGTGTCACTAAATACCGTTAAATATTTTAGTATCGTATATGTATGAAATATATATATTAGGTCCTTACATATGAAATTGCCGATTTTCAATACTGGCAACTTTAAAATCAAATATCTTGCGTTTCATTAGGAATTCCAAATTCAAATTTATTTCGAAATAAAGACAGAAAAATATTGTTTTAAAATTCGTATTTCATTTGTTTTAACATCATTTGTTTGAGTTTCAACATTGCTATAACAACAACTATGGACAAATTGAAAATTCGCGGTATTTACGAATACGAGTTCCACCGTGGCACCAGTGCTGCAGAAACGACTGAAGAATTAACGACGTGTATGGACCAGGCACCGCTAACGAACGAACGGTGCGTTTTTGGTTTCAACGTTTCCGTTCTGGAAATTTCGATTTACACAATGAGCCTCGTGGACGACCTGATACTCAAGTGAATAACGAAGAATTGAAGGCGATAGTGAAAGCCGATCCATCTCAAACTACTTCTGAATTAGCAGCAGCCTTCGGCGTAAGTGACAAAACGATACTTATCCACTTGCGCCAAATCGAAAAAATTTAAAAACTCGAAAAGTGGTTACCGCACGAATTGACTGAAGCAAACCAACAAACACGCGTTGCTTGCTGCGTTTCTTTGCTTAATCGCCACAATAATGAGGGGATTTTGAACCGTATCGTGACTTGTGATGAGAAATGGATCCTGTACGACAATCGGAAGCGATCATCACAATGGCTTGGCCCTGGAGAACCGGCAAAACCTTGCCCTAAGCGAAAACTGACCAAAAAGAAGATTCTGGTTAGTGTTTGGTGGACCAGTGCTGGTGTTATCCACTACAGCTTCTTGAGATCAGGCCAGACGATTACTGCAGACTTGACCAACAATTGCAAACAATGATGAAAAAGCTCGCCATTAAACAACCGAGACTGATGAATTCTCTAGCCCACTGCTCCTTCAGGATAACGCTAGACCACACACTGCACATCAAACGATCGCCAAGTTAGAGGAGCTGCGACTGGAACCTCTGCGTCACCCACCATACTCTCCAGATCTTGCCCCAACCGATTACCACTTTTTTCAAAATTTGGATAACTTTTTACAAGGAAAAAATTTCAAATCTGATGAGGCAGTCAAAACCGCCTTCAAACAGTTCATAGACTCTCGCTCCCAGGATTTTTTTCCAAAGGTATCAATGATCTGCCTATAAAATGGCGGAAGTGTATCGATAACAACGGCGCATACTTCGATTGATTAAATAATAATTTCATTAAAAAAAACTTGTTTCACTTTTTTGATACTGAACGGCAATTTCATATGTAAGGACCTAATATTATATATTTATATATATATTATAGAATAAGCTTATGTATGTATATATATAAGTATTAATATGTAAGTATATAATTAGGTATAGATACTGCGCCCACCTTATTCCGTACTATTAATTTTTCCTCTACCCAAAGGTTGACTGGAAGAGATCGCATCTAGTTTGTACCAATATTTTCTTTGTGATTTTTATTTTATGAATTATTATGGTGCAATAAAGATAATTTGTATTGTATTGTATTATTTAGATATTAATTTAGTTTTAATTTTAGTTCATTTTATACTATGGAAAGTTGTTCAATATCAAATTATGTTTCTAGAATAAATGTGTAAATTAAACATTCAGATGCATTGGGGAACACTATAAAGATGCAAACGATAGTACTTAAATAATAAAAATTAAATTTTTAACAAAAAAAACAACCGACTTAAATTTTTTTTAAGGAGTTTTTTACATATCTCCAAAGTTCTTCATCATATCTTCACCAAATTAAAATGGGACCAATTTGGTAGTAAAGGCTTTCAAATAAAAAAAGAATCATAAAAATCGGTTCACAATTGGCGAAGATATCGCGTAACAAACATACATAAAAATAGTATTAATAATAATAAAAAAAAACATTCAGTCTAATTGATACCCTCCTCCTTTTTTGAAGTCGGTTAAAAATACATAATATTGTTCAATTATTCCATTTTTTATTATTTTCCATACACCAATTGTATAAAAAGGTAGGTACCTAAGTACCAAGTAGTATAATAGACGGTATATTAACATTTTTAAAATGCTTGTGCACGATTTACTTATAAGATCCCCCCCTCGCACACATGTTACTCCTTATCTTTAGGTGAAGAGGTAAGCAAATGGCCTTGAAGTGTGAAATAAATTGTTAACTCGTAAATATGGTGATAATTTCCATATTGCTCTTCGTCGTGCACTAGATATCCTTTTAAATTATTTTATGAACTGCCGTTGAAACTATTATTGGTGATCCGTCTAGCTTTAAAACTTGCCGTGGCCACTTTTGGCGGAGGCAAGTTTTAAAGCTAGACGGACTAATGTTAATACTTTCAACGGTGGTTCATAAATTAATTTAAAGGGCTATCTAGTGCATGACGAAGAGCAATATGGAAATATGTATATATATATCACCATATTTACAAGTTAACAATTTATTTCACACTTCAAGGCCATTTGCTTATCTCTTCACCTTAACAATGCTAGACTGCTTAAAATGAATGGGCGAAGAAAGTTGTATTTTGCTTCTCTGTTATTCGGTGTCATGAAATGTCAAAAACCTTTATGTTTATATGAAAAAGTGGTATGGTCTCGAAACGTGCATAGAGTGAGAACGCGAGCATCTCGTTAAACTTTCGTTATGCAAATAAACAGTAGATAAGGACATCTAGCTCTCATGACGCTTTGCAATGCGAACATTCCGCAATAAGGACCATTTGCTTTGAAAACTAGCAGTCGTTTTAAATTGAGGACAGAGCATTTTATATTGCAGTCCATGTGCACCCAAGGACATTTAGCTTCAAAACCTTCTGATCCGTAAAGATTTCACCGCCGCTTTCCGTGGCAGCTTCAAGTACACAGCCACTAAATGCTGGAACAACTTGCCTCCATCTCTGCGTAATCTCAAATCAGTATACAGCTTTAACATTTCCTTGTACTTTACAAGGACATTTTACTCCAAACACAACAAGTATAGCCAGCTTGCCACGAATGAATAAGCGAGAAAAAAACAATATAAATAAATAAATTTCCATAATAATTTCCTAAATTCTAATTTATTTATGAAAACTTGATTGATCTACAATAATAATTGTTTACAATTGGCGGACTTAACGCTAATAGCGCCTAATGTCTATAAGTACCTCATTTACCCCCTATTTATCTTTCGAAATGCTGAACCGATTAAAAGCAAACACAGCGTGGAATACACTTGATTAGGTCACCAGTAAAAAAACACCAAAAATCTGCTCTAGATTATGCCACCACTCTTATATACTCTAGAGTATGTCACATTACAAAACAGGGTACCACTAATCAGCGTCGCGGACTCTTGGGTTCGACGACGAATGCTGAGTGCTTGTATTTATCATAAAATATGGTATGGTTGAGTTAGTATCCCTTAACACAAGTTTTAAACTTACTTCGGGGCTAGCTTGATCAGTGTGATTAGTCCCTATATATTTATATTTTTCTCTATGACTGACTTAAAAAAAATAAGAGCTCACCGCCGGGAGCGCGCTCTTATTAAAGTTTGGCGAGCCGTATTTTGCGCCGACTCGATCTAGTTGTAATATCGATCACAGGCTGTTAATATAAAAAAAACTTTGCCACACAAGTTATCTAAAAGGCCTTTTTAAAAATAAACATGTAATTTGTTCATATCTTATAACTGGTGCATCTTGTTATTCACCAGAATTCAAATTTTTACATCCTACGTTTGCCCTATTTATACATTTTATCAATTAATGTACGTTACAGTAGTCTGACTTTCTATTTAAAATCATGTGAAATTTACATAGAAATAAGTGTATAACATAATAATCTATATAATATTGTGCTGATATCTACGAAAGATGTTTTCTATCAACAATATTTTCGGCGAAACGTGCTATCTACGAATAGAGATTTCTTTGAGTCATGATTTCTGTATGTAGTCGTATCGTAGAAGCGTGGTTCTGTATTAGATTCCACACGAACCGGCCACTTCTACTTCACAACGAAAGTACGCATCAAAATCACATTTATTTCCTGCCTTTTCGATAACCACCTTAGTGAAGTCACGACGACACACGCTTTTATAATAAGCAGCAATTTAATTAAGCCGATATTAGGGATTTCAATTGCTTCTTATTAAACGCCTATAAATATGTGAAAATAATTACCAATAAGATAAGTACAAGAGTTTAAGAAACTGCGTGATAACATTCGGCCTGGGTGGCTCGGTAATAAACTGGTGTACGTTTAAGGAAAATATTTAAATAATCGTATTTTGGGGGATGCAATACCTACAGGCATACTTTTACCTATAATATACCTCCGCCACAGGAGGTATATTATAGGTCCGCCATTTCGTATTTTTACAATTTTTAATATATCTAATGTCACTATCAGAATTAAGACAAATCTAATGACACCTCTCAACTCAAGCTAAAATCCTCCAAGCCGTTTATATATCGGCTGTAGAGCGTGCCAAAGAAATACATATACATACACTCGATAAACATAACCCTCCTTCTGGTGCAGTCGGGTAAAAATAAATGTTTTTTGTAAATAACATTATAAGGACTAAATTTTTATCCTCAATAACTAACTCATACTTAATACGGCCACTTCAAAATTTCATCAATACATACCTACTTACCAATATATTATAATTTTTTCTTAGCGCAATATGAAAATGTTAACGTTAATATCTCACACAAACATACAAGTAAACATACATACAAAAAACTGTTCTCCAAATCATACGATTTGTCGACTCAATAATAAGAGATGGTATAATATTCCACGCTCTGGCAATACTAGATGTCATGGCGTTTACGTAATCATTTTACGAATAATAAGTACGTAGAAATTAGTCGAAAATTAGCTTACTTACTTATGAAAAGTGATGTCCGTTGGTTGGTTGGTTGGTTGGTTGGTTGGTTGGTTGGTTGGTTGGTTGGTTGGTTGGTTGGTTGGTTGGTTGGTTGGTTGGTTGGTTGGTTGGTTGGTTGGTTGGTTGGTTGGTTGGTTGGTTGGTTGGTTGGTTGGTTGGTTGGTTGGTTGGTTGGTTGGTTGGTTGGTTGGTTGGTTGGTTGGTTGGTTGGTTGGTTGGTTGGTTGGTTGGTTGGTTGGTTGGTTGGTTGGTTGGTTGGTTGGTTGGTTGGTTGGTTGGTTGGTTGGTTGGTTGGTTGGTTGGTTGGTTGGTTGGTTGGTTGGTTGGTTGGTTGGTTGGTTGGTTGGTTGGTTGGTTGGTTGGTTGGTTGGTTGGTTGGTTGGTTGGCTGGTTGGCTGGTTGGCTGGTTGGCTGGTTGGTTGGTTGGTTGGTTGGTTGGTTGGTTGGTTGGTTGGTTGGTTGGTTGGTTGGTTGGTTGGTTGGTTGGTTGGTTGGTTGGTTGGTTGGTTGGTTGGTTGGTTGGTTGGTTGGTTGGTTGGTTGGTTGGTTGGTTGGTTGGTTGGTTGGTTGGTTGGTTGGTTGGTTGGTTGGTTGGTTGGTTGGTTGGTTGGTTGGTTGGTTGGTTGGTTGGTTGGTTGGTTGGTTGGTTGGTTGGTTGGTTGGTTGGTTGGTTGGTTGGTTGGTTGGTTGGTTGGTTGGTTGGTTGGTTGGTTGGTTGGTTGGTTGGTTGGTTGGTTGGTTGGTTGGTTGGTTGGTTGGTTGGTTGGTTGGTTGGTTGGTTGGTTGGTTGGTTGGTTGGTTGGTTGGTTGGTTGGTTGGTTGGTTGGTTGGTTGGTTGGTTGGTTGGTTGGTTGGTTGGTTGGTTGGTTGGTTGGTTGGTTGGTTGGTTGGTTGGTTGGTTGGTTGGTTGGTTGGTTGGTTGGTTGGTTGGTTGGTTGGTTGGTTGGTTGGTTGGTTGGTTGGTTGGTTGGTTGGTTGGTTGGTTGGTTGGTTGGTTGGTTGGTTGGTTGGTTGGTTGGTTGGTTGGTTGGTTGGTTGGTTGGTTGGTTGGTTGGTTGGTTGGTTGGTTGGTTGGTTGGTTGGTTGGTTGGTTGGTTGGTTGGTTGGTTGGTTGGTTGGTTGGTTGGTTGGTTGGTTGGTTGGTTGGTTGGTTGGTTGGTTGGT